>OX419759.1:49439408-51841566 GCA_948567375.1 Lunularia cruciata
TCAAAACCAAGTTGGCCATGTCCAAAGCTTACCACCCACAAACAGATGGACAAACCAAGCGGGCTAATCGCACTATTGAGGACATGTTACGCAGCTTCACCTTAGAAGCGCAAGAGAGGTGGGACACCCTACTCTCATTGGTGGAATTTGCTTATAACAATTCAGTGGATGCATCTACCCAAGTCACTCTGTTCTTCCTCATGTATGGTGAGCATCCCTTCATACCTTCTAGCTTGATGAAGATCCATCCGGTGGCTACCAAGGTTGATGCAGTCAACACATTTGTTTCTAGAATCCAACAAGGTGTGGAGAGTGCCAAGCACAGATTATAGATTGTACAAAATTGATAGAAATAGTATGTTGATGCACACTGTAGGCACATGGAGTTCAATTTTTGGGATCAAGTGTGGCTATCAACAACCAACCTTACATTAGTTGGACCTCGTAAGCTCAGACCTCATTTTATTGGGCCTTTCTTGATCCTTCATTGAGTCAGTGTTGTGGCCTATCACCTCAAGCTACCACCACACATGAAGATCCATCCAATGTTCCATGTTTCCCTACTACTCAGATATGCTCCCAAATTAGGCCAATGTCATTCTACACAAGACATTTGACCTTGTCCGACACTCATTGATGGCACTAAGGAATATGAACAGGAGTGTATTCTCCAAAAATGCATGTGTGGTATTGGCCATCCACGGGTGGACTATCTAGTACAGTGGAAAGGTTACCCACTCTATGAAGCAACATGGGAGCCAGCTGCTAATTTGACACATGCATTGGTGTTGGTGCAAGCATTTGAGCAACATTTGCACAACGAGGACATTACGTCTTAAAGGGAGGGAGGTCTATAATACCAAGAGCTAGCCATATGATCCAGATGTGAAATTTGGTTGGTAACATCTGGAATGATGTTATACATGATGGTCAAAATAGATCAGATAGAAGTAGCACCAAAAGAGTACTTCTACTAATATGGCAAAAATCAAAATAGACTTGAAAACCTTAGAACCAATAGCTAGACATATGATTTAAAGGTGAAAATTGGTTCGGTAACATCTTGAAGGATGTTACACATGATGGACTAAACAGATCAAAAATAAGTATCACCAAAAGGGGACTTCTACAAATAGAGTAGGAACCAAAATATGCCTAAAATCTTTGAAGGCAATTCCGGAGGCCTAAACGGATGAATTAGGCCTCAAAAATGTGCAGATTGCAGATTGAGAGCTTTCCAAGGGAACCTCACCGATGTGATTTTGAGATTCCAATAGGAAGATTCCCTAAAATATTTCCTCCGGTCAAAGCTTGTTTGACCAACTAGATAGGACCAGGACCAACATGTCATCCATCCAAGTAAGTAATCCAAGGGTGGAGCTTACTAACATGTCACCTATCTGTGTGTCTAATCCTATGGTGGAGCTTCCTTAGAGGAGATCCTCTTTGTCTATATAATAAAGAGAAGGTGCTCCTTTGGAGCATCGGATGATTGAGTGTGAAATTTGTGGTTTCTCTCTTCTCTTATCCTCGGAGTATTACACATAGGATTTAGAGTTCCATGAAAGTTGTGTCTTAGTTTTGCATGGATTTGGGGGATTTTGCTTGGATTTTGTTTGAATTTTGTTTGAATTTAGATACATCCCTAAACATTATATTGCAAATTGGAGGAATGATAGACATCTTACATGAGGAAATAGATAGTGCAAGTCTATTGCAATCTTCAAAAAAAGTTTGTCAAGGTCTGCTTCTTGAATGCACTCCACTACATTTTGCACTTGCTCTTTGTCCATCCAAGTGTATGTAATAGAAGTCATATTATTGAAGGTATTGTGATGGCCAATTAACCACTCCCCTTCTCTAAACTCTTCCATGTTAGACATGTCAAACACCTTCTTGTAATCAGAAATATCAGCCATGGCTTTGGATGGAGATGGATAAGTTTCAGCTAGTAAAGTACAAGCACATTGAATTATAAAAGCTATTTGAAAGTTGTGGTAAAGGCCTTAAGCACCCTTTACTTCTCCTTTAGTCACCTTTCTCTCTAAACTCCCGCCAAATAATCCCTTAGAAATCTGCAGCTTGCTTCAAGTAATAGGGCATAACACAATGAACTTCAAAAGGTCTATAATGGACCAAGGAATCCTTTACTTCTCCTTTCTCCCCTTGCTTACTAAACCATCTCTGCTTATTGAATTTCAAAAGCTTTGGAATAGGCCGTTGGCTCCTTTACTTCTCCTTTCCTCCTCTTGCTCTTTAAACACTCTCTTGAACCCCTTCTTCTTTGCAAATTAAACTTGAAAGCTCTCTAACAAGCCAAAAAATCTCTCTCATAGGCCACAAGGCTCCAAAGAACCCCTTTCTCTCTACAACATTTTCCCTAATGTTTGAGCTCCTTTTCTCTTTCCTCTCAAATTTCAAATTGGCTACAAAGCTCAAGTTTCCTAAACTCATTGCTTAAGATTCTACCAATATATATATGTATATATAAGTGGAGTAGGTTTGAGATGGAGGTGTTGCTTGGTGTGCATCTATTTCCTTTCATATAACAAGCACTTTAAGAGGAATCAACAAACCTTGTTTGTTATGGAAAGTCTAAGTCTCTCCATAACAACAACATAACAACATCCAGACAACTCACTCATCCACTCAATAGCATGATCACCTAAGTTAACTAAAATATTTCAAGCATATATGGTATTCTTCCCTATACCCTTGACACATATTTATTCTCTTATACTAACCTGATTATTTTCTTGCCATAAAAGATGTACACAAACCGTTTATAGTAATGCTTTCTTTTATTTCCAAAAACCTACATATAAATATTCAAGTTTCCTTATACTAATGGCTTCTTCTATTAATCTTGGATTCTTGGATACAAAGTAACATGAATACAAGTATTAGAGCATTGAAGTGTCTCTATAATCATAACCAATAATAACAAATAATAAGGTATAACCAATAAGAGAGCATCACAAACAAAGCATCTGCTCAAAAGATAAGTAATAAGTAATAGACCTTCTTGGTGCTATCAAGGCAAAATGTTCTTTATTGAAAAGGTTCCAAAACAAGCATTCATCTTGCTAGTTATAAATGATTGCTATTCTATAATGGAAAACAAGTGCATATATCCATAAGAGCACAACTTGTCATGATGCTAAAATTTAAATAATAGTTATTATTTTATAGCAATGGATGAAGTATGCATAACTTGTGCAATTATTTCTACACATAAAATTGAGGTCTTTTTCTCTTAGTTCTATTTTTAAGGATTCAAAAACCCAAATTTTCTAATGAAGGAAAGATAAATATTTGGTGCTAATGCTTTGGTTTTTTCTTGGCAGTGAGAGTGATTTTTGACCCCTGATAGAGGTGGTAGCTTGGCCTCTACTTCTTTCTTAGCATAATCCTCTCCATACTCCTCCTCTTCCAATGTATATGCTCTATTGATAAAGAAGATAAAAATATTACACACACATTAATCCATCTAAGAAGGTACATATTTCTCTTCAATCACTCTTCAATTGAAGCCTCAATCCTCTCAAGTAATATCGTCTACTTTTTAAAACTCCAATGCAAAGCTCATTGACTACAAGTGTCCAAGCTACACATTTATTGAAATCTACTACATTTGAACAACATGGCTATTTAAATGAGTGAACTAAATGGCTCATGGGAACATATCCAAAATCTTCTAGTGGATATTGGTGGTGTTCAAATGAATTGTTGACTCCCCATTGTTTCAAGTTATTCCACAAAGGTGGTTTCTTCAAACAGGTCATATCATGGCAAGAACCTTGCATCCTACACAAAAGAGTAAAAGAGAAGAATGGTAAGCAATACATGATTTCCCTAGCACTCACTACACTAAATCTAGAGTGTGCCATATCTATCACTCGTAAATTGAGTGCACTTGCACAAACATGAAACTCTTATAACTTGTGAAATGAATTATTCTCCTCATGTCATTGCAAATCACCTATGCATTGATGTTATAAGAGCCCTTTCAACTGAAGTAATTCTCTCCAAAAAATTTAATTCATTGTGCTAAAGGAAACATAGTCCCATCCACTAACACCACACACTTGAAGAATCCTTTTGATCCAAAGATCCAAAAGATTTGATCTCTTTCTCTTTCTTTTTGGCCATGCCACTTCCTTAGCAAACTTAGCTAAAATAGAAATGATCACCCTCTCATTGGACCTAGTGGTGGATCCCTAGCTAATACCTGATAAATTAGTCTCTCATGCTATACATGCATCATTCTCATTGTGCTCAAACCTACAAGTTCTATTGCAAGTCGTGTCCACACCGGGGTCTACTTCCTCTCCACCTTATTCTTCCTAAAAAACCTCATGATCTTTCACAAGCTCCAACAAAGTATAAAGTGATATCACATCCATTTGCATCAATTTTCTAAAAGGAAGTAGATCTAAATTCTTGAACAGCATAGATATGCTTTGGCATCCAATGTAAATCTGATTCACCAAATAGTATGCTGAATGTGCAAAGTCCCACCATTTAAAAGCAGGTAGATTCCTTGGTCTGCAAATAATCTAAACCCCATTCCTCCTCATCTATAAATTCATCAACTTTTAACAATCAATACCATTATCACTATCATGTTGAAGCTCACTTTGCCATTCCAAGAGCTTCTTCCACATGCACCTTTTGATTTCTTGTACTTGCATGAGGCATGTCTAACATACTTCTTGAATGCTCCTTCACCTTCTAAAACTGTCTAAAAAATGCTCCTCAACACTATCACCCATATGAAGCTCTTATGAACCATGTTATGATGCTCCAAAAAACTCTTGACTAGGTATCACTTCCTGCCCTTGACTCTCTTGGATGTTCTTCTCATGACTCTCTTTGGATTGTTCTTCTCATGACTCCTTTGGATGCACTTTGGATACTCCTCTACACATTCTCCTCTTAATCACGCATGCCAACCCTTAACTCTCCTCCTCCTCTCTAGGCTCTACACCTTTTTGTATTCTTGACCACTCAATGCTCAATTGCTCATTAACAATTTCCTCTTCTCTATCCTTCCCATGGATCCTCCACATTTGGTTTCACACTTTTCTTGTCTAGATCTTATGACCCTATATTTGCCTTAGCATTCATGACATATCATTTGACTATTTATTATTTACTCTTGATTCAAAAGATTTCCCAGCATGCCCTTACTTGAGCTTTTCTCCAACCCTCTCTTTATTATGACTTCCTCTACTACTTGCTCAACAAATCTTCTTGTGGTTCTCCATTCCTCCAACTCCACAAATCTCCTCTCTTTGTCCTCCACTTGCAATCTAGTTCTTTTTTCTATCATCAAAAAATCCTATACCATGGCTGTCCCCTTGCCCATGGATACTGATGGATCAGAAATTCAGCCCCATATTTTAGCTCCTTGCACTCAAGTGCACTGACGGGTCTGAAATTGAGATGGTCTCCAAATTCTATGTTGCCAACAAATTCTATGCCATACAAGTTTTAAATTCAGTTTTAATCAAAAGCTACTAAGTCTAAATTTCATCCCAACAAACCTAAATTTGATTTTGATTCAAAAGCCATCATCAACCTGGAGGTTTAAGTTCAATTTTGAATTGGAAGCACTGGCCTATCAAGTCATGCTTCTTTCCAAAGGGTCTCTCATAATTTTTGCTTCCAAAGCATTCTTAATTTCTTCCTATGCATGCTTTATATTAAGGCACAATCAAAATAATACTCAACATGAGGCTTGATCAAAACCAATATGAGTTAAATTGCTCTATACATTTCCCGCCCAATTCTATTCATTTTTATTTATTTTATTTATTTTTATTTATTTTGTCTCATCTTTGTACGGCTTGATGGGGTCTTTTCATCTTTCATGTTTTCTGCATGGTAGACCTTTCTTTCTTTTTATTTCCCATCCCCAAATTGCACTCAAGATGAGTGCAATGGGGATCAAGGGTGAGTTCAAATCCATGCTAGTTGAGTAAGATTCAAACTTGCTCCCTTTTAGGATCCTCTAAGTAGCATGCATGAGAATTAATGGATAAGCAAACTGATTAATTAGTAGATAGTGATTATGAGTTGCAGGTTCATACTTAAGCCCCTTCTAGCTCTATAACTCTACATATCATGGTTTGAAATTCCCTTGTAATATTTTATAGCTATGGATAAAGCCCCATTCTTGAGTACCCCACCTTCCCTCACCCATAAAAAAAATTTTATGGGTGTTTTCAAATTTATTCATGGGAGTTTTACCAAAAGTCAAAAAGCTTTAGTGAAATCCCTATTGTATCAATGTGTGAAGCAATTGCTTGTTCAATATAAGCTTAAACTTTTGTTGCTTGAGCTACATGCAAGACAACATGCTCATGCGGTTCTTAGCGGGTGGTCAACTAGGGGTCTCCCACCTGGCTGCCAATTCAAAACCATATGTGACAATTTCCCATCCTATGGCTCCTTGCATCCCTTTGAGCCAATTTCTTGAGATGTGCGCTTTCCCATTGTATTTTGGTCGTGACGGTGCCCCGCCCTCCAGTCCTTTTTGCTTTATAATTTCTTCATGCCTAAAGCCTGAAGTGATTTTGTCCCTTTTGTCTAGGGGTATAGTGCAAGTCACCCATGCTCAAGTCTACCACCTTTTGTTGCCCAAGTTTTTTCAGACAGTCCTTGGCCCAAGAAAAGCTAGCAACTTGTGAATGACAGTTGGTCCAAGCCAATCTGACCTTATAACCACCATTCTTTTGATCTTTTTCACGGGAGATACTTGGGAGAGTGTGGAGGCGGGAGAAGAAAGGGAGAGATGGAGAGGAACAAAATACACTTTCTGAGGATTTTCTAGTATATAGCACTTGAGTGAATAGTAGAAATCTTTTTTTTTCAATTTTGGTTCCATTTGTACCTAGATTGAAGACTATGTAGAATTGAGTAGAAAGTAATGGGGAGTTTTAGATTATTTTAAGGTTTAGAGTGGTCAAGACACATTGAGAATGATGGGTCAGGAATTTTCAGTTTTTATTTTCTTGGTTATCATGATTGAGTTCCTTGGGAACTTAGTTCAAAAATGTTTGAGATGGAAAATGAAAGTTATGAGAGTTTATAATTTTTAGGGTTTGGAGAGTTGTATTTTTTATGGGAGTTAGGATGTGAAGGCTTGTGGTTTTACAAGCATGAGGACATATGAAGTGAAGCATCATGTGTTCTATTGTTATCCTTGTGCTAGCCATGGCTACACCTCCCCATGTGGAGCCGCATCGAGCGGTGTCGTGAGGAACGTTCGGTCTTGAGAGGGCGCCGAGCACATGGCTGCTTGTGCTTAGTTTTCTGAGGTTGACTCACCCTGAAGATTTTGTTTTATCCTTGACTTTCGTAAAACCAATCTTGTCATGCGAGGCTGGTGTTATGGTTTCTACCTCTGCTTGGTCTCATATCCTATTTTCTCGTCAGGTTCAAGCTATGGTTCGGGATCTGGCAGTTCATAGACCTAGGTCCGGTGGCCCTTTGATAAAATAAAATAAAAAACAACTGAGTGATCTAACTGAACATAAATCCGGCACTCAGATCATTTAATTATGCTTTTCACCTGGACCAGACTGAGAGATCCTAGAATGGAGTTTCCTCAACTCTAGTCACAATTCATAACACAAATCTGCTTCCAAGACTCATTTCACATTTCGAAAATTCCTATCCTGGTCCAAAACACAGTCCTAAGGCATCTCCAAAAGCCTTCAGCCCTTCAAGACTCCTTTCACATTTTGAAAATTCCTATCTTGGTCCAAAACACAGTCCTAAGGCATCTCCAAAAGCTTTCAGCCCTTCAAAACTCCCTTCACATTTCGAAATTTCTGTCCTGGTCCAAAACACAGCCCTCATGCATCTCCAAAAACCTTCAGCCCTTCAAGACTCCTTTCACATTTTGGAAAGTTCTTTCCTGGTCCAAAACACAGCCCTCATGCATCTCCAAAAGCCTTCAGCCCTTCAAGACTCCTTTCACATTTTGAAAATTCCTATCCTGGTCCAAAACACAGTCCTAAGGCATCTCCAAAAGCCTTCAGCCTTCAAGACTCCTTTCACATTTTGAAAATTCCTATCCTGGTCCAAAACACAGTCCTAAAGCATCTCCAAAACCTTCAGCCTTCAAGACTCCTTTCACATTTTGAAAATTCCTATCCTGGTCCAAAACACAGTCCTAAAGCATCTCCAAAACCTTCAGCCTTCAAGACTCCTTTCACATTTTGAAATTTCTCTCCTGGTCCAAGCACAGCCCTACACTCTCACATTTCGAAATTCCTCTCCTGGTCCAAGCACAACCCTGCACTCTCACATTTCAGAATTCCTCTCCTGGTCCAAGCACAGCCCTGCACTCTCACATTTCAGAATTCCTCTCCTGGTCCAAACACAGCCCTGCACTCTCACATTTCGAAATTTCTCTCCTGGTCCAAGCACAGCCCTGCACTCTCACATTTCAGAATTCCTCTCCTGGTCCAAACACAGCCTGCACTCTCACATTTCAAAATTGCTCTCCTGGTCCAAGCACAGCCCTGCACTCTCACATTTCGAAATTGCTCTCCTGGTCCAAGCACAGCCCTGCACTCTCACATTTCAGAATTCCTCTCCTGGTCCAAACACAGCCTGCACTCTCACATTTCGAAATTGCTCTCCTGGTCCATGCACAGCCCTGCACTCTCACATTTCGAAATTGCTCTCCAGGTCCAAGCACAGCCCTACACTCTCACATTTCAGAATTCCTCTCCTGGTCCAAACATAGCCTGCACTCTCACATTTCGAAATTGCTCTCCTGGTCCAAGCACAGCTGCACTCTCACATTTCGAAATTGCTCTCCTGGTCCAAGCACAGCCCTGCACTTTCAAGCCCTCACATTCCTGTGAAAATTTCCTTCATGAAACACTTTCTGCCCTGCACTTTCAAGCCCTCACATTCCTGCGAAAATTTCCTTCATAAAACACTTTCTGCCCTGCACTTTCAAGCCCTCACATTCCTGCAAAAATTTCCTTCATGAAACACTTTCTGCCCTGCACTTTCAAGCCCTCACATTCCTGCAAAAATTTCCTTTCTGTCCCTGCACTTTCAAGCCCCTTCCTGTCCAACTCGAAAATTTCTCTCCTCTGTGTGTGTTCCTCTGTCCAAACCCTCCAACTTCTCGAGAATTTCTCCTCCTGCCAAACCCTCCTCCTGTCCAACTCGAAAATTTCTCTCCTGTGTGTGCTCCTCTGTCCAAACCCTCCAGCTTCTCGAGAATTTCTCCTCTTGCCAAACCCCCTCCTGTCCAACTCGAAAATCCTCTCCTGTGTGTGTTCCTCTGTCCAAACCCTCCAGCTTCTCGAGAATTTCTCCCCCTGCCAAACCCTCTCCTGTCCAACTCGAAAAAAAAATTTCCTGATTTTTCCTCTGTCCCTAAAAAGCCTTCCTGACTACTCCTTCATGATCATTCCAATCCCTTTCGATTCCCTTTCTTCCTGCCCACCTTCTATCCTCTGCCCCCAAACTCCTCCTGTCATTCCCGAAAAAAAACCCCCTTGCTCTCTCAAAACTCCCCTGTCCCTTTTCAAAAAAAAACCCTACTCCTTTCTTCTCCCGAAAATTTCTGCCACTCCTCTCGAAATCCTCTGCCAAACCCTCTCGAAATCTTTTGGCATTTTGTGAAAACCCTCAGCCCTTCTCTGTCTCCTCACTTTCTCCCAAAAACCAGGTAGAAAAACCACACCCAAGACATATTATCATAAATCCCTATTCCTTACAACAAATAAAAGAGAAAAGAAAATTTATCACACCAAAAGCCTCAAGGGTACACGTGGGCTATTTTCCCGATGAAAGCGGCTTGAGATACACCATGCCCGATATGTCACCAACGCTTTACCTTGCAAGGAGTAAAGACCCATGTGAGAAGGATGCACAAGGACTATGATTGAGCATTCCAAAAGCATCCCAAGGGGGATGCTCAAGTGATGCAAGTGACTACATCAATAGTAGGGACACTTGGGATTATGCGCTCTTCCTCTATCCCTTCATTGATTGCTCTAGGGATACCAATAGAATCATGGGAGTGGTTAACTTCTTAAGCGGGTTGCATTTTGAGGTTATTTGAGACTAGCTTTCCATGTCCACATCTATTCCATAGGCTACCCTATACACTTCATGATGAGGCTAGACAAGCTTTTCACCTACCACCTTGATCGTTTGGCACGTGATCCCTTGGATGAGTTGGCATCGTTCCTATTCCTCTTACTCCCTTGAGGGTATCTTTGTTATGCTAGAGGGAGACATACGGGGCATAGAGAGATGGCTAACAGACTTTTTTGTTTTTGAGTGGAGGATTGGGTGGCCCTTTAAGAGGAGTCTATTAAGGTTGCACGTTTTAGGAGATAGATTTTGCTATAGGGTACCACAAAGTCCACTTGATTATGACAGTGTAGGACATTGGGTCAAGAGAGAGAGTTTAGTAGAGTAGCACAAGTGATACACTCTTTGTCTATGGCTAGTACTAATGATGAGAATATATGTTCCCTATAGCGGGAGAAGGATTACCACTATAGGTCTTAGATTATTAACCTAAGTAGCCTTTATGTCTTGATAGGTCACTTTTTGCACAAGCATTGTGCACTACCCCTCACCTTTCCTCAAGAGGCTTGTAAGGGATGGTATATGAACATCTTAGAGTTTTCTTTTAGGTAGATCATCCTTCTAGTGGTTTTAACAAGTTTTTTCAAGTGGTTGTAGTAGTAGCAAGAGAAGATGTTCTTATGTCTACTAGTTGGGTATTAGGTGCTAGTCTACTTCTTGCAACAGGGAAGGACATGGGAGCATTAGACCAATTGTTATTGGAGAGATCTATTTTTGCTTAGTCAACCGCACTATTGTCCTTTAGCATCATTCTCATTTTTTATAGCACCTCAGTCCACATCAGTTTGGAGCTACTCTTGGAGGATTTGAGGCTATATTTCTAGGCATTAGTGCACTCCTAGATATCCATCAAGAGTGAGTCATCCTATATGGTGGATGTTGGAATGCTTGTAATAGCATCTCATGAGCATCCATCTTTAGAGAGCTTAGGGAGGCTGGTGGATCCTTGGCAAGTCTTATTCCTTTTGTGTTGTCTTTTATGGCTCTCTTGCTTCTCTTTACTAGCACAATTGTTCATATGAAGGAGTCACCATCTTGGAGTCAATTGTTGGTACATGTTAGGGAGATCCTTTAGGGAGATCCCTTTTTTTCATGGCTCACTTAACAGCTCTCTTATGTACTACTTTGGCCATGCTAGGTTGTGTATTTCTCTCCTTGGCAGATTATACACACATCATGGGCCCTATAGATCAGACTAGGTAGGCCTTTGACCACTTGACCATTGAGCTACATCTGGTAGGCTTGAAAGTCAAGGTATCAAAGTGTAGGGCATGGTCCCTTTTAGTTATCCTTTCCCACCTTGAGCTTCTAGTGAGGTGTATCATATCTACAAATGGACTACATCTTTTTGGAGTGTCAATAGGATCTGAGGATTTTGTCACATGCTTCTTTGACAATGCCCCTATAGAGGATGTTCTCCATGTGGATGACCTTCAATCACTAGGAGATCCACATGTGGCATTTGGTATACTCTCCTTTAGTATTGCTAGTCAACTGATGTATCTCCTCCACATGATTCCTCCTTCCTTGACCTTCCTATCACATCTAAGAGCCTTTGATAGGAGGATTATGGAAGTCTTTGGTGATATTATTGGACCATGGACATTTGACTGTGTGATAGGGGATTTGGCACATGAACAGACATCCCTACCAATCCCATGTGGAGGGGGTGGCTTGCTATTTATGGACAAGATTGCATTTATAGCATTTTTGGGTATTGTGCTCTCTTGACACCTCTACTTTCCTCCCATTTTTTGGTTGTTGATAGGTCAGTTCTAGACACTTATGTGATAGAGGTGGACGAGGGATCTTTTTCTCTCCAGATGTTATTGCAGCAGATGAGAGATAGTTTATCCCCACAAGCACGTTGTCATACTTTTCTTTTCTTTTTAGGAACACACAAGGTACCTAGCTATGGAGATTGCAGATTAGAGGCTGTAGGTAAACCTATAACTACTTGTCTGAACATGCATGTTACCTAATAGTCGGAACCCTCCACTCTCGTAACTAGTATTCTTGCTATCGAGTAGGGTAGTGACGGGCAACCTAACCTATCATCACAACATGCACTCCTGGTCTACTGGTCATCACTTCCAACATTACCAAGGAGAAATAAACAACACTTCTAGAAGGAAAGAACCTAAGCACAATGTCCGCACACCAATCTAAACCAACTGAGCGTACAAAGAAGCATGCAAGCATAGAGAGGATCCAATCACAAGAATGCGGCAACAACTCTCTGTGCTTTTTGTTGGAAAAGAGCTTTAGAGCCTTTGTGCTCTGTCATCAAGCTAATTTAAACCTATACTCCAAGTCTCCTCCAAGTTGTACTTCAGATCTCAACAAATTCCTACCCCATGTGGGGATTTCTTATGTCTTCTTGATGGGGAAAACTCAATGCAGCTCATATGAACATAACTCTTTCTTTATAGCTTGAATTCAAATTTTCTAGGATTTAATGGAAATCCTATGAGATAATATTTCCAATGATATAAAATAGACCTCAATCAGATCACTACAACGCCCCTAACAAGCTCTCAAAGTTGGCCAAGTTTTTGCAACTCTCACCCTAATTTCAAAATCCCCTTTTTAGGGTTTTGCCCCTAGTTCTTGCCAACTTTCCCTTGATTTCTAATGAGATGTACACTTGATCCTCAAAAAACACTCTGGAAATCTGAACTCTCAATCATAGTCACAAAAGTGAGTGAATTGACATTCAATTAGGATTGAAGAAAGAAATGCTCCTCCGAGCTTACAACTTCTTTTCAGTAAAACTTGTTGCATCAGATCTCACTCTCTAAGTGTCCAGAGCCAACTAAATTTTCCTGAGTAGTTGATCATGCTCTTTGTTAACACTCTGTGAATTTGAATGGCCTAATCTAACCCCAATCCCTAGATATGAATCAATTCATAAGCTAGGCTAACTTGTTAGCTCTGCAGACCCAGGTATACTTGATCCAAGACACTAAATTCTCTATTTCAAGAATTCACATGAAACCTTCACACAACAGTGCACACCCTAACCAATAACAAGACTGGAAATTTTCATAAGGTATCTCAAACCACAACTTGGGGAGTGACCAAAACTCCAAACCTGATCACTAGCTCTTCTCCATCACCTTACACCTCAAGAGCTTCAACTTCAATCAACCAAATCTGATTTAAGATTGATCCAAAACTGAAATTTCTTGTGCTCAGTACTATAAGCACTTATTCTACTCTCCAATACCACTAACAGATAGTAAAAATGTCTCAATGAGCTCTCTCAATTTCCTACTTTGTGTTTTTGGGTATGAATTTTACCCCCCTTGATTTAATTGATCATATCCCTCTCAAAATCAACTCAAATTGTGTGATTTTTGTTTCAGATTATAGCCTGTCAGCTCCTCTTCCCAACTGTGTCCTTTGTTCCTCAAATGGCCTCCTTGAACTCTTTTATGGTCAAAAAACACCATACTTTTCTCTTGGGACCCAATCTCTTGCACATTTGTCCTTTAGTCTTTTTACTTTTTGACAAATGGACCCCACAACTCCACCTTGAAGCTTATAAGCAAAAATTTAGGCATTCACCAACTATAGAAGCTCATATATTGTCAAGTCCCAGACAAGCTCATAAGTAAGCACCGAAAGGACGATAGGATCCTAGTTTCCCATCACCAACTTCATGAATACCACCCCAAAATGTATCACCATCCAGTTCCATAAGTCGTCATGGTGAAAATTCTAAATCTTGATGAGAAAAGGATTTGGGAGTGGAAGATTGGGAGCATGGGACATCTCATGCTCAAATGCTTCCTCTGATGCTCTAACACTCGCACTCTACTACAACTCTCACTCCCAACGTCCTTCCCCCCCCCTCGAGACTCTCCAAACTAAAACACTCCCTCGTCTCTCCACTCGCCCTCATCTTTATTCATCAGAGCCCTCAAACATGATAAGATTGTAACCCACATGGCCAATCACATACATGTACATAGATTTCTCACATGGCAAATTCTCATCCGTTGGATCTAGCAGGCAACCTACCCCACTAATGTGGAGATAAAATTGATAAGTCACTTTTTTTATGGGCTACTCAAACCACAACACAACAACATGAGGACCTTCCATCTTTTGCTTCATTATTGTTTGATTGGACTAGAGGTTTACAATCTTCCTTGATGGAGCAATAGTGTGAGCATATGCTCTATTCTCTCTTAGTTGACTCATCCATTCTTCAAGCTACTAGAGAACGTCTTTGCTCTTGATCCGACAAGAGTGTAGGCTCTTGGATCCTAGCTCAACCATGCATTAGGGCATTTTGATTTGCACCAACTACTTTCTCTATAGCAATGAGGTTTTGCCTATGTTTTGTCCACCCTTCTATATCTTCATTACTAACTTGTGAGTGTGGTTCTACACTAGATGTAATAGCCGTCCATATGACATTGTGTCTTGTTGGAGGACAGAGGATAGCTACGCACAATGCTATTAGGGACATAGTGTTTGCTATGGCACAAGAGAATAGATACCTAGCTTGGATGGAGCGTTCATATGCTTTGCAGACAACACGTGTCAAAGTAAACTTATACTTGGTCCAAGATTATCAGGTGATAGTAATGGATGTCATAGTTACAAACCCTAAATGTGATACAATTTTGGAGGGAGTGATTACTCATCTCCTTGGATGGGCAGCAAGTGCAGCAGCAGCACGCAAGGTCTACAAGTAAAGGGGTATGCAGCAAGGTCATCTCTTTGTTCCCCTAGCCTTGGAGTTATATGGAGCTATGGACATGGCATTCGACAAATTTATCAAGGAGTGCACGAGAGTTTATCATATTAGGCACCAGGGGTACCACTCTCACTCTCATACTTTGTAGCATATTTTAGACACCATGTGTCCATTGCTCTACAAATGGCAGCGGCTGGTGCAATCCATAAGAGAGCAATCACTCTAGGTGATGCTTTTTAGGATGCTCCAGTTGTTTGTAGACCGTACGACTTGCATAGCTTGGATATCTTAGGTGCGGTAGGGCAGATTTCTCATATCGACTCTATTGGGGCTTAGCCCCATTTTGCCTATTTTGTCTCTCCCTTGTACGGCTTGATGGGTCTTCTCATCCTTTGTGTTTTCTACACAGTCACCCTTTCACACACATTCTTCAAGTAAGTGGCGAGTTGTTCCATGAGGCTTGTCAATTCTTTTCAATGCCTGATTACCGAGGGTACCGCAATGACAGTATTTTTAAGGTTCTCTTTGAATATCAAAAACCTGACATATTTAGCTTCTTACTATGAGAACATGGAAGCGACTGTGCAAATTGTTTTATCTATTTTCTGAAATGATCATCAACGAAGATGCAGACATTGCAACCCAAGATAAGCAGTAGAAATGGTGACCTCATGCAAAAGTTTGCTTGTTTCTAGAAGCTTGCAACAGTTGCAGGTATGATGAGACACTCCATAATGGAGGCTTGTGTGGCTTGCAGACCATTTCGTTTTTTACGATGGTCCAGATTCGTCTTGTTTAGAGAAACTCACGAGGCCTGCACTTTGAACACGTGATATTTTCATTCCTTTGCAAGTTTTGGCCTCGGCGGTTTTCATCCATAGTGGACTGGATTCTCTTTTGGTGTGCACGTTGATACAGTTTGCATGATCTACTGAGATATGACACCGTATCTTATGTATTGCCAATTTACTTGAAGATAAAGTGACGTCTTCTTGTCTCCTCGCAACGTCTCAATCTTTTAGAACATCCACATGATATTTCATCTCTTAATTCCATGAATCATAGTCTAAAGGGAACCACTATTCATAGCGTAAGATTGGGACGAATGATACTATAAATCACAACGTTACATTACCAGTTCTCCAATCTTGTATTATAATATTCGTCAGTATCTGTCATGTGACAATCCAACAGCTGCATGCAATTACTCTACTGATTGCAGATTTAACATCACTCACTTAGTTAGGCAGTAGGACACTGCTTTAGGTTTTATATATATGCTTTATGGGGGCTAGATTGCACATACCATACACCAACCACTGCACACGAAAAAGGGGTTTCCAATACTCTTTAGCACGTGAGATAAGGCATGCACATTGTTTCGATCGCGAACGCGACATCTGGCCAGTAGTTTTGTTACATGCACAAACAGGAACACAACAATTTATGTATGGCTCCAAGTATGGTACATTTATATCTTTAATCTATATTATGAAGAGAAATGAGATCAGATCTACGGAAAGCCAAAAGCAGTAGAGTGGACAACAGGAAGTACCTCTCAAGCGTTCTCCACCACGAGATATTAGGAGGTTTCAGTTAGCCCATTTTCGCAACTGTAAATAAAGTTTACAGGAAGCTTACAGAACATGAGGGATGAATTTCTGCTCTTTTACAGGAGCACCTCCCCTCCCCCTCTAAGAATTAAAGGGTCACGATTTTCAGAAACCATAAGCTTTTACAGTCTCCGGGACGTCCCATAGACCATAAGCCCCAAAAGTTGACCCAAAATTTGCATCTGGCCGTAAGACCAGATGCAAACCCTAAATTATTATGGCACTGTTCATGAATAGACTAAAATTCATTTATGGGACCCGTGGAAATACTTACGGGAGATTTATAGGAGGAGCCTCTCTCCATAATTTCCAAAGTGAAACCCCCTATTATATCCCTAGAGCTTCCTATTTGGCATGTACATTCCCTTTCATAGAGGTACTACTACACCATCTATGTGCCTTTGATAGCACTGTATGACACACCTTCTCCACTATATTAGGGTCATGTACACTCTCACAGCTATCAAACAAGTGGTGTAGACTATGGATAGCTCTTCACACAACCATTAGAGGTTGTGGTCTTATATTGTAGAAGGCCATTGCACAAGCAGCATATCTAGATGCATGGGTACTTGTAGTTCTCTGATTGGTTGATAGATTCATTCATGAAGGCCATTTTTTCTTGTTTGCACCTATCACAATAGTAAACTCTATTACCTATGCATTCCAAACATATATTTGGCTTGCCCGTGACGTACTGCCATGTCATACATGTGCTACACTCCCCAATTTGTTGACTTTGTGTCCCTAGATTATAGGAAGACTCTAGTGGATCTTAGTGAGCATGTGCACATTTGCACCCTTACTTGCATCCTTGCAGATGTGCCTATTTCTGATAGAACTAAGATCCAAGTAAGAGCTTGGCTCCTTGCATTTCCATTGATTCAGGATTTTTGGTTCACTTTGGAGCAGTTTACCATGACCCTTAGTTTGT
The DNA here is from genome assembly GCA_948567375.1 of Lunularia cruciata. Classification (NCBI taxonomy): domain Eukaryota; kingdom Viridiplantae; phylum Streptophyta; class Marchantiopsida; order Lunulariales; family Lunulariaceae; genus Lunularia; species Lunularia cruciata. Next base: position 49,456,804 of record OX419759.1, read on the forward strand.
GGTTGGGTTTACCACATCTAGCACTATTAGGGCTTCCGGACCAATGCACTTGCAATTCTACTTGCAACTCACATGGAATTGACCTTTTACATTATGTTAAAAGGAGAGATTCCACTACACCATCCGGGATACAATAGCTTAGATCTTACTATCCACACCTTTCTAGGTTTAGATCAAGTGATGGTTGGATTTACCAAGGAGGGTGAGGGCTGACATAGTTCTATTCCAAGACGGCAGACGGACCTTGTTTGATGTGGGGGTTTACAAACCTATTACAATCAAAGTACTTGACTCGAGCAAGCATGCATGTGGAAGCTGCAACAGTCATTGTCGCCAAGGGGAAGGAGGACCACTATGTACTCTGACATGCCTCCAATACCTTTGTCCTGTTGGCAGTTGAGACTTTTGGCCACCTCCATCATCATTTTGATGGCCTACTTGTAAGATTGCATGAGGTTCTTTGTAGAGGAGAAGAGCACTAGCTCTCTCTCTATCCATGCTCACATCTCACTTTTGTCAATGGGTATTTGTAGGGTGATAGATACACATTGACAAAATTGACCCACTGACCCACCTATACCATTCATAGGCATTGGGTCTTCACCAACGGGCAACACCAATAGGGACTCCTTGCATGTCTAGGCCCCTTCCCTCTCATCTACTGGATATACCTTTGGAGGATTTATATCACACAATTTAGAAGTAGATTACTATCTAGACTCTTCTATCCTATGGGGCTTGCTCTTTGTTTCTTAGGGGCTTTTAGCCCTTTTGCATGGGCCTCAAGCTCTTGTTCTCCTTCATCACTTTTTTGTGCTCTTGTATCATGTTTGTTTTCTTTGGGGTATACTATTTGGCCTTCTGGCTAGTTTTCATCAAGCGACCAAACTGTTTTAGATTGTAAGTTGATTCCACAAACATAACATTATAGTATGATATCGATAGACAGTTCTGAAAATAATCTGATATTTGAAAAAAAAATTGACATGGACATCTAGTTAGCATGGTATCCTCTATACTTCTGAACTAGAATAATTTACACTAGTTCTAATTTTAACATTAATGATAATTTCCTATGATTATAAGACATCAAGGCATTTCCATGAGGTTGGTTGTGGTTGTGTGGAGTGGATCTAACTCAATTGATTTATTTAAGGGAAATAATTAGTTATATTAAAAGTTTTAAAACCAGTTTCTCATAATATTTATCAGTAAAAAAAGTATCACTAATAATTTATCTTTTTTCATCTCATTAAGTCCTTTCTTCTACATTCTCTATGTAGTCTTGGATCTCAAGTTAACAGATATAATGACTTCTAATCATTTAAATTTACCAAACTTGGATTTAGATCAGATAAATGAGTCTTTTATTTTTATTTTTAGTGTAGAAGAAAAAACTAACCTATGTGGTTAACTTTAGTATTTGATATCTAATATTTGATATACCTACACATTTATATAATATAGATGAATATATATATATATATATATAATTTAATGTAATAAGCTAAGGTTGTTAAATTTATCTGATTTAAAATTATCAATTATGAAATTCTATCTTATTTTTTACTATTAAGAAAAGGTGAAAATAGATAAGAGAATATATCTTTGCTAATTTAGACATGAGAAATAGAAAATAAAAGATATTTCAAAGAATTTTATTTATAAATTTGTTGTATAGTCTCTTCTACTTTCATGGGTAACTTTACATGGCAAGAGTATGTAAGAAGTGTATAAAAGACCAAATTCATGAAATAAAGTATACACTAAATATCAACTATACAACAAATTTCCCTTAATATTAATTCCACAAAAAATAAAGATTTTTTTGAGGGTAAAAAATGGTTAATATGCATTATAAGATTAAATAAATATGAAGTGAATGTATACAAAAAATAAATATTTATCAAATTAATGTTTCTAGATGTAATTAATAATACATCATGAGGTATAGGTCAATTCTAAGGTAAATATTGTAATATATCACAAAAAATAATAGATAATATTTCATAATAAATATCAATACTTTAAATCTTGAAGAAGAAGAAGAAGTAAATGCATATTTATTTTATATGATATTATCATGTTAGATTGATAAGATTGTATATATAACTCTTTTTTAAGTGTTTTATAAATATGATATTTGTAGTACTTTGACATGATTTTATTGATTTATAAATTTATAAATTTATTTATTTAAATATTTTTATTCTTATTTTTCCTTATATATTTGATCATAGAGATATTTTAATACAATAAAAGTTTTGGTAAATGGTTGAGTAATGCATGCAACATACCACTACATCTCAATAAGAAAATAGTAATTAATTTTTTGTAACATATCTAATTTCTCAAATCAATTCCACTATCTTTTACAAATTTCATTCACTTCTCAAAAAAGTATTTTGCAATACTTGAATTCTTGCTTAATTTTTTCTTATTTTATCTATATTTTGATCATAGAGATATTTAATCCAATCAAAATTTTGGTAAATGGTAGAGTAATGCATGCAACATGCCACTATTTCTTAATAAGAAAATAATCAGTAAATTGTTGTAACATATCTAATATCTCAAATTAATATCACTATATTTTTACAAACTTCATGCACTTTTGAGCAAAGTCTATTATAATGATTGAATTCTTGCTTAACTCATCTTGCTTGAATTCTTGCTTAACTCATCTTGCTTGAATTCTTGCTTAAAACATTTAAACTTGTTGTTCAATAAACTTATAAGACTCTATACTTACAATAGTTGATATCTTCTACAAGGTAGTTTATTCATTCTGAGTGTAGTCTTGATACTTTTCTACTATACATATCTAAAATAGAGTTTAACTCCATATCATGGATATGTCTCACAAAGTTGAATGTCTTGAAGTTTTCAAATTCTTCAATCTTGACTTCAAAAAAACTATTTGGATACTCATGTAATGTTTATATTATCTTGGCTAATCCAAATTTTGAAGAGTATAGGATACAAGTTGATTATAAAAGATTATCAAAATTTGTAGAGATCAACTTAACTTACCATATATTCTCAAGTAAAAAAAACTAAAAATACAAAAGATACAAGAAGGATGGGAAGACCTATCAAGCCCACACAAAGATAAAACCTATGTGGTAAAATAAAAATAAGCTTCAAGAACATTAAAATGTAAATATCCTATTATACTTACATCTATATGAGTTAAATGGTATAAATGCTACAAGAACATCCAAAGAAGCATCAACAAGTATGATTTTTATCTTGATTGTACTAACCATTACTCTCTATAGAATAATAAATACCCATTTTCTAAATTATACTATCAAATATAGAAGCAAAAGTGAATACACCCTATTAACTAATATGTATGATAAGCTCTTGTACAATTTTAACAGACATTTAAACATGTTTGTTAAAAATATTGTATCCATAGCATAACTCTAAGGCTAGAGGAATAAAAGGTGATGTTTTTTGCATACTCTTATACTTAGAAACCTTGGCTATTATTGCTTGACTTACCATCCACCTAAGCAGATGTGTGATTACTCCCTCAAAAATTGCATCAAGTATGGGATTTATAGTTACAATATCTATTACACTTATAAGAGAGCGAGTGCAAGAGCAAAAACATACCCTAGTAGTACAAGAATGGATGTATCAACTAGAAGAGTGTATAGAGCTTGTTGAAACTTTTGGTCCATAAGGAAGGTTGTAACCCTCTAATCTAAAATTGAATTGGAAGATAAAGAAGCAACAGATGTTAGATCATAAGTTGTGCTTGATAGGACAAACAAACTCTTGTATGCTACAATAATACTTGGAAAGAAAAGGATGCCTCCTCTACCTTGATCAGCTATCTTGCCAATACTAACCTACCAACACAAAACATATGGAAATTTAAGGTACTAAGAGTGCAAAACCACCTAAAAATAGTACAAATACCACCTCCTCTACAAATAATAAGCCTCATTTTCCACAAAAAGTTGATGGTAGAGATGTCTATCTTTGAGCCAAGTTCCTTGTCACACAATCAAAAGTCCCTAGTCTAATTATATCACTAAAGATTCCATAATCCTTTATCAAAGGGGATCTCAAACATAATAAGAAAAATGGTAAAGAAATAATTATTCAAAGTAGGTAGGTAAGATGACAAGTAATACTAGAGTAGAGTATACTAAAAGTCACTTGTAGATCACTTAGCAAAGAAAGGTCATCCACAAGAAAGATACTCTACAAGCACAACATCTAATAAGCATGTGACAAAATCCTCATATCTTATTAGCACTCCAAGAATACATAATCACTCATAATGTAACACACCTTTTTGGAGGCTAGAGATGAAGAGAAAAATTTAAATGGGATGCACCATACTTTGACACCTTGAATATTAGGCCTACCTACAATATAGAGCTTTGTAGTCAAGTGATCAAACTAGGTTTACAAGGCTAAAAATGTATGTATAATCTGCCAAGAAGAGAAAGATATAATTTAGTGTAGTCAAACTAGTAAAAGAAAAGAGCTAAACAAAATTTATGGTAAAAAGAGGTCTCCCTTGAAGGATCTTTTATCATTTAATAATAGGTAACCAAAGAAAAGAAACTCTATATTCCAAGAATCCATGCTAATAGCAAAGAGAAAATGTAGAACCATAGGAGGACTACACAAAAAGAATAAGACTAGCCAAGGATCCAAATACCTACTTAAGCTCTCTAAAGACAAATATAGACATAAGATGTAAAAGAGTTCCTAATATCCACCTATAAGATAATCCAATCTTAGTGGATATTAAGGAGTGTTCTAATGCCAAGTGATAAAACCTGATAACTTCCCACTATAAAAATTCCAAAATGATAAGGAAAAAGATGTTGTTGGAAGTGAGAATGATATTGTAGGACAATGGTATGACTAATAAGGTATAAAAAGACCTTCCCAATAGTAAGCGGGCTAATGCCTCTTATATCTTTCTCCATCAAGAGAAGTCAAGTAACATCTAGTACTTGACTAATTGAGGTAAGAATTTCCCTTGCTATTGCTACCAATCACAAGATATTACACTACAAATTCCATGTGGTTATTGATTTTATAAGATATTTCAAATTATCTTAGGATATCTTGATGGTTTTCCTACTTGATGCATGTATCCCAAGTAGTTCAATCATCATCTTTATGCATATTTCCCAAGAGTCTTTACCCTTATGAGGTAAAAGATCATTGATATACCAAACATGGTATGTCTCCTAAGAGGTGAAGCAATAGCTAATACAAAAATAGCAATAGAATATAGGATGCTCCAAATTATATCTCAAGATGCCAACACAACCAAAACCATTTATCTCAACCTAATTATAGGCCATAGTCCATACTCACCTCCTTTGGTTAGAGAATACTTGAGAAGCATATTCCATTCTTACACAATGCTAACTTACTAGTGCTTCATATTTAGCATGGACTTTTGCACCTATAGAAGCATTATTGCAACATTTATAGATAGTATCATCCATCACTAATAAAATGATAAAATTATTTCATACTTTTATCATTTTATTAGTGTCATTTATGTTGCTAAAAACCTAAAAAATGAGTGGTGTAGGCAAAAGATAGCTCTACCCATAGTCATGGGCAGATGCGTACTCATTGGGCAAGAGGCTATAATATTAGTAGCATATATTGGAGCATGCATTCTAGTGGTCCCTTGTTTAGCAAATATGTTCTTACACAAGGGTGTCATTTGTTGTTAGAACCTATCATGATAATGGATTCAAGCACTTATGCTTTCCAATCATATTTTTGTTTGGCTTGTGACTTATTACTAATGTAATAATATGGAGCTAGCAAACAAGCTAGCACAGGCTAATGAGTCAATAAAATAAACTAAATATAGCTAGGAATTCTAAAAATGTTCTAAAAGTACCTAAGAAGCTTCTTGGTGGGAAGCTTCTAGGTATTTTCCAAGGATTGAGTGACTTGTAATGCCAAGTTAATGGCTAGCTTAGCTTGTTTACCAAGTAGGCAACTTTTAGAAGAAAGCTTTTATGGAAACTTCTTGGGTAACTTAGCTTGCACTCCAAGAAGGCAGCATTGAGAAAGTACCTTCATTGGAAGCTTCTCAAGAGCCTTGTATTGCTTCACTATAAGTACCAAAGCCTGAGCTCATGCAAGGTATTTAAAGTTTTCCTCAATTGAGAGTTTCAATATGACCTCTCCTTATGATCTTCTATTCTCCTATTTATCTCCTTGGTCTCTATCTTTTACATTGGTATCAAAGTAAGAATGGGATGGATGGAATCTATGGACCACCAAATCAGTCCCCTCCACCATTGGGATTTCTATATCCATGTGCTGCCAAAGTATCATTTCCAACAGTTCATCACTTCCCACAAAGGCCAAGAATTTTTGAATATGGTCACCTTGTCTGATGGACTATTGATCCTTCCTATTGTAACTCATGGAGAAAAATGGATGTGCAATATCCAAGGGTTCACGTAGAGAATTGCAAGTTGTTATTGTAGTAAAGTAGTAGTCATGACAACATTGCCCAAAGTTATCATTGTTATGTAGCAACAAATCAAGCATCTTACTTGTTGTTGGAAAACAGAATTAGGGGGTGTTTCAAAAATAAACCTACAAATTTTTTATATTTCTAAATTATATTTACAAAATGTGTGAAAAATCTATAGGTAGCCGCTCAAAAATACATTTGGGTAAATTAATGAGATCCCTCCAAGTTTCTTATTTTAAAAAACTCCATAATAGGTGGTTTGTAGGAAATAATAGATACGGAGTTTGCATTATAACCTTGTAAAGCATTAATTAGCATTAATTGTAATTTAGAGTTAATAATAGATTGGCTGATTTGAATTTTATTTAAATGGTTTGAGAGAGAATCCAAGAAAAGTCTAAGAAGGTGCAGGAGGTGCCAGATGGTACTTGGGGACACCTGGCCTTTCATTTTAAGTTAGGTGCTTGTTGGTGCTCATTGGTGGTGGTTGGTGCTGATTTTTCAAATATATGGTTGCAACTCTTGTAGTAGTCAAATTTGGTCCTATCAATTTGGTCCTATCAAAACTCATCCACATCACCTATTTGGTCTAAAACTTATTTCATTATGGTACACCTAAACATTCATGAGTGTGAATCTGAATTTTAGAAATGAACGTAAGTTACACTAATTTTCCCATTGGGAGAATTATGATAGGTTCAGTTATTAGCTCATTGGCAAGTTACAAAGTTCACTTAAAAATACAATGAAATTTTTTATTTATCTTGTAGACATCCATCAAAACTAATTTTGAAACTCTTTATTATGATGATAAATGACAAGAGCAATTGGGAAGAGTAGCATTTTGAGAGAGAGAAGATCAAGTGCAATTTCTAAAACCAAAAGTCTTTGAAAGAAAGAATTTACTAGGAGCAATAGAGAATTTTGTGTTTGATTGTGAATGTTATTTTGAAGCCACATATCTTGTAAATGATTGATGCAAATCCTCTTGACTCCAAGTCAATTAGATGGAGCCGCAAAACTATGGTGAAAATTTGGGATGAAGCAAACTAAATGCTAACATTTTTCTCCAATTTTGACATGGGAAGACTTCAAGATAAGGTCATTGGGCAATTCCAAGCCACAAATTTTGCATTAGCTACACAAGATTGACTGGTGGAATTGAGGTAGATTGGTTTAGTGAGAAGTCACATTTTTTAGTTCTAAAACACCATGATGCTTATCCTAGACATATAAGAAGATGAAGCTTTGGATCACTTTGTCAAAGGCTTGAAATCATGCACCAAATTAGAGGTAACATTGCATGAACCAAAACATGAACATCTATGCAAATGGTTGAGCATTTTGGCTCCTTTGTTATCACAAATTGATCTTGACCTAAACCTCCACAAAACCTACAAACACACCAAGCACAAGTGGATGAACCTGCACCAATGGAGATTGATGTCATCCAATAGAGACAACTTTGCATGGAAGACCAAGAGTAGTTACAAGAGAAAATGGTGGTTGCTTTTATTATCAACAAATTGGATATCATATTGCTGGATGCACACTCCAAAATAGATGACTCTGACCAATTTCCAATGGAGTTTGTGGAGTTCAATGCTCACTTACTTGAAACATGATCAGTTCTTACAAATTGAATAATCAACCTCTACAAGTTTGATTCATTTGTAAGTTATGATGATATCAAGTCATGGTTATAGAATTTTGGTTGATTCTAGGTGTTCTAAAAATTGCATGTCCATGCAATTAGCAAAGGAATTAGATATTGATATAAAGCCAATATTAAGCAGAAAATTGATGGTGGTGGATGGTGTAAAACGCTCTACATTCCAAACTTCATAACCTATTCTATTCAAGATTAGGAAAGAGTATTTTGATTACATGAGACTTGTAATCAACCCTTACACTATAATATCATTCTTGGTCTTCCTTGGCTTGAATGTCATAAGGTTCAATTTGATTGGCCCAACAGAAAATTCAAGTACAACACCAAGGTAAGAAGTATTGATTAGGTTGTTTGGCACCTCTAAGTAAGACATTTAAGAATAATCAATCCTGAAATGGGAATTTTGTCAATATAGTAGTTGTAGAGCAATCTTTGGAGGAAGATGTTCCTATTTTTGCAGTGTGGATCAAACTTGTTAAGCAAGGAGACTTGGATGAGGATCAACAGCCAATGGTTGATCAAATAATTAAGATTTTGAAGATGTGTTTTTGGATAATATTTCAAAGGGATTACCCTTTGATCAAGGTATGCCTTTCCAAACCATGATATTGCCAAGCAATACTCCAAGAAGTAGACCAGTCTATTGACTTTCACCAAAGGAGCTAAAGGAACTTCAAACAACATTGACTGAGTTTTTTGGGAAGGATTTCAGACAACATATTACATCTTTTTGGGAGGTAGCCATACTCTTTGTACAAAAGAAGGATGGAAGACTTTGATTATATATTAACTACTATGGCCTTAATAAAAAATTTGTGAAGAATGTGGATCCCTTGCCTTGAATTGATGACTTGTTATATCAGTTAAGTGGAACACAATACTTCTCAAAATTGGATCTTCAAAGTGGCTATTGATAAATTCCCATTGATAAGAATGATATGAAAAATTCTACCTTTTGTACAAGGTATGGGCATTCTGAATGGATATTTTTACCTTTTGGGCCCACTAATACTTTTCATGAATCAAATGCATCAAGTGTTGGAAGGGTTATTGGATTGATATGTGGTGGTGTTTCTGGATGATATTTTAATATATAGCAAGGCAAAGGTAGAACACATGAACCATATACAAGAAGTTTTAAGACAACTATGTTAGTGGAAGTTCTACTATAAGAAGTTGAAGTGTGCCTTTTGGCAAAAGAAGGTTACCTTCTTGGGTCATAAGTCCTCAACAAAGAGAATCAAGATGGAAGAGGAAAATTTCAAGGTCACTATTGATTGGCTATTCCCAAGAATACATGGAAGTTTGGGCATTTAATGGATTAGTAATTTTTTAACAATGGTTCATCTATTATTATGCTCATGTGGCTACACCATTAACCAATCTCTTGGAGAAGACATCAAGCTTCAAGTGGACCACCAAGCACATAGAAGCATTCAAGAAATTGAAGCATATGATATCTTTATGACTCATCCTCCAACTATATGATCCTTGACTACGTTGTGTGGTAGATTTTAATGCTTCTAACTTTGCCATTGGAGCTATGTTGCAATAAGGATTTCCACATGGATTAAATCTGATTACCTTTGTTTCTTGCCAACTAAACATAACAGCAAGGAATTTATTTTTCCCAAGATCAAAAACAATAATATATGCTATAAAGGTATAGAAACATTATCTCTTGAAGAAGCAAGTGATCACGTGAACCAATCAAAAACCTCTATTGCATACCTTACATTGAAGCACATGAAAAGTTGGCATCATTGCTCCAAGGGAGTGGCTCAAGAGATCCAAGGCCTGACTGGTGCGCCGGCCAATTTCATTCAAAAACCTAGCTAGTTGGATGCAGCATGTTCTTGGGCCATCATAGAAATATAATCTAAACAATCAAAATAAGGTAAAGCTGGCCTGCATTCAGAGTTTCCTTGGGGTTGGTTAAGCTTTGGGCTACCCTTGATACCTCATAAAGTGATCCTTCACAAAAATTTGCAAAAAGTCAAGTGTCATCGTACACTCAAATTATAACACTAGTTTGTGGTGGTTGGTATTGTAAAAGTATCCTTTGATGTCTCCTTCAATTCCTAATTCAGGGGGAGGAAAGTGCTCCTCTGCCTATCCCACTCCCTTTGAAGACGCTTGCTATAGACAACCTTTTCAACTCATTTGCAAATGGCTTATTGGTATGACAGATGGAATCCGCCTTGGGAGTATGTTTGCAAGGCTGAAATTGTGCAACCCTCTCCTTATAGGTCGAGTGCCCAAAGAGCCTCTTTTTAGTTGACTCCAATTTTGATTCAAGGTGACAGGATTTGAACCTATAACTTTGGAGTTTTTACTCAGCTATTTCTGCAAGCGGTAATCATCAAGCCCGCCATAGGAACCTTACAACAGCCGACCTCTCGGGCCTTCGGACCGAAGACCAAGTTTTTTCTTGGAAGTCCTCCAGCCTGAATCTCCCTATAGTCTCGTGCCCAAAGGGAAAAAACCTTTCTTTTTCAGACAGTCTCGGCCCCTTCGGGCATGATGGGAAGGAAAAATTACAATTACAATTTTTTGATATCAAGCTTGAGTATAAGTTACATGTCATTTCTTATGCCCTATCATGCCTACCTAATTTGAAATTTCTTCTAAAATCTCCTATGATAGCAACAATTACCATAGTGTCAACCAACTCAAAGATACATATAGAGTTCAAGATTGCTTTACAACATTGCTTTATAATAGAAATCCTTTGTTCAACTATCACAAAATAATCTTATAGCACAAAATAATGAATATAACACTTTTCCTTCAAGGAAAGCCTTTTATTTTGTGAGAATCAGATCTATGTTCTCACTATGGGTGATCTCTAACGTGTGTGAGTTTAAGAACCCCATGACAATTTTTGGTCACTTGGGTGTGGAGAAAACCTTGAGCACCCTCCAATGTTAGTGGTGGTAGCCAAACATAGCATGCAAGGTTCAAGATTTTGTTTGATCTTGTGAGAGCTGCCAATGCAACAAGATAAGCAATTAGAAATTGGTTAGAATATTTCAACCACTTCATATTCCAATAGTCCAATGGGAATATATAAGTGATTCCTTGTAAGCTTCTCAAGAGCCTTGTATTGCTTCACTATAAATACCAAAGCCTAAGCTCATTCAAGGTATTTTGAGTTTCACACAATTGAGAGTTTTGATGTGATCTCTCTTTCTGATCTTCCATTTTCTATTTCTCTCCTTGGTCTTGATCTTTTACAACCAAGCCTTGTTTGCATTTCACTCTTTAGGTTTATTGACTTTGTGTCTCTAGACTTTAGGAAGATTCAAGTGGATCTTAATGAGCTTATGCATACTCACACACTTACCAACATCCTAATTGATGTGCCTCTATATGATAGAGGTAGGATTCTCTTATGTGGTGGGAAAGGCTTTGGAGCTTGGTTCTAGGCTTCTTTCTTGATTGAGGACTGCCAATTTACTTTGGAGTAGTTTACTATAGCTCTATAATTGAGGTTGGATCTCCCACATCTAGCTCTCATAGGGCTTTCAAACAAATGTGCATAGAGATCCACATATGACATACATGGTATACACATTCAATAATGTGTAATAGGTAGAGAACACCAAAGTCCACAAGGCATTTTGTGATCTTAAGGCTTAGATCTTACAAGCTAGATTGAGCAATGGTTGGATCTACAATGACCACCTATCCATTTGATGCACATAGATATTATTATTATTCATGGATGGTCATCATACCTTGTCATGTGGTGGTTTTAAACCTCCTATAATTAGGGTCATTAGCACGGTGTCATGTTGTGGTTTGCATAGCTAGTGAAAATGTGAGTGTCAGCAACTCAAGTATGTGAGAAAAGATTCTAGATAGGTTATGAGAAATAAGTAATGCAAATTGGAGGATTTGGTGGTCTGCTTGAGAAAATCATTCTCACCTTACTCAAGAGAGCTTGGTCTACAATCATCAGAAATACTCAAAAATAATAGACTATTCATAGGATGAGATTGATCTTGACAAGGTTAGCAAAATTGAGGACTCAAATGTTAGCATTTATAGGAGTTTTACTCTTTTGATCATGTAACATGAATCTTGGGCTACACATTTGAATTTTGGTACAGAATACAAGAGGTATCAATGCATTTGAGACTTAGGGATTTCACCGCATCCAAAATCTTTTGTACCAAATAAAGTTCTTGTACCAAACTTACTTCTTGTACCGGAGCTTTTGGCACAAGAGGATTGGACTTGGGAGGAAGAGGGGCTATTTGGAGAGCTACAGTTATAAGCACATGGGAGTGGGCTCCTTCCAACCTTCATCAAAGAGCCACTACCAACTTCCGCTGATTTTGGGAGTAGGCGGCAATTGAGAACTTAGAGCAACATCTTCTTGACATGGTGTTGATATTGGGGGAGGCAAGGCGGCCATGTTGAGTCAAAGATAGGCTTCTCTCCCACCTCCTATCTATCATTTTCTATCTTTCCATTTTTTATTTTTTTTTGGGTTCTTCTCATTTTGTCCTATCTTGTCTTTCTCTTTTGAGTTGGGACATAAAGTATCTAGCTACTATGTCTTGCTCTTTTGTCATGGCATTTTCTTTGTATATACTCTTTTAGTAGCTTGTCTCTTGATGCCTCCATTTCATTCATTGGCATAGGGCCATAGAGGGACTCTCCTTGGTGTCACTCTTCATCTGGCACCCCACACCCTATATGTACAAGCAAGGAGTAGACCCTTACATTGTCCTTTTTAGCATATACCCATAGTTGCAAAGGTGTGCCCAAATGGACTCCTGTTGGTTCCTAGGACAGATCCTTCTCCTATATCATCAAAGCACCCTACTAGGGCGACACCACTATGGAGGATGCCCTACCCCTTATCTCCTTATCCTTCCTCCTCATGTCATGGATCTTCCAAACCCGCCCTCTACCTCAACTCCCTCCTACTCCCACCACCCCAAGGGATCATTTAGAGCCTCCTCCCTCTCCTATTGCCCCACCACCCACTTAGGATCATTCTCTTCCACTTGGGCACTCAATGCATCTTTATACCCCAACCTATCAATGTCCTACAAAATCTTGTTCCAATTGTCCTTGGGTACGGTTTGGTCTCACACAACATATAGAAAGATCTCATTGTTTGCATATGTAAGCAGAGGCCAACTCTATTCCTATATCCCCACCTCTAGAACCTATCCATAATTTAGTTGTATCTCTACATACTCCCAATGCATACTCTTGGTTACACTCTCTAGACACTATCTAAGTTTTACTTCTAGATTTGCAACAACCTTAGATGTATAACATGATCCTTTTAACTTTACATCCTCTAGTTGGATCCACACTCTCCTTCTTACTATGGGTTATTTTGGCTAATGACCACATGTAAGATGTTTCAACTTGGATGTTATTGTTAACTTTTTCATTAGTGTACATTACTCCTTCCATCCCATGGAGGAGCTTTAGGTCATTGAGAGATGGCCTTTAGGATTCATAGGTTCTTGAGAAGGGATTGAGTACCCTTCCATGAGGAGTATTTAGGCTCAAGTTGTACCCAAGTGGATTGCAGAGTCTCCTTAAATCTTATGAGACTGTGGAGATCTTACATCCATACCTTACTCCTAAAGCATTTTTTCTTCTTGTGCTCCTTGATATTAGGTCAAGTATGGGAGTACAAGCACTCTCATCCTCTTGGCCAATTCTCTTCTCCTTAGACACATTATCAAATATATAGATCTTACATGTACCTACCAATGAGGAACTTCCTTTGTTCCTCCATGATTATTAGCCAGATGAGGAGTTATAGTTGATAAAGTCTTGCTTTGCCCATGCTCTACTCCATTCTCCATGCTTTGTAGTAAGTGAGTCATTAGGATTATTTTTTGAGCACCTACATGATTGCTTCTCCCTAGGTGCACTAGATGTAGGGTTTCCTCTTCTCTTTTCTTTCTATCATCTCATTGTCTTTGGTCATGTATCCCATAGATCAGCTTATTTGTTAGGAGATTTTTTTTCTCCTTAATTTTGCCAACAAGACCTCATGTGTGTGCCCCATTGCTATTGCAGATGTGTTTTTGCAAGTGCTCTCTTGCAGTATTTGCTTAAAGCTAAGATAGTATTTTTTTTCTTCCTCTTTGTCTTCCCATCAATTTGCTATGGCTATTCTTGGATGTTGTAAGATGGTTATTATGGTCATTCAAGCATCCTTGGACATTTAGCCAAATTAGGTGGTGGTGCAAGTTGATGTCTCCAATGCCTTCAATACCATCTCTTTTCCAGCATTGTTTTGCATCCTTTGCTTTGCTACCAACTGAATCCACTCCTTGATCCCATTTGTAAGTGCTTTCTATAGATTGAGACACCTCTATTGTACAGCCACCATACCACCACAAGAGAGTTCTCACAATTGACATCAACTCAGGGCCACATTTGTTGTGTGATCCTCTAGGGAGGCCTCTCTTTGCCATAGTGCATTACACGGCTTTACAACAAGTTGCCTCAACTTTTCCATTTTGTCTTTTTCTATCTATCTTGCATGACACTCATATACTAGGCCCCTTGGAGGATGTTACTGAAGGAATGTACACTTTCATACTCCGCTTAGAGGCCTTGGGTGCGCAAGTCCAAACTTGCAAATGTAAGGTCTAAAGCCCTCACACAATCCTCATTCCCTTTGACTTCCCACTAGGATTTCAATTCCCTATATGTGGTTTGCAAGTTTTGGGCTCTCCTTTGTGATAGGAGGATTTTTGCAATTTTTTCATAATGGACACCTTAGTACATGCTATAGCCCATGCTCACCTCTTTTCCAAGTTTGGGAATACCTAGGTAACCTATTCTATTTGTACTTGGTATTACCTCCATTGGGCCTCATATTTAGCACTGACTTTCTTGCTTATAGATGCATTGTTGCCACATTTGTGGATATTTGATAGTACTATTACTGTACTTTCTCCACTCTATTAGAGCCATGCATGCTCCCACAACTATTAGAGGAATGGTGTAGGCAGCAATTTGCTCTCCCAATAATCATGGGTGGATGTAGCCTCATAAGGTAGGAGCCACAACACCAACAATATATATTGGTGCTTGGGCTCTAGTTTCCTCTCATTTAGCAAATAGGTTCTTACATCAAGGGCATCCATTCTTCTTGGGACCTCTCATGATAATAGATTCATGCACTTATGAGTTCCACATATATCTTTGATTGGCTTGTGACTTATTGTCATGCCTTGCATGCTTGTCACTCCTTGAGTTTATGGAATTTTTTGCCCTAGACTCTAGGAAGCTCTAGGTGGATCTTAGTGAGTGTATACACACTCACACACTTAATAGTATCCTCATTGATGCACCTCTATTGGACATAGCTAGGATTCTCTCTTGTGGGCAGAGAGGTTCTAGCTCCAAGCTTCACCCTTGATGGATGACTTCCACTTTTCTTTAAAGGAGTTTACCATAGCAATAGGATTGAGATTAGGCCTCTCACATCAAGCTCTTATAGGCCTTTTGACCCAATGCACAAGTGGTTCCCCATATGACATGTAAAGGAAACATTTTTTAGATTATGCAATAGATGGAGATCACACCAAAGTCCATGATGCATATTTGTGAACCATCACATAGATCTTACAAGCTACACTGGCCTAGGTCAAGTGAGTGACGGTTGGATCTACAAAGATCACCTATCCACTGGGTGCAACTAGATATTGTTACTTTCATGGATGGTGATTGCACCTTGCATGATGTGGTGGTGGCAAACCCTCTACGGGTGGAGTTATTGGCATGGTCAAGCATGCAAGAAAGAGTAATGGTGACCATTGCCTCAAGGAGCAAGGAGGACCAATACACACCAAATTTCCTTTGATACCTTTGTCTCCCTAGCAATTGAGGTTTTTGGGCACCTACATTAACATTTTGATAGACTTCTTAGGGATGCAACACTAGGTTCTTTGCAGAGAAGAGGTGCAAACAAAGATCACCATCCTCCTCAAGTCTAAACCTTGTCACAAAAATAGATTCCTTTCATGACTCTATTATCACTTTGATGAAATTTGGGACCACACTTGATCCCTAACTCAAGTTCAATCACCTCAACAAAACAAGCACCTATCATGATCTTTATTGCATCTTTGATGAAGTTTGTAGATTTAGGTTCAATCTTAACTCTTAACTCAACTCCAAGCAACACCAAAACTTAAAATCTTCTTGCCAATGGAACACAAAAATTTCTTGCCATAACCATCTAGTCACCATCTCTCCAGCTACATCTAAAATATACAATAGTACAATGGGTTATTGTAGATTTTTGTCCAACATGGAAGCACAATTTACCTTAAACCTTAAACTATGAAAATTAGATGGGGTTTGCCTATGCACAGCAAACTCCATCCAACTTCAATACCCTGTCCAATTTTTCTTTGTTCCTTATCTGAACCTGCTCCATCAATTCCCTGCATAATTGTCCAAAATTGCCCTAGAGTAGCATAGATCAATTCAATGTCACTAACCAGATTTGCTAATAACTAATCCCAGATCTACATAAATTTAACTTTGTTGATTAACCCTAGTGCAAGCTGTGTTTTGCTTCAGTCCTAGACCAAGTGCCAAAAGTGCTACTTGCTAATCCCAAATCTACATGAACTTAACTTTGCTAATTAATCTTGGTACTTATGCACGCCCAATACCCTATCACCAAATTGTCTCTTGTAGCTATAATCTTCTTATATATTTTGCAATCTTGAAATTGTAGTACTTAACATTGACTTGGGTTATCTTGTAGGTACTACTTTATCTCATTTTTTATTTCCTACATGTTTTGATTTTGAGAGAAGCAACAAGTATCAAGCACAAATTGACATAACCTTAAACTTTTTTGATTAATATGGGTGTGTGTGCTCATAGAATTCACTTTCCTAGTTGGTTCTTGTAGTTGAACTTATGGAGCTATGGCTCAATTAGGCAATTTTTGCTCTATTTGGTCCCTATTTGATAGCCTACATAATCTCTACATGCTCATCAATCTTATTATTTGGCAACCATAACTCAAATAGAGTTGACTCTTGTACTTACCAGAATCTTTGGTCAATAAATTATTATTTTCATTTTAAGTAAAA
Source organism: Lunularia cruciata (assembly GCA_948567375.1). Lineage (NCBI taxonomy): Eukaryota > Viridiplantae > Streptophyta > Marchantiopsida > Lunulariales > Lunulariaceae > Lunularia > Lunularia cruciata. Next base: position 49,474,073 of record OX419759.1, read on the forward strand.
AGTTATTGTAGTTGGTGTTGTTTTACTAATGGAGCTATGGATTTATTAGTCAAATGTAATAATAATAATATAAATAATACTCCAAAGGAAAGGACTAAGGAGTACAAGACACAAACAAGCAGAAAAAGAACAAAGAGCAGAGGGCTCAAAAGTCCCACCTAGCCAAGAAAAAGGCACCTCAGGATAGGGCCCAAAGGTACCCTAGGGGAAAAAAGCAAGTGGACAATAAGCCCCAAAGAAACCAAAGAGAGTGTAGCCTACTCTTGCAATGTGTGGTACAAGTCTTCCAATGGTATGTTTGGTAAGAAAGAAGAGAATACCCTAGTTGTGCTAGGTGTGCCTATTGCCACTACTTGTTGATGAAGATTTAAAGCCTGATTGTGTTGCAAAGTGACTAGAACATGCTGTTAGTAATAAGATGTCCCCCTACCATAGTCCCTCTCCTAGATCTACCACCCCACCACCACCATAGGATCATATTCTTATACCTTTGGCTTTGCTGTATGTACCACCTCATCAATAACCTACACAATCTTCTCAGGGTTGTCAATGGGTTTGGATTGCCTTAGCATAATATAGAAGGAGATCTAGATGCTTAAAACTGAGTGTACTTTTCTTCCTACCCTAAACCCTTTTCTTCCTACCCTCTTCATACTCTTGTCGTATCTATTCAAGCCACACTAAATTGATACTCATAGTTACATTCCTTGACCCTATTCAAGCATGTCTATTCATTTTACCTAGACCTAGCCTAACACTCTTCATACTCATGTCATGTCTATTCTCATCCTACCAGACTCATACTTACATTTTCTTGACACTTTTAGGCATTTCTACCCAATTTACCTAGACCATGTATGTATACCAAGATCTTTATTCTTTACATTACCTAGTGAGCTCTATGCTTCCTTACTACTATAAGCTATCTTGGCAATAACCAAGGGAGGTATATCTCGACTTGGACCTTATTAGCACTCTTTCTATAGTGGACTTTACTCCTTCCAGCTCACAAGGATGCATCAATACACCACCTCTAGGATTCATAGGTTTATGTAAGGAGATTGATCAGCCTTATAGGATGAGTATACCTTACAATCCCAAGAAGAAATAGCCAAGAGGATCATAAAGTTCCCACAATCCTATTCTCTACCTCTAGAGCATTGATGTCTTTGTTGTTCATTAGTGTTAGTCAAATTAGAGACTATAAATGTGTAGCTCAAGCACTATCATCCTTCTCCACTTATGTTTTCTCTACCTTACAAAATTTACCATTTCTTGGTTTAGGCTTTGCTTATTTACTCCCTTGACTGGGAAATATACATGTGGTTTACTCTATCCTTACAAGTTTTTATATACTTAGAGCCTCCTACTTTGCATGTACTTACTCTATCCAAATATGTACTCTACATGAATTTGATAGTACTATATGCTACATTATCTTCACACTATTGGTACCATGCATTCTCCCATAGTTATCAACTAAGTTGTGTACATTGTAGATAGCTCTTCTTAAAGCTATAGGAGTATCGGATCTTATATTGGAAGAGGTTATTGCACCAATAATTTATTTAGGAGCATGGACTCTAGTGGACTTCCTACCAAGAAATAAGTTCTTATACCATGGTCACCTTTTTCTTCTTGCAACTATTGTAACAATTGATTCAAGCACTTATGATATATCTTCAAGCAATTATATCTTTCTTTGACTTGCAACTTATTACCAAGCACTCCATGCATCACACTTCCTACATTCATTGACTTTTTATTACTAGACTCTAGAAAGATTCAAGCGGATCTTAGTCATCATAAGCACACTCACATCCTTACTAATATCATTGTTGATTACCCTTTAATTGAGAGAGCTAGGATTCTCTCTTTTGGAGAGAAAGGCTTTGGAGCTTGGCTCCCTACCTCCTCTTTGATTGAGAAGTTTTGCTTCACATTTGAGGAGTTTATGAAGGTTATTTATGGTGGATATAGTTGTCAACCACCACAAATATAAGATGAGTAATATAGAGGATGAAAATGTACTATGCTACTGATATTTGGCATGTGCCTTAGATGGAAAATTCTAAATTGACATATCTTGCTAGTAGCAAACTTGCCAGCCTATATAAGGTGTCTACCACAAAGCCTTAAGTAGTTAAACTATGTTATCCTAAGCTATACTACTTCCTTGCCATTGGGAAGGCACGTCTTAAGTGATGTGATTTAGACTGCCATGTGAAGGCTCTTGATTACTCTTGAACCTCTGTAGGTTCTTTCTAGAATTTCCTCATAACTTATTTCAACTATCTAGAACCTCCCTCCTACCTTCTAGAAACTTTTAGAAACATGTCATATTCCATGTCACATTCCTCCAATCTTTGAGAAACTTCTATAGATGCTAATAGCTATTACAACCATTAGCAACTATCTCTTCCAATCTTCACAAGAATGAAGCTTGCTTTGCTTTGGAGGTTTGGACAGAACTACCTCCAACATATTTCCCCTCAAGCTGTAGTTCTTATTGTGTCTCATAGACTAAGTGTAGCTCAATGTTGTTGGAACTTGCTTTTGTTTGAAGGTTTAGTGAGCACATTATCTATCATGCTCTCTATAGAAGAGTACTTCAACTCCATCTTAAGCTTTGATAGAACCTCCTTGATAAACTTGAATTGGACATCTAGATGCTTAGTCCTTTCACTAATGAAGTCTTCCTTCAACAATCCAATTGCATTACTATTATCACATAGATAACAAACGTTTCCATAAATTAACCTATGAGCTTTGCAATTAGCTTCTTTAGCTAAAGAATTTCCTTAAAAGTTTTCATGGTTGTTATGTATTTGGACACTATTGTTGACAAAGTCACCAGGCTTTGCCTCTCAGACTTCTAGAGTATTGGTCCATTTCTATAGAATATAACAAGTCCAATTGTTGATATGTAGGTCTCAGTATCTCTAGATAAATTAGCATCATTGTACTCATACAAGGCATCAATATGTTGTCCAAGAACTAGAGAACCGTGAGTTCCTACCAAGTTTGGTAGTACTTTCTTTGCTAAATCCCAATATATTGTTCTTGGGTTGACAAGATAATAGCTTAGGAGACTAACCACATAAGCAATATTGAGTCTTATTGCATTCACCAAGTACATAAGGCTTCCAACAATGCTTCTATAGGGTCCCAAGAATAGTGCACTATCTTTTGAAGATAATTGCATCATCCTTACCTTTTTCATTGGAGAGCTAACGGGTTTGCAACCTTGTATGTTGAATCCAATTCAAATGCACTTCCCTTGGTTGAAATTAATCTCTTGGGCTTATTGATTGTGACTTATTGAGATCCTAGAAAGAACTTGACTTTTCCTACATCTTTAACTTTGTTAAGTAATTGGTAGAGACTTCTTTAGCTTCACCATTTTTGTATTCCTACAAGTTATGAGGTTATGAAGTTATGAGCATATCATCCATGTATGGAGAAACTATGACCAACTTGTTATAGCTCTTCTTGATATACATGCACATATCACTAATGGATTGTTGAAATTAATTAGAAATAAACCAAGAGTTGATCTCCCTATTCCATGTTAACATAGATTGCTTAAGAATGTATAATGATCAATTTAGCTTACACACTATCTTGGGATTCTTCTCATTCTTGATTCCAAATGGTTGCTCAACATAGATCTCCTCTATAATTCTATAATTGAGAAAGGCAGTTGATAAATCCATATGATGTGTCTCCAAGTCTTCTAATTGCCGTGAAAGAGAGAAGGCATTGGATTGCCATTAAGGAAATAATTGGAGAGAAAGTCTTGAAGTAATCAATAGCAAACTTTCACAACAAGCCTTGATTTATAATGCTTGATTTTTAGATATTTATCTCTATTGAGTTTGAAAACCCATCTTCTTTTTATTGGCTTTTGACCTTTAGGTAACTCAGCCATTTCCAAGTATTGTTCTCTTGAACTAAAGCCAATTCTTCTATCATTGCTTGTACTTATTCTTGAGTATTTTTGCATTGAATGGCATCCTAATAGGATGTTGGTTCCTTTAGCTCTTGATTTCTCTTTTTGCTTGCCATATAAGTGACCATAAAGTGCCTCTTTACCAGTCTCCTAACTCATGGGATATATCTTCCCCTCAATCACACTCAAGTCACCTGACTCAATGGGCTTGCTTTCTTTTTCATCAATTTTATCTTCACTCTTTGAGTTGTTGACTAATGGTTGTGAGATTGATGTCTCATCTTCTAGAGAGATAAATACTTCATCATTTGTTTCTTTATTACTTTCTTCATCTTCACTCCATAAGTCTAGTTCTATAGCTTTAGGAGCATCTTCAGTTAAGCTCGTAGTAGTCAAATTCCTACTTTAGAGGTAGCTTCCTCTAAGTTCTCCTGTTCAAAGGTCTAGTCCCCTTTGAATGTGTTTAAGGTGAGTACTATGCTATCTTGCACTTCTACCAGTATTTCCAAAAGGCCAATTTGTTCTCCAATTTCCATCATAACTAACTTATCCTTGAATGGAAACTCATTCTCAATAAACTAAACATCTCTACTAAAAAGAATCCAATTGATGTCATCCAATTTTAGAAGCTTGTATGCCTTCTTATTGTTTGTGTATCCATGAAACTGCATCTTACACCTTATTGATCAAGCTTCTTTCTAGAAGGTCTCTTTTTCTTTGGAATATGAGTGATGGCTAGGCAACCAAAAGTCCATAGATGATCAAGAGATGATTTTCTTACATGCCATGCCTCATATGGAGTCTTTCCTTTCAAGACCTTGGCTGCAGTCCTATTTGATACATAGACTCTACATGTATTGTCTCATCCCAATACTTCTTAAGGACTTTTGTGTGATCATCATAGCTTGTATCATTTCTAGTAAAGTGCAATTGACCCATTTTATGACTCCATTTTCTTGTGACTCTATATTTTGGTTGTTTCATGTTTCAGGTTCCATGTTCAATACCTTCAAAATGTATTCATGTCCTTGTTTAATATTAAGTGACATTATTATCCATTCTCAACATCTTCCACACTTTTATATGGATTCATTTCAAATATTTGGCAAACTCTTGAATGTTGCACACTTTAATCTTAGTTGCAACAAGATACACTTTACAGTACCTTGACTTGTTTTTGGTGAATGTGTCAAAGTACTAATAATTTGACATAGATGGCACTTCAACTATACATCACTTGTCACAATGGATCATATCCAAAACTTCATTTGCTCTTATAGCCACTCTTTTTAGGAAGGGGCTCCTTGTGATCTTGCTTTTGATGTAGTTATGTTGCTTTTTATGTTTAACAGCCATACCTCTTCAGGTTGGATGTTTACACCAATCATTAACTTTACAATCTATATGAGTCTATTGGCATCAATGTGTCCAAGTCTATGATGCCAGAATTCAACCATGTTAAACCCTTTGTTTCTAGCAATGCACATCCCATTCTCATGTTGCTTTTCAATGCAGTCTACAACATAGAGGCTGTTTCTTAGATGCCCAACCATCAAGACTTCCCTTGCAATCCCAAAAATAGCAACACACTTTTTCTTCTTGATATCAAAGTTGTGTTCCCTACTTGTAGCTGCAGAACACAAGACCATGATCATCAATCCAAGGACATATAGTATCTTCTAAGATATAGCAAGAGTCTCTCTTGTTGACCCTAGTTTGGATCTGAACTCTCCATTGAGTTCTGCATGTAGATTTTGTACACCGGCACCAATAATGATCATTGGGCTTTCTAGCCTCTATATATCATACAAGAAAGAAGAATTCATGGTCACATAGTTTGTGTTGCTTTAATCAATAATCCAATGGTTATCATTAGTTGTATCAACAATAGAGCCATCATGCTCTACTACATACTACTTTTGTTTTAGTTCTTTTCTATGTGGTATCTTTTTGAGTGTCCTAATTGGCACACCATCTACATCTACATCTATCTTTAGACTTGTTACACTTTTTCTTTATGTCAAATGCTTCACCTTCTTTTGCAGACTTAGTCTACAAAAGTCTGCAAGAATTTTAAGTCTAAGTCATCTAAGTCTAAAAAAGCTTCCCCTCCAATCTTGGGAACTTTAGCTTCTTCTTTGCTAAAATATCATGGGCTTCCAAGCTCTCATAAAGCTTGCAAATCTTATTCACTACACCTTATTTGGGTTCTGCCAAATGCAACAATGAGTTAGATCCCATCTCATACTTCTTTGGCAAGTTTGATGTAAGCACTATCACTTGACCCATATTGCCTAGATCTACTCTAGAAGAAAAGTTAGCAAAGGCTAATAAGTTCATAAAATAAGCCAAATATAAATAGGAATTCTAAGAATATTCTAAAAGCATCTAAGAAGCTTCTTGGTCAAATGTTCTAGAAGCTTTTTGGAAACTTCTTAGAGGGATGTTTCTAGATACCTTCCAAGGATTGGATAACTTGCACATGAATTTCACAAATAGCTTAGCTTGTATGCAAGGTAGGTGGCTTCTAGGAGGAAGTTTCCTTGGCAACTTCTTGGGTAACTTAGCTCACATTCCAAGAAGGCGGTTTTGAGAGGGAAGCTTCTCAAGAGCCTTGTGTTGCTTTGCTATAAATACCAAAGCCCAAGCTCATACTATGCATTCAAATTTTCCCTCACTTGAGCATTTCCAATGTGACTTCTCTATTCTGATCTCCATTCTATTATTCTTCTCATTAGTCTTATACATTAACAATGTAATCAATGAAACTTCCTAATCACTCATAAAGATACTAGCCAACTCCTTCCATAGGCCACCAAAGATTGATAAGTTGATTCCAACAAGAGACATATTGAAGTGTGTGCCTCTCTATTTTTCTCATCCCATAATGCAAGCACAACTTTGCTTGCTTCTTCAGATCTAGACCTGAAGGTTGCCTTTGGATCCACCATATCCCATATGTTCTTTCTTTGGAGTAAAAGCTTAATATCAGTGGCCATATTGTATAGTTCCAACCATTAACTTTGGTATGTTGAATTTTTTACCTCTAAAATTAGCAATTCCAACCAGATGATAATGTAGCTTCCATCTTCAGATTGGCAAAAGCTTCCTCATCAATTCCTAACTTGAAGCCTCTTCCATCTGAGCATAGCCACTTTCTTTAGCATAGGACATAGTTTCCTCCATGAGCTCAACTTCTTTCTCCAAGAGATCTCTAATCTTTGAAGTTCTTTTCCCAACCATTCTTCTCCAACTTGAGAAAATAGAGGCTCAACAACTTCACTAAGACAAAAAATCTAAGCGCACCAAAGAGATCATTAGGTAGAACTTGAGTGTCTTGTTATGCTAGTATTTTATGTGCCCATAACCTTTGAAGGCTATTAATAGTGGGTATAGTTGTTAACCACCACAAATTTAAGTTGGGTAACATAGAGGATGGCAATGTCCTATGCCACTGATATTTGACATGTGCCTTAGATGGGAAATTATAAATTGACTTATCTTGCTTATGGCAAACTTGCCAATCTATATAAGGTGTCTACCACAAAGCTTTAAGTAGTTAAACTACACTCTCTTAGCTATACTACTACCTTGCCATTGAAGGAACTTCCTAAGTGATGCAACTTAGATTGCCATATGACGGCTCAAGTGAACCTCTATAGGTTCTTTGTAGAATGTTCTTGTAACTTCTCTAAAACCCTTCAAAACCTTCCCCATACCTTCTGGAAACTTCTAGAAACATGTCACATTCCTCAATTTTTGAGAAAATTCTCTAGCCATTAGTAGCTATTACAACTATTAATAGTTGTCTCTTCCACTTTTCACAAGAAAAAAAGCTTGCTTTAGTTCAGAGGTCTAGACAGAACTCCTCTAAAAATTTACTATGGCACTCTTGTTTTGTTTAGGTTTACCATATCTTGTACTTCTAGTGCTATGAAACAATGCAGTTGCGGATCTTCATATAACACACATGGCATACACATTTTACCATATGCCATATGTGGAGAGTAAACTAAAGTTCATAACACCATCCAAGATACAATAGCATAAACCATGTGATCTACACAGTCGTAAGTACATATTGAGTGATGGGTGGATCTGCTTGTACCATCTCCTTAGAGTGTGAACCAATATGGTTACATTCACATAAGGACAATATAACTTTTTTGATGTGGTGGTTGAAACACTCTATGAGCTAAGTCATGGGCACAAGCCAGCTACAAGGGAACCATAGCTTTCATTGCTACTAAGGAGAAGGGGTACTATTACTCACCAAAGCTATCCTTTCATACCTTTGAACATTTTGTTGTGTAGATTTTAGGCATCTTCATCAGCAATTCAATGGTCTCCTTTAAGAGGCAGCATGGGTGGAAGAGACCACACTGGAAAGTCAAGTTTGGGCTTTGCAATTCTTGAATATAATAGTTTTTCACATGGGTTGACTAATGACTCTTTTTAAAGAAGAGGAGCTCTGGTGGTCTCTCCAACCATGCTCACTTCATATTTTAGACAAAGAGTTTTGTCACTTTACAACACTCTCAAGTATTATGCCTTCATAGATGGGTGGTGGCAGTAGAAGCACCCATCACATCTAGGATCCTTCCTCCCCTTTCACCAAATATACCATTTGAGGACCTATATCACATAATTCAGCTGTAGGTTACTTTGTTTCTTGTTTGGCATGTGCCATAGTTTTGCATTGGATTTTAGCCCTTTTTCTTTGGATCTTGCGCTCATTATCCCATTTTGCATTTTTTTTGCCTTGTACTGCTTTTTCTTTTGGGATATTACTTGGACTTTTGAGCTGTGCCCCTTATTCTATAGGAGATTGGAGCCATGATTTTTTGTTGCAGTGTAAGGTTTTTTATTCTTCAAGCAATCATTACTATTAAAAGCTATAATTAAGTGATCAAACCAAGGTCCACCAAGTCATAAGTGAGACTCTTTTTTCCTGTTGAACTTACCATAAACTTTCTCGCTTGCACGGTCACATAAGATGCTCTTTTGTACGTAAAGAAAGTACTATAATTGGTCACCCCATATAGAAGTTAAAACACTTACTTAAAAGCCAAACTTTTAGGAAAATTCATAAACTCATAAACTTCATAAACTCTTTCTTATGGTCCACGAGTCACAATTGAGACATTTTTAACCGTTGAACTTATTATGAAATTCCTCGCTTTCGTAAAGAAAGTACAATAATTAGGCACCCATTTTAGAAGTTAAAACATTTACTTAAAAGCCAATATACAAGTCACTTTTAAGAATATTGAAATTGAATTTTTCGATTCGGCATTTCTCCAAACGAACAACACTCAATTTTACATTAGTGGTCAATTTACTTCAGTACACAAATCCATTGATGTGTGGATTGGGAAATCAATATACCTGATGTATACCGGAGGGAGTGGGGGCAACCGCGAAGAAGAGAGAAGAGGAACCTGAGAGAAACCTTTTTCTTCAATGTGTGCATTAGATTATATGTTATAAGCGTTACAAGTACTACAATAGTTGGCGTAATAATAGAAAATATTCCCATATTTTATTTTAGAGTTTGACTTCATACTAGTTCTACATAAATTCTTGATGAATGAGTAAGCACAATCATTCGAATCATATCACGTTTTTTTGGACACACGTTCAAGTTAATGCATGCATCTACAATACGCAGAAATCTTGTTTCTTGGAGACTGGTTTTCATCCTACTTATCTCGGTACAATCATACGTCAAGTCATCACCGCTCAATCAAATATAATATGACATGATCCTAACCAGTTCACAGAAGATTTTGGTCGGTAGGGTGTTTTGTTTCCAAAAACAACGAAGAAAAATGTGAGGGTTTATGAGTAGGTCTTCAAAGTTTGAAATCCTGACTGATCTTTATGCTGCAACCGGACTCCATACCAAGTCAAAACTCAATTAGATATGGTGTTCATGATTTACGACAAAACAACATTAAATATCGTCTGATTTACCTAATCGTCACGTAGTCACCCTCGGACCTTCCGTATTCATATGTCCGGTTTTGATGAGTCTTTTTTCCTCTACAAAAATTACTCAATAAGCGCATTGTGTTGTTGTGAAGGACACTCATGTTGCGGTTGTCTTTTTTCGTTGGTATATTGGAAAAACATTAAAAGATTTCCATGACTCTAAAGCACATACGGTGTACAATTGACAATAAGTAACACGGATACACACGATATGGTGGCCATTACTTGAGTTTGCAGTACAAATAGATGTTTGCAGCCCAAGTATTCTTTGTGATGAATTCAATCTGGAGTCTTTGATATCGGATAGCCTTCTTAATTATATATTGAATTCACACTCACAGTTGCTCAAGTTACCTACGGTAGCCCGGGTGATCAAGAAACTAGTACGCTTGTTGATTGCCTCCTTAATTGAATGCAGATCGATTTTGTTGTGCTATGTTATGTTCAGATTTTTGTCATTACTCTTGGTTTTTATAATAAGCTTCAGCTTTATTCGCAACCTTCAAAAGAAAAAAGAAGTAAGCGGTAAATCTAATCTACATCCCACATTTATGTGAACTCAAATGAGTGAAGTAAAACTATCTTCTAGAAATTAGAATTAGTTGTTTTGAGATAGGTTGTTGAATGGACCATCTTAGATCAAAGAGTAAAAAGGTGACCCCGTAGAACACATGAAGGATGGGAAGACCATCTTAGATCCAGAACTTCAATTTACAAGAGTCACCGACCTACCGCAATTTTCATATTTGTCGTGCATATATACATTGCTACACAACATACATCGTTGTCAACATCATACACTATAGAAACACAACTCACACATAAATCATACATACACTCTAAAGTGCCACAATAATCAGATTGTTTAACACTCTCGATTCAACTCAACTCAGATCAGTACTTGATCTATCACTCTATAAACTGTCAACAATTGAGCACTGATTACAGTCAAGCCACACCCACTCTAGCTAAGAGAATCCAAGTGATGCTCACTGGCCTCTGTCCACCATAACCAGGAACTCGAAGGCTCAACATCAGAGAAGTGAGCTCTTTGGAGCTGCAATTCAAAAGTATACCCCTGGACTCAAGCTAGGTCTGAAACCCTAACGGTCCCACTGACTGCACACTCGACACTGCAAATGGTGCAAAGTGACGGTGGGCTCCATGGTGAAATCAGTACCCCAAAGACAAAATCTGACCGTCGGAAAGTAGTCTATGGGAAACTGCTGAAATACCTCTAACTACTATCACTGCAATTCCAATGTCCGAGCAATCTAGATGCAACACTACAAATGGCATGACATATTGTAAGTTGTCGGATCATCTTTAGCTTTAAGAGAAGAGAAGAATAACATAGGATAGCAAAGAGGATGAAAAGGCCACATCCATCCTTACAAGAGAAGCCTAAAAGTGCCAAAACAAACCCAAGCAGTTCAAGCATAACATTCAATCATTCATAGCATTCTATACTAATGTATTTTAGATATTGCAATCTTCTAAAGCAATTGGCTTACACAATATTAGCTATAGAGTACCAAAAATCTTATATCAATCAATCTCTTATATATGTAGATAGATCTTGCATCTTCTATAGATCACATTAGCTAGTACTTTTGTGGAGCAATGGATACACCTACCTAAAGTAAATTATAATAAAGTAATAATGATAATTTTGTGTCTAGTAAACTCTTGTATAATCCTTATAAATATATCAAACTCCAATAGCCATAGCTCCATATAATTTTTCATTCCTCTACATTTAGAGGAACAAAGGGGTAACTTTTCTACATAATTTTTTATAGATAGACCACTTTCTTAGGTTTCTCCCTCTTTTTTCTTTGGCAGTGTACCTTGCTTTTGGTCTAAGATATCCCAAAGCTACATATTTATTTGGTATTTTATGTCTCCTTTCCCTTTTAGAGAAGACTTTGAGGATTCACTTGCTTGCTAATGGAGATATCTTGCTATGTTTAGTCTCACATACTATTTTTTCCGATTTTAAAGTCATTTCTAGTACATTTGTTCTTAGATCAACTTGTTATAGCTAATCATGGAGATTTTGATACGGTTCTTATGCAATCAAAATATTCTTGAAACTTTATTTAACATCCAAGTAGATATTTCACATACACCCAGTGCCATCTTCTTTTAGTGATTTTGCACTTTTTTTGGGCAAAAATCATATTCATTCCTTTGTTGCATCTATGCATACTATTTATTGCATGGAGTTTCTTCTATTATGCAACCATCTGACTACACACAAAATTAAGCTAACTTGAATTTAGCATGTCCATCTGCTATGCAGATCCTTTATGTAGACCTTTGTTTACATAACTCACTTCAATACTTTGAGACAAGTAGTAGTTTCTATCTTACACTTTACTTTGCTTTTAGACAATAATTATATATTGGGTTCTTTAGAGGCTTCTATAAGCTTACATGTATGTATAAGCATATAAGCTTATTTTTTCTTTTAAGATTTTTCGAGAAAGCTTAGGTATACAAGTCTAGACTTATGCTAGGATTAGAATCTACAAGTGGTCTTTACTCTTTCAAATTGTTCCTTGGAGATTCAACTTCTAATAGGAAACTTGAGTGTTCTTGTTTACACTCTAATAAGAATGGATGATTTTTGTAACTCCTACTTGATCTAGGCCATTACCTATCCTCTTAACTCTCCCATTTGGAGAATATACATATGACTTACTCCAATTTGACAAGTTATGTGCCTATAGCCTCTAACAAGGACCTATCCATCTTGCCACAAATTTCTTCTTGTTGCATCGATATATTTCTTATAGTACTATGTCATACCTTCTCTACTTAAGAAATGCCACGTATGCTTCCATAGCTCTCAAGTGGTCTAGGTTACAAACAACTCTCCGTATAATCTTAGCACGATATAGTTGTATACAATTTTTGACTACAGTATCATCATCTTTCTTATTATCATCTTTGTGGATCTTAATGGCACCCTTATTAGTTGATAGGTTTTTAGAACACGGTCATTCTTTTCTTCTTTCTTTCTTGTACCCAATTTGATAATAAACTAAAAAATAATTAATCATTAATCATATCTTTTTTCTTAATATTTATTACTAATTCAAGATCTTTTATTGATCCAAGCTTGTATTGACTTCATAAAATTCTAAACTTAATTGATTTAGGTGAAACTTGTTGAGCATATGCATTCTCAAATTGTTACAATCCTCACTAATATACATAATATGCATGTTCTTAATAATACTCAATACTCAATTCTCTTATGTGGAGGAAGAGATTTGAAAGGATACTCTGTACTTCTCTTTTAAAGGAGGACTTATGTATCTCCTTTTAAGGAATTCACTACAATTCTATATCTACGTTAGGTTAATCGTATCTATCTTTTTTGGATCTATTAAATTATTGTTTTACCTCTATTCTTCTTCTTTGATTCAGGAACTGTGTATCTCTTTAAAGAGTTCACTACCCTTTTCCATTTATGTTTAGGTTAATCATATCCAATGCTTTTGCAAATCTCTATATGAAATAAGGTATACATATTTTGCAATGTGAAATGTAGAGTACAATTGAGTTCACGATACTAGTAGAGATAAGTGGAACACATCCCATTGTTTATATGTTTAATATAGATTGAATGGTAGTTTGACTTGCATAGTTCATCTTCTATGAGGAGGGTGAGAATGAACACATCTCATAGTCTATACGTTCTTAAGTATAGATTGCGTGGTGGTAAAATCTATCTCCTTTGAAGGTGAGAATGGATAAATGAGTTTAAATAACATGAGATGCACCTTGCTTGATAAGATTGCAGCGAACCTCCTCCAAAGCACAAATCCCTTCAGCAGAGGTAGCAACGTAGGTAGCGTAGCATGACCATTGGCACTAAGGATAAGGAAAAGCACTATACACCAAGATTAGTCTCAGATGCCTTGGTACTCTTGGCGCTAGAGATTTTTATCATCAAAATATCATTTTGATGGTCTTCTTGGAAAGACAATAAGAGGAACTTTGCTAAAGAGAGACATTGTTGCAATTTCCAAAACCATACTCCTCATATCTTTCACAAAGAGACTTCAACCACACGATAACACACTTGGATATTGGGTCTACATAAGTATCCTTGGTTATTGTGAGCTATACACTAGTGAGCCCCTTCGCATTGGTGACATTCCCGTCCATCCTATTAAATAAATTAGATATAAAGTACCCTATTGTACACTTGTAAAACTACACTTTATCGAACGATTATCAGCTTAATTATTCAAATAAAATTTATTTGCATTAAAGCTTGTGCGTTTGCAAATAATTTTTGTCTCTTTCAGTGTCCTGTATTTTATTATTTCGTTTTACTTCAGATATACAATTGTGGCTCGGATATGTTGTAGGACTGTCGTCTCACATTGACTGGATCAGTACCAATCCTGAATCCTCTCATCGACGTATCACAGAATAGCTTTTATTGACGTGGGCCCTGAGATCCAGGTGTCTAGAGTTGAATTTATAGTGCAACCATGCAGACGAGCTGTGACGCGTATTGCTGTCATGGCTTGATTTCTCGATCGAGAGTAGGTTTTCAGCGTCAGTTGATGTTTGCTTCAGGAAACTGCAAACTCAAAGAGCCCGTTCCACTCGTCGAAGCGATTTGATTCAAAGTTGACTTTAAACATCTCATGCGGGCTTTGCGGTTTTATCTTGCCCTCGGCCCCAGGGATGTATCGAGCTTTTCCCGTAGTTTGTAAAGGTGCAACTTGTAAACCGTTTCCTTTGCAGTATCGACGACTTTGTCGCAGAAGATGATATGGGGGATAACCTCCAGTCAAGATCACAGTCAACTGATTATGCAAATGTCTAATAATAAAGTGAAGATCGTGGGATGAACTCAAGTCAAGACCATAGTCAATTGCTGATAAAGGAGAAAAAGACTCTCATTTGTGTCGAGTCGTGCATTATCTCCCCATAGTCTTTCTTTTGCTTCATGGGAAGCTGTCTACGTAGTTGGACATAATATGGGTGCCATATACTCCAAGTAGAAGAAAACCGGAGATTTCAGTTTACTGCCCGAAAACCATAGTTAACGGATTGTGCAAACTCTGATGATACAGGGGGAAATGGCGACCGCGTAGAACACATAAAGGATGTGAAGACCCCAATCAAGTCGTACAAGAAACGTCTGATGATAAAGGAGAAATACACTTTGATCGTCTCTGGTCGTACACTATCTCCGCACAGGCTTCTTGAACTTCATGGAGAATTGTCTGCCCGACACGCAGGGACATATTATAGTGTCATATCAGATTAATTGAAAAGATATAAGGTCCCCCGCAAATCCAGAGGAGTAGAGTGGACAAGGTTAACAGAGAAAGTATGGAAAACACGAAGGATGGGAAGACCCATCAAACCGTACAATAATGAGACAAAATAGGACAGAGAAAGTCGATACTGATTAATCATGATGATTATGACTAATGATACTAGAGTTGATTAATAATTGATCAAAATGATTAGAGACCAAGGATAATAAGGCCAGTCGGGAGCATTTTATTGTGTGGGTGGAAATGAAATTGGAATTCATGGAAAAGGACCTGGTGTCAAAGTATTTGCCGAACATATTCTTAATAAACAACAAAAGCTGGAGGCTCAAAAACTATCATTTATTATCCTAGTCCCAACCAACTGTGAATGATTCAATTGAATACATTGTAAATCAGTATTCTAAACAAAATAATATAGCATGGACATCCACTTCTAGTTTGGTATCCGTCTATCCCTCCAAACTAACTTGCGTTATTATTTCGTTCAATAATAATTATACGGAAATTTTTAATTCACCGTGATATGAACTCTTGCTTGAGACGTAGTACGCTGCCTAGAATGGACGAGGTTTCTTGTGGCCGCGTCGAGTTCATTTTCCGCATTTGATTATTTTTATTAGCAAGAAATCTCTAAATATTCTTTCTCAAAATTTTTATCATTGAAGCGATTCAGATTAAAATTAAAAATTTAATAGTTTATCTAAGTAGTCTTGCTATTCCAAAAGTACTCTGTAATTTAGATTTATTTAATTTGTATAAAACTTTCGTTGTACTCTAGATATAAATTATTATTATTATTTTAATTTTAAATTAAAAATAAATAATTCACACCCTATAATTCACACGGATAAGTTGAAGCATAAAACCGAATTCTATTCCATCTATATATTTTATATTAGAAACTAAAATTATTTATAATGTCACAAACTTCTTAACAAGACCTTAAACTGCTCCATACATCTCTAAGAGAAAATTAACAAACAAAACCTCTAAAATCAACAAAAGTAAGATATGTATAAAATAAATAAATAAATAACCATTTTGATTCAATTTTTTATATCGATATTGCAAATGTTATTTTCATAATTCATTCATCAAATGAAATAAGATACATATCTTGTAAAATTTATCTCTGTTTATCTCACCTTTTAAAGATGTTGATAATATAATATTCCTTGCTAGTTTCAATATTATGAGACTAAATAGCACACTATGAATTAAGCTGGCTACTAAATCATATCTTTGATTAGAACTGACATTTAAATAATCTTAGTAAATTTACAATCTAAAAATTATGGGGATAATAGTTGAGATTTCTAAGCTCCTACTCTCCTAACTAAGCAAGAGTTTAAAAATTAAAATTATATAAGCCAAAATTGTTAAAATCATGAATAAGGAAAATTCTTTCCAATTTCCATAGCATGTTCATTTATGGGTCTTGTCATCATTTGCAGAATAAAAAACATAATAGTTCCAAATAAATAAATTATGACAAATAATAGTGAGAAGTACCATTTTAAAGAACCTATTAGCATAAGAATACTATTTTATGCTGATGGTTCACATATAATAATTTTGCTTCATTGGCATAGACATTAATCTCCAATATTGATTTCACTTAGGTCATAACCTACATTTTTGATTGAATATCTTTGAGTACTGAACAAATTCAATGAGAAATTTGAGCAAAGATAACTATGGAGCTTTAATTTAATTCCAGCTTAAATATCTCTGTTTATTATATTTCTAAAAATATTATTATTTTAAAATTGATTTTATAGATAATAAAATAATAATTAATCTAGACGTTTGACATTTGAATAAGAAAAAGCCTTAAGCTTTAAATATTATGTATGAAGTGCAGTTTAAGTCTCTCTCTTCTTGAATTATTGGAAGGTTTTAGTTTATTTTATGAAATAACTATAAAACTTCAAACTCCATAACCATTTTATGTATAATGCAATTCAAATTGAGATGCTATTTTATTGATAAATTTGATAGAGTAGAATATTCAGTCTCATATATAATATCATGAAGGGAAATTTTGGTTTGAAATTGCATATTTTTAATATAATTATTTTATTTATTTACTTATATATAATAAATAAATAAATCAGTCAAGTTATTAATAAATCAAGTTAATAAAATGATATCCCTATAAATCAGAATCACAACCCATAATACAGAATAATCTTCAGCTTACAATCATGAAGTGTGAAATATGTATAAATGATTGAAATGTGAAAATGTAATATTTGATATCCTTTAATATATCTAAATTTAATATGAAAAGAACTCAAATTTAGTTAAATATTCAATTATTTCAAATTTAACTTCCCATACCTAATCATCGTATTAAAGAATACGATTAAACTAGAGTGAAATCAAAGGTATACACTCCGAATATCATCTTATATAATCCATCGTTATAGATTATAAATTTTATAGATTAAGTAACTTCAAATAAAATAATTACAAGATATATACCTTTGATTGTAATAGAGACCTGAACATATCAATCACATATTTATTCTAAAAATCTATAGAAAATTTTCAAAGAGACGTTCAAAAAATTCCCAAGACCCAAGATGAAATACTCACCCTAGTTCATGCATGTCATGGCACCCACCTAGTATTCAAGTGAAGTGTTAATTCGCTTACCTTTTCCCAAGATCTTGTGCTCACCTTTTTAATTGTGCACGTTGTATCTTTTACTTTTTCCTTTTAGGAAAGGAAGAATTTTTTTTAGAAAATTACTTTTAGGATATAATAAATTTAATTCTTCTTGTTGGGTACACTACTTGGTCCGTATTTTCGACGTACGACACGTACAGCATCCAGAAGAGACTATCGTTTATACTGATATCATAAGTCGTAAGTATCCATTTTTACCCACACGACGATTATTCTTCTCTCGAAGTCCAGTGGATACTCGTGGGGGTACCACAAACACTAGAAGAGTAATAATTCGTCGCACGATAAGTACCAAGACTGTAAACTGTACAGTACTGTAGATCATAAGAAACAAGAGAAAGGTCAAAAGTTTTCCGACCCTCTGACCGAGTCCATGATATTTATGAGATGCGATGCGCAGTTGACGTTTTCTCGCGCTGTCCGATAGGGTCTTTATTCACCTTGATGGGGTCTTCTTGTTATCCTACGCGGTCGCCTTTCTCTGCGTGTCAGATGAAGCCGTTTGTCCGAGTCTTACTGTACGTCGGTGGATGTAGAGGAATCGTCTTGTTTAGGTCACTTTTATCAGTCGCAACCACTTTCTCAAGATAGGAGTTGTACTCTAGACTTTAGGCTAAACTTATTGTTCGCAGAACTGTTTTCCTGCTGCCAAGTCAAGTCGCGCATGGTAAGTAGTGAATTTCGTTCACTCTCAGTTTCATTCGTAATTCATAGAGGATCTTGTCATGAGCTAGTAAAGTCAAACGAATGAGAGAAAATGCACGATTTCAAATGCTAGGTATTCGCTCATCTTTTAAACTCATTCAATTCAGTAATAATTCATGTAAAACGTTAATTGATACAATTCACGTTTGTAGAGTAATATGTATGAAAGGGTATTCCTCATGTCTTGAACGGGCGAAGGGTTGATATATACTACTTGAGTCAAGAGTAAATGGCTAAAACAAAGTATAGTTTTATTTCTCTCACCCTTTCCTTCAGCGAATAGACCTGGTATTGCTGTTGCAGCTTTAGGATATAGAATCACAATGGTGAGTTAAGAAATTGGGCATGTGTGTGCAATGCAAGTCTCGATACCAATTCTGGATACGCAGGATGCTAAATGGTTCGGAATCGTGAGTCGTTCAAAGTATAAAAGAACAACGCAACGCATGTAGGATAACAAAAGCATGGGAAAATCCAATCCAGCCATACAAGGATACTACTCCTACAATAATCAGCAACATTCCGAGCTAGACAGGTGGTAAATCCGGCTTCTGCACCCGAGCTGCCGAAGGTAACCTGAACAAGGTATTTTCCGGTGGAGAATCCATCGTATCATGCAAACGTCACCACGCGCCAAAACATGCCTTTGTTTTGTGTATCCACTCTCAAATTCAGAAATTCAAGAGAATTGAAAGGTGTAGCCATCAGGTATCCCTTGTCGAGAATGTGATGAGAAAACTATCGAGGATCCAATACTTTCAGAATTACATCAAGCGCTTTCCTCTATAGGTTCTTCAATGATCCACTTGACTGCAAACCTAGATTGAGAGTCATAAACAAAAAATAAAATCCAAAGGGTAAAACGGAACTAAGCTTAACGAGCATCGTAGTGAGAAATATTTTCTAATGTATTAGACTATCAAAACTATAGAAATTATATTGTTTATACCCTTTGGAACAACCAAAGTCGTACCACCTAGTGGGATTGCTATCTTATGAATTGGACCAACCAATGCTCTTCGTAGACAATGGATAGATGCTATTGATGTAAGTTATAAAATAGCAAAGTGAAGCAATATCCTTATTATCTAGTATAGTAATTTTTTGTGCAATCCTTGATAACTTGTTGCACTTATTCGTAGCTCTATATAATAAATCTAAGGCTAGAGAAACAAAGAGGTGATTTTGCTATATATATTTATACCTGGAGATTTCGGCTAGTAGAGCTCTGTTTGTTGCCCAAGAGGATAGGGAACCGACCCCTCCAAAACTATATTGTCTTGGAAACTTTGACAACTATAGCTCGGCTTGTTGTCCAAGAAGATAGGTAACCATCCCCTCCAAAACTATAGCATGGAAGATCCATAATCATTACATCAGTTATATACTTTATTGTTTGAAATCAGATCATCTACAATGAATACCAATCCTCCCACTTTGTGAAGTATTCACTCTCTTGTGCAATCACCAACACTATGTTCTAGATGGTATCATACCTAACTATCTTCTATCCTCCCAAGTACCGCTTCAATAAGCAAATAGCACAACCCTTGGAATGTACTGCCAAGTTGCAAAGAGCCAACATCATTTCGCTAAACCAAAGGAAAAAATTTATATGGACTCCTACTATATCTAAAATAGTGCCTGATTCACAAGTAAGTAATAGAGATATAGATAGATAGACCAAACCTAAGCAGAAATTCATGATGGTAAAGGAATCAGACGGTGCAAGTTTGAATGCTATGGTTGAGCTAGGATCCAAGAGTTTGCATCCTTTGCTAAAGTAAGAGTTAATATTAATACTACAACATCTGGAATGGACAGTGCAATTATAAAAGAATTCAGAGTTTGAAACAAATGATCCATAAAAGAAGACTACAATTTGGAAAGCAAAAAGGTAGTGGATGGAAGATCATCTTGTGATAGAAGAGACAAAACAAGATAAAAGAGAAAATGAACGAACGATTGAGTATTTAATAGGTTCCAAAATGAGGCTTGAGTATTTTCAGCTCTTCTCTAGGAAAAATAATTCTTTTTAGATCTTTCATCCTAACAACTTAGTCTAGGCCAAAACCCATGCTCATTTACCCCTTCATTTAGTATATACACAAGTTTCTTAATCCATGTTGATAATATGCTTTATGCATGAGGCCTTTTATATGTTACTTCTACCTTCTCAGAAATATTTTCTTATCTTATCTTTATGCATAATACTATACCTCACATCTTCTCTACTTTATGGGTAAGTGTACTCTCAGAGTTCTCATATTTGATGCAGGTTATAGATAGCTCTCTTTGCAATCTTGGAGAATATGGTCTCATATATCAAGAGGCTATAACACCATAAGCTTTTTTAAGCATGTAAACTTGATTGGATCTTGTCTTACCTAATAAATTCTTACAATATGGTTGCACTTCTCTTCGTACACAATACATAGTACTGGACTCATAGAAGTGTAATTCTAGTCAAATATTTGGTTGGCTTAAGATTTATTATTAGTATGAACTTGTATGACAGTCCTTGCTTTTAATAAATTTTTTTGATCTGTAGCTTAAGATTTCTCGTTAGTCCAAACTTGTATGCCACTCCTTGCTTTTATAGAATTTTTATCTATATTCTCTTGGAGGATTCAGGCATATACACTTACTTCACATATTTACTTGCATCCTAATAGAATAGCTGCTCTCGATGGAGCTAAGATTCCCTCTTTTGAGCACTCTCTCTACATGACAGAGATTGTCACTTACCTCTACTTATCCTTTGATTAAAGAACTTTTCATTTCTTTCTACAGAGTTTATTGTAACAATAAATTTATTTCTAAATTTACCAATTCAATGCTTTTAGGTTTAGTAGACCACGTGATTGTGTGTTTTTCATATAGAAATAGAATGTATACTTATGAATATTTTTGTGCATATTTATTATTATTATTATTATTTTGATTTGTCTCTTTTGAGGGTTAACTCTCAAATTATTTGTAAAGAAGAGAGGCCATAGCACTGTCATCAACCATATTCATCTTATATATTTGATAGAGAGTTATAAAGTAATTGGGACTTGATAAAAAAGAAGAAGATTTGAAGTTATGTAGGAACGCACTAATAATCAGAATTTCCTTCATATTTAACATACTTCTATCTCTTTTACGCAACATCTATGAATAGGATCTTGTCATACTATTCACCATTAGCTTTTCAGAGTGGTTTCTTTCCTTAAATTAATAAGTTTTAAAATTTTGACATATTAATACATCCGTAGAAGATCTTATCATGCGATTCACCAACAGATTTTTATAGTGGTTTCTATCCTTAGATTAATAAGTTCTATATTTTTTGATATATATCTTTGCCGTTTTCTTACGGTTTGAGCTTGTTAATGCCTTCTGTGTATTTTTCCTTTGGCTATATCGAATTTTTTCTAAACGCTCGGAGGAAGTTTAGAACCTACTTTCAACAAATCCCCTTTCTCGGCATTCATTATCCAGTGTGCTTGAAAGCGTCTTAGTTGTGAAGTTTCCATCTTCTGTCTTCTTCTCCATCTTGCGGTCTTGAGCGTGTTTCCGCTAAGGGAGTAACAAAGCATGGATACGGAATCAGGAAATTATGGATCAGTAGGGGAAAATATAGGTCACCAACCCTAAATGATGACAGAATACTTCATTAAGATAATTGGATTCGGAACTGAATACGCATATAATTTTGTTTACCAAAAACAGTAATAAAAAATTGAAATGATGGGATCGTATAAAAAATTTAACGGAGTAGTGAAATCCCGTTATTCATTTTCATGAGACAGCATATACAAGAGTTTTAATAACAAGAAGAGACGGATTTCCATAACAGATGAAATAAAAACCCCTACTGTTCTTGTCGCGATCAGATCATTGAAGATCATTGAAAGTCTGGTTTTTTTTCTCAATGACGAACAGGAATTCATAATGCCCAATTAAAGCAAATATTCGGAGAGTCGGAACCCACCGCACGAATTCTGGTAGGCACGCAGAACTAGTGGAGGGTGAGAGAACATTCTTTGGGCATAAGTCGGTGCTTGCCATGGAACCAGGACAGAGAGTAAACTTTGTCTATTACGGTAATATTTGCTCATTGCTGAGTGAGAACCATTAGAGGAAACGAGTAGTGGATGAAGTTCCTCAAGATGTAAGAAGAAGGCGATGCGCGTGATAACCAGAAGGATGGGAAGACCTTCCCATCCTTCTACGCGGTCACCCTTTCAGTTTATCAAGCAGTACAAGGAAAAGACATGGAGGTTAAATGATGCTAAGCCCCAAGAGTATCGGTAGGAAGGCTCTGCCCTACATAAGCAACTTACTTATATAAGATTAAAATATTATTTGCAGACACGATCGAAGACGGAGGAGGAAGTCGTGCCTTTCCGTTAGAGGCAACGTTAACAACTACAAGAAATTTTGCAGCAGTCCCTTAAGTCACTGAGGACAGCACCCAGTGCGTCGCTGTAAGAAAGGAGTCTATCAGCGGGCTCCAATGGAACTCCAATGCCGAAAGCAAAAGTGAGCTGAGCCGTGTAAAAAGGGAGGCAAGCCGCGTAATGGGCAACTATTTCGCACGGTTCCGAGCGCACTCAGCCCTTATAAGAGCTCAAGTCTATGGGGATGATGCCAATGCCATCTCGATATACGATTTTATCTTATTTCTACGCGAGAACCGAGCCACGTCCACGTTTAGCATGTAAAGTAGTAAGTAGCGACGGAGTTGGTGTGTTGGACGGACGAAGTAGGGGATGGATCTCACGTTTTGACTAGACGAGTCGCCTTTTTCTGTCTAAACGAGTGGATGCAGGAAAGGAAAAAGATAACAAGGCGAAAATAACTGCACGCAGATTGGGAGAATGTGGACGGAGGTTCGGCAGAATTCCGGGCAGGCAAAAGTTTTCGATCACATTTATTTACTGAGAGATAGACTTAACCACCCCCATATTTGGCAGTTCGACTTGGCAGACCACCAAGTTGGCCCTTTGAAGCCTTGAAATGAAGGGAAAAGGCGACCGCGTAGAGAACACGAAGGATTGGAAGCCTTGAATGGGGCAAGTCATTCTTAAGTCATGTCACAACTGATTCCCATAAACGAATATTCTATTGGTTGGCAGCACGAACTCGCTGCATGCCTCCAATCACTACAGATATTATGCCACACACGAGGGACATGAGGTGTCCATGAAATTCTTTGTCAACTCGGGAGTAAGTTAAGTCGAATTCGCAAATATGGAGTTTGATTAAGTCCTCGTGACAAAGATGGAGTCAACCGGGGCTTTAATTGTGCGTTCTACGGAAATGGCTTGCGAGTGAAATCATTACTCTCAAGTGATATTTCGCATAGATCATAGGCGCTGGGATTCACAATCACTGTAAAATTGATTGTGTAAAACTCAAAAAGTCAGAAGGAAGTAATTATCAAAAGAATGTGGTCATTTACAAACTTTAAATTTTACTTTGCTACACGCTGCCTTGAGATAATACAGGACCGTTATAATGTAATATTCATAGTATAATTTACCAATTTGTTCCTAAATTCTGTAAATAGTAGATGAGATCTCTTAATAATACATAGATTTGGTACCAAACTTTAACGACACTCTAAATGGGTAAAATGGCTTAATAATATCTCTTAATGCCTCGTGTGCAGTTTATCACAATTGGCGATGATAAGTCTATGTCGACAAACACGGTTTTGTGCAAACATCAAACGTACTCAATAAGTATGGAATGCATCTAAGGAAAGTGGCATATTACAGTAAATAGGAAAGAATAAGTACGTTAGCACTCGAATTAAAATTAAAATAACATGAAAATCCCGGCCCGAACTTGCGGCGGAAGCAGATCTCAGCCTATAATCAATCTCGGGCCGGATGAAAACTGAGTTAGAACCAAACCAGTCTCTCATGGGAAGTTCAACCTCAAAACAACTTTGGAGAAGAAGAACTCAACGCGAAACCTCACCCGGACCGAAATTCGGAGGAATTCCCATCCGGTCTCACTTTCAAGTTCTCCTTTATATCATTTAAACTTTTTTTTCATTTTAGACGATCTCATCTGTATCAAAATCTAGCAAATTGTTTTTTTCAAGATCCCCAGGACGGTATCAACTTCTTTTGATTTGCATTTGCTCCAGGCAAAATTTTACTGTTTCAATTGCAGCCTCTGCGCTGTGTCTCAACTCGTCACCACTTCGGACGCAAAGAATTCGAACCTTACTTTATGTAGTTCAAAATTATCAGCTCTCCATTTTCGCGAATGACCGACCAGCTGACCTCGCTTGTCGAGATCCGAAGTCCCTAGTCCGAGCAAACGATAAAGTGCGATATTTGGATTATTATTCTACATGAAATTAGATCTTCACATTACAGTAAGTAATTATAAGAACATTGGTCTAGAGGTTAGATGCCAAGTAGACTCACACGTCACGTCATGGAGGAAAAGATACTGCTAAGTCTTTCTGCCAACTTAGGGTACCCTTAGATGTTAATGCCAAGTTGGGGGTGGTGTTCTGTCCATCTCTGCATTGGATTTGATCCACCTTGAACTCGATCTCCTCTATCTCTGTCGTGGGTTGGTTCCTTTGTAGTCATAAAAGTAAAAGGGCACACTGATGACGGGTAACGGAGCATTGATCGCAAGAGCAGGGGAGGTAACCACCAAACCTTCCGGTTGATACGACGTCTCGTGTGGGCTGCGGTTCCACCGCCAGCGGTGCACATATGAAGAATCAAGATAGGCAGTGTCGGAATGATCGAGCAAGACGTATTTCCGACTGTTTGAATATTGTATTGTGACTTCCTTCTCAATCTGTGTTGACTCATGAATCTTTCAGACCTTGGAGACTCTCCCAGGAGGTACAAATTGTCGGGAGTTCCAGTGATCTCTTGCCCCTGCCAGTTTTGAAGTGCAACTGCCAGTGTACACAAGTAAGATCGGTGCAGGGCCTGGTGTCTCAGGGTTGTGATTTCTAGATAGTCACGTAGATCAGATAACATGGCGGACGCGGATGCGGCTGTTGAACCCACCGTCGGTTTCAGCATGATTCCCTATGTCGGGGTTGTTACTTTCGTGGTTTTGGTGTTGTCTGTAGTCATTTCCAAGCTTCGCTTGTCCTCACCGAAGCTGAATTTACCACCAATGCCCAAGGGAGTTCCCATTTTCGGGACCATGTTCAAAACTAGAGGATCGAAAACTCACAAGGTACTGATAGAGATTGCCAAGGAATTTGGACCGCTCTATGCACTGAAGACAGGATTCAAATATTTCATTGTTGTTACATCTTCTGAGATAGCACACGAGGCCCTTATCAAGGAGGGGCAAGTGTTCTCTTCTCGTCCCAAGTTGTTGTCGCGGCTCAACTTCACTGGTTGGAGGAGTGTTAACTCGGCTCTTTATGGTAGTTATTGGCGAGGAATTCGAAAAAATATGGTGACGCAGGTGCTATCAACTTCTAAGGTGGCATCGTTCGCTCCTTTCCGTGAACAGGAGTTGAATACTTTGATAGAGAGATTGAAAGCTGAGGCAGCTGAAAACGATAACGTCGTGAGTGTCCTCAGTCACTGTCGATTCACCGTTTTCAGCATTTTGTTGCACGTCTGTTTCGGCAAGCGTTTTGACGCACCCGCTATTGAGAAGCTTGATGGGATTCTCCGCCGGCTTTTGGTAATCTTAGCTCCTCAAGTGATCGACTTCCTACCAGTTTTACAGATGTTCTCCAAGAAACATAAGAACGAATGCCAGGAGCTACTGGGACGCATGAAAGCCATCTTCATGCCTTTGATCGAAGAGCACCGGGAGTTGAGAAAAAAGGGCACTCCTGCTGGGGATTACGTAGATTCACTCGTTGTTTTACAGAAAGAGATGAATCTTGCGGATACTGACATTCTTGGGCTGATAGGAGAAGTGCTAACAGGGGGAACAGATACTACAGCTAACCTTCTAGAATGGGCTATGGGCAATTTGCTGAAGCATCCTGAAATTCAGAATAGGTTGTACGAGGAGATCAATAGTGTTACCGGCGGGAGAATTGTGGCAGAATCTGATATCGGGAGGATGCCCTACCTTCAAGCAGTAATTAAGGAAGCTTTGCGGAAGCACCCTCCTTTACCATTCGGCATCACTCATGGAGTTACTGAACAGACCAAGTTGAGAGGCTACGACATTCCCGAGGACGCTTTCGTACTCTTCCACATCCAGGCCATGCAAAACGATCCCACAATCTGGAAAGAGCCAGAGGTTTTCAAGCCCGAGCGGTTTCTCAACAACGATCCCATGTACGACATGACTGGATCACACGGACCCAAGAGTTTAGAATTTATACCCTTCGGAGCAGGCCGACGAATCTGTCCAGGAATGAGTCTTGGACTAACGCATGCTCACCTCATTCTTGCTCGCCTCATTCAAACGTACGAGTGGACCAAGGTCAATCCTAACGAGGAAGTGGATTTCAATGAGCTATTGCAGTTCACGATTATCATGGGTACTCCCCTTAAAGCGCGCATCAAGCAACGCTCTGCGTAGATTTTATAGGTTCGCATAAATATTTCAGCGGTGGCTAGCAGGTTAATAATCAGCTATTCGTGATGATCTTCTGCTGGCCCTCATCTCCTGTGGGAGTTGTGGTGAGACCCGCTCATTGACCTGTAGATCAGCTTAGTGAAGATCGTACATTCGAGTCTCAGTTGTACATAGCTGAAAGAGACGATAGATTGGTCAGTTCAGACATAACACCTCGGCTCATGAGGATCCCTTGTTCCGACAAAACTTGTCCATGAATTTCTCATATAGGTAAAAGTCGGCGACATATTTCTTGCTGAAATCTTGGTTTGCTCAAGGGTATGATCTGATTCGGAATGACTTCCTACTTGCCTCCGGCAGCGTTTCTTCCACACTCATTTGAGATGGCTTACAGTCTAAGCCAGTTTTCTCAGAGTTATCGGATGGGCACGTCACCATACGGTACTTAACACAAACGACATGATGTCCTAGTACCTAGGAGCTCAGAATTGTTTCTGAATGTAGATCACGCAGTAAATTGGTTAACATTCGGTTGCATCTGCTCTATTTTAGGACGGGTTTGTGTTACTATGAGCGGATTTGCCGCGTGATCTGCATTTGCTCATCTGGATCCCTTTGGAAACTTCCTTTTCATGCAAGTCAGTCTAAGGAGTGTCACAATCAGGGCGAATAGCTTACAAAAGGGAGAAACATGGGACTATTTTCTTTACATCGATGTCTTTTTCTTGGATTCTGTAAGTCTCGCTTTTGGATCTAATTGCTCTGAAGGAAAGAGTATAAAATATACTTCTAAGCAAAGAAAACACGGGTACAAAGCACCAGGGAGTGCTATACGGAAAAAGAGCAAGGAGCCCATTGAACCCCAAGGCTTAAAAAATCAAGGCACATCGTGGTCCCCAAAAACAACACGAGGGGAAAACCACACAATCATCAATTGAAAAGAGACAAATAATACTACTGCTGACCTGTGTGACAGAGGTATTCTAATGTGTGACAGAGGTATTCTAATGGTATATGGGGAAGGTGAAGAGAAGAGCTCTAGACGACATAGGCATATCTATTGCACGCCTATGAAGGCCTAGGGCTTGAGCGAGCTCTGCAGGAATGTGATTGAAACTCTCTGTCTAAAATAGGAAGTGAACATGGTTTGGGAGACAGCCATTGTCCTTTTCCTCTGCAAGGAACCTCATCCTACCTCCCTAAGCCGTCCCTAAGCAGTCCGCCGAAGTGGTAATGAAGGTGCACAAGAATCTTCACCATGATAAGAAAAAAGATATTAAAGAAGACCCATGATGCATAATGATCCTTCTCTCTCCCCCGAAGGTGCAATGGTTCGCCGCAGCTGCTGTTCCTGCATGAATGCGAGCTCGTGCTAGTGTCTTTGTTAATAGATGTTCACCGCCACCACATCAAAGAAAGTTCATTAATCATCTTGGAAAGTGATAATATCTATTTGTCACCTCCACAACCGCGGTGGAGGTGGTGTAGGTCTAACCACTGCTCTATCTGCGCTTAGGACTTGTGGTTTGGAGGAGCAGAGCTATTATCACTGATAGTATCATGATCTCTGATGATGAGTACCAAAATTCATGGTTCCTCATAAAATATGCCTTCTGTGTCATACATTGAGTCGCATGCGGATTGGTCAAAAAGCTGCAGTAGGGCCAGGTGTGGGACACACATATATTACGGAATTCAACGGAAAATTCAAAGCTGCACAATTTCAAATTCGTACCTCTAACGTGCTCTCATGTGAGTTTAGAATGAGTTCTAAGGATTGTTGCACGAATGATGTTGTCAAACTATTTCATTCTGACGGTGCTTGACGATTACTTAAGCTTTTCAGAAAATAACTATGGACCACGTCAAGTATACTTCGGTTTATGTCTTCAGACTATTCACTCCTATATGATGCCTCCTGATATATACCATCCACGACATTCTCCTAGATACTTACTATGACTGCAGTAAATTATGCTGTCTCAATGGTGAGCTCCTGCGGAGAATGTAGAATTCAAAAGTGAGGTACTGCACTTGATTACAATTCTGAGTAGCTTGTAAAGACCATGCAAAGCAGATTCCCCTACTCACCTTGTTTGCAAGATCCAGTATCAGAAGTTCCAGGTAGTCGTGACCAGCACGCCATCTATTATTAATTCCATCGATGACCGCAAAGACTGGGCCGAGACTCCGGA
Organism: Lunularia cruciata; assembly: GCA_948567375.1. Taxonomy (NCBI): domain Eukaryota; kingdom Viridiplantae; phylum Streptophyta; class Marchantiopsida; order Lunulariales; family Lunulariaceae; genus Lunularia; species Lunularia cruciata. The sequence continues at coordinate 49,503,460 of OX419759.1, forward strand.
TGGAACAAGTCAATTCCACTATAATCAAGAAGAACACATACATGGTCACGGGGAAAAGACGACCGCGCAAACCACGCATGATAACAAGACGGATGGGGAGACCTATCAAGCCATCAATGCTTGCAAAGATAAAACGTAAGGTGGGGTAAAATGGAGTTAAGCCCCAATAGTAACGGAACGAGAAATCTGTCCAAGACATAACCGGGTTCCACTTTGAGATTTTAGGCATAGCTACACGCATGGACGGTAAATATCATTCCATAAAACCAATCTGGAAACCAATTATCTTTGCGTAATCTTGTAAAGTCGTTTAAATTTTTTTCTAGAAACCTGGATCAATCAATTAACAAAATCATGACCTCAAGTCTGTAGAAGTTGATGGAACACCTCCCACACATCCCTTATTCTTTTTACGGTTCTGCAGGCTTATTCGGAAACCCCTCCTGAGGGTGGATCACTGTGGAAGTAGTTTGAGTGCTTCAAATTGAGGTTCGAGCTCGAGAATATTTCTCCAGCCTAGCACCCTATGACGAAAGATTACCGTAGTGTTTGACCGATATAAGTTCTTTAGGTATTTTCGCCAAAAGTACTTTGACCAATTCTCCGACGGAATGACAGAATGACGGATTTAACTCTAACCCGACACTGGCACATTGACTTAACGGTAAAGATATATGTATAACTGGCGCCCCAAGTTGGTAGAAAGACTTCACAGTACCTCAATGGTCAACGTTGGTCTAGTGAGTCCATATTGGCACTGAAATTTTTGGACAGCGAGACATTGTTCTTGTACACGTCATATTAATATCAAAATCAACATCAAACATTGCAGTTCATCCTTCCCTACCGTGGTTCATGGAAAAGCACAATGAATCTATGGTTTCTGAATTTTCACTCAGCTAGTTTCTTAATTTCAAGCTACAGTTTTTGAGAGCAGTGATGGTTAGGGTCTCAATTAGGCATGGAAATCATTGAGAAACAAAATTACGATTACAAGTGAGCAAGGAAATGTTAAGGATCCAGTTATGAAAACGACCTCAATTCTGTCAGATACTGGAATGAAGAAATGAAATTACCCAAAGATCACGGGCAACAAACTGGTGATGTTTAGAGTTTCAGTTAGACATGGAAATGGATGATTATTGAAAAAGATATGGATTAGGGGGGGAGGAGATTGATTGCACTATCGAAGCAGTGGAAGAATTGTTGTAACATCGTGAAGGAAGCTAGAGTTTTACAAGGCAAGTTTTACAAGGTGGTAAATTTTGCCGGGTGGAAATGTTAAAAGTTTGACTACCTTTGGATTGTTGGTCTACTTTGAACCTATTTTCAGTTTCAAGATAATAAGCATTTGCCAAATTGAGGTAATACGAAGATATACAAGCAAAGAGTTATATAGAGTTATATATGAGGAGCCTCCAAACAAGAAACCTGGGAGAGAGAACTGCTAGCCAAGTTAACATAGTCCATATAGTGATTTTTATCAGGGCTTGGATACTCCTTGCTTTGGAACCTACTGGGATTACCTTGACTTAACTATTTATCGTATAGAGCGTTTACATCGAGATCCAAACAACTCTATTACATGTACTTCTGGTGAATATGCACGCCATGCAGTGCCAAACGCATATACAAAAAACATCGGCCAAGAAGAAAGGCAATAAAGGAGAATGTAATATTTATACATTTTATATTCATTATCATAAATCTATGTTAACTTTATATTACAAGATAGCGTGCATGGATTTTTGCAAAAATATATTGCTTTTGCATCACAAATGGAGATGGGAGGATACAAAACATCATGGTTACCGCAAACACTTCTGGATTGAAAGTTAGTTTATAGAAATTTTCTTATTAGGAATTTACAAACTGACTTTTGTGGACTGTATTGTAAATGATTAAAACAAAATCTACCTTGAAAAAAAGTGAGATTTGTAAGGATTGGATCAATGGAGATGCAAAATTCCTTCTACATGATTTTCTCCCTCTATGATAGAATATTGAAAGTGGATCTGAGGTTTATGGTAGACGAAACTTATCTTAATATCTATATTGTTGACATGCATTCATCGGTCCTTTTGTTTATAAGGCTTTGATGAAAGATTGTACACAAACCATTGCATTTGATGCATGATTTGGTAAAAATGGAAGGTACACATTTCAGATATTTATACTTAGTACTTTCGATGGAAATGTTTTATCCATTTTTGGGCATTTGTTGTGGCATTACTAAAAACACAAACAATTGGATTTGGTTTTCAAACATCTAAAACTTGCAGTTTATTATATTAAAAACTTGAGTTGTGTGATAATTTTGGATAAGCAAAAGGGGGCTGGCCATTGCAATACAAAAGGTCTACCAAACTGTTGTACTTGATTACTGCACATAAAACAATAAACAAAAGATCAAGATAAGATACGGGAAGGAATAAAAAGCTTTTTTTTTTCAAGTTAATTTTTTTCAAAACCAAAAGTATCTATTGATTTTAGCTTTTGATTGTACGTTTCTTTTGTGTTTAATATGCATTGGAGATTATAAATGCTTTGCTCCATTAGTCTATTGTAATATAGCAACATATAAGGTGAGTTTAGTTAGTTCTTTTGGTGTCAAAAGTCTTAATGTTGTGTGGTTGCAATTGTCTAAAAATGGTAGCCTAGGTCTTGGAGACCTGGAACTTGCAGCCCAAGCTTGGGCTTGGAAGTTTGTGTCCAAACTTCGCTTTAATTTTGGGCTAGAAACACATTGGGGGGTCTCAAAAATGCGTTTTCCACTTCCGTAAAGATCACTTGAACAAACTTTAGGGGAGGTGCGGGAAACCCTTACTGAGTGGGTAAGTGGAGTATGTAATCCAGCTTACGGGAGGTGGTTTATAGCCGAAAAGATTTACAGAGTATGAAAAAGGTGACTTTGTTATGGGTTTACATGACCTACTGTAAAACTTAATTAGAGTTCTATTTTGAAATCCGCGTACATGTGTTGCTGATTGGAACTTGTTTCATTTCTGTCTTGGATGCGCGGCACATTTTGACCCTATCTGGCCCTCAGCATGCGAGAGTGATAAATACAATTACTCGAAAGTCTCACTTAACCCATCCCATTACCCACGTCTAAATGAAACGAACCCTTTCCTTTTCGTGCTAGTTTTCATGACAGGTCCCGTAAAATATTTTACGAGAGCGACCCATTGCCATAAAGTTCCCATAAATTTTGTCTCTAAAACCTATATCGATCCACTTGGAACTTGGGACCTAACTTTGGATCTAGGAGGTTGGGATATAGTCACATTCATGGACAACATATGTTATTTGATTAGGTGGTCGCAAACTTCCTACAAGCGGATTCATTGGACTTATGGAGAAGGAGTGTCCTAGAAGGAGTGTCCTAGAAGGAGTCTCCATTTACCAGATATACTTTTGGATGACTTATATCACACCGTTCAGCTAAATATTACTGTGTTTCTTTCTTTCTTGTTTAAAAGGGGCTGTAGTTGTGTTTTGGATTTTTGCTCTTTTCTTTGAGCTTGCTTGTTTTCCCATTTGCACATTTGGCTGCCCTTGTATTCCTTTTCCTTATTTCCTTCAGTGTATACTATTTTGCCTCTTGGCCTTCACTTTAGCCAGCTCCTAGGCTGGGAAAGTGGTGGGTAAAACCAGAACCAGAGTACCTAGAAGCGCCAAGAGACTTAGATTTATGCAAAGTCTATTTAAGTTCCACATTCCAGTCGGAGAAAAAGCTTATCTGATAAAGAATTGAACATTGGAACGTTGCTATTTAGAGGAAATGACATTTAAACTCACGATTCAATATTGCTGTTCTGTCGGGATAGGTAAGCCCTCTCAAGCTTTCCCCATTAAGAACGGGAAAGGGAGACCATGTAGAAAAAAATGAAGGATGGGAAGACCACATCAAGCCATACAAGGGAGATATGAAAAAGATAAAATCGGGCTAAGCCCCAATAGAGTCTATATGAGAAATCTGCCCTACTACACCTAAGATATCCGAGCTATGCTAGTCGTATGGTCTACAAACAATTGAAGCATCTAAAGAAGCATCACCTAGTGCGATTGATCTCCTACGGATTGCACCAGCCACTGTCCTCTGTAGAGTAATGGACACAAGCTGTCTAAAATATGCTACAAAGTATGAGAGTGAGAGTGGTACCCCTTGACACCTAACATGATAAGCTCTCGTGCACTCCTTGAAAAATATGTTGAACATCGTGTCCATCGATCCATATAACTCCAAGACTAGAGGAACAAAAAGATGACCTTGCTGCATACCCCTATACCCCTATACTTGGAGACCTTACCACTTGTTGCTGCACTCGCCACCCATCCAGGGGGATGGGTAATCACTCCCTCCAAATTGTATCTTGCATAAGGTCTGTAACCATGCATCCACTATTGTCACTTGATCATCTTGGACCAAGTATAAGTCTGCCATGACACATGTCATTCGCAAAACATACAAACGCTCCCTCCAAGCCAAGTATCCATTCTCTCATGCCGTAGCAAACACTATGTCCCTAATTGCATCATGGGTAGTTATCCTTTGTCCTCCAAATGGACACTGTGTCATATGGACCAGTGTTGCATCTAGAGTAGAACCACACTCACAAGTGAGTAATGAAGATGCAGATGGGTGGACCAAACCTAGGTGAAACCTCATTGTTGTAGAGAAAGTAGCTAGTACAAGTTGGAATGCCCTAATACATGGTCAAGCTAGGATCCAAGAGCCTGCACCTTTGCAAGAGCAAGAGCAAAGACGTGCTCTAGTAGCTTGAGGAATGGAAAAGTCAATTAAGAGAGAATGTACCATATGCTCACACTATCGCTCCATAAAGGAAGACTGTAGACCTCTAGTCCAATCTGATGATAGTGAAGCAAAAGGTGGAAAGTCCTCTTGTGCTTGTGGGGGATAGACTATCTCTCATCTACCGCAATAACATTTGGAGAGAAAGGATCCTCTCTCCACCTCTGTCACATAAATCTCCAAAACTGGCATATCAACAACCACAAAATGAGAGGAAAGTAGGGATGCCAAGAGAGCCCAACTACTAAAAAATGCTATAGGTGCAAACTCCTCCATAGATAGCAAGCCAAGCCCTCTACATGAGATTGGCAGAGCCGTTTGTCTACATACCAAATCCCCTGTCACACACTCAAATGTCCATGGTCCAACACCCCTCTAGAAGCTCAAGGTGGGAAGGAATACCAAAAGGGGACCATGCCCTGCACTTTGATAGTATAAAAGACCAAGACTAAGGAGAGAAATAGGAGAATGGAAACTCACATTGGGACACTTGAATGTGGGAAAACTTTGAATGCCTAGCATGAGCTTTGGCTTTGGTATTTATAGGTAGCATACAAGGCCCTTAAGAAGCTTCTTGAGAAGCTTCTCAAGAAGCTTCCTCAAGCGCTTTCTTAGAGTGCAAGCCAAGTTAACTAGGAAGCTTCTCAAGAAGCTTCCTTCTAGAAGCCGCCTACTTGGCATGCAAGCTAAGCTAGTTGGAAGCTTCTAGAAGCTACTTACTTGAGGTGCAAGCTAAGCTAGCCGGGAAGCTTCCCAAGAAGCTTCCTAGATACTTCTGGAATATTTGAGGCTAATTTGTCTTATGTGCTACTTCTTAAGCCCAACTAACTTCGTTGTTGTGCTAAATGGTAAGCCCGACTAACTTCATTGCTAAATTCCATATTGTTACATATTCCCCTGCTACTAGTTGGTGGTGTTCTCATTGCCAGTGAAGCTTCAAATCCTAGATGACCGTCTATGAATTTTGGAGGTGAGAAAGAGGTTCCTATGTGGCATCATGAAGGGAATACCCTTTCCAAAGGACCTTTTACTCCGTATGTTGGCGACGGCCTTGTTGAATATGACGACACACAATGATATGATCAACTTTGTACTCCTCATGATCATTGATAGGGACAGGAAGAGGGGGAGGTTGGACTTGTGAGCCGGCCTGTCTCTCACTCAGGATGAACCTCTGATGGCTATTATGGTAGCGCACCATGGAATAAGAAGGCAAGGAACCCCAACTCCATCATACTCCTCCAAGGCTAACACTCCAAGACTCAAGACATTGCTCACTAGAGAACTCAATGAGAGAGAGATAGTTACAAATGAAAGGATGATCAGTACCTCCTCACCCCTTGTTTATATACTTGTGAAATAGTTACGTACCAAAGTTACTAATTACCGTAGTAATTCAAGTTACTAGACTAAAAGTCAAGTAAAGTCAAAAAGTAGAAAGGAATATCCATTCACATGGGCATATTCCCCTTATCTTGACCCAACCACTAAAGCAAGGATTCCTTCACATGGGCTATCCTTGGACTAAAGAAGAATCCAAAACAAAAAGGCTTGCGGGCCCAAGAGTTCTCAACTCTTTCCCCAAAGCCAAACACCTAAGAATAATACCAAGTCAACACACTAAAATCCAAAATAGTGGTGCTCATCTTTTCTACTTCCTCTAAAGTAAGGTCCCATCTATCTTAGCTATGACTAACTTTAGCTAACCATGACTAATATAGAACCATCCTTTATCTCTATATAAATAATATCTCTTAAGTACTTGTAATACCAAGCTAAATATCACAATACCACACACATGCACAAATGGGTGTTACATTTACCCCCGGACTAAGTTTTCACTTTGTCCTCAAAGTGAAGGTCTCTCTACCTTCTATAGTACATCTTCAACTTATCATGGTTAATCCTATCAAAGTGTCTTCCTCCCAACTCCTTGAGATCATAGGTGTAATTTCCCCACACCTTCTCCACTATGAAAGGTCCAAAGTACTTAGGCAAAAACTTCTTTTGCACTCTCTTGAATCGAATGGAATCAAACAACATTACCCAATCACCTTCTTTGAAAGGCTCCACCTTCTTCTTGTCTTGCCTCTTATCATAGCTCTCCTTTTGTTTCCTTTGGGCTTGCTCCACTTGAACCATAGCAACTGCTCTTGCCTCTTCCAACTCCATGAGTTGATCCTTCCTTGACTTCTCTGCATCACCTCCTTGTGCTTTCTTCAATCTCCTATGAATGCTTTGGAATGTAGGAAGATCAAAGTGAATAGGTAAGGTAGACTCAATACCATACACCAATTGAAATGGAGAATATCCAGTGGAAGTTTTCATGGTTGTCCTATACTCCCACAAAAATGCATGAATCCTCTTGTCCCAATGATGTTTAGCCCCCTCCATTTCTGCATCTTTGGCCAACATCATGCACAAGGTCTGATTGGTTCTCTCTGCCAAGCCATTGGAATTTGGCTTATAGGATGTAGTTACTCTATGTGTGATAGAGAAATGTCGTAGCATGGCTGTAGTAATGCTTCCTGTAAACTCTCCTCCTCTATCAGAAACCAACTCCAAAGGGCATCCAAACCTAGGGATAATGCGTTCATAAAGAAATCTACCCACTTCATCTTCATTCTTGTCCCTCAATGGTCTAGCCTCAACCCACTTGGTAAGGTAATCAGTAACTACCACAATGTACCGATTGTTCCTTGGGGTTCTATTGAGAGGACCTACAAAATCAATTCCCCACTTCTCAAAAGGTCCTAGCAATGGAATTGATCTAAGTGGTGGAGTGGATGTAGACTTTCTAGCAAAAGCTTGACAAACATGACAAGTTTTGCAATAATCAAGACAATCCTTGAAAATCCCTCTCCAATGGTAACCTGCATCTAGAATCTTGAAAGCAGTCACCTTTCCTGCAAAGTGTCCTCCACATACTAAACCTTCATGAAACTCCTTTATGAGTAGGATAGACTCTTCCTTACCCACTGCTCTTCGAAGTAGACCATCTGCTCCTTGGTGAAAAAGAATATCCTCCACCATTGTGTAAGGTCTAGATCTTGCTGCAAGGGCCTTCCTCTCCCTAGCATGCATCCCTTCTGGATGGTTACCTTTTGTCACAAAATCCACAATCTCCTTGTACTCCATTGGAACCTCTTGAGTGACTGAGATTGTCATGAGCTCCTCATCCGGGAAGGAATCATCCACTGGCTCATCTCCATCATGATCATAGGCTCTAGATAATAAATCAGCATTTGCATGTTTCTTTCCTGGCCTATCTTCAATGGTGTAGTCATACTCAGACAAGAGTATCATCCACCTTGCTAGTCTCTCTTCAACATTAGGCTTGTTGAAGATGTACTTCAAAGCCTTGTGATCCGTGACAATGGTGGCTTTCCCTCCAATCAAATAGTGTCTAAACTTCTTGAGACCAAAGATCATTGCCAACCCTTCTCTCTCCGTGATAGAGTAGTTCTTCTCTACTGAAACCATCTACCTACTAGCATAAGCTATTGGATGATCATGCCCATCTTGGTCTAATTGACTAAGAGTGCATCCTATAGCTACATTAGAAGCATCAGTGTAGAGGATGAAAGGTTTACTCCAATCAGGTTTAGCAAGAATTGGAGCTACAACAAGGGATTGCTTGAGCTCCTTAAAAGCTTTGAGAGCCTCCTTGTCTTCCAAAATCACCATGTAATCTACACCCTTCTTCATGTAGATGGTCAATGCATAAGCCTTGTTAGAAAATGAGAAGATGAACCTCCTATAGTACCCAACCATCCCCAAGAATTGGCGTAACTTTGTCAAGCTTGAAGGGAATGGAAGGTCTGAGATTTTCCTCACCTTCTCAGGATCAACTGCTATTCCATCCTTGGAGATGATATGCCCCAAAAGTAGACCTTCTTCACATCCAAAAATGCACTTCTCTGGGTTGAGTGATGCATTTGCCTCATCCAAGCGTTGCAAGACTTTGATTAGGTGCTCAAAGTGCTCCTCCTTGCTCCCATAGACACAAAAGTCATCAATGAAAGCTCTCACAAATTTCCCAATGAAAGGTTCAAATACCTTGTTCATGAACCGTTGGAATGTGGCTGGAGCATTGCAAAGCCCAAAAGGTATGACCATGAAAGTGTAATTTCCCCAAGGTGTGGTGAATGTGGTGAGTTGTTGATGCTCTGGTGCAATCTTGATTTGGTTATATCCACTATAACCATCTCCAAAACTGTACCTCTCATGACCTGCAACCTCCTCCAAGATCTCATCAATGAATGGCAATGGGTAGTAGTCCTTCTTGGTAACAGCATTGAGCTTCTTGTAATCCACACATACCCGAAGCTTGCCATTCTTTTTCTTCACAATGACAATTGGAGACACCCATTCTGAATTCTCCACCTCAAAGATAAATCCAGCCTCCTTGAGCTTATCAATCTCCTCCTTCACAACCAAAGATATTGGTGGGCTAATGCGATGTTGCTTTTGGCGGATTGGTCTTGCATGTGACTCCACCTCTATCTTGTGCTCCTCCAAGGTGACTTCCTTCAAATCCTTGTAACTAAAAGCAAACACATGGATGAACTTGCGGAAAATCTCCTCAAATCTCACCTTCTCCTCCTTGGTAACATTTGGGCCATACTTGAGGGTAGATAACCTTCTCTCTACCTCCTCAAGTGTCAATGGTGATTTATCTGGGTCCTTCAAAACCTCTGGCTTAGGTGCAAAATCCATAGCACACAAAGGATACACATCTGAATCAGATTCAGATTCATCCTCCTCCGTGGAAGTCTCCTCTTCCATGCTTGTGTCCACACCTGAAGCTCCTTCTTCAGAATCTGATTCCCAATAATCAGAAGATGGTGTATCTGAATGTGAAGTGTTGGTGGTGTTAGTCACAGGAACAGTGACTCTATGGTTTGATGGCCCAATCCTCAAGTACCCTTTGTGCCATCGATCAGTTGTGCGTGCTGCTCTCAACCATGGCCTCCTAAGAAGTAAGTCATAGCTTGAATCCTTCAAGACTTGGAAAGTCATGAGATTTTGAACTCCCATAACTGAAACTACCACCTTATCCATCACCCCTACTGGTCGAACTTGTTGCTTGTTTGCCATGCTCACCACAAATGTTGAAGGTCTTGAGGGTATCATACCCAACTTCTTCATCAACCTTTTTGACATGGCATTCACTGCTGATCCTCCATCAACCAATGCATCCTTGATGTTGTGACCATTCACTCTCACATCAATCTTGGAGGCATATTCACAAGCCTTTCATGGTGCTGGCTTGGCATCTACCACCCCCATTGATACTGGAACTTTTGCCTTCTTCTTCGTCTTGCTCCTTGTAGAACTCAAACCACCTCTAAGCTCCTTTCTCAAGGTAGGGTTCAAAGCAATTAATTGGCCCACTGTGATGTTAGCCTTGTGACTACCAACATCCTCCAACACATTGTAGTTCCATTGTTGCTTTGAGATCAAGAAGTCCTCCATCCCCAACTTCTTCCTTGGAGTATTTGTTGTTGATGGTGTTGAGGTGCGAGTGCTCCTAGTAGACATAGGAGTATCCTTGCTTGAAGTAAATCCTTGAGAAGAGTGAACATCCTCTGCAAAACGAGCTCTCTTCTTCTCTTGTGCCAAAAGCTCCAAATTAAGACCCTTGGAGTTTGAGCACTCTCCCTTCTCATACTTGCTCTCAACCACATCTATGGATGCTATCCCCTTACCTTTGTTGGGATTAGGAGCCACTTGGGTTTCACTACCTCCCTCTTTCCCTCTATTGGCTCCCTCATAACCCCTTCCTCCATGGTAAGTGGAATTTGGGCAATTCCTTTGGATATGGCCTCTTCCTCCACAACCAAAACAATTTCTATCATTGAAATTGTTAGCTGGTTGGCCTCCTCTATATGGATAGTTTCCATAACTCCTAGGCCCTCTCCCTACATTCTGATCCACCTCTCTCTTCTCCCATAGTTGCACCACATTGATCTTGAGATCCGCAAGTTGTTCTGTGATGGTTTGGAGTGGATCTTTTGGTGGAGGTGCAAGAATTGGAGCAACTACTACTTGTGGTGCAACCCTTGTCACCAAAGTATCAGAAGTTCCACCATACTTGTAGCCTTGAGGAGGATGCACAACCTCCTTCACCACCAAATCACTCTCATCCCCTTCCAAACTCTCCTCCATACGAATTGCGATCTTGATAGCTTCAACCTTGGAAGAAGGTTTCTCATATCTCACCTTGCTTCTAATTTGTGGTCTCAATCCTCCCACAAAATTCTTGGTGAGCATGGCCCCTATGCCAATCATTGTAGTCTCCACATCATCCCCACTCTTCCTCAACACTATGCAAAATCTAGACTCCAACTTTTCCACTCTTTCCACATAGACCCTCACTTTCTCTCCATCTCCTTGCTTGAGAAATGTAACCTCACTCATCAATCTCTCATAACTCTCATCAGGAAGAAAGTTCTCAATGAGTGCTGAAGTCAAAGTCTCCCAAGACTCCTCTTCCCCCTCTCTCCTCTCTCTCTTTTGGTATTCTGACTCATACCATGTAAGTGCTGCATCCTCAAAGAAATCTGGTAATAATGAGGCCCACTCATTCTTCCTCCTCTCATTGTTTCCTATGCAAGCTCTCTTGAAGTCTCTCACAAAGGCCTCCACATCTTCTCCATCCTTGCCAAAGAAAACCGGAAGTTTCCCCATCTTATCCCCTCACTATCTTTCTTTTCTCTCAATTTTTTTTTCTCTTTTCTTTTCTCTCACTCTATTACTAATAGAGTATATACATGACTAACACCATTTGAGAATAATCCACTCTAGGGAACACAAAAGGTTCAGGTTGCTCCAAGATTTCTATAGCAACATCAAATCCTAGAGTGCATATTAATCTAACTCTCATGGATAGTTTATCCATAAGTTGAAAGATTATCTCCATCACTAATCTTGAGAACTAGCTGATGAAGGTGGTAGTATTTCTGTAGCTGTACTAAGACTCTCTCCAAGATCTTTCACCAAAGTTTCCAAAAGTGCTTTGACTCCACTACACTCAATGTCCTTTTGGAAGTCCTTCAACTCCACAAACCTCACACAACTCCTTGGTCTTAGATCTTCTCCCTCCCAATCTTGGTGAAGAAGGTCCAACATGCAAACCCAAGTCAAGTAAGCCTCTCCTTTCCCTCAATCTCTTGCTCTCAAAGGTCAATGGACATGAACTTGCCTTATGTCCCTTCTCTCCACATAGAAAGCACGTAGACTCACTCTATCCTCCAAGTGGTGTAGGTTTTTGGATCCTCTCAACACTCTCTTCAAATTCTATTGTAAACTCTCTTTTCCTCAAATACACCCTTACAATCACCTCAAACCCTTGGGGAACCTTGCATAATCTCAATTTCCACTCTTGATGACCCTCCATGTTCCCAAAGATGAATCTAAACACTCAAACATGCTTTTTGTTGATCTCAAACTTCTCATGCATGAGATCTCCACTCTGCAGAATTGACCCTTCCTCACAATGTCATTCAAATCTCCCAACCAATATGTCACAGTCCTCTGAAATTTTTCACACTTGATCACAACTCCAGGGCGTCCCTCCTTGAAAAATTTCAGATCTTTTCATTGAGCCATTTGGCCTAGACACCTTTCTATTCAGCACCCATATTTCAGATTTGGTCTGAAAACCACCCCCCTCACTTCAAAAACTCATAACGCCCTGCGCAAAAACGATCTCTCTCTAATTTTTGTGGCAGCAGGTAGGATACAATGCACTGAATTTTCTTGGAAATTTTCAGGACAATTCACTGAAAATTGAAGAAATGGCAGACTCTGTACAATTTTCCAGAGAGCATGCAGTTGCGGGAGCACTTTACCCTATCAACTTTCAAAAATTCTAGCCCAGTGCGCATAGAAGCTCTCTCAATAATTTCAAGTGTGCTAACTGAAAGATAACCCAAGCTATCATGTGTAGAAATCTCAAGTCCAGATCTCAAACTTGAGATTTTGCCCAAAATCACCTTAATCCCCAAAATCTGCAATCCACCTCACACAATCTCTCTAATTCCTCTCATGTGTACAAGATGTACAAAATCACCTCAAAGACATCATAATGAACTACAGGGTATACAAATAGATCTTGGTTCTCTAACATAAGTTCAGCCCTCTCCTCTCCTAATGTTCTCTCCAAGTGAGCTCTCATAGCCTCCTTCTGCCTAATGTAGAATTGGACGCGGAACATTATCTTGCCTTCTAGAGAGGTCCCGGCAACGGAACCAAAAATGTGAGCCGGCCTGTCTCTCACTCAAGATGAACCTCTGATGGCTATTATGGTAGCGCACCATGGACTAAGAAGGCAAGGAACCCCAACTCCATCATACTCCTCCAAGGCTAACACTCCAAGACTCAAGACATTGCTCACTAGAGAACTCAATGAGAGAGAGATAGTTGCAAATGAAAGGATGATCAGTACTTCCTCACCCCTTGTTTATATACTTGTGAAATAGTTATGTACCAAAGTTACTAATTACCGTAGTAACTCAAGTTACTAGACTAAAAGTCAAGTAAAGTCAAAAAGTAGAAAGGAATATCCATTCACATGGGCATATTCCCCTTATCTTGACCCAACCACTAAAGCAAGAATTCCTTCACATGGGCTATCCTTGGACTAAAGAAGAATCCAAAACAAAAAGGCTTGCGGGCCCAAGAGTTCTCAACTCTTTCCCCAAAGCCAAACACCTAGGAATAATACCAAGTCAACACACTAAAATCCAAAATAGTGGTGCTCATCTTTTCTACTTCCTCTAAAGTAAGGTCCCATCTATCTTAGCTATGACTAACTTTAGCTAACCATGAATAATATAGAACCATCCTTTATCTCTATATAAATAATATCTCTTAAGTACTTGTAATACCAAGCTAAATATCACAATACCACACACATGCACAAATGGGTGTTACAGACTCAAGAGGAAAAGGAAGAGGGGTTAGGAACAAAGGGTTTTAACTTGGAAACATGAAAGACAAGATGGATACGCATGTGATAAGGCAAGGCAAGTTGATAAGCAACAAAAGAGACAATTTGGGTGATATCAAAGGGTCCTATCCAATTAGGGGCAAGTTTACAAACTTGGGTATCAAGTGGGAAAGTGAGGTTATTAGAGGATAGCATGACTTTATCACTGGCTTCAAAGGTGAGATCATGACAATGGTGGTCCGCATATTGTTTTTGGCAATTCTGAGCAACAAGGACCCTAAACTTGGCTTGTTGGAGAGATTGGGATATAGTGGTCAAGAATGTGCAAGTATGAGGAACCTGAGATGGAGGGGGAGCAAGAAGAGAATCTAGAACAAGCGGAGCATGGCCTGTAACACCCATTTGTGCATGTGTGTGGTATTGTGATATTTAGCTTGGTATTACAAGTACTTAAGAGATATTATTTATATAGAGATAAAGGATGGTTCTATATTAGTCATGGTTAGCTAAAGTTAGTCATAGCTAAGATAGATGGGACCTTACTTTAGAGGAAGTAGAAAAGATGAGCACCACTATTTTGGATTTTAGTGTGTTGACTTGGTATTATTCCTAGGTGTTTGGCTTTGGGGAAAGAGTTGAGAACTCTTGGGCCCGCAAGCCTTTTTGTTTTGGATTCTTCTTTAGTCCAAGGATAGCCCATGTGAAGGAATCCTTGCTTTAGTGGTTGGGTCAAGATAAGGGGAATATGCCCATGTGAATGGATATTCCTTTCTACTTTTTGACTTTACTTGACTTTTAGTCTAGTAACTTGAGTTACTACGGTAATTAGTAACTTTGGTACGTAACTATTTCACAAGTATATAAACAAGGGGTGAGGAGGTACTGATCATCCTTTCATTTGCAACTATCTCTCTCTCATTGAGTTCTCTAGTGAGCAATGTCTTGAGTCTTGGAGTGTTAGCCTTGGAGGAGTATGATGGAGTTGGGGTTCCTTGCCTTCTTAGTCCATGGTGCGCTACCATAATAGCCATCAGAGGTTCATCTTGAGTGAGAGACAGGCCGGCTCACATTTTTGGTTCCGTTGCCGGGACCTCTCTAGAAGGCAAGATAATGTTCCGCGTCCAATTCTACATTAGGCAGAAGGAGGCTATGAGAGCTCACTTGGAGAGAACATTAGGAGAGGAGAGGGCTGAACTTATGTTAGAGAACCAAGATCCATTTGTATACCCTGTAGTTCATTATGATGTCTTTGAGGTGATTTTGTACATCTTGTACACATGAGAGGAATTGGAGAGATTGTGTGAGGTGGATTGCAGATTTTGGGGATTAAGGTGATTTTGGGCAAAATCTCAAGTTTGAGATCTGGACTTGAGATTTCTACACATGATAGCTTGGGTTATCTTTCAGTTAGCACACTTGAAATTATTGAGAGAGCTTCTATGCGCACTGGGCTAGAATTTTTGAAAGTTGATAGGGTAAAGTGCTCCCGCAACTGCATGCTCTCTGGAAAATTGTACAGAGTCTGCCATTTCTTCAATTTTTAGTGAATTGTCCTGAAAATTTCCAAAAAAATTCAGTGCATTGTATCCTACCTGGTGCCACAAAAAATAGAGAGAGATCATTTTTGCGCAGGGCGTTATGAGTTTTTGAAGTGAGGGGGGTGGTTTTCAGACCAAATCTGAAATATGGGTGCTGAATAGAAAGGTGTCTAGGCCAAATGGCTCGATGAAAAGATCTAAAATTTTGCAGGGAGGGACGCCCTAGAGTTGTGATCAAGTGTGGAAAATTTCAGAGGCCTGTGACATATTCGTTGGGAGATTTGAGTGACATTGTGAGGAAGGGTCAATTCTGCAGAGTGGAGATCTCATGCATGAGAAGTTTGAGATCAACAAAAAGCATGTTTGAGTGTTTAGATTCATCTTTGGGAACATGGAGGGTCATCAAGAGTGGAAATTGAGATTATGCAAGGTTCCCAAAGGGTTTGAGGTGATTGTAGGGGTGGATTTGAGGAAAAGAGAGTTTACAATAGAATTTGAAGAGAGTGTTGAGAGGATCCAAAAACCTACACCACTTGGAGGATAGAGTGAGTCTAAGTGCTTTCTATGTGGAGAGAAGGGACATAAGGCAAGTTCATGTCCATTAACCTTTGAGAGCAAGAGATTGAGGGAAAGGAGAGGCTTACTTGACTTGGGTTTGCATGTTGGACCTTCTTCACCAAGATTGGGAGGGAGAAGATCTAAGACCAAGGAGTTGTGTGAGGTTTGTGAGTTGAAGGACTTCCAAAAGGACATGAGTGTAGTGGAGTAAAAGCACTTTTGGAAACTTTGGTGAAGGATCTTGGAGAGAGTCTTAGTACAGCTACAGAAATACTACCACCTTCATCAGCTAGTTCTCAAGATTAGTGATGGAGATAATCTTTCAACTTATGGATAAACTATCCATGAGAGTTAGATTAATATGCACTCTAGGATTTGATGTTGCTATAGAAATCTTGGAGCAACCTGAACCTTTTGTGTTCCCTAGAGTGGATTATTCTCAGATGGTGTTAGTCATGTATATACTCTATTAGTAATAGAGTGAGAGAAAAGAAAAGAGAAAAAAAAATTAAGAGAAAAGAAAGATAGTGAGGGGTTAAGATGGGGAAACTTCCGGTTTTCTTTGGCAAGGATGGAGAAGATGTGGAGGCCTTTGTGAGAGACTTCAAGAGAGCTTGCATAGGAAACAATGAGAGGAGGAAGAATGAGTGGGCCTCATTATTACCAGATTTCTTTGAGGATGCAGCACTTACATGGTATGAGTCAGAATACCAAAAGAGAGAGAGGAGAGAGGGGGAAGAGGAGTCTTGGGAGACTTTGACTTCAGCACTCATTGAGAACTTTCTTCCTGATGAGAGTTATGAGAGATTGATGAGTGAGGTTACATTTCTCAAGCAAGGAGATGGAGAGAAAGTGAGGGTCTATGTGGAAAGAGTGGAAAAGTTGGAGTCCAGATTTCGCATAGTGTTGAGGAAGGGTGGGGATGATGTGGAGACTACAATGATTGGCATAGGGGCCATGCTCACCAAGAATTTTTTGGGAGGATTGAGACCACAAATTAGAAGCAAGGTGAGATATGAGAAACCTTCTTCCAAGGTTGAAGCTATCAAGATCGCAATTCGTATGAAGGAGAGTTTGGAAGGGGATGAGAGTGATTTGGTGGTGAAGGAGGTTGTGCATCCTCCTCAAGGCTACAAGTATGGTGGAACTTCTGATACTTTGGTGACAAGGGTTGCACCACAAGTAGTAGTTGCTCCAATTCTTGCACCTCCACCAAAAGATCCACTCCAAACCATCACAGAACAACTTGCGGATCTCAAGATCAATGTGGTGCAACTATGGGAGAAGAGAGAGGTGGATCAGAATGTAGGGAGAGGACCTAGGAGTTATGGAAACTATCCATATAGAGGAGGCCAACCAGCCAACAATTTCAATGATAGAAATTGTTTTGGTTGTGGAGGAAGAGGCCATATCCAAAGGAATTGCCCAAATTCCACTTACCATGGAGGAAGGGGTTATGAGGGAGCCAATAGAGGGAAAGAGGGAGGTAGTGAAACCCAAGTGGCTCCTAATCCCAACAAAGGTAAGGGGATAGCATCCATAGATGTGGTTGAGAGCAAGTATGAGAAGGGAGAGTGCTCAAACTCCAAGGGTCTTAATTTGGAGCTTTTGGCACAAGAGAAGAAGAGAGCTCGTTTTGCAGAGGATGTTCACTCTTCTCAAGGATTTACTTCAAGCAAGGATACTCCTATGTCTACTAGGAGCACTCGCACCTCAACACCATCAACAACAAAGACTCCAAGGAAGAAGTTGGGGATGGAGGACTTCTTGATCTCAAAGCAACAATGGAACTACAATGTGTTGGAGGATGTTGGTAGTCACAAGGCTAACATCACAGTGGGCCAATTAATTGCTTTGAACCCTACCTTGAGAAAGGAGCTTAGAGGTGGTTTGAGTTCTACAAGGAGCAAAAAGAAGAAGAAGGCAAAAGTTCCAGTATCAATGGGGGTGGTGGATGCCAAGCCAGCACCATGGGAGGCTTGTGAATATGCCTCCAAGATTGATGTGAGAGTGAATGGTCACAACATCAAGGATGCATTGGTTGATGGAGGATCAGCAGTGAATGCCATGTCAGAAAGGTTGATGAAGAAGTTGGGTATGATACCCTCAAGACCTTCAACAT
The DNA here is from genome assembly GCA_948567375.1 of Lunularia cruciata. Classification (NCBI taxonomy): domain Eukaryota; kingdom Viridiplantae; phylum Streptophyta; class Marchantiopsida; order Lunulariales; family Lunulariaceae; genus Lunularia; species Lunularia cruciata. Next base: position 49,521,450 of record OX419759.1, read on the forward strand.
TTGTGGTGAGCATGGCAAACAAGCAACAAGTTCGACCAGTAGGGGTGATGGATAAGGTGGTAGTTTCAGTTATGGGAGTTCAAAATCTCATGACTTTCCAAGTCTTGAAGGATTCAAGCTATGACTTACTTCTTGGGAGGCCATGGTTGAGAGCAGCACGCACAACTGATCGATGGCACAAAGGGTACTTGAGGATTGGGCCATCAAACCATAGAGTCACTGTTCCTGTGACTAACACCACCAACACTTCACATTCAGATACCCCATCTTCTAATTATTGGGAATCAGATTCTGAAGAAGGAGCTTCAGGTGTGGACACAAGCATGGAAGAGGAGACTTCCACGGAGGAAGATGAATCTGAATCTGATTCAGATGTGTATCCCTTGTGTGCTATGGATTTTGCACCTAAGCCAGAGGTTTTGAAGGACCCAGATAAATCACCATTGACACTTGAGGAGGTAGAGAGAAGGTTATCTACCCTCAAGTATGGCCCAAATGTTACCAAGGAGGAGAAGGTGAGATTTGAGGAGATTTTCCGCAAGTTCATCCATGTGTTTGCTTTTAGTTACAAGGATTTGAAGGAAGTCACCTTGGAGGAGCACAAGATAGAGGTGGAGTCACATGCAAGACCAATCCGCCAAAAGCAACGTCGCATTAGCCCACCAATATCTTTGGTTGTGAAGGAGGAGATTGATAAGCTCAAGGAGGCTGGATTTATCTTTGAGGTGGAGAATTCAGAATGGGTGTCTCCAATTGTCATTGTGAAGAAAAAGAATGGCAAGCTTCGGGTATGTGTGGATTACAAGAAGCTTAATGCTGTTACCAAGAAGGACTACTACCCATTGCCATTCATTGATGAGATCTTGGAGGAGGTTGCAGGTCATGAGAGGTACAGTTTTGGAGATGGTTATAGTGGATATAACCAAATAAAGATTGCACCAGAGCATCAACAACTCACCACATTCACCACACCTTGGGGAACTTACGCTTTCAAGGTCATGCCTTTTGGGCTTTGCAATGCTCCAGCCACATTCCAACGGTTCATGAACAAGGTATTTGAACCTTTCATTGGGAAATTTGTGAGAGATTTCATTGATGACTTTTGTGTCTATGGGAGCAAGGAGGAGCACTTTGAGCACCTTATCAAAGTCTTGCAACGCTTGGATGAGGCAAATGCATCACTCAACCCAGAGAAGTGCATTTTTGGATGTGAAGAAGGTCTACTTTTGGGGCACATCATCTCCAAGGATGGAATAGCAGTTGATCCTGAGAAGGTGAGGAAAATCTCAGACCTTCCATTCCCTTCAAGCTTGACAAAGTTACGCCAATTCTTGGGAATGGTTGGGTACTATAGGAGGTTCATCTTCTCATTTTCCAACAAGGCTTATGCATTGACCATCTACATGAAGAAGGGTGTAGATTACATGGTGATTTTGGAAGACAAGGAGGCTCTCAAAGCTTTTGAGGAGCTCAAGCAATCCCTTGTTGTAGCTCCAATTCTTGCTAAACCTGATTGGAGTAAGCCTTTCATCCTCTACACTGATGCTTCTAATGTAGCTATAGGATGCACTCTTAGTCAATTAGACCAAGATGGGCATGATCATCCAATAGCTTATGCTAGTAGGCAGATGGTTTCAGCAGAGAAGAACTACTCTGTCACAGAGAGAGAAGGGTTGGCAGTGATCTTTGGTCTCAAGAAGTTTAGACACTACTTGATTGGAGGGAAAGCCAGAATTGTCACGGATCACAAGGCTTTGAAGTACATCTTCAACAAGCCTAATGTTGAAGGGAGACTAGCAAGGTGGATGATACTCTTGTCTGAGTATGACTACACAATTGAGGATAGGCCAGGAAAGAAACATGCAAATGCTGATTTGTTATCTAGAGCCTATGATCATGATGGAGATGAGCCAGTAGATGATTCCTTCCCGGATGAGGAGCTCATGACAATCTCAGTCACTCAAGAGATTCCAATGGAGTACAAGGAGATTGTGGATTTTGTGACAAGAGGTAACTATCCAGAAGGGATGCATGCTAGGGAGAGGAAGGCCCTTGCAGCAAGATCTAGACCTTACACAATGGTGGAGGATATTCTTTTTCACCAAGGAGCAGATGGTCTACTTCGAAGAGCAGTGGGTAAGGAAGAGTCTATCCTACTCATAAAGGAGTTTCATGAAGGTTTAGTATGTGGAGGACACTTTGCAGGAAAGGTGACTGCTTTCAAGATTCTAGATGCAGGTTACCATTGGAGAGGGATTTTCAAGGATTGTCTTGATTATTGCAAAACTTGTCATGTTTGTCAAGCTTTTGCTAGAAAGTCTACATCCACTCCACCACTTAGATCAATTCCATTGCTAGGACCTTTTGAGAAGTGGGGAATTGATTTTGTAGGACCTCTCAATAGAACCCCAAGGAACAATCGGTACATTGTGGTAGTTACTGATTACCTTACCAAGTGGGTTGAGGCTAGACCATTGAGGGACAAGAATGAAGATGAAGTGGGTAGATTTCTTTATGAACGCATTATCACTAGGTTTGGATGCCCTTTGGAGTTGGTTTCTGATAGAGGAGGAGAGTTTACAGGAAGCATTACTACAGCCATGCTACGACATTTCTCTATCACACATAGAGTAACTACATCCTATAAGCCAAATTCCAATGGCTTGGCAGAGAGAACCAATCAGACCTTGTGCATGATGTTGGCCAAAGATGCAGAAATGGAGGGGGCTAAACATCATTGGGACAAGAGGATTCATGCAGTTTTGTGGGAGTATAGGACAACCATGAAGACTTCCACTGGATATTCTCCATTCCAATTGGTGTATGGTATTGAGTCTACCTTACCTATTCACTTTGATCTTCCTACCTTCCAAAGCATTCATAGGAGATTGAAGAAAGCACAAGGAAGTGATGCAGGGAAGTCAAGGAAGGATCAACTCATGGAGTTGGAAGAGGCAAGAGCAGTTGCTATGGTTCGAGTGGAGCAAGCCCAAAGGAAACAAAAGGAGAGCTATGACAAGAGGCAAGGCAAGAAGAAGGTGGAGCCTTTCAAAGAAGGTGATTGGGTAATGTTGTTTGATTCCATTCGATTCAAGAGAGTGCAAAAGAAGTTTTTGCCTAAGTACTTTGGACCTTTCATAGTAGAGAAGGTGTGGGGCAATTACACCTATGATCTCAAGGAGTTGGGAGGAAGACACTTTGATAGGATTAACCATGATAAGTTGAAGATGTACCATAGAAGGTAGAGAGACCTTCACTTTGAGGACAAAGTGAAAACTTAGTCCGGGGGTAAATGTAACACCCATTTGTGCATGTGTGTGGTATTGTGATATTTAGCTTGGTATTACAAGTACTTAAGAGATATTATTTATATAGAGATAAAGGATGGTTCTATATTAGTCATGGTTAGCTAAAGTTAGTCATAGCTAAGATAGATGGGACCTTACTTTAGAGGAAGTAGAAAAGATGAGCACCACTATTTTGGATTTTAGTGTGTTGACTTGGTATTATTCCTAGGTGTTTGGCTTTGGGGAAAGAGTTGAGAACTCTTGGGCCCGCAAGCCTTTTTGTTTTGGATTCTTCTTTAGTCCAAGGATAGCCCATGTGAAGGAATCCTTGCTTTAGTGGTTGGGTCAAGATAAGGGGAATATGCCCATGTGAATGGATATTCCTTTCTACTTTTTGACTTTACTTGACTTTTAGTCTAGTAACTTGAGTTACTACGGTAATTAGTAACTTTGGTACGTAACTATTTCACAAGTATATAAACAAGGAGTGAGGAGGTACTCATCATCCTTTCATTTGCAACTATCTCTCTCTCATTGAGTTCTCTAGTGAGCAATGTCTTGAGTCTTGGAGTGTTAGCCTTGGAGGAGTATGATGGAGTTGGGGTTCCTTGCCTTCTTAGTCCATGGTGCGCTACCATAATAGCCATCAGAGGTTCATCATGAGTGAGAGACAGGCCGGCTCACAGGCCAAAATTAAGAAAGAAAGGAGAAAATCCGGCGCTTGCCTGTTTGGAATCGTTGTAGGAAATTTTTGTTGCTACAAGACATTCATCCCAATTGGTATGGTGGACATTGACAAAGGCACACAACATATCCTCCAATGTATGATTTGCACATTCTGTTTGTCCATCAGTTTGAGGATGATAGGCCGTAGACAAAGCAAGCTTGGTGCCGAGTATTTGGAAGAGTGCTTGCCAAAACTTCCGGATAAATTGAGGATCACGGTCAAAGATGAGTACACGTGGTATCACATGATGCTTGAAGACATTGTCAAAGTAGATTAGCGCTAAGGTTGGAGCATCCACGTGATCCCAGGTTGGTGCCAAGTGGATTTGCTTACTAAGCTTATCCACAAACACCACGATTGTGGTGTGTCCTTGTTTTTTCTTTGGCAAGGATGTGATGAGATCCAAGCTCACATGCTCCCAGCAAGTGGATGGAACGGTGAGTGGTTGAAGGAGTCCACTCGGCTTCTAGTTGTTGGCCTTGTTACGTTGGTAGGTCTCACACAATCGGACAAATTCTTGAACATCTCGTGTCATTTTGGGCCACCACCATTGACGTTGGAGTGTACTCAAGGTCTTGTCACACCCATGTGACCAACGATGGGTAATCCATGGGCTTCTTGAAGGCACACAAGTCAAAGGTCACCTTTAGCTGGAACATAGATCCTGTCCTCATGGAATAAAAGGCCTTCCTTGATGGAGAAGGTGTTATACTCCTTATCGCATGCCGTAAGGTGACCATGTACCATTTAGAAGAAGTGATCTTGGTGTAGAGCTGATTGAAACTTGTTTTGGACCTTGGAGTCAACTGACACCGTTAAAATTGCCTCTATGATGAGAGGAAGAGACTTCAAATCAGGTCGTTGTGATAAAGCATCAGGGATGACATGGAACCGACCTGGTTTGTACTCAAGTTTGATGTCAAACAATTGGAGTTATTCCTCCCAACGATGATGTCGACTCTTCATGTGTTCCAAGTGTAAGGGCTGCAACAATGGTTTGTGATTAGTTTGCATGATCACTTGTTTCCCCAAGAGGTAATGCCTCCATACCTTGGTGGTGTATACCATTGCAAGTTGTTCTCAATCTTGAGCATAGTAGTTTTGTTCAGCCATATTGATTTGACAAGACACAAAGGCAATGGGATGGAGTCCATATGGAAATTCTTGTTGCAGCACGACTCCAATTGCAAAGTTAGAAGCATCAAAATCAACCACACAGGGTAGTTGAGGATCATATGGTTGAAGAATGGGTCTTGAAGACATCATATGCTTTAACTTCTGGAATGCTTCTTCATGCTTGGTGGTCCACTGGAAGCTCAAGTTCTTTCCCAAGAGGTCAGTCAATGGTGCAGCCACATGAGCATAATAATGGATGAACCGTTGGAAAGAACTGGCCAATCCATTGAATGCCCATACTTCTACTTCTACTGGCCAATCCATTGAATGCCCATCCTTCTTGAGAAGCTTCTCAAGAAGCTTCCTTGAGCCGCTTTCTTAGAGTGCAAGCCAAGTTAACTAGGAAGCTTCTCAAGAAGCTTCCTTCTAGAAGTTGCCTATTTGGCGTGCAAGCTAAGCTAGTTAGAAGCTTCTAAAAGCTACCTATTTGGAACACAAGTTAACTAGTCGGGAAGCTTCCCAAGAAGCTTCCTAGATGCTTTTGGAATATTCTAGGCTAATTTGGCTTATTCCCTACTTCGTTAGCCTTACTATCTATGTCGCTAAATTCCATATTGTTACACGGGTTCTGCCTCTGTCTTACTATAAATTAAGATATCATCCAAGAACACTACCATGGACCGATCCAATAGTCCATCCAACACCCAATGCATTTGATCCATGAAGACTACTGGAGCATTAGTGAGTCCAAAAGGTAGAACTCTCCACTCAAAATGCCCATACCTTGTACAAAAGGTAGTCTTTTGCACATCCTCTTTATCAATAGGAATTTGCCAATAGGCGCTACAAAGATCCAACTTGGAAAAGTAGCGTGCTCCACTTAGTTGATCAAGCAAGTCATCAATCCAAGGCAAGGGATATGCATTCTTCACGGTTTGCTTATTGAGCCCATGGTTATCAATACAAGAATGAAGTCTTCCATCCTTCTTTGGAACAAATAGTACTGGTGATCCCCAAGGAGAGGTACTATGTTGTATGAAGTCTTTCTCCAATAACTCAGTAAGTGTTGTTTGCAACTCCTCCAACTCCTTTGGTGAGAGCTGATAGATCGGTCTACACATTGGAGTACTCCCTGGCAATAACTTGATCTTGAAAGGCATATCTCGATCGGAAGGTAGTCCCTTTGGCAGATCATCCGGAAACACGTCTGCAAACTCATGAACTATCCGATCAACCTTTGCTTGATGAGACTCTTGGCCCTCCTCCAATTGTTCTTGTGCAATCTGCTTGATCCACACCACAAATACAGACTTATCTTCCTTCAAAGTTTACTATATGGCTTCTTTACTAACCAACTTCCCTTCCAAGGACTCATCTCTCTTCCAATCTTGCTCCATGGTTGCCTTCTTGGCAAAGTTCCCATCTTGGGTTTCCACTCCCTTCAAGGTTTGCTCTATGGCTACCTTCTTGACAAAGTTCCCATCTTAGGACTGACTATTCTTAGGTGTCTTACTTAGAGGTGCCAGACAACCTAATTGGAAATTCCTACCTTGGTGTTGTACTTGAATTTGGTGTTGAGTCCAATCAAATTGAACCTTATGACGTTCAAGCCAAGGTAGACCTAGAATGATATCATTGTGTAGAGGTGCCACTACAAACCTCATACACTCCAAATACTCCTTCCTAATCTTGAAGGTAATATGATGCAAGGTACGGAATGCAGAACCCCTTCTACCATCATCAAACTACTTCCAATCACTAGCTTGATAGGAATACCCAATTCCTTTGCTACTTGCATAGACATGCGATTCCTTGAACTTCTAAAATCAACCAAAATCCTACAACCCGGTTAGATATCATACCTTGCAAGTGAAGCAAACTTGCATAGGTTGAGCCTTCAACCCCATTGGAACTAATCAAGCTCCCAATAGGCAGCTCAAAATCTCCTATTGGGATTCCTCGTTTCCTTGATCATTCGGTTCCACAAGATCCATCTGGGCAACTTGTCGAGGTCGCCCATTCCTAAGTGGACATTTAGCAATGCAATGTCTAACTTGGCAACAATAAAAAAAATCTCCATTTTGTTGCAATCTTTCTCTATCTGCTGCACCAAGTGGCTTCCGTTGGATAGCATCAATCTCCATTGATGCTTGTTCTTCCACCCATGCGTATTGTATTGGTAAGCTTGGTGTAAGTTGAGGTCAATACCAAGTTGTTGCAACCAAGGAATCAAAGCGTTCAGCCAATTGGATGGCTTCTTCTATGTTTTTTGGTTCTCGCATGGTCACCTCCAATTTGGTTTGTGACTTCAATCCTTGCACAAATCGATCCTGAACTTCTCCTTCTTGTTTATTTGGAATTTGCATGATGATTTTCTGAAATTATGTGATGTAGCCTCTTACTGAGCCAATTTGCTTCAACTTTGCCAATTCATCTCGTGCAACTTGGGTGACATTTATCGTTTGAAATCTACCAAGTATTGCATCCTTGAATTCTGTCCATGTCAAGATTGGTGCAACAATCTGTCATTCAGCTTGCTCCACTTGGAATTGCCACCAAAGTTTTGCCACACCATCCAATTGGCTAGAAGCCAAGAGAATATATTTCCGTTCATCTTGAAGATTGGTGGCTTTGAAGTAACGTTCGTAATCAAACACAAAATTCTCCACTGTGTATGGAAAATTCTTGCCTTCAAACACCTTGGGTTTTGGAAATTGAATACAATCTTCTCCATCTCGGACTGGCGCTCTCTCTATATATTCTTGTTGTTGTTGGTCTTGTTCATCCAACAATTGAGTAAGGTGCTCGATTTGTTGTTGCATCACAAGGATAATGTCCGGTATTGTCGCCATAGCTACAACTCTATCCTACTACTCCCAATTTATCTAATTGATTAACATATAAATACATCACGTCCACCTTTCTCCATAAGTGAAAACCGGAAGTATCAAGGATTCCTTAGACACGATGATCATATTTAGAAAATCTTGCCCAAAGCATGAGGTGATGAATTGTGTGAAGCGGTGCTTGGGTAATATCTAGACATGAAAATCCCAATGGTTTGACGGAAGTGGATTTGGTGGTCCATCCCATTTGTCACGCCATTTGTAGTTCCGCATCTAGATGCTCGGACACTGGAGTTCCAGTGATGGTAGTTAGAGTTATTCTAGCAGTTTCTTAGGGACTACTTTCCGACGGTTAGATTTCGTGTTCAGGGTACTGACTTCACGGTGGGGCCACCGTCACTTTGCACCGTTTGCACCGTCGAGTGTGCCGTCAGCGGGACCGTTAGGGTTTCAGGGCTAGCTCGAGTCCAGGGGGTATCGTTTCAAAGTGAGCTCCAGAGAGCTCACTTCTCTGATGTTGAGCCTTCGAGTTCCTGGCTATGGTGGACAGAGGCCGGCGAGCGTCACTTGGATTCTCTATGCTTGAGTGGGTGTGGCTTGACTGTAATCAGTGCCCAGTTGTTGGCAGTTTATAGAGTGACAGATCAAGTATTGATCTGAGTTGAGTTGAGTTGAGTTGAGAGTGTTAAGCAATCTGATTACATCAAAGAAGTGAAGTCAGGGGGAAATCGGGTGCAGGAACGTTGAGTGTTGGTGGTATCTCCAAGCTCGGTGGATCGTGGTAGCTCGATTCCGGTTCTGTGTTTCCCTAGTGTGCAGAAGCTCGTGTAGTTGATGCAAATTTGGCAGTTAGGCGGACGGTGTGCGGAAGCGCTGGCCAAATTTCGAGCAAAGAAGGAGCAATTTTCGAGCAGTGTTGTGATTTTGAGCTCAGGAGGTGAAGGCAGGACCAATTTGCTGCGAGTTGGGCTCAGAAAGTGAAATTGAAGGTGGAGTTGGAAAGCTCTTCTCATGAAATTGTGATTTGGAAAAACCCGTTTTGTCAATTTGGCTCGAGTGGAAAGTTAGCGGGGGATTTGGCGGACATCCATCTTTAGGGGTTATGTCAGATTTTGGGCCAGAATTGGAGGAGTTTTGCTGTTTGGCCAGATTTGGAGAAGTTTCGCTAGTTTGGAGGAGTTTCGCAGATTTGGAGAAGTTTCGCCAATTTTGGAGGAGGTTCGAAGTGGCAACAAGAAAGGCCTCATTTGGCTGAATTTCGGCGTTTCGAGGCATAGGGCTGTGGGCTATGAGAGGCTACGAAGGCCTAGAAGGGCCAGCAAGCCAGCTTGCTGGCGTGAGGCTAGCTAGTTTAGAGTAGATCTTGGTCATTGGTTGGCAAAATCTGCCTTTCTTGCTAGATTGTGCGCAACAGGGTTTGACCCCTAGATCTCTTGTTACTAGACTGGTGCCCTAGCCAACTGGTCCACCCTCACTTGTTGTCCTAGTGACTGCGCCAGTGTTATCTAAACACATGTAGCTTTGGCTAGGAGAGGCAGTTTGATCCCATTCTTGGTGATCCTGGTAGCTTAGGACTTAGAGACGAACTGCTCTTATGTCAAATGCCAAATGGTGGCAGAGTCAGTCCCGTGTTGTGTTATGAGATGGAGGGTTTTCGTTTAGATTTCTTGTGATTGGATCCCCTCCATTCTTTGCTTCTTGTTTGTGCACCATGTTTGTGTGAGGTGCCCTGACTTTTGAGCGTTGGTGCTCTGGTGTGCTCTCGGTGGTGAGGCTGGAGTGATGACCAGTTAGACTACCTTTGTTTCTCTCTAGTGAGGCAGGAAGTGATGACCTGTAGACCGTGAGAGTGCGTGTTATGATGGTAGGTTACAGGTTGCCCTTCCCCTAGTGTAGTTATCTCGGTTAGAGTTACATTAGTAGGTGGTGTCTAGTTGGTGTTGGCACTTGGTGGGGCACTTGCAGTTGCGACTTGCGGTTGCAGTTGGTGGTTCGGGTTTGTTGGTGTGGTTACGTGATCACGACGGAGTTCTTTGGAGATTCCAGAGGAGTTAGCCCTGCAGTACACAGTGGGTTTACTCGGAGTGGTGCTCGGTATCAGCCTGTATCTCAGGTCCCAGTGAGGGAGGAGATTGACTCTGAGTTGGAGTTCAACACAGGAGCTGATTCAGTTGAGAGTGCACTTGGTGTGTCCGCACCGTTGTTGTGGGACATGAACGAGATTTATGGGGCCTCCAAAGGCCCTAGGCATTACTCTGGTACAGTGGGTACCATTGAGTTGGATGACTTCATCCAGGAGTTTGACAGTTGGTGTGATCTGCAGCAGATGCGGAACCCGACTTTGTTCACACCCTTCATGGCATGGAAGGGGTTGTTTCAGCACTTGGAGGGTCCACCGATGGACGACTACCATGAGTTCAGGAGAGCTTATTTGGAGGAGATTGAGTTATGGAGAGAGTATTGGTCTCCACACTATGTATCCATCACTTCAGGTTCGGTGGCCAGGAGTAGGTCGGCTGTACCTACGAGTTCTAGCTCAAGTAGTGTTGGTGGAGCTAGTGGAGGTGCACTAGTTGGAGATAGTGCTACTACGAGTGGAGGTACCGCTGCAGGAGGTGGTGTGGTACCGGGGTTTAACCCCATGGTTGAGTTCTTCCTATGTTTGAGGCAGAACTACCAGGGAGTGCGGACTGACAAGCTGAGGAGCTTGCAGGAGTTCCAGCGGAAGGCTGGAGAGAGCCTATGCGAGGCATACACTCGCATGAGGTGGCTGATCAGTTTCACTCAAGGAGTTACTGAGGCCTAGGCAGTCCAGTTTTGGTATGGGATATTGGATAGGGAGTTGCGACGTAGAGTTCGTGATGCTACGTTGTTGCAGGCTACTTCGCTCACTTTGGCAGTAGTCTTTGGTTTGGCTGAGCGTATTGAGCTCAACATGGTGAAGGAGAGAGTGGTGACAGCTGGATTTGGTAGAGAGACCTCATCCACGGTTGTGACTTCTTCTAGAGTGCAGCATAGTGCACCACGCCCAGTTGGTTTTTGAGGACAGGGTGGACAGCCCAGATCCTATGGAGCGAGTGGAGGGCCTAGTGGAGTTAGACCCTTACCCTCATTTTTGGGTTAGCAACAGCCAGTGAGTGGTGGTGTTGCTTGTTGGACTTGTGGTGGACCTCACCATAGGAGAGAGTGTACTCAGGGCAGCGGACCTGATACCTCTGGTGCATCACAGCCAGCACAGAGGCAATGTGAGCATTGCCACAGATTTGGTCACACTAGTGACCGGTGTTTTGACCTACACCCGGAGTTACGGAGTGGTAGGGCTGCTATGGTAGGTAGTAGAGGAGCTCCAGTTCATGGAGGACGAGGTAGTAGAGGTGGTGGTAGAGGATCTACACCTAGTAGGGGTACGGTACCTGCCCTTACTTCTGACACAACTATGGCTACTCGGATTGAGCAGTTGGAGCAGAGATTGGCTAGTATGGCTATTGCTCAGAGGAGATCAGATTCGGATGCTGGGGCTTCTACCTCATATGCTGGTGATAGAGATGCTTTGGACTTCATGTGCGGAGCAGCACAGGTGGATGCATCTGCGGCAGTGACTAGGAGTGCAGTACGTGCTCCAGAGCCTAGAGGAGCATCAGTGGAGTTGGACCCACAAAGAGGAGAGGTTGGGAGATAGGTCAGAATTCCCCAGTCTTTCACGCTATCTGAGGCATTACAGACAGCATCCATGGTTCCTAGACGTCCCAATGCAGGTGCAGTAGGTGGTGATGGAGTACCTGATGGAGTACCTGCTAGTCAGCCACCTGCTACTACACAGACTGAGTCTAGCATGATGTTGGGGGCGGCTTAGCTGATTATGCGGCATCCTTTATTTTCAGCCAGTGACATGTTTACATTGGGAGTTGACCCAGCCCCAGTGTTCCGGTTGGCTGCCATGTTGTGTGAGAGTAGGGATGGTGCGGTTCCTACTACTAAAGCAGAGGTGGTTGGTAGTGGAGCTGACTTGGTTGAGGAGCATGGGATCCATTCAGCGACCAGTGGTTTATGGCAGGCAGCAGCGGCTAGACTGGAGGAGTTGCCAGCTAGACCGGCCTTTGAGAGAGCATGGTTTACACCTGGTGTTGTCCTATTGGATAACCAGATGGGGATCTTTTGTTTAGTGGGACCTTCAGGGAAGGTCTATACACCACAGAGAGTCTTGTTAGACTCTGGTGCACAGCCCCTTATGTTGGGGAAAGCTATAGTTGTTGGTCTGGAGTTATGGAAGACCGATGTGGAGAGGTGTCCATTTCAGATCCAGACATCTCTAGGTGGTAGTTTGACACAGTACATCACACGTGGGGAGCTTGTTGTCCAGGTTCAGCCTGGTCATCCGATTGATAGCTCGGTGGTGAGAGCTCAGGCTATTGCGACGATAGCTGAGTCATACGATGTGCTAGTTGGGGGAGTAGTGTTATACCCTATGGGTTTCAGCATTGACTATTGGGAGGAGACAACCTCTTATAGACCTGGTTGGCAGTCTGGTGAGGGACGGGTATGCCGCCTACCAGTACGCTTCAGTAGTGGCAGTCTTGGCTCACTACAGTCCGGGACCATGGCAGCATCAGTTTTGGCTTTCAGCGGTGCAGTTACTTGGCCTGGTGACTTGTTGGAGGGGAACGCCCATGCAGAGGATACTCCAGTACTAGAGGAGATCACTCGGCTATGGAGTACAAGTGGGATTGTTCCATCCACCTTGGATGTTCCATTGTGGAGTTTAGAGGAGGCATTGCAGCAACATGCGGATCAGTTGGTGCAGCAGGCTTGGAGTGGAGCCTTCATACCATCAGGGGATGAGTGTGAGGATGAGCCTCCAGAGGCGATTGCTTTGACACCTTTGGATACCACACTCATTGCTTGGCAGTACCCAATAGAGGGGATATGCCTATTGGAGTTGTTTGGTGGGATCAACATCGGACTAGCTGCAGTGTTACAGGCGGGTATCCGAGTACAGAGGTACTTGTATGTAGAGAGAGATGAGACTGCTAGGCGAGTCTCTCTACATCATGTGACACACTTGGCCTATCGGAATCCGGAGTTATTACCGATGTCAGCAGTCAGAGGTTACCAGAAGGCCTTACCAGGAGACATTTCCTTACTAGGGGCGCATGACCTAGAGAGACATGGGCCTAATCACTTGGTGATTTCTGGATGGCCATGTCAGGGACATACACGTGCGGGCCGTGGTTTGGGTGTTCAGGATCCTCGTTCTGGTGTGTTTTGGGAGATGTTACGGATATTACGACATCTCCAGGTTCATCAGTCTGTTTCTCCAGCTTACCTTTTGGAGAACGTTCCTTTGTTGGGTGATTCTCGCACTAGAGTGGTGGCGAGTACACATCAGGTCCATTCATGGATGGGACCTGCTGTATTGTTAGATGCAGCCAGAGTGGGATCACGGGCTCATCATCTTTGCCTTTGGTGGACAAACCTTTTCCAGAGAGGTTCTACAGCGTACTTATGATGGGATTCAAAGACTAGACCACATTCTTGTTGATGATATCTTGGATGCTAGGCGTCAGTCTCAGACAGTGGTAGTGGCTGATAGGTCACCTATGGCAGTGGTGAACCTAGTTGGACAGCCTAGAGCTGCATTTCCCACACTCATGAGTTTCCCAAGCTCTCATGCTTTTCAAGAGGGAGGACCTGGACTTGTTTGGGACTCATAGTTACAACAGTTGGTGGAGCCCAATGCTGATGAGAGAGAGCGGGCGATGGGTTTTTGCACCGGTATTACCGCTATTCCAGCAGTGTCAGAGGCATCCATGCATCAGGTGTTAGGTCAGGCTATGGACCTGAACTGTTTGACCTGGATTGTGAGCCTTGGTTTGGCAGAGCAGCGTAGGATGCGCTTGATAGGCATCACCACTCGGACACTTGTGAGCCCTGTGCCTATCGAGACGATTCAGGCACATGCTGGGGGCGATGGACCGAGTGGACATGGTATTCTTGGGACACATCCAGTAGCTACTAGGGAGAGTGGTCTACTTGGAGTCCATCCAGGTGAGCATGGGCTACTTGGATTACACCCTTGGTCCACATGGGATGCAGCCAGAGGACGTATGGAGCTTGCAGCAAGAGTGGAGGGAGTTTTTCACACAGAGGTTGGGACCTCTAGTGGTCGGGAGCATGACACCATTGCTCCCAAGGGCCCAATGTAGCAACCAGTCAGTACGTCTTCCACTCCTACTACAGTTACAGAGGATACTTGGGAGCCAGATCTTGGACCCAAGCTTACTGGAGAGGAAAGACGGAGGGTTTGGAGGTTCTTGAGGAGTCACACGAGTTGTTTTGCCTTCAGTATGAAGGATTTGGGTGCTCTGAAGGGACCTGGTATACGGATTGAGCTGACTAGCGACACACCTGTTTTCTGACATCCTTATTGATATAGTGATATGGAGAGGACATTGATTCAGAGCCGGAGTAGTGACCTTTTTGAGGCTGGTTTGGTGGAGATTTCACATGGAGAGTATGCATCAGCAACAGTGATGTCAGCCAAGAAGGATATGCATGGCAACTATACAGATAGGCGGATGTGTGGAGATTACCGTCCTATCAACCGACAGACCAAGGCTGATCGGTATGCCATGCCTACACCGGAGGAGATTTTTGATGCAATTGGGCATGCAAAGGTCTTCAGTACTTTGGATCCTCGAGCAGGATATCATCAGTTGCCGATCAGGGAGGAAGATAAGTCCAAGACAACATTTTGGGCTATTGATCCTCACGGCAAGGATGTGTTATATCAGTGGAGGTTCTTACCATTTGGGTTGAAGAACGCTCCTGCTGAGTTCCAGAGGGTCATGGATAGGATCCTAGCTGGATTGGATTTTGCTCGGTGTTATATTGATGACATTTTGGTCTATAGCACTACTGTGGAGGAGCATGAGAGACAGTTGTTGGAGGTGTTTGAGAGGTTGAGATCTCATGGACTCAAATTACATCCTGGGAAGTGTAGGTTCTTCCATGAGCAGGTTGAGTATTTGGGTCACACTATCTACCCCGGAGGACTTGGTGTTCAGCAGACCAAGGTGGAGGCTATTGCACGTATTCCTCGGCCTACGGATGTGAGCAGAGTGTGAGCATTCCTTGGGTTGGCGAACTTCTATCGCCGCTATGTTAGAGGATTTAGTGCCATTGCCAAGGCCTTGACAAAGCTGACCAAGCTTACACAGGAGTGGTGTTGGGGAGATGAGCAAGAGAGAGCTTTTGTAGAGCTCAAGGAGAGGTTGACATCTGCTCCTATTTTGAGGAGACCGATCAGGGGATGACCATTTCAGGTTCACACTGATTGGAGTATGTTGGGGCTTGGAGCGGTGGTCACCTATCATGATGATGAGGAGAAGGAGTTTGTGGTGGCCTATGCTAGTCGCTCCAACAATTCAGCGGAGGCGAAGTATAGTTCATATGAGGGAGAGTGCTTGGCAGCAGTTTGGGCAGTAGCACATTTCCGATGTTACCTATTTGGTAACCCCTTCACTCTCATCACTGATCATCAGCCGCTGAAGTGGTTGATGGAGTCCAACAAGCTTTCAGGGAAGCTTGCACGATGGGCTCTGATTTTACAGGAGTATGATTTCACGGTTGTTCACAGACCTGGAGTGGTGAACCGTGATGCATATGGGTTGAGTAGAAACCCATGTCCCAGCCAACAGGATCAGACCGGAGCACGTTGGCATGGTGAGACAGATGAGGAGATGGTGCCAGGTTGGCATGCATCAGCTTTTTTGTGTATATTTGCAGAGACTTTGGTGGTATCTCTCTCAGCGCATACAGGAGGAGTTATTGAGGTCACAGATCCAAAGAGTGAAGATATTGGTACAGTTCAGCGAGACATTCATGATGATGTCTTAGTGATGGACTATCTTAGTGGAGCACTTCTCCAAGTGGATTGAGTTGGTGGCACTTCTTGACAAGTCTAGTGAAGGGACATCTTACTCGTTCCTGGATTGAGTTCTTAGTCATTTTGGTGAACCAACTGAGGTTTTGACTGATCAGGGTACAGAGTTCTTGGGAGAGTTTCAGGTCTTGTGTGACAAGGCTTTGATTGATCATTGTACTACATCCCGAGATCACCCTGAGGCAGATGGCTTAGTAGAGAGAGTGGTTCAGACGGTGAAGAGAGGATTGCGAAAGTATGGTTTGCAGAGACACTTGGGAGATTGGGATCTCCAGTTACCTTGGTTGGCCATGGGCTATCGGTTCAGCCGGCAAGCCTCCTTAGCATCCTTCTCTCCATACTTTCTACTCTATGGACAAGATCCAGATTTACCTGCAGCCATTCGTCGAGATGCTACTGTAGTTTTGGACTTGGATGACCCCGATGTATGGATGAGCGCATGTTCTCAACGGGCAGAGATCTTTCGGAGAGTGATGCCAATGGCCTTTGAGAACTTGGCGATTGCTCAGCATAGAGATACTTTGCGCTATGCTACCATTCAAGGAGGAGGTTATAGACCCTCGATCCGTCGATTTCATCCAGGCGACTATGTATATCTACAGCAGATAGCACCGACGACACTTGATGTTTCTACAGGCCGCACTATCTTGAGAGTGCGTGAGGTTTTGCCATCTGGAGTCCTTGTGTTAGAAGGACGTGATGGTGTTGTTTGGAAGGATCATGTGCGCAATTGGGCGCCATGCCACCTTCCAAACATTGATGGTACTATGGACCCAAGCTTGGCACTTGTACGTGCAGGCTTGAGGTGTATGTTATGTGGCTCTTCTGGTGGAGCTGCTACTATGTTAGTGTGTGATAGCTGTTCGAGAGGATGGCATATGGCATGTATGACTCCTCCCCTCACAGTGGTTCCTCAGGGACAGTGGTTATGTCCTAGATGTACTTGACCTATAGCTAGTTCATTCTTTATATGGTATAGATTGTAGACAGGCGACTAACAATGGGGCTCCATAGCACCCGGCCTCCTGATCTTTGCCCATTAGAGGGTATACCATATACTTAGAGTAGATGGCTATCTGGAGTTAGAGGGACCTAACCGCCAGCTAGGGGGGCAATTGTGGCACTTTAGAGTCTATGTATGACTTATGTGTGAGTTGTGCTTTTATAGTGTATGATGTTGACAGCGATGTATGTTGTGTAGTGATGTATATACGCACGACAGTTGTCACGCCATTTGTAGTTCCGCATCTAGATGCTCGGACACTGGAGTTCCAGTGATGGTAGTTAGAGTTATTCTAGCAGTTTCTTAGGGACTACTTTCCGACGGTTAGATTTTGTGTTCGGGGTACTGACTTCACGGTAGGGCCCACCGTCACTTTGCACCGTTTGCACCATCGAGTGTGCCGTCAGCGGGACCCTTAGGGTTTCAGGGCTAGCTCGAGTCTAGGGGGTATAGTTTCGAAGTGAGCTCCAGAGAGCTCACTTCTCTGATGTTGAGCCTTCGAGTTCCTGGCTATGGTGGACAGAGGCCGGCGAGCGTCACTTGGATTCTCTATGCTTGAGTGGGTGTGGCTTGACTGTAATCAGTGCCCAGTTGTTGGCAGTTTATAGAGTGACAGATCAAGTACTGATCTGAGTTGAGTTGAGTTGAGAGTGTTAAGCAATCTGATTATTGTGGCACTTTAGAGTCTATGTATGACTTATGTGTGAGTTGTGCTTTTATAGTGTATGATGTTGACAGCAATGTATGTTGTGTAGTGATGTATATACGCACGACACATTCTTGCTCTGATACCAATGTAAAAGACCGAGACCAAAGAGAGAAATAAGAGAATGGAAACTCACATTGGGACACTTGAATGTGTGAAAACTCCAAATGCCTAGCATGAGCTTTGGCTTTGGTATTTATAGGTAGCATACAAGGCCCTTGAGAAGCTTCTCAAGAAGCTTCCTCAAGCCGCTTTCTTAGAGTGCAAGTCAAGTTAACTAGGAAGTTTCTCAAGAAGCTTCCTTTTAGAACCCGCCTACTTGGTGTGCAAGCTAAGCTAGTTGGAAGCTTCTAGAAGCTTCCTTCTAAAAGCTACTTACTTGAGGTGCAAGCTAAGCTAGCTAGGAAGCTTCCCAAGAAGCTTCTTAGATACTTTTGGAATATTTGAGGCTAATTTATCTTATGTGCTATTTCATAAGCCCAACTAACTTCATTGTTGTGCTACTTCGTAAGCCCGACTAACTTCATTGCTAAACTCCATATTGTTACATATACCTTGACTCTCAAGCCTACTGGATGTAGCTCGATAGTCAAGTGGTCAAAGGCGGCCCTAATCTGATCTATAGGGCCCGCAATGTGTGTATCATCTACCAAGGAGTGAAATACACAACCTTGCATGGCCAAACTAGTAGATAGGAGAACTCTAAAATGAGCCATGGCAATTAAGGATCTTTCTGATGTGTACCTATAGTTGACTCCAAGACGGTGACACACTCTTATGAACCACCGTGCTAGTAGTAAAGGGAAGCAAGAGAGCCATAAAAAGACCGCACAAAGAGAATAATAGTTGCCAAGGATCCACATCCTCCATAAGTTCTCTAAAGATGGATGCTAGTGAGACGCTAGTAAAAGCATTCTCAACATCCACTTGTAGGGCGACCCACTCCGGATGGATATGTAGGAGTGCCCTAATGCCTAGAGATATAGCCTCACATCCTCCAAGTGTAACTACTCCAAATTGATGTGGACTGAGGTGTTATCAAAAGTGAGAACGATGCTGAAGGACAATGGTACAACTGATCAAATAGAAAAAGATCTCTCCAATAGCAATTGGTCTAATGCCCCCTCTGTGTCCTTCTCCATTGCAAGAAGTAGACTAGCGCCTAACACCCGACTAACATACATAGGAATGTCTCCTCTTGCTACTACTGCAGCCATCCTGAAACAACTCAATAAAACCACTTGAAGGATCATCTGCTTGAAAGTAATCTCTAAGGTGCTCATAAACCATCCTTGACAAGCCCCTTGAGGAAAGGCAAGGGGTCGTGCATAATGCTTGTGCAAAAAGTGACATATCAACACATAAAGGCTGCTCAGGTTGATAATCTAAGACCTCTAGTGGTAGTCCCTATACTGCTATAGGATGTAGTGAGCATATAGAAGAGATAGTTTCATCATTAAGACTTGCCATAGACAAAAGGGTGTAGTGCTCATGCTGCTCTACTAAACTCTCCCACTTGATCCAATGTCCTACATCATCCTAATCAAGTGGACTCTATGGTATTTGTGGTGAAACTTGTCTCCTAAAAAGTGTAGCTCTAATAGGCTCCTCTTGAAGGGCCACCCAATCCCCCATTCAGAATCAATGAAATCTAACAACAGTCACTTCTCTATGCCCCGTACATCTCACTCTAGCATAACGAAGACACCATCAAGGGAGTAAAAGGAATAGGAACTATGCTAACTTTTCCAAGGGATCACGTGCCAAACGATCACATGCCAAATGATCAAGTGGTAGGCAAAAAGGCTATCTAGCCGTATCATGGAATGTGCAGAGTAGCCTATGGAATAGACGTGGACGTGGAAAACTAGTCTCAAATAACCCCAAAATACAACCCGCCTAAGAAGCTAACCACTCACAATATTCAATCGGTTTCTCTGGAACGGTCAACGAAGGGATAGAAGAAGCTCGCATAATCATGAGTGTCACTATTGTCAATGTGATCTTTTGCCTCACATGGGTATCCCAAGTGATCCAATCATGGTCATTGTACATCTTTCACACATGGGTCTTTGCACCTTATGAGTTAAAACATTGATGGTACACCATTTATGGTGTACCTTAGTTGCTCTAGGTGTAATCATGGCTAATACAAAAATAACAATAATAACATATGATATATATCTCCATATCTCTTTATATTTGTAAAATCATATAACTCACATAAAATAAATACAATCTCTCTAAATTTCAAAAATTATAAATATTATTTCAAATTTTTTTAATTAAATTCTCATGAAATTTAATCATAAAAATAAATTTAAAATGAAAATCCTAATTATCACTTTCAGTGTGTAATGATTAATCCAAATCATAAATAGTTAAAAAAATAGGCAAAAGATTTTGTTAATATATACCAGATTTCAATTACGTGAATATTTAATTACTAATAAACCACAATTTGCAGAAATAATTCTTTCTACTTTAAATAAAAAATAATTTTTTTTTTAATCTTTAATTTAAATATAAATAACTAAAATTAAAAAATAAATGAAATAAACTATTCATTTGATGACTATGTTTATAGTAGAGTGTAGATCTTTCCTCTCATCCCTCTCCCCTCACGTCT
The DNA here is from genome assembly GCA_948567375.1 of Lunularia cruciata. Lineage (NCBI taxonomy): Eukaryota > Viridiplantae > Streptophyta > Marchantiopsida > Lunulariales > Lunulariaceae > Lunularia > Lunularia cruciata. Next base: position 49,541,706 of record OX419759.1, read on the forward strand.
CCACACTCCCGAACTCCTCAAATCAAGAACAGTGCTCGCAAGCTTTTCCGCACACCGCTCAATCAACAAGTCCGAAATATAAACCAGCACGAGTCACGTTTGAATCATTTGTTACTAGAACTTTGTTTTGTGCGTAATATGGCAACTAAAAGATGCTGGAAACTGAAACGGTAACGTGTTTTAAGCATCCAATGGATTCCCCGGCAAACGGCGGCAGGAACTATAACTGTCTTGAGTCAGCGTATGACCAACATCCAAACACCATAAACCTTGCACCACGTGGAACTTGACTACTAGAAAAGTGTCTCTCTCTGTGAGGGACTCCTCGCGAATGTCAAAGCATTGTGCGAGCGAAGGTTCCTGACATAACTACCATTAGGAGAAGTTTCTCCTACAAATCTTGTGGACTTGGGCGGATCTAACGAGTTCGGGAAAAAGCTTCCACAGTAATGCATTTCACGGTGTGCACTGCGAAAGACTCTTTATTTCTGCAACAATGACGAAGAAAATCATAGATGAATATGATGAAGAAGGCGACTGCGTGTGATAATAAGAAGGATGAGAAGACCCGTCAAACCGTACAAGGAAGAGACTTGCGAGGAAAAATGGAACTAAAGCCCACTAGTATCGGTGAAGGGAATCTGCCCTACAGACATCTTTTGATATTTCTGCGACAATGAAGAGGATATAAACGGTCCAAGAGAATGCAAATACCAGAGATTAAGAAGATGATTTATCCATAATGTTCAAATTTTAGAGCGCAGAGTGTTATCTCCTTGCACCACACTGATCACTTCCTCAAGCTTATAACAGTAAACTCCTTACTTGAACCTGGTGCAAATATCTTTCTAGGCACCTTTACCCTTTGACATTTGTTGTCTCTACTTCCCGCTCCTTCAAATATACTTCAGGATTCACAACTGCCATCTAATCTTTGCATCTTCAACTTCTTCAATGGAGAACAGTTTCACAAGCTTCCTTGCAGTTGCAAAAACGAAACAGAAAGGTATGAAAAAAAAAAAAAAACCTTAAACAAGTGTTGCTTTATGTGTCAACTATATTTCCTTTGGGAAAAACTCCCGACCTTCCATTGGACCGTTGTAAAAAGAGATCTAAATCTAAAAGTGGATGTATTTATTTTATCCTTTCACTAAACATCTCAATGATCGTTGACTTTCTTGAGTCCAGTCCACTTAGACCCCACATTTTCATAACCTATGCTTAATAGGTTAGGAATCTAAATGCGCCTCAAGGGCACTATTTGAGGCCCTTCTAGAGTGGATTTCCTTAATTTACGCTAGCGGATTGACTAGCGGTAGTGAGAGTTTTAATTTAAAGAGCTTCATTTTACCCCCTTTCTCTCTTTCTTGTTCGGCTTGATAGGGTCTTCCCATCTTGCTTTCACACGCGGTCGCGTTTTCATTCATTTAAAGAGTTCGCTTGATGCCCCGACACTATCACTAATAAGTCATGAGACTTGATGTGCTTCAAAGGTACCTCTTGAGTCCTTCTAGAGTGGATTTTGTGTGTTGAGTCAACTTACTACTTCTAATACGTTACAAAGACAAATTCTTCTCAAAGGTACCCTTTAGCGGCTTTCTATAGTAGATTCATACAGTGCACAACACTTCAACGACAATTTCATTCATCAAACGACTTTCTATATAGTTTGTTAATATATAAGATACATCATGGGCAAAGAACAAAAAGACAATAACAAGAAGGTACCTTTTGGTCAATATCATCATTGCCAATATTAGTCAACTTTCAAATAGTGAATTCTCTTATTCTTTGAAATTAGGATTTAGGGAGGTTTATTCTCGTCAAATACTGAATTCTCTTATACTTTGAGTTTAACTTTATGATATACTGGACCTATTGGTAAGCTCATCGTTGTTAAGCAAACTGTCAAAGAAAAACACAAAGTAGTAGCATTAAAAGTATTATTAAAAGGACACTCTCCAAGAATAAATCCAAATGGAAATGGAAGTGTGAAAGCAAATTGGCAAAGAAAAGATAGAGAGAAACAACGTCCAAAGTCATATACTTGGTGAGTATGAAGCGGCAATAAGAGGTATTTACATATACTACTTGTAGCAGTTCTAGTTTGTGTATCACGTTTAGTTTTAGGGGCCGTGCTATTTCCACCGCACCTAACCCAACATGCCAACACTCTCACAAACCTGATGTGTAGTGGAAATAGTGTGTCCCTAGTTTTATAGAACATCTGTAACATCTTGTATAAAGTTGTATAAAGCTCTATCTATACACTTTCAGTTCAGCTTATTCTCATTTATCCACCGCATTAACATGATAAACCTTAGAACCCTATAGTTCTAAGGAGATAAGATTGGGTAAGTGGATATGGTGATACCAAACTTATGATTACATGAAGTACTCCATGAGCAGTTATATTGTAAGTGCTAGTTGTTGGAAAACTAAGTTGTTTCAGTATATGGTATTCAATAGCTAACGGGCAAACCTATCAAAGGTTAAAACAAACCTTCATTTAATTTGACAATGGTGCCAAACCTTCACAACTATGGCCATGGCAGTTTGTCCGAGGACCAAAGCAAACCTTTTGTTTCATACTCGAATTGCGAGTTTTTGCAATGGGTTTCTTTAAGTTAACGCTTTGTTGTCGTGCCCCTTGTTAAATACCTTGCGTTCTACTCTAGTGCATTTTTGTCTCAGTTTTGTGTGTTTGGGACCATATGTCCCAAACACACAAAACTTAGCTAGAACGTGAAATTGTGCTCTTTTTTCCTTCCGCCCATATGTCTGCTTTGTACTCCTTCCCTCTTTCGGGGTGTTTTATATAAATATAAATATCTAAGTATACAATTTTCTATTTATTGCCTTCTCATGAGCATGGCAAGCAAAATTCTTACTTGTAGAGGTTGGGACCTTTAATTAATGACACACAAGTTATGCACAAACTTATGTCATAAACATACTTTAAACATAAGTTATGTGAGCAACTCCTCCAACTTGACATAAAAGTTTTCCCATGTCATAAGCTTTCCCAATGCATACCTTAAAATTTCACACAGTTTTGTTCTTAATTTCTTGTAGCTTAAAATATATTACTTGATTCTCAAATTGATCTTGCCACCCTTCCAATTTCAAGTTCCTTATGAATTTAACTAGTCATTCTAACATCCAAAAGCTTACAGCAAAAACCCTACAATCTTTGTTAACACTGTACTCTGGGTCAGATTTCTATTTCTTAAAGAAATGACTTCCATTCATCAACAGAAAAAAACATGCTAAAATCATGTAAACACATTCAAACCTTGGACTTTTCTAGCCCAGACTTTTCATGGTCAGTCAGAATTCATGCTAAGCTGCTTAAAATTTAAAGTGTATTGCATAGAATCAAAATTGTAAGCAATGCAATGAAACACATTGGACTACAAACAAACAAGAAATTTCTCAAGTGTAATAGATGGTAATGAAATTTGAGACCATGGAATGGCTTCAAAAGGTCAAAGATCATGCACTTACAAGAGTGCATGGGTCTACACTACTTTTGAAGGAGCATGAACCCTTTATCCTAAAAATAGGACAAGGCACTTGCATTAACAAAAAAATTAATAACACACAAATTAAGCACATGAATCAATGATTTAAAAGACCAAGGAGAGAAATAGCAGAATGGAAGACCAAAGTGAAAGATCACATTGGGACTCTCAATTGAGAGAAACTCTAAATGTCTAGCTTGAGCTTGGCTTGGGTATTTATAGGTAACCAGGGTACAAGACTCCCAAGGAAGGTTCCTTCTAGGACCCACCTGACTTGGTGTACAAGCTAAGCTAGCCATCATCTTGGCATACAAGTTACTGTACACTTGGTAAGTTCCTAGAAGCTTCTCACCAAGAAGCTTCTTATGTGCTTCTAAAATATTCTACCCACAAGCTATCTTGGTGCTTCTAGCACATTCGTAGGCTAGTTTTACTTATTTTTGCTATATTTAGCTTAGACTACAAACTCATTAGCTTCTACAACTTGTTTGCTAACTCTATATTAACATATTCTCCCACAACCAATTGATGACGTCCTTGTCACCATGGAATCTTCAAACTCTTGTAGGGTTGTTTGTGCATTGTGGAGATGTGAAAGAGGCTCCCATGTGGCATCGTGAAGAGGATAACCTTTCCAAAAGACCTTATATTTAATGTTTTGTTGATGGTATGTTGGATGTCATGACGTGCAAGTTTATGATCAACTTTATATTCCTCATGATTGTGACAAGGATGGGAGGAAGAGTGGTTTGGACATGAGTAGAAAAGGAAGATGATTTAGAAACAAAGGGTTTTAAGTCTGAAACATAGAAGACAAGATAAATCCACATATGATTAGGGAGAGCAAGTTGGTAGGCTACACAAGAAATGATTTTAGTAATCTCAAATGGATCTATCTATTAGGAGCAAGTTTATAGACATGGGACTCAAATGAGAGAGGAAGGTTACTAGATTAAAGCATGACCTTATCACCTAGTTGAAAGGTAAGATTGAGATGATGTTTATCAACATTTTGCTTTTGCCAATTTTGAGCAACAAGAAGATGAGACTTGGCTTGGGAAAGAGATTTAGATAACATGGACAAGAAGGTGGAAGTATGTGGAACTTGAGATGGTGGAGGAGCAAGAAGAGAATTTGGAACAAGTGGATCTTGCCCACAATTAAGGAAGAAGGGAGAAAAGCCTATACCTGCCCACTTGGAGTTATTGTAGGCAAACTTTGCAACTACAAGACAAGTATCACAATTAGTATTGTGAATGTTGACAAAGGCACGTAGCATCTCTTCCAAAGTGTGATTTTCTCATTTTGTTTTCCCATCAATTTGAGGATGATAAGCTATAGACAATCCAAGCTTGGTTCAAGGAGTTTAAAAAGTCCTTGCCAAAATTTACCAATAAAGTGAGGATCTTGATCAAAGATGAGAACCCTTGGCATCCCCATAGTGCTTGAAGATGGTGAAAAGTAGATCTAGGCTAATGTTGGAGGATCAATTGTATCCATTGCATCCATCCTCCTACCAGCCAAATAGTAGGAGCCAAATGAATCAATATTTGAGCTTATCAACAAATACTACAATGGATGTATGGCCCTAGCCCATCCTTGGCAAGGATGTGATGAGGTCTAAGCTTGCATGTTCCCAATGGGTAGATGGAATTGGTGGTGGTTGAAGGAGTCCACTCGGCTTCTGGTTATTGGCTTTGATGCATTGGTAGCTCCCACAAGATTGGACAAACTCTCAAACCTCTTGTGCCATGTTGGGCCACCACCATTGATGTTATAGGTTACCCAAGGTCTTGTCTACACCCTTGTGACCAGAAATTAGTAAGTCATAGGCCTCTTGAAGCTTCACAAGTCATAGATCACCCTTGGCTAGAACATAGATCCGGTTCTCACAAAATAAAAGGTCTTTCTTGGAGGAGAAAGCGTTTTGTTACTTGTTGTGTGTTGCAAGGTAACCTTGTACCAATTGAAAGAAGTGATCCTGTTGAAAAGTAGTCATAAAATTGATTTGGACTTCTGAATCAATTCATACTATCATAATTGCTTCTGAGATTGTTATGAGATATTTAAGAAGAATCTTCAGATCAAATCATTATGATAGTGTATCAAGGATGACATAGAACTTGTTTAGTTTGTACTCTTGATGTCAAAAAATTGTAGATGTTCCTCTCATCAATGATGTTGACTCTTCATGTGCTCTAAATGTAAGATCTGCAACAAAGGTTTGTGATCAATTTGCATGATCACTTGTTTCTCCAAGAGATTAAGTCTCCATATCTTTATGGCATATACCATTGCTAATTGTTCTTGATCCAAAGCAAAGTAATTCCTTTCTATGGTGTTTAATTGATGAAATACAAAGACAATGGGATGTAATCCATCTCAAAATTCTTGTTTCAACACAATTCTAATGGAAAATTTAGAAGCATCAAAATCAACCACAAAAGATAGTTGAGGATCATATGGTTGGAAGATTGATCATAAAGACAACATATGCTTCAATTTCTTGAATGCTTCTTTGTGCTTGGTGGTCCATTGAAAGCTTGATATCTTTCCTAAGAGATTGATCAATGGTGCAGCCACGTGAGGATAGTAGTGGATGAATTGTTGGTAAAAGATTGTAAATCTATAAAATACCCACACTTCCATGGCATTCTTAGGAGTAGGCCAATTGGTAATGGCCTTGATTTTATCCTCTTAAAATGTGTGTTGAAAAGAAAGTTACCTAGCTCAAATGGCTCCATGAAAAGGACTGAAATTTTTCAAGGAAGGATGCCATAAGGTGCTTATCAAGTGAGAAAAAATTCAAAGGAGTGTGAGTTTTTCTTTGAGAGAATTGATTGACATTGTGATGAGGGTTAAGTTTTGGAGAGTTGACTTATCATGCATGAAGGGTGTGAGAACAAACAAAAGCATGTTTGAGTGTTTAGAGTCATCTTTGGAGCATGGAAGGTCATAAGGATTAGAAGTTGAGATTATATAAGGTTCCTCAAGGGGTTGAAGTGATAGTAGTGATTGATTTGAAGAAAGAGGAATTTAGAGTAGAATTTGAAGAGAAAGTTGAGAGGATTCAAAGACCTTTGCTGTTTGGAGGAAAGAGCAATTTTAAGTATGAAGAGAGAAGAGACACAAGGCAAGTTCATGTCCATTTTTCTTTGAGGGCAAGAGGTTGAGAGAAAGGAGAGGTTTACTTGAATTGCATGTGGAACCTTCATCACCAAGATTGGAAAGGATGAGATATAAGACAAAGGAGTTGTGAGAGTTTTGTAGAGTGGAAGGACTTCCAAAGACCATGAGTGTAGAGGAGTAGTAATATTTTTGGAGATCTTGGTGAAGGATCTTAAAGAAAGTCTTAGTATTGCTATGGAGAAATTACCACCTTCATCAACTAGTTCTCAAGATTAATGATGGATCTAGTCTTTCAACATATGGATAAACTACCCATTATGGTAAGATTAATATGCACTTTAGGATTTGATTATGTGGTAGAAATATTGGAGTAACCTGAACATTTTATGTTCCTTATAGTGGACTACTCTCAAATTATATAAGTCATGTTTTTAATCTATTAGTGATAGAGTGAGACATAAAAATTTAGAGAGAGGAGAAAGGTAGTGAGAGGTTAAAATGTGTAAACTTCTAGTTTTCTTTGGCAAGGATAGAGAAGATGTGGATGCTTTTGTAAGAGACTTCAAGTCTTGCATAAGGAACAATGAAAGGAAGAAAATGAATGGGTCTCATTACTACCAAATTTCTTTCAGTATATGGCTCTTACATGGTGTAATAATATGGAGTTTGTAGATGAGTTAGTCAAGACTAATGAAGTAGCAAATAGGCCAAACTAGCCAAAATTATCAGAATGCTTTAGAAGCATCTAGAAAGCTTCTTGTTACCTTCCAAGTATCAAATAATGTGCATGCCAAGAAGGCAACTTCTTGGAAGAAGCTTCTTGGGAAGCTTCCTGGCCAACTTAGCTTGCACACCAAATGAGTGGCTTCTACAAGGAAGCTTCCTGACTAGCTTAGCTTGCATGCCAAGTGGGTTCCTTCTAGAAGGAAGCTTCTTGAGAAACTTCCCAAGAGCATTATATGCTCCCTATAAATACCAAAGTCTAAGCTCATGCTAGGTATTGGAGTTTCACTCATTCAAGAGTCCTAATGTGATCTTTTACCCCGATCTCCATTCTTCTATTTTCTCCTTGGTTTTACATTGGTATTGGAGCAAGAATGGGATGGATGGAACTGATAGACCATTAGATCTTTTTCTCCTAGACCATTAGGATTTTTGTGTCCATGTACTACCCAAGCATCATTTCACGCAATTCATCATCTAATGCTTTGGGCAGAATTTTCTGAATACAATCACCTTGTCTAATGAACCATTAATACTTCTAATTGTAAATTATAAAGAGCGATGGATGTGTTGCATCAACATGTTAACTTAGATAATTATAGATAGTTTGATAGAGTAGTAGCTATGGCAATGGTGCTTAAAGCTATCATTTCTATGCAATTAAAATTGAGTACTTTACTCAATTCTTAGAAGAAAGAGACCATCAACAACAAGATTATATAAAGAGAGCACCATTTTGAGAAGGAGAAGAGTAAATTCAATTTCTAAAGCCCAAGGTATTTGAAGGTAAGAATCTACATCATTCAATTTCAAAACACTATAATGAAAATTCTAGATATAATAGGAGGTGAAGCTTTGGATAAACTTGTGAGGGGCTTGAAGTTACATACCAAATTAGAAGTGACCATGCAAGCCCAAACACTCAAAACAAACCATGCAATTGGTTGAGTACTTTGATTCCTTAATTACCACAACTTGATCTCAAGTTTGACTTTCATAGAACCTACCAACACACTACACATGGGTGGAAGAGCTAGCACCAATGGAGATTAATGCCATATAATAGAGACCACTTGGAAATACAAATGAAAGAGACTATGGCAAAATGGTGTTTCTTTTATTGTTGCCAAATTGGACATTGCATTGCTGAATGTCCACTCAAGAATGGATGACCCTTACAAATCACCCAAATGGAGTTGATGGAGTGCAATGATCAAGGAAACAAAGAATTCCATCAAGAGATATTGATCCACATATTGAGAAATTGATTAGTTCTAATGGGATTGAATACTTGACCTATGCAAGTTTTCTTCACTTTCAAGGTATGTGTAATACCAAGAGCTAGCCATATGATCTAGATGTGAAATTTGGTTTGGTAACATCTAGAATGATGTTATACATGATGGGAAAAATAGATAAGATAGAAGTATCACCAAAAGAGTACTTCTACTAATAGGGCAGAAACTGAAATAGACTGGAGAACCTTAGAACCAATAGCTAAACATATGATTTAAAGGTGAGAATTGGTTTGGTAACATTTGGAAGGATGTTACACATGATGGACTAGACAGATCAGAAAGAGGTATCACCAAAAGGGGACTTCTACTAATAGAGTAGGAATTGAAATATGCCTGAAATCTTTGAAGGCAAGTTCAAAGGCCTAAACGGATGAATTAGGCCTAAAAATGGAGGCAAGGCTGGCCTTCCCTCCTCCCTGCTTTGTCTCGTTGAGAGCTTTCCAAAGGTACCTTAGTCATGTGATTCTGAGATTCCTACAAGAAGATTCCCTAAAAGATTCCCTCCGGTCAAAGCTTGTTTGACCAACCAGATAGGACCTAGACCAGACATGTCACCCATCCAAATAAGTAATCCAAGGGCGGAGCTTGCTGACATGTCATCTATCTGTGTCCCTAATCCTATGGTGGAGCTTCCTTGGATGAGATCGTCTTTGTCTATATAATAAAGAGAAGGTACTCCTTTGGGCATCGAATGTTTGAGTGTGCAATCTGTGTTCTCTCTCTTCTCTTGTCCTCGGATTATTACAGTAATTGATCATAGTTGTAAGATTTTGGTTAATTCTAGGAGTTCAAAGAATTGCATGTCCATGAAATTAGCAAAGGAATTAAATATTCCTATCAAGCTAATATTTAGAAGTAGATTGATGATGGTAATTGGTAAAAAGGGTTTTTATTCCGTACCTCACATCCTATTGCATGAAAGATTAAAAAGGAGTATTTGGAGTGTATGAGGTTTATAGTAGCACCTCTACACTATGATAGATCTACCTTGGCTTGAACATCATAAGGTTCACTTTGATTGGATGATAAATTCAAGTAAAAAATTAAGTTAAGAATTACTTATTAGATTGTTTAGCACCTTTGAGTAAGACACCTAAGAATACTTAATCCCGAGATGGGAAATTTTATCAATAAAGCAGCCATAGAGCAAGCTTCTAAAGAAAATATTATTGTTTTTTCAATGTAGATCAAGCCGATTGCGTATGGAGAATCTAATGAGGACCAAAAGTCTCATCAAGCAATGGTTGATCAGATAGTTCAAGAGTTTTCATATGTTTTTTTGGATGATTTGCCAAAGGGATTACCATTTGATCATGGTATGCACTTCAAGATTGAGTTATTGCCAAGAAGTATTCCAATGAGTAGATGAATCTATCAACTCTCACCAAAGGAGTTGGAAGAGCTTCAAACAACATAGATGGAGTTGTTGGAGAAGGATTTCATATGATATAGTACATCTCCTTGGGGTACTCTTTATCCCAAAGAAGGATGGAGGAATTTACTTTTGTATTGACTACCATAGCCTCAATAAACAAACTATGAAGAATGCATATCTTTTGCCTCAAATTGATGACTTGCTAGATCAATTGGGTAGAGAACAATATTTCTCCAAGTTTGATCTTTGAAGGGGCTATTGGTAGATTCTCTTTGACGGATGTGCAAAATATTACCTTTCACACAAGGTATGGACATTTTGAATGGAGAGTTCTACCTTTTGGGCTACTAATGTTCCAATAATCATCATGGATCAGATGTATCAAGTATTGAATGGGCTATTAAAATAATACATGGTGGTGTTCTTGGATGATATTTTATATCAAAAAGGAAGCAAAACACATGAATCACATACAAGAAGTCCTAAGAAAGCTACATCAATGGAAGTTCTATTGCAAGAAGTCAAAGTGTGCCTTTTGGCAACAAGAATTTACCTCCTTGGATCATAAGGTCTCATCAGAGGGGATCAAGATGGAAGAGGAGAAAATCAAGACCATTATTGATTGGACTACTTCAACAAATGCCATAGAAGTGCAAGCATTTATTGGATTAGCAAGTTTTTACCAACGGTTCATCCATTACTATGCTTATGTGATTGTACCATTGACCAATCTCTTAGAGAAGGCTTCAAGATTTTAGTGGCACCAAGCACAAATAAGCATTCAAGAAACTAAAGCATATGGTATACTCAATATCCATCCTTCAACCATATGATCCTCAACTACCTTGTGTGATTGATTTTGATACTTCTAACTTTTCCATTGGAGCAATATTGCAGCAAGAATTTCTAGATGGGGTACATCCCATTTCCTTTGTCTCTTGTCAACTAAACATACGGACAAGAATTACACTACTTAGAATTAAAAACAACTAGCAATGATATATGCCACCAAAGTATGGAGGAATTATCTCTTGGAGAAATAAGTGATCATGCAAACTGATCACAAACCTTTGTTGTAGACATTACATTCGGAGCACATTAAGAATCAGCATCATTGATGGGAGGAACAACTATAATTGTTTAACATCAAGCTTGAGTATAACCTTGGCATATTCCATGTCATCTTTGATGCTCTATTACAATGACAAGATTTGAAGACTATTCCTAGATCTCTCATCATGGCAACAAATTTAATAGTTTCAGTCAACTCAAAGATCCAAATCAAGTTAAGAATCACTATATAGCAAATCTCTTCTTTAAGTTGGTACAAGGTTATCTTGCAGCACATGATAAGGAGAACAAGACATTTTCACTCAAGATGGACTCTTATGTTGCAAAACAACATCTATGTTCCTACTTAACGTGATCTATGCTTAGTGCACCTTCAAGAGGTACATGACTTACCAATTGCGGGACACATTAGAGTAAACAAGACCTTGAATACTCTACAATGACAATGGTGGTGGAAAAAACATGGCACGTGAAGTTTTAAGACTTTGTTTGATCTTGTGAGAGTTGCCAATGAAACAAAGGTAACAACCTGAACTAGGTGGACTACTCCAACCACTTCCCATTCCATCTGCTTGATTGGAACACTCGATCTTAGATCTTATTATATCCTTGCCAAGTACAAAGCAAGGTCATATAACAATTATGGTATTTGTTGATAAGCTTAGTAAGAAAATCCATTTGGCACCAACCTTTGATATAGTGGATGCTCATTAGCCTCAACCTACTTTGAAAATGTCTTTAAGTATCATGGGATGCCCTTTGTACTCATCTCCAACCATGATCGTTGATTCACCAATAAATTTTGGCAAGCACTCTTCAAGCTACTTTACACCAAGCTTGTTGTTTCCACAATCTATCATTCTCAAACTGATGGCTAAACCAAACATGAAAATTTCACCTTGGAGGATATGCTTTGTGCCTTTGTCAATGTTCTTCATACCAAATGGGATAAATGCCTTACAACTACTCAATAACTCCAAGTAGACAAGCATCAAATTCTCTCCTTTCTTCCTTAATTTTGACCAAGACCGACTTGTTCCAAATTCCCTTCTTGCTCTCCCACTATCTCAAATTCCTCAGTCTTCTACCTTCTTGTCCACAATAGCTCACTCCTTTTAGCAAGCCAAATCACATCTCTTTGTTCCTCAAAATTGTCAAAAGCAACATGTGGATCAATAGTGTTGTGATCTCACCTTTTAACTAGGTGATAAGGTCATGTTTTCTTCTAGTGACCTACCCCTCCCACTTGCTACCAAAGTTTGTAAATTTCCTCCTAATTGGATAGGTCTATTTGATGTCACCCAAATCATTTCTCCTATTGCTTATCAACTTGCCTTGTTGAGTCATATGAAAATCCACCTTGTCTTTCATGTTTCAAAGTTAAAACCTTTTTTTTAATCCATCTTCCTTTTCCACATGTGTCCAACCTCTTCTTCCTCCTCCAATCCTTGCCAATGATCATGAGGAGTATGAAGTTGATTATATCTTTCACTCTGGTCTTCCATTCTCTTCTTTCTCTCTTTGTTTTCTACACATGATATGAGTCAAAATACAAGAAGAAAGAGAAGAGTGATGACCAAGAGTAGCCTTAGGAGATTGTGACTATTGCATATATTGAGAACTTTCTCATGGATGAAAGTTATGAGAGATTGATGAGTGAGGTTGCCATCCTAAAATTGAATTTTTTCTACAAATTACAAGAAAAAGAGAATTATGAACAATTTATAGAAAAGAAAAGATCAATTTTTTTGTGAAAGAATGACTAATTGCTTTTGGTCACAAAATTTGGTGTTGCTTTTTTGAATAAAAAATTGCTATATTAAGCAAGAAGATGGAGAGAAAGTGAGAGTGTATGCAAAAAGAGTGAAGAAGTTAGAATCCAAGTTCCACATAATATTGAGGAAGAGTAGAGATGATATGGAGACTACCATGATTGGGATAGAAAGCCATAATGCTCACCAAGAATTTTGTGGGAGGGTTGAAAGAACAAATTCAAAGCAAGGTTAGATATGAGAAACCTTTTTCCAAAGTAAAAACTATCAAGATTACAATTTGTATGGAAGAGAGTTTGTAAAGAGATGAGAATGATTTGGCAGTGAAGGAGGTTGTGCATCCTCCACAAGCCTTCAAGTATGCTAGTGATTTTGATCCTTTGGTGGCAAGGGTGGTACCACAAGTAGTAATTGCTCTAGTTCTTGCACATCTGCCAAAAGATCTCCTTCAAACTATCATGGAGTAACTTGCAGATCTCAAGATCAATGTAGTACAACTATGTGAGAAGAGAAAAGTGGATAAGAATTTGGGACAGGACGTAGGGGTTATAGGAACTACCCATATAGAGGAGGCCAACCAACCAATAATTTCAAAGATAGAAATGTTTTTGGTTGTGGAGGTAGGGATCACATCCAAAGGAATTATCCAAATTCCACTTATCATGGAGGACGGGGTTATGAGGGAGCCAATGAGAAAAGGAGGAAGGTGGTGAAACCCAAGTTTCTTCTATGCAAAATAGAAGTAATGAGATAGCATCCATAGATATTGTAGAAAGCAAGTATAAGATGGAAGAGTGCTCAAACTCCAAAGGTCTTAACAAGAGAAGAAGAGAGCGCGTTTTGTAGATGATGTTCATTCTTCTCAAGGATTCCCTCCTAGCAAAGATGGTCCTGTGCTAACTAAGAGTACTCATACCAACATTTAAATGCCCTCAACAACAAAGACTCCAAGGAAGAAGTTGCGGATGGAGGATTTCTTGATCTCAAAGAAACAATGAGATTATAATGTGTTGGAAGATATTGGTAGTCACAAGGCTAATATCACAATGGGCCAATTGATTGCTTTGAATCCTACCTTGAGGAAGGAGCTTAAGTTGGTTTGAGTTCTACAAGGAGTAAGAAAAAGAAGAAGGCAAAGGAAAAGGCTCCAATATCAATGGAGGTGGTGGTGGATAAAAAACTAGCACCATTAAAGGCTTGTGAATATCCTTCCAAGATTGATGTGAGGGTGAATAGTTGCAACATTAAGGATGCACGTGTTGATGCAAGATCTACGATGAATGTCTTGTAGGTTGATGAAGAAGTTGGGTATGATACCCTCTAGACCTTCAACATTTGTGGTGAGCATGGCAAACAAGCAAAAGGTTTGACCAATGTGTATGGTGGACAAGGCGGTAATATCTATTATGGGACTTCAAATCTCATGATTTTCCAAGTCTTGAAGGATTCAAGCAATGAGTCTTGCTACTTGAGGCCATGGTTGAGAGTAGCTCATAAAATTGATCAGTTGCACAAAGGTTACTTGAGGATTGGATCATCAAACCACTAAGTCATAATTCTTGTAACTAACTTGTGAGAGGTGTTAGTTCACATTCAAATACATGATCTTTTGATTATTAAGAATAAAATTTAAAAGGAGTTACAATTGCGGACAAAAGCACAGAGGAAGAGACTTCCATGGATGAGAATGAATCTAAATTGGATTTAGACATGTATCCCTTTTGTACCTAAGGTAGAGGTTTTGCAAGGACCCCAACAATCACCATTGACACTTGAGGAGCTAAAGATGAGACTATCTACCTTCACGTATGGTCCAATTGTTACTAAGGAGGAGAAGGTAAGGTTTGAGGAAATTTCCCGTAAGTTCATCCATGTGTTTGCTTTAAGTTACAAGGATCTCAAAAAATTCACCTTGGAGGAGTATCAAATAAAGGTGGAGTCATAGGCAAGACCAGTTTGTTGAAAGCAACATTGTGTTAGCATGCCAATAGCTTTGATTGTGAAGGAAGAGATTGATAACTCAAGGAGGCTAGGTTTATCTTTGTTGTAGACATGGTTATAATGCCTATAATAAAATCAAGATTGCACCAAAGCATCACCAACTCACCACATTCACCACACCTTGGAAAACTCAAACTTTCAAGGTCATACATTTTGGACTTTGTAATGTTCCAACCACATTTCAAATAAGGGTTCAAACCTTTCATTGTGAAATTTATTGGAAATTTCAATGATGATTATTGTGTCTATAGGAGAAATAAGGAGCACTTTGATCACTTGATCAAGGTTTTGCAATGCTTAAATGTAACAAATGCATCACTCAACCTAGAGAAGTGAATTTTTAATTGTGAAGAAGATCTATTTTTGAACCATATCATTTCCAAGGATGGCATATGAGTGGATCCTACAAAGGTGAGGACGATCAAAGAGCTTCCATCCCTTTAAAGCTTGACAAAGTTCCACCAATTCTTAGGGATGGTTGGGTACTATAGGATGCTCATCTTTTCATTTTCCAACAATGCTCATGCATTGATCATTTACATGAGGAAGAGTGTAGAACACATGATTTATGGAGACAAAGGGGCTCTCAAAGCTTTTGAGGAGCTCAAGCAATCCCTTGTTATGGCTCCAATTCTTGCTAATTTTGATAAGATAAACCTTTCATTCTTTATGTTGATGCATCCGATGTAGCTAGAGGATGCATTCTTAATCAATTAGGCCAAGATCAACATGATCATCCAATAGCTTATGCTAGTAAATAGATGGTCCTTACAAAGAAGAACTATTCAGTCATGGAAAGGGAAGGGTTGGCAATGATTTTTGGTCTTGAGAACTTTTGACACTACTTATTGGAAGGAAGGCCACCATTGTCACGGATCACAATGCTTTGAAGTACATCTTCAACAAGTCTAATGTAGAGGGGAGGCTAGCAAGGTAGATGATAAATCTTGTCTGAGTATCATTAACTCTTGAGTGAGTAACACTCTTAACTGATTGAGGATAAGCTAGGGAAGAAACACACACGTGTTGATTTGCTATTTAGAGCCTATTATCATGATGGAGTTGAGTAGCTCATAACAATCTCAATCACTCAAGAGGTTCCAATGGAGTACAAGGAGATTGTGTACTTTGTTACAAGAGGTAACTACCCAAATGGGATGGTTGCTAGGGAGAGGAAGTCCCTTGTAACAAGATCTAGACCTTACACAATGGTGGAGGATGTTATTTTTCCCAAGGAGCATATAGTCTACTTTGAAGGGTAGTGAGTAAAGAGGAATCTATCCTACTAATGAAGGAATTTCATGATGGTTTGGTGTGTGAGGGTCACTTTGCATGAAAATTGCTTAGTTCAAGATTCTAGATGTAGGTTATTGTTGGAGGAGGAATTTCAAGAATTGCCTTAATTATTGCAAACCTTTAATGTTTGTCAAGCTTGTGCTAGAAAATCTATTTCCACTTTTCCTCTTAGATCAATTCTCTAATAATATGGAGTTTACAAACAAGTTAGTTAATACTTAGTAGCACATCGGCCAAATTAGCCAAGAATTATAAGAATATTTTAGAAGCATCTAAGAAGTTCTTGGTACCTTCAAAGTATCGGGTAATGTGTATGCCCAGTGATAACTTTTAGGAGGAAGCTTTTTGGGAAGCTTCCTAGCTAGCTTAGCTTGCATGCCAAGTAATGGCTTCTAGAAGGAAAGTTCTTGGAAGTTATCCTAACTAACTTAGCTTGCATGCTAATTAGGTAACTTCTAAGAGGAAGTTTCCCAATTAACTTAGCTTACACTCTAAGAAAGTGGCTTTTAGGAAGCTTTTTGAGAAAATTCTCAAGAGCCTTGTTTGTTCCTTATGAATAATAATGCCCAAACTCATGCTATGCATTTGGAGTTTTCCTCATTCAAATGTCCCAACGTGATCTTTCACTCTGATCTTCCATTCTCCTATTTCTCTCCTCATTCTTTTACAAATTCCATTATTATGACCTTTTCAAAAGTGGAGAAGTGACTTTGTACATCCTCTCAATAGAACCCCAAGAAAAGATTGGTATATTGTGGTAATTACTGATTATCTTACTAGTTGGGTTGAAGCTAGACCATTGAGAAATAAAAATGAAGATGAAGTTGGTAGATTTCTTTATGTATGCATCATCATTAGGTTTGGTTGCCCTTTAGAGTTGGTTCTGGATAAAGGTGGAGAGTTTACATGAAATATCACTATAGCCATACTACAACATTTCTCTATCATAGAGTGATAGAGAAACATCATATAAGCCAAACTCCAATGGCTTAGCAAAGAGAACCAATCAAACCTTTTACATGATGTTGGCCAAAGATATAGAAATAGAAGGAGTTAAACATCATTGTGACAAGAGGATTCATGCAGTTCTATGGAGGTATAGGATAACCATGAAGATACACACTAGATAATCTTTATTTCATTTGGTATGTGATATTGAATCTACTTTATCTATTTACTTTGATCTTCCTACTTTTCAAGCATTCATTTGAAATTGAAGAAGGCACAATGAGGTGATATAAAGAAGTCAAGGAAGGATCAAGTCATGGAATTAGAGGAGGCAAGAGAAATTGTTATGGTTTGGGTGGAGCAACCCAAAGGAAACAAAAGGAGAGTTATGACAAGAGGCAAGGCAAGAAGAAGGTGAAGCCCTTCAAGGAAGTGCTTGGGTAATGTTATTTAAAACCATTCAATTCAAGAGGTACAAAAGCAGTTCTTGCCTAAGTACTTTGGACCTTTCATAGTGGAGAAGATGTAAGCTAATTACAACTTTGATCTCAAGGAGTGTGGAGGAAGATATTTTGATAGGATTAACCATGACAAGTTAAAGTTATATCATATAAGGTAGAGAGGCCTTCACTCCAAAGACACATCAAAATCTTAGTTTGGGGTAAATGTAACACCCATTGGTGCATGTATGATTTATTATGATATTTAGTTTGCTATTTAGTATTGCATGTAGTTGAGAGATAATAATTTATATAGACTTAAAGTAAGCTTCTAAATTAGCCATGATTAGCTAGAGTTAGTCATAGCTAAAATAGAAGTCACTTTACTTTAAAGGAAGGTAAAAGAGTAGATTTGGATCCACTCTTTGGATTCTAGTGTATTGACTTGGTATTATTTTTAAATATTTGGCTTTAAGGAAAAATTTGATTAATCTTGGACAAGCCTTTTTGGTTTGGATTATTCTATAGTCCAAAGAAAGCCCATGTAAAGGAATCCTTGACTTAGTAGTTGGATCAAGATACAACCACATACTTAAGAGATTGCTCCCATGAGCTAGGATATTTCTTTAGACTTTTGACTTTCTATGACTTTTGCCTGGTACTTGATTTAATATGGTAATTAGTAACTTTGGTGTGTAACTATTTCACAAGTTTATAAACTAGGAGTGAATAGGTACTCATCATCCTTTCATTTTCAACCATCTCTCTCTCATTGAGTTCTCTAATGAGCAATGGTTTGAGTACTGGAGGTACCTTGGAGTTTTAGCCTTGGAATAGTGTGATGGAGTTGGGGTTCCTTGCCTTCTTAGTCCATTATTCACTACCTTAATAGAAATCAAAGGTTTTTCCTAATGAGAGACAGGCTGGATGATAGTCCTAGACTCTATGAGATTGGAAACACTTTTTCTAACTTGTATCTTAAACTTGAAGATAATCATTCATTCATGACATAGTAACATAATGAGAACCAGATGATAAACATGTAGATTAATTTCAACCACTAAGCACTTGAAACCAAAAAAAGAACCTAATAAAAGAAATTGATCAAAGGTTTGGTACCATTGTCTTGCAAAACTAATTCTTGTTGTATAAAGCTTTGAAGAGCTATAGAATAAATTTACATTTCTTTTGTTCTTGTTTTCTCCTTGGCTATTCAAGAGTAAGAAGTCCAAGACAAATGTGCAAGTAAATTCTTCCATTCAACACTCCATTGAGGAAAATTTTCTTGACATCAAGCACATGCATATCCAAGTCATGTTGAACTGAAAAAGCAAGTAGTACTTTAGTTATTTTAATTCTCACAGTAAGAGAATTAGTCTCTATGTAATCAATACTAAGAACTTGGGAAAAGCCACATACAAAAAAATAAGCCTTATACCTTTGGGTCAATCTTTGAACATCATATTTCATCTTAAACATCCACTTACAAGTGGTTGCTTCCCAACTTAGTAGTTTAGTGATGACACATGTTTAATTCTTCTCCATAGATTGAAGATCATCTTGAATTGCTTGATGTAATTAGAAGAATCAGGTCCAAACATAGCAACTTTATAGGTTTTAGAGTCAGGTCTGACATACAGAAAAACTAATGCATCATCATTGCAAGGAGTTCTAGTATACTTAGCAATCTCTAAAACTTTGTCATACTTTTGGACTTGAGTAAAAATTCTGTCTCCTTGACATGGATAATGGATATGTATTTTATAAAGAGGAACATGAGGTTTTAGCCTTCTTGAGTAAAAAACTATATGAGAGTCTTTGGACCTTGGTGGGATGCCAAACTTAACACTAGAAGTGAAATTATAGGAGCTATAATGTGACTTATTGTAGGGTTCTTTGAGAAAGTTGATCAATGTAAGTTAAAGAAGGAAAGGGGAAAGTTTTAGATCATGTATTACATCCAATGGAAAATTGTGAATATCTTTAAACTCCTTATGTTCATGGCATTGGTATGCTTTTAAGAATTTTACATTTTTGGATAGGAATAAACAATGATCCAATGCTATAAAGCTTTACATTTTTGGTCCTAGCATCAGAAAATACATTTATAAGACTTGGAACCAAGTTTAGATATGCTATACATAGGCATATACAATACACCTAAAAATTTGAAGCAATGAAAGATTAGAATTCAACCCAAATGAGAGTTAGAATGGCATAGGATGAGGAGAAATAGCCTCGGTAGTGCTATAATTTAGCCAAAAATTTGTATTATGTATTGCTTCTCTCAAATAAAGCTTGGAAAGGCTAGATTTAAATAACATATACTAGATTGTTTCCACCAATATTCTATTCTTCCACTCAACAATATCATTTTTCTGAGTGAATGGAGTATTGTATTGGTGCATGACACCTTTGCTTTTACAAAATAAATGAAATGGTATTGTCTATATTCATCTCCATTATCTTCACAAAGAATATAAATCTTTTAATTGAGTTGAGTTTCAACATATGTACCATATTTTTGAAAGCAAGTAAAAAATTCAATCTTGAATTTGAGAATATACAAAAAGTGTACTTGGTGAAGTCAGCAATAAATATCACAAATAACCTATAACCATTATAAGTAACAAAAGAGACTGGAAAACAAATATCAAGGTGGATTAGTGCCAATAGAAAGGTGGCTTTGGTTGCTCCTTCTTGAGGAAATGGAGTCAAAAGTTTGCTTACCTTAAAGGAAAAATTGCCTTGAAGGCAAGATGTGAAGACAAAAATTATATTATGAAGGATTTGGTCCATCTTTTCAACCAGACTTTTGTCTTGTAATAATAAAAGACAGCCTTGGCTTATATGTCCAAGAACGTTGATCTCATAAGTAGCAATGGAAGCAAATATAGCATTACTTGCAACAGAAATTGGAGCAGCTTGAGGTGGTTGAACCAACTCTCACAGAAGCAAGAATTATCTAGTCTGGAGCATGATGCTATCATATTGTGTGTGTAAAAATAAAGGATAAAGGAAATGGCATTTGCTTTAAAGAAAATGATACATGAGAGATGTTCAATTGAGTGTTGAGTAGAGGTTGTTATTCAATGAAGGAACATAACAACATCCTCTAAAATGTATAAGTCCACAAAAAAAGACTAGCTTAAGGGAACTGGTCCCATGGCCACGGAGAATATTAAGTACAAAACCATCAATCAAATAAACTTGTTGAAGTGTTGAATATTTCTCAAGGATCAAGAAGCAAGCTTCTTGATGTGCTATACATTGAGAAGCAACAACATCAACATATTAATTATCTTGATTGATTAGAGTGGTAACATCAATATTATATAGTGAAAAATAGGTTGTGGTAGAATTGCATTGAAAATATGGTAGAATTGAATTCTTTTCATTTTCATTAGTAATACACTTTTGCCAATTCTTGATAGGCCTAAGATTTAAAGATTTACCAATTGAAGAATTCTCTCCAAAAGATGTAGACAAAGAGTTTTATGTAAATATAAATATTTATAAATATTTACATATACCCTTTCCTTTGCTTTTATCTATAAATAGAGGTAATGATTGGAGTAGTTGTTTGTTGTTTAAGGTCATTTTTATGTTTCATATTGATCCACTTTAGAAGGTAGAGAGCTATCACAACCTACTTTGTTATGTGTCTGTTTTTTGTTGTTTTTTGTCATTTTTCTTCATGTAAATAGTCCAAACCAAACGTAGAGAAGTGCCATTTGTAGGAAATATGGATTTGTTGGTAGTTATAACCTTGCAATATAGAGGTGCAGGGTGCCTAAACAAAATAGGCACCCACGGCCACCCAACAAGAATGGGACCATACTCATTTTGCGGTTGGACCTATTTTATTTCCATTCCATAGAGCTTACAAAGGGGCTTGTCCGACAAAACAAACCAATCCAAAATGAGGAAACCCTAACTTCACAAGATTTTGTGGATGATGGGGCCGCAATAACTTTCCAATACATACAAAGCCCTTTGCCAACTTCCACCACCGTTTCAAGATCATGTGAAAAGATGTGCATGCCACCAAAGAACCATTGGTGACCATTTTGTGTGATCACGACGACAATGGATGATCATGACCCTTCATCAACCACCACAATGGAAGAAGGATAGAAGGAAGAAGCCCTTTCTACAGCCACATTGGGGCTATAAAAAGGCCAACTCCATCCCATGAGGCAAATCTTCTACATTTTCACTTTTCAATTTTCCACTTCTCACATTTCTCTCTTTGTGATTGCCATCTCTTATGACATCATGCAAGCATTTTCTAGCATAGCCTGCCTAATTTTGTTGATGCTATTCAGAGCTCAAGACATAAAATTGTTAAAGAGTGAAAATCATACTATTGTGAAAAATCAAATATTTAATCATAATAGGATGAACTTCCAAGAGTGGAATCAAAGTGAAAAGAGGAAAGGCAACGGAAATCTTGAGCAAACCTCTTGAGATTTCTGAGTGAGGATTTTACTATCAAACAAACTACATCAAGAAAAGGAAAATGGAATTCTCTTTATGGGATTGGGGTCTTGTAGATGGGGCCATGTTGTATAAAATTTGCAATAAAATCAAGAATTTGAGTGAGAAGTCCTTACAAATACGTCCAATGATGTGGATGGAGGATCATTGGTAGCAGGTGTTAAGCATAGATTTCTCTCTATTTGAGGAAATTCATATTGATTGTTGGGTTGGCCATGTAGAGGCATGGCCAACCCAACAAAAATTAAAGCAAGCAATCAATGAATTTTTTGTTGGGGGAAATCCAAAAACATGTACAAAATTGAGGATATGAATGACCCTACTTGACACACAATCACCAAAATGATAATGTAGGTTTTTTTTTCAAACAAGCAAGCTACATCAATCAAACTAGGCTATCTTCTTCTAGCTCATACACAAGAAAAAGCTTGTCAATTGGCCTAGGATATTTTGTGAGTGAGGCATCAAGCTCTTGGAGGACATGACAAAAGGTTCCACCATTATGATGCCCTTCTTCATTGTTCACTTCTACATCAATATGAACCTATTGACAAACAAGGAGAAGGAGAAGTTCCCATCACACCTACATCATCCAACTTACTTTAGTAGAGACCTTGACTTGCCAAAGGAGACCACTAAAATACCATGAGGCTGACAAAGGATATGCTAGAACTGGGAAGTTCATGCAAGTGGTGGAGAAATACCCATTAAACCCAAGCCTCCAACTGTTCCCCAACCATTCATCTTTTCCTTGCTGTGACTACATCCCCAAAAGGAACAAAGATGTCAGCTATTATGAAGATTATCAATGATCTTTCATCTAAAAACTTGCAAACCCTAAAAAATGCTTTGCAAAACATGCACTAGAGAAAAAATAACACAAGGCTAGCTCATTGCTAGGGATAATGCAATATGATATCATCTCCAATTTGGGGCCCTCAAAGACAGACATGGCATTCAAACAATTGTGGGAGGACAATAAGTTTTACCAAAAAAAACAGCTAGCCTTAGCTCTTTGATGACCAACATCCCTACTATTGTGCACAGAGTACACTTCTTCCTTGATTCCATCATCATCTATTCTATGAAAAAGATGGGTTACCTTGTACTCAAAGTTTAGCCCTAAATTTTATGATGAGTGGAAGGTGATTGGCACAAGCACAAGATGAAGTTTCAAGACACCTATTTGAAGCAACCATAATTGGTGACGATACGTTGGAAAAAAGTTCCGTGCCTAAGAGTAACTCTTTCCTTGGAGGAGGAGTACACCAACAAGTCAACAAATCAAAACAAATGAAACCCCAAACAAAGATGTCATAATAATAGGATGACAAATTTGGAAACCTCCAACAAAGATGTTGTAAACTACTTAGAATGCTACAAAATTGACAAGAAACTGTACAAGATCACTCCATCAAAGTATCATGACAATAATTTAGCACTATTGGGAGTAAGCCCAATGAATCATATGGAAGGTATCATTAACCCCAATCACTATCAAGATGTGGTGATTGCCAAGGGAAAATTGTTAAAAAATTTCAAGTTCATAAGTCAAAGCAAATACAAGGCATATGCTTTGTTATTCCTGGAGTTTCAATACATATTTGCTTGCAAGATTGAGTAGATGCTTGGCATTCCTTGGCAATTTGGTCAGCATAAGATTGATGTGGAAGAATGGATGGTGCTTTTTAGCAATATTGCCTAAGTACACATTACTCATGAAAGACAAAATTGACAAGTACCTATAGGTTGGATTATTTTCCTTGTACTCAGGAGCAAATGTGTATCCTCCATCATGGTGGTACCAAAGAAGAAGATGGGTAGGATTTGGGTACGCTAAGACTTATGGAAGCTCAATTGTGCAACAAAAAATGATCATCATGTGTTGCCCTTCACCAATATTGTCTTGGACAAGATAGATGGGCGTGAATGTTATAACTTTCTAGACAGATTTTGTAGGATACAATCAAGTCACCATCAAGGAGATTTTTTAGGATACACCAGAGAAGAAGATAAGAACAAGACCACTTTCACTATTGAGTGGGGTACCTATGCCTACAACAACATGCTATTTGTTTTTTGTAATGCTCCCACAACCTTCCAATACATGATGATTTCCATCTTCAAAGACTACTTGCAAAACTTCCTAGAATGTTCATTGACAATTTCTATGTCTTCAATGACCAAAAAAAACACCTTTTGTTCCTCCACAAAACCTTCAAATGATTTAGTTCAGTTGTGCACTCTCTACATCCAGAAATATGTTTTTTTCCTAATGACCAAAGGCATCTTATTAGGACATAATGTGTTGGGAAGAGAAGTCAAGGTGGATACCAAAAAAGTGAAAATAATTTAAGCCCTCAAAGTAACAAAAAATCTAAGGGAACTAAGAGCCTTCTTGGGTCATGAAGTCTACAACAAAAAATTCATAGCCAACGATGCAATCTTGGCAGCCCCACTCATGAAATTACTCAAGAAGGCAAAAGAGTACAATTGGATGATGGTTCAACAAGAGGCTCATGGCTTTTAAGGAGAAAGTTATAGAAGCACCAATGATTAAAGCACACAATTGCAAACAATCCTTCCATGTTATGTGGAAATGTCTCCATTGGAGTCATTCTTAGTCAAAAAGACAATAAGAAAAAAAACTCCCTAAAATACTATGCTAGTAGACAACTATCCTAAGCTAAAAAAACAACATGACTATAGAAAAGGAGGCCCTAGGAATATTATATGCCTATAAAAAAATTGCCACTACTTGCTTAGCTACAAATTTATCTTCCATATGGATCATTATGCCCTTCAACATTTATTCAAGAAACCTGATTTTTTTGGGAGAATAGCTAGATGTATACTACTTTTATAAGATTTTACTTACATTATGAAAATACAAAAAGGATTCTACCACAAAAATGCTGATTTTCTATCATGACTCAAAATAGAAAATCAACAAGAAGTACTCAACAATAATTTCCTTGATGAAGAAATCTTCCAAATTTCCACCAAATGGCTTATGAAGTATGCCCAAGTGTACAAATACCTTTATATGCTCCAATGTCTTGCAAGGTTAGACCCAAAGCCACAAGCAGTATTTTACCACAAGATAGGTCCCTACCAATTGAAGTCAAATATTTTGTTTAGACTTGGAAGGGACAAATTGCTCTATAGGTGCCTAGAATCATACAAAGTAGGAGCAATCATCCAAGCCCTCCACTCAAAAGTAGCCAAAAGACACTATGCACTCAAGAATACCTTAAAGAAGATTTTGATGATAGGCTATTGATAGCCTACCATGTACAAAGATGTGCATGCATATATCAAAACTTGCAATATTTTCCAACAAATAGGGAAACCAATCGTAACCTCACAATGACCATTACAACCCATTTTTCCCTTGGTGCCATTTGAAAAATGGAGGATAGATTTTTTAAAGTCCAACAAAACCTGCAACTCAGAGTACCATACAATGATACATTCTTGTCTGCATGGACTATGCTACAAAAATGGTGGAAACGAAGGCCACTTGATGAGACAACACCAACTCAGTGGTCAAGTTCTTCTTCCAGATCATCATCTCCTAATATGGGTGCCTATTGGAACTTGTTAGTGATCAAGAGGGACACTTCCTTAACAATCTCTTGGAATCCCTCACAAAACACTTCCAAATCAAGCATTGCAAGACCATTCTGTATAACCCAAGGGTCAACAGCCTTACAAAAAGAGCTAATGGATTGTTGTGCAAGCTCCTCAACAATCAATCATGCATACAATTGGGACACAAAACTACATATGGCATTATGAGCATATCATATGGTAGAAAAGATCACCACAAAATAGACTCTCTATTTATCACATACGGCACACATCATGTCCTACGTATAAAGTCCAAACTCCAACCTACAAATCAAAATACAAAGACTGCATGTTTGAGAAAGATAGCCAAGAGACCCATTTATTGCTACTAACACTCTTGGGAAGAGGAAAAAAATAAGTCACACCATATGACCTACAACCAACAACTAAAGTGTCACAAGCTCCATGACCAACAAATAAGGCACATCCAAGTAATTTTGTACTCCTATACAACAACAAGCATCACCTTTTTCCCATGAAGTTACACCTATGATGGATGGAACCCTCCAAGGTAGATATAGTATATAACAATAGATTGTTACAACTATCCAACCTTGATGGTAATATTTTTGACACTAGGGTTAACAAATGGCGGGTTCATAGGTATCATTGTTACAAATAAATAAATAAATAAATTTCAAAAATTTTATTCACAAGGATTTTCAAATTTGAAGAGTGGAGTATGTTACAACCCACTTTTTTATGGCTCGGGCTTTTATTGCTTTTTGTTGTTTTTATTCCTATAAATAGTCCAAACCAAACATCAAGAAGTGCCATTTGTAGGAAGTATAGATTTATTGGTAGTCATAACTGTGTAATATGGAGGTGCATCACATTGCATAAACAAAATGGCTCTCCATGGCTACCCAACAACAATGGAACCAGACTCTTTTTGTAGTTGGGCCCATTTGTTTCCATTCCATAGGGTTTATAAAGGAGTTTGCCTAACAGAATGAACAACTTCACAATGAGGAAACCTTGAACTTCACAAGATTCTAAGGGACAACGGGAGCGATGATGACTTTCCAAAAAATATGAAACTTTTCCAATTTCTTCCACCATTTCAAGATCACACAAAAAGACATGTGCACCGCTAAAGAACCATGGGTGACTATTTTGAGCTCAATCTCACATGTACGACGAATAATTGCAACCCTTCATCAATTGCCGTGATAGAAGGACCACCTTGTCAGGGCTATAAAAACACCAACTCCACCCTACAAGGTGAATCTTTATGCATTTTCATTTTTTGATTTTCACTTTTCACTTTTCCACTTCTCATTTCTCTTGTTGTGATTGCCATCTCTTGTGACATCACACAAGCACTTTCTAGTGTGGATTGCTAGATTTTGTTGATATTATTGAGAGCTTAAGATGAAAAATTGTAAAATAGAGTGGGAATCATACTATCATGAAAAATCAAATTTCAATCATGACGAGATAAAATCACAAGAGTGGAATCAAAGTAAAAAGAAGCAAGGCGGTGGAAATCTTGGGCAAACCTCTTGAGATTTTTGAGAGGGGATTACAATGTCAAAAAAATTACATCAAGAAAAGGAAAATGGACTTCTTGTTGTGGGATCGGGTTCTAGCAGATGGGGCCATGTTGGAGGAAATTTGTGATAACACCAAGAATTTGAGTAGGATGTCCCACAATGTGGACGAAGGATCACTAGCAACAAGCATTAGGCATGGATTGCTCCCTGTTTGGGAAAATTCATATCAATTCCCTACACGGTCGACCCAAGAAATGATTAAAGTAGAGAATTGATTACTCATTTGTTCAAGGGAAATCCACCAATTGATGTAAAATCAAGGATATGAAGGACCCTACTCAACACATAGTCACCAAAACAATAATGTAGTTCCTATGTTTGAAACAAAAAAACTACATCAATTAAAACTAGGCTATCTTCTCCCAGCTTGTACACGAGTAGAAGTTGGTTAGTTGGACCAAGATGTTTTTTGAGTGAGTCATCAAGCTCTTGGAGGACATGATAGAAAGTTATACCACTATCATAGATCCCCTAATTGTTCACTTCTATATTGGTATGAACCTATTGATAGATGAGGAGAAGGAGAAGTTCCTGTCCCATTTGCATCATCCAGCTTACTTTAGTAAAAACCCCAACTTGCCGAAGGAGGTCACTAAATAACATAAGGTAGACAAAGAATATACCATAACTAGGAAATTCATATAAGTGGTAGAGACATACAACTTCATTAGGATTTGATGAAAGATTCTAGTGGCCCACACAGAGTTCAAGCTTCCAAGAAATAAAAATGACCTTAGGAGCTAGCATCTTTGTCAAAGGATAGTGGGAGTAAAATCATGTTGTACAAGTTGACTTGGGAGGATTATCCATTGCAAGGACATGAGGCGGCTAACAAAGAAGTTATTGGAGGTGCTCAAAGCACAAATTTGGAGAGTGAGGAGTCCTTCATGTAAATTTCATATCTTGTAATGGACAAAGGAGAAGAAGTACCAAATGACAAGGCACAATTGTCACTCTTGCTTAATAAAAAAAATAGCATCCAACAAACAAGAGGAGAAGCTAGCTGTAGAATCCATTCTCTAAACTAAAGCTCCACTCTTCACTTTGGTCCCTAATGAGAGGAAGCTTCATGCTACAAAACAAAATGGAGGTCAAAATGAACTTGCTCAATAGTAGATGTCATCAAGGGCACTAACAACAATGAGGAAGAGATATCCCACCAAAGTTTGATGAAACTCACAAGACAAACCCTATTGTCCATGGTACGTGAAGGAAAAGTGGATAGAGATAATGTCACACTTCTAACCAACAATAACAAGGCAAGAAGGAACAAGGAAGTGGCCCTGGCTCATAATGCAAAGGAGATAACCATTCTGGGCCATGACAAGAATCCCAAGCCTAAAATGAAGAAGGCCCTACAAAGACAATTGGGCAAGGATGGCAATTCTCTACCTTGGCTAATGGTGGCCTACACCATTCATACCATGATGTTAGTGATGGAAGCATTGAAAGAAATTCTACCAATATACCAGAAGTTGGATCCAAAGACAAAGGAACCAATGGCCCTTGTCTGCCACTTACATCACCTGGTCCAAACCAAGACAAACAAGAAGGACAAGGAAGTGAAGAGCACCTAGAGGAGTTCCAAAAGGAGTAACAAAAATAGCAGGATGAGTATGAAAAGCTTATCCAAGCTTAAAGAAGTAGGTTGATAATTATAGCCTGCATGTCTTCCACCAAAGAACTCAACACAAGAAGGAGATACAAAATCAAGAAGAGAAACTTATAGCACTACAAAGTGAGCTAGAAATGGCTTAGGCAGAGGAAAAAGCAATGGTGACCTGGTATGACAACCTAAAGCAATTGATTGATCTTTGCATCTCCAACCTATCTACCCAGCCTCAAACGACAATAGGAGAAGATGTTGGAGCAAGACAAGAAAATTTGTAAGGAGATTACTAATAAATTGAGCACCAAATAAACCAAGTTGGAGAACAAAAAAATCAGGGCTACTACAACTATTGGTCATATGTCCATCCAAATACTCAGCCCGTTGGGGTACATGGTCAACAAGACCTCCCAATCAACAAAGAAAAAGATTTGTGCACTCAAATTGGCACACTAGAGAGGAAGACGTACTCAAAAAACCAACTCAAATTTTTGTCTACAAAACTCCAAAGCCACACTAATACCAAGTTTGATGAGACTTAGTCCAACTTTGAACGAACTATGGAAAGCTATCAAAAGGAGCTCTTGGACCTTGTTCAATCTGTAAGGGAGCTGAGAGTGTGGCCCAAGTGCCCTTGCCCCTCCCATTGAGGAATAACAACTAGAGCCTTTTATTACAAAGATAGTCATGGTTTTTTTTGTTGTCTAACGATGCGACATTATTTCATACATATTGTAAGCATCTTTGTTTTTGTAGCCTTAGGAAGTTTTTAGATGTACATAACTTGTAAATAGGTACTCAGGCTTGACTAATATGTAGTATTAGTCTATTAGAGGTAGACTACACCTGACTGATTATAGCCACATCTACCTACCATTAGGTTTAGGGTTAGAATAAGATATGATCAAGATTGAGCGGTTTAGATGTACTTAAAAAATTTCCAAACATTAAAGCCATTGGATCTTTCTATGGCCAAGAAGGAAGTGTATAAAAGGCTTAGGGATGATTTTAGTTGGGTCCATTTTTCACATTCTTCTTTTGCAAGTAAATACAAGTTTATACAATCAAGACTCATGAGTTTGTGTAAGTATATTAGTCTGCACTCTTGTAATACCAATACATGGAAATATCATCTAGAGTTGAAAATTGGCTCGATAATATCTGGAAGGATTTTATATATGATAGGCTAGGTACATCAGATAGAGGTATCACCAAAATATTACTTCTTCTAATAGGGCAAGAGCCAAAAATAGCTTAAATTTGTGATACCAAAAGTAGATATATTATCTAGAGGTGGAAATTAGCTTGGTAATATCTGGAAGGATGTTATGCATGATGGGCTAGGTAGTTCAGAAAGAGGTGTCACCAAAAGAGGACTTTTACTAATAGCATAGGAGCCAAAAATAGCTTGGAAACTTTAGAGTCAATTTTGGCGGACTAAATGGATGAATTAGGCCTTAAAAAATGTGTAAATTTTTCAATCAGAGGAAAGGCTGCCCTTCCTTTTTCAATCACATGAAAGGCTGGCCTTTTCTCCCCTCCCAAGTTTGTCTCATCAAGATCTTTCCAACAATACCTCACCCATGCATTTGGAGATTCCTATAGTAAGATTCCCTTTAGTCAAAGATGGTTTGGCAAACCAGATAGGATCAAAACCGACATGTCACCCATGCATGCAACTAATCTAAGGGCAGAGCTTGCTTATAGGTCACCAATCCATGTATCTGATCCAAGCATGGAGCTTCTTTTGGAAGAGTCCCCTTTGCTATATAATACAATCAAGGTGCTCCTTTGGGGCATCTGAGGTTGAGGTAAAATTGTGTGTTTCTTCTTTTATGTTTCTCTTCAAGTCTCCTATCCTCAAAAGATAAAACCTCTATATGAATAATTGCATGGTCAACTGATTTAGGAGTGAAAAATCCTTAGGTACAAACCTAAGCATTGGAGTGCAATGGTGCATTTATGTGGAACTAGAGCATAGCTTTCCAGGAGTTTGACCCAAGTCAAGAATGATATGGAACAAGTTTTGCATGGCCCCAAAGTCTTGTCCAATAAGACTCAAATAAGATTGAGTAGTATGAATTGTTTCTAACTCCTATTACCTTGTGCCTTTGGGGAAGGGGAACATGGCATTATAGTTGTAGTCTTTAGAGTGATCTAAATTCTGAAATCTCTTCCACCCAATTTAGTTCACAAAATTATTAGACTTCATGTTTGCAGTGTAGTTGGGGGTTGCATTTTATATGACTCATGGTGTATGTACTATAAAAATCATGGCTCTTGCAAACATGGTAGTTTGATGCTCAGACAGAAAATTGGTTAACAATTAGGCTCTAGAACAAAGTGACCTCTAAAACATAGTCTAAACATGGTAGTTTGATGCTGAGACAGACAATTGGTTAACAACGAGGCTCTAGAACAAAGTGACCTTTGCTCCAAATGAACCTCCCACTCCTCTCCACTTCCTAGGAATCCCTTGATTTGACCCTTTAGCGCATAAGAATAGATAGCTTAGCATTTTGTAGTATCACTCATTTTTGTGACATTACCCTCTTTTAGGAATGATGTTGCCCAAGTGGTTAAACATGAAATAATAAATTGTCTTCATTGTGATCCTATCTATCTCATTTTAGCCATTTTAAACCTGTATCCTTGAGGTAACAACTTGTTCTTACCAATTATACTATAGTAAGCCAACTCTGAGTCACCACAAGAGCAATGATACTAAGCGTTTCAAATTATGTTTGTTACAAAGTAACCATAGAAAAGTCTTGTAATTTGTTGATATTGATCTTAGAAGATGAAGTTTGGATTCTTGATCATTCACTAAATTTTTGGTATAGTAGATAGTTGAGTAAAGAGACTAAAAAAAATCGAATTTTTTTTAGCAATACTCTCTTTTTCTTGCAATTTTATGGTTATGAGTGTGTCTAGTAGATGCATGATTGTAACATCATTTTTGTTTACATATGTTGCAATCAAATCTTTCCAAACATGATTAGCTAAAGTGTGTCTCTTGATAGAATTGATATATTTGTATGGAAACCTTCTTTTTACTGGATAATAGAAAATTTTCAAATGTTTTAAAATATTTAAATTGTTTTACAAAACAATTTTTTTCTTTTCTTAGTACACTCAATCTTGGTTCTTGGTTCTTGGTGCATGCAATTATTTGTGTAGTCCCACCATCCCAATAGACAAGGAAGTTTAGGGTTTGTGTGGCTTTTGTCTCACTATAGTGCCTACTCCACAAGTTGAATGTTCCTTCTTTTGTCATATATGAGTCTCATTGGCAATGGTTCAAAGCGAGAGGCCAACCATGAGCATTTTGGTCAAGAGTTTGAAGATATTACATTCAACTCAATGTGTATCAAATGCTTGTATTGTAGCTCAATCATTTGGTCTATGTCAAATAATCAAAAGACACATCTTGCGAATTGCTTGAAGAAGCCTCATTCAATTGGATATCTTGATAATCTTGTACCGATAGCACTATTGTACATGCTTCAATTATCATCCACCATAGTCAATGCAATCATGTATCTTTGACTAGTGCTCATACGGCATAGACCCACTATGTCACATGGGCATCTTTGATCACAAAATGGCAGGGTATGGTTCTCCCAACTCATGAACATTGATCCCAAACATATGACAAAGGCAATGCATGCTACTATAAATGTTAATAATGTGCACAATAATGCATGGTATTGATCAATATCTAGTAATAGAGTTTGGGAAGTGAATCTTTGTAGAGTATTTATTTTACTAACTATGTTAGGCTGTGAAAACTCTGGTTGTTCATGTGGTGCTTCTTGCAAGTGCAACAACGATAACAGGTATGTGTCAACTATCCATGGAATCTAGTCACAATACATTCATGCATTCATGCACGTCAGGAATAGCCAACAAAAGCTAGATGCATCTTGGTTGAGGTGGTAAGACAATCACATGCCTATATTCAACAGAACCTGACCAAAAGACAAAAGATTGCAGTTTTCTATCTATTTCAATACTTTGCGCAAATATATCCGGAGAGCTACATCTCCAAATTTTGTCAATAAACATTTGATTTGGGAATTCATGCTTGTCTTTATGCATAAAATGATATATTATTGTGAGTTTTCATTGCTAGCAACTATTGTTCCAAGAGGTCCCATTGAGTTCACATTGTGCATCTATTGCTGGTCAACTGGGAGCAAAGGTGTATCCAAGTTACACCATTGCTGACCATGTTGTTCTTGATAGACATTTCAGTGATGTAATTCACAAAACTTGTTGCAACTTTGGTCAAGTCAATCACCCTCCATGGCAACAATTCTTTCATTTTTTTTTGCCTACTTGGCACACACCACTGCCCATGGTGATTAGCACCAACTATCTTGACTAGTATTATAATGAGGTTCAGATGAAGATGGATTGGGATCTGCTTTCAAAATTATCATCGGCATGGATGGGGCAATGAATGTGCTATCACAAAGTATGTCCAACATCATTGCACACGATCCGCTGCCATAGTTTTTTGAGTCTATGTCCCAACTTGAAGAAGGAGTCCAAGCAAGAACTCTCATTGAAAATCAAGGACTGCATTTCCATGCTTCACGACTTCATTGGCAAGGCGCTTGTTAATGAGTTCATCTCATATTCTTGTAACAACATGAGGGTAATTTGTCACAATCTAGTTGACAACAATATAGTTCACTATGTTTATGGTTGAAGTGCACATCCACTCAACAATCTATGCAAAGATATTCTCAAAGATGGATCAGTTCAAGCTGCTATTGAAGCAGGTCTTGTTCATATCAAAGAATATCAAGGGCCAATCTCTTCTCAACAAGGTGTACAACATGATATGCAATCAAGTATTGAGCAAGAATCTTTGCATGGTTCTATATTTTATGTTCAGGTGGAGCTCAGTCAATTATAGGTTTTGAAGCAAGTGAAGCGGGTACTCATCTCTCTCCTCATTATTGTTGCAAATGAGAAGTAGGAGCAAGGCATTGATGCAAATAATGATCCTTCTAAGTCATTAAATCATCATTGATTCAACATTTTGGCATTTTGGCATGGCATCAACACATGTGTTGACTTATTTGACCCAATATGCAAATACTTTAGTGTACTAGAATTGGACACTACCACAATGTCAATGGCTTATGCTTGCTTCATTTATATTCATGTGCATTTAGCATTGGTGTTGTTTGGGGCTGATCTAGATCATGCAATTAAACATATGCACTATCGATGGAACTATATCTATTTGCATGTGCATACATTGGCATTCTTCTATGATCCATTCTATCATCATCTATGCATCAATGTAGCTATAACCATTGGCAAGGAGGTTGTTGAGCTTGGCAAGGGTGATCTAAAGATACAATGCCAGCAGGCCATTTAGCTCATTATGAGGCATCATGACAAGGACTCAACATCAACCCACATATACAATAAAGTTGTGTTCATGATATTCTACATGAATGAGGCAAAATTTGAAAAGAGGTTCTACGACTTGATTGATTACCACCTTTGCTTGATGTAGATCCAGGTTCCAACTCATTATGAAACTTTGGTTGCTTTCCTTATCAAGATCTATACCAACCTTGCATCATCTACTAGAGTTGAACAGCATCACAAGGTTGGCAAGCGCATTCACACTCCGCATCACAATCGTGTCGGTGGAGGTAAGTCAAACACTAGATAGCAATTTTGCACAACACTACCATTATGGGTTGTCAATTTTCTACAAAGTGACATCCATTCAAGCAGTCTCAAATTGCATTTTTATGCTCAAGTGATTGTGTTGTCAAGAATGGCCCATATGAGCTTCTTGTCATGACAATTGAGCTCCAAGAAAAGATTTTTGTGCTTGGAGATGAACGAATTGATGTGGATGATCATCATCATCCACATCAATATGCCATCAGCCTTATACTCAATATGGGAGAAGTTGAGGAGCAAGAAGCTCTCCAACTACATCTCTTGATAGATGCAGACATTGCTTAAAATATTTCAAATAGAATTCTTTTTGCCCTTGATGAAATGTAATATTCTTCATGCAATAAAAAAAAGGTTATAAAATTTCATGATATAATAAAAAAAATTTAAATGACCTATTTTAAAATGAGAAAAAGCAAACAAACATTTCAATATATATTTGGGCGTCATTTTGGACTTAATGAATTCAAGAGAAACAACTTTTGATGGTCTTATTAGGTTGATCAATTGCAATAATAGCCCTTGTTTCAATCCCACCAACAATCATTAAAACTAGAGATGCCTTAAAACTTGAAGGAGAGGCAATGTTTTCAAGCATGGAAATTTTGAAATTAAATTTCACTACAATGTACAATCAAAGGAATACAATAAGAACTATGGAAGTCATGATAAAGGCAATATGAAGAAAGAAAAATCAGAGATATCAGAAATATCAAAGCAAATTGATTCAAAGAGGATGGCGGAAAGTATTGCTCCTAAAATCTAGAGAAGATCTAATGTCTATAAATGGAGATTATGAATACCAATTTGGGGTCAATTGGGTGAAATCTTACCAAATTGTATAAGTTCTAGGTAGAAATTGAGTACATGCACTATTAAGGAATCCATGGTAAATAGAAATAAAATTTCCAAATTGAACCTCTAGTGTCAAATTTTGAAACAATTTCAAAAAAAATTGGAAAGAATTGATTATAGAAGATATTTCTCAATTGTAATAGATGATATTGAAATCTTAGAACATGGGTTTGTCTTAAGGGGCCAAATACCATATCCCTTCAAGAGTGCACAAGTCTACACTATTAGTGAAGAAGTATGACTTCTTTGTAAATGTACAAACAAAGCCTTACATTAACCACTAAATTAACAACATATAGATTAAGCACATATATCAACCATGCATTTGTTCACTTTGTACATAGGTTTGATTACTAAAATTTCTGATTACCACTAGGTTTATTCACATTGATCTAACAAAACTTCAACACAAATAGGTATGACCTCTTCATAAACCTACAATCAAAGCCTTGTATAA
Organism: Lunularia cruciata; assembly: GCA_948567375.1. Taxonomy (NCBI): domain Eukaryota; kingdom Viridiplantae; phylum Streptophyta; class Marchantiopsida; order Lunulariales; family Lunulariaceae; genus Lunularia; species Lunularia cruciata. The sequence continues at coordinate 49,577,608 of OX419759.1, forward strand.
CCACAAAATTAATAACATATAAATTAAGCACATATATCAACTATTAGTTTGTTCTCTACTTTGTTTTGTTGATATGTGTAATACAATTAGCTGGAAATATTATCTAGAGGTGAAATTTGGCTTGGTAATATTGGGAAGGATGTTATATGATGTACTAAGTAGATAGATAAAGGTGTCAACAAAAGAGTTGTGACAACCCGACAAGTATCACTTGCGGTAATCAATATGTAAAGTTTGTTCCCATAGAGATACAAGTCAAAAATGGTCAAATACAAAGTAAATAGTAACCAAAAAATTCTTCTTGAGTTTGTCTTTAGTCTCTTAGGTAGAAACCACACCCAAAAGAGAGTAACAAGCATTGACTCAAAGTCTTGTCACAAATTAACACTCTTAATCAGAATACTTCTAATTCTTTCCAAACATAATTTGATTGTGATTCTTCCAAAGAAGGCTACTTCACTACAAAACAATCTCACCTCATAATTTTGTCCCACCCCTCCATTGAAGTCACAATTTCCTTGATCAAAATTGCTTTACATCAACCCCATATTACGCTCACAAATGCACAATACTACCAACAATACAATTCCTCACGGATCTGTCAAGGCATTGCTTTGATTGCTATTCACTTAAGATCCAACACACAGAATGAAATCAGAATTATGGAATCCAACATCCAACAAGCTCATTGACTTGCAGTTAAAAATTCTTCCAATACTCACAAACACACATAGGATTGATACTCATAATTAAGTTGAAATGATGAGCATTGAGTTACAACACTTTGCTTTACTCAACTTCAAAAATACAAATACTTAATAACAATACACTATGACTGATTCCTTTAAATAGGCTCAACACTTGACAATTATCTAACAAAAATATCATTTTACAATAACTTTACCAACATGCAAATCCAAAATGACAAACCACTTCTTCATATCTACCTCTTCATATCTCAAATCTGTTTCTAATCCGATCCAATATCAACCTCTACTTTGGCTTCCAAACCCGATGCTACTACAATCACTTCCCCTTCTTTGAGTCTCTCTAATACTACTACTTAATCAACTATTTCTACTATCTCTTCATGCTGAACTACAATTGCATCCATGGGTAATCTGTCTACTTCTTTATCCTACAAACCACTCTTCTCTAATATCTCAAACAACTCACCCAAAGACATTGCACTCCTACTTCTATGATTTTGGACTTTGTATTTATTTTCATCTAATTGTGAAGTCATTTCCATTGTATTCATTTTCTTTGTATTCATTTTCATCTAATTTTGGACTTTGTATTCATTTTCATCTAATTGTGAAGTCTATCTAAAACTGATCTAACAAAATCACTCTAAGACAAACATTATCTCCCACCTCTAACATCTTCCTATCTTCTCTATCTCTTAGGCAAATGAAAATATTTTTTCAATTTGCATCTTTTGCTTTCCTTCTTCTTGTCTCTTGCACCAACAACTTTAACTCATGCAGCCTCATCTCTTCTAATTTACCCTTGGCTTCAGTACTTAGCATCACTTTCAGCTCCTTCACAATTGCTCCTTCTACATCGGACTCCACACTCAAAACTACTTTCTCCTTACATCTCTCCACTTTCAATTCATTCCAATACATCATCAACTCATCTTTGAATTCAGCCTTCAATGCCTCTTTCTCTTGCGCATACTGGACTAATCGATCTTCAACTCGTCTGTTGGCAATTCCAAACACGGCTTGTCTCCACCTTCCATGCGATCAATCACCTCATGAAACTCATGCTCTTCTTCTCCAACTAGTGATCATCTGCCCAACTCATTGGTGCAAACACCTCGTCTAGTTTGCCACCTCTCCTGCAAACATCTGGTGAAAGAAAATTGCATGTGGCATCATTACATAGGTGTGTTTGCTCTGGCATGAACATAGTCATCATTGTGCTCACGATCCCTCTTTGTACTAGATCCTTGTAGCTATCCACCTTGTACCTATTCTTGGTGCAAGGTTTACTGAAAGAATTCCTCACCTCAATAGTTTCTTTTGAAGCATCACACTTTTGATAAAAGATGATGCTTCCTACCTCTTTTGCTTCTCTTCTTAGGACTAATCTCCAATCCAACTCAATCCATTGAGCCAGATTTCCTCTCTTCCCTTCATGCTTGGGTCTATCCTTGCAATTGTTGGCAATGATTTCTGCCATGAACCCTAGAAAGCTCAAATTTTAGTTCCAGGCCAAAAATATGATGTTTGGACAAGACTTTGATCCTTACCAATACATCTAATAGATGAATTGAAAGACCCCTCACCAGACTTTGCTTATTTACCTTTGATGCCATTGTGTGATTCCTCACTCTTTGCTTATGAAAGATCAAACTCAAGACTCTAACACACTCCTCTTGCATACTAACAATTTGCATTCCTTTGGGCTGACTCTGAATAGGAATAGGATATCGTCTAGACATTGCAGCACTTACTTGTCAAAATCTCAATTTTATAGTCTTTTGCTGATTGGTCATTCTTCAATCACTTCTCTTGTTTACCCACCAATTCTACGGGTTGGTTTCCTTTCACTTTCAAGATCATCTTGGTCTCAAGGTAGTCACTTCTTCCCACATACTTTCTTGATTAGCTGAGCCCAAGGAAAAGTTGCTATAGGTTCTTCGGATTGGGTTGCGCATCCCGATAAAAATTCCTCTATCTTTGGCTTCATACTTTTTTCTGTTTGACCCGAGTCCTTTTGACTTTGACCCGAGGACAACTTCAGGTTTATGCCAAACACATGATTCTTCATGTTTCTTCCTCATTTAGCCCTCCTTTGGCTTTACCAATGCACTTCTTCTTTAAAACTCATAAAAAATGAAAAATGTGTGTACCACAAGAGTACTTCCACTAATAGGGCAAGAGTCAAAAACACCCTAAAACCTTTAAAGCCAATTTTGGAGGCCAAAATAGATGAATTAGGCCTCAAAATGGATGGCCTCATCCCTCCACATGAAAAATGCCTTGCCTTCTCCGTTGCACTATTTGTCTCATTGAAAGCTTTCCAACGGTACCTCACCTATGCAATTCTGAGCTTCCTACAAGAAGATTCCCTAAATATTCCTTTTGGTCAAACTTGTTTGACCAACCAGATAGAACAAAAACTGACATGTCACTTATCCATGCAATTAATCTTAAGGGTGGAGCTTGCTAACATGTCACCAATCCATGTATCTGATACAAGGGTAGAGCTTCCTTTGAGTGAATCTTCTTTGCTATATAATAAAGACAAGGTGCTTCTTTGGGGCATCAGAGTATTGAGTGTGAAGCTTTGTGTTATTTCCCCTATGTTTCTCTTGAGTGTTTTCCTATCCTCAAAATATTACAATATGTTTGATTACTAAGTATCTCATAGAATTAGGTTTATTCATATTGATCTAACAAAAGTTTCAACATAGTTACTATATACTTAGAGAGAAATACCTCAATCTGCCATGAAAATTGCACCAAATTTCTAGGAGAAGGATACACTAGACTTTGGACTTCATTGAATGCACCTTGACTCATCAATCTTTTGTGAGAATACTAATCTATAAATTATGGATATGTTATCTAAATCATAAGAATTTAAATTCTACTCACAAAAGATCATATAAATCATGCAGTTTATCATTTCATGGAAATTCACAACTAAAGTTGATTTCTTTCCACGTTTTGGCCACAATACTTTGATGGACACTTTAATAATACAAAATCTATATGTTTTGCTTGCAACCTAACTTTTCTAGCAAGACATAAGACATTGTACACTAACCAAAAATATGAATTTTAAGCAAATAAAAAGTGATTGAGCCAACAATAGCACGTTATTGAAATAGGCCAGAAATGTTATGAGTATAGAACTTTCAACCCTCTTAAGAGTGAAAGAATATTCTGTTTATTTGCATCCATCAGCTCCAGCCTTATCGAAACCCGATTCTCCGACCCGGGGATTGCCAGGCCTGTCAACGCCCTTTGCCGAGAGGGCAGAGGCTAAACAGTCCGAAACCTATGGCCCATGTATCTTGTCCACTGTTTACTTTTTCTCACAATATAAATTAATCAATCTAGATATTTGACGTTCGAATTTCCTTAAAGACTCTTCCACATAAACAATTGCATCATTGAGAGCATTTGGTCATGTCGAGCTTCTGCTTCCTTGGTGTGTTTTCTCGTGTCCAGCTTTTAGAATTTAAACTGTTTTGTTCATGGAAAATCAAGTTGTACTGTTTGATTGGATCGTCATGAGGACAACTAAAACTTGCCATGACTGGATTGCTAAACTCTACTTTATTATTACATCTAATAGAAACATGCAATGCACCATTCATGGTTTAATGAATCAAATGAATGATAGACTAATTTAACAAACTGGTTGGGACTCCATCCAACGTTGCATCCCTGGTTATAAGAAATTTGACAAATTGTCCATTGCTATCTTCCTTGTGCTCGCTGCTGAAGTTATCTTCAATCTGATGGACAGAATAAAGACTTCTTCTTTTTTGAAGCCGGGTGTGTTTCTTTGTAATTTGCCCTTCTTCTTCCAGTTTGGCTTAACCGGAGAAATTGTCAGTTTATATATGTGTGGCCGAACTTCACACAAGGGCTGTTAGTGCACATGGCTGTTGACTACTGGGTCCTTGGTTTCCAACCTAGAGAGACCAAATCAACCAAAAGAAAATATTTAAATTTGTATTTCAAAATCAAACAATGTCACGTAGAAATGCCATGCCAAACAAAAATCCCTAACATCTGCAAGCATGATAATCCAATAATCTGAATAACAAGATTGTTCTTTTCTATCATCCTGTTGCAACTTGTAGACTTCCAATGCAATTGATGCATCTATTTGGAACTATAACCAGATCCTTCATATAGAAAGTTATTTTGTTTGTATGAAAATACTCCGACTATGTTCATATTTAGCGCACAACCATCAAAATCTATATCTATTTCTACATTGTTGTTTAGTTCAACAGAGTACCGGAGATATCCAGGGCAGTGATTGTTCATTCGGTCATGCTGATGAGGCAGACGAGGTGAGATTTAGAACGCAGAATGCATATTAGGTATTCAGCTTCATAAGTTGCATTTTACTTAATGTGATCAAGTAAATTAACGGGTGCTCAAATATAATAATCTCTTAGTGCTCAAGGTGTTAAACTTAGTCTAATAGATTTGATTGATTGTTACTCTGTCGAAATAATCTCCTCTTAATTCTCACGGCTTGAAACGTCAAAATTTGGTACAAACCAATTACAATAATCTCCTCCTAGTTATCAAGGCGTGAAACTTCAAATATTGACACAAAACGGATCTTATCCCATAATAATCATCTCCTCTTAATTCTCAAGGCGAGAATATTCCAAAATTGGTACAAACAGACCTAATCCAATCATCTCTGCAGTCATACAGTTCCAGAGTTTTCTATAACTTTCATTCAACCGAATACTTCAAACCAACTCCTCAGCTTATCAATTTTGTTGTCAACTAAGTCAATCGCCTACCACCAAGCACATGTGAACCATTTGTGTTTTATATCTTTTTGGCAACTTGGGGTGCTATTAAGTGTACACCTTCACGGAGTGTTATTCGTCTCATCCGCCCGGTAATTGTATCGTCCAAGCTGACAATGAAATTCAGTCAGGGGTGTTGAAATATAGCTCCAGTTTTTATTACCACATTTTCAGGTGACGTTCAGCTAATACCTCAATAATTTGGCCCAGATGAGTCAGCCACGTATCCATTATTGTTACAAGAATGTACTATGATGGAGCAGATCACTGGCTAGGCAAGGCATGAGTATACTCATTGAGTCGAATGTAAAAACATAGTATATTGTTCTGATTGAGGAACCCTGCAGATAGCCGGTGATCGAAGCATGCATCTACCTCCAGATCAAATCAAAATTGTATACGACCTAAACGTTCTTCAGCTCGTCTTCTAGCGGGTGTTATAGGAAGAATATTTATCATTCTCTTCGCCTCTGGATATTCGAGGGATGGAGTCGTCTTCTTCTTACGATAGAATGTAGTTCACACAAGACTCCAATGTGGAGATATTCAACTTTCGTAACTTATCTTCTTCTTTTATCCGTACTCACGTCCATTGATTGTCCTTTTTCCGTTAAGTACAGCCAGTTGATGATGGTTCACAATTTGATTTCGTCTGTTCCTCAACAAGTATCTTGAAATATCTAGGATCCACGGTTCTACAAGAAAAGACGCTCGAAGAAAAGTTTGGTTTCTAATAAAACCAATGCTCCTGGAGTTATGAGTTGCTCATTTAGTGAACTAATAGCAGGGGAGTTGAAGTCAATGGCTCTTGTACAGAATCAATCTTGACTTATAATTATTGAATCTGACATTTTACCCCAAAATGAATATGTTTTCAATTCTAAAATATGAAGGGACAAGTTTCCTTCTCCTATAATAGTTACTAATGCTATATAGATACTGATATATGATTTATTCTTTATATTTTTCTCTATACATAATAGATTTCCTTCATCCTACATGGATGCGCGATAAGGATATTCTTTAGAAGCGTGTAAGGAGATAACAATAGCAAAAATAGGAGTGTCGTAGGATTACATCAGACCCATATGAGGCAGTTATATATTTTATCTCAAAATTACGCTGGACACAAAAGCCTAGTTGACAAATAGGGACGATTCGTGAAACGTTACTACAAAACACTTGTGCTCAAGAAATTAGCATCCATTACGAAGGGTGTAAGTTACTCTATACGGCTGGTTCTTGTTTGTATAGATTGAGATTCATACAATTTACCATGAGGGATGTTCGAAATAGAACAGTACAACTACACAATGGTGTAAAGCCGGACCAAGTACTAAATGCAAATGTAGTATTTGTATAGATATGCTTGTCGTCAGCAACAGAGATACTCTTTTCCTTGACAGGAATCAATCAAAGTTATATGATATATGTACATAGAAAAAGCACCCCGAAGAAAAGATATTTGATGATCTTTTAGCTCTTGTAGTTTAGACATTTAAAAGTTGGTTAATATTTTATATGTGACCAGGATTCACTTCCTAATCGATTCAAGCATCAAGTGATACTCTTATATTCTTGACAGCAATCCAGAAAAGACATTTGATTTCTTTTAGGCATTTACAAAATAAATTAGAACTTGATACGTGACCAGGATTCACTTCCTCATTAATTCAATGCATCACCCGATCAATGGAGTTTTGAGTGAAAGTAATGTACATGAATTGTATTAATTACATAGCAGCCGATTTGCAGATTTGCATTTGGAACGAAGGGTGTTTAACTAAGTGTCTCCTACCTCATTCTCGGATTACGTAGGAGATAAATTGATACAAACTGGATGACTGCTCCGTTTAAAGCTTCGCATAAATTACCATTCGGATATTTGTTTACGTGGATCACTTTCTCTAAGGATATCCCCAACGATGCAAAACTGTAGAAGTAATATGATATGGACTAGGGAAGGATGAGGATCAAGAGGTGCTTGAGAGAGTGAGAGAGTGAGAAGAAAATTTGAAATTTTTGAAAGCACATTCGCTTGTACTACTTGAAATAATAATTTTTTCTCTTTGTTTTTGAATTTCTGTTCCATTGGTGTTTAAATCAAAGATTATGGAAAATTCTATCAAAAAGATATGAAAATATTTAGATTTTTTAGTGTTTGGAATGATTAGTTAATGATGAGAATTACATGTTGTGAATTTCAATTTTATTCTCTTTATTTTCATATTCTAATTCTTTTAGAATTTATGGAAATATAAATTGAAAATTATGATGATTTATAAAATAAAATAAGTTTTGAGAAGTACATATTCTCATGTGAGATGGTTGTGATTTTGCAAGTACGGGGTAGCTATGTAGAGCAACAATATATTAGTAAATGGTTTAGAAGCAGCTCTAGGAATGGGATATCAAGAAGCTATTTAAGTGCAATATGTGTATCTATCAAGAACAAGTAAGCAACGTAAACACCTATGCAAAAGTAATCACAAAATGTTTTACAATAGGCAAATGACCACAATTAAGCAATGTGTGAATTGAGAACATAAACTAAGCAGTGCAGGAATGAAGAACATAAGCTACCATCTGGAGTTGAGCAGGAAATCTGGAATCGAGAGTCAAGTATGAACCATGAAGCTGGCAAGGCAAGAGTGAAGAATAATAGATAAGGAATTAGGGGAGGAAGAGAGAAGTGTAGCTTTCGGGGAGTAGAGAGGATGTGTTTTATTTGAGACGGATCAAAGTGTAACTATGTTAAGCAATTGGGTATTAGAACAATTGGGTATTAACCCATTTCAATTCAAACAGGTAAAACAAGGGTGCAGAGTAAGAAGAATGAAGCGCAAGTAGTAAAGAACCAAATGAAACCACAAGGAGAAGTGCTAGAGAAAGAGAGACAATATAAACTTCAATTGAAATGTGCAAGAAGTGGCACATGTGTCTACAAGTAGACAATCCAAGACCACATGGAAGAAAAAATAGTATATCTTATATTAGAAGAGTATATATGTACCAATGTATATGTATATGCAAGTCATGTTTAACACATGTACAATCTTCAAGTTATGCAACTCATGTACAATCTTCCCATTATATGTGCCTATTGGAGAAAAAAAGTATAATAGATTCACAAGAAAATAGTGAATTGAGTTCTATTGGAATAACTATTGGAATATATACTAACAATATATGCTACTATCATTACTCTTGTGTTAGTTATAGCTTCATTTCCCCATGTGAGGCCGTCTAGAGCAGCCTGCAATACACCATGCATGATGTGTCACCATTCTTTACCTCACAAGAGGTAAAGTCTCATGTGGGAAAGATGCACAAGGACTATGACTAGATCATTTGGGATGCTCACATGCGGCAAGCAATCACATCAAGATAGTTGACACTTAGAGTATAGATCAAATTGTGGAAGTGGTTAGCATCTCAGATAGGTTGTAGTTTGGGGTTATTTGAGACTAGTTTACCTTGTCCATGTCTATCCCATAGGCTTCCTCATACACTCCATGATGAAACTAGATAGGCTTTTCACTTACCACTTAATTGATTGGCTTGGCATGATCCCATTGATGAGTTAGCATAGTTCTTATTCTTCTTACTCCCACGATGGTGTCCTTGCTATACTAGAGGAGGGTGTGTGTGACAAAGAGAGGTGGTTACCAAATTTTTCAAATTTTGAATGGAGGATTGGGCTACCTACAAGAGGAGTCTATACGGGCTGCACATCATAAGAGACAAGTTCAGCCGCAAGATACTACAGATTCCACTCAATTGCAATGGAATAGGATGTTGGGTCAAGCAAGAGAGTATAGTAGAGCAAAATGAGCCCTACACCCTTTGTCTATGGCTAGTCCCATTGACAAGACTACCTCTTCCTTATGTTTATTATATCATGTTCTAAGAGGAGGAGTTCCACTAGAAGTCTTAGACTATTAGATTGATCAGCTTTTGTGTATTAAAGACCGCTTTTTGCACAAGTGTTGTACACCGCTCCACACCCTCCTAAGGAGATCTATCAAGGATGAGATATAAACACCTTAGAGATTACTTCTAGCTAGATGATCATTCTAGATATTTTACAAAGTTCTTTCAAGTGGCTACATCAATAGCAAAGGGAGAGATTCCTATATTAATTAGTCAAGTATTAGTTGCTACTTGACTTCTTGTGATGGAGAAGGACACAAGAGGCATTAAACCAATTACTATTGAGGAAGTCTTTTGCATCTTGTTAACCATATCATTGTCCTTCAACATTGTTCTCACTTTTGGTAGCACTTCAATCACATCAATTTAGAGTTGTTACACTCGGAGGTTGTGCAACTATATCTCTAGACATTAGAGCACTCCTAAATATCCACCCAGAATGAAATTTTTTTACAAGTGGATATTAAAAATGCTTTTAATAGTGTCTCACATGCATCTATCTCTAGAGAGCTTAGGGAGGCCGGTGGATCCTTGGCGAGTCTTATTCTTTTTGTGTGGTCTTTCTATGACTCTTTTTCTTCCTATTATTACCAACATGGCTTCTCACAAGAGAGAGTTATTGTTTTGGAGTTGGACATTGATACATGACAAGGAGATCTTTTAGGGAGGACCTTTATTTACCATGGTTCATTTTAGAGCACTCTTATCTACTACTCATTGGCAGATGATACACACATCATGAGCACTATATATCATATTAAGTATGCCTTTGACCACTTGACTATCGAGTTTCATCTTGTAGGCTTGAGAGCCAAGGTGTCAAAGTGTAGAGCATGGTCCCTTTTAGGTATTCCTCCTCACCTCCAGGTTCCAAAGGGGTGTATCACATATATAAGTGATATATGTATTCTTGGAATGCCAATATGATCTGAGGATTTTTTTTTCACACATTTCCTAAATGCAACCCTTACAAAAGATATTCTTCATATGGATTGCCTCTATCTATTAAGAGATCCACAAGTGACATTTGGTATACTTCTCTCTAGTATTGCTTGTAGATTGGCCTATTTTCTTTGCACAGTTCCTCTTCTTTGACTTTCTTATCATATTTCAGAGCGTTTGATAGGAAAATTATGGGTGTCATTGGTACTATCCTTGGACCATGGACATTTGAGTGTGTGACACAAGATTTAGCACATAGACAAACATGTCTACCAATCTTGTGCGGAGAGGTAGGTCTACTATCTATGGAAGAGATAGCACCTATAGCATTTTTGGGTAGTTATGCTCTCTATCAGCCTTGTACCTTCTTCCCATTTTGTGATTGCTCATAGGCCAATCTTGGAGACATATGTGATCAAGGTGGAGGGATCTTTTTCTCTTCATGTATTATTGCAGCAAACGAGAAACCATATATCTCCACAAGCATGGAAGGACCTTCTATCCTTTGCTTCCTTACCATCAGATTAGACAAGAGGTTTGCAATCTTCCTTGATGGAATAATAGGTTCAACATACATTACACTCTCTCAGAGTTGACTCATCCATTCCTCGTGCTACTAGAGCACTTCTTTGCTCTTACTCTGATAGGGGTGCAAGCTCTTGGATCCTAGCTCAACCGTGCATTAGGGCATTTCTATTCATACCAATTACTTTCTCTACAACAATGAGATTTTGCTTAGGTTTGGTCCACTCATCTACACCTTCATTAATTACTTGTGAGTGTGGTTCTACACTAGATACAACAAAAGTCCATATGACACTATGTATTTTTTTAGGACATAGGATAACTATACATGCGGCTATCATGGATATAGTGTTTTCCATGGCACGAGAGAATGGATATCTTGCTTGGAGGGAACGTTGGTATACTTTGTAAAAGACAGGAGTCAAGGCAAACTGATACTTTGTCTGAGATTATCATGTGACAATAGCGGATATTGTGGTACGGACTATACACATGATAAGATGTTGGAGAGAGTGATTACCCATCTTCCTAGAGTGGCAACAAACAATGTGGCAATAGGCAAGGTCTGTAAATACAGTGGTGCAACGAGATCACCTCTTTGTTCCTCTAGCCTTCAAATTATATGGAACAATGGACATGATGTTTGACACCTTTGTTACATAGTGCACAAGTGCATATCATTCTAGACATCATGCGGTATCACTCTCACTTTCATATTTCACTACATATTTTAGACAAAAAATATCCATTGCTCTATAGAAAACCTTGACTAGTACAATCCATAAAAGAACAATCACAATAGATGATGTTTCTTTGGATACTCGATATTTGTAAACCATACGACTTGCATAGCTCGGATATTTTAGGTGCTCCAAGGCAGATTCCTCTTCCTGATCCTGTGGGGGCTTAGATCCATTTTACCCCCTGTCTTTTCCTTGTCCGGATTGATGGGGCCTTCCCATCCTACTTGTGTTCACACGCGATCGCATTCTTCTCGATGTGATATGTCAAGAAGTTGGTATGTTGCAGAATTGGAGCTACACCTTCATGTAACTTTTAACCTACCGATTTACGGCATCAAACGTGTCCTCGGAAGAAACAAACAGTAAACCCCCGTATTCCAGCAAAATATAAACGATAGTAGTGGACAAAAGGACTATGATGTGTATGACTTTTGTGAGTCCCCATCATCTTACAAAACATTTAACGTTGATGAAACAAGAGGCGAATGTATTTGATCGCGCTGTATATAAACAAGTATGGTATATTGACCAGAAATCTATGACTTTTGTGAGTGCCCATCATCTTACAAAACATTTAGCATTTAACGTTGATGAAACAAGGGGCGAATGTATTTGATTTCGCTGTATATAAACAAGTATGGTATATTGACCAGAAATCTTTCTGGCTTGCCTAACTAATCTGTGCACTATTTTCCCTACCTTGCCTGGCATTCTTCTGGTTCTAAGATCATTAGATTCTAAATAATGAGAAAGCTTATGTGTTGACAAACCACCACATAAATCCTGTGGAGCAAGATGCTTTCGTGGGACATTGGGTTAGCTCCACCAAGCAACTTCCACTCCCTACAATTATAATCTAGAGCTGTAGAAGTACAACCAGTGCCTACCCACATGTCCCTTTGTACGTTTGCTGAGTTTCTGCACATTCTGCGGAGAGATGTTTGTGCCTACCACGTTCTCTGCTAGAGGCACCAACACATGAAGACATTAAGAGCTTTTACGTCATTTTGCTACGGACATATCTCAATGGTCAAATCAACAAAGTATGATTAACAACTTGTGAAAGCTTTATGATGGCTCGCAAAGACGGGAACGATTTCATGTCACAAACCGTACATCAATTATCGGATTGTCCAAATAGAAGCAACTGCGTTTAGCTCTGATCATATCGTTGAGGTGTTATTGGATCTCTTTCTTCTGTAGTCCCGGTGAACTTATCAGCTGTATGGCTCAATTTCACAAGATCTTCCGTCGAAAGAGTCATCGCACGAGGACCACATATACTGAGTAAAACCTATCACACAAGGAACAAACAATCGACTCATCCAAATGGACCAGCATGCGGAAGCTCACGCATTTAAGGTAATCACAAAGTATGTGGCCAAAGCTCTAAGCTAATATTAAAGCAATTATACCAGAAACTGTACTATGTAGTGAGTTAATATGCATCACGCAATTTAGAGGCTAACTGTAAAAGCTTTGCTCTGAGAAGAGAAACAAACCGGCAAGAAGATTAGTCCATGGAGAGCTCCCAAAAGAACCAGGGCGATATACATGCGGAAGTAATAGACCTGGAAACAAACACGTTAAAATACGAGCTACAAAGAATTGATTGAGCAGTTCGAGGTTCGAGGAATCAGCTTTATAGCAATTGAGAAACAGGAGCAGTCCAAAACCTTGCAGGAAATGAGGAGGAATCAACCTACTAGTCCAGGTCCATAATTGGGAATCGAATGACTTGTTATAAGCTCTTGGTAATGTATCCACAATCTAAGCTGAATTCTCATATATAACAGCGCAAAATTGGGAGGTAATACGCACCACAAAAATTTCAGATTTCGCGAAGTAAAGGACGAGAACGCCAACAAACTTCGTGAGAGTAATTCCGCTGCAACGACAGACGTCAACAAAATTAATCATAAGTCAGACACAATTTTATAACACGTGTCTGTTAAGGTAGGAACTCGGTATCCAGCCACCAGTTCGGTGATCTTGATTAAGGCTATGGATGGCAGGGAATATCAGGTTAATTGTACAAAGTCATTCTCCTCTCATGAGAACAATTCTGGTGAAGGAGCACCAATATCATCATTTTACTTTAACGACATGAAAAACCCCAACCCACTCCCGCCGTCAACTCGCGCAAGAAGATGCTCGTACTCATTTCCTAAGGTACACGAGTGTTTACCTGAAAACTGAGGCTCCCATCGTTGCCAAAGCATTTGTCGCTCTCTCACTACGGGTCCCAGAGCTTACCTGAATTTAATTATTTCCATTCGACAAGAATCAGTGCCGAGAGGTCCATCATACATATGTATAGGTGAAAAACCTAACATATCAGCACTCATTAGATGGTGCATAATATATGCCTCCCCTGGAGAAAAAGGATATAAGCGAACAAATGATAATGAACGTGTTACTATAATTATCCTCTGCGAAATCACATGTCCAACTAGGAAACGTCAAATGTACACATTTCTGAAAGCGTCATAAGGATGATAAGATTCAATTCGAAGGGATTGATGTTGTATTTATATTAGTTATTCCCAAGTCTGCACATTCCTTGCCGTCTCCTTGTGTTCAACCAGATGTAGCAGAAAAGGTACGTCGATGGAACTTACCGCAAAGGAATGTGAAATATGTACGCAAAACTCCACGGCAATTCCAATAGACATGACAAGGTTCACAACAGAAACAGCATTCAGCTGTATGTTCCAGAGAACCATTACACCCTGCAATGAACATTCTCCGTGACTTGGTGAGCAGATAGGAACCTTAAGCCTTTCCAGAACGGCAAACACCTTAATATCTGAAGAATGAAATAATTCTATGGCAATGAGCAACTGGCCGGACAAAAAAGCAGGCAGGTTATGGAACAACTACCAGATTGCACTAGTTAATACCAAACTCATACTCGTACTTAGCAGCACACATCCATGTTGGGTTTGATAACCTGGTAATGAACTACATACCATCAGGTCAGTTATAATCATGGCAATCGTGAGGATCACAATGCAAGACGTCCAGAAGCTGCACAGATAAGCCAAACTTTTCAAAACTCCCATCCAAATGACTGTCACTGATCCCCCATTTTGACGTGACGTACATCCATTAACTATCAAGAAGTTCTTAAAGTCCGAGTACAGATTGTCGCAACCATGAATAATAGTTGCTTCTCCGGAAGATGGACCGCATATTCTGGAGAAGAAAATCTAGATCATGCATTCTGGGTACGTCAAAACGATATTGCATGGGTGTATGAGGGCAGTATACTCTAACCTGCCTGTGATACCCAAAGTGACAAAAAATACGGCACCTGCAAATTCCCATCGACGGGCAACAAATGTATAAGGACAAGTGGTATGCCAGTGGTAAAGCCTAGGAACGAAAATCTTGGGAGTACTCGATATGCATAACTATATAACGGAACTTCTGCTAGCATAAGATACAACATTATTGTACGCCTCGAAATTAGTTCTTAAATGAGTTCTCGTGTTGTCTTCCTCGTCTGACGTTCGTGTCCAAACGCAAATCAGCTGAGATACTACGAATATAATTCCTCTATTCAGACATGGATGACTAAGAAAGAGAAACGAGGGGCTCACCCATGGCTAATAGCAGACTGGCTGCCGTAGCCTTCCATATCTCAAGGTACTGTTCGAAAAACATGTAGAATACCGAGTAGGGAAAGATTTCGATCTGAAAGGAATTTATTTAAAGATTTGAACGAGTAATGGTGTTAGAAACAGAGGTATAAGAAGAATCAGAGCATATATGGCGACTTGAGGTCAAAGACTCAGAAGGCCTGGTTAAGGATGCATTAAGGAAAAACTATGCTAAAGACCCGCTTTCGAAGCTAGACTGCTGACCATCATTTGGCACCAAGCAGATATTTAACTCCGACAGGCTAAGTGAATGCATGGTATTATTCGACACACAAAGATGACTATGTAAACCGTTCTATCGGTTTTCTAGACAAATGACGGAGCAACGAAGAAGCGTGAGTGGATGATAGTTATTACCCCCAAAGACTTTGATATTCTAGTCGTGAAGTCCTTCGCAGCGCGGAGCGCGTTCACGTAGTCACTCTGCAGGACATTTAAGAAACGACATTGGGTTAACTGCATAAGGCAAAAAGTGGAAGGCGTACACCACAAGGAGGTGCTTCTAAAACAAAGTCCGAAACGCGATTGAAGCACAATCTCTTTAGTAAGTTCTAAGGAAAAGAGATAAGACGAGGCTTAGCAACTTGTATACTGTTTTGTGTCAGCCTAGATCCCTGAAGATCTCGAGTCCACCTTGACGCCATTCAAGAAGCTTAGACAAGAACTGGACATGGCCGGGTAGGAGTTTCATGCGAGTCAAAGGTACGCAATATGCATACACGGGGTTAAGTAACTTCGACGTGAACGATGGTTTTGAGTATGTATCTAACTCTGGTAGTTTTCTTGGACACCTTAAATCTTGCATTCTCCTAGTAACCTCGATTCATCAAATCCCAGTTTGAGTGAAGTCAAGACCGATGGCGGACAGTTACCTGCTTGTTCAACGGGGTGTGATATGAACGGAATTCTGATGCTTTTATTACACCCTCTTCATATCCTGCATTCCAAAATTTGCAGAGTTTCATGAGCCACAACTTCAGCGGAGAGGTTAGAAATATCTCAATGTTGATGCTCATGTTCGACAATAAAACTTTAAAGTTTTACATCAGATCAAGAACGAGACATTTGAATTGCTGAAAATTTAACCTCTTGAATAGATATTTCTTTCCGTCACATTGATCTATTAACCAAGACACTATATAGGAGCACTACTGCCAGTGATATATTAACTAATTTAATACAGGACCAGTTTAATTGACCCCGTCCAGAACCCATGTCTTCAAGCATGACTGAACGTGACTCTGACACTGCAAGCGTGGCATTACGAAGTAAATTCCGCTTGACTGTCAGTCACATCGAGTGTTAAGCGAAGAATGCACTGTAGTTCTTTTTTGTTTGCCTGCAGACAAGGATTAGTACAATTGTAGCCTTGGGAAGTAACGAAGCCTACGATGGTGTTATGCATACATATCACTCCAAGTAGAAAACACCTCATGGGGCTACGAGTCAGTGTAAGCGGAGTGGGATTTAGCCCTGGACTCCCTACGTCAGCATGAGCCCTTCGATACAAAACACCGAGACAAAGAAGTCAGACTTTCATATTAAGTCTTCACGGTAGCAGCTTATGACCTCATCAGTGACCGACATATAGTGCCGAGGTAGCTGGGTAGGAGTCCCACTACCCCTCGTGCCGAGTCTCTGTCACTCCCATAAGAGTACAAGACTCGGTTATTTCCTGTAAGATCGTTTATGGGAAAACCCAAGCAGCAAGCAACTAGCAAATGGTGGCAGGGGACATATTTGAGCTATGGGAGCAGAAGCCGTTCGAAGAACGGGGTATCAAGAACCCACTTAGCAGGGAAATGAGAACGTGCATATGATATGCACTTCAATTTGCATGAACGTATGCAAATTGAAATGAAGTTAATCTAAGCAAGGAAATATGTAATGAAAGATAAGCGGAAGTGATAGAAAGCAGGAACGGAAATTGATACATTCATAAGTAGCACCTAAAGTTAACTAGTATCCATCATGGAAGAGAAAAAAGGCAGCCTTTTGGAACAGTAACATAGTAAGCATCTAAAGCAGAGGAGAATCGTCGAGCGAGTAAGAAAAACATAGATTTAGTAGAGGATGGTGGGCAGGAGCGAAGTGGGAGAGGAGTGGATGGTGTATTGGCTGGGGCCATATTGTGTAATGAAATATAGAACCCGTTGTAAAGGACCACGTCCATACCCACGTCTGACTGGACTTACTCACACATTCGACAGTAACAGTTAAAGAGATAGCTGACAGGGACAGGGTTGACAAGGGACATATTACGTAAAGGAATACAGAACCCGTTGTAAACAACCTGGTTCCATGTCCACATCTGACAGTACTGACTCTCCCATATGATGGTAACCCAGTAAAGTCGTCATAACTATCAGTTTAGGGTTTAGTGAGGTAGGCATGCGTAAGTCTGTATCGAGGGTTTAGCATGATGTTTGTGATGCATAGGTACCTGGAGTACGCTGTGAGTGCGAGCAAGTGTAACCTTGAGGCCAAGCATGACTTGGTGACAGCATGAAAATGTTAATGCACAGGACATAGTTGGCAGGGGACACAGCTGTTACAAGTGCTAATTGAAATCATGCTTTTAAAGCGAATAGCAGGAAGCTAAGTGAACTGTGGGAGTATGTGGCATACCTGCCTTACATATGAAAAGACGAAACGAGTTAAGCAAAGGCTAAAGCAGGAAAGTAAAAAATAAGCCAGTTATGCAAGGCATTGCTACACATGAGATCAGGAATAAAATAAAAGAGATCATTCATCACAAGTCAACAAATCAAATGACAATGTTACTGAGTCCGAAGACAACAGCTATAGAGAACTTAACACTTCCACCAGGCAAGCTATACTGGACTAACATGACAGCCAGAATGGGGATGATCATTAGTGGTAAGTACCACGTCCGAAGCACGTGAAGAATGGTAAATAAGACCAAAGTTACATAGGTAACTGGTACAGAAATAAAGATCTCGTGGTATGAGCGGTAATGGAACACGCCAGTACTATTTAGCCATGCATAAAAGAGCCATGAACCATGCATTAAAGAGCTAGAACACGTTACAGATTCAAGAGTAGAGTAGACTCGAATGGGCCGTGGACTGATCTTTACTGTTTTACATCACCATTACTTGAGATCATGATGCTTTGAAGTCTTTGATTCAAAGCAGATGCGCATACTTACCAGTAAGATCCAAGCTCTTTGAATAAGCTCCATGGCCTCCCTTTGCACAATCTGCAGAAGGAAGAGCCTGAAGAAACCAAGGTAGTTTTTCTCTGAACTGTTCCGTTGTGGGGCGTCCATCCAATAAATCAGAGCGGAGAAAGCACTGCAAGGCAAATAGGTTTAGACATTCTGAATGAGGATGGCATACTCGTCAAGAAAAGTTTCAGTTCTCCACCATTTTCCATGAGATTCTGGACACGACTCCTACATGCAGGAACTCACAACTCAGATATATGAGAGATGATTCATGGGAAGATCCTTCCTCCAAGATTTTTCAATTGGTGTATCCG
Source organism: Lunularia cruciata (assembly GCA_948567375.1). Lineage (NCBI taxonomy): Eukaryota > Viridiplantae > Streptophyta > Marchantiopsida > Lunulariales > Lunulariaceae > Lunularia > Lunularia cruciata. The sequence continues at coordinate 49,596,444 of OX419759.1, forward strand.
TTGAGTTGATACGAGATAACTTACCTTCTTCTCATGCTACTCACACATTGTAAACATTAAATTGACAAAAACTGTGACTGCATGATTGACTCCTCTATAGGCTAGCCTTTCAGTATGCAATTCAACTTCCATAAAGCATTGAAACAGGCGTTATAAATTGATGAAATGATAAAATGAATGATTGTACCGTTGTGCACTCCTTGCAAACTTCACCTTCGGAGCAGTAATCGTCTCCTTCTGGGCAGCAAGGAGGCTGTAAATGATATTCGCCAGAAATCATGTGAGACAACAGGAACCTTTGTGCAAATCATTCATGTATCTTCAACTTCAGACCGCTGACAATAAATAAAGATGTAGGTAGCCCTGAGAAGGCCGCCAGCACTTTAATTGCAGGAGACTTCAAATAAGTACGTGGAGTAAGGACGATTTGCAAGCAACAACCTGATCATCTGGAGGACAATATGAGGCATCCGGAAAGGTTCGGCAGCATCCAAAAGCATCAGGAGAAAGCCAAACCAGAAAATCGTCAAGCCAAGAGGCGGCTGGTCGAGCAATAAAGCTTATGTCCGGCACCATAGCTAACCTTGAAACCTGGAGGGGATTTAAGAGAGAAACGGTACTTATTTCGAATTAGTTTTAGTTTTCAATCAAAAGTCCCTAATACCGCCAGAACATCAGACCCTTCAACTTCCTACAGCATCCGGGTGACGCACACTCTCATTCTGAAGCCTACTTCTTCTATCATGATACAATAGTCTTCAAAATCACGTGACACTGGAACTTCATCGGCAACAGAAGCGGATGCTTCGAAGAAAACAGAGCAGAATTCCAAGATCTCATTGTGGGCCTATGAATTTACCTCGCTCAGGAGTGAGTCGGGTTCGCACTGATTGATGGAGCACAAAAGGTTTGTTTGATTGCTTTCAGAGCTGACAAATGCCGATCGTGGTGCACAAATATATACGCATCAAGAATTAGTCAGCATGAAGAAAAGAAAGGCGTACAGGAGAAGAAGGGCTGGTCAACCACATCAATGAATTAATTGGGTTAACCATTGCCGCTAATCTGAAGGGGCAAAACAGAGCTGAAGGACCATCACTCATACTACTAGCCAGGGGGCAAACACAGCTTACGGCCACAAAATCTCTGCAAGATTCTGTACCAGATGATGTTGCTCCAGGTAGTCATGTCTTTGATGCAAGCCGAAACATATCTGTTGTAACTATCTATCACTAATTAGGTTAAGCAACTCTACCTGTAATTATAGTCACGTACAACAAAGTACACTGGAGGTCCAACACGAAGATATTCCGTAATGTTTCCGAAATAGCCCTGCGTACAAGTGGTTTGACTATTAGTGCATATCACCTGGAAAGGGAGGTGCCGTCGAATTTGAGAACTAGAGAAAAGGTGGGGTCATGTGTCATTAGGTGAAAGAAGAGGAGGCAACCATAAAATACACGCTTTCCATTTCCTATCATTTGTTAATAAGATCAAACTTGAGTCAGGAACAACCTGAAGGTAAGAATCGCGTGGCAGTGCAACTCTTTGATCCAGTCCGGCAATAAGTTTTGGGACAAGTGCCTGCAAAATCAGTTCCAAGTTTAGAAGCCAAAGATGGCAACTTAAGAAACGGCCGTACAGATAACGACAACCAGGCGGACGTATACTGCATACTTTTACATCAAGGACTAACTTTTCGCAAGCTCTTGTTTATTGCATCAATTACTGAACTTATGTTGTGAACACAATGCAAGTGTCTTTTAGAAAGTGGCAATCTTCTCTGCAAAGAGCTCCTTAAGAGAAAGCAGTATGAGCTTACAATGCTTCCAAGAAAGAGGCCTGAAAATATTGCAAGAACTATCGCTTTGACAACGGGGATGGTAAGCCCAGGCGCGTGGACATTCTGCAGAAAAGTAGAAACAAGGTTAGCTATTAGTGATTGAACCACTAAGGTGAGCAGAAGAGTAAAACAAATATCTCGTTGTCGTTGCAATAGAATAAGCGGTCTTGTCAAATATGCTTTCTGATCCAGTTGAATCCAAAGTATTCTTTCTACCAGCTTCTAGATAAAAGCTTCTCCTTACAGCCTCTCGGTTACCTTCTCTTCCCAAGTAGGGAAACATTTCCGTGAGGGTAAGAAGAAACATGCAGTTTGAACTCTGCTCGCTCCATCTTTCTCAGATAGGGTGACGAGTAATAAGGCTTACCCTGCTCTATTCCCACAACCACTCTACCCATAGCATACTACATCCATAAATTAAAAGCGCAAAACACTGAGCACCAGCGACAAGTGTAAAAGCAAACCTTCATATACTTCACAAGGTACCCAGGCTCGTGTACTTGTACACCTGCAAAGTCTCCACAGGAAACAAAAGGTTATATGCATCAGCCAAAAGATTTCCATCTTCATTCAAGGAGCTAGAATACTCATTACATGTATGTTATCCAATTTGATGATCCAATTGAGATTGATTCGCTTGAATTACTAAGTCTTCAAGATCTATCTTCGGGAATTTCAAAAATGAATCTATCCTGCATGGTCGTGCAGTTATCTAGCAGACTCTGTAAGGCTAGATCTGAAGACCCAACCACATATTGATATATACAAATACATCTGCGAACACCAGGTTTGTCCATGGAGATCATATAACCTCCTAGGGGGACCAAGTGTTCCAGGGCCCCTTCTTATACAGACTGAGGACCTAGATTACAATTCCGCGTGATCGATCGCAGCTTCACGTCGGGACACTCTCCGGAAGACATCTCTACCTTGCATTGTATATACCTCAACTTCAATACCGACAAGAATTCAAGTGCGGCAAGAACCGACAGGCGACAGACTCGGCTTACCATCTTCCGGTGAGGATTCTGTACTTGCAGATATCCAAGGGAAACAGTCGACCCGTCCACTTTCAGCTCTCTTCATATCGTAAGTCAGAAGAGCAACAAATGCCGTGATTTGCAGAAGGAAATCAAGCAGCACCGCAATAGCTGGAATCAAGAGAAGCGAATCAAATTTCTACATTCTTGAGGAATTTCATATATGAGGCGTGAAAAGAAGCATAACAAGGCAATCTGGACTAGTTATGTCAGGTGCCCTTCTTGATATACCTTGCAAAATGAACAGATACTTTTTTGAATTAAGTGAGCAGATAGTAGAGAGTTAAAGTGAATTCAGCGATAAAACAAATCGAGACGTTATATCGCAGTTGAGAGAGCAACAACCAGCGCTTTTTCTTCAAGATAATGGAAATTATCAGAACAATTTCTGCCTAGATTGAAAATTGGTCACAATACCTGCAAACATGGAGAACACCCTACACGCAGGCATTGGGGTTGCAATCCCAACTGTAAATGCCAACACTTCTGACAGACTGGCGAGAGTAATGGAAGGGCCCACTTCGGCGAGTACATTCCCAATCCGTGTTTCTACTGAGAGTGATGGATCCTGACGTTTAACGGCATGCACTAAAATGCACATGTTATCAACCCCGACCTGCATTCCCAACACACAGGAGGCTCATACTCCGAACTGAAGCGAGATAGATTGAATACGAATTGATTCTCAGACTGTAACCCTCAAATCATACACAACGAAAACAAGTTTCAGATTATCAACTGTTTCTAATTGTCGTGCAGCAGCAACGTTGAGTTTGGGGTTCATCACACTAGATTTTTGAATAAAGAACAGTGTAGACTGCTAGTAGAAGTGGATCAAGATAAGAGAAGCAATCGTAAACAGAACCTACTATCAAGAAATGAGTTACATAAGTGTGGTTTCTCCCGGTCAGCGAAAGACCACAGTATTCACTTCGCTCAGATAAGAAGTACGCTCAGGAGCAAAAACAAATTTGGATTTTATACTAGATCGCTAACTGCGATTCTCAATAATGAAGAGTCAAAGACAACACCTGGAGTGAAAGTAGTAACTTAGGATAAAGTAATCTGCTGTTTTTCATTTTCAGATTATGTAGGTGGACTGAAAACTCACCGCAAGAACAAGGAACGGTATCACCTCAACGATGATCAAGGTCGACTTAACACCAAAAAAACTCAAGAATCCAATAGATCCAAGCACACAAAGCGCAACGATTCCAACACCCGCCAATCCTAGCAATGTCTGGACCAACATTTGGTATTAGGGGGGAGGATTCTTGAAAACTAAGATGAGGACTCTACAGGTTATGAGTAGAGAAGTTGGACCGTGTATATAATTATAGCAAAATTTGGTACGTGTCCCCGATACGAGCGGTAAGGTAACAAGCAAAGTACAAAACAGAAAAGGTATTTTTGCACTTAAACCAGCGAAAGTATAATCAAATTGAACCGCGGATATCAACCACAAAGATTAACAATTACTACGGTTTAGTCTGCAACAGAAAGGAAGGATGAAGAGTTGTGAACCGGGAAAAGCTTAGGAAAATACTCACTTTGGACGTCACATAGACTGGAGAGATCCGTGGACGATAATCACCGAGAATAAATGATATGTAGAGAAACATGACTAAATAACTGACCTACATGACACAAAGCATTCTTAAGTTAAAAGACCCAACCGACAACAAACAGACTCGTTCAAGAAGCTCATTACTAGGAAACAATACGTTAACGAAATGACTCTCTATAACGTCAATAATACTTTGACCACAAAGACAGTTCTAATCAACTGAGCATATTATCTACAAGGTGAAAGACGTATCTATACCCCTATCGTGCCAATATCAGCAGTACTCTCTCGCTCAAGCTCAGCTTTGATGGAATTTTCTGAAGAGTAGGCCAGAGTCAAACCCTGGGCTTCAACCATGGGAGCAAGCTCCTCCTAATCACAAGAAAATCACCACATAACTTCAAATTTCGAGATGTATCTCACACTTTAAACGTCAGCTTCTATGAACGCTGTTTCTTTGTACGCAACTCAGACTTAAAATTCACAGGTTTTCAGAAGACAACAGCGCATATATCCAAACTGCGTAATGCATCAACCAGTTTATCGAGCGAGTTACTAGAACATAGTTAGTATAGTCCACCCCGCTACCTGGCCTGTTCCTGCCCTCGATTGGTACTTGCGATAAAGCATGCTTGACCGGAAAAATGAGAAGCAGTTGAGCTATGCAGAACATCTTCTTTACTAGTTCAGTATCAAATGAACACGACAGCAGGTTAGCATTTGTCTCCATGGGTCAAGAAAATTTCAATCATACACAAGTGCACTATCGGAGAGCATACCTTGGCCAGTTTGACGAATGCCTCTTCCCATGCAACGGCATTCTCATTTTCATCTCCAGACTCTCCAACAAAATTCTCAACCGGATAAGTGATAACAAAAGCCGTAGCCTACATTGGAACAACCACACTCTTTTGCTTAGAGATTCATAATTGGTTGTCTCGATGACTGCATAAATGTTAGTGCATAGGACATGACCTGCCCGGGACTCACAACCTTATGAAACTGTCCCCGGAGAGAGTATATGAGGACTGGAATTGACCCCTGCATGCTCTATGTCAGGATGAGTCTATCAACACTATTAAACACAATGAGGAAGAAGCAGTCTTGTCATAGTAAGTCTGCACGATAACACCCACGACTTCGTCAGTGCCCTGCGGGCTGTCAAGAGAGCTGGATGCAATGCCAGTATCTCCCGTCCCGAGTTTCTGCTCTTTTGTTCATGACTGCCAAGGCAAACTCAGTTCTTACACAAGTGGCACTATATATGCATCTAGACAGATTCTCATCCTCCTCCCAAATTCTCCAAGAGACATCATAAGGATCCAATTAGATTGAGAGACGAGTCCAGATTTCTGGACTAAAAGTCACAACAGAATCTGGATGATCATTTAAATACCTGGGTGTAGTTCGTCCCAGAGAAACCACCAAGAACAGTGCCAGGATCCACGGGACCCTCGAAAGCACTCAAACAATTTGCTGATGACGAGGAGTGCTGTCATAATATACAAAAAACGTTTAAGTGAGACTACAGTGATCACAGACTCTACTCCAAGTATAGTTGTCTTCTAATGATGAAAACAAGCTTATCCATGCACACGGCTAACATGCAAGTTAGGCCTCCTAGACATAGCCTCTTCTCCATATCTGATGGCCACCTTGATTCCATATCAGAGTTTGTGATATTAAATTAAAGTGAAGATGTCCCTCGGGTTTTTCTGCTAAAGGCTACCATCCAGATGATCATCTGCAACCACCTATAAAGGATTGGAAAACAAGACGACAATAGTAAACATTCAGGGGAAGTAATCACCTCAAAACAGAACTCGGCATGTGAAGACCCTTGGTAATCCTCAAACAAGCTGCTGTCCATCTTGAAGTACTGCAAGATAGCACATTGCGGACTATGCTGAAGCCCAAAGGACCATTCGAGGTATGAAATCATTCAAAGCAGAACAGCTTGTAAAGTCCGCCGATAAAGATGATGGAAGGAGCTCACGAATATCTCTTGAGACGCATCATAGAAATCACACTAAGCTTAAAGCAATCATCCTTATCCAGGGTCTTGATAAAGTCTTGTGTTTTTGGAAAAGCAACTGGACTCAGATCTGAACACCTGGAGCATGAGAGTACGAGCATAACGGACAAGCTTGTGACTTTCCAAATTTCAACCTGTCTAGTTGGAACATCTGTAAGGGCGAGAGAAAACCTGCAGAACACTTTGAGTGGCACAGGCTGTTCCAGTTGGCTTTGTGCAGATATCTTGGAGTGAAACGGGTGTGCCGGTTGCGTTTCCACGCAGTTCATCAACCTGTAGTAAATTACCATTCCAAACATCACGAAGCGTTGATGAAGATCCTAGTGGAAATGTGCATCATTGATTTAGGACCAAGGACTTCGGAAGAGCCACTAACAACAAGCTCCCCGGAAGAAAGCTTGAAGCAGATCAACACTACTTTAAGGACCCAAAAGGACAAGCGTCCAAAAGAAAACCTATTACCTTCGCTTGAATGTTAAAGAGAAGGAGCAGGTTTTCATCTGTCACAATATATGGAGCTGAAACATTGTCCGCTCCCGGAACTGTAGCTATGATTAGCTGCACCAAAAGTCAAAGTTGGATTAGTTCAAAACCTGGTCAATGATCAGTATGTTAAGAACCATCCGTAAAGCTACCTGTCAGGATTGCAGCTTAGACACAACGTCAAAGGAACGAACACATGAAATATCAACTTCAGTTCACCTGCTCAATTCGGTAAAAAGGTGCCAAGTGAGTGTCAAAGAACGCTTTTTCTTCAGCTGCCTGGCTTCCAGGACTCACCCAAAGCTGCGATGGGATAAGATTCCAGATTCATGCGTAAGTCCTAGTCGCATACGATTACCTCGATGATTGACGCCTTAGATCGTCCATTAAATGAGAGGGTCAATATGAGAAAAAAAGCCCTAATACATAGATCAAACGCTGAAAAGCACCTTTTCAGGTCTAGTTTCCACTGCCAAGTGAGTAAGGCCGAAACAAAGTATAGCCGTGAAGATAATCGATATCACCAATACAACTCCAGAATGCCGGGCAATCCAAATTCCTTGAACTCTGGCCAACAAACATAAGACATCAACTCGTGAGGAAATATGAGCTCGTTGCAAGTACTTAATCCAAACCCATGAACTTTCTCCTCATCATGTATTTTCTCAATAAAAGACATTGAATTATTTAACGTTGTGCTGTGTATACTTTGTACTCCTGGAATCGGTTCACGACTTCTGGCCGATATCTAGAGATGCGTCATGTCCAGCAGAAAAATTACAAACTTACAACTATACGATAGTCATAGGACTCCTTTACCAAAGGATGGTCATGTACATTCATGATTCCTGACATATGATTTCTTGCGGAAGTTTAACAGATGAACAGAGGAGTTTATAATGATGTTAGCGAGACTCGCAACAAATATCCACTTCGAGTGGTATGGTTACAAGCAATGAACAGCACAGAGCTCAATTTTACCACAAGCTCTTCCAAGTAAGAATCTGTCACATGTTCACGTCAAAAGTCTACTATATTTTGCAGCAAGCAACCAGCCGACAGAAGAAATAACAATATTCTCAGACACAGAAAAATGCAAGGCACAATACATTGATCTGCTCTCCGTTGACTAAAGTCCAATCTATATAATAATATACCTGAACCAGCTTGACAGGTACGTCTCAACAAATGGAGAAAGAGATGACAGTTTTTCCGCCTCTCCATTCTCATGCACCTGTACAACATACAATATACATAAAATTCAAGATTTTACTAAATTCCGATAATTGTGCACATTCAAAGGTAGACAAATGATCGCTGAGAAACCTAGGAGTTGATGAATAACTGGCATAAACGATAATCGAGGACGTACATATACTGTTTAGGACCATTAGTGATATCTGATTTTAGTAGTCCCATCCGGTCACGCCATTGAAGTGATGACTCGATTGGACAGGAAACAAGATATGAGCTCTCACCTCCACAGGTATAATCTCTGATGCCTCTCCACTGACAATCAAGGGATCATGCCCACCACCAGAAACTATGAGAGGTTTACGAAGCTCTGATGCCTCCCTGTCTTCCTCCTTGGACTTCAACCACCAAATAAGTATGCCAAAGAGAATAAACAGATACAATATCCCTACACCGAAGTTCAGACATCCAATCTGTGGAAGAAAATCTCACGTTATAAGTAGACAGTCTTGGAGATAATTATACAAGCTTTAACAATTACCATGAGATGTCATGGTAATGACAACGTTAACGTGCGCAGGACTATTTTAACCCTCGTCAAAGGCCACACGGTACCTCTCTAGGTCAATTTCACCATCAACAGTGCGCAGAAATCAAATAGACCAAATCTTGGGGATGATGCTCTTGCCACGTATGAAAAAAGGGGGGTTACTCAATGTGGCTCAACCTGTAGGAGTCCAATATGAACGCCGCATCCCTTGTCTTTGTCACCACTAGGTGGCGGTGGCTCAGCACAACTACCAGCTGAGGGACAGTCACCACAAGAACAAGATAAAGAGGGATCCCAACAAGGAGTAACAGATGTATTTAGAGGTTGCATGCCTAAGGCTTCCGCCCCAGTGGTCTTATAGTCAATTTGATAGGGAGACCCGGCTTCGTCGAGTCCTGCCTTGTGGCCCATGAAAGACAACCAATCTGCAAAGCCATATGTATATCCATGTCAATAGTGCGACTAAAGTGATAAGCACTGGATTGAGTGCGTCCAGTGCGAAGTTCCGATAACCTGTTCTAAAGACTCAGTCAAAGATAAGGAACAGGGTAGGCAAGAAACTGTTACAGGTCGTTTACCAGTGTAGTTCTTGGCCCCGGCTCCGATGAAGTCCATTGCCCGGGTGTTCATGGCAGCAAACCTCACATCTTTGCAAGAATCAAATAATTTAGTTCCATACTCCTCTGTGATATAAAAATCAATGCCATCAACCAGCTCTCGTCCATGCTCCTGCACTCGAGTAAGTACATGCCACTAATCTGAGGATTTCTGTGTAGCCATAAATCTCAAAATTAGGGAATGTTCATACTCTCCGAACAAGTACAACATAGACCTAAAGAGCGGTCTAAAACAACCAACAGCAACACGTTTTTTACGTGAAAGAAACAAAAACAGATTTATTATGGAGTTCGTTCTCCACCACTTCTATCCATTCATAGGGTAAGCTTCACTGATCAGCAACCATATTAGAACTTTGAGCAATAGGAAACAAGATAGACAAACGTGCAATCCGGGCCATCTCAATCTTGGGGAAAAATGTGTAGTTACCCTGCTTGTGGAGGTCACATCAATAAACGAACTTTGATCAGGCGAACAAGAGAGCTCGCAATAGAGGTCGAGAAAGTTGCGGAGACAGGCAGGGCAACCTACGAGAAAGGGAACAGCCTGCATGTATTTTAAGTGTCAGGAAACAATTACAGAAGTTATTCCTTCAAATTTGCACGTATACATGAAAAAGTTGGTCTTTCTGCGTGTGTGAATGTTGCTCAAGTATCAAGGGCAAATGGGAACATATCATGAAACTCTCCACCTCCTAGAAAACCAGCTTCAAATAGATCCTGGATTTTGCTGGGTATTCACCAGCCTCTTTCACGTTATGTTCTAATGTTAACAGACAGTCTACGCAATGCATTCAAGGAAGGGAGAGCAAAACCTGCTGAACACTTGTGCGAAGGAGGTCAAACTGTTCTTCACTGCAGCACACGTTCCCAGTTATAGTGGGACAAAGACTTTGTATCTTATGTGAGAAAGTCTCGGTAGGCTGCCACAAAAAAACACGATCGCACAGGACACTGATTCAATCTCAAATTTTGGTACCTAGACCAGGATACCCAGTATAGAGCTAACGAATCAAGCCAGTATTAGTACAATTATGGAGTTTGGGTTGTCAGACGTTTGTAACGTCTTGACAGCCTAAACTTTTACAGGGTTTAGGTATAAAGTGCTCTAGAGGATGGTTTCATGATCTTAACGGATTGTAACTTACAGTAACTGATTCTACTGTTTTAGGACAATTGAGGGGTTTTCCATCTTTCCGCGCACCACATAAGTCGTACATTGAACACCATCCCTCTTGGTGAATTTCTTCCCTGCAAACCCCACGATAAGTATATGAGATAAGCAGAAATATGCAGCACAGCAACATACAGGAGAGTGAAGGCGAGTTATTAACCTTCCAAAGAGAAAGAATAAAAGAATAGACCAGGGTTTATATCACTTCGTCGAATCTTGAAAGAAATCAGCGAGCAACAGCTTTAAGTAGCTCACTTTTGCATCAGACTTGCAAGCCTGAGCTATTGATCTCTTGAGTTCATACAGTTGAGAGGCTTGAAAGAGATCATACCCGAGTTTAGACGAACGTTGTAGAGCAACCTCTGAGCTATGAATCGCAGAAACCGCACACTCAGATATCCTCACCTGCCGATAACAAAGAATCCAACAGTTCACACCCATTTGGACTCCTCATCTAGCCTAGCCAGAGTAGAAGAAATGAACGATCTCGACATTTAGAGATATTTCTCTATCCAGGAACTACAAGAACCTGAAACCGACCCGTAGACTGCACATTGCTTCTCAACACTCAAAAAGGTTGACCATACTTCATAATACGTATGTTGGCGTCGCCAACACGTTGTCACGAGGTTCTTCCAAATTTAGAGAGGGAATATTATCGGAAACTCATATAGAAACCACGTAAATGGTTGTGTATTGCTGAAACCATCTATACAGGTGTGCGAGGGTTTTGAGCACATCTGCGGTTGATTTAGTCTCGGATCCTGTATGTCAATCCGACCACGGCATAAGAGTGAAAAAGAAAAGCTTACGCATTCACTGATTCGCCATGTCAGAGTCGTAATGCGAATCATGTTAGGCTCGGGTTGGGTAGATCCCTTTAGAAGTCGGATATCCTACTAATCGACGAAAACATTGAATGATGTTCAATGTATAACCTAATCAGTCTTCAAAACACATGCAGAGTTTCATTCTTTGTTTACAGGACAACCACTGAAAATAGAATGTGAGGCTGTATCCAGGTCTCCACGTATTCACCACTCTACCATACTGATCACATTCTTAAGGACACCCCGATTGTAATATTGGCAAGTCACAAGAGGCAAAAGATCTTAGTCTACTTTGAATGTCCACTAGTTTCATGACTTTTTTCTCTAGGAAATATTGTAGAATAAATGTTTCCTCTTCCCTTCCAACGAGTATGTTTTCACCTGATTAGAAACCTCTTACAGTTGAGTGTTCAAGGAACGCACTTCGAACCTACAAATTAAAAATTGCCAGTTTTGTGTGTTTTCCATAATTACACATTGATCAAAAGTCAAGTTACAATCTCATTAAGTTCCAAATTGGATTTGTAGCTGATGGACAAGAATCCTTGGAAAATGCGTGTCTTGTCTAAATTTATTATAAGAACAATTCAGTGCAAGTAAGCGTGTCATTACAAAACGTGAAGCTTCTTTGTGACTGGCGAACTGAAGGTTAAGAGCGGGCATTGGAAAATCAGCATATTAAGGTGTACCATCCCAAGCCAGTCACCTCTAGTACACGAGATCAACCACTGGAATTCCTAGCTAGATCCAGCAATGCCTTCATTCCGTGTAGGCATCCGCGAAAACTTGAAGCGAGAAAGCAGACAGATCAAGGAAGCACTTGATTGAAGAACATGTACCTTGAGCAAGAAAAGACTCATGAAAAGCGCGCTCAATTGCCACCTCTCCATTCTATTCTTGCAATAATTCCCTCTCGATTTCAATTCGGTGTGCAGAGCCGTAGCCAACATCGCTTACAAGAATTCAACAAGGAGCTAAAGGATGATGGTATTCACGGCACCACCTTCAATGCAATCCTAAGCGAATCCAGCTTCTCTAATTTGAACCGTTTGACGCGCACCACCCTCTGCCTCATGAAATCCAGCGTTTTATCGAGCCCGACTCTAGGCAAATAACTTTCATACATTCAGCTCCAGAACTCAATTATACATCGCAGGCGAACCCAGATGTGATGGCAGCAGCATAGCTTCGAACTGAACTGCTAGGCAGCAGCCACGTGCGATGTCATCTTCCTTCAAATTTGGTACCATAAGAATTACGCAATCGTGGTCACTGCTGGCATCTAGCGAGGCTGCTTCTTTGTGCCAGCTACACTAAAGTAGGGTCTGTTTGAAGAGGGAACAATGTAGCCAACTAGTGTGTCCTCTACCCTCTCGCACATGGAGCAGTTCCCCATTGTCCCGCCGCTATCCCGCTTTCCGCTTCTTCACATCCGTTTAGGCACTCTTCTATGACCTTTGCTGCCAAATTTGTATCCTTCCTGACTTCTCGCTTCCCTTCCCCTACTTCGCGGGAGATATAGAAATTTGTCTACGGTCGGCCTTTAGACTGCTGCCTAAAATACAAACTCAAGGTGTTTGTGCTGTGCACGAATCATGTGACCCACCGAGATATACTCCAGGTCATATTCTCTCCAGGTACTTGAGTCTATGGTTCGTATAAACTTTGGGATCAGATTAGGTCCTCTGCACACTACTTCCTTCTTTGTTTGTTTGCAATGTCAAACAAATTCATAGCTCCCACCAGTAATATAGCATCTATTCATATATTTAGACAGTAATGAAATGCGGGGAGAGTATGTTCACTTGGATTACTATTCTAGAATATTACTGAATATATTGTAGATATAATACTCTTCAAGATTTATCTGTATTTATTTTTTCATTTAAAAACTACTATTTTGGATATTAACTTGTAATGACATGGATAAATGAAATATGTAAAAGAAGCCCTATGGTCGATTTTTCCATCATCAATTTTCTCATGGAATTTGAATTTAAGTCAATCTGAATCTCTAATAATATCGAAAGTAAATGAAGAAAAGCCCTTAAAATTCAATACTCTATTTGGGAAATATAGACTTGAGCTGATATACTTCTTGTATAAAATAACCAGTATACTCTTATTACTGATCTTTGTTAGCATTATGTACTAACAAAAGTAAAGAATTAAGGACAGACGCACTCATTAGGATTAATACTTAATAATCATATTATTATGGCTATCAAGATAATAGCTATGCTCTAACATCAGAGAATTTAGAAACAACTTTGAGATGGTAAAGTGTATTTCTTTTTATCTCCCTTGATAACTCAACAATATATTTTTATTTTAAATATATGGAAATCTTTTTCAAAAGTACAATTGATTGTATCTTGTGATAAAAAAACTCTAAACAAAGATAGCTTTGTCATTCATTTCTATAATGTAAATTTTACTAAATAGAAGGAAGTCTTCTTTTTAAATATACTCAAATAATCTAGACTAAAAGTTTTATCTTCTTGATAAAGAAATAGTCACTCAACTTACCAACAAGTTTGAAGCCACTCTTTTGTACAAACTCCTCAACCCAAGTAATAATGTACACATATTTTTGCCTTCACTAAACATCTATCTAGGATCTCATTGACGGAAGCACTCCTCGAACCAGGACAACCTTTTTGGTAAGGTACTCGCGGTCTTCATTCCAGTGTCTCCATTCTTAGATGTCTTTATTGCTTTGTACTACTACTTCCTGATCATCTTTTAAAAGGCGACCGCGTAGGAAAAATGAAGGATGGGAAGACCCCATCAAGCCGTACAAGGGAGAGAAAAAAAGGGAACATGGGGCTAAGCCCCATGTTACCCTTGATCATCTGGGATTGAAACTTTACTCAGATATCAAAACTATAAAATATCAAAGGAGAACATAGGAGAGAAACCGGTAAGAAGATATAAACCGAATGAAAAATAACTATTAAACTGGATAAAATCTCAATAAGAAATTCTATTGGAAAAAATCTGGCTGGTATTAACTGTTGTTATATTATGGTCTGCAAGATAAGATTTCATGTAAAATTAAGTTTATTTATCATATGGAAATCTTTTAAAACAGCTAAAGAATAGTTCGATGAAATATTAACTTAACAAGTCAGGTAAAGAAGACTAATATGCACTTACTTAGGTGACATGTGGTTCGATTAATATAGCATTATAGTTGATCCAATATTAAGGCAAACTCCTCTTTATCAACTTAGTTTTATTTCATTGCCCATTTAAATCAATCAATAAAATATAGTAGTCGTTGTTGAGTTTTACTTGAAAGATCGAGAGAATAAAAATAGATTAGATATTCCACTTTATGCCTTTAGCTTTTTTCTTTTAATTTTTTCCGTACAATCTCACCACTTTTGTAGTTAGGCTCTTCCTCCTCCTCACGGGATAGTGACATATGACTCCTAACAAAGAAACAGTCTTTCTTTATCGGGAAAAATCCCAAATAAAATTTTACTTTAAACATGAGCTAACTAGCCCAAGTGAAATTGTATCTTCCTTAGCAAGATAGCTAAAGCAAAAAGATTGTAACAGTTTTTACCATTTAAATGATAATAAGTTGTAACCATTAACTTATACACTCTCATAAGAATTCATTAAATATGATGTAGCAAAGCCATTAACTATAGCATATTAAATAAACAAAATTTGAGCACTTATGCTTATGCTATCTTATCTTCAATCAACCAGCACATGGAACCTGTTTAAAATAACATTTATCATGTACTACTTCTTGCTTAATATTCTTATTACATGCAAAATAAGAAAAATTTACTAGTCACTTGCCTTAAATTTCATTTAATCCTCATAATCCATTCAAATTAACCGATCTCCTTTCTTATTCATATTTTCTTCCTTCTTGTCACTTGATAATTCTCATAGAATCTATCACTTCGTTTATAGATCCAATCAATTAGTACAATCTCTTCCAAATAATACTTGAATGAATTCCGATCTGTGGTTTTTCAAGTATTATTCCACACTTTTTGCTTACTCAAGATTGATCATGCTTAGTAATAGTTTATTTAAGATAAACAACCAAGTTTAATAAATTAATATACACCTTAGTTATTCATAAGGATAATTCTACTTCTTAGACCCTTATGAAGATACTTGAATTGATAAGGAAAGGTGAGTATTTAAACCGTCTAATGAGATTTTACTAAAGGAGAAAGGTAAACAACACTATATCAAGGAGCGAAAACTAAGAAGATGGCTGAAAACTAAAAAGAAGAAATTAGGGGGAGGTTTACAAATGAAAAATAAGGATCTACATATTTAAAGTCAAAACTGTAAATTTAAAAGTTTGTGGATTTTGTTAAGAGATTTGCAGGAACTATGTTCTGATATAAAGGCTAAGTTTGTTCATAAGCCTCATAAACAAGGAAAGTGCTAAAGGATGAGAAGAAAGCCTTGTAGGAATTGATAATGGAGTATTTAAATTTTAGATTTCCAATTTACAAGATAAGTTGTCTAAAGAAAATAAAATTTTATATTCTCTATATTTTGCATAAGTTCATTATTAGATCTCTTATTCCTATGGTTGAAGTTGAATATATAAATTTAAGAGCTACACAATGGTATAATATCCATTTAAATAAATTATATAAGAGGTTACCAAAACTCCATTATTACAATATTTGTCAGTATTCTAACATTTATAGATTTTCATTCCAATCTTTTTTATCAATTAGCACTTTACCATCGAGCCTTGCTACTTTAGATTCTAAAATTCTAGATATCATATCCAAAAGGAGAAAAAGTGTTTTATTTTTATAATTCATGTATTAGGCTTGGCTCATTGTGACTTTAGTCTTATGAGATGCAGAACTCATAGAGCTTTTTGTTATCACCATAATCATTCAAAATAGATACTAGATGACAAAAGCTACAAAAACCACACAAATATAATATTTTATATTATCCTTGTAATAATGATAAGAATAAAATATTTTGGTAAATAATAGGTCAATCTCATAAAGGTACAATTGAAAAAAAAAATTATAAAAGAAAATATACCAAATAGTTCTTTATTGTTTTTCAAACCTCTTTGGTAAAGATCAATCCTAAAAGAGTGCAATTTCAACAAGAATGCAAATTTCAAGAATAAATAAACACAAACTTACAATCAAACAATATTTAGTTATACTAATGTTTGAGAATGATGTATAAATCAAAGATTTAACTCATTTCTTCTAAACTCCGTCACTTTGAATGAGCATGCAATGTCTTTCTCCAAACAAACATATCTTCATGCCAAGGATTGATTTTGCATAAAGATCTTTATGGTGATACACCTTTATTTCACTTTTATTATTAATTTGTTAGGATGGTAGTTTCAATATGAAGTAGTGCAGAAAGTTGTGAACAGAGACAAACAAATGGAATTAGTTGCTAAAAAAATATCTCACAAAGTAAGCAAGACAACACAAATTCCAAATAAGTTCCTACAGTCGAGGCATAAATCCCTCATGCAATGACTACAACCTAGTTCAAGTGGTTAGAGGATCAAGATTTTGTATCATGACTTGTATTGCATAACAACACTTTGTTCTTACAAACATTAGAAATACAAATGCGGCTTGGGAATATGAAGATGTCAAATCCAATACAATAAACTTTGCAATGTTGAGATGCTTTGTTTTCAACCAACATGCAACCAAAACTCATGCATCACGCATGAAGGCATTGCCAAAGAATGGACTTTTGACCATTTGGGTGCCAAGTGACACACGCTTGAGATGCGACCATGACCCTTCACCAATTGATGAAATGGCTAAAGGATTGACCATTTTGTTAAAACTAGAAAATGATGTTTCCACCTTGCAACAAAGAACTTTCACTTTTCACTTTTTATGTTCTCAATACTTTTGTGCATAAGAATTAGTCTATGATCTTGATGGTATTCACTTTTTTCAATAGAGTGCCAAAACTTGAGAGCTTTTGCAAGAAGGTGTTGGTGATAGGGTGGGTTTTTATATTAGAATATTCAACAATTGCAAAACAGACCTTGGAGGTGAGAGAAAAGGCAAGACAAAGAAGACATATAGAGATTGTTAGCAAACCTCCAAAAATTTCTAAATTGGACTTATATTGCAGATCTGATTACATAAAAAATAGAAATATAGAGTTCTTGTTGTGAGATTAAAGTCTATTAAACATATCCCTACTAAAGGAGATTCATGAGAATACCCACACAAGTGGCAAAACTTTGAGAGGAAACCTTATATTATAAACAAAAGGCCACTTGCAACAAGTGCTTGGATAGGAGTGCTAGTCCTTTGGCCAATGTACATAGACATTCCAAGTAAGAGTCTCAAGCCAAAATATAAGACTCCTATGCACATAAGAAATCAACAAATAGATACATGATAGATGACTAAAAAGATCCTACCAGATGAGTAATGATTGAAACCATCATGAAACTCTTCAAGTCATAAAAAATAGCCTACATAAACTTGAATAAAGCAATCTTCTTCCAACTTCTACATGAAAGGAGATCCGTAAATTAGGCACAAATGTTTTGAGAATGCATGAGTGCGTTATTGGAAGACATGAAAAAAGGAGAAGCTACAACCATAGCTCCTTTTGTGTTGCATTAACACATAGGAATGAGACTACTCACAAAAAATAGAAGGCAAAGTACCCCCACCCACTTCCACCATCTAGCATATTTTAGTGTGCACTCAAATATGCTAGATGCACCCAAGGAAATACCCAAAATTACCACAAGGTAAACAAAGAATATGCTAGACCAAAGAAGTTCATACTTGTTGAGGAGACTACACTATGATGAATCCTTACAAGAAGGTACTCATAGTGAGATCCAAAATTAGGCCTCCTAGATACAAAAACAAACTATCTAACTGATTGACATGTTGTCAAGCAATAGTAGAAGTAGATAAGTCCCCAAAAACAAAGGGTAAGATGACACAATGGGCAAATTTGATCAATCTATACATGAATGGGCAGATAGTTGTTGATCAATCTGCACTAAGGGAAGATAGCCTCATTAGACAAGGCATGACCAAGAAGTGATAATCCCTTTATCCATATGTTTTCACCTGCACAAAATGACACGTTAGATATTAAAGATTGTAACAATAAAGTACAATCATTCCCAACACCAAACAAGGATATAACACATGGTGGTATCTTTGGCAAAAGGAAAGGAGAAAGAGGAAGAACACAAGAAAATCCCTATCTCCAAGGTAAAGAAGACACATATAGAGGTATTAACCTTCATCAACCTTGTCTTCAAAATGCCCAACAATGAAGTTGGGTTGTTGAGAACAAAGCATGACAACAAAACAATGCATAAGGATCAAGAACCTACTAGGCAAAAAGTTGTCCAAGTATTGAGCCACTCACCAAGGCTAATATCCTCAAATGAAAGAGTAAGACTCCACAAGAGGACAATTACATGATGAACATACTGCAAAAGAAGTTGATGTTATGGCCATAGCCCACAAAGCAAAGAGGGAAGACCATCAAGATCAATCTAAGGATGCACGGTTAGATAGCAAAGAACAAACAAAGAACACTAGTATGATTGAGGACATTTTATGCCATATGAAATGTGGAAGCAAGTTCTTTTGCGGCTGATGGTAATATACGCTATCAACCTTATTACACCCACAATGAAGGCCTTGGAGGATTTTTTGCAATTTTTTCTAGAATTCAATCCTTATTCAATTCAATTCAATTCAACACTTATACAATACCTATATAAGCTTGGTCAGATGATGACAAAAGATAAGACTCTACTTTGCAGTAAGGTATACCAAGTCAAACAAGAGCTCATGATGAAAAAAGAGGATTTCAAAGAGAAGGATTGCAAGAGAAGGATTATATGTTGTAGATATTTCAAAAGAAGAATTTGCATGATGAGAGGAACATAAAGTGGTCCTATGATGCTTACAAGCAAATGTCACTGCCATTGACTACAAGTTATCCAAACAACAAGTCCAACATGAAGACCAAATATAGGCACATGATAAAGAAGTGATAATTCTACAAAATCAATTAGAAGAGGCCAAAACCAAGACAACCTAGTAGTAGCTAAGTTCCTACACATGAAATTAGTAGGAACTCACTACAAGCCTTAAGTTCCAAAAAGAGAAAGAGATGAGTTGACAACCAAGATTTGTGATGAGATGAAAGAGGAACTCCATGGAGAGCATATAAACCTAACAAACAAATGAATAGGTCTACTTTTGGAAATGGGACACACTACCACCCAACTTTTCAAACAATTGGAACAAATTGCAATTGAGCAACCACAATATACAAAGTTGAAGGACATCAAGATGCTAATTGATGTACTTGAAAGGAAGGTATATACAAACAATTGGTTTAAGGCATCAAACTATAAGCCCACTCCATGACCAAGTTCCATAAAACAATGACCAATTTCAAATGAACCCTTGAAGGTTATAGAAAGGAGCTCATTGAGCTCATTTGACTATGCAAGATAGAATGAAGTTTGTCTTACATGCCACCGGATCACAACACAAACAAGTAACAACTTCATACAAAATGACTTGTGGCAACTTCTTACATGATGAACAAGTGACAACTTAGTATAAAACAATCACAACTCATCTTTTAGTTAGGGTGGGATAGACATTGTAATCATAGTCCAAGGTCCTTTTTATTAATACATACCTTATACATAGCTATTTAGGTTACAAGATGAAGGTCTTGTGTTAGCCTATTACCTACAAGACAAAATTGGGGGCATGATGTAATACCAATGGCTATACATATCATCTAGAGTTGAAAAGTGGCTTGGTAACATCTGGAAGGATGTTATGTATGATGTGCTAGGTAGATCAGATAGAGGTGTCACCAAAATAGTACTTCTACTAATAGGGCAAGAGCCAAAAATAGCTTGAATTTGTAATACAAAATCTAGACACATTATCAAGAGGTGGAAATTGGCTTGGTAACATCTAGAAGG
Source organism: Lunularia cruciata (assembly GCA_948567375.1). Lineage (NCBI taxonomy): Eukaryota > Viridiplantae > Streptophyta > Marchantiopsida > Lunulariales > Lunulariaceae > Lunularia > Lunularia cruciata. The sequence goes on from OX419759.1 coordinate 49,616,772, forward strand.
ATATTATGCATAATGGTCTAGGTAGTTCAGACAGAGGTGTCACCAAAAGAGGACTTCTACTAATAGGGTAGGAGCCAATAATAACATAGAAACTTCAGAGCACATTTCAAAGGCCTAAATGGATAAATTAGGCCTTGAAAATGTGCAAGTTTTTCCTCCGATGAATAAATGCTAGCCTTCCATCCCCCAAATTTGTCTTGTTGAGAGCTTTCCAATGTACCTCACCCATGCAATTTGGAGATTCCTATAGGAAGATTCCCTAAAGATTCTCTCTAGTCAAAGATGGTTTGACCAACCAAATAGGATCAGAACCAACATGTCACCCATGCATGCAACCAATCTAAGGGCAGAGCTTGCTTACAAGTCACCAATCCATGTATCTGATCCAAGGGTGGAGCTTTCTTTGGAGTCCCTTTGCTATATAATTCAGTCAAGGTGCTCCTTTGAGGCATTAGAAGTTGAGTGTGAAATTGGACGTTTCTTCTTCTATGTTTCTCTTCAGGTCTCCTATCCTTGGTTACATTAGGATAGATAAGTAGATAAGATGTGATTAGCATAAATTGCCTTACATATTATTAAAATGTTTCCAATACATTGAGGCAATTGGATTTCCTTAGCATTGAGTAGGATATATAGAAAAGCTTAGGCTTAATGTTCACCAAGTTCATTCAATGCTTCTTTCTTTTGCAATAAATGAAGTTTATACCATTCAAATAATTGAGTCAATGTATGTGTATTAGTCTACACCTTGTATGAATGATTGCTTGCTTAATTGAGTAGAAGTGAAGAATTTTGACATAGGAATAAACTCACTTGAGCAAAAGGAATCATTTGTGTGGAACTAGAGTGTTCATCTCTATGTGCTCTATAGAGATCAAGGACCATATGGTGATAGACTACCAAAAACCTTGAGTATCATACAATAACACAAAACTATAGATTAAGTAACATGATTTGTTCATGACTCTCATGATGTCATGCCTTTTGGGAAGGATACAATATTACTTCATAGTTTTAGTTGTCATGGTGATTGGACCCTTGGACGATCATACTCCATCTTCATATGCACATTCTAAGATATTACTTGTAAGACTTTGTAGCACTACAAATCTCATATAACCATGAACTCAATGATGCAATAAAGATCTCAATGCTTCTTATTGTCTCAATGATGTAATCTTAAATCCGTATGTGCAAAGGGAACATAGGAAAATTTCGAGGTGAATTGGCGTTCATAACAAATGAATCACATTCATTCATGAATCCTTTGGATAGGATCTATAATGAATGTGATTACTTGTAATTTTGTCTTTTTGTAGTGTGCCAAAGGTAGTGACATTACCTTCTTTTGGGAATGACTCTACCTAGGAGGTTAAATACAAAACAATAGAACACCACCTTTTGTGACACTTTACCTTGATTTTAGTCAGCTCCAACTTGTATCCTTGTATGACCAACCGGTTCTTACCATATTGTTACAAATTTGAACAACATCTAGTCGTTCCAATCTCATCTTTGTGTTCACTTCTTTTACTACTATAGACACTATAGAACCTTTAGGTTATGTTAAGGTATTGCTTCTAGAAGATTACCAAGGGCACCAAGGATAAAACACACAAGGTAACAACTCCTCACAACAATTCCTTTCAATAACTTTAACTAGAAAGATTCATCATTCATGAAATACAAAGGCATGCTACTTCATGAAGGAATTATAAACAAAAAGGAGTTCTTTGCTTTTCAACTTAAATATTTAAGCAAAAACTTATTTAGTTATAGTAAGAAAACTAACTATTCTTAAGAATGATTAAAATTGAATATAACTAAAGAAAACTTGATATCTTCATAAAGGAATAGACAAGAAAAGAAGTCTAACTATAAAGTTCCTTTATCTAGCAACCAAGAAACTATTATGTGTAACCTGTCAAATATATCAAATAATTATAATCTTATATTCTTTTGTAGTTCAATTGTCTTTTGTTGAACTGTATTTGCTAACTCAAATTGCTACTTCCTCCCACTCCTATTTTTGGACTTCCATGCATAATATAATGCTTAATCTTCTTCAATTCCTTCAACTCTATCTCAAAAAGTGTATAATTTGTATATTTTTCAATTGTCTTCCATAATTGGTTGCATAACAATTGGGTAGAGGTCTCCTTTACCAAAGGAACTTGTCCTTCAAACTAAGTAGTTTCCCTTAGATCCATTCCAAAAGGCCCCCTTGACTACTATTGCCTTGACACCAACCTAGGTAAAAAATTGACTAAAACATGCAATATCAAGCCTTACAAGGGATAACATTCCATACGACTAGTGGAAAATTGAATTTCAAGAATGAATCTATTCTTTTGATTATTCACAATTGAGATCATTGATTGTTCTGCAAGTGTGTTTCCATGTGGGTACTTGATTGATAAAGCCCTCACATGGTATGATGTTTGGGAATGATCAATGTTGGCAAAAGGAATAGAGGTCACTTGGATGGAAGTGTAGGAAGTGTTGCTAAAGAATTTCCAACCCATGGATTTTGTGCATATGGCCAAACCCAACTATAGGATTTGAAGCAAAAAAACAATGTACAAAAATATGTGAATCTATTTCTTGATCTACAAGTTGCAATAACTAATATGAGTCCAATAGAAGCTCTAGATAATTTCAAACAAGAGTTAAAAGAGTAAATTTGCCAAGAAGTAATGGTACAAAACCCTTGCATTGTTTCTTAAGGCATTGCTTGCACTCAAAGAACAGCATGGTCACTTGGAGGAGGTGAAGTGGTAGTCTTGACTCAACAGTATAGGGCTAAAACACTACACTTTGGTTGACAAATTCCTATGGAATTGTGTAACACTTGTTTCCAAGACTAAGAAACATAACCGCTCTAAGTGGAACAAGGACAGGTCAAAGAAAGGAGAGATGGAGTTCCATGAGAGGAAGGGACTCAAGCAAAACAACACCATTGTTACAATTGTGACCAAGTTGGGCACATAGCCATCAATTGTTGTGCTCATCTTCCTAAAGGTCCTCGGTCTCTATACAAGCAATCTTTGAACAACATGGAGAGACAAATTGAAAAGGAGGATGTGGAAACCACATTGTAAAATGAAGATTGCAAATAAATGAACCTTTTGGCCTTACTAGCTCAATAGAGAAGCAAAAAAGTGAGGGGAGAAAGAACACAAGTGCACAAAGATTGAGGAAGACAAACTCATAATTGATCATCATGAATGGAGTCTTAGAAGAAAATCAAGTGAGAGTATTGATAGATTTTGGAGCAAGAAAAAATTTCTTATTTTGCTTTGTTGCATAGATCCATAAGGTTAGAGATGGATCTTGAGAAGGATGAGAATGAAGAGGTAGAATTACCTAATGGGAAAACAAAGAGGATTGAGTCATTACTTAGAAAGGTAGCACTCTCTATAGGAGAGTATCAAGAAGCAATTGAGTGGCAAGTGATATGGTTAGCTCATAATGATGCAACCTTAGACATGCCATGGATGGAGCACTACAACCCCATGGTATATTAGAGGAAGAAATTAGTGAGAAATCACCAATGGAAGATCACTGGGGTTGCCAAAAGATCATATATGCAAGACTTGCCTCTCTATATCATAGGAACAATATCTATTTGTAAGACATAGATAGATATTTCATTGGTCTAATAAGAGAAGTCTAGAGTGCATAACTTGATGGAAAATTTTTTGAGAAATTGAAAGATGTAGTCAATGAGTTTCAAGATGTCTTCCTAAGTGACCAAATACCCTTAGGGTTACCACCAAAAAGGAAAGTAGATCATAAGATTGGGTTAATTCTTGAGAAGACACCTCCTTTTAAGGCCCTATATCGTTTATTACTTCATGAGTTGGAGGAATGTAAGGCTCAAATCAAGGATATGTTGCAAAATGGTTTATGCAACCTAATATATCACCAGATGAGGCTCTTATTTTGTTTGTGAAGAAGAAGGACAATACCATGTGCATCTGCATTGAATACTGGGGTCTAAATCAACAAATGGTGAAGAAAAAATACCCTTTATCCTGCATGGATGACCTATTTGATCAACTCAATGGGGCAAAAGACTTCATTGAACTTGATATACGGAGCGGTTACAACCAAATCTAAATTGCAGAGGAAGACATACACAAAATTTCCTTTCAAATAAGTTATGGTCACCTTGAGTACCTAGGAATGCCATTTGGCCTCACCAACACACCAGCCACTTCCATGAGTTTGATGAATAATATATGTTGTCCATACTTCGATAAATTTGTTATCATTTTCCTAGATGACATCTTAGCCTTTAGTAGGATGATGATGGAACATAAATAACATTTGTGAGAAGTACTCTTGATTCTACAAAAAATTTAGTTGTATGCCAAAATCTCAAAGTGCAAATTTGGCAAGTCTAAAGTAGACTACTTGGAGCATAGAGTAAGTGCAAAAGGTATTAAAGTGTTGATAGACAAAATACATGTCATTTAGAAATGGGGTGCTCCAAAGTTTAAACTAAACTCAAGAGTTTATTGGGATTGACATTATATCAATGATTTGTCAAGGACTTCTCCAAGGCTACAAAATCTCTAATGGCACTACTTGGCAAGGAGAAGAAGTGGATGTGAGGAACTACACAAAAATTTGCCTTTCAAGAATTGAAAGATGCACTACTACTACATCAATCTTGAAATGGTATGACCCAAAACATCCAATCAAGTTGGCTACAAATGCATCAAACATAGCAACAGGAGCAACAAGAGTGGCATGACGGATGGCACCTATTAGCATATTTCTCTTGAAAGCTATTATTGGCAAAATGCAACTATAATACCTCCAAATAGGAAGAGTTGGCCATTGTCCTTGCAACCAAGCATTGAAAGTACAATCTTTGCAAGAAGGCATTTGTAGTAGAGATATACCACAAACCTTTAGTCTACCTCAAGACACATAAAGATCTATCTCTTCAATAGATATGGTGTGCAAAGTGGAGAAAATAATTCAACATGAAAACCATATATGCAGAAGGCAAGAAGCAACTTGAAGATGCATTCATCCAAATGCCTATGGCAAACAACCTAGTGGTAGAGTCAAGATGAGCCCAAAATTTTGGCCAAGGATTCTTGCTATTACAAAAACTAACCCATAGATTGTAGAAACTTGATCATCCAAAGGTGTCACTAGTACCCAAGGACTCACCTTTCACGATGGTAGGTTATGGATCCCAAATGCAATGAGCATAAGATCCACCATCCTAGCAAAATGGCATGATTCTACCATTGTAGGTCATGTTGGAGTGGACAAGACCTTAGATGCAATCAAATGCCATTACTATTGGCCCAAGATGAGCAAAAACATGATGGAATACATTCAAAGCTTCTTGCTCTATCAACAAAATAAAGCTCCTAATCAAGCTCCCATAAGACTCTTTCAACTCCTCCATACTCCTACACAACATTAAGAACATATAAGCATGGATCTGGTTTGTGAATTGCCAAAGACCACCTCAGGGTTTGACTCCATTGTAGTTTTTGATGACCAACTCAACAAAATGATTCATGTACTGTAACACCCATTTGTGCATGTGTGTTGTATTGTGATATTTAGCTTGGTATTACAAGTACTTGAGAGATATTATTTATATAGAGATAAAAGATAGTTCTACATTAATCATGATTAGCTAAAGTTAGTCATAACTAAGATAGAGGAAACCTTACTTTAGAGGAAATAGAAAAGATGAGCACCATTATTTTGGATTCTAGTGTGTTGACTTGGTATTATTCCTAGGTGTTTGGCTTTAAGGAAAGAGTTGAGAACTCTTGGGCCAGCAAGCCTTCTTGTGTTGGATTCTTCTTTAGTCCAAGGAAAGCCCATGTGAAGGAATCCTTGACTTAGTGGTTGGATCAAGATAAGATCACATGCTTAGAGTAATATGCCCATGTGGATAGATATTCATTTATACTTTTTGACTTTACTTGACTTTTAGCCTAGTAACTTGAGTTACTATGGTAAATAGTAACTTTAGTGCATGACTATTTCACGAGTATATAAACAAGAGGTGAGGAGGTACTCATCATCCTTTCATTTGCAACTATATCTCTCTCATTGAGTTCTATAATGAGCAATGTCTTGAGTATTGGAGTGTTTGCCTTGGAAGAGTATGATTGAGTTGGGGTTCTTTGCTTTTTTAGTCCATGGTGCACTACCGTAATAGCCATCAAAGGTTCATCTAAGTGAGAGATAGGCCAGCTCACATTTTTGGTTCAATTGCCGGGACCTCTTTAGAAGGCAAGATAATGTTCCGCGTTCAATTCTACAGTAGGCACAAGGAAGCTATGAGAGCTCACTTGGAGAGAACATTAGGGGGGAGAGAGCTAAATTTATGTTAGAGAACCAAGACCCATTTGTATACCTTGTAGTTTATTATCATGTCACTGAGGTGATTTGTCACATCTTGTACACATGAGGGGCTTTGGAGAGATTGTGTGAGGTGGATTGCAGATTTTGGGGATTACGGTGATTTTGGGCAAAATCTCAAGTTTGAGATCTAGGCTTGAAATTTCTACACATGATAGCTTGGGTTATCCTACAGTTAGCACAATTAAAATTATTTGGAGAATCACTATGCACATTGGGCTAGAATTTTTGAAAGTTGATAGGGTAAACTGCTCTTGCAATTGCATGCTCTCTAGAAAATTATACAGAGTTTGCCATTTTTTCAATTTTAAGTGGATTGTTTTGAAACTTTTTGAGAAAATTCAATGTATTATATCATACCTGTTGACACAAAAATTAGACAAAGATCATTCTTGCATAGGGAGTTATGAGTTTTTAAAGTGAAAGGGGTGGTTTTCAAACCAAATCTGAAATATGTATGCTGAATAGAAAGGTGCCTAGGCCAAATGGCTCAATGAAAAGATCTGAAATTTTTCAAGTAGAGATGCCGTAAATTTTTGATAAATTATGAAAATATTCACAAAACTATGATATACCAGTTGAGAGAATTGAGTGACACTATGAAGAAGTGTCAATTCTACAAAGTTTAGATTTCATACATGAGTGTGAGAGCAACAAAAAGTATGTTTGAGTGTTTAGACTCATCTTGGGAATATGAAGGTCACCAAGAGTGAAAATTGAGGCTATGCAAGGTTCCACAAGGGTTTGAGGTGATTGAAGAGGTAGATTTGAGGAGAAGAGAGTTTAGAATAAAATTTGAAGAGAGTGTTGAGAGGATCCAAAAGCCTACACCACTTGGAGGAAAGAGTGAGTCTAAGTGCTTTATATGTAGAAAGAAGGGATATAAAGCAAGTTCATGTCTATTGACCTTTGAGAGCAAGAGATTGAAGGAAAAGAGAGGATTACTTGACTTGGGTTTGCATGTTGGACCTTCTTCACCAAGATTGAGAGGGAGAAGATCTAAGACCAAGGAGTTGTGTGAGGTTTGTGGAGTGGAAGGACTTCCAAAAGAACATGAGTGTAGTGGAGTAAAAGCATTTTTGGAAACTTTGGTGAAGGATCTTGGTGAGAGTCTTAGTGCAGCTACAGAAATACTATCACTTGCATTAGTTAGTTCTCAAGATTAATGATGGAGATAATCTTTCAACTTATGGATAAACTATCCATGAGAGTTTGATTAATATACACTCTAGGATTTGATGTTGCTATAGAAATATTGGAGCAACTTGAATCTTTTTTGTTTCCTAGTGTGGATTACTCTCAAATGGTGTTAGTCATGTGTATACTCTATTGGTTAGAGAGTGAGAGAAAAAAAAGAAAAAAAAGAAAAAAATTGAGGGAAAAGAAAGATAGTGAGGGGTTAAGATGTGGAAACTTCTGGTTTTCTTTGGCAAGGATGGAGAAGATGTGAAAGCCTTTGTGAGAGACTTCAAGAGAGCTTACATAGGAAACAATGAGAGGAGGAAGAATAAGTGGGCCTCACTATTACCAGATTTCTTTGAGGATGCAGCCCTTACATGATATGAATCAAAATACCAAAAGAGAGAGAGGAGAGATGGGCAAGAAGAGTCTTGGGAGACTTTGACTTTAGCACTCATTGACAACTTTCTTCTTGATGAGATTTATGATAGATTGATGGGTGAGGTTACCTTTTTCAAACAAGGAGATGGAGAGAAAGTGAGAGTCTATTTGGAAAGAGTGGAAAAGTTAGAGTCCAAATTTTACATAGTGTTGAGGAAGAGTGGGGATGATGTGGAGACTACTATGATTGGCATATGGGCCATGCTCACCAAGAATTTTGTGTGAGGGTTGAGTCACAAATTAGAAGCAAGGTGAGATATGAGAAACCTTCTTCTAAGGTTGAAGCTATCAAGATCGCAATTTGTATAGAGGAGAGTTTGGAAGGAGATGAGAGTGATTTGGTGGTAAATGAGGTTTTGCATCCTCCTCAAGGTTATAAGTATGGTGGAACTTTTGATACTTTGGTGGCAAGGGTTACACCACAAGTAGTAGTTGCTCCAGTTTTTGCACCTCCACCAAAGGATCCACTTCAAACCATCACATAACAACTTGTAGATCTCAAGATCAATGTGGTGCAACTGTGAGAGAAGAGAGAGGTGGATCAGAATGTGAGGAGAAGGGCTAGGAGTTATGGAAGTTATCCATATAGAGGAGGCCAACAAACCAACAATTTCAATGAGAAAAATTGTTTTGGTTGTGGAGGAAGAGGCCATATCCAAAGGAATTGCCCAAATTCCACTTACAATGGGGGGAGGGGTTATGAGAGAGCCAATAGAGAGAAAGAGGGAGGTAGTGAAACCCAAGTGGCTCCTAATCCAAACAAAGGTAAGGGGATAGCATCTATAGATGTGGTTGAGAGCAAGTATGAGAAGGGAGAGTGCTCAAACTCCAAGAGTCTTAATTTGGAGCTTTTGGCACAAGAGAAGAAGAGAGCTTGTTTTGTAGAGGATGTGCACTCTTCTCAAGGATTTACTCCTAGCCAAGATACTCATATGCCTACTAGGAGCACTCATACAAGCACTTCAACACAATTGACAACAAAGACTCCAAGGAAGAAGTTGGGGATGGAGGACTTCTTGATCTCAAAGCAACAATGGAACTACAATGTCTTGGAGGATGTTTGTAGTCACAAGGTTAACATCATAGTGGAACCATTGATTGCTTTGAATCCTACTTTGAGAAAGGAGCTTAGAGGTGGTTTGAGTTCTTCAAGGAGAAAGAGGAAGAAGGAAAAAGTTCCAATATCAATGGGGGTGGTGGATGCCAAACCAACACCATGGGAGGCTTGTGAATATGCCTCCAAGATTGATGTGAGAGTAAATAGTCACAACATCAAGGATGCATTGGTTGATGGAGGATCAACAATGAATGCCATGTCAGAAAGGTTGATGAAGAAGTTGGGTATGATACACTCAAGACCTTTAACATTTGTGGTGAGCATGGTGAACAAGCAACAAGTTTGACCAGTAGAGGTGATGGATAAGGTGGTAGTTTTAGTTATGAGAGTTCAAAATCTCATGACTTTCCAAGTCTTGAAGGATTCAAGCTATGACTTACTTCTTGGGAGGCCATGGTTGAGAGCAGCACACACAACTGATCGATGGCACAAAGTGTACTTGAGGATTGGACCATCAAACTATATAGTCAGAGTTCTTGTGACTAACACCACCAACACTTCACATTCAAATACATCATATTCTAAAGAAGGAGCTTTAGGTGGGGACACAAGCATGGAGGAGGAGACTTCTACGGCGGAGGATGAATTTGAATCAGATTTAGATGTGTATCTCTTGCGTGCTATGGATTTTGTACCTAAGCCAGAGATTTTGAAGGACCCAAAAATAAATCACCATTGATACTTGAGGAGGTAGAGAGAAGGTTAGCTACCGTCCAATATGGCCCAAATGTTACCAAGGAGTAGAAGGTGAGATTTGAGGAGATTTTTTGCAATTTCATCCATGTGTTTGCTTTCAATGACAAGGATTTGAAGGAAGTCACCTTGGAAGAGCACAAGATAGAGGTGGAGTCACATGCAAGACCAATCTGCCAAAAGCAACATTGCATCAGCCCATCAATATCTTTGGTTGTGAAGGAGGAGATTGATAAGCTCAAGGAGGCTGGATTTATCTTTGAGGTGGAGAATTCAGAATGGGTGTCTCTAATTGTGATTGTGAAGAAAAATAATGGCAAGCTTTGAGTATGTGTGGATTACAAGAAGCTCAATGCTGTTACCAAGAAGAACTACTATCCATTACCATTCATTGATGAGATCTTGGAGGAGGTTCTAGGTCATGAGAGGTATAGTTTTGGAGATGGTTATAGTGGATATAACCAAATCAAGATTGACTAGAGCATCAAAAACTCACCACATTCACCACACCTTGGGGAACTTACGCTTTCAAGGTCATGCCTTTTGAGCTTTGTAATGCTCCAGTCACATTCCAACGGTTCATGAACAAGGTATTTGAACCTTTCATTGGGAAATTTGTGAGAGACTTCATTGATGACTTTTGTGTCTACGGGAGCAAGGAAGAGCACTTTGAGCACCTAATCAAACTCTTGCAATGCTTAGATGAGGCAAATGCATCACTCAACCCAAAGAAGTGCTTTTTTGGATGTGAAGAAGGTCTACTTTTAGAGCACATCATCTCCAAGGATGGAATAGCAGTTGATCCTAAAAAGGTGAGGAAAATCTCAAACCTTCCATTCCCTTCAAGCTTGAAAAATTTATGCCAATTCATGGGGATGGTTGGGTAATATAGGAGGTTTATCTTCTCATTTTACAACAAGGCTTATGCATTGACCATCTACATGAAGAAGGATGTAGATTACATGGCAATATTGGAAAACAAGGAGGCTCTCAAAGCTTTTGAGGAGCTCAAGCAATCCCTTATTGTAGCCCAAGTTCTTGCTAAACATGATTAGAGTAAGCCTTTCATCCTCTACACTAATGCTTCAAATGTAGCTATAGGATGCACTCTTAGTCAATTAGACCAAGATAGGCATGATCATCCAATAGCTTATGCTAGTAGGCAGCTAATTTTAGCAAAAACAAACTACTTTGTCATAGAGAGAAAGGTTGGCAATGATCTTTGGTCTCAAGAAGTTTAGACAATACTTGATTGGAGGGAAACCTACAATTGTCACATATCACAAGGCTTTGAAGTACATCTTCAACAAGCCTAATGTGGAAAAGAGGCTAGCAAGGTGGATGATACTCTTGTCTGAGTATGACTACACCATTGAGGATAGGCTAGGAAAGAAACATGTTCAGAATCTCTCTCTTTCAATAGTAGAGTAAGATGCTCTATTTATTATTGCATAACAATGATAACTTTAGGTATTGTCACCAGAATACTACTCTACCAACTATCTATTTTAAGTTAGCATGTGGATGCAACATGTTTACCACCCCCCATGATTTAGAATTGGAAGCTCTCTTGTAATTAGCATACTTATATAAATTGCTTACAAGAAAATTCAAAGAAAAAGAGAGAGTTATAAATGAAAGGATTATGAGTCCATACTCATCCTTTCTTTGTATAACTGTGAAACTCTTATAGCCAAAAGTTACTAATTATTAAATGAGCTAAATTAACAAGACAACATGGAATCTAAAACAAAGATAATATCCAAACTCATGAGAATTATCTCATAAGCATATGATCTTATCTTGATCAAACAACTAGGTCAACAATTGTTTCACATGGGTTACCTTAGACAATATGAATATGTGCACTAAAAAGGCTTGTGTATCAAGGAGTTTACACATTCTTTCCTCAAAGCCAGATATTTAAGAAGAATAAAAGATCTTACACTAAGATCCAAATGAGTGATACTTAGCCTCACAAGCTCCTCTAATGGCCACCTCTACCTTTGCTATGACTTAATCTAGCATGGCTAATTTAGAAGTTTGATTAAATATCATAGAAAAATTCAGTTCATATAATTACAATATTAGACCAGATACCCCAATAGAGCAGACATGCTCTGATTAGCATTATAGTTTGAGCCTAAAGGGATTTTGATATCTCCTAGATAAAGTCATCTTGACAATAAAAAAAATTCCACTATAGTATAAAATCCCATGCAAAAGTCCAAGATGGAATTGCCACTCTAGTGTAAAATCCATTTTAAGGTACTATTTTAATATAATATAAAATTCATTAATTTGTCCCATCAAGTGTCCAACAGTTTTATATTGGATCTTTCTTTTTACATAGCTATACTCAGCTAAAGATGCATCTAACTGAGTTATTAATAAAATTAGCAAACTATAAGTTGCTCAATACCACTAAAATACTCTAGAAGTTAATATGCACCCGAGGGTATTATAGACCACTCTTTTTTCCCTTTAAAATTATATCCAATCAAAATAGTGAAATATAAGTTTTAAGACATTCTACTTGTGGATTTGGGTCAAACTTGGTCTTGTTAAAAAGCTCTTACCAATGATTGGCTATTTTTAGTACCATTTTAAACACCAAATTCTTTAGTTCCAAAATATATGCTTGTGTCTCATTTTTTATTTATAAGAACTCAAGTCCTAATTTTGACATATTGAGACTTATTTTGGAGGTCCAAATTATATATCTCCCTAGATATTTATGTGCTTATATTAATCTTGGTTATTTTTTGAATAGGTCCTTTTTATTGACACCAAGATTGAGCCAAAACATCCCTAAAGATGAGGCTCACCTTTCAAACATGAGGATTTTTTGCTTTTGTCAGTAAGCACTAATGCCACAACTCCTTGTCCTTCTTGGCCTTGTCTTTATTATACCACACTTATAAAATTAAAATGATGGCCAATACCATTGTATTGAGAATTTATATCTCATAATATGGAGACTCTAATATATATCTCTTACTCAAAACATATAATTTAATTTGAGTAATGAGGCTCTAATCTCTAAGTTTAGATATATGTTTAGTTTGCTGGATTTCCAAGGATCCTTGTGTGGTAAATAATATATAAGGATTATGATTAAGTCAAATTGAGCTTAATAACATAATCTCTAAGCTCCAAAACAAACAAACAAATATCTTTTGCTTGACTAACATTAAGGGAAATATTTATTTAATACTCAACACTCCTTAGTTCCTTGTTGCTTGTTCATTGAACTCTCTTTAAATGTTCATAGTACTTCCACCTTTGTACCATCTTATTTTCTTCCTTATAAGAAGGCAAATCTCATCTACTTATTTCATAAAATAAATTATTTTGATATCCAGCCCAACAGTAATTTTTTGGTTATTGGTGAGAGGTTATGCTAGTCATAACTTTCCCTTTGAAAGGTGAGAAAATGACGAGGGCAAGAGAATGGCAATAATAGAGTATGGACTTCCTCCTTCCCTCATGTTGTGCTTTGGCAACAAGTTTCTCATTGGCCAGTATTTAATGTTATCAATCACAAGATAGGCACCTGGTTCAATTGAGCACTTTTGGGTTGTGTCATAATGAATTAGAATTAGTAAAATGATTTATGCATCATCCAGGAAACTCATCCCTTGATAAATTTTGTAAAATTTCTCTCAATTATTTTGGTCATTTCTTTATCTTCAAAGTGATCTCTCTTGTAGTTTTCCAAATTGATCTTCCACATCATATTTTTGTTCATCTTTTCTTTCATGTTTCCAAACTGAAACCTTCCATATCTAATTAATTTTCCTTTCTAGACTGAAATCAACTTCTCCGCCTGCAATGCAATCACTATTGAGGATTTTGAGCAATATGAAGTTGGTTGAACCCTTGCCACTAATAGTACAAGAACTTAACATATGAAGCAAAATTTTTGCATGTAAATTGATAGAACTTCTAGAAGATATTCTAGAAAGTACTTGGTAACTTTCATAAAATAAAATTCATGAGTATTTAGAAATTTGTGTAGTAATATATGATGTTCAATGAAACTTTATAGGAGTTGATTAAGTTTGCTAAGAAGGAACTTAACTAGGCTAGGTAATTGAAGTTTAAGTTTACCAAGAAGAAAGTATAATTAAAATGGTTTTGTGCAATCTTTGTTATTTAAGGTTTACTGTTCAATTATTTGTCTATCTCTTCTCTTCTAGGTCCCTCTTGTTCTTTTGGAATTAAGTCTTTTATAGATTGGTTTTGAGATGTATGATGCATATTTTATAGAGTGGTTGCATCCAAAATTAATGATAAATATCAAAATGCTGTTGTGATTCAAAGATAAGGAAGTTATCTTGTGAAAACATGCAAAAAAGACTACATTTGTAATGAGTATTTTTTGACTAATGTGTAATGTATTTTCTAGTATTATTGGATGAAGGTATAAATAGTGAGAGTTGTTTCACTAAATAGATCATTTCATTCTTTTGTATTCCTAGATGTAAACACAGAGAGAGAATAAACACCAAGATACTCAAAATTTCTTTAGTAGCAATATAAAGTACTTTAGATTCTCTTTAAACCAAGGATTAAGATAGAGAAAATCTATACTACATTTCTTTACAATATTAAAATATTTATCTAGTCTACTATTACTATGCTTACCTTCTTAAATAGAAGTTCTTAAAATCTTGTAAGGTAGTACTTGAAATTTGTAGAATATTGAGTACAAAGTTTTGGTTGTGGATGTGAAAAAAAAGTAGAATAAGATTATGTTTTGTTGAGGTTTTGAGACGTAAAAAATGATAAGATTTTAAAATCTTACTATCTGTATTTGTATTATGGATATTGTCTTGAAATTTTTATCCATTTAGATATTCATATTAAGTTCATAGTATAAATTTTAAGATATATTTTTGTTTGAGCATAAATTTTTAGCACTTTCCTGGAGATATTTTCCATTAATAAAATTAATAACAAGAATAAATTTTAGTAGTGAAATAAAAACATTTTTATACATTTTTTGATAATAAAAAATAATGATAAACTTAACTTCAATTAATAACAAACTATCTATTTAATTTATTATAAAATATAAAATAAATATTACTTACTTTCATAGTTTTTGTAAAATAAGTATATATTAATTTTATATAATATAACAAAGATTCTATGAATTTTAATCATTATTGATTTACTTACAATATTATTATCTTAGCCGGTAATTCTAACTATTGATGTATCATCATCATAAAAAGCGGATGTCAAAACTCCAAATCTTTATATATCCTTATCAAATCTATACATTCCAACAAGCAAAAAGTCTACTAAATAACAAGACATTTAACTTTGCGAAATGAAAAGTCTACCTAATTTTGAATATTTTACTTTTAATGAATGCATTGATAGAACGTTTAGCATCGAATCCTGCCATATTAGAGATAACCCTTTGAGTGGTTCCTTTTTTTCTATTCTCTTTGTTAATATGTATATTCGTAGTAGTTATATAAAGATCTTTACGTGTTCAAGATCATTTATAATAGCAAGAAGAGTCATTTACCAAGAAGCTCTCTCTCTTTGTTTCAAAAAATGTATAACCAGTAACTTGATAAAGAGCTGAACTTATGAAGCTGTCCGTTAGTAACCTTCTTGCTTACGTTATTCTTGTTAGGATATATAGCAGACAATAATAGGGACTCTTCAAAATTACTCTTTGTTTTCTAAAAACTATTCATTAACAAGTAAGATCTTAATTGGAAATGGTCAAGGAGGTTGTCTGTTTGTATTTACGTTTCAAAAAGCATTTATGTTTATTAAAAGTATACTATCATTTCATTTATTCTCCCAGCAGTACTAACGAGGATAAACCATCTCTATATTTCTTTTTGATGCTTTTAGTGTTTATTAAAAGTATACCATCATTTCTTTTATTCTCCCAGCAGTACTATCGAAGATAAATCATATCTATATTTCTTTTTGAATGGCTTAAGTTTAGCTGCTTCGGAGTAAAGGCATTTCTTAGTAGGTTTAACTTTGACTAAGCGGACATATTCAACACGAGGGTTGAAAAAAGTAACCAGGATCCATGACAAATATAAAAATAATATTTAGCAGGAAACTTCCTAGCAATAATCATTACAGAATAATGATCCTCTATCTACAATCGTCAACTCGGGGCAAAAGAAAGAAAACAATCACGTACTCCGTAGGTGAGATTCCCCATTACAAATCCACTTGCACTTCGTATGATCACATTTGGAGAATCTCTTGCAAAATGTTGCAAAATGTCCGCAACAATTCTGACCTCACGAATTTGTCAATAGAGTAGACATGAATAAGCAGCCTAATAATCTCATCCAAAGTAACCTTTGAGTGAGTACATTTACTAGTTTGCGCCATACTTTTTACATTGCATACAGAGAAAGTATCCTTCCAGTATGAACATTGCACACAATCACGGTGTGCAATGTTGATCTAAATTGGTAAAAGTTGAAAAATAGATCGGTGGGTCCCCCGATTTTTGGAGTTTACGGGGAGGATGTAGGCCAATCTCTCGCAATGCTACTCGGATCCTCGACTCTCGTCCGTCAACTATGGATGAAGAGCGATATGGGGAAAAGCTTGTGGCAATTGCTCTCTTGGGGAAGCAATGTCACACACTGCAAGATTCTCATTAGTCGACTTGTTGACCATTGAGAATGTAGTGGCGTCGATTTTGCCAGGGCGTATGGAAAGAATGAAACGGCCAAATCAGGAATATAGGGCATCGTGGCAAATAGTATCTTTTGAATCAGAGGGGTGACATTTCCAAGTACTGTAAATTGAAAAACAAAGAGTTATGCAACTTAGTTACGGTAGCTTGCATCAAACAAACTCCCCTACCGTAGATAGATTCCTGCAGTGGTTTTGGTCACTAAGGGCGGAGGTACACATTGAATTCAATGCAATTGAATTTAAAGTGTAGATTACTTTGGCACCTCCTGGCGCTTGAGCTCGAGAAGAGACTGCCTGGATTCGGGAGTGACTTTACTCATAGCCAGCCACCCAGCCACCCAGCCATAGCCTAGCATCCCCTAGCAAGTTCCGTGTCGCTTCCAGACTCGAAGTGCCAGACACTCGCCTGTCGGGAAGTAGTCAGTAAGATACCAGTAGAGTGATTTGTTTGAGGATGTTTACCATTACTGCGTAAGTACTATAAGTCTGCTGGTGAACCTGATGTCAATGAGGATGTCTACTTGTAGTTAGCTTGCAGGAATTGGTATAGCAAATCAAGTCCCAGGAAACTTTCTTTCTTGCTGTTTGCTACGGATTTTGACCTACCTGCGTCTGGAAGACAGGTTTCTATACAATCCCGTGACGACGTCATGGTGCCGAGTAGTTTCACACATGATTCTTTGAATTTGGATCGAGCTGCAAGATAGAGCGGGTCTCCCTCGTTGCAGAGACAGCAAAGGATCAACCGGGATGAGCATCCGAGGACAGCTATGATAATCCCCAACTACATCTCAATGTGTTTACCCCAGTGATCCAATGAGATTCACTGGGTTTAGGATACGAAAGAACTTCAGAGATAAACATCTCATCTCTGATTGGGGACTATGTAACATTTTCATTAACGAATGAGTTGTTCTTACCGAGTGCAAAACAATGGACAACAAGGTTAGCTGTCCAATCTGAATATTACTGTCGGATTACATTGTTCCCGTGACGAGGATTACAAAGATCAATTCAATCTATTCTAGTCCCGGAAGGAGGAAGGCAACGATCTAGCATCACTAATACATAGTTCCCTTGACGAGGACTACAAAAATCATTACAATCTATTCTACTCCCCGAAGGAGGAAGGCAAAGATCTAGCATCACTAAATTACTGAAGTTTGGGAACAGGAAATTGAATTTTGCATTTGCCAGAAATACCGTCGTTTTGTTTGTGATCGCAGGGATTTAACACCGGCACCAAAGCAGCAATTTAATATAGATCTTATGATGTAGCATATACTAGGATATATACTAAGAGATATTTATCATTGATTTGACGTACAGTGATACCCTATGTTGCAGTTTGAAATATTTCACATCTGTCTCGTATAGTCAAGCACGTCACTTTGTATCGTGACAAAATTTTCAGTACATTCTTGGGAGTACACTCATATTATAATGCTCTACTACAAGGTAAAAGCTGCAACTTCGTAGCTGTACAGAGGCTCTAAGAATTTGCAAACACTCTGCTCGTCTATACCGACGAAACAGAGGAGCACCATCCCTCCCCACGCTTTCCAAGATGTGACATTCCAAGTAAAGACTATAACCAAAGGAAAAAGAGAAGGAATACGAGGCACGTAAACGCATAAAGAAGAAAGAGCACAAGGGCCGGGAAAAAGGGTACAGTATTGAATTGATAGAAAAGTAATATCTAACCAATTTAGTACTTTTTCTAATAATTTATTGCTTAATCGGAAAGGTGCTTTGAGGGTATATAAGAGGAGGGTAAGAAGTGTTCTAAATGTGAGGGAAGCTTCCCTTACTGCTCTATGTAAACCCAAGAAAGTCTGGATGTAGTTCAACGGGATGTGCATATGTATATAA
This sequence comes from Lunularia cruciata, assembly GCA_948567375.1. Taxonomy (NCBI): domain Eukaryota; kingdom Viridiplantae; phylum Streptophyta; class Marchantiopsida; order Lunulariales; family Lunulariaceae; genus Lunularia; species Lunularia cruciata. Next base: position 49,635,181 of record OX419759.1, read on the forward strand.
ACCCAAAGCTTAGGAACAATGTAGAGTGATAAGATAGTTTGTAAAAATAGGTGGTGAGGGTGGTAGATGAAACTGCCATAGATTGCTTTTTTCATGTTATGATCCTTTTTTTGCCTGTCAAAGAAGATTATTAAAATGATTGTAAAATACCCAAAATCTCTAGTGCTAAGGGTCATAAAATATTTGAGATTAGTTATGGTAAATCAAGTTCCTTGCCCTTAGACGCAATGGTTACATTAACCTGCTTGCGTGGATGTCCCTGCTAAGGACTTCATTCCTAGGGGATGGCCACCACCACATCAAGCAATATACATCTCCAGACTAGTGAATATTAATATCACAATGTTCACTTTTGCTCATTAAGCAAATAAAATTTATATAAACTTTATAAACTTCGATTAAGTCCAACCATTGGATTGTATTTGAGAACATGTGAATATTTTAATAACATCAATGAGTTTGGTGTGCTTTCATACTAAGCACATCATAAAATGTGTATACTATACATGTTATATGAGAATCCACAAGCAAAGCAGTCCATAAATACAAAAGCATGTGATATTATAAACCTAATCGTAACTTGATTGTTGTCGTGAATGCCATGGAAGAGACAGAAAACCTTTTAATCAAAGGGAAAGCATGCCGCCAAGCTCCGGATCTCCTCCACAAGAGATAACCCTAGCTCTACCAAGATGAGGCATAATGAGTATGATAGTGAAGGTATGAGAGTGTATATGCTTACTAAGATTTGCATAATCTTCCTAGAGTTAAGATAAGAAGTTTATGAATGCATGGATTTTAATATCAGGCGGATAGGTTATAGATCTTAAGCCAACCAAAATTTGATTGTAAATCATGTGTCCCTTAGCTTATTATTGTAATAGGTGTAAAAAGGAAAAGGTAACCATGTAATGAGAACAAATTAGCTAACAAGGAGGCTATTAAGGCCTTATGCAAATTTTTTTGATTATGTTGAAAATCTGTATTGTGTGAGACCCATACTTCTAGGTCTAGTGAGAGAAAGTTCTCTTTAACCTACACCACTCATCTAAGAGCTATAAAAAAATAAAATTAAGAATTGCAAAGCATCTTGTTGTAAATCAGGTCAGAGGATATTTATGGGAGGTTAGATATGCTATATAAAAAGCCCTAGACAAATAGTATGTGGGTCAAAAGCGTAAGCAACTTGTATTTCTCCAAGGAAGGTGTAGTTAGCATTAGTTGTGGCTTGGATTAAGCTATCAATGATGAAAAAGTGACAAAATCATTAGCTCTTAGAGAGGAAATAAAGACCCTTATACCTCCTACTAGAACCTAAAACATAAGGAAAAAATCTAAAATAGTGAGGATTACATGTAGATCATAAGATTCTCATTTATGAGTCTAGACTTGTAGACCTAAGCTCTTTATGTAAAGTGTAAAAATAGGCAAAGCTCAAACTATCTCCTCCAAGGCCAAAATATACGTAGGGAGTATCCAAATGGAAATATTCTAAAAAAAGCATTTTAAAAACAATATTAAACACCTCAAAGTTTGTTCATATGATGATCTATGAATAAACCTTACAAAAGGTGGCAAAGTAATATTTCTAGATTGCAACATCTTGAAATGCCAAAAATGTCTAGGTTCTAAGTTTACTTAGCAAAAAAAATGGAGCCCTCTCAACTTGGACACTACTTGCTTAGAATCTCTTCTTATTGGAATGACTTTCTCTAAGGAACACATACACAAGTATTTGATTTACCTTTGTCACTATCTAGAGGGATCAAGGAGGGTTTTAACAAGAAATCCTTGATCAACGTAACTTGGTGGTTTTCTCCTAGCACTTAGCACCACAATACATAAATCTAAATAAGTTCAAATTAAGATTTTCTAAGCCCTAAGTTGGAAACATCTCCAAATGCAAGACAAGTTTCACCAAACTCTTTTCCCAAGTTCTCTACCAAAGGTAAAGATATAATAATGGCTTTACCAACTTTAGCTACAAAATTGGATGGAAAGCATATGGACACCATATTCGATGAAGCTATTTGGAAACTCAGACTATCTACTCTTGTTTGATCAGGATAAGGATTATCTAGGATCAAGATAGGATGGTTGGATGACGGAGTTGTTACAACAACCTAAATGACATAGAACTTGGTCACAAACACTACAAACACAATAGTCAAACTTATTTGCTGTCTCGATTGACTACATGAGTGTTATTTTGCGTAGTATATACTCCTATTTTGAGATCTCTCTTCTCACTATATAACCAAGCAATTGCTTCCAAATTCCTTCCATCAGCAGAGCACACACCATTCTCCATACCAATGACTCCAGCATAGCTTGTACTTTTGCGCAAGAAACACAATAAAGAGAAAATACCAAATTAGGATACCTTCATTCTTTGGTCATTTCCAACCTTGATTACCACAAGCAATGGGTAAGTATACCTCATAGCCATTGGTTGGACTAGTGTATAGCTCCAACCTGTCTTCACCCCTATCAACATCCCTACTTTCCCAGACCTCATAGCATCACTCACTCCTAAGTTCTAGTAGTATTTGCTTTAATACCTTCCTTGCCTAAGGAGGTACACCAACTTTGTGCACTCTTTCACTCAATACAATAGCCATATAAAGCCCAACCCAAAGGAGTAGTTCTTGCTATCCTTGTACTCATAGAACAACTAGATGGAGGTTCTATCCTCTAACATACCAGCCTCACTTAGCCATTTTATACATTATATGACTCAAGCAATTTGGTTAAAAGTAAAAACAAAAAATTACTCAGATTATATCATCTCTTTGAGCTCAAATCAGAGCCACAGTTATATATAAAGTGTAAATACTAATTATATCTCCCTTGTTCTCATAGAGTTCCTTGAATAGTCAATGGCTATAGTGTAGAAAATCCTTCTTCAATTTGAATGAGAGTTGTGGAAGTCTCTCCTCCATTTGTATTGAGTTCTCCTTTGGTTCCATTATCCATTGATTTTTTTGGTTTTGGCAAGTGTAGTGCTTCCTTGGTCAAGCACCATTGTGGTTAGGGTGAAATTTCACTTGTTTTTTACAACAGAAGGTAAGTCATTTTTATTCAATCAATCTTTTGATCAGACTCAAGTAGAGATTTGGGTCCCAATCCTCCTTTAATAAGCAATTTTCCCTCTTTTTCATTAAGCTTTGCTTCCATAGCTTTTGTGCAATTATGGAGTTTTGTGTGTATGAACACCAACTTTATCTTAGTTGGTGCCAAGAGTCTTGAGTGGTTTGGACCTTGACTTTAATATTGCACTCAATTGCAGTCATATTCATTTGGGTAGACTTGATTATGGTAAATGTTTTAGAAACTACTCTAATAGTTTACAAGACCTCAATTTTGTCTAAATTCCTTACAAACTTGATCCCACATTGTTGCTTTAACAAGAAACTCCAAATTAGTGTCTGGAAAAGGAACCAACTCCACTATTTGTCTAGCTGGCAAGGCTAGTCAATCTTAAGCTTCCTTTGCCTTAGCCTTTGCTTGGTTGGCAGGTGATAGAGCACCTTTACCTCAACTTGGGAGTCTACAAAATTGAAAATCCAAACTGTAGTCCTCATTGATCCCTACTACCAACTTGGCCATGATTTTGGATGTCTTAGAAGAATCATCCAACTTCCTATAAAATTTGTTATAAAATTTAAAAAAGTACTAATATGTGTGCTATTAGTGTACTATTTCATCCATCATGGATAAAAATGATTATTACAAGTTGAAGGACTTCTTGATGCCCTGTAACTACACCTAACTATTATAGCTAATTCATATAGCTACAACATGAAGGAGTATAAAGAAATTGATATATTTTGCCTCACAAAGGATGATGTATTTGATATGGTATCCACTTTTAAGAAAGTGACACATCACATCACTAGAAATTTTTATCTTCCATTCCTTAGAGCGCTTTTCCATTATGGATGATGTGTTGCTATAATACTGTCATGATATAGACTATATAATTTGGTATATAATTGGTAGTAACTTTATTGCAAAGATTATGAATATGTTTTGATTTATCTTTTTTTAACTTAATGTTTGTGTGTAAAAATAAACCTAATTTCAGATACTAGGGTGGATTAAGGATCAACCATGAACAAAACTGATTGATGAGTATGTACTAGACTGAAGTCCATGAAAATTTTTACTGTAGATTATGATAATAAAAAATTTGCAGAAAAATTTCTGAAGTTAGTTATGTACTTCTTTGTTGTTATATAGCAAATCAAAGAAATTTTGTGATGAAATTCAAGTTAAAGTGTAGTAAAAATCCCAAGCTTTGATATGTCATTGTACACCATGCTATTTAGATTCAAGGAATGGTTATTAAATCTTTGTTTTTGTAGTTCTAATACTTTGGTCTTTTTAGCTTTGCTTAGAAAGAGTGGTAAATTAGATATTATATTTTTTTATGGATTGGATAGTCTTTGATGTACTTGAATTCATCATTTGTAGCAATGGACATTATATCAACTAACAAGATTCCATAAGATTTCCAATGGAGATGGTGGAATAGATGAAACTAAGAAGTGTAGATGATGAAATGCATGTTATTAATGCATCCTTGGTTAAGTGTTTATTAGTGCTTAGGTATCAAGAGCCAAAGTACCAAAGATTATATGGCAAGCTACTAGAGGGATTGGGGATTCTTAAGTACCACTTGCGACAAATGATGTTAAGGTATATGTAGAGGACAAGGAAGAAATTATAGATGAAGGAGAGGGAGCAAGAGGAGATATAGTTAATTAGATAAAGTAGTTTAAGTAGTCATGGAAGATAATGGAATCACAAATAACCATATATAGAGATTTCACTTGATGAGTATATTATTTATTTTATCTTGTACATTTAAAAATCCTGATAAAATTTAAATATGGTAAGAGATTCATTCCTACAAAAATAAATAGATTTATGGATGATAAAATATTGAGAGAACCTATTTATTTTATAGTTCTGATTTTATTTTGAGAAAATTTTCTTATACACTTAATATTAAATTCTAACTGAAATGTATATTTAAATTTGGTTCTTGTTTACTGCTTGCATTATGCACTTTGCTGACCCAAATACATCTCAACATCCGTACCTATTTTAACAAGTTTACCATTATTAGGGATTAAGTTCCTTTTCATTTATTTTGGAACTATTTCTTAGTAGAGTTCAACCATGGTTGAAAAGCTTGTCTATAGGCTTCTTAAATTGACCAAATGTAGTTAAGTACTCTACTTTTTATGGTTGAAATATAAATCAGGTGGGAGCTCGTTGCTTGTCTTTTAAATGTAATATGTAACCCAATATGAGAAAATCTTTTGAATTTTTTCTCAAATAAAAATTAAATGTTAGTCATTTTGTTATGTCCAATCTATCAACTACAATAGGAGATGATACAACTGCCACTAGGAAGTTGATGCTTCTCCCAATTTGAAAGTAATTTGGAAAGCTATTGAGGAAAATCAAGAACTAAGAAAATGGTAATTTTGATACTTCCAAATTTATTTTAACCATTGTCTTGGTAGACATTGAACTTATGAAAAATTATTCCAATGTGTGTGTTTACAGTTTTGTAATTTGGGTTACTTTTTCTTCCTTCTTGTCCCCCATCATTTTGTTGTTGCTACTCCAGGGGCTATGAGACTGTTATTGCAAGCATTTGAGCATCCTTGGACATTCATCCAGATTGGGTGGTGGTCCAAGTCAATATCTCCAATGCCTTCAATACCATCTCTTGTCCAACATTATTTTGTGCTCTTTACTCAACTATAGATCAAATCCCCTCTTTGATCTCCTCTGTCTGTATGTTCTATGCTATCGAGACACCTCTGTTATATGGCCACTGTACCGCTATAGGAGAGTTTTCACAGTTGACATCAACCAAGAGCACACAATAGGGGGTCCATTAGGAGTGCCTTTATTTGCCATAGCGCATTACATGTCTTTATGACAAGTAGTAGCAACTTTCCCATCTTGTCTTTTCCCATCCATCTCGGACGATAGTCATATTTTAGGCCTGATGGAGGATGTAATTAGAGTGGTGTCTACTTTTACACTCTACCAACACCACCTCTTCGTTGGGTGCAAGCTGATATAGTAAATTTTATGGATTGTTGCCGAACCTTACATGATGTGGTAGTGGTGGGCATCTACACTCTATAGGCAGAGTCCTTCACATGTGCAGGTGGAGCAACAGCGACCATAGCCTCTTGGGACAAGGAGGACCACTACACCCCCAGCTCTCACGGGATACCTTTGTCCCTCTAGCAATTGAGATATTTGGTTGCCTACATTGCTGCCTCCTCAGGGATGCTACACAAGGTTCTCTGTAGAGGAGAGGGGCATTGGATGTCTCTCCAACCATGCTAACATCCTATTACTGATAGCATGTATCAATCACTTTGGAACGCACTCAAGCGGTGTGTCTTCATCGATGTGCAGCTGGAATAGGTATACCTAGCATGGTTAGGGTCCTCCTTCTCCACTTAGTAGACACACCCGTGGAGGACCTCTAACACATAGTTCAAGAGTAGACATTCCTCTCCTTGGTTTCTTTGGCGTTTGGTCTTGGGAAGCTTTTTTCTCCTTGTTCCTTTCATCCCTACTGGTATTTTTCTCTATTTTTGATCTCTTTGGACTATTGGGCCTTGCGCCTTCTTTTTGCATTCGATGTGCATTGTACCCTTTCCCCTTTCTTCCTGGGTACCTTTATATTCATTTGAGTGTCAGTAAGGTGATGATAAAGTGATTTCGTGAACCTGAACCTGGAGTGGTATATATAAAACGTCCATTCCGCTTCTGCGACGATAGTTCATAATGAATATCGGAGGCGGAGGACGATAACCGTCTCATGTTTTTCTTCATAATTGGTGTGTTTAATATATTAATTCTTTTGCTCAGATCTCAAATAGGATCATTACGCTAATGGTATCCTAACTAAAGTCCACTACAGTTTATCAATAATGCACTGTTTCAAATTTATTTAATCTTCATGTATTTACCGTCAGTGACTAGAAAGACCTATAAAACTAATACTAGCGTTTAGGTGATTAGTTTTATAATTACAATATACAGTGTTTTCACAATGAATAAATGCTATATGCAAAGTAGTCTCTATGAACGCACGGGCAAAGTAGCACGGCAGACACTCGCTTGTGTGCGACTCTCATCTACGACACGCGCGGATTATTAATTTGTATGAAACAGATCACATGGTGAAATACTAGGCAAAAACAAAGTCATATTGTAAAGTTTCTCTTACAATATTTACATGAGACTAGATGTATCGTCAATGTACGTACATGTTTCACTTGATATGTAATTTCCGCCCAAAGTACAGTAGTTACCTGTACCTGCCCTTGATACTGGAGCTATAAATACGTCATGGATTTCCTCTATAGTAGCCTGCTCCGCCACTACCGAAGTCAAACGCGTCAAACAAATACCGTATATTTTCACCATTCTTTCGTCTGCAGGTACTCTAAACTTGCCGCAACTATGTCAGAGTTCCCCTCAGCTTGTGATGATCAGGTCCGAGACTATCGTAGCTAGGCTCCCTTGGCCCAGCCCGCACCCATGTGACCATAACAGAGAATTTACGAGCACTTTTCTTTTCGCTCTCTCATTTCTCATCTCAAATCTGTCCTTCTCTGGCGGCGGCTGGAGCCGTCTTCTGTGCAACTTCTTTTCTTTCCGCACGTCTAATCCATAGATAGAGTAAGACATGGACCGTGAACTAGGCGGGATAAACGATTCATGAGCAGGGTCTAGAGTTATATGGATTCTTCCCCTTTTCTGACAAAACAGAAATAAAATCCACAACTCGACTCTGTTCTCCTTGCCAGTCGGCTTTCTCACTTCCACATATATGGAGTAAGCTAATCAAATCGTTTCACGTTAATCACGCTAAGATTGCCATTCCGACTTTATCATAGATTGAACTTCTTTTCAGGTTGATGAGCTATATCATTCATTTCTTTAGTGTTCTTCAGACATCATGTATGTGATTGGGAGCTACGTTTGTGCGCACCGCCAAAAATGATAAGAGAGGTACAACATGTACGCACTCTGATTTTTGCAAGGAGAACAAATAGTTATGTGAGAGATCTAGGTGTTTCCAACGTTTGTAGGAATCTTATTTCTTTGCCTCTGATAATCACTGTCAGTCACTAGTTGAGTTTGTTTTGGCGATGATGATTATACTCGAAGGTTGGATAATCGGTAGAAAAGAGACCTTTGTTTCCTTTATAGAAAGTCGAAATCATCACATCTTCTCCATTTAAATGGATAGATAAGAAGCCCATTGGGACTTGAAAGTCTCCTGATGGAAAGGCATTTGAATTCGGAAAGGTTTTCCCTACCTATAGGTGACAATTGGTGCAAGTGTATCATCCATTCCCCTTAAGATAAGGCACCCACGAGTAGTACTCTAAGATGGACCTTGGGTACATAAAGTTGAGGAAATCCACATGTACAGAACAAATATTCCAAATCACTGCTTCGGAAGAATGATTACGAAAATCTAGCCTCTTCCACCTTTGCATAATACTTTATTCAGGGCTTTAACTTCTCGCACCGTGCTTTTAGAAGGTTTCATGTGGTTATTACATGCATGTGAACATCCATCATCATAGCGTAAAGCGAGTGTCACAGAAATATGTCACTTATGACGTACACTCCTGATTCAAACCTTGAAATATGTCACTTATGACGTACACTCCTGATTTAAACCTTGGTCAAAGAACCGAGCAGCGATCTCCTCTTGCAGGACTATTTCCTAGAAAGCTCGATTAGCTGTTTGCTTCCACATAAAACTAGTACAATCAGCGGAATGTCAACAATTCGAACAGAAACATTGAGCTGAACGTTCTGGCGATACAAATTTTTCAGGAGTATTCACGTCGGATGATAATGATAAAATGCATACTCAGATAAAAATAAGAGGATTTAAAAGCTAATTTCGGTCGAAATCAACTCTCAATAATTTTATTGTAGCTTTTCTGAAATAAATTGGTTTTATCTTTGACGAGTATTTCACGTAGACACTTGTTTGATTTTAAGTTAAATTATGCCTGGTTAGTATATTAATTTACTTAACAGAGAACCTAATACCAATCTGGTCGTCGTGGTCTCGGGATAAGTTACGTGATTAAAAAATCATGAGCAACAAAGCTCACTCGGGAAACATGTATTGATTATTAATATTAATTATTATTAACCAAAGAGATCTAGATGTTTAGTTTCAATTAGGTGGGCAAAATGGCACGTTAAGAGATGTGATAATCCTTAGTAGCTTGTTGATGAATTATTGTGACTTCCATCGAGTAAAAGCTCATGAACAATCTAGCAAAAGTCAATCCAGCATTTTAAAACCAAGATCATCAATGTTGCTCAATCAAGGACGAGGCGATCCCATACCATACTAGTCTTCACCATAAAGAAGAAAAAGGCGACCGCGTAAGAAAAATGAAGGATGGGAAGACCCCATCAAGCCCTACAAGGGAGAGACAAAAAGGGTAACATGGGGCTAAGCCCCAGTCTTCACCAGAAACAGAACTTTACTATATGCCATAGACTTTCCAAAGACACGGAACTTTACTCTTAGACTATAGATTGCCATCAAACGATAACTTTTATTTGCACTTTTTGGTGTTTGATAACTTTTATTTGCAGTTTTTGGTGCGTTTGTATTTCTTTTTTTTCCTTTTCCTTCGCGGTATGTGTTGTGCTCTTTAAAAAAAAACCCGGCTTTGGCCCACTAAGATAAGCGATACGGTGCAGCAAAAACCATTAGAGATGTAGCTCCTCATATCAACTTATACATACAGTCCGTATCTCTGGAGTGCCGAGAATAGATGACAGAATTGCGCGAGCCCATTGTTGTTCCATGCTTCACATAAGCATGGAGCTTTAAGTTGTTTCTCGATTCTAGACCAAACATGAGTTCATCAAAGGCTAGTCCTTCCATCGACTCGGTTCATTATACTCAATGGCAAACTATTGCCTTACATCCATTGATCACCCTCCCTCTGTTCGTTTACCTGTCTTTCCGGGTTCATTCTTGTTTGAGACGATCCACTCTATTTTGAGATCAGAACAAAGGTTCGAGAAAGAAACGAGCCCTAATCTGGAGGTACCATAGACCATGGAGCAGAAGAGACCTTCTCTGGGATCGCGTTTCAGTTGTGCTCCCGAATACCGTACGCTCGTCCACTATGAGTGGCCCGCACAAGGTCTTGAGCACTGAGGGCATCGCGCTGTCCAAAATTTGCAGTCTTCAGGTTATGGTGTACAAGTCCAACATCCAAGATTATCGACTGTATGACGGCGTGTGCACAGCACGAGGATCACGTGGAAGACAAGGAATCAAAAGATACGTACGTAATATATCAAAAAGCTGCAACGAGATGTATTGGTTATGTGATCTCTAATTTGTACACCTTTAAGAAAAATTGTGATTTCTTTGTTGCTTCCTTAATTAGCAGGTGCGGTGGAGCTGCGCGGCGCTGTGGAGCCTCGGGAGAGTGTGGAGACGGGGGAGGAGAGGGAGAGACGTGGGACAATTATCAAAATTTCGGAGTGCTCTCTAGTATGCAGTAGTTCGAGTGAATAGTATATATTTTTTTTTATTTTTCAATTTTGGTTCCATGGGTATCTAGATTGAAGACTATGGAGAATAAAATAGAAATTTATGAAGCTTTTTAGTGTTAAGAGTAATCATTATATATTGAGAGTGATAGGTTAGGAATTTTCATTTTTAATCTCTTGGTTTTTATGATTAAATTTTATGAGAATTTAATTTGAAAATTTTGGAGATGTAAATTGAAAATTATGGAAATTTATAGATTTTAGAGTTTGGAGTGATTGTTTTCTTATGTGAGTTGGGATGTGAGGGGTTGTGGTTTTGCAGATATGGGGAAATATGGAGAAGAATATTATGTGTCACTATCACTATTCTTGTGCTAGCCATGGCTACACCTTCCCATGTGGGGTCGCTTGGAGCGGGTCAGGATACAACATGCCCGGTGTGTCACCAACTCTTTACCTCGCAAGGGGTAAAGACCCATGTGAGAAGGATGCACAAGGACTATGATTGGACCACTTGTGATGCCCACGTGAGACGAGCGACCACATCAACAGCAATGACACTCGGGATTACGCACGTTTCTTCTATACCTCCGTTGATTGTTCCAGGGATACCGATCGAGTTGTGGGAGTGGTTAGCTTCTCAGGCGGGTTGCATTTTGGGGTTATTTGAGACTAGTTTTCCATGTCCACGTCTATTCCATAGGCTACCCCGCACACTCAATGATGAGGCTAGATAGGCTTTTTGCCTACCACTGGATCATTTTGCACGTGATCCCTTGGACGAGTTAGCGTGGTTCCTATTCCTCCTACTCCCTCGATGGTGTCTTCGTTATGCTAGAGGGGGACGCACGGGGCATAGAGAGGTAGCGGCTAGATTTCGTCAATTCCGAGCGGGGGATTGGGCAGCGCTTCAGGAGGAGTATGTTAGGGCTACACGATTTAGGAGACAGGCATCGCCATAGGATACCATAGATTCCACTCGATTACGATGATGTAGGACATTGGGTCAGGCGGGAGAATTTAGTAGAGCAGCACGAGCGCTACACCCTTTGTCTATAGCGAGTCCTACTGATGAGACCATCTCTTCCCTACGCTCATTGCATCCTATAGCAGTAGAGGGACTACCACTAGAGGTCTTAGATTATTAGCATGAGTAGCCTTTATGTCTTGATAGGTCGCTATTTGCACAAGCATTGTGCACTGCCACTCGCCTTTCCTCAAGAGGCTTGTCAGGGATGGTTTATGAGCACCTTAGAGATTGCTTCCAGGCAGATGATCCTTCTAGTGGTTTTACTGAGTTGTTTTAGGTGGCTACAGTAGTAGCGAGAGGAGACATTCCTATGTCTATTAGTCGGGTCTTAGTTGTTAGTCTACTTCTTGCGATTGAGAAGGACACGGGAGGCATTAGACCAATTGCTATTGGAGAGATCTTTTTGCATTTGGTCAGTCGTACTATTGTCCTTCAGCATCATTCTCACTTTTGACAGCACCTTAGTCCACATCAGTTTGGAGTATCTACACCTGGAGGATGTGAGGCTAAATCTCTAGGAGTTAGAGCACTCCTTGATATCCATCCGGAGTGGGTCATCCTACAGGTGGATGTTGAGAATGCTTTTAATAGCGTCTCACGTGCATCCGTCTTTAGAGAGCTTAGGGAGGCTGGTGGATCCTTGGCGAGTCTCATTCCTTTTGTGCGGTATTTTTATGGCTCTCCTGCTTCCCTTTACTACCAGCATGGTGGTTCACAGGAGGGAGTCACCGTCTTGGAGTCAACTGTTGGTACACGACAGGGAGATCCTTTGTGGGGGCTCTTATTTGCCATGGCTCACTTTAGAGCTCTTGTATCTACTACTTTGGCCATGCCAGGTTGTGTATTTCCCTCCTTGGCAGATGATACACACATCGTAGGCCCTGTAGATCAGATTAGGCAGGCCTTTGACTACTTGACTACCAAGCTACATCTAGTAGGCTTGAGAGTCAAGGTGTCAAAGTGTAGGGCATGGTCCCCTTTAGGTATCCCTCCCCACCTTGAGCTTCTAGAGGGGTGTATCACATCCACAGATGGACTTCGTGTTCTTGGAGTGCCAGTAGGATCGGAGGATTTCGTCACACGCTTCTTGGACGCTGCCCTTGCAGAGGATGTTCTCTATGTGGATGACCTTCCATTACTAGGAGATCCGCAGGTGGCATTTGGTATACTCTCTTCCAGTATTGCTCGTCGACCATCCTACCTCATTCGTACAGTTCCCCCCTCACCGGCCTTCCTATCACGTCTGAGAGCATTTGATAGGAGGATTATGGGAGTCTTTGGTGATATTATTGGACTAGGGACTTTTGAGTGTGTGACAGGGGATTTGGCACGTAGACAGACGGCTCTACCGATCTCATGTGGTGGGGTTGGCTTGCTTTCTATGGAGGAGATGGCACCTATAGCGTTTTTGGGTAGTTGGGCTCTCTCGGCACCCCTACTTGCCTCTCATTTTGTGGTTGCTGATAGGCCAGTTTTGGAGACTTAAGTGACAGAGGTGGAGGGAGGATCATTTTCTCTCCAGGTGTTATTGCGGCAGACAAGAGATAGTCTATCCACACGAGCACGAGAGGGTTTTCCATCATTTGCTTCACTATCGTCAGATTGGACTAGAGGTCTACAGTCTTCCTTGATGGAGCGACAGTGTGAGCGTACGCTACATTCTCTCTAGTTGACTCGTCCATTCCTCAGGCTACTAGAGCACGTCTACGCTCTTGCTCCGGCAAGGGTGCAGGCTCGTGGATCCTAGCTTGACCATGCATTAGGGCTTTCCGACTCGCACCGGCTACTTTCTCTACAGCGATGAGGTTTCGCCTAGGTTTGGTCCACCCATCTGCATCTTCACTACTCACTTGTGAGTGTGGTTCTACACTAGATGCAGCGGCGGTCCACATGACACGGTGTCCTTTTGGAGGACAGAGGATAGCTACACATGATGCCATTAGAGACATATTGTTTGCTATGGCACGAGAGACTGGATACTTAGCTTGGAGGGAGCGTTCGTATACGTTGCAGACGACACGTGTCAGGGCAGATTTATACTTGGTCCAAGATGATCAGGTGACAATAGCGGATGTCGTGGTCATGGGCCCTACGCGGGATACAGTTTTGGAGGGAATGATTACCCATCCCCCTGGATGGATGGCGAGTGCAGCAGCAGGTCGCAAGGTCTCCAAGTATAGGGGCATGCAGCGAGGTCACCTCTTTGTTCCTCTAGCCTTGGAGTTATATGGAGCGATGGACACGGCATTTGACACATTTGTCAAGGAGTGCGGGAGAGCTTATCATGTTATGCGTCAGGGGGTACCACTCTCACTCTCATACTTTGTAGCTTACTTTAGACAGCGGATGTCCATTGCTCTACAGAGGGTAGTGGCTGGTGCAATCCATAGGAGAGCAATCGCATTAGGTGATGTTTCTTCGGATGCTCCAGTTGTGTGTAGACCGTACGACTTGCATAGCTTGGATATCTTAGGTGCGGTAGGGCAGATTTCTCATAAATACTCTATTGGGGCTTAGCCCCATGTTACCTTTTGTGTCTCTCCCTTGTAAGGCTTGATGGGGTCTTCCCTTCCTTCATGTTTCCTACGCGGTCGCCCTTTTCCCCAATTGTCGCACTAATGGCAAGGTGCCTGATCCATCTCTCAAGCTAAAAAGCCATCGGGAGTGCGCTCTACAGGATGCACACAGAGGGACTGATGTTCCTTCTATCTCCAAGGTATCCAACCAATGAAAGGCGAGGCACGGGCTGGCCATTGTGGTCTAGAGCAAAAGGCTTGGCGCCATAAGTACAGACAACGACGACGGACGATCCAGACAGATTTCTTTATTTCGTTCTGAGTTCAATTTACACATATTTAAAGGAGGACCACAACCGTGTGGGGGAGATACACTGTCATATGCGTATGAAGAATAAGATTGGTAGAGAAATTTTATGCTTCATCACTATAGAACATCTCTGCAGAAACTCATACAAATGAATACCGATGTCAAGCAACAAAATCATTAGAAGCCATGAAGGTATTCTAGGACACTGGGATATTCGAGACTAAAACATGTATCGAATCTGTACTTCATATTGTTGGTGAGATTAGTAGTTACTTACAAATTTAGAGCTAGCTTCCGGGAAGCAAGAGACTAAGACTGGATTAGCCCCTTACAACTGCAAGTTCGGGATACCTACATCTTGCGGCCGCATAAGTTCCGGAATCAGATATTGTATGGGTAAATTGACTGGACTCCCGTGAGATGTCCGTCACTCCTCTGTGTATTCTGATCCTTTGAACATCCTCAGTTTAAGGACGGCTTATAGGGAAGGAAAGAGAACAGAAACGTAACGGAAGTTTCTTTGAATTGATGGTAAAGTCCTGGAAGAGCTATTTTACCACTTGAAGTTAGAAGCTGAAGAGCAGGTGGCGAGATCAGGTGGGCATAGTGATGGTCAAGGAATGTGAGTTTGCTATTGTGGGGCCTAACCAAAGGATGGGTTGGAGAGAGATCCTGAAGCGAAGAAGGTAAGAGAGTTCTGGCGAAGATGCAATGTTTACATAAGCGCGCGGCGGAGGATTAGAGTAACATAAGAGAAGTTGAGCTTGAGAGAGAGAGAAGAAGAAGAAAACCTTACGAGAACTTACGAGAAATCCGTTTGCGCTCATGATTGCTTCACTTTACACCTTCCGATCTGTCATATGATTACGACTGTACACGTCCTACTCTGATTGACTTGGGGGAGAAAAGGAGAAAAGCCTGAGCCATAGCTTTTACACGGTCATGCTTCGGCAAGTTTTATACTAGAGATCGACTAGATGTTGCGACATTTGTGTGTAAATTTCTTAGCCAGTGAGATCAACTAGTATCGAAATACTCATCAACCTACTGAACAAGGGAAGGGTACAGAATAAGGATCGGGAACTCAAATCCCATGAATTCGGATGGAACTACAAGCGTACCCTAACTAAATTTGTGTAGTCGAAATCGAAGTCGAAGCACGATCTGGACTATCTATACATAGCCAAGAGACCAAGGAACATTGATGTCTGTAAGCTGTAAACGGTTACTCTGATGCTATCAACCGGTGAGTAACGTCGGAAATTGGAGATAATCCAGCGCTAATTCCAGATATAGAATTCCGGAAAGAGGGGAAAGAGCAAGAGAAACTAGCTGAGCAGGTGGGAGGTTTGCTTTATCGAAACAGAACAAAATTTCCAGGAAACCTCACGGTACAACGGACACAGTTCTCTTCTTGAGTCTGCTGCCCGTCCTTGTCTTTCTTACTGTCTTGCAACCACGAACGACTTAGAGCCCCCTTCAACTCGACTCCTTTCCCACTAGAGAACAAGCTCTCGATGGTAAAATATGCTAATCGTAGTAGATTTTCTGACCGCCTCATTGACTTTTCACTAGACGGACGTTCTGCCTGTCTACTACCGTACTAACGTATTTGTGATTATTACAATCCCCACAAGTTTGCTGGCCCTTGATAGATTACTTCCTAAACCAAATCCGAGTGGCCTGTTACATCGCTGTTCCGTTCTGAGGACGGAGGTCTACTGTCTCGGTAGCCACTCACCGTTGCCCGACTGCTCGGTGTCCACTTATATATAGAAGACACTGCACACGATCACGATCAAATTGTGGTCCTTCACCTCACCCACACAAGGATCTGGCCAGTGACACAGCAATGGGGAGGAATGTCTCGCCTCCGACTGGACTGTCTTCCTCTGGGAGGACGACAGTCTTGAGGAAGCTTGGTCGTCCGACTCGGACAAAGCGTCAAATTTTGCTGCAATTTTCTTGGCTCCTACGCTCTTAGCCCTTCTAAACATGTACAGGCCCAGGTACCGAGAGTCGGTTCGCAAGGCGGAGCTCCTGCCTCACTTGACTCTCCTTCAATGGGGTCCTGAAGAGTCATCAATCGATACTTATCCTCGGCAGTTCTGTCTATCAGCAGATAGCTGTAAATGCTCGAAGGGTCCAGGTTGTCAATAATGCAGCGAAGCGTCAGTGCACCTGAGTTCCGCGTCGATAATCTTTCACATCACGTGTCCAGAGATCTCCGTAGCTTTTCCTTCAGGAGACCTGATCATCGGATTTCTGGAGAGTATTGTGGGGACGCGCGCTCCCATCTTGTCCTTGATCGATTATGCGTCCTGTATTTATGGGATTGAGTCGCAAGTTTGGAAAACTATCTTTGAACCAGATCGCCATGTCTTTAGATTGTTTTTCAAGCTTGTGACACATTCCCACATCTGCAATTATTCGACTTCTTGCTGGTCATCTCTCTCCACGCGCACGACACGTTTCATTATTCCGAATATCCGACTGGTATTAATTTCCGCTTCGCAGCTTACATGTACAGCAAATGGCTACGCAGCAGTACCTCCACCCTCGGTTTTGTTGTCTGATCACAAACTGTATTTTCTCGATGGATACATGATTACTCACGATGTGGAAGGTTGGTAAGTCGCAATTCGGGCTGCATGGACCCTGGTTTGAATTTCATGTTTTATTTCGGCAGACGCAATCACCAGCTGACCTTGTAATTTAAATATGATTCGGTATCTTTGTGCGCTTCACCGAGTTGTAAGTATAAGTGTACTTCAAATAGCTAATCATCAAATGCTTCACTTCTGTATTACGGTTATAAGACAAGCAATTTTGGATGTCGTTGAGTGTTTGTCAGGCTCTTGCTTGGTTACGTATGCTTTCGTCTCGATATTACTTGTGGAGCTGCAGTTACCTGCAGATAAAAATAGTAATGACAGTCGCAGATCGTGGCAATCCACTCAAACTTGGCAATTAAATACTGTACGATAGATGAGACTTCGCTCTCTTGTGATTGCCAAACCTTGCGCTGCCTTCGTCGTCTCTGGGGCTGTATGACAACCCAGTGTCTTCTCGTAAGACATAGTTGGTGATCTTCAATGGATTGCTACAAAAACGAGGTTCGGGCAAGCTACCCTGCCAGACTGGCACGCATACAATTTTACATTTTAGTTCCATTTACGATGGCGCCGTCGATGTGGCTGGGACGTCGCGGGGATCAGATAAAATTCTGTAGGTTACAGCTACTAAGAAGACCTGGTTGAATAATAATAGGTTTGTTTAGAACTTGCTCTAGGGATTTCTTTCCGTAGGATATCTCCTCTACATTAATGCTAGGATGGTTGAATTCTCGATCATACTCGATACTTTTTCATATAGATTAGCCGTAGTGGTCGACCAGCAGCAGCCATGTGTATGCGGGTCTTTGACTCTTGACTGTGACTATGTAACGGTTATGATATATTGGGTGGATCTGGAAAGAGATGTGCTATTTCGGCGTGGGTGTCCAATCCAGGATCGTCTCCTACCTAGGAGCAAGGTACGTCTGACCCGATGTAGAATCCAATCGTCGTCCCGGAAAAGATACTAGACGTTTCGCCACCTTGTTTCCAGGAAATCTGAGAAATTTGTTATGAAAAGTTTTAGTACTATCCTTCTAGAGTTTTTGTTAACACATATAACTATCGTACAAACTTAAAATGCGTATGGCCCCCTCGCACAACCAGACCTAGACGAATGTAGACTGTTTTTCTATGATCTATCCTTGTAATGACTATGAAGTTCTGTAAGCGGATGGCCAAATTCGTTATCTGGCAATGAATCACGATCGGGCTCATGTCACCCATGAAATTAATCTTGTAGAGTGTCCCACCTCGCTGTTTTACAGCATAAACAGGGACGATACACGAGGTCTAAATCTCAGATTCGTGGTGAGATATATGGCAGTCGTTGATTGACACGGTACTGGTCGTCTTACACATCTACATCAATACGTCAGATTTTATTTGTTGGGCCTATGGCATTATCTCACATTGTGATTATTTGAGGCAGGCGGTATTTGATCGATTGTATGCGAACAGCTTGAATTTTTGAAGGCTAGCCACCCACTTCTTATGTGCCTTGCGAATTGAGTATCTGCTGGAAGAATTTGTCTTCTTGATATCATAACTCCCATTTACTTGTTAAATCAATATGGCACAAAAATCCATTGCGTTTTAATTTTACTTGTTCATTTCACCCACACCAGATTGAACGTTGATTTCTTCAATACTAATGTCCAAAGGCATAGACAAACAATATCGTAATAAGTATCATAACGGCTCTGCTCTCATATACCAATATCGTAACGAGTACCTCACATACAAACGAATTAGTCAATCACGGAATATGGCAGTGTACTTACACAGGTAAGATTCATGTCAATATCAGATCATTTAAAATTACAGTCACAAAGAGCAAAGAACATGTGCGAAACTCTTGAAAAGGGTTAAGTACATCATTCTCCCCATTCGATACTTTGCTCGTGTGACACCTATTGAAGAAATTAAAATTATTGTTGGACGTCATGTGAGTCCGACTGAGCAACTCCAGTCGACTGAGTTGACTCTAATTGATTGAGCAACTCAAATGTGCACGATATAACAGAGATAGGAGGACAAGGACGTGTGATAGTTGGCGCGTAGAATATAGCCCACCTCCTGTAAGCTGAAGATCAAACAAATTAAAGTCCGGGTCTCCTACACTGAATCTTAATTTCTCTCGGGTATCTCATGGTGGCAAAGTCATGCATTTTGATCCGCGACTGGACTGTCTGTCTGAACATACCCCATAGAACACGTTTCCATAACAGTCAATTACTGCTTTGACAGGCAACCGAGTTTGCCTTGGCACTCGTGAGCTACTTCGGCACTGTGTTGGGCACTTAGGAAGTCGTAGTGCTTTCGTGGAGGTTTACTACGACCGCCTTCTCTTTCTTTCTATTGTTCAGTTGTTGTAGGATTCATGTGTTCATAGTGCATGTTATGATATACTGTATGATCCCCCTTCTTTGGACAGGTTTACTCTCATCTCCTCGTACCCTGTTCTCTTGTGTAAGTAGTCGATTTCCTGATGTATAATATTCCTTGACATGAGCACTGTGTTGGGTAATTACCTGATGTATAATATTTTTTGACATAGCTGGTACCGCATTTTCGATCCATCTGAATTCGAGTTACTCTTATCACAAGCGAAGTTGAAAACTTCACAACACGCTAACGTAGCGCACACTCTTAAACCTTTCGTACAATGGCAAGAAACGACTTTGAATTAACAATGTAACATAATTCTCGGCTAACTACTAAGTAGTCTCAGGGTAATCTAGAGCAATAATCTATACTCCACTTAACGGTTGGTCCCAGCAAAGTAGACTGTAGCCTTACACCACTCCTGTCTGGAAACATGTCCAATTGTTAAACAGCCGATGATGTGACAACTTTCAGAGAGATTCAAAGTGCAGAGAGATTCGGACGTTTAACTTAGGGGAGAATAAACCCTTACATAGCTGAGTTTTTTCTGTTTTCGAGGATAGTTTAACAGCATGTAGATGACAATCTCTCATCATGTTATGATTAAAGCTTTCGGGACTCACCTTCAGCCGCGCTACTGGAATTCTGATGTATATCCACTTGTGGATGGGTGTTCTAGAACATCCACCTTTAGACATTCAGAAATGGCTGCACGCAGCATCCCATTTACAGGCACTGCGTAAACGTGAAATATAACTGATTCCATTCTGAGGAATTGTCCGTTGACTTCGTATCTTTGAAAATGTTGTGCTTTGCGTCAAGGGATCGTCTCTTGACCACTGTGTACTCTTAGACTAGGCACTGTTACAGCTAGAACCCACTAGGGCCCATTTATATTTCAATATACGAAGTCAAATTCCTCCGGCATTTGACATACCATTTGTAAACTACGGTGCCATGAAGTATGTGATTTGTCCACACATTTGGTGGGGGCAATTTCTAGATGGCATTGCATATTAATTGTAGCTAGTGGCTTGCACGTTGTAGAGGTGGCTGGCTCGATGATGTTCACTTTTCCATGTGAAGGATGCATATAATGAAAGGACATAGTGGTATACTAATTCAGGTAGAAATTTGAGTCAAGCTTCCAAATCACACGACTATGTAGAATAGTGGCATTCTCCGCCAACTCTCAAATTCAACATTGGATGATGTTAATTATCTCCAAACGATCGAGGTCGAAATCTACCTTATAATTATTTACTGCCTCGACATGAGTCTGCAAAGATTGAACTTGACATATCGATGAACGTTGTTTAGATATAAGTCTTCAAGATAAGCTTCCAAGATAGCCCACAATCTGATTTTTTATTTTAGATCAGATTTCCATCAACAAATTAATTTTCTCATATTCCAAAATGAGCGAATTTCAATTTTGTTTAATTTAAATTAGAAATCAAGAGAATCACTTACCTAATGTGGATGAAAAGAAAAATAATGAATGTCTTATCTCTTGTTTCACATATCTTTTATATACGTGTCAAAATAAAGATACATGTTATTTAGAGAAGATTAATTCGATGTGTTGTTCTATGTATCTTTTCTAATCCTTCAATATGGATTAAAATTACATTTCCGTATTATCCTCTCATGATGTATATATACATACATATCTAAATCAGATTGAACTCAAGAAGTTTTTTTCTATAAAATCACCATTCAATCTAGCTACAAGATTTAAGATCTTAAATTTTATTTTTTATTTTATTTTACCTAATCAAGCTTAAGAGGATTTACGGTTTAGGTAGATAGGTTTATAATAAGGTTTGGAAATTGCTATTATATAACTCTGCTCACAACACCTTGAAATGAGTTATTAGTAAATATCTCTAAGTGTGATTGACATAACCAAAAATTGTAGATGTTGGGTTCTTGATTCCTTTCTATCACTCTTTGGAGTCGCCATTTTTCTAAGAGGAAATTCTTTTGAGCAATCAAATTTCTATTTCAAATTTACAACTCACTCTCCCTTCAACTTTGTACTTTTAATTGTATACAAAAATTTAAGACCTTCCATGTCACATCCACATAAACTTTCAGCTCATCAAAATCATCCTTAACCCAAACTATAGTATGGCAAAGTACATACTTCACTTTGAAAGCTTTTATTCATAGCTGAGACCTTACGCCTGTCTACTTTTGGCTGCATAAATATCTTGCATTGCATAAATACACCTCAAGCTTTTTTAAGGTAAACAGAAAAGAAGAAGAATTGTAGACTCTATACAAGAAACCTAAGCCTCCTTTTCTTATAATAAATCCATCACATTTAAAATTTTCTAGATAGTGAAGTTTCAGATCCCAAAACATGATCTCTTCTTGATTCTTTTCTTAGCTAGCCTAACTCTCCTTTTAGTACATAGAAATTTTTGGAGAAATTGGATTACACTTACAATAGGGTAAACTCAACCTCAACATAAACACACTCTCTCAAGGGTACAACATTTGTATAGTCACTCCAATATATCATAATGGACCACAAGGTAGAAGTATGGGACCTCATTCATTCATAGAGAAAGGGAACCCGGTTGGTTCCCTTTTCTCTAATCCTTTTGAGCATTTGAGTATTCATAACCTCCTCCCGGCAAATTTAAAGTTGGATGTAATACAAGTCATTACTCTTTCTAGAGAAGCATTGGTAACAGAAAAACATGTGCACATAGGAACAGTGAGAAGCTCTTTTCTCTTCTAAGAAATATCTCTAGTTATAGTTTATATGTCCATCGTAAGTAAAGGACGAAAAATCCAGTATCAAACAACATCAAGGATAACAACTAGAAAGGAAACCCACTCATTCACTCTCCTATTCAGTCACTCCTCTCTTATCTAAAAGTCTTTCCAAATGGCTCGTAAATGAACAGTTCACCAACGTAAATATAGAAGATACTCTACCAACACTCATATATATATTTTCCAGAATTAGAGGTTCCTCCAAGATCAACAATCATAGTGTTGCACTCTCAAGTAAAAAATCTCACTCTTTGTTTATCAAGTTAAGATAGTAATCACAAGATCTTTTTATTTACTTTATACTACAAGCTCACTAAAGGATGGATCCTTTTCCTCTCCAAAGCTCTTATTTATATACTCACCAAAATTACCACGGTAGGTGAAATCTATATGACTTTGTAGAATCCATTCTTTATCTAAACTATTTTAGGTAATGAATCTTAGGTCACATGGCCTTCACATGGGTTTCTTTTGCCTCACATCTTTTCATGTGGAAGCTTCTATTAATAAACTTCTCTAGAAATCTAAGATCTTCTCCTAATAAAAAATTTATCAATTTTTTATTAGTCTATCAACCTTGAGTTTACTCCACTATCAAAGAATATCTAATTTGGTCAAGTCAATAATGTTTTAAAATCTACTATATTTCACCTCAAATTGAATATGAAATTCCCAAATGGAAGTACTACTCCAATATAATCTAGTATAAAGTCCTAAAAGGTACCACTCTAATATAATATTGTCCATGTCATACTACTCCAATTCATTACAATTCTGTAGGGTTATATTGAGTATCCAAAATCAACTAATATATCTTTATCCCTATTTTCTCATGTTAGTTAAGTTAGAGATACCCTTAACATAGTTTTAAAAAAAAACCACCAATATAGTTTTGTGGAGATTACTAGGTGCACTAGGGTATTATAACACATATTTTTTGCTCTTCTTTTCATTATCATTCTCCAAGTAAGAAATTTCACATGAGAAATAAGAAATTTCATAAGAAATTTCACCCTAAATCTAAAAATTATAGTAATTTATAATAATTTTGAGATTTACATCATTCTTTGTATTCATATGAATACAAAGAATGATGTAAATCTCAAAATTATTATAAATTACTATAATTTTTAGATTGGTTGTGTACATTATCACTTGTTGTTAAATTGCAATTTGATGACTTATTTGTATGGTTTTAAAACTGATCTAGAATAAAGGACTCAATAACCCAAATAATAAAGATCAAACTCTAGTGTTTGAAGTAAGGTATATTTTTAACAATCTCTATATATATAGAAGATAGAATTTAAATATTCATGGGGAAATTAGTTTTCAAGAATGTTGAGGTGCAAAAAATTGAATTTAATAAACTTAAAAGAGCATACATTTTGAGTGGATATGTAGTTAACTATACAAATTCTTTACAAGAAAAAGATATTCTAAAGGATGTAAATATTAGTGCTAGATAAGAAAAAAACACAATGATGCAATTGATAGACTCCAAGTGCTACAAACCACAATACCTTAGAAGATTGCCAAGATTCCCAATGTGGTATAACATAAAAAGCATACAAAAGGTAAAGAATTTTGTTATTAAAGTATGATATTTTTAAAAATAAATTGAGTTGCAAGTAGCAAGATTTAATTTTAGTACAGGAAATTGATTTTCAAATCTAAAGTTACTTTTATTACTTAACTTCTCGTAAATGCAAGGAGCCATGATGAATAAGAAAATAAGTAACTATAGTCAAGAAGAGCAAAAATAATCAATAAGGAATTGATTTGTTTGAGCATGAGCTTTAGCCTACCTCCTCAAGTCTCAAGTAATGAAGTATGCAATTTGGAGAAGTATTGAGAGATCTATTAGATTCTAAAACAAATTGCTAAATCCAATCTCTTGTAAGCTTACATGGAGACAAGGGAGATGCTTACCTCAAATTGAGCATGTGAAAAGATATAGATCACAATGGAGATGTAGAATAAATCATAAGTCATGGATCCTTATTGATATGCATCAAGTTATTTTACAAAATGAGTATGATAAAAGGTTCCTAGTATAGGGCTAAATTGACAAGAACACACAACGAGGAATGCATAGCTCACACTCTCTTGCAAAAGAAGCAAATGGATTTGCTCAAAAAACCATACTGAAGTTGTTATAGAGAAGGAGAAAAGTTAGAGCCTTTGGAAGTCAAGTGATTTGGAGCATCAAATGAGATCAACAATTTGGTTAGAATAATACAAGGACCTGTATCTTGTGGAAGCAAGTTAAGATAGTCAATGCAAATAAATAGATGGGAAGAGTTTCAAGTCCTTCATTCGAGAGTTTGTTCTTAATACAACTAGCATATTTTTCTAGAAAAAGCACAAAAATCTTGAGCTAAATAAATCCAAGAGGAGCTTCAAAAGCTTGGAGCACAAAAGAAAACTTAGAAACTTACAAATATGCCTTTTAGATTCTCTAGTTGAACATTTGGTTATGTTTGCCATCATAGATGTAAATATCATACCCATGTCTATGTCTTCCATGTTTTTGAAGGGTAGGAGTATCATCAATATATACATGGAGGAACCTGAAGAGATGTTGACGAGAGTTCCAAATGTATATACAATGCAAGAGTTGATGTAGCACCTTGGTATCCACAAGAAGCAGAGATTAATACTACAAAAGATGATGATGATGAACAACAAAAACACAACAAACTTGATAAGAATAAAACCAAAAGATGAATCTATACTCTTAGTTCTTAATCTAGAAGGGTTTTTTTTTAAAACCTGTTAGAGTTAAAGATGTGTTACAAAAATGATTCCCAAAATAAAGATTGAGTTGGAAATTGAGTTTCAAACCATAGTTTGACTTCAATGCAAACAAATAGCTTGGAGAATATGAATATCCAGCAAACTAGTACTATCTAAGTGGCCCAAATGACAAAAACCATAAGTTTCTAATTGAGAAAACTAGTTTCTTTATGTTTCTTAGGGAGGAGCAATTAAAGAGGGAAACATGATGGTTATTGGAGGAGAAACAAGAATGAAGGATGAATAAATCATATAAGAAGAAGAAAAGTCCAAAAATGATCAAAACTACGAGAAAGAAAAAATTTCAAAGATGAGTAAATATAAGTAAGAACCTTTGATAAAAATGATGCTGAAGATGATAACAGTGATGTGCTTGCTGCTAGAAAAAGAGTTACAACATATGCAGTGTGGAAGAAGACACAAAGAGAACAAAAAGAAATTTAGTTTCTCAATGACTCCAATCAAGTTAAAATCCTACAAGATTGAGATGATATACTACCTTATGATGGTGGAAAGGAAGGTAGACTATTGAGAGAGATTATTCAAACTCTTATTTCTACAAAAACTATTCACATTCCTTTTGCAGATTGGGAATTAGAGAGTTTATCTAAAATGTTAAACAAATTCACACTTATAGAGCTAGTTAGAGAGGATAAAATGAATTGCATAAATTTGATAGGATATACTACTTCTCCTTATGAAAAATTTGAAAGAAGACTTTGAAGAAATATCTAGGTGGAATGAAAATAAAGTATGGATAGTAGATAGAGTAAATCAACCTTGGAAGGTGATAGAGATTCAAAAGGATCCAATTAGTCAATAGGTATATATGCTCTCAAGATATTTTTTGGGATAAGTACACACATATAGAAAAAGCTTGCATGAAATAGAGGTGTAGGGACAAGAATTCTCTATTGATGGAAGATCATAAGGTTTCACAATAAAAATTGAAAGAGCTCAAGAGTAAAAAGACTAAACTTACAACAAAGTTGGAGGATTTGAAACTATCACTAAAATTTGAAGGAATACTTAAAGTTGTTATGAAATCTTTGAAATTGAGTAGTATAAGAAGGATAAGTGAGTTGCAGATCTTCATTAGGAAATTAAAGTTCCCAAAGATGCAAAAATTTTAAGAGGTTTTAGATGACCTAAGTAGCTTGTGTAGGATCATCAGAGATGAAACCAAAGAAGAAATAAGTACCTCTAGATTTGAATGTGCTATTATGCAAGGTAGAGCTAATGACTAGGTTAGAATGTATTTGGAAATCCTATGGATCATATGTTATTCTTCTTGGAGAGGTGTTGGAGCATTTCATGTTATTGCATGGACTTCTTGCATAAATAGATTATCATTGCACAACATTCTTTGGTTTTTGGGAGAAAGGTATCAAGAACCATTCAACTTTTGTGCCAACCAAAAGGTAACTTATAAGTTTTGGCAGGATATTGTATGTATTTTAAACCCTAGGTAGGCTATTAGAGGTTACACATAAAACCAATGGTATATTTTATAGAAAAGCATACAGAGGGTGCCCATAGTCCTTGCACTTTTGAAGGGTTGGCAAAATACTATTAAAAGTGGAAGTTTATGAAAAAGAGTAGAATGGTCTAATATTTAAAAAACCAAAAGCATTCATTTAAAATGGAGGTACAAGGAAGTATATAATAAACAACAGAACACTCAATAGAAATCCATGGATTGCCAAAGATGAGTCATGGAAGAAGGTTAGGACCAATGTATCAATAGCAAAGCTTGTAGAGAGTGAAGAGCAATGAGAATAAGGAAAACAAAAGATAATCTAAGATAAGATCCTAAGACGTCTAGAGATATATAGAATCAATTGGATTTGATAATGTTCCTCAAAATATATGACTCTCAAATTTTACTAGAATTATGTGTCATAAGGTAAATAATGTTGCCTGTTTAGGTACTTGTATAAAATGTAAACTCATTTGCATAAACATAGTCAACATATTGATATATTTGCTTCAAAAATGAGTCTATTACTATTTTTTGTGTAAAGCCTTCTCATAAATTGAGTTTGCAGACACCTAATAAATTCCTTGAAAGTTGAGTTTTCTATAGATAAGGTGATTTTTATGCAAAGGTTGCTTTGAAACTAGGTTTCAACTAGGTTTATGTGGTTCTAATGTTCAAACATATTGATGCATTGGAAGTTGAGTTTTGTGTAGGAAAGTTAATTCTCTATGGAAGTATTGCTTGGAACCCACTTACCAACCTTATCATGGGTAAAGATGACTCAAAATTTGAGTTTTGAACAATATATAAGTGCTTGAAAATTGAATGTCCAGCAAGTGTTGCTTTAAAACTATGTATAAACCTGGTTTATATGTAAAGCTTGCTCAAAAATTGAATTCTTTGAACATTGTGTAAATGCCTTGGTAAATAATTTTTTTTCAAGAAGTTGAATTTTTGTGGAAATATTGCTTGGAAGCTCAATCAACAAACTAATTATAAATAAAGCTTCTCAACAACAAAGTTTCAAGACAATATGTAAATGCCTTGCAAATTGAGATTCCTAAAAATAGAGTTGTAAAAATTTATGTGTAAAGCTTCTCAAGAAATCCAATTTAGTAGTAAATAAATGACTAGGAAACTTGTTTAGTTGGAATGAAGTTTATTTTATTTTCAAATTTTTCTTGGAAATTGCAATTTTAACAGCTTAAAACCTAATTAAAATTGAATCTCTAGTACAAATATTAAGTTTTATGTGCAAAGGTCAAGTATCTTGATAGCTAGCAAGTGTATTGGAAGCTAAGTTTTATGTAAAGGAAATAATTTTATGTGTTAAGGTTAAAATTGTAAAATAATTGGAATATATTTGGAACTGTAATTCTTGATGAAAAAATAAGGTGGAAATAGATTTATGGTTAAATAACCCTTTGGAAGTCATATTCCAAATAGTAAATAAATGCATAGGAAACTCATTCTTTTAGTGAATTCTATTTCATCTACAAAGCCTGCTTAAAAATGGCTATTCTTATTAGCTTAGAAATCAGTTTGGGATGAGATTTATGTACAACAGTTGAGTTTATTTGCAAAGCTCAATCATCTTGACAACTAATAAGTAACTTGGGAGTTGATTTTTATGTATGTGCAAAGTTACTTCTAATTAGAGTTTCAGCCCAATGTATGCATTTCTACAAATTTGAAGATATCTTGGAAATTAAGTCTCTAAAGGGTATATGTGTAAAGTTTTCTCAAAGATTAATTTCCCAATAGCTTATGGGTAAAGCTTGATTTGGAAAATAAGTTCCAAAAAACTGATAAAGGCATGGAAAGTATTTCCTTTTAGTGAGTTGTATTTCATTTGAAAACTTTCTATGGAAACTATGGTTTTCCCAACCTAGAACTCAATTTGGAATTCTGGTGAAATTTTCCAAAGTTTTAGGTTTGAAAACCATAGTTTCCAAAGAAAATTTTCAAATCAAGCTTTACCCTACAAATTTCAACTTTCCAAATTAAGCTTTACCCTACACCAAAATAAGAGTTCCTTGTAAAAATTTCAAGTTTATATCTTGAACTAAATTTGAAACTAAGTTAACAATATCCAAGAAATTGAAAAATTATCTGTTAAACCTCTCAATTTATTGAAGAAATTTTGGTGTAGGAATGCTTGGGGACTCAATCTTTTATTTATAATGTAAAATTCCTGTTTAATACCAAGGTTTTCAATAATTTTGAATTGCCCTGAAAACTCAACTAAATGACATGAACCGGAGGAAATTATAGTTGGGAAATCAAGTTTTGGGTAATTAATTAATTAATTGTATATGTACTCTGGAAACCAAGTGTTATTTAAAAGTTATCTGTACAAATCTATCATAAAATACATGTCTAACATCTATTCCATATGAAAACTATGCCTTACAAGAGAGGCACTTGTAAAAATTTGGTGTGGAAGTACTTTGAATATTGAGTTTGATATATGCTTTTATTTGAAATGAAAACCTTATGAAATGAAACTCAATTTGAAATGAAAACCTAACCTTTTAAGAAAATTTTATCATATATCATGTATGCAACTACAAGACCATTTTGATACTATCCGTCTACATATGGTCAAGTTAACATGAAATATATGCCAAGATAGGAAACTCAAATTCCAAATGATGAGTATGAGAATATCATTCATGAGTTATGAGAACATAATGTCTATATATAGAGGGAACAATATTTCTATACAATAAGATGTCATATATATAAATAAATAAAATTTCACTATATTGATATAAAGGGTTCTTTGAAATAATATGGAACCACAATCTATACTGGAACATGGTAATCACAATAGATTTTAATAATTTTGTGTGAAAAAATCCATTTTTTCATGATGAATATCATGAATTTTTATATAGTAGATTACTCCCCCGAGATAGAACCTTAAACAAGAAATAAAATAAAGGCATATTGTACAAAGATGATTTCTCAAGTCTAATGTATCCCATATTGGAATCTATTATGGTCAGAAGTATATATTTTTAATTCATTAGCATGATAACAAGCATTATATTCATTTTCTATCTCAATAACCTACCTAAAATGGTTATCATTGTATATAAATTTCCCATATCAATATGTTTCTCTATTAGAATCTGTAGAATAATGAGAATCATTATTATAGACTTCCTATAATGATGAATTACTTGTATTAATAAATTTTCCCTATTTAAAATATCTGTTATGTTTAATCTATATACAATCCTTATATTGAAAAAGTTTCATTTGATAATCAAACGAATTTGTCAAGAAGACAGTTTTCTACTAGCCAGAATTCAATAGATATAGGGAGATAGACCATTCTAGAAGTTCTACATGGAGAAGTTTATGGATTAGGAGTTTTATCAAAGTGAAAAGTACTCACATGGGGAATTACCTTGGTACTACTTTCCAATGTATGTCTATATCCCAAGGATCTACCCTGAAGGGGTGAAAAATCTATAGTCTTTGTTAGCATTTGTGTGAAGATTGCACTACTTCAATGATAGCCTGAAACCTATGGAGTGTATTGGAAAGTAAGTTGTAAAAAGGATGTAGTTAGTACTGTCTATTACTAACTTTTGAGCATTTTGCATCTAGTGCTTTTATTCTGGATAGCTAGTGTTTAAAAAGAGTGGAAATTGCTTTTGAAGATATTTTTATTCCTTATTGACATTATAGCCATATTGTAATACTCCAAGGACAAGAGAAGAGAGAAAACACATATTTCACACTCAATCATCCCATACCCCAAAGGAACACCTTCTTTTTACTATATAGACAAAGGAGATCTCTTCCAAGGAAGCTACACCATAGGATAAGGCACACAGATAGGTGACATGTCAGCAAGCTCCACCCTTGGATTACTTACTTGGATGGGTGACATATTGGTCCTGGTCCTATCTGGTTGGTCAAACAAGCTTTGACTAGAGGGAATCTTTTAGTGAATCTTCCTATAGGAATCTCAAAATCACATGGGTGAGGTACTGTTGGAAAGCTCTCAATGAGATAAACTAGGGGAGGGGGAAAGGCAAACCTTTCATCCATTGTGAGGTGAGGGTAGAATGAATACATTTTGGAGGCCTAATTCATCCGTTTAGGCCTCCAAAATTGCCTTCAAAGATTTTAGGCATATTTTGGTTCCTACTCTATTAGTAGAAGTCCCCTTTTGGTGATACCTTTTTTCTGATCTGTTTAGTCCATGATGTGTGACATCCTTCCAGATGTTACCAAACCAATTCTCACCTTTAATCATATGTCTAGCTATTGGATTTAAGGTTTTCAAGCTAGTTTGATTTTTGTGCTATTAGTAGAAATAATCTTTTGGTGATACTTCTATCTAATATATTTTGACCATCATGTATAACATCATTCCAGATGTTACCAAACTCAATTTCACATCTAGATCATATGGCTAGCTCTTGGTATTACACATAGTGATTGAATGCAACCAATGTGGGATTAAGTGGGAAGGAATGAATCCCATTAGAAGATTTTATCATGGTAGATATTATGAGAGGCATAATTTCTAGTTTTTGGTCATCTTTAAATATTTCACTAGATGCTTGTGTAGAAAATCAATTTTAGCAAGCTTAAAGATAAATGAGTACTCTTTAGTGTGTTGTGAGATGTTCATATTTATAGATAAATATTTCAAATAAAAGATAAATTGATATTATTTTCTGTGAGGAAAAATGATATGAGTTTTAAGACCAAATGAAATAAAGATGTATGACAACCTAGTCTCATTCAAATTTGTAATATTGTGGTAAGAAACTATTAGTCACACAAGGATATGAGCGGGAGATGACAAAAAATGAGGTAAAATTGTCACTATGATGACAATCTATGGTTTCATATTTAATTCTTGGGCAGAGTCATTCCCAAAAAAATTTTAATTTCAGTACTCTTGGTGCACTAGAAAAAGATAAAGAAAACAAAGCTCACATTCACTACAGATTGAATTCAAAGGATTCTGAATGTGTTGGTTTATTTATAATGACATTCACTTTGCTTTGGAATTTCCTTACCTTCCTTCTTTCCCAACCAAATTCCTGACTGCTATTGATGAGACATTCATAGGTACTATGATCTGCAATCACCTGACAAAGTATGTGTCATACTAGAGTCACAATATTAAGGTGTCTTATGCATAGTGTACTAAAATGAACAAACTAGGAGGGAGGAAGATTTTCCAAGGGTCCAATCACTCTGATGACTATGATGGTGACATAATGTTACTAGAAGGCATGATGTCATTGGAGTCTTGAATGACTATGCTATTGAATCTTATAGGTTAGTGTTACTTTGCAATACTCCAAATGTTGGCAACCTATCTTTGTATCATTCATGATCTCTATAGAGCCCTAGTGTTGTACACTTTAGTTGCATACTGTAGTTCCACACAAATGATTTCCCTCACTCAGTGATTATGCTCATAAGTCAATATTCCTCACTACCACTCAATTAAGAATGTAATTACTCATATAAAGTGTAGACTAATACACATACATAGACTCAAGAGTCTTGGTTATAAACTTCATTTATTGCAAAAGAAGGATTCACCAAATGGACATGGTGAACATTGGGCCTAAGCCATTTATATGTCTCCAACCTAGTCGCCAAAGAGATCCACTAGCTACAATGTACTAGAAATCTCCTAATTACATCTAAGGCACTCAATGATAATCATATTTTATATACTTATCTTATCTTATCTTAACCTAATCTTAAGTAGGTGCGGGCCATGTGGTATGGCCACCTCAACCTCTTAACTTGTCATCTACAACTATTATGTCAAGTGTCAAGCATGACACATGATCTTTGTATTATAACCTAAACTAACTACATAAGAAGTATGTACAAATATGAAATATCTTGCACTACAACTACAAAACCTACACTATCCTGTCTATGAGATGGCTCTTATTTGTTCTTGACAAAATTCATTTTGTATGAAGTAATCATGATCGTTACTTGTTTGCAAGATGACCTGGTGGCTTTTATGATAAACTACTTGCTCCTTTGCATATTTTAATGAGCTTTATGAGCTACTTCATGTAACTATCAACTACTCATATGAAGCTAGTCTACATCTCCTTAAACTTGGAATTAGTATGGCCCTATAGCTTGGCAGACAACACCTTGAGTTGTTTGTTGTTTAGGCCTTCCTCTCCAATGCATCAATTTGTGTTCTTAGGTCCTTCATCTTAGTACAATGTAGGTCTTGTTGGGGATGTGTCCATCTGGTTCAAAATTTGAGCTGATATATGCCTGGTTGTTGCAAACAACCCCATCTATTTTTTCTCCAGATTTATTTGTTCACTTTGGAGTTCATTTAATAGCTCATCTTGTATTTTGGTTTTTTGCTTGTCCTCCTTCTCTTGCTAGAATTTGGGGCTCATAGTGAGGTCCAAGATACAAAGATTGGTTAGCTTCTTTAAGTTCTTGTATTGTTTTTTTGCCATTGTTGTCTTGGTATGTGCCTCCTCCAACTAGATTGTAGTGTCATCAATTTTTCACCTCTTGGTTGTGTATTTTTTCTTTGTGCTGGTTTCATTGGTAGAAGACTTTGTTACTATGGTCATCAATCTATGATTTCAGTTGAAGTATGACTACATTGTTTTGCTTTTGTCTTAGGAGTTCATCTTTTTGGAATTTCTCCAATATCTTGTCTTTTTCCTTTGAGGCAATTACTTCCTCCTCAATTTTCTTCTTTGCTTTGTTCAATTTGTTACAAAGGTGGAACTTCTCCTTGGTCATCATTTGTGCCAGCTTATGCAAATGTTGTACTAGTATTGTTTGACATTATTGTATCATTGACAATTCCTTGTAGAACAACAAGAATTCCACCAAGGTCACCATTGTGGGCATAATGATGTTTATGGTGTATACTACCATCAACAACTAGAGCAAGTTTGTTTTTTAATTTCATGTGGCATAGGACGTCCTTGGTCATACTCACGTTCTTTGTTCATTCTTGACTATTCTGCCAAGCATTCATAAACTGATCTTGATCTTTGTCCCTTCTTTCTTCATTGGCTATGGCTGTGTTGTTGGCCTCTTCTATTATTTAATCATGTCATAGTCCTTCCATGGACTCTCTTTCCTTAGGTTGACTATGTTGGCAATTGCAAGTGGCTCCATATGTGAATGGCATTCTATTTTAGCCATTCCTTGCTCCATTGGCTGTGTTTTGTCATTGTTCTTCATACCCAATGAACCCGCCTTGTTGTTGTGTGTTCAAAAGACAAAGTGAAAAAAACTAATGTCTCCAATGGTGCCCTCTCAGTTTGGAGGTAAGGATCTACTTGTCTTCTTCCTTTGGTCCCTTCCCCATGGACAAAAATAACCCCATGTTTGCATCATTGTTTGATGTTGGTAATGATTGTACTTTGTTATTATGGTCTTCCATGTCCATCTCATCATTTTGCATGGGTGACAAGATCAAGGTGAAGGAGTCCTCACTTCATGCTCTAACATTATTTAATAAGGTTGCTCTCTTGCCTATTTGTCATGTGGATTGACCAACCTTGCCCATCATTTCAGTTTCCTTGTTGTTTCATAGGGCTTCTCTACCTTCACTCTTGCTAGAGTATACATCAATCATTTAATAGTTCTTTTTTGTTTCTTGGAAGCCTGAATCTTGGGTCTTGCCACGTGCACCTTCTTGCAAATAGTCATCGTGCTGTGTGTTTTGGCAATTGGCACAAACTTCTTTGTATGAGCAAACTACTGTTTCCTTCACTATATTTTGTTATATCTTTCAAAAGGTCTGGGTGCCCAGTAAAATATGTTGGATGGTAGAAGTGATTGGGGGTATTTCTCCTTCTCCTCTTCTGGTAGGAGGTTCATCCTTATGTAAAAATGTAGAAAGAAGGGGGTTACGATCATGGGTGAACTTTCAGTCATGTCCTCCAAAAACTTGTTAACTCATTCTTGGACCATCTTGGCCAAACTTACATGTTGTTATTTATGTATGAGCTGGAAGAAGACTGCTTGATTCAAGTTCACATATGCCAATTTTTTTAACTTGAAAAAATTCATGATCATTTTGGTAATGACTCATCAAGGAGGATCATGGAGATCCTCTATCTTGTATCCATATTTTACTTATTACCAATAATGAGTAGTCAATTTTGTCCTTCAAAATCTCACTTGGATGACTCTATGAAATGTCCATGTGTATTTGGCCAAATGGGGAGCACTCATTGCCGATGGTCTTCTACCCACAGCTCTGGACTTCCTCTCAGCATCTTGCCACTCACATTGAGGTTATCATGAATCTCTTTTAGGAGGGAGATGTACAACAGACTCCAATCCTAGAGCAAGAACTCTATATTAACTCTTTAGGTAATTAGAACCCATTGTAAAATTTCTAGAGGTTTGCTTACTATTTTTAGAAACTTTCCTCATCTCCGCTCCTTCAGTTTGTTTGTTGTGCCATTGCTAAATATCTTGATTCAAGAATCTAGCCCATCATCAACACCCTCTCACACGGACTCTCCAGTTTTTGCAATTTGTTGACAAAAAAGTGATTCATGTCTGTAGTAGGGATGGGTTCTTGCACAATGCAACAAAACTTTGATCACATGAAAAGTAAAAAGTTCCTCCTTGTTGGGTGGGATCATCATTTTATAGTACTAACAAAACCGTTCCATCCTTCATCCATCATGGGGGGTGAGTGCAAGGTTACGGTCACTTCCCACATGCGTGTTTCTTGGCGCCAAATGGTCAGGAGTAAGTTTCTTAGTGATACATTCATGCAAGGGACATGAATTTATGTGGCATGGCATTTGGAACCACTTGTTTGATGGCTGTAGTTCATATTGATAGAACTTTGTTTCCATTGAACTTTGTAACAAAATTCCGTTTGTCACCTTTGTATTCTTAGGATCCTTCATATTGCTGATCTTTGTAAGAACTACAGGCTCTGGCCCCTAGGAAAGCCATGTCAAGATATGAACATTTGATCCTTGTGTGATTAAACTTGATCGTAATTATTGTATGAGGGATTCACTCACTTTGTGAGGTGCTTGTTTAATGATTAATGCCATTTGTTTGGCTTTGTTCACGGCCTTCTGCATTACTACTTACTGAAACTACTAAACTACTAGAAAAACAAAAATTTCTCTCCAAGGAAGCAAAGGTGGATCACTACAAGATGTATTGTAAACAAATACAAGTGAATTTCTGGTCCAAATTACTGCATTACTACTTACTGAAACTACTAAACTACTAGAAAAACAAAAATTTCTCTCCAAGGAAGCAAAGGTGGATCACTACAAGATGTATTGTAAACAAATACAAGTGAATTTCTGGTCCAAATTTCAGGTTCTTGTAGTTAAAATTGACTCTAGAAAGCAATAAAAATTAGGTAGAATAAGTTTTAATTTCACACTACTTTATACATACTGCATATAGGGTGACTGAGATCTTAGCAAGTCCTTAGTGTCCCAAGGAAGTTAAGAAGCCACCAAATTACTTTCTAGAATTTAGGGACAATACTACACCTAAAAAAATTGAACATAGCTCTTATAGAAAAATTATAATCAAATATAACTTGAATGTTTTCTACAGCTCTCCAAGTTCTTATATCTATGTTGCTCTTAAATTTTATGTATTATATTAATTTACAAGTAAAATAAAATCTAAAATTATTAGTTTATCCAATATACAAAGATTTAGTGTAAAATGATATATTTTGAAATATTAATTGTGGATATGTTAAGCAAGGTTTGGATACTTGAGTTTGGAGTTTTGTGTATTTGTGTCCCCATAGAATATTTGAGGTGCAAAATCAAAATATTTGAGGTGTCGAACTTCGAACATTTGAGCTTTAGGATCTGAATATTTGAGATGTGGATTTTGGACTTCGGATTATCTATGGTTAGTTTATAGGGGGATTGATATTAACTGCAGTCCTCTGCAGAAACGGATGCATTGCCCATACCGAGAGTGAATTCGATGTATCAGCCAATCAAGCTACCATCTTTTGGTCAAGACAAGCTTTCTGACTCTTAAAAGATGCATTGTATTGTCCTTATCTCTCTTTGTTTTAAAGAGAGATAAGGACTCTTGTTTCTTGTCACTACATCGGCGATAAGCCATTGACTATTCGAAGATAAACAGAGACGGGAATAAACGAACTTCCACTTTATGCACATGCTCTTAAGTACCGGTAAGCAGTATTTCTCAAGGTCTGTAGGTCTAAAGGGCCTTTGTTCACAACAGAAAGGTTGGAAAAGCCAAACTTTAAGAAGGATCAGGACGGACCTCTGACTGCAGCATGGTGTATCAGAAGAACATATCTAGTGCCACTATCGTTTATCTGGTTTGTTTTATACTCGGTAGGCGAACGATTCCGATCTCTGGAAAACGGTAATTGAATAAATTGAAATGGTACGAGTCTTTGTTGACAAAGTTGAATTTGAGCTCCTGTGCTGCTGGAAGAAGAGGGTCGATGGGGACTATTCTCTGACATAAAAGAAATCCACACAAACAGGAAATTAGCATACCGTACTAACTACTGGAATTTTGTTTGATTTCTCGGGAGCCCCAACGAGAAGGTTTGGGAGGATATGATACCAACTCACGGACCAGCTGACAAGCACTATCTATGAAGAAAGGAACGAGTTAGTAATAGCTTCGAACAGAAGGGTAAACCAGCTAGATCGTGATGCAACTACTACAAGAAAGAGTAAGAAATTGAATGCTTTATAATGAGACTATATTCAAGACTATGAGATTCGAGGTCAATGTATTTAGCCCTTTGTCAGAGAGTGTCTGTTCCAGGTTTGAACAGTTTGACGTGGTGGTTTTGCCTGCAGCGAAGGAAAATTTAAAAAGCTGTGGGGCGCTGGAGGATGATAGAACTCAGTAGTCGTGTTGGGGTTGCAGGATCAAAGTAGTTTTGATTCGAGGCCACGCGCAAATACAAATCGTGGTGAAGGTAAGTTTTTATACTTTTAGTGCAGGTTGCTGGTCTCCGCGATGTTTGTTGTGCTTGTCTGCCAGTACATGCACATGCAGCAAAAGTGTCACCTGCAAGAAAAATTCCTTTTTTGCTTTATAAATGTGCTTAAGGGAACATAATGGATAAAAGAGAAGATTTTATAACATAATGTTGCAAAGATCTATTACAAATCTATCTATTGTAAAGGGGTTAGTTTTGGGGCTTAGCCCCATGTTACTTTTTTTCTCTCCCTTGTACGGCTTGATGGGGGTCTTCCATCCTTCGTTTTTCCTACGCGGTCGCCTTTCTTCTCTATTGTAAAGGTAGTGAAACCGACGAAACAGGCGACCACGTAACACACAAGAAGGATGGAAGACCCGATCAAGCCGTAGAGACAAAAGAGGTAAAATGGGGTAGGCCCCAATAATGAAACTAAAAACTGTACAACCATCTGACGAGTCAATACGCTCCATTCTTATATGAAAATCAGATTAGATATCTCACTAGGACTTCACGTCTCATTTGAAAGTTGCTCAGTTTCGGTTTGGTTGGTAACGGTCAACATTTTCCAACACTAGCTAAAGTCATGTGAAAGATAATGTGACCCATCGTCGTCGATTTAGTGAATAGATGGTGTACGTTAGAAGTGCCATAACAAGATCCACGAATGAGCTGTTTACTCTCGTGGTAAAATGTTTGAAGATGATAATGTTTTTGACCAAATTATACGGAACAGTGGAACATTAGGTCCTCTTAGCATGATTGACAAGTTCATCTCCGAAAACTTCAAATTTTTTGGTTTTATTTCTAGTCCTATTTTACCTTTTAGGTTTATCCTTGTACGGTTTGACGGGTTTCCATCTTTCTTGTCATCCTATGCGTGTCGTTTACTTTCTTCATCTTCGATGTGATAATCAACTCTCATACAGCTATTATATGCTTTGAGGCCCCTACATATGTTGACCTAGAGTTTTGAACTAGTACATCAGATGCTTAAAAATTTAGTACGTGGGATTTGGGACCCGATTTTGAGCCTCTACCACAGAAGTACAATGAAGTTTATGATCCTAGTACAAAGCAGACTCACTATGATTCATATAAGGGGTTTTAATTGAATATTTACCAAATCGAGACGGAAGTGAAGTGATTTTTGTGAGAACATTTAGACACCACACCCACTAAAATTGAAGGAGGTATTAAGGCGATTACTCAAGTTTCCAGGATAATGAGTAATGAAATAAATAATACGATAATGAAAGAGTATGATAATGATAATGAAAGAGTATGCTTGCCAAAAGGGAGAAAAAAATGACAGGCGACCACGTAGGATAGCATCACAATAAAGTACTAAGTACAGTTCTAAAAGAACTCAAGACCCAGAAAAATTTTCCATTTCGTTTGGAAAGATAAAAGCTTGGAAGAAGCTTTCGTTGGAAATATAACAAAATAATGCAGTCTTGCAAGGAGATGGACTGAATTCCATAGTAATTTATTAGACCATTCGTAGCTCGGTATAGAGTATTGACACGGAATCTGTGAGTGTCCAATGAAACCCTCTATTATAATTCTAGCACAAAAACCCGCTATAATTGGGGTTTAACTCCATTTTACCCCTATGTTTTTTCTGGTCGGTTTGATGGGGTCTTCCATCCTTCTTGTTATCTCATGCGGTTGCTTTCATTATAGAAGTAGAAGGCGACCACGTGGGAAAAACGAAAGATGGGAAGCCACACCAAGCCACACAAGGGAGAGAAAAAAAAAAAACATGGGGCTAACCCTAATAGAGTGTATAGGAGAAATTTGCCTTATTATATTTAAGATATCCGAGCTATACAAATAATATGGTTTACATATGATGCATTAAAAGAAATATCCATTCATATATACATATGATGCACTAGAAAAAATATCATCTAATGTGATTATTTTCCTATGGATTGCACATGTTAATATAACCATTAAACTTTGTAAAACAATGGACATATGTTATATAAAATATATTAAAAATTACAAGAATTATAAATAATACAAAACAAAATAGACTTGTTTTTTCCCGGCCAGAACCTAGAGAGGTAAAAGTCAATCCCCGGCTTCTCCGTCCCACTTCTTGATGTGGTCTTCCCGTCTTTCATGTCCCGTCTATATGATCGCCTTTTACCTCTTCTTGTGAGTACTGTATCGATTTCCTTAAAGTAGTGTGTTCTGTCTGATTCTAGGTAACCGGCAAAGTGGAATGTTCCTGGTGCCTTCAGGTCATAAGGCAGACCGGAAGGTGAGCTGATCGAAGAGCTTCTGCAAAAGCTCATGCCAGAAAGTTCATACGTGCAGAACTAGTGAACCAGTGGAGGGGGCCGGGGAAAGCAAACTCTTTTCTCTACCTTTACAGAAGCAGCTTAATCGTGCACGTTCTTCACCAGATGTGCAAAATTCCGTAGATCGTATTTACAATTAACTGGTTCTGTAATGTTTTACAAGGTGACCACAATATTTTACGGAACTCAGATCGTTCCCGCAAATCGTCGCACTCCTTTGTCAATTAATTTTCTCGAGTTCTATGAACTTCCAGTAATTTGTAATCATTGGCTGTTGTCCCGTAAAATTTTACGCAACAGCCTTCACTACCCTAAAATCTGCAATTGGAAACCCCAATACGGGTGGATCGATTACAGTGCCGATGTGTTGAAATCTCTACCGATTAGCAAAGAATAGATGAAAATATAAAGATCCAGCTGCAGGTTCGACGTTGTTAACCTCCTCGTCAATTTCGAATTCAATTATGGTAATCTTCCACAAAGACTCAGCAGACGTATTCATTAACATGCCCACTGCATTCTCGAGTTTGCTGTAGTCCCCATAAGTGCAAGACGTGGAGTAGGCAAACATAGTGGAAGGCATGGTAAAACTTTGTCCCAATTTCGAGAGAGTATCCAAAGTTACGCATACATCTGACCCTGGAGAATGTCGTCGATGTATCTAGATTTGATCATGAGCTTGTGACAGTGGCGAACTTTTCTGCTGCTAGCACATCACTGTGATGATGCCATGCATGGCACAAACAAATGCAAGAACAGGATTCATTATGGAGCTCTCTGCCGACTAACTGTAGTTTCATCACCGCGGGGGCAGTCTTGGTTTGGACAAGCCGCGTTTTTAACTCCGAACAGGCTTCGAGAAATTGCATCACTGGACTAAACATTTCCCCAACTTTGGCACTTGGATTTAACCTAAGTTGGAAAAAGAGAACCTAAACGAGACACAAAAGCATGATATCCGTTCAGTTAGTAGTAATTGATATTGAAATTCTCGGACAAATTTTTTTCCAATTAATAAATTAATTTATTATTAAAATATAGAGAATATGTGCAACCTCGAATATGAAAAGATTCCACAAGCAAAATTTTATAGAAATGTTTTTCTTTGTGAAATGGTGCAGAAGCGATTTCGCCTTAATTATTTTAGGATGTTCATTTATTATCTTTGTTTTATCTAGATTGTAAGTATTGTTAAATGAAAGATGTAATTCAAATAGAGTGAAAGCTGCCGCTAACAAATCCAAGCGTGGTTCAGTTAAATTCAAGATCTGATTTACAAACTTCAACACTGCCACTAAAAGGCATTAAAAAATATACATATACCAAAAGTCTAGACAAAAAGTATCATTATTAATAAATTGAACAAAGTTGTTTATGAGTTTCCACCAATATTATTAGCAATATAAAGTCTCATGATTTTGTCCTTTGAGATTTTCATTTTG
This sequence comes from Lunularia cruciata, assembly GCA_948567375.1. Lineage (NCBI taxonomy): Eukaryota > Viridiplantae > Streptophyta > Marchantiopsida > Lunulariales > Lunulariaceae > Lunularia > Lunularia cruciata. Next base: position 49,676,437 of record OX419759.1, read on the forward strand.
GAGATTTAACTAATATAATAAACTCCCTTTTTCACTCACGATAAGCTAAAGGGTAGTAATAACTTGGGGTGACGTTAACGACCCACGTGAAGTTCTGGTTCCATTAAGATTAAATGCCACGGATAAAATATGTTATTTCCATGCCGGAAACTGGAACCAATTTTTTACTCCCGAGCACGTGAGTGCAATTTGCGGAAATTCATACTGTACTGTATTTCTAGGTGGATGCAACGAGAATCGTTCGACGTCAGGTCGGGTCGAGATATTACGGAAGGATAAGAAAATAAGGGCGACCGCGTAGAAAATACGAACGATGGAAGACTCCCCATCAAGCCGTACAAGAGCGAGACAAAAGAGGTAAAATGGGCCTAAGCCCCAATAAGGATAAAGGAACCACCATTGTAGTGATTGTGTCTGCGGGCAGAAGATGTTAATATTCATGTATGTAATCCCGTGACGATATTAGTGACTCTAGGACGAACTACTATATAGGACGACACTAGGGGGTTTCAGAAATAGGTTTGACGGAGATCTCATGGAAAATTAACAAACTTCGTAATAATTTATAGTGAACTCTGTAACGTTACGAGATGGTAATAACCGAACTCTATGTAACTCGGTTAAGGGATATATTCAACTATTTGCATTCATTTATAAAAATCAAATCCTACCTTACGGATGTTGTGGAATGCCATAAGTAAATAAATGATTGTCAGAGAAAGCGATGTGTTTCCTCCCAAGTGTGGCCACGTAATCATTTAGTCACGTATTGATGATCTGTTTTTGTATTCAATATCCAAAATGGCCCCGCCCAACAATTCAAATTTGTAAACTGAAATTCACCACCCTCATTAGCAAAGGTGCGAGTTGTCAGGCAAGTAACGACGGTTTTGTAGTTTCGAATTGGTGTGGGAAATGATCAGCGCCGCCGTGCGGCAACCAAGAAATTGATGAGAGTGCGACTATTCTCACACTCACACTCAGAGTGCAACAAAATTTTTGCAATGGGAGATCAAGTACCGTGATTTAGTGTAGGAGACTCCATTATCGATGACGCTGATCCGGGACCTATAGAGTCATCTTTGGATTCGCAACCTCAACAACAATTAGGGAAATTTGGAGACTTGTTGAGGATGGCTTCTTCTATGCCTGGCAAAACCAAGGAGGATGAACGATTTTGCATGGCAACACACCATTACAACCAAATACTGGATTATTTGGAAGACCTCGAGCATTTTGCACAAATTCATGGTGGGAACTGCAAAAGCCCATTCAGAAATCGACTGCATTTAGTTTCATTACAACCTTTTTGATTAGAGAGGGTATCGGGTTTCCTACCTCTATGACAGGTGACAGACTTTATAAGAAATGGTTGCGGTACATGAAACAGTACAAAGAAACTCGAGAGCTCAAGAACAAGGCGACGGGAGAAGGTCTCACCGAGAAGGAATATAGCAAAGGGTGGAGAACTATAGAAGATAAATTGAATGGAATGTGCCCGCATTTTGCAAGAATGGAAGCCATGTTTGGGAGCAGAGAAAACATAAGTCCACCGGCAATGGTAAGTTTAGGAGATTGTAATCCTAATTCGAGCGAGATTTGCGAGGCTGGCGAGGAGGAGGTCCATGAAGGTGCACAAGAGGGCTCCAATTTCTCATCTCCTCCAGAGGTGGTGCTCCTTGACTCAGGCCCTGAGTTGGTCGTGAATACCCAAGGGGTGGAAAGTTTAGCAAGTGGCATGGAGAATGGAATCCTATCACCAGAGGATGAGTCTCCATGTATTCCACCGGCCGAAGACGTGCCTTTCATTACACCACCACTGCCTTTAATTTCTACAAGAGATGGATCTGACTGTGCAGACCAAGAAGGGGAATGGGACCCAAAGAGGAGGAAAGGTGGAATTTCTGCAAGTAAGGTACCCAAGTTTTTGCACAGTATGTCATTGTCTCATGATTTAGCAAAAATTACCATGTTAAAGGCAGATAGTATAGAATCCAGAGAGAGGTTACGACTAGCTGAACTAGAAGCCACCAACATGAGGAAGAGAGAGAAAACAATGCTGAGAATGGAAGCAGAGCGAGTTAGATTAGAGACAGAGAAGATGAAAATTGAAATAGAGAAAAAATTGAGTGCAGATAAAAGGAAAGCTAGGGCAGACAAACACAAATTTAAGGAGAAGAGTTTAGAATCAAAGCGCACTCATGAAATCAAAATGAGTCTCATACAAGCAGGGAAAACTCCTGAGGAAATAAGTGACTATTTTAAAGTGCTCACTCAAGTTCAACGTCCATCATACTCTACTGATAGTGAATAGTGAATAGTATACCACCATGTAACCTTTATTATTATTATTATAATAAAGATGAGTTATAGAAACTTTGCTATGGAAACCTGATGCAACTTGTTACCATTCAATTCCTCAAAACTTTTTGTTTTTGATGTTTTCTTTACCACTCAATCCATTCTGTCATATATTTTTTGCACAATTAGAGCAATATGCGACAAGTTGACCCTCATACCCAAAAAATCTCAAGTTGTCTATGGTGGTCATCGGCGCTCGAAGCCGCTCATCAATGCTCATGGGCGCTGAAAGCCGCTCGTCTGTGGTCATGCGCACGTCAAGCACATGTAGGCGCTCGTAGTCGCTGGTTGCCGCTCTGTGGCCCCTACGGAGGTGCTTGTTGATGCTCACGGCCGCTAGTGTTTGCTTGAAGCCGCTGGGAAAGTGGGATCATGGCGCTCGTAGGCGCCTGTAGGCGCTCATAATTGCTGGGTGCTACTGTGTGGCCCCAAGGTAGTCGCCAGTTGACGCCCACGGCCGCTTGTCGGCGCTCGCCAGTAGATTTATGATGAATTTTGTGGCTCATAGTCACTTGGAGGCGCTCGGAGGCACGCATAGACGCTGATGTGTTTAGGGTTTAGTGTTTAAAGGGAAATTGCGTACATATTTGTAAGGTGGTGACAAGTTGGATACAAAAGGCACAATTCAAAATTTAGGGTTTAGGGTTTAGAGGAGTGTGATCACAATGAGTGTTCAATATGAGTTGGAATATGAGTTTGATAATATGAGTTGAATATGAATATGAGAGTTCACAAGTGTAAACTAAAACATAAAATTATACATGGAGAGAAATGAAAATAATATGTATATAAATGAAAAGCCAATAGAACCTAAACATATGACTATGGAGGTCGAGGAGGTGAAGAAGAAGAGGGTGATGCACTATGGTGTCTAAGTGCTACTACTGCATCCTCAAGTCTACGACGGTATACATGATGTTGAATCCTAAATGGACTCAATGACCACCATAGCGGCCACTTGCTCTCATCCAAGTCTCGATGCTTGATACCACTAGCAAGAAGAGGATAAGGGTCAAAACTATACGAACTCAATCTACTTGATGTCCACTCCTCTTCTGCCCAACTAATAGCAAGCCTATCGTCATGGACAAATCTGTCCAAAGCACTCATCAAAGGGAATGCAAGTGTCTTTGGATTTGACACTTTAGAGAAGAGTGGGTTAGGAGAAAACAAGTTAGATAAGATACCCCCTAGTGCAATGGTAGTTTGTAGTGAAGAGGTAGTAGAAATAGCAAAGGACTTAGTAGAATTAGATAGACCCAAAGTATAGGAGATGAAAGGGTATTTTTTGGGGTTGGAAGCCAAAGTAAAGGTAGATATTGGATCGGAGTAGTACAATTTTGGGATAAGTAGAGGCAGATATGAAGAGGTGGTTTGTCATTTTGGATCTATAGGTTGTTAGAGGTAGTTAGGAAGCAATTTAAGGAGTTAGATAACTATCAAAGTGCTTTGCATATTTAAAGGAGGCATTTGTAGTATGTTGTTGTTCAATACTTATAATTTTGAGGATAAATAAAGCAAATTGTTGTGAAGTAGTGCTTGTTGTTTGAGCTTAATTCCAGGTATCAACTTTGTGTTTGTGTTTGTGAGTGTTGGGAGAATTTTGAAGTGCAAGTTTGTGTGCTTGTTGGATGTTGGATTTTGTAGCCTTGGTCTTCATTCTATTTGTCTGATCTTGAGTGAAGTGCAATTGGAACAATGCCTTGATTGATCTAAGAGGAATTGTAGTGTTGGTAGTATTCTATAGTTGTGAGTGCAGCACATTGTTGATGTGCAGCAATTTCAATCAAGGAAGGTGTGCCTTTAGTGGAGGGGTGGAACACGATTCTGGAGCAAAGTCATTTTACAATGAAGTAGTCATTTTTGGGAGAGACTAAATCATCAAAATCAAGATTTTCCGGAAAGATTTGTTATGTTATGATTATGAGTGTGTGGATTAGTGACAAGTTGTCAAGATTGAGCACTTTTTACGCTCTTCTGGATGTGGCCAAATGACCAAGTGTATGATGCTCTATGTACCCTATAAGGACGGAAGTGGGTAGGGTGGATAGCACCATGTGGATGGTTCCTATAATAAGAGAGTGCATAACTATCTATGATCAAAAGATCACGAAGAGGTAAACCTAATGAAGTCAGATGCTCATATGATCTAACTCTAAGTCCTTTGAACTCTGAATCTCGCTGTATATCTCTAGAGCACAAACATGCCATGAGGCGAGACCTGGTGTGAACTCCCTCAGGGAGTTCAGACCACTGCCACATGCTCCGTAGCAACCACTCCACTCCATCTGGAGTAAGATCTATCCACAAGATAACCTCAAAGCGTAGCAAACAGAACTGGATGAAATGGCAAACACCAGGACGGGCCACCCACCCTATAGGCCTAGACTGTGTGTGAGGGAACCAACCATGTGTAGTTGTCCCGCTCTCCCATGCCCTGAAACCGATAGCACCGCAAATCCATAATGAACACATACAAGTAACATCCACAATAATAATCTTCCGTAGGAAGCCGGGGAAGAGGATACGTGGAATATACTCTCTTGATAGACGAATCCTCTCTCTAAATTCAGTCTGAGTGCCTTGAGTCTCCACACTATGGGGTAACACATGGGTGGCATCAGTCTGGGTCTGCATCTCATGACGAGTATGGGTCTCGCGAGCAATAGTATGTAGTCTGGGTCCAAGATATGCCACACGAGCCCTCAAATGAGCTAGACTAATCTCACTCTCCTCTACATGAGCTCTCATCTGAGCTAGACTACTCTCGCTCTCCTGTACCTAAACATGTGCACTCTCACACCTCTCTATAGCATATGCTAACTCTTGTGCCTGATTATGTAATTGGAGCTTGTAACCCTTTGCCATGGCAGCTGCACCTAGTATGTCCATGTCCAAGTCACCTAATCTCTGCTCTCTCTCCATCTCAAATGTCCCTCCTCCTTTGCAGCAAGTAAATCCTCTCTCTCACCAAGGGGTCTCTCTCGCTCTAGCAGTAATCTTTCTCTCTCCTCTACACTTTCCAATCTACTCTCGCGCTCAAGCACTAATCTCTCTCTCTCCTCTACACTCTCCAATCTACTCTCATGCTCAAGGAGATTTCTCTCTCTACACTCAACCACTCTTACACAATCATCTAAAATGCGAGTGATGTCAACCGAATAGGAAGGAGGTGAAGGTACTCTGAAATGCATGGGGTCACCAACTCCCTCCACAGATGGAGGAAAGGGTGAAGGGGAAGAAGAGTGAAAAGGAGCTATCTCAACAAAGGGTAAGGGTTGTGTCTCAACACGAATCTGTTGAACACCTGTTCACAAATGGTACATTTAGTTATCCATCAAGTACAAATTCAAGCTTCTTAAATGAACTCATTTATTAAATCCGGTAATGGTATATACAAAAGAACTTTGTATGTTTTCCAACATACAAAGATATGACAATATATATATATATATATATATATATATATATATATATATATATATATATATATATATATGACAAAACTCAAACCTAAAACTCAATCACTCACCATCCTCATCCTCTCCCTCATCAGTAGTCTCGTCCTCATCCGAGCTATCTGCATCCTCATGATCATCACCATGCTCTCCCTTGTGTATAATCTCCTCCTCTCCATCACTCAGGTACATGACGTCCTCCTCTGGAATGAAACCTCTCTCCACAAAGAGATGAGTGGGTACCTGTCCAAGGAAGGTGACTCTAAACCTACGCCCCTTAGGACTCATCACTTGGGTTTGCAAACTCCCCACCTCTGCAATGATAGCTCTAAAAGCCAACTCTCCCCAATCATAATCTTCCACACCAAATCTCCTCAACTTGGTCTTGGTGTTGAGTACCAAATGCCCATGTACAATCTTGGGCCTAATAGTGGGTGCAACTAGTGCACCCATCAATTGGAAAAAAGCTCTGAATGCAGGATATACACACTGCCTTGTAAGATATCTTTTTGCAACCCTGTCCCTTTGTGGAAACCAATCTGAGACAGTTGTGTAAGGAAATGTCCTTCGTCTTGGTGTTCTCCCCCTCGGCATGGCAAGTGCATCTCTAACTATATCTGCACTCAATTGAAACTGCCTACCTCTTACCAAACATGTGCAAGATACCTTGTCCCATGTACTCACAAACTCTATACATGAAATGACCTGCACAACCTCCAAAAAAATTCAGCTCAACCTTATCTCAGAAGGACTAAGACTCAGGGGTGATGCCGGGTGCGGCCGGGAGTCGCTGGCTGACGCTCTCGCACACAGTCCTGGACAAACACAGGAGCCGCTGGGTGGCGCCTGCAGGCGCTCGGAGCCGCACGCGGGTGATGCTAGATGGCGCTCCCGGCCCACCCTGGCTCCTACGAGCGCCGGGAGGGCGCTCGAGGCCGCGAGGCACCGCCCGCGGACGCTGCCCGTAGGCGCAGGTCCGCACGCGGATGCTGGTTGCCACCCGGGGGCGCGCAAAGACACTTGCGCGCCCCTAAGGGAGTCACAGAGGCCGCTCGGCAACGTTGGTAGGGGCCCCGGGACAGGGGTTTGGTCGAGCATGTTTGCGCAGCCCCACGGGGACGCTGGGGGCCGCTCGGGGTCGTTGGGAGACGCGGAGGGGCGCTGGTGAAGGCGCTGACCCATGCACGCGAGCGCATTCACCACGCGAGCACGGTGAAGGCGCTCGCGTGCATGGGTTTAGGGTTTGGGATGGCGCTGGGTGACGCTGGGGGCCGCGGGGAGGCGCTGGGTGGTGCTGCGGGACAGGCAGGGAGGCATTGGGTGGCACTGATGATCAGGTACCAATTTAGAGCAATAAACTTCACAAATGAAGATTGAATGTCAATAAAACAAGGAGAAATGTTTGGAAAGTACCTCAGGCCTTGGATAGTGAAGTCCAAGCGTTATTTTAAGACCCATTACATCAAGATCGACCTCCCGAATTCCGGAAACAGCAGTTCGAACTTGATGCTTGTCCAACCAGCACCACTTGATGAAATTGGTTGGGTGTTGAATTGTATGGAATGCAATGAGCCAATCTCATTCCTGAGTATTTCTCATGTCGGGCCCATCAACTATCTTCTTGTATCCCCAGATTTCTGCCATGGTAAAAGAGAAGGAGCTATTCACTCTCTAAAACTCTTCTCAATGTTGAGTGTTGTGCTTCAAGCCAGCCAGCCAGTACCTTGCCTCTCTACTTCCTCTCGAAATGATTCTCTAAACTCTCTCCCCAGACTCTCAAAAGGTCTCACTTGCACACACTTAAACTCATGAATTGACTTTCAAATGGCTTTTAGCACCCTCTTCCTCGCAAAATTTGAATGCAACCTTTGCCTCGTGAAATTTGAATGTACCCTCTACCTCGCACCCTCTGCCTCACAAAATGATCTCGAATGGCCAGCACCACCCTCTGCCTTGTGAAATTTGAATGGCCAGCACCTTCTGCCTCGCAAAATGATTCTCTAGCCTCCTGTATAAATTACTCGTGATTTTCTGATCCAAACACCACACACTCGAGAGAAGAGCTTGGAAATGACAAAAAAGGAAATGAACACACGTTTATATAACCCAGGCTGACAGGAAAATATTCAATCCTTAACATGCAAAAATGCATTTTTCACACCCAAAAACCCAAATCCCGAGCGGCAACATGCGGCACTCCACGTCGCCAACCGGCGCAGCCAAGCGTCATAGCGCCTCCCAACGCCTCACACCAGCACCTTCCAACGCCTCCCACTAGCAGCTAGTGCATGATATATATGGATACTTCCGAGCGTCCGCCAGCGTCTACAAGCGTCATCCAGCGGCTACAAGCATCTAGAAGAGTCTGCAAGCGTCAACAAGCACCATTCTCAATTAGCGCCATTCTCAATTAATTATTTAAGCTTCTGAGGAATGGTTCAAGAATGCCACTCTAAATTTTTAAGTTCGCAACAACTGGTACAAGAGCTATGCTCACTTTTTAGACGTTATTGTGCCCAAGAGGACTTAGATCAAGATTCATATTATTATCTTTGCATCCACATCATGTTCTTATCATAATCTTACATCCAAAAACACTCATGGTCTAAGAAAACTACTCATGGCCTAAGTTGCGTGCCTATGAGAAATGAGATGAATACTCAGAATATATATTTTATTATATGGAATCTCAAAAAAATCAATTGTGCAGGCCTTGATTGTAATAATCAAGGCAATGTTGCATCACCCTTGATCTACTTTCTTCTCTACCAAGTTCTATGCCTTGAAATGAAATTTCTGAATCTATTTGAGTCTCCTCTGTAAATCCGCCATTGTCTTCTGACCAAAGGTCAGATCTATTGATTAAAAAATTATGTAAAATAATACACACCGATCCCCACTCTAACAAATAAGCATTTCTACTATTGTCTTTCAGTTGCACTCTTAGCTCACGAAGAGAATGCCATCTAGCTTTCAATACTCCTATACAATGTTCATTTATCACTCTTGCCTTTGCTAAATATTTATTGAACTCCTGCTTGTCTTCAGAGCGAGCCTGCTTGAAAGCGGGTACTAGGTGATGCATGGATACATAACCAGAATCACCTAAAAGGTACTCCTTTGCCTCAAAAGTGAGACACCTCCCTCTTTGGTTCAAATCATTCCATAGTGATGATTTTTTCAAACAAGTCATATCATGACATGACCCTGGCATTCCTGCAAAACAAAAAAGGGCATACTTTTAGTAAACTTCTCAATCAGGATAACCAATGCATTACAAAAATACTAAACAAAATAACAAATAACATAAACCATACCTCCGGAGAAATGTATAACTCTCCTTTTATCATCACAAATCACTTGGCCATTTATAGAATATGAACCCTTGCGGCTGAAATATATTTCACCGTCCACAGTTGGTCGGGCTGCAAGAGGAAACAACGTGCCATCTACCAAACCAACACAACTGGGAAAACCTTTCAGTGCAGAAATAGTGGATATCCTTTTCCTCTCCTCGAGGTCGGGCCAAGCAACTTGACCTCATCACATCTAATATGGCTGTCATTACTCTATCAGTAAAAGCAATTGTTGAACCAGCACTAATGCCCCAAATATTTAAACCCCGTGCAACACAAGCTCCATTCTCGTGATGCCCAAATCTATCCAAAGCTAGGGCAACTTGGATCCACACGAGGGTTTGCTCTTTTCGGTACCTTTTCTCAAAAATGGGGTGAGTCTTAATCAAATCAACTAATGTTGAAAAAGAATCCCCATCCATTCTAGTAAGCTGGCGAAAGGCCTTAGTATCTAGATTTCTAAAATAATCCTTCATAAACTCTCTACTACGAGGGTAAGTAACACAGGGTTCCAAGTAACGATGAGTATGTGCATACTCCCATCCACTAATAAAACATTCTAGCATATCTAAATCTCCTCCTAATTCCTCATCTTCATCTTCTAATCCTGGTAGAGATAACTCCAAATCTAACCGGATCATCCATTTGATACATTTTCTAATATTTCTGGTTAGTTCTAAACGAGTGCTTCCTCTCGGCATGACAAAACTCTATTTTTAATCACCACTGAAAACTCTTTATCCACTAAGCGGATCTCTCTTCTCCGCAAAGGGCATCTCTCTTCTCTAAAGGGATCTCTCTTCTCCGCAAAGGAGCATCTCCATCTCCCTGTGAAATTCTGTGCCCATAAAACACAATCTGTGATATTTCAGCAAATAAGCATCTCTGTGCAAAAAAAACCATATTGGGGGATATTCTCCGCAAAGGGCATCTCTCTTCTCTAAAGGGATCTCTCTTCTCCACAAAGGAGCATCTCCATCTCCGTGTGAAATTCTGTGCGCAAAAAACACAATTTGTGATATTTCAGCAAATAAGCATCTCTGTGCAAAAAAAAAAACATATGTAATATTTGAGCAAACTGACATTTCTGTGCGCAAAAAATACAATGTGTGATATTTGAGCAAACATACATTTCGGTGCGCAACAAATACAATCGGTGAATAGAGAATCTGCTAGAGAAAGACACGAATTAATCATTGGACCAGGAGGATCTCGTCTACGGTGCTACCATTCCATCTCGTGCAGACGAGTCTTTTCCTGCATAGAGTCGTCGCATAACGATGTGAGCGATCCAATCTGTGCAAGGCAGTTTCTGTGTGCGATCCCAACTATCGTGCTGGGCGGGTCATTGCTCTTCGACCATGTACCAGGTTAGGCATGTCACGGAATTGCGATAGAAATATATTTTACAGCTGCTGTTCCTTCTATTTCAAACCCAGGTAGCGGTCGGATGGGTGCTTTCACCAGTTGTTGCTAGAAAGGAGTGACGTATCCTTTCAGTTTATACAAACTTTAGATTTTCATCATTTTGTTGCATCATAAAATATTATGTTGTTTGGTTACATAATGTTCTGAACATGATAACAATTACCAGAACTAAAGAAAATTCCTAGTTTCTGAGCAATGCAGTTGAACTCGAATGGGAAGGAAAGACATTTGGTAGAAAGCATGTAACGCTGAGATCTAGTTCTGGTTACTAGAGCGACCATCGGGTGAAATCACTTGAGCGGTGCCACTTTCGCTGACGCGGAAACTATACAGCAACTAGTCCTCGCACTTCTTTTGGTTCGTTCATAGGGTCTGCGAACATCCTTGAACACCCTTGAAATCACAGATGATTCCAATATGAGATTGAGATTCAAGAAACGACACACCAGTTCGTCATAAACCAGGCGGATCTCATTTCGGCGTCGACGTTCACTCCATGGGAGGAGGAACTTTTTCCTAAACTACGGTAGTCCGCACTGCTGTGATGCGCAGTCCATTTCGTTACACCATCTCAAGTCTTTTGACCAGAGGTGACTGTACGGGCATTTGGCCCAATTCCGGGGCAGAACACGTCGTCGGGGAGGAACAGGGAGGTAGCAGTCCGGTGTGTACTCCCCAGAAAGCTGTGGACAGAAAATAATTTTCTCACCACCTCATCTGCAGGCTGTCTGGATTGCAGCTCAACAACCCACCCTTAACTCCGGGTGCCAACTTGCTTCACAGCCGAATTTCAGTTTCAAACAGTTTAGACGTGAGGCAAAAGTGAGCTGTACAAAATTCAATTGCCCCCGGTTTTTGAGGGCAGATTATTGGAAGAAAATTCAGTTGCTTAAACTTGGTGGGTCCTGTCATTGAACGGAAACTTCAAGAGCCGATGAATTAAAATATGCTGGGCCCGACAGCTGTCGAAGTTGTCGTAGTCGTTGTGAGTTTTAGCATCAAATTGAGGACCCCGAGTATGATCTGCTTCAGACTGTGTACCTGTAGTACATAATTATCAAACTGTCAGATGCGGAACCTCTGCATTGACCTTCCTTTTACTTACCTCCTCAGCTAGTGTAGTGTATTTCTATGGTAGTTGTCCTATACCGTAGTGTGTTCGACGGCCTAGATCCCGGCCGCCGCGAATGCATGCCGAGGCCAAATTGCCAGTTACTTGGTCAGGTCGCCGGTATCATACATAATACATAGGAGTCGACTATCACTCGGTGACAAGGAAGTAGTTAAAATTAGCTATCCTACATGGTTCTATTGCGGATTCCAAAACGTAACACGGATCAAAGGGCGACCGCATAGAAAACACGAAAGATGTGAAGACCCCATCAAGCCGTAAACAACATAGATAAAATGTAAAACGTAACACCAGGGAAATAGTATAAGGTGACCGCGTGTGATAAGAAGAAGGATAGGATGACCCTATCAAGTTGTACAAGGAAAAGACATAGTGTAAAATGGGACTAAGTCCAATAATATCGCTAATAAGAATCTACCCTACAGCACCTAAGATCACTGGAAATTATATCCGGAAGTGACGGCAGCCTTGAACGAAAAGACGTGATGTTAATTGAACGCCATCACTCTTACAATCGAATTTATTGTTCCAATCTTCTTTATAGATGTTCCTTGTAAGGCTTGACGAGGTTTTTCCATCCTTCGTGCTTTCTACGCGGTCGCTTTTCTTTCTTATAGATTACTCGACGAAGAAAGACTGTACTATATCAAGTGCTATCTCTCACTCTAAAACAAGATATCCAATTTCAAATGCCAATCAAATGTTTGTATTTACCTACAGAACAGGCGAAATCCGGACAAGCTGTTATTCTTCACTGACAAGTAAATGTTGAGATTTGTAAATCTATGAGACGCGACACACATATGATCAAGGGGATGGGAAGAACTCATCAAATTGACCAAGGATAAAAACTAAGATATAAAATAGAGCTAAGCTCTAATAATATAGAAATGAGAAATCTTTTACTCTATATAAAAGACTAGCTATGTAAATGTAAATTAATGATCAACTATCAACATAGGTATCCAAGAAGCATCATCATCTTGTGATTTTTTATTGAGAGCACTTGTTCAGTGGAAGGGTTTTTTATGAGTGCAAGCATATTCGTTTAAATATTAATAAGTAGAGCATAAATGAAATTAATAAGGATATAATGTTCTATGTAAGAATTTTCACAAATAATATTTTATATAAAATCTATTTCCTTCTCTTTTCTCATTTTACAGGTATTTGATTTTTTTCTTCTTTATATATTCAGTTTTTTTTGTACATGTTGACTAGTATGAAAATTTCACTAATTTTTCACCGATGTTTATTATCTAACTTGGTTAGTTTTGATTCAGTTAACTTGATGGACCTTTGTTACTAATTAAACATGTTCTCTCTCTATCTATAGCTCTATAGTGAAGAATCCTAATTGTTTAATTGAGACAATTCCTACCTCCGTCTTGAGTAGGAACATGAATAGGCCCAAAACTGGAATTGGTTTGCTTTTTGTTTGGTTGCAAGAAAGGATGATTAACATACATTTTGGTTCAAGTTCAAGTATTATTTGTATTCATATATTCTTTTTGATTGTATATAAATTAATGATTCAATGAGCTTGGCTTTAAATAATATATGTTAGAACATTTGTGACGCCAAAGCTAGTTTGCTAGGATAGAGTGATAGTCTTGGCAATCATTGTTATAGCCATAGCTATTCAAAGACTACTTAGTGGTGGTTGAATCTTACAATAGGGTTCATAATCACACTATCAAAGCCATTGTTTACACCATCATTACTGTCAAATATGCTATTGAATATGGCATTAAGGTTGGACTCCCTAGTTGAAGTATATCCTAAGTGAGTATACTTCAAAGTATAGTTCCAATGAGCACATTTCTTCTATGTTTTGCCTTCAAGCTCATGGCTATGATGGACTAAAGTTGGCAAGAATTTAGATTCTTTGAGTTAGAGTGGGTGTGGGTTGATAGTGTAATCAATGCTTGTTGGCAGAGTGTATTGAGTTGGAGTTTTGATTTTTGGTTATTGATTACATAAAAGAAGTGAGTGTAGAAATTGAGAACAATTTTTTTTTGTTTATTGGTTGTATCTCAAAGCTTGGTGGATCAATGGTACCTTCAATCATGTTACTCAATTTTTTAATGGTTGGACAATTAAATGAGAGTGCACAAAAGCATAACTGAGTTTGTTATAGATTTGAATGTAAGGTGGACCATGTGTGGAAACGTAGTCCAAATTTCTTAAAAGTGAGGTCTTGGGTGTATAATTTCATCGATTGAGGAGTTGATTTGAGAGTGTAAAGGTCAAATTGGGGATTTGTAGTTGTAGATTTGGACCAAGACCAAAATTGGATTTGGATATGGAAACCCACTGGATTGAATAAGGGATTTGGAGATCACAATCTACAAAATTGGAGAAATTGGTCCAATTTGGCAGATTGAGAGTTAGCAAAAGTCAAATTGGCCAAATTTGGGAGCACACACCCACTTGAATTCCTAATTTAGGGTGAGATTTGGTAGATGTTGGTTAGATTTGGAAGTCTATTAGATCGGTAGAAATCAACCAGATTTGAATTGGCAACAAAGGTATGTTAGATTTGCAAAAGTTAGATTCGCTAGATTTGGGGTATCCATCCTCTTGAATTATTGAGTTAGGATGAGTTTTAGTAGAAGTTAGCCAGATTCATAGGTCTATTAGATTGGTGAAGGTCACCTAAATCTAGAGAAGGTGAGTTGAGTTAGGGTGAGATTTAGTGGAAGTTGGATAGATTCATAGGCCTATTAGATTGGTGAAGGTCACTCAAATTTGAAGAAAGTTTGAATTGGCAACAAATGGAGAAGGTTTGAATTATTGAGTTAGTGTGAGATTAAGTAGAAGTTGCCTAGATTCATAGGTCTATTAGATTGGTGGAGGTCACCCAAATTTGGAGAAGGTTTGAATTAGCAACAAATGTATGTTAGATTGGCAAAGGTCAACCAAATTTGGAGAGGGGTCAAATTTGCACTAAAGAAGGCCTCATTTGGTATTTTAGAACATAAGATTGTGGGCTAAAGAGGCTAGCAAGGTCAACTTGTTGGCATGATACTAGCCAACCATCAATAGTGAAGGGTTTGATCCCTAAACTTTTGATTATTAAACTGGCTCCTTCGCTAACTAGTATGCTCCTACTTGTTGTCCTAAAGATTGGTGGACTCATATCTATACTTGTGTAGCTTTAGTTAGGGGAGGATATTTTATACCATCTTTGGTGATCATGGTAGTATAGGAGTAGACATGTACTCTTCTTATGCCAAAATGAAAAATGATGATGGAGTCAATCCGGTTGGCTTTGTGAGATGGAAGGCTACCATTGGACTTTTTATGATTGGAACACCCCTCCATTCTTTGCTTCCTATTTGTGTGCCATGTTTGGCTAGGGCGCTTTGTTATTGAGAGTGTTGGTGCTCTAGTGTGCTCTTGATAATGAAGTTGGAATGATGACCCATCAAAACTAACTATATTTCTCTTTGGTGAGAAAGGAAGAGACTTGCAGATCATGAGAGTATTGTTGTGATAATTGGTGACAAGTTACCCTTTCTCCTAGTATAGTTGTCACGGTTAGAGGTAATTAGGCAACATTAGTAGGTGGTGGCACTTGGTAATTGCGGTTGTAGTATTTGGGATGCATTGTCATGAAGGAGTTCTTTGGGATCTGAGAGAGGTTTTTGCTACAATATGCAATGAGTCTATGCAAAGTTGCACATGATATTAGCCATTACCTCAAGTTCCAATGAAGGAAGAGATAAACACTAGTTCTAAGTTTGACACAATAATTGACCTATTTGAGAGTCCATACTGTGTGTATATATTCTTGTTGTGGGACATGGACTAGATTTATGGGACACCCAAATATCCCAATTGTTACTTTGCTATAGTGTGTACCATTGAGTTGGATCATTTCATCCAAGAATTTGATAGTTAATACAATCTATAATAGATGCGGAACTCAACTTTGTTCACATCTCTCATGGCATGGAAAGGATTGTTCAAGTACTTGGAGAATCTGCATATGGATGATTGCCATGAGTTTAAGCAAGCTCACTTAGAAAAGATTGACCAATAGAGATAATATTGATCTTTGAAGTACATCTCCATCACTTGAGGATTAGTTTCTAAAGGGCAAGAAGCAATGCACATTATTTCTAGTTCTAGCAATGCTGGTGTATCTAGTGGTAATGCATTGGTTGGAGATGGTGCTACTACAAGAGGTAGTACTATTGCATGAGGTGGTGGGGTATTGAGAGGTTTAATCCCATGATGGAGTTCTTCTAATACTTGAGGAAGATAGACCAAGGAATGTGGACTTACAAGTTGAAGAGCTTGCAAGAGTTACAATGGAAGGTTGGAGAGAGCTTATGCAAGGCATATACTTACATGAGTTGGTTGATAAGTTTCACTAAGGGGGTTACTAAGGCACATGCTATCTAGTTTTGGTATGGGATACTAGACAAACAACTTAGATGTAGAGTACATGGTGTCACTTTATTATAGGCAATCTCACTAACTTTAGCAATTATCTTTGGTTTGGAAAAGTGCATTAAGCTTAATATGGTGGAGGAGAGAGTGATGGAATTTAGATTTGGCAGTGAGAACTCATCTAAGATTGTTACTCCTTCTAGGATGCAATGGCGTAACCCACATTATGTTGGCTTTTGAACATAGATAAAATAATCTTGATCATATAAAGCAAAAGAGGAGGAAGGAAGGGAGGGAGAGAGGAAGGAGGGCTAGCGCTCATAGACCCTTATCCTTATCTTTTTGGTTAGTAACAACCCACAAGTGATGGTGTTTCTTGTTAAAATTATAGTGGACCTTACCACAAGAAAGAGTGTACCAAGGGTAACAAGCATGATACCTTTGGAGCACCTTAGCCAGCCATAGGCAATTTGACCATTGCCATAGATTTGGTCATACTAGTGATAGACACATTGACCTACACCCAAAGTTACAACATGGTAGAGCTACTATAGCAAGAGGTAGAAGAGCCACATATCATGGAGGACAAGGTGGTAGAGGTGGTCGTAAAGGACCTACACTTGGTAGGGGCACAACCACATAGTACTTGCCTTTGCTTTTAGTATAGGTATGGCTACTTGGATTGAGTAGTTGGAGTAGAGATTGGCTAGCATAGTTATAGCCAACAAGAAATCAGATGTAAGTGGAGGCTTCCATCTCTTATGCTAGTGATAGAGATGTCCTTTGACTTCATATGAAGATCAACATAGGTAGATGGATCCACTACAATGACTAGGAATGTAATACATGCTCTTGAGTCTAGAAGAGCAATAATAGATTTGGACCCACAAAGAAGCGAGGCTAGTAGGTAAGTTAGACTTCCCAAATCTTTCATACTTTTTGAGGCACTATAGACTTCATCCATGGCTCTTGGACATCCTAGTGCATGCTTGGTAGGTAGAGATGGAGGATAAGATGGACCAAATGCTAGTCAACCACCTACTTCTACCAAGGCTATTTTTAGCATGATGTTGAGAGCAGCTCAACTAATTATGGACTCCTCTTTGTTCTTAGCAAACATTATATCTACATTGGAAGTTTTCATGCCATTTATAGTGCCACATCTAGATTGCTCAGACAAAGGAATTGTAGTGATAGTAGTTAGAGGTATTTCAGCAATTTCCCATAGACTACTTTCCGACGGTCAAATTTAGTGTTTGGGGTACTGACTTCACGATGGAGCCCACCATCACTTTGCACCGTTCACACCGTCTAGTGTGCCATTAGCTGGACCATTAGGGTTTCAAACCTAGCTCAAGTCAAGGGGTATAATTTCAAAGTGCAGCTCCAGAGAGCTCACTTCTTTGATGTTGAGCCTTTGAGTTCCTGGCTATAGTGGACAGAGGCCGGCGAGTGTCACCTAGATTCTCTTAGCTAGAGTGGGTGTGGCTTGACTATAATCTATGCCCAATTGTTTGCAGTTTATAGAGTGACAGATCAAGTATTGATCTGAGTTTGAGTTGATTTGAGAATTGTAAACGATCTAATTACATTAGAGAAGTGAAGTTAGGGGGAAATTGGGTGCAAAAACTACAAGTGTTGGTGGTATCTCCAAGTGTAGTGGATCTTTGGTAGCTCAATCAAAGTTCAAGTTTTCCTTGGTGTGCAAAAGCTTGTTGCTTGATGCAGATTTGGTAGTAAGGTAGACAATGTGCGGAAGCATTGGCTAATTTTTGAGCAAAGAAGGAGCAATTTTCAAGCAATGGTTGTGATTTTGAGCTCAAGAGGTGAAGGCATGACCAATTTTTTGCAAGTTGTGCTCAAAAAGTAAAATTGAAGGTGGATTTGGGAACCTATTCTCATGAATTTGTCATTTGGAAAAACTTATTAATTCAATTTGGCTTGAGTGGAGAGTTACTGGAGGACTTTTGCCAGATTTGGAAGAGGTTTGAAGTGGCAAGACAAAAGGCCCCATTTGGCTGAATTTTGGAGTTTTGAGGCTTCAAAGCATAGGGCTGTGGGCTATGAGAGGCTACAAAGGCCAACAAGCCAGCTTGTTAGTGTGAGACTAGCTAGTTTAGAGTATATCTTTGTCATTGTTTGGCAAAATCTGCCCATCCTGCTAGATTGTGTGCAACAAGGTTTGACCCCTAGATCTCTTGTTCCTAGACTGGTGCCCTAGCCAATTGGTCCACCCTCACTTGTTGTCCTAGCGATTGGCCCACTATTATCTATACATTTGTAGCTTTGGCTAAGAGAGGTAGTTTGATCCCATTCTTGGTGATCTTGGTAGCTTAAGACGTAGATAACAACTTCTCTTATGTCAAATGCCAAATAGTGGCGGAGTCAATCTCGTGTTACTTTATGAGATAGAGGGCTTTTTTTTAGATTTCCTATGATTGGACACCCTCCATTCTCTGCTTGTGCACCATGTTCGTATGAGGTGCCTTGACTTTTGAGCGTTGGTGCTCTGGTGTGCTCTTGGTAGTAAGGTTGGAGTGATGACTAATCAAACTACCTTTGTTTCTCTTTGGTGAGGTAGGAAGTGATGACCTATAGACCATGAGAGTGCATGTTGTGATGACAAGTTACATGTTACCCTTTTCTCTAGTGTAGTTATCTCAGTTAGAGTTACATTAATGGGTGGTGTTTTGTGAGTATTGGCACTTGGTGGTGCTCAGTTGGTGGTGGCACTTGGTGGGGTACTTGCAGTTGCAATTGTGGTTACTTTGTCATGATAGAGTTCTTTGGGGATTCTAGAGAAGTTTGCCCTTCAATACACAATGGGTTTACTCGGAGTGGCGCTTGGTATCAATCTGTATCTCGGGTCCTAGTGAGGGAGGAGATTGGCTCTAAGTTGGAGTTTGACACAGGAGCTAATTTAGTTGAGAGTGCACTTGGTGTGTCCACATTGTTCTTGTGGGACATGAACAAGATTTATGGGGCCTCCAAAGGCCTTAAGCATTACTTTGGTATAATGGGTACCATTGAGTTGGATGACTTCATCTAGGAGTTTGATAGTTGGTGTGATCATCAATAGATGCAAAAATTGATTTTGTTTACACCTTTCATGGCATGGAAGAGGTTGTTTCAACATTTGGAGGGTCTGCCGATGGATGACTACCATAAGTTTAGGAGAGCTTGTTTGGAGTAGATTGAGTTATGGAGACAATATTGGTCTCCAAATTATGTCTCCATCACTTTAGGCTTGGTTGCCAGGAGTAGATCGGCCGTACCCACAAGTTCTAGTTCAAGTAGTGTTGGTGGAGCTAGTGGAGGTGCACTAGTTAGAGATAGTGCTACTACAAGTAGAGGTACCGCCATAGGAGGTGGTGTGGTATTGGGGTTTAAGCCCATGGTGGAGTTCTTCTAGTGTTTGAGGTAGAACTACCAAGGAGTGCGGATTGACAAGCTGAGGAGCTTGAAGGAGTTCCAGTGAAAGGCTGAACAGAGCCTATGCGAGGCAAACAATCGCATGAGGCGGTTGATTAGTTTCACTCAGGGAGTTATTGAGGCCCAAGCAGTCCAATTTTAGTATGTGATATTGGATAGGGAGTTATGACGTAGAGTTTGTGATGCTACGTTGTTACAAGCTATGCCCACTTTGGTAGTGGTCTTTGGTTTGGCTGAGCGTATTGAGCTCAACATGGTGGAAGAGAGAGTAGTGACATCTGGATTTGGTAGGGAGACCTCATCCATAATTATAACTTCTTCTAAAGTGCAATAGATTGCACCAAATCTAGTTAGTTTTTGAGGATAGGGTAGATAGCCTAGGTCCGATGGAGCGAGTGGAAGGCCTATTGTAGTTAGACCCTTACCTTCATTTTCAGGTCAGTAGCAGCCAATGAGTAGTGGTGTTGCTTGTTGGACTTGTGGTGGACCTCACCATAGGAGAAAGTGTACTCAAGGCAGTGCACCTGATACCTCTAGTGCATCATAGCCAAAATAGAGGCAGTGTGAGCATTGCCACAGATTTGGTCACACTAGTGACCAGTGCTTTGACCTACACCCGGAGTTATGGAGTGGTAAGGATGCTATGGCAGGTAGTAGAGGAGCTCTAGTTCATGGAGGATGAGGTGGTAGAGGTGGTGGTAGAGGATCTACACCTAGTTGAGATGCAATACCTACCTTTACTTCTGATATAACTATGGCTACCCGGATTGAGTAGTTGGAGCAGTGATTGGCTAGTATGGCCATTGCTCATAGGAGATCAGATTTGGGTGCGGAGGCTTTCACCTCATATGCTAGTGATAGAGATGCTTTGGACTTCATGTGCAGAGTAGCACAGGTGGATGCATTTGCCATAGTGACTAGGAGTGCATTTGCCATAGTGACTAGGAGTGCATTTCATGCTATAGAGCCTAGAGGAGAATCAATGTAGTTGGACCCACATAGAGGAGAGGTTGGATGACATGTCAGACTTCCCCAATCTTTCACACTCTCTGAGGCCTTGCAGATAACATCCATGGCTCCTAGACGTCCCAATGCAAGTGTGGTAGGTGGGGATGGGGTGCATGATGACCTACCTACTAGTCAGCCACCTACTACTACATAGACTGAGTTGAGCATGATGTTGGGGGCGGTTCAGCTGATTATGCATTGCCTTTTGTTTTCAACTAGTGACATGTTTATATTAGGAGTTGACCCAACCTCAATGTTCCGATTGGCTGCCATGCTTTGTGAGAGTAGAGATGATGTTGTTTCTACTACTAGAGCAAAGGTGGATGATAGTAGAGCTGACTTGGTTGAGGAGCATGGGATCCGTTCAACGACCAATGGCTTATGGCAGGCAACAACAGCTAGATTGGAGGAGTTGCCAGCTAGACTGGCCTTTGAACAAGCACGGTTTATACCTAATGTTGTCCTATTGGATAACCAGATGAGAATTTTCTATTTGGTGGGACCTTCAAGAAAGGGCTATACACCACAAAGAGTCTTATTAGACTCTACTGCGCAACCCCTTATGTTGGGGAAGGTTGCAGTTGTCAATCTAGGGTTACAAAAGACCAATATGGAGAGGTGTCCATTTCAGATCCAAACATCTCTAGGTGGTGGTTTGACACAATACATCACATGTGTAGTTGTTAGTAGTTGTTTAGATTCAGCCTGGTCATTTGACTAATAGCTTGGTGATGAGAGCTCAGGCTATTGCGACAATAGCTGAGTCATAGAATGTGCTAGTTGGGGGAGTAGTGTTTACCCCATGGGTTTTGATATTGACTATTGGGAGGAGATAGCCTCCTATAGACCAAGTTGGCAGTATGGTGAGGTACGGATATGTCGCCTACTAGTATGCTTCAGTAGTGGCAATCTTGGCTCACTACAGTCCGAGACCATGGCAACATCAGTTTCAGCTTTCAATGGTGTAGTCACTTGGCCTGGTGACTTGTTGGAGGGGAATGCCAATGTAGAGGATACTCCAATACCAGAGGAGATCAATTGGATTTGGAGTACAAGCGGGATTGTTCCATCCACCTTGGATCTTCCATTGTGGAGTTTAGAGGAGGCATGTAGCAACATGTAGATTGGTTGGTGCAACAGGCTTGGAGTGGAGCCTTTGTACCACCAGGAGATGAGTGTGAGGATGAGCCTTAAGAGTCAATTACCTTGACACTTCTGGATACCATACTCATTGCTTGGTAGTATCCAATAGAGGGAGTATGTCTTTTAGAGTTGTTTGGTGGGATTAGCACTGGACTAGTTGCGGTACTACAGGCAAGTCTATGAGTACAGAGGTGCTTGTATGTGGAGAGAGATGAGATTGCTAGGTTAGTCTCTCTACATCATATGGCACCCTTGGCCTATCGGTATCCTGAGTTATTACTAATGTCAGCAGTCAGGGGCTACTAGAAGGCCCTACCAATAGACATTTCCTTACTAGGGATGCATGATTTGAAGCGACATGGGCCCATTCACTTGGTGATTTCTGGATGGCCATGTTAGGGACATACACGTGCTGGCAGAGGTTTGGGTCTTCAGGATCTCTATTCTGGTGTGTTTTGGGAGATTTTACAAATACTACAACATCTCCGGGTTCATCAGTTCATTTCTCTATCTTACATTTTAGAGAATGTTCTTTTGATGGGTGATTCTCGCACCAGAGTGGTGATGAGTACACATTAGGTCCATTCTTGGATGGGACCTGCTGTATTGTTAGATGCAACCAGAGTAGGATCATGGGCTCATTGTCTTTGTCTTTGGTGGACAAACCTCTTACCCAGAGAGGTTTTACAATGTGCCTATGATAGTATTCAACAACCAACACACCTTCTTGTTGATGATATTCAAGATGTTGGGCTCCAGTCTCGAGTGGTAAGAATGACTGATAGGTCTTTTGTGATAGTGTTTAACCTTGTAGTGCAACCCATAGCCACTTTACCTACACTTATGAGTTTCCTAACTTCCCTTGCTTATCAAAAGAGAAGTCCTAGACTTGTTTGGGATTCATAGTTATATTTAATTGATGGAGCCTAGTGCCAATGAGAGAGAGAGAAAGTAATGTATTTTGATATCAATATCACCATTATTTAAATAGTGTTAGAGGCATCCAAGCATCAAGTGTTAGGTCAAGCTATGGATGTGAATTTTTTGACCTAGATTATAAGCCTTGGATTGGCTAAGCAATGTAGGATGTGCTTGACAAGCATCACCACTCGAACACTTGTGAGCTTTGTGCTTATCAAGACAATTTGGGCACATGTTGGAGTGACAAGCCAAGTGGGCATGGCATTCTTGGTACACAACCAGTGACTACTAATGAGAGTTGCCTACTTGAGGTACATCTAGGTGAACAAAGTCTACTTGGGATACATGCTTGGTCTACTTGGGACACAACTAGAAGACATGTGGAGCTTGCGATAGAAGGAGTTTGCTTTGAGATTGTAGACTTTAGCAATTGGAGGCATGAAAATATTGCTCCCATGGTCTTGGTTTGGTAACTAGCCAATATATCTTTCATCTATATAGCAATTATAGATAATACTTGGGATCAAAATATTAGACCCAAGCTTAGAGTTTGGAGGTTCTTGAGGAGCTACATGAGTTGTTTTGCCTTCAAAAGGATTTGGGTGCTATAAAAGGACAAGATATTTAGATTGAGCTAACAAGTGATACACCAATATTTTGATGTCCCTACAAATATAGTGACATGGAAGGAGTCTTGATTTAGTGCAAGATTCAAGACCTTTTTGAGATTGGTTTGCTAGAGATCTCACATGGAGTGTATGCTTCAACTATAATGATTCCAACTAGGAAAGATATACATGTCAACTATAAAAATAAGCAGATGTGTTAAGATTAATATATTATCACACAATAGACTAGAGCTGATTAGTATGCTATGCCTATACTAAAGAAGATCTTTAATGCAATTGTGCATACCAACGTCCAAAGTACTATGAATCTTCAAGAAATATATCATGAATTGCATTTTGGGCTATTGATCCTCATGGAAAGGATATATTAGGAGTTTTCAATCATAGAACCCATAGATGTTTATAGGAGAAATAGGGATATTCATAAAAAAATTATGGGTACCCATAAAATGAAGAAGATGTCAAAATTGAATCTTTTGTAAATTGTTTTTACAAGTGAAAGACCAAGGAGTGCATTCAAATATCAAAGATTTATGGGGAAGTTAGGTGCACTAAGTATGGCCATGAGGGAAGGAGGAGGAAAAGGGGAGCTCATCATGTGGAAAATTTATCATAACCCATTTGAAAATCTATTGAAAATCTCCAAGTCCTACTTTGAGTGAGAAGATCAAACCATATACTTCAAAATGCATGTAATGGAGAGATTGAAGTCTATAATTCTCTCCAAATCAAGATTTATTCTATAGTCTTTGAATCATCACACATGCAATGTGCCATCAAGGACATAAGAGAATACTTATTACTAGGTGTTAGCATGGCACACAAGGGAGTGGAAGTGGATAGGAGAGTTAAGAAAATTTCAAGCATAATGTCACCAAATAGTGAGAAAATGGGGGATTTAGGATTCCATGATGAACTTGAGATGGTTGAAAACATGGAATGCTCTCCACCTCCAAACTCCAATCTCATTCTTGACTCAAAAAATCTCTTGATAGTACATTTGGGGAGCTATTGAGAAAGGTCTCATTGATCTCTTCCTTATTGCTTTTTATTATGAGCAAAGGGAAAGCAATATATGAGGATTGGTTTAGAATTATTGGACATCATCACTCCCAAATTTTAGATGACCTTGAGCATTTTGCACAAATTCATGGTGAGAATTGCAAGATGCCATTATAAAAAAAAACTACCTTAAGTTACACGGATACATATTTGGTTTGGCATTATAGCGTTTTCACACTTTAATGAGATGTGATAGATTATACAAAAAATAGGGATGCTATATAAAGTCCTACAAGGAAGTGCAAGATTGGAAAGAAAAAAGCACTAGAGAAGGTTTCATGGACAACGAACACCGTAGTGGATAGAAAATGGTCAATGATAAATTAAATAATCTTTGAATTCATTTTTTAGGATGGATGAGATGTTTGGAGGTCAAGCAAACATCTTTCCACCCACTCTAGTAAGCATGGGGGTTTAAGAATGAGATTAATATAAGTGAAGTGTGGTGTGGCATGGGGAGGACAAATATTTTGAGCTAGAAGACATTCTTATATCAAGTACCACATAATTTCCATCTCTTGAGGTAGAAGTAATACTAAACTCAAGTCCTTTCTTCCTTTAGCAAGCTATGCAGAAAAGAGGAATGCATGTATGGGCTAGAGGAAAAAATGAAAAATGAAAACATGAATCATGACATGAGTACAACTCTTTTGCCACTAGACGGGATTCAACAAAGAGAGAGAGAAACAAAATTACTTCATTGATGGACTAGATTCAACAAGGACATAAAGAAGAAGACCAAGAGAGTAAGCAAAGGAGAGTTTCCAAAGGGAGTACCAAGATATTACTAACTATAGCATTTCAAATAGCAAAGATTACTATAAAAGACCAACGAGAGAAATAGAGAAATGGAAGATCAAAATAGAAAGTCATATTGGAAATTCTCAAGTGAGAGAAATTACAAATGCTTAGTATGAGCTGTGGTTGTAGTTTTTATAAGGTACTTAGGTACAAGGTTCTTAAGAAGCTCCAATAGAAGGTTTCTTCCTAAAGTTGCTTTTCTTGGAGTGCAAGCTAAGCTAGCCATTTACTTGGCACGTAAGTTAAGCTAGCTATCCACTTGGCATACAAGTTACTCAATCTTTAGAAGTTCCGTAGATGCTTCTCACCTTGAAGCTTCTTAGATGCTTCTAGAGTATTCTACCACAAAGCTTCCTAGATGCTTCTAGCATATTCTTAGCACTCATATGTTATGCTAGTTCTACTTCATTTTTGCTCTATGTAACTCATTCTACTGACTCCTTAGCTTCTACTAACTTTTCTGCTAACTTTGTATTATTAAAATTACCATGATGAAATTAGAGATTCTTGAATCCAAGAAAGTTGCAAATTAGCTAAAATTGTAGATCTCCATATGAGAAAGTTTGAGAAAATGAAAGTGATAGTAGAAGCTACAAAAAGAGCTAGAGTTGAAATAGATAAGTTGAATGTTGAGTTCAATAGGAGGTTGAGTAAAGAGAAGAGGAGATCTAAAGTAGAGAAACATAGATTCAAAGAAACAAAATTCTTGCACAATATAGGACTTGAGTTGGTGAGGGTTGGAAAGACATCCAAGGAGATCTGATCCAATGCTCTGCACTTTCAGCTCTTGATTACCCTCATAATATTTATAGCAATGAACTAAAATTTCCAATACTCAATTACACACAATGTCAAAGTGCAAATGACAATGATAGTGAAGATAATTTTATGTAACTTTTTCTTGTAACCTTGTGTGTTCAATAAAATTTAAGCTTCCACTAAAATTTCATTTATTGTATTGAAGAATGAATGCAAAAAACTACAAAATTGTACATTGACAAATATTATGCATGTTGAAAGATAGGTTGGCAAGAAAAACATCAAAAGGAGCCAAATATTACAATTTGGTGTAATTTGGTATGCATTGGTGTGTATTGATATGTTGTCTTTTGTGCCAAAATCCATTGCAAGACATTGGAGGCGGGACTTGGTATTGGTTAGATATCATTATTGCTTGTATGCATTGGGAGATGCTCATATGTGCTCATAAGTTTTTTTTCTTTATAGAAACCTTGTATATGCCAAGGTGTGTTAGTTAGTTAATTGCTTATCTCAAATGTGTTGGTAAGTTCTTGTAATCACTTATATGCATATTTGTGAATGGATTTCTTAAACAGCAAGAGAAGAACATAAATTTGTACCATAAAATATAAGATATTCTTTAGCATTACAAAGCTCATGCATGGTAGAGGTAGAAAATAAAACTTAAGAATTCCATTATTCATCATTGAATCACCATGTTAACACAGTATGAACACAAGCGAGGATGTGAAAATAAATGATCCATCCTTGAATCATTGTGCTTACACAAGATAAAAACAAGTAATGATGTGCCTACAAAAAGTGTATATACATATAGAGTGGATGTGAGTCTTCTCTGCTCTGGTGCAAGCTAGTGCATCCTCTACCCATTGCCTATACTTGTGGTGAGATATCAAAAAAGGGACTATATACCCACAAAATACTCATTCCTCTTGCAAGGAGAGATCCTAAAGAGACTTTGATAATATCTCATATGGGTTTTTTCTATAAGCTCTAAGACCTCCATTAGTTCACATGTCCTCCAAGAATGTAATAGTAGGGTGTATATGAACTCTAAACCTATCTAGAAGAGTTCTCAAGCTCCAATGATGAGGTGTATGATGATTGTGCTAAGGAGTAAATGAAGAGGGTGGATATCACCATGGGGATTGTTCTTATAATATGAAAGTGTGTAACTATCAGCTTTCAATATAACCTTAATAGACAATCTAAATGAAGTAAATGTAGCATATGATCTTATTCTGTAAGTGTATACCTTACATAAAGTACCCATGATATACTCTCTTGTATGTACTCCTCAAATAAGAAAGTCCATTGACACATGGAATTTTGGACATTAGACATGGAGTAGCCAATCTAAATCTCACCTTGCTCTATTTGACCATATTATGACCTCAAAGTGCATCATACAATACTAAAAAAACCATCTAACCCTCGGCTATGGTACATATCAAAAATCATTTTTCCTTCCATAATGAACCTATCCATGGTCCTTAATTAACTTATACCATTGGGAGAAAGGTGATTAACTAATAGGGAACATAAGATCCACTAGAAAGACTATATAGGACTTCCTTTGAAAGTCCCCATAAACTCTATAGAAAGACTTATAGGATTTGTAGTTTGCATCACCTTAGTCACACTCTCTAGATTATATGTTTGAAACTCCATAATTACCCTTTCTAATTGAGCCATCCTTCTCCAAACCATCTATATGAGACCTCTCCAAATCATTTGTCTAAGTCTCATAAGTGACTATGTCTACACTATCAATCTGAGTCACTATATGCATAGCAAGAAGGAAAGGTGATCTCATTGCCTCATGTAGCTCATCACATGCCTCATCTAACAAAGTTTATGTCTCATCTTGAGTACTATAAGTCTCTCTCAACTCAACCTACTTGTTCTCCAACCTTTCAATCTCAATAGTAAACTCTGACCTGTAATACTCCTCATGAAAATCATAAGCATCAAGCATCAAATCTTGGCAAGCCACATCTAAGTCTAATTGAGACAATCTCTTTATTCTTGCTCTCTCATCTCTCATGAATATCATTTATAATTCCTCCTTTAGCAAGTATGCTTTCTATCAATAAGACATCTCTCCCTCTCTGCCATGTTGGCCTCTAAAGTATGCTCTTTCTCCTATAGACTACTCTTTTTATCACAAATAAGTCTTTTTCTCCTCAAGGGGATGCTCTCTATCAAAAATAAGTTGTTCTCTCTCCTCTAGACTTTGCTTCCAATCAAGAATTCTCCTATATGATACTCTAAAGTCTGCTACTCATGTAGCAGACTTTAGAGCCTATAGGATACTATTTAAGCTTGGTAAAGTATGAATTGCAAGGTGGAGGTAGATCTCTTGCAATTCCAAGGGATCGGAGTGAGTCTCTTGCATCTACACAAGGTGTCTTTGAGGCTCTCCTACTCTTACCATTGGTAGTGTATATGCCTCAATATGAATGAGATCCACATGCATATAGTCAACTCTATCACCAACTAATCTATTAGAGCATAGTGACATGTGTATAATAGATAAGCAAAAATACACCATCACCATGTATGCACTGAGTAGTGAAAACATAAGATTTTCGAGATAAGAAATATTACACAATCAACACCAGCTCATAATGCCCAAGATCTAGGGAAAGAAAATTTATTGAATAATCACAATAATAGTGAAAATGTAAGGTTTCAAAAATAAACATAAAGCTTTTTAAAGTGTAGTACTCTAACTAAAATCTCATTCACCCTCCTCTCCCTCACCTCCTACATTGGCCTCTTCTTGTACCTCCTCCTCTCCTATGCTCTTATATGAGACCCAACCTCACAAATATAACTTCTATTATAAATAGATAAATCAGTATTTGCTCTGAAAAGATGACCTTGAACCTATGCTTATTTGGATGCTCAAGCTGCCTCTACAACACCACCAACTTGCCCTTATCATAATTTCAACACCTATTCTCCTCAACCTTGTCTTTGTGTTCAAAATCATGTGCCCATGTACAACCTTGGGGAAAGTCACCCATTATCTAGAAATTTTTTGGAAGGCGGGATGCACATATTGGCAAGCTAGATATCTCCTAGCAATGTAATCTTTTACAAGTCAAAAAATGAAAGAGAAAAAGAATGTCAAATACAATTTCTACTTATAACCGTTAGGATACATTAGAATATACTAAAAAGAATAGGAATGTATTTCAAAAAATGGTATACTCGAGTATATGTTTGACAATGCTAGTGTGCAATCGGCTATGTTGGGAACCACTAGAAAGCATTGAGGATCTACAAATGGGATCTAAGTATGAACTAGGCAGTGCTAGGTTGCATTGAGTAAAACTAGGAAGTGCTATTTAAGGTCAGCCGAGTGCTTGGACGTGTGGAGGATTTAGGGTTCAACATAAAGTGCAAGTTTGACTAAAGAATGTAACAATTCAAGAATAAAAATGGCATGAATTTGCAAATTTAAGGAAAAAACTCATGCTTGGCCTAGGATGTTCCATCCCAATGGCAATCTTGAGCTCCATTATATCGAAATGAAACTCATGAATTTCTTGGACAACCTTCAAAATTTTGCTTTTCTCTAGCCAACACCATTTAATAAATTTCATGTGTTTTGGTATAATCTAAAATCAAATCAACCAATCCTGGTCCTCTAGATTCTCTATGTTATCTTCATCAATACTTCTCTCATAAAAATTCATGTATGCCATATCTTCTCCTTGATCTCCTCTATTTCCTTTCTCTATTTCTCTCTCAAAATTCCCCACTCTTCAAAACCTTTTGTCTTTATGAATCTCTTGAAAACTTGTCACTCTTTGACCTTTTTGTCTCTCTTACTTCTCAAAATATCTTTCTATTCTTGATTTTCCCTTTGTCCCTAATTTTCCCTTCTCTCTTTTGGTCTTTTGTACTTGTTGAAAATCTCTTCTCTTATATATTTTCCCTTTGTTCCTTATTTTTACTTCACTCTTCTACCTCTCTTGCTTCTAGGAAATTCTCTTTTGTCCCTTTGTCCCTTTGTCCCTAAATTTCCTTGTCTCTCTTTGTTTCTCCCTTCCTCTCAATTTTCCCTAGCTGATTTTCTCCTTGAATTATCTCAATTTTCTCCTCTCCCAAAATTCCCCTCTTTTTGATCTTCCCCTATCTTTATTTTCTTCTCTCCTTAACTCTCTCAAATATCTCAATTCTCTCATCTCCCAAACTTTGTCAAATGTATAAACTCTACTCTCTAAAACTTTCCAAAATTCTATGCTCTTCTCTTCTCTTCCTAAATCCATTCTTCAACTTCTCCTCCCAAATTCTCTACTCCTCTCTTCCCAATTCACTTCTCACAAACCTCTCATAACTTGATGAGAATGAAACAAATTGAAACTTGCTCAATTTTATAGGCCTCAAGAGTGCTTATTTGGATCCCAACTTCACCAAGTTTCACTAGCTTTGCCGGATTTTTTGTTAAAGTTATATTCAAAGTTATATCTCACTCTACACCCAACACACTTTATCATACTTAGGCACCTGCCAACACTCACACAAGTTTAACTTCACTCACAAAAGTGTTCAAAGGCTCAAACAAGCAAATGCTATTGTGACAACCCGACAAATATCACTTTTGCGGTAATCAGGTTAGTAAAGTTCGTTTCCGTAGAGATACGAGTCAGAATTGGTCAAATACAAAGCAAGGTAACAATTTAGTTCTTCTTGGTTGCATCTTTAATCTCTCAATAGAAACCACACCCAGAAGAGAGTAACAAGCACTAATTTGTAGTCTTGTCACAGATTAACACTCCATAATCACAACTCCTTCAATTCTTTCCAAACAATCTTGATTGTGATGATTCAGGCTCTCCCAAAAACAACAATTCACTACAAAATGACTTCGTCTCAGAATTGTGTTCCACCCCTCCACTGAAGGCACAACTTCCTCGATCAAAATTGCTTCACATCAACTTCGCATTGCACTCACAAATGCAGAATACTACCAACACTACAATTTCTCTCAGATCTGTTAAGGCATTGCTTCGATTGCACTTCACTCAAGATCAAATATACAAAATGAAGATCAAGGCTATGGAATCTAACATCTAACAAACACAATGACTTGCACTTCGAATTTCTTCACACACTCACAAACACAAGTACAACATTGATACTCGGAATCAAACTTAAGCGACGAGAACTACTTCACAGCACTTCGCTTTATCTATTCTCAGAAATTATGAGCACTGAACAACAATTCTCTGTGAATGCCACTCTTAAATAGTGAAGCAATTGATAGTTCTAACAACTATACCGTTCTACAACAACTCTTCTAACCTGCAGATTGGAAATGACAATTCACCCCTTCATATCTGCCTCTTCAAATCTCAAAATTGTTACTAATCCAATCCGATGTCTACTTTGTCATCGGCTTTCAAACCCAAACCCGAAGTAAATTTACTTCCTACTACTCTATCCTCGGGTTTCATAACTTCTAATTCTTCCACTAATTCTAACATTCTCCTTCATGATCTGAAATTCCTATCATAGTTAAGCCTTCTAAATCTCTATCTCCCGACCCACTCTTCTCTAATGTGTCAAATAATAGATCCAATAACACATGCACTCCTATCTCTCTTACTTCAGGTCTAATTACTATCAATTCTTTTACTAATTCTACTGTGTAATAATCAAGAATTGTAATTGAAAGCATGAATACACTATTTACACCTTCAATTTGTAACCCACTTTCTCCTAATCACTCATGTTATTGACCCGAAGACATTTATAGTCTGATCTTGCACTTCAGGTTTATTCACTATTGCTACTTCTCCTTCAATTCATGTTCCATCTTTAATCAAGACTGAAATTGAAGTCATGGGTATCCTAACTATCTTTTTTCCCTACTCTTACTTCCTTTGATCCCTCTAGCAAGACTCCCGAAGTCACCTTCACTGCACTCTGAGGTCCAACTACCTTGGATTTAGTCATCTTCGTCTTGAAGTGAAGTCTTTAGACCCAAAGTCATGTAAACCCAAAGTCCGAAGTACGAAGTCACATTGACCCGAAGAACCTCAACCTGAAGTACATCTACTCCATAAACTTCAAATATTTGTAACTTCGTCTAAAGACCTCCAAACTTTGTGATTTTGGTGGCAATGGAAAGCCCTGAATGAGACGCTTCCAACGAGATATAACACGCTTGATTTTGACTTGTGGTCATTGAGATATGGTCTCTGCAAGAATCCTGACCTGCAACTTCTATTTCTCCTTCAGGTTTGCCCTCCTTCAACATCTGATCCGAGTTTTTCCATCCTTTGACACGAAGTAAGCTTCTTTGGGTCTTATCTAATCCAAGACCTTCTTCCTCTAACATGAAGTTGACTCTCTCGAGCTTGATCAAAACACAAGTTTCCACTCATTTCTTCTCTATTTGGTTTCTGCAAGGTATTTTTTCTTCTAAACTCGTCCAAAATGAAAAATGTGGGTACCACAGCTACTTGCACCAATTACATATGATCACCTTCTAATACACACAAGCACAAGTGCAAAAGCACCTACTTGCAGTTACAAACTACTTATAAACATGACTTGAACACTTAACACAAACTTACACTAATTTTCAAACATAAACTTCAAAATATTATGTGCCAAACACTTTACAAACATTTATAGATATAAAGAATGTTTATTCTCATTCATTAAATATACCATCAACTTGTCTATTAGAAATGAGATAATATTGCATAACTCTATTTTTGATCTCTTCTCTACCTTACTCAAGTTCAAAGTTTGGCTCCTCTATCTCCATTTCTTCAATGAGGTCACAATCTTCCTCAGAACATATGTATGATCTATTTATTAAAATGTTATATAAAACTATAAATACATTGATCCACCTCAACAAATATGCATTTCTACTAGGGTACTTGAGTTGCATTCTTTGTTCTCTAAGCAAATGCAATCTAGCTTTTAGCATTCCTATGCAATGCTCATTGACTATGCGGGTCTGGGCAACACATTTGTTGAAGCATTTTGTATCTTCTATTTGCGCTTGCTTCAAAGATGGCACCAGATGATTCAGAGGAACATAACCACAATTGCTAAGGAGATACTGATTATTTTCAAAGTAGTTGCAAGCTCCTTGATGGTCCAATTCAGGCCAAATGAAAGACTTCTTTATGCAGGTCATGTCATGACATGAACTTAGCATTCTTGGACATACAATAAACATAACAACACCAACAATGCAATATAAATCAAACATACATCAAGCAATACCTTGAATCATAAGCCATGTAAGAAAAAAAACCATACATAAAATATCAAATTATAGTGCCACTTACCTCCCATAAAATGAATTATCCTTCTTTATCATCACAAATCACTTGTCGATGGATGAATATGAGCCCTTGGGACTAAAATAGAACTCATCATCAACTATTGGTCTAGCTAAAAAGGGAAACAATAATCTATCCACCAAGCCGATGCATCTCAAGAAACCTTTCTAAGCTAATGTTGATAAATCCTTCCCTTTTCATCAATTTGGCTACCACACTTCACTTCCAAGAATCAATAATCAAGAATCAACAATATAACTATTATGATTTTCATTGTGAATCCATTTGTTGACCTAACACCATTTTCCCATATAGGTCAGTTGTGTGCAACACATACTCCATTCTCATGGTGACCAAATTGGTTGAGAGCAAGGGCTAATACAATCCATATAGGGTCTGATTCCTCTTGTATGCTTTTATAAAAACCTCATGATATTTATTAAGATTTAACAAAACATAAAACAAATGAATATCCATTTGATTGAGCTATTTGAAAGCTTTTGGACCAAGATCCCTAAACTATTGTGTTATGAATTTTAAACTTTGGAAAAAGAAACTCTCTATCAAAGATAAATAATTACAATTTGCAAACTCACACCATTTCAACAAGAGCTCTATTATGCTATTGAAGTAATCTAAATCATCAAACCACTCATATTAATCCAAAGAATCATTCTCATTCTCAAGATTCATGATGATACTCTTTTTGATATATTTATCTATCCAAATGGCAATGAATACTAGATCATGATATTTTCTAATGGTTCAAGAAGCCAATACTAATAATATCTTAGATATCTCAAAATAAATTGAAAATGTCTCTCCCAATGCCAAGTGCAGTAGGGATCCCCAATGCAAACAACAATGCACAAGAAACAAGGCTTTAAACATAAAATGCTAAAGTTAGAAACTCACAAATGGGTTTAGGGTTCATTCATCATTCACAAGAGATGTTGCAAACATAACTATTCCCAAAATGACCTTTTTTTTGACTACAAATGTGAATGCTGAGAACACCAATGACTTGTGAATGGTGAAACGAAAAATAAGAATGTGACTAACAAGGCCAAAACATGCCCATTTTGCAAATGATGAATGAGAAAAAAAATTACTGATGTCCATTCCAAGTTCAAAATTCAAATTAGGGTAATTAATGTTTATGGAAGGACTCATAATTGAAAATTTATATGGGTTTTGCAACATTGAAAACTATTTCTATGGATTGGCCATAAAATTTTTAGAAGTTCCTTGCATATGTCTCCATAAAATAGTTATAAATTGCTTGTCAAATCTTTTATTTATCTTATAGGTACCCATAAAATGATTATAGAACCCCATATTCTATTAGTGGTGGTTCTTACTATTTGGATCAAAAAAATGCTCCTATCAAGTTCTAGAGAGTCATGTACAAGACCATAAGAAGATTGAAATTTTCTCAGTATAATATTGATGACATTTTGGTCTAATACTATTAAGGGCATGAAAGGCATTTATTTTATATGTTTGAGAGATTGAGATGTCATGGATTCAAATCACATCTTGGGAAATGTAAATTGTTCCAAGAGCAAGTGGAGTACTTGGATCACACTATCTATCCTAATGGGCTTGGTACTCAACAGGACAAGGTGGAGGTTATTGTACATATTCCTCAACCCACAAATGTGAATAACATTCCTTGGATTGCTAAACTTGTATTGCCAATATGTTGCCAATATGTTAGAGGAATTAGTGCAATTGCCAAGGCCTTGATGAAGTTGACCAAGTTTACACATGAGTATTGTTGGAGAGATGAGCAAGAAAGAGCTTTTGTAAAGCTCCAGGAGAATTTGATTGCATTTTCAATTACTATGACCATAAGAATAATCTCTAAAGTGGGAAAATAAAAATTATATGCATTTTTTGATGCTTGAAGCACCATGATAACATTTGGTTAACCTTAGCAACCATAGTTGAGAAGTACAACCTCCTTAAATATAGTTAGTGCTAAGGAAGACAATCATCACCTTGATCTAACCTTGGACCGGTTGGGTAAGAAATCAAAACTGGAAAAGGAACCAAAACTAAATGCCATGCAGGTGCACACTCCACATGAGTGTCAAAAAACATGCATGAAGCACCATTTTATGGATGTCTGGTAACTTGTTGAATTTCCATGCAAAACCTGATCTGAGCCCCAAGAAGAGTTGGGAATAAAAGTGTTTCCCAAGAGAAGCAAGAAGGAGCATTAGATCACCATACACCACCACCACCGTTCCAATGCTCAAAGGAAGACAATGACCCCCTAATTGAGCCTCTAAAATTTCCCATAGTTTCCCACACTTTGAAGGTAGAAATCAAGCTTAAGAGCAATCTATACTCCTTTCTTTTTCATTGTAGGTTTTTTTGGACAACATTCTTCCTTTAGAGAGAGAATGAATGAAATTTGGATGGAGAGTTGAGTGTCCTTAGTTTTTTAGGAGGAAGGTCTTTGGAGTTTCCACATTACACTTTTAAGATGGAAATCAAGCTTTGGAGCAATTGAATGTTCTTTCCTTTTCATTATAGGTTTTTGGAGATAGCATTCTTCCTTTGGAGAGAGAACCAGTGAAGTAAGGAGGGAGAATTGAGTGTCCTTTACTTTTCAAGGAATAAGGGGAGAGGTCTTAAGCTTTGGAGTTTCCTAATTACACCTTGAAGGTGGAAATCAAGCTCAAGTGCATTCAACAATATCTTTTTTGTTGTTGTAGGTTTTTGGTACAACATTCTTCCATTGGAGAAAGAATGAGTGAAGAGGAGAGGAAGAACTAAGTGTCCTTAAGTTCAGAGGGAAGTAGGGGAGAGGTCTTGAACTTTAGAGTTTCCCAATTACACTTTAATGGTGAAAAACAAGCTCAAGAGTATTAGACAATCCTTTCTATTTCACTATAGGTTTTTAGGAATAGTGTTTTTCCTTCAGAGACAAAACAAGTGAATTAGGGAGGGAGAATTGAGTGTCTTTAACTTTTTTGGGAAGTGGGGTAGAGATCTTGGGCTTTAGAGTTTCACAATTACTCTTTGAAGGTGGAAATTGAGCTTAAGAGCAATAAAAAATCCTTACTTTTTCACTACAAGATTTTAGGAGTAAAATTCTTCCTCTAGTTAGAGAATGAGTGAAGTGGGAGGGAGAATTAAGTGACCTTAGCTTTGTAGGGGATTAGGGGAAGAGTTGAGAGCTTAGGATACCTCCACACTTCACTAAGTGCAACCAAAGGAAGAAAGGTGATAGGAAGAGAAAAAGTGGCCAAGTTCAAAACAAATTAAGAGTGGGATGTAGGAGTGACCAAAGCAGTATGAAATTGAAAGAATAGTTAGAGGAACTAGCCATTATGACCAAATCTTGAATATCTTAAGCTCAATCTCAAGAAGTTGATGCTTGTAATCCGTGAAGTTCAATCAAAACTAGAAGAATTGAGAGTAGACCTCTGCAAAATTAGTTACAAGTGCCTACTAGACTTGCCATGGAGTTCAAGATGGAGCCAATGGTATTAGATTAGTGATTGGGTAGGTTTTCAAAAAAATGGATCCAACTATCAAGGGAAACCTTTGAGGCTAGGATTTGCAAGTGATTTTGAAATATCAAATTAGACAACAAATATTGGTGTAGGTTTTCCTACATCAAGAGAGATAGCCTTGGATGAGGCAAAAAAAGGACATTTGGAAAAACTCATTGTGATACAAAGGGTGGTTATAATTTCTTATCCATTTCCAACCCTAGATGGAAGAGAATGCTTTAGTTCCTTTTGCATATACTTCATCTAGAATACCCCAACATGATCAATAAAGTATGTGAATGCCTCACTAGGACACAAAGTAGTGAAGTGGGGAGTGCTCCTCCATGAGAGTATTCAAAGGTTAGCTCAGAGTAATAGCTAGCATAAAAGTTATGCCTAACTATGTCCCTTGTTGTACTATGTCTATCATGTATACAACTTTCTTATGCTTAAAGAATGGGAAAAATAGAGTAAACACTAAGAGATTTGGAGACAAAAGATAAAGCCTAGCCTAGCCAAGGAAGAGTGAAATAAAAAAAGCATGGTTGGGATGGGTGACTCAAGAGAATATGAAGCCAACCTTTGGGACTCCAATCTTGTTCTTCCCAACCTTAGGAAATCATACTTAAATCCTTTGCCAACCCGATTTGAAATCAATGTAGCATCTTGTTCACTGAGTAATGGTTTGAGGAAGTCCAACAAGGGATGAACCAATTGAAGGCCCAAACTGCAAAGATAGTGTGGGTATTTTGGAGAATTATCCCATTGGTAGTGGAGAACTTTGAGGATAACATCGCATCGCAAGGCTATGCAAATTGTTATAGAAGCACTAGCTTAGAAGCAACAATTGGAAGAGGAGCTTGCTAGCTTGAGATCTGATCGAGATAGATTCTAGTCTGAGTTGGAAGAAATTGAGAACTCATAGGATCCATCAACTTGAAACACAAGGAGGAGATGGAGTTCTTGGCAATTGATTCCAAAGTAATGGCAAAGGCTCAAAAGTGGGAGGAGTGGAAAGCATAGAAGATGAATAAGAAGCTCAAAGCAAGATCATTACAAATTAATTAGAATTAGGAAAACAAAGTTCATCCAAGGGCTGCCAGAAGAACTCCTTGCTTAGTATCATCACTCCATTGCTAGTCTCGAGCAAGAAGAAGTAGTGGTAGAGCGCACCTTACCAAGATCAGAAGGGGAAGTCAATTAGGGGATTGTTTTGCCAATGGCAGAGTCACTAGAGATTATAGACAAGGATATAAAAGATGTACTAGAAGATCTAAGCACATTTAAGCAAGCACTCAAAAAGTGCACCAAGTCTGAGAGTGAAGAATAGATTGCAGAATCCAAGAAAAAATTAGACCAAGAAGTAGACTCTAAGGGGGTCTTGGAAAAGGAAGTTGTAAAGAAGAGAGGGAGACATTGGTAAATCACGTTGGGCAAGTAGTGGAGTGCAAGGAAGCTATAGATTAGACCATGGATGACCAGACAATGTGATAGCTATCCAGATGTCACTAGTAGTGAATGACCCATCCTACAAGAAGAAAAGGAAATTGAGGCACAAGGTTATGATTGAGGAGTGATCATTAAAGAAGATGTGGGCAGTGTAGAAAAAGAGGTGGTCAAGTAAGTCCAAACCCCCACCATCAATCAAGAGCTCAAGGTGACCATCTGGAGCAATTAAGCAAAGTGGAGGAAGAGGAGTGTCCTCAATTTATGCAATCTATCCTTTATTCCCTTGTAATGAATGGCCATCAAGGCTTGTTATTAGCAAGTGATTAGGAATTACATGATGATTTTAGATTTAAAAGGCATAGGTTTCTATTGTGTAGCCAAGATTGTGCCATATCCAACATCATGAGTTATTAATATTATTAAAAGGATGTGGGATTGTTAGAGCACTACCTATGTGAGTACCAAAAATAGGATTAGACGGATTGGTGGTAGTAGAGGAGGATTTGTTAGACCCTCCTCAATCCAAATTTGGGATGCTCTTGATTCCACTCAAGTAGGGCTACTATTCAATAAGGAAGTTCTCAATGCTAGGTGGCAAGGGTAAGCTCATTGATTGACCAACTCAGCAACTAACCAAGTAGTGGCCAATACTTGCATATGATGTCAAGAGAGGTAAAGACATGGAAGATTAGTCCTCATGCATTTGGTTAGCATATGAACATTTAAGCTCAAGCACTGCTTATCCATTGTAGCAATTGGAGAGTATCAAAGATAACCATTAGTGGGCGTAGTAATGAGAGAGAGAGATGGGGAAGTAAGCGCTAGTATTGTTGGGCAAGTATTGGACTATAAGTACTATTTGGTGATTTTATATTTAGGTCTTATTGGACTACCTATCTATCATAAGATGTTCATACATATTTTAATTTTAGGCTTGTCTATGCTATGTCTAAATGAGGAATGGTGAGAATGGAGTACTGCACTTTATTGAAATCTAAAATTATTGAGACAAGTCTAGCAATTGAAGTAGGTCCAATGATTGAGCTTAGTATTTTGCAAGATCAATCATTGGTAGGGTGTAAATGGTCAAATAGTGGTCCATTTCATTGCTCATGTTAGTGCTTAGCAAAGCTCTGCTAGGGAATTCTCAATGGCAAGATGGTTTCATTTGAGATTGGAACTCAAACTAAAACCAAAACCAAAACCACCAAACTCCAAGTTAGCAATTGCAATCCATTTCTCTTTTCCATAAAATCCCAAATAAGGATTTTGACTCCATGCCTTCTATGCTGGTATTTTGAGATACCCCTATCCACCCTCTTGGTTGCACCTTTGTTTCTTGGTTTGTAGCTTGCTTCCTAAGAGGTTCGTGACCATAGGTCAACCAAAGAGCTCTAGTGAGAGACCTTAGATTGATTCTAACTTTGGGTAGCACTATCCAAGCTAGTGGAAGGGGTGAACCACCAAATTGGTAAGTAATGAGTAGGTTAAAATCTAACCTTGGTTATTGGAAGGTTGAGGTTTTGAGTTGTGTGTAGAGACCTTCATAGAAGCACCAAAGGAATGGGTTCATAGGTCCCCATGAAGTTAGGAGTTGGGATTTAGTTCAAGGAGGCAGAACATGTCCATGGTGTGGACAATGTGCTTTAGGTTCCAAAACCAAGATTGCATACCTTAATTTGATCTCAACTAAGCATTGCAAGTTCTTTACTAAGTATAGAAGGGAGTTTAATATTTGTGCCAAATTGAAATACCAAGGAGGAAGTTCAGTTTGAATCTTCTAGATGATCTAATCCTATAGATAGATTTTGAGAGTGGAAGATGGGAGGGTAGGAGCTGAAGATTAATTCTAAAGTTTCAATTCATGGAGGAAAAACTAGTTGTCAACCAACTGGGTGGGTGGAGGGTAAGAGGAACTCATGTCAATGGTCATTGAATACTAGCTTGTGGCTTTAGGCAGCCTTGAGAGTTGCTCAATCTTCATAAGAAAAAGATAGTTTGACTAGAGTAACCAAACATCATAATCCATTCAGGAGCAAGTACTATAACCCTGATTGACATTGCATTGGCTTGTTGATCTCAAAGTTCTCTTTTATTAGTCCTATTGGTGGTTGATAGTTAACAATGTGGTTTTCATCTCTTCTTGTTTGTGTAAATTATTCTAGTGATATTTTGTTTATGTTGTGTGGTTTAGTTGTAGCAAATCCTTTCAAATAGGGAGTTTGAGAGGAGTTTTGGTGATACTTGGGCCATAATTGGAGGGAGTTAAGTTCTTTCACTTGCAAGACTTAACTTAACCCTAGGTTGAGAGAGCATACTTGTGTTTTGGATGATAGTGGAAGTGTGTTGGTCAATATGTTGTTTTGATGTAGACTCCTTTGAGTGTGATAGAGGCTACTCAATATAACTACTCATATTATTAGACCCTTAAAGAAGCAACCTTGCTTTAAGGGACATGTCTTCCCTTCTAGAACCAATAAGGAAGCGGGTGTAGACCGCAATCAAACCTCTCTTGAACCGGATTGCATGGTGTTTGAAAGAGGCAATTTGCTATAACAAAGATCCCTTATGTTTTCAAGACATTAGTTCAATCAGATCTCAAAATTAGAATAGTCACATAGCAACCTTAGGATGCATTCTTACCCTACTTTATGCACTTTTTCAAGGTAGTTGAGAATACTTCCAAACACCTAACCTCTACAAAGTTGATATCCTCTCCTATTTTGAAGAGATTGATCAAAGGATGGTTATTCTAGGTTCATATTAATTGTAGTACATTGTAGTTTAAAGCAATTTTCATCCAATAGGATGACAAGTGGAAAGAAGTTTGTGGTGGTTCATACTAGTTGCTCCAACAATTTAGTGGAAGCTAAATATAGTTTGTTTGAGAGAGAGCATATTTAGTTGTAGTATGAGCAATAACACCTTTTTTATATAACTTGTTTGGAAACTTCCCTCTCATCATCAATCATCAACCACTAAAGTGGTTGATGGAGTTTGATAAGCTTTTATGGAAGCTTGCACAATAGGCTCTAATTTTATAGAAGTCTAATTTCACAATTGCTAATAAACTTGGAGTGGTGAACCATGATATAGATGGGTTGAGTAGAAACATATATACTAGCTAGTATGATCAAATATGAGAAAATAAGCATGATGAGACAAATGAAGAGATGGTCCCAAGTTGATATGCATTTACCTTTTTGAAAATGTTGATTGGGGCTTTGGTAGTATATTTATCAAAATAGATTGGAAGAGAAGAGTTATTAAGTTTCAAATCCTCAAGGTGAAGATATTGGTATTGGTCTGTAACACCAATTTGTGCATGTGTGTGGTATTGTGATATTTAGCTTGGTATTACAAGTAATTGAGAGATATTATTTATATAGAGATAAAGGATGGTTCTACATTAATCATGATTAGCTAAAGTTAGTCATAGCTAAGATAGAGGAGACCTTACTTAAGAAGGGAGTGAAAAAGATGAGCACCACTATTTTGGATTCTAGTGTGTTGACTTGGTATTATTCCTAGGTGTTTGGCTTTGATGAAATAGTTGAGAACTCTTGGGCCCGCAAGCCTTTTTGTTTTGGATTCTTCTCTAGTCCAAGGATAGCCCACATGAAGGAATCCTTGACTTAGTGGTTGGGTCAAGATAAGATCACATGCTAGTGGAATATGCCCATGTGAATGGATATTCCTTTCTACTTTTTGACTTTACTTGACTTTTAGCCTAGTAACTTGAGTTACTCCAGTAATTAGTAACTTTGGTGCATAACTATTTCACAAGTATATAAACAAGGGGTGAGGAAGTACTCATCATCCTTTCATTTGCAACTATCTCTCTCTCATTGAGTTCTCTAGTGAGCAATGTCTTGAGTCTTGGAGTGTTAGCCTTGGAGGAGTATGATGGAGTTGGGGTTCCTTTCCTTCTTAGTCCATGGTGCGTTACCATAATAGCCATCAGAGGTTCATCTTGAGTGAGAGACAAGCCGGCTCACAAGACAAAGTTATATCTTAGTCTGGAGGTAAATGTAACACCCATTTTTGCATCTATGTACTATTATGATATTTAGTTTGGTATTATAAGACTTGAGAGATATTATTTATATAGAGATAAATGATCATCTACATTAGTCATGATTAGCTAAGTTAGTCATAGCTTAGATAGAGAGGACCTTAATGTAGAGGAAATGGAAAAGATGAGTATCACTATTTTGGATTCTAGTTTATTGACTTGGTATTATTCTTAGGTGTTTGGCTTGAGGAAAGAGTTGAGAACTCTTGGACCAACAAGCCTTTTTGCTTTTTTGCTTGTCCAAGGATTGCTCATATGAAAGAATCCTTGACTTAGTGGTTGGATCAAGATAAGACCACATGCTTTGTAGAATATTCACATGAATATAGTTATTCTTCTAGACTTTAGACTTTATTTGAATTTTATCCTTGTAACTTGAGTTACTCAAATAATTAGTAATTTTGATGCATAATTATTTTCACCAGTATATAACCTAGAGATGAGGAGGTACTCATCATCCTTTCACTTTTAACTATCTCTTTCCATTGAGTTCTTTAGTGAGCAATGGTTTGAAACTTGGAGTGTTAGCCTTGGAGGAGTATGATGGAGTTAGGGTTCCTTGCCTTCTTAGTCCATGGTGCGCTACCATAATAGCCATTGGAAGTTCATCTTGAGTGAGAGATGTCACGCCATTTGTAGTTCCGCATCTAGCTGCTCGGACATTGGAGTTCCAGTGATAGTAGTTAGAGTTATTCTAGTAGTTTCTCAGGGACTACTTTCCAACAGTCTGATTTGGTGTTCGGGGTATTGACTTCACGGTGGGACCCACCGTCACTTTGCACCGTTCGCACCGTCAAGTGTGCCGTCAGCGGGACCATTAGGGTTCCAGTGCTTGCTCGAGTCCAAGGGGGTATGGTTTCAAAGTGAGCTCCAGAGAGCTCACTTCTCTGATGTTGAGCCTTCGAGTTCCTGGCTATGGTGGACAGAGGCCAGTGAGCGTCACCTGGATTCTCTATGCTTGAGTGGGTGTGGCTTGACTGTAATCAGTGCCTAGTTGTTGGCAGTTTATAGAGTGACAGATCAAGTACTGATCTGAGTTGAGTTGAGTTGAAAGTGTTAAGCAATCTGATTACATCAGAGAAGTGAAGTCAGGGGGAAATCGGGTGCAGTAACATCAGAGAAGTGAAGTCGAGGGGAAATCAGGTGCAAGAACGTTGAGTGTTGGTGGTATCTCCAAGCTCGGTGGATCGTGGTAGCTCGATTCAAGTTCTGTGTTTCCCTAGTGTGCAGAAGCTTGTTCAAGTGATTCAAATTTGGCAGTTAGGCGGACGGTGTGCGGAAGAGCTGGCCAAATTTTGAGCAAAGAAGGAGCAATTTTTGAGCAGTGTTGTGATTTTGAGCACAAGAGATGAAGGCAAGACCAATTTGCTACGAGTTGGGCTCAGAAAGTGAAATTGAAGGTGGAGTTAGGAAGCTCTTCTCATGAAATTGTGATTTGGAAAAACCCGTTTTGTCAATTTGGCTCGAGTGGAAAGTTAGCGGGGGATTTGGCGGACAACCATCTTTAGGATTTACGTCAGATTTTACGTCAGATTTGGAGGAGTTTCGCTAGTTTGGAGGACTTTTGTAGATTTGGAGAAGTTTCACCAATTTTGGAGGAGGTTTCGAAGTGGCAACAAGAAAGGCCCCATTTGGCTGAAGTTTGGCATTTCAAGGCTTTGAGGCTTCGAGGCATTGGGCTATGAGAGGCTACGAAGGCCTAGAAGGGCCAGCAGCCAGCTTGCTGGCGTGAGGCTAGCTAGTTTAGAGTAGATCTTGGTCATTGGTTGGCAAAATCTGCCTTTCTTGCTAGATTGTGCACAATAGGGTTTGACCCCTAGATCTCTTGTTCCTAGATTGGTGCCCTAGCCAACTGTTCCACCCTCACTTGTTGTCCTAGTGACTGCGCCACTGTTATCTATACACATGTAGCTTTGGCTAGGAGAGGTAGTTTGATCCCATTCTTGGTGATCCTGGTAGCTTAGGACTTAGATACGAACTGCTCTTATGTCAAATGCCAAATGGTGGCAGAGTCAGTCCCATGTTGTATTATGAGATGGAGGGTTTTCATTTAGATTTCTTGTGATTGGATCCCCTCCATTCTTTGCTTCCTGTTTGTGCACCATGTTTGTGTAAGGTGCCCTAACTTTTGAGCGTTGGTGCTCTAGTGTGCTCTTGGTGGTGAGGCTGGAGTGATGACCAGTCAGACTACCTTTGTTTCTCTCCGGTGAGGTAGGAAGTGATGACCTGCAGACCGTGAGAGTGCGTGTTATGATGGCAGGTTACAGGTTGCCTTTCCCCTAGTGTTGTTATCTCGGTTAGAGTTACATGAGTGGGTGGTGTCTAGTTGGTGTTGGTATTTTCTCCTCTGAGTTGGAGTTCGACACAAGAGCTGATTCAGTTGAGAGTGCACTTGGTGTGTACGCACCGTTGTTGTGGGACATGGACAAGATTTATGGGGCCTCCAAAGGCCCTAGGCGTTACTCTGGTATAGTGGGTACCATTGAGTTGGATGACTT
Organism: Lunularia cruciata; assembly: GCA_948567375.1. NCBI lineage: Eukaryota > Viridiplantae > Streptophyta > Marchantiopsida > Lunulariales > Lunulariaceae > Lunularia > Lunularia cruciata. The sequence goes on from OX419759.1 coordinate 49,721,184, forward strand.
CATCCAGGAGTTTGATAGTTGGTGTGATCTGCAGCAGATGCAGAACCCGACTTTGTTCACACCCTTCATGGCATGGAAGGGGTTGTTTCAGCATCTGGAGGGTCCGCCGATGGATGACTACCATGAGTTCAGGAGAGCTCATTTGGAGGAGATTGAGTTATGGAGATAGTATTGGTCTCCACACTACGTCTCCATTACTTCAGGCTTGGTGGCCAGGAGTAGATCGGTTGTACCCACGAGTTCTAGCTCGAGTAGTGTTGGTGGAGCTAGTGGAGGTGCACTAGCTGGAGATAGTGCTACTACAAGTGGAGGTACCGCTGCAGGAGGTGGTGTGGTACCGGGGTTTAACCCCATGGTTGAGTTCTTCCTATGTTTGAGGCAGAACTACCAAGGAGTGCGGATTGACAAGCTGAGGAGCTTGCAGGAGTTCTAGTGGAAGGCAAGAGAGAGCCTACGCGAGGCATACACTCGCATGAGGCGGCTGATCAGTTTCACTCAGGGAGTTACTGAGGCCCAGGCAGTCCAGTTTTGGTATGGGATACTGGACAGGGAGTTGCGACGTAGAGTTCGTGATGCTACGTTGTTGCAGGCTACTTCGCCCACTTTGGCAGTAGTCTTTGGTTTGGCTGAGCGTATTGAGCTCAACATGGTGGAGGAGAGAGTGGTGACATCTGAATTTGGTAGAGAGACCTCATCCACGGTTGTGACTTCTTCTAGAGTGCAGCAGAGTGCACCACGCCCAGTTGGTTTTTGAGGACATGGTGGACAACCCAAATCCTATGGAGCGAGTGGAGGGCCTAGTGGAGTTAGACCCTTACCCTCATTTTTGGGTCAGCAGTAGCCAATGAGTGGTGGTGTTGCTTGTTGGACTTGTGGTGGACCTCACCATAGGAGAGAGTGTACTCAGGGCAGCGGACCTGATACCTCTGGTGCATCACAGCCAGCACAGAGGCAGTGTGAGCACTGCCACAGATTTGGTCACACTAGTGATCGGTGTTTCGACCTACACCCGGAGTTACAGAGTGGTAGGGCTGCTATGGCAGGTAGTAGAGGAGCTCCAGTTCATGGAGGACGAGGTGGTAAAGGTGGTGGTAGAGGATCTACACCTAGTAGGGGTGCAGTACCTGCCCTTACTTCTGACATAGCTATGGCTACTCGGATTGAGCAGTTGGAGCAAAGATTGGCTAGTATGGCTATTGCTCAAAGGAGATCAGATTTGGGTGCTGAGGCTTCCACCTCATATGCTGGTGATAGAGATGCTTTGGACTTCATGTGCGGAGCAGCACAGGTGGATGCATCTACAGCAGTGACTAGGAGTGTAGTACGTGCTCCAGAGCCTAGAGGAGCATCAATGGAGTTGGACCCATAGAGAGGAGAGGTTGGGAGACAGGTCAGACTTCCCTAGTCTTTCATGCTATCTGAGGCATTACGGACGACATCCATGGTTCCTAGACATCCCAGTGCAGGTGTGGTAGGTGGTGATGGAGTACCTGCTAGTCAACCACTTGCTACTACACAGACTGAGTCTAGCATGATGTTGGGGGCGGCTCAGCTGATTATGCGGCATCCTTTATTTTCAACCAATGACATGTTTACATTGGGAGTTAACCCAGCCCCAGTATTCCCGTTGGCTGCCACGTTGTGTGAGAGTAAGGATGGTGCAGTTCCTACTACTAGAGCAGAGGTGGTTGGTAGTGGAGCTGACTTGGTTGAGGAGCATGGGATCTATTCAGCGACCAATGGTTTATGGCAGGCAGCAGCGGCTAGACTGGAGGAGTTGCCAGCTAGACGGGCCTTTGAGAGAGCGCGGTTTACACTTGGTGTTGTCCTATTGGATAACCAGAGGGGGATCTTTCATTTGGTGGGACCTTCAGGGAAGGTCTATACACCACAGAGAGTCTTGTTAGACTTTGGTGCGCAACCCCTTATGTTGGGGAAGGCTGCAGTTGTTGATCTGGAGTTACGGAAGACCGATGAGGAGAAGTGTCCATTTCAGATCCAGACATCTCTTGGTGGTGGTTTGACACAGTACATCACACGTGGGGAGCTTGTTGTCCAGGTTCAGCCTGGTCATCCGACTGATAGCTCGGTGGTGAGAGCTTAGGCTATTGCAACGATAGCTGAGTCATATGATGTGCTAGTTGGGGGAGAAGTGTTATACCCTATGGGTTTCAGCATTGACTATTGGGAGGAGACAACCTCTTATAGACCTGGTTGGCAGTCTGGTGAGGGATGGGTATGTCGCCTACCAGTACGCTTCAGTAGTGGCAGTCTTGGCTCACTACAGTCCGAGACCATGGCAGCATCAGTTTTGGCTTTCAGCGGTGCAGTTACTTGGCCTAGTGACTTGTTGGAGGGGAACGCCCATGCAGAGGATACTCCAGTACAAGAGGAGATCACTCGGCTTTGGAGTACGAGTGGGATTGTTCCATCCACCTTGGATGTTCCATTGTGGAGTTCAGAGGAGGCATTGCAGCAGCATGCAGATCAGTTGGTGCAATAGGCTTGGAGTGGAGCCTTTGTACCATCAGGGGATGAATGTGAGGATGAGCCTCCAGAGGTGATTTCTTTGACACCTCTAGATACCACACTCATTGCTTAGTAGTATCCAGTAGAGGAGATATGTCTATTGGAGTTGTTTGGTGGGATCAGCAACGGACTAGCTGAGGTGTTACAAGCGGGTATACGAGTACAGAGGTACTTGTATGTAGAGAGAGATGAGACTGCTAGGCGAGTCTCTCTACATCATGTGGCACACTTGACTTATTGGTATCCGGAGTTATTACCGATGTCAGCAGTTAGAGGTTACCAAAAGGCCTTACCAGGAGACATTTCCTTATTGGGGGCTCATGACCTAGAGAGACATGGGCCTATTCACTTGGTGATTTCTGGATGGCCATGTTAGGGACATACACGTGCGGGCCGTGGTTTGGGTCTTCAGGATCCTCGTTCTGGTGTGTTTTGGGAGATGTTACGGATACTACGACATCTCCAGGTTCATCAGTCTGTTTCTCCAGCTTAGCTTTTGGAGAGCGTTCCTTTGATGGGTGATTCTCACACTAGAGTGGTGGCGAGTACACATCAGGTCCATTCTTGGATGGGACTTGCTGTATTGTTAGATGCAGCCAAAGTGGGATCACGGACCCATTGTCTTCGTCTTTGGTGGACGAACCTCTTACCCAAAGAGGTTCTACAGCATAGTTATGATGGGATTCAGCAACTAGACCACATTCTTGTTGATGATATCTTGGATGCTGGACGTCAGTCTTAGACAGTGGTAGTGGCTGATAGGTCACCTATGGCAGTGGTGAACCTAGTTGGACAGCCTAGAGCTGCATTTCCCACACTCATGAGTTTCCCAGGCTCTCATGCTTTTTGAGAGGGAGGACCTGGACTTGTTTGGGACTCACAGTTATAGCAGTTGGTGGAGCCCAATGCTCATGAGAGAGAGCGGGCGATGGGTTTTTGCACCGGTATTACCACTGTTCCAGCAATGTCAGAGGCATCTAGGTGTCAGGTGTTAGGTCAAGCTATGGACCTAAACTGTTTGACCTGGATTGTGAACCTTGGCCTGGCAGAGCAGCGTAGGATGTGCTTGATAGGCATCACCACTCGGCCACTTGTGAGCCCTGTGCTTATTGAGATGATTCAGGCACATGCTGGGGGCGATGGACCAAGTGGACATGGTATTCTTGGGACACATCTAGTAGCTACTAGGGAGAGTGGTCTTCTTGGAGTCCATCCAGGTGAGCGTGGGCTACTTGGATTACACTCTTGGTCCACATGGGATGCAGCTAGAGGACGTGTGGAGCTTGCAGCCAGAGTGGAGGGAGTTTTTTGCACAGAGGTTGGGACCTCTAGTGGTCGGGAGCATGACACTATTGCTCCCAAGGGCCCAGTGTAGCAGCCAGTTAGTACATCTTCCACTCCTACTACAGTTACAGAGGATACTTGGGAGCCAGATCTTGGACCCAAGCTTACTGGAGAGGAAAGACTAAGGGTTTGGAGGTTCTTGAGGAGTCACACGAGTTGTTTTGCCTTCAGTATGAAGGATTTGGGTGCTCTGAAGGGACCTAGTATACGGATTGAGCTGACTAGCAATACACCAGTTTTCCGACGTCCTTATTGATATTGTGATATGGAGAGGACATTGATTCAAAGCCGGAGTAGTGACCTTTTTGAGGCTGGTTTGGTGGAGATTTCACATGGAGAGTATGCATCAGCGACAGTGATGCCAGCCAAGAAGGATATGCATGGCAACTATACAGATAGGCGGATGTGTGGAGATTACTGTCCTATCAACCGACAGACCAGGGCTGATTGGTATGCCATGCCTACACCGGAGGAGATTTTTGATGCGATTGGGCATGCAAAGGTCTTCAATACTTTGGATCTTTGAGCAGGATATCATCAGTTGCCGATCGGGAAAGAGGATAAGTCCAAGACAACATTTTGGGCTATTGATCCTCACGGCAAGGATGTGTTATATCAGTGGAGGTTCTTACCATTTGGGTTGAAGAACGCTCCCGCTGAGTTCCAGAGGGTCATGGATAGGATCCTAGCTGGATTGTATTTTGCTCGGTGCTATATTGATGACATTTTGGTTTATAGCACTACTGTGGAGGAGCATGAGAGACAATTGTTGGAGGTGTTTGAGAGGTTGAGATCTCATGGACTCAAATTACATCCTGGGAAGTGTAGGTTCTTCCACGAGCAGGTTGAGTATTTGGGTCACACTATCTATCTCGGAGGACTTGGTGTCCAACAGACCAAGGTGGAGGCTATTGCATGTATTCCTCGGCCTACGGATGTGAGCAGAGTGCGAGCATTCCTTGGGTTGGCAAACTTCTATCGCCGCTATGTTAGAGGATTTAGTGCCATTGCCAAGGCCTTGACAAAGCTGACCAAGCTAACACAGGAGTGGTGTTGGGGAGATGAGCAGGAGAGAGCTTTTGTAGAGCTCAAGGAGAGGTTGACATCTGCTCCTATTTTGAGGAGACCGATTAGGGGACGACCATTTCAGGTTCACATTGATTAGAGTATGTTGGGGCTTGGAGCGGTGCTCACCCAGCATGATGATGAGGAGAAGGAGTTTGTGGTGGCCTATGCTAGTCGCTCCAACAATTCAGCGGAGGCAAAGTATAGTTCATATGAGGGAGAGTGCTTGGCAGCAGTTTGGGCAGTAGTACATTTCCGATGTTACCTATTTGGTAACCCCTTCACTCTCATCACTGATCATCAGCCGCTGAAGTGGTTGATGGAGTCCGACAAGCTTTCAGGGAAGCTTGCACGATGGGCTCTGATTTTACAGGAGTATGATTTCACAGTTGTTCACAGACCTAGAGTGGTGAACCGTGATGCAGATGGGTTGAGTAGAAACCCATGTCCCAGCCAGCAGGATCAGACCGGAGCACGTTGGCTTGGTGAGACAGATGAGGAGATGGTGCCAGGTTGGCATGCATCGGCCTTTCTGTGTATATTTGCAGAGACTTTGGTGGTATCTCTCTCAGTGCATACAGGAGGAGTTATTGAGGTCACAGATCCAGAGAGTGAAGATATTGGTACAGTTCAGCGAGACATTCATGATGATGTCTTAGTGATGGACTATCTTTGCACTAGTATTGTGGGTGGCACAGTTGGGGCCAAGGAGAGAGACCGTGTTCTTCAGCGAGCCAGACGGTTCAGATTGAAGGGTAGACACCTTTTGCGTGTATGGGAGGATGGTAGAGTGCAAGTAGTACCACTTCCATCACAGAGACCACAGTTGGTCCGTCATGCTCATGAGGAGCTAGGACATTTTGGAGTAAAGCGTACATATAGCTTACTTCAGAGTCATTATTGGTGGCGCGGTATGCAGACCAAGGTGCAGCAGTTTGTTGCTAGATGCGTGGTTTGTGACCGAGTTAGAGCATCATTCAATGCTCCTACGCCACAGTTACACCCATTACCTATCATGGGATTGGGTTACCGTTGGAGTTTGGACTTCACCGGACCTTTACCGCTGACTGTGAGTCATCATCGATATGTTTTGGTGATGGTGGAGCACTTCTCCAAGTGGATTGAGTTGGTGGCACTTCCTGACAAGTCTAGTGAAGGGACAGCTTACTCGTTCATGGATCGAGTTCTTAGTCATTTTGGTGCACCAGCTGAGGTTTTGACTGATTAGAGTATAGAGTTCTTGGGAGAGTTTCAAGTCTTGTGTGACAAGGCTTTGATTGATCATCGTACTACATCCTGAGATCACCCTGAGGCAGATGGCTTAGCAAAGAGAGTGGTTCAAACGGTGAAGAGAGGATTGTGAAAGTATGGTTTGCAGAGAGGCCACTTGGGAGATTGGGATCTCCAGTTACCTTGGTTGGCCATGGGCTATCGGTTCAGCCGGCAAGCCTCCTTAGCATCCTTCTCTCCATACTTTCTACTCTATGGACGAGATCCAGATTTACCTGCAGCCATTCGTCGAGATGCTACTGTAGTTTTGGACTTGGATGACCCTGATGTATGGATGAGCACATGTTCTCAGTGGGCAGAGATCTTTCGGAGAGTGATGCTGATGGCCTTTGAGAACTTGGCGATTGCTCAACATAGAGATACTTTACGCTATGCTACCATTTGAGGAGGAGGTTATAGACCCTCGATCCATTGATTTAATCCAGGTGACTATGTATATCTACAGTAGACATCACCGATGACACTTGATGTTTCTACAGGCCGCACTTTCTTGAGAGTGCGCAAGGTTTTGCCATCTGGAGTCCTTGTCTTAGAAGGACGTGATGGTGTTGTTTGGAAGGATCATGTGCGCAATTGTGCGCCATGCCACCTCCCAAACATTGATGGTACTATGGACCCAAGCTTGGCACTTGTACGTGCAGGCTTGAGGTGTATGTTATGTGGTTCTTCTGGTGGAGCTGCTACTATGTTAGTGTGTGATAGCTGTTCGAGAGGATGGCATATGGCATGTATGACTCCTCCCCTCATGGTGGTTCCTCAGGGACAGTGGTTGTGTCCTAGGTGTACTTGACCTATAGCTAGTTCATTCTTTATATGATATAGATTGCAGACAGGCGACTAACGATGGGGCTCCATAGCACCCGGCCTCCTGATCTTTGCCCATTAGAGGGTATACCATATACTTAGAGTAGATGGCTATCTGGAGTTAGAGGGACCTAACCGCCAGCTAGGGGGGCGATTGTGGCACTTTAGAGTCTATGTATGACTTATGTGTGAGTTGTGCTTCTATAGTGTATGATGTTGACAGCAATGTATGTTGTGTAGCGATGTATATACGCATGACAACTGTCACACCATTTGTAGTTCCGCATCTAGCTGCTCGGACACTGGAGTTCCAGTGATAGTAGTTAGAGTTATTCTAGTAGTTTCTTAGGGACTACTTTCTGACAGTCTGATTTGGTGTTTGGGGTACTGACTTCACGGTGGGGCCCACCGTCACTTTGCACCGTTTGCACCATTCGCACCATCGAGTGTGCCGTCAGCGGGATCATTAGGGTTCCAGTGCTAGCTCGAGTCTAGGGGGGTATAGTTTCAAAGTGAGCTCCAGAGAGCTCACTTCTCTGATGTTGAGCCTTCGAGTTCCTGGCTATGGTGGACAGAGGCCGGCAAGCGTCACCTGGATTCTCTATGCTTGAGTGGGTGTGGCTTGACTGTAATCAGTGCCCTGTTGTTGGCAGTTTATAGAGCGACAGATCAAGTACTGATCTGAGTTGAGTTGAGTTGAAAGTGTTAAGCAATCTCATTAATTGTGGCACTTTAGAGTCTATGTATGACTTATGTGTGAGTTGTGCTTCTATAGTGTATGATGTTGACAGCGATGTATGTAGCGATGTATATACACACAACAGAGATATGTTGGCTCACAAAAAAAGTTGGTCCTTCATAGATAGATACAAGTTGAAAGAGGCTAAAATTGAGATAAAGTATCACCTCTTTCTCATTGAGTTCTCTAGTGAGCAATGGTTTAAGTCTTGGAGTGTTAGCCTTGGTGGAGTATGATGGAGTTGGGTTCCTTGCCTTCTTAGTCCATAGTGTGCTACCATAATAGCCATCAGAGCTTCATCTTGAGTGAGAGACAAGCTAGCTCATAGAACAAGTTGGTCACACAAGGATACAAGTTGAAAGAGGCTTAAATTGAGATAAAGTATCACAAAGATGAAAGTTTATTGTTTCATATTTCATCTCTTAGGCAAAGTCATTCCCAAAAGAGTGTAAAGCTACCATCTTTGGTACATTACAAGAAGATCAAATTATCAATAATCACACTCATTATAGATTTAATCCAAAGGATTCTTGAATGTGATGATTAATTTGTAACAAAGGTCACTTTGCCTTGGATTCCCTTATTACACACTTAATGTAACTAGTTCTTAATTAATGCTATTGAGTCACTTGGGCAATCTAAGTACTTTTTTGCATTACAAGACTGGTAAGCATACAAGATTAACTTGACTACAAGATACTACAAACTGTATCTTAAAATACACATACAAACTAGAGGTTGGAATTTTGGGAGTACGTTCTATCTCCCTAAAAACTATGATTTTGAGCACTCTTCCCAAAAGGAACTATGTCAAAAGAGTCTCAAATGAACATACTACTTAATCTTACAAGATAATCTTAATATAATACTCCAAGTGTTTGGTAGTCTATCACTATATTATTCTTGAACTTTATAGGGCTCCTAGAGTTCCACAAAAATGATTCCCCTCACTCAAGTGCTTCCACTCATACATCAAGCTTCCTCACTCCTACTCAATTAAGCATACAATCATTCATACAAAGTGTAGACTAATATACATACATAGACTCAAGAGTCTTCATGGCATAAACTTCATTTACTGCAAAAGAAGGATGCATGGAATGGACATGGTGAACACAAGGCCTAAGCCTTTTATACATTTCCTCTTGAGCTGCATAGAAATTCAATAGCTACAAAGTGCTAGAGATCTGCTAATTGCATCTAGTACTTGCTAATCTTATCTTAACCTTATCCTAATCTTATCTTAAGTACACACGGTCCATGTAGAATGGCCACCTCCTCAACCTCTTATAATCTATTGCTAGCTTATTGTTTAAAAAAACTAACACAAGGCCTTCATATTGTATCCTATTTAACTATATATGAAGTATATACATGTGAAAAGGGTCTTGGACTACGACTACAAAATTTTCTTAGTTACAAGATGACTTGGGGCATTCCAAACAAAGTCATTTGTTCCAAACATACTCATTTGTTTCACAAGTGGGTATTATATGTGACAAACTTCCTTCTACTTTATATAGTGGACAAGAAATACAAGTAATTTGCAACTTCTCTTTCAAAGGTAGACTATGCCTCATGAAATTTTGAGTTAGTATGGCTTTGCAATTTATCAAACAACACCTTGAGTTGATTATTCATGTAGACTTTCCACTCCAATGCATCAATTTTTGATATTAAACCCTTCATCTTCATACAATGCATTGCCAATGAGAACATTGGCAATGCATTCCAACTGGTTCGGAAGTTGAGTTGCTATATGTTTGATTGTTGCGAGCAACTTCATCTATTTGTTCTCTAGATTTGTTAATTTATATTGGAGTTTGTTTAATAGCTAGTCTTGTATTCTTGTTTTTTTCTCATCCTCCTTTTCTTTTTGGCATTTGAGGCTCATGTTGAGATCTTGGATCCAAAGATTGGTTAACTTCTTTAGATTCTCATATCATGTTCTTGTCATTGTTGCCTTTGTATGAGCTTCATCCAATTCAGTTTGTAGTGGCAAAAATTTATCATCTCATGCTCATAATTCATCTTCATGTGTGGCATCAAGTTTGTCCACCTCTTCTTTCAGCTATGATAGAACTACCTTATTATGCTGTTCTTGTAGGGGTTTGTCTTTCTATAGTTACTCAAGTACTTTATCCTTCTCCATAGGAGTCTTTACTTCTTCCTCCATCCGCTTCTTGGCTTTGTTCAATTCAAAACAAAGGAAGGCCTTATCCTTGGCTGTCATTTGTGCCATCTTGTGCAAGTGTCATATGAGCATTGCTTGGTTGGTTCTAGTAGGGTCTATGAGCCGGCCTGTCTCTAACTCAGGATGAACCTCTAATGGCTATTATGGTAGCGCACCATGGACTAAGAAGGCAAGGAACTCCAACTCCATCATACTCCTCCAAGGCTAACACTCCAAGACTCAAGACATTGCTCACTAGAGAACTCAATGAGAGAGAGATAGTTGCAAATGAAAGGATGATGAGTACCTCCTCACCCCTTGTTTATATACTTGTGAAATAGTTATGCACCAAAGTTACTAATTACCATAGTTACTCAAGTAACTAGACTAAAGGTCAAGTAAAGTCAAAAAGTAGAAAGGAATATCCATTCACATGGGCATATTCCCCTAAGCATGTGATCTTATCTTGACCCAACCACTAAGTCAAGGATTCCTTCATGTGGGCTATCCTTGGACTAGAGAAGAATCTAAAACAAAAAGGCTTGCGGGCACAAGAGTTCTCAACTCTTTCCTCAAAGCCAAACACCTAGGAATAATACCAAGTCAACACACTAGAATCCAAAATAATGGTGCTCATCTTTTCCACTTCCTCTAAAGTAAGGTCCCCTCTATCTTAGCTATGACTAACTTTAGCTTATCATGACTAATGTAAAACCATCCTTTATCTCTATATAAATAATATCTCTCAAGTACTTGTAATACCAAGCTAAATATCACAATACCACACACATGCACAAATAGGTGTTATGGGTCCAATTCTCAATAAAATAGCATAAACTCCTCTAAGGCCTCCATCGTTAGTGTTATCATGTTGATGGTGTTTACCACCATCAACCACAAGAGTGTGTTGTTTTTGTATTTTAGACAACACCTTAAATCCTTTTGTTAGTGGTCCTTGTCTTTTTATCATTTCTTAGATATTGGCCTATAGGTTGATCCTTTTGATCCTTCTTTGTCTCATGGGCTCTGGCTATATAATAAGTTGCACTTGCATCTTCTCTCCCATCTTGTAGTCCACCTCCAATAGAATCTTCTTCCTTCATCTTCCACACTTCATCTTTGGTGGGTGGTTGTGGCTAGCATTCTTGCTCAATGGGGCTCTATTGGGATGACTTGGCTATGTTTTCATTGGTACCTCTAACAAGATTAGCAATGTTGACTACTTCTGTCAACCATTTCATTGATTGAGGAGAGGGAATTCACCAAAGGTTGCGGCTGTTGATTATTTCTTCAATTTGGAAATAGGGATGTCTTCCTCCTCTTCCATTTTTATTTCCACTTTTTTGGAGATACTTCCATCTCTATGTCATCTACTTTTTTGAACAACTACGCTTTGTTGTTCCAATTTCCAACATCTACCTCATCATCCATCCTAAGTGAAAAAATATTTATCATGTTCCAAAAGAACCATTCCTCTATCATATATAGTATGTGCTCTCAAATGACCTACTTTGTACTCTACATCATCATTTTCTCTTTGCTTCCACTCCCTTTTGAGGATGTGACTATCACTTGGGATATTTTTCACTTCTCTGAGACTTGAACCTTAGGCCTCAGACCTAGCACCTTTTACAAATAGTTAATGTATTGTAAATTTCTTCTATTTATAGATTTCTTTTTATAAGCAAACTACTCATTGCCTTATGATATTTTGTGATGTCTTTTAGCAGGTTTAGGTGCCCGCTAAAATATGTTGGATGGTGGAAGTAGATTGTCTTCTTTTGTTAGGAGTTTTATCTTATGTAGAAGTGGAGAATGAATGGAGTTACAATTGTTGGTATCTATTTTCTCACATCTTCTAACAGTTGATTTTTGTGTACAATTTGGAAGAAAATTGCATGATTTAGGTTCACATGCAATATTTGTTTTGACTTGAATAACTTCATTATGGTTTTGGTGACTTTTGGAACTCATTAATTAGGATCCTTGAGGTTGTCTACATATACCTATTTGTAAACTTCCCACCAACAAATGAATCTTCAATGTGGGCTTTCATACTCTTACTTAGATGACCATATGGGGTGTCCATGTACACCGTGGGGTGGCCAAATGTGGGAGCAAATGTAGGTTACAACATGTAATAAGGAGCAATCCATGTGTTGTAGCTTACATTTGGCACCATGTGAGGTGGCCAAATGGAGAGCAATCATATCCAAGCACTTGTTTCCAACAATTTTTATCCATAGAACAAGATTTCCTCTCAAGGTTTTGTTGTTCACATTGGTGTTATCTCAAATCTCCTCTAGCTGGGATATTGTAATACAAAGAGCTAACCATATGATCTAGATGTGAAATTTGGTTTGGTAACATCTGGAATGATGTTATACATGATGGGTGAAATAGATTCAATAAAAGTGTCACAAAGAGAGTACTTCTACTAATAGTGCAAAAACTAAAATAGACTTGAAACCTTAGAATCAATAGCTAGACATATGATTTAAAGGTGAAAATTGGTTTGGTAACATCTAGAAGGATGTTACACATGATGGACTAAACATATCAAAAAGAAGTATCACCAAAAGGGGACTTCTACTAATAGAGTGGGAACCAAAATATGCCTGAAATCTTTGAAGGCAATCTCGGAGGCCTAAATGGATGAATTAGGCCTCAAAAATATGCAAATTCCCCTCCCTCCCCAATGGAGGAGAGGCTGGCTTTCTCTCTCCCCTGGTTTGTCTCGTTGAGAGCTTTCCAATAGTACCTCACCCACATGATTTTGAGATTCCTACAAGAAGATTCCCTCTGATCAAAGCTTGTTTGACCAACTAGATAGGACCAGGACCGACATGTCACCCATCCAAGTAAGTAATCCAAGGGTGGAGCTTGCTGACATATCACCTAACTATGTGCCTAATCCTATGGTGGAGCTTCCTTGGAGGAGATCCTCTTTGTCTATTTAATAAAGAGAAGGTGCTCCTTTGGAGTATCAGATGATTGAGTGTGAAATCTATGTTTTCTCTCTTCTCTTGTCCTCGGAGTATTACAATGGTATCAAAGCAAGTGTTTTAGTCCAAGAGAGTGGATCACCCCTCTTGGAAGAACATGAACTACTAAAACTAAGTAATTTGAGGTGGAGAACATAGAGTAATTGCTAGACTTAGGAAGGACTTTAGAGAGCGGATGGGATGGATGCACCGGAAGGACAATTTCCCAAACCTAGTTTTCTATTCTTGGATCCATTCCACATCAAGGTTATGTACATCCAGCGTGAGCAAATGAGAGTATCGCTAGTTTCTCACTTTGGAGTAGAATTCATGGGCAAGGTGATGAACTCACCAAACTCGGTGATTCTACTTGTGGTGGTATATGACAGAGAGTGGGATTTGACAATCTACATTCTATTATGATGTTATGGATGTGAATGTCCCAAATGCTCTCCCGTTCAACACCCAAATAGAAAGTAGTTATGTTGTGAGACTGAAAGTGATGTTTAGAGATATTGTGGTAAGGAATTTTGGTGACAAGTATTATCAATGAGAGATAGCTTCAAAGGTCCCAATGGTAGTTCCGATAGTTTGTGCGCCTTTTAGAGTGATCATATTGACTCTATATTGAAGTAAACATTAGCAATTGAGTGTTGCAAGAGCCATGGATCTGCAATTGCAAGAGCTAGTGCAAGGAATGCAAGGAATGTTGAATGAATTTTGAGAGATTAAGATGACCATGGAGACATCACAAAGTCAAGTGCAGATCCTTAGGAATGATCAAGCAATGCAAGAAGAAGAGACGTCTCAAAACCCAATACCTGCAAATGAAGTACTTGGAGAGGAACTCGTGCATACAAACCCTATCAACAATAAAGCCATGTTGCTACTCCGGATGAAGATGACCTACAACATTGAGCCTTACAAGGGGCAATGTACAATGGGAGTAGTGGAAAATTGGATCTTGTGAATGAAATGATATTTTTGATTGTTCTCAATAGAGATCACGAAGCATGCTATAGGCGTGTTTGCATGTGGGTACTTGACCAATAAAGTCCTCACATAGTACGATGCTTGGGAATTATCCATATTGGGAGAGAGAAGGGAGGTCACGTGGACAGTAATGCAAGAAGGATTGCTAAAGAATTTCCAATCGGTGGATTCCGTGCAGATGGTCCGAATCCGACTATGGGATTGAGACAAAAGAACAATGTACAAAAGAATGTGGAGGTATTTCTGGATCTACAAGTTGCAATAACTGACATGAGTCCAACAGAGGCTCTCAATAGTTTCAAATGAGGGTTGAAGGAGTGGATTTGCTAATAATTCATGGTGCAAAATCCATGCATGGTATTTGAAGCCATTGCTTGTGCGTAGAGAATAGTAGGAGCATTGGGTGGAGGTGAAGAAGTAGTTCCACCTCAACATTATCAGGCAAAAATGCCACACATGGGTGGACCAGTACCAATGGAATTGGGCAACCTTTGATTTGAGATCGAGGAGCATGACCGTTTCAAGAAGAGCGTGGACGGTGTCGTCGGGAAAATAGCCCACGTGTACTCTTGAGGCTTTTGGTGTGATAAATTTTCTTTTCTCTTTTATTAGTTGTAAGGAACAATGATTTATGATAATATGTCTTGGGTGTGGTTTTGCTATCTTGTTTTGGGAGAAAGTGAGGAGACAGAAAAGGGTTGAGGGTTTTCAGAAAATGCCAAAAGATTTTGAGATGGAAGTTCGCAAAAGATTTTGAGAGTGAAGTTTGCAGAGGATTTCGAGAGAAGTAGCCAAGATTTTTGGAAGAAGAAAGGAGTAGGGTTTTTTTGGACAGGAGAAAGGTTGGACATAAAGTTTTTGAGTTGTACAGGAAGAAGGTGGGACAGAAAGTTTCGAGTTGGACAGGAGGAAGGGGACAAAAAAAAATTTTGAGTTGGACAGGAGGGGTTTTGGGCAGGAGGAGAAATTCTCAAGAAGATGGAAGGTTGGACAGAGGAACATACACAGGAGAAATTTTTGAGTTGGACAGGAAGGGCTTGAGAGTGCAAGGGAGAGAAAGGTTTCTTCTTGAAGGAATGAACAAATGTGCAGGAGAGGAAGTGCTTGGACAGAAGGGCAATTTTTGCAGGTAATGTTAGGGCTTGAGAGTGCAGGGGAGAGAAAGGTTTCTTCTTGAAGGAATGAACAAATGTGCAGGAGAGGAAGTGCTTGGACAGAAGGGCAATTTTCGCAGGACAAGAAGGGCTTGAGAGTGCAAGGGAGAGAGAGGTTTCTTCTTGAAGGAATGAACAAATGTGCAGGAGAGGAAGTGCTTGGACAGAAGGGCAATTTTTGCAGGACAAGAAGGGCTTGAGAGTGCAGGGGAGAGAGAGGTTTCTTCTTGAAGGAATGAACAAATGTGCAGGAGAGGAAGTGCTTGGACAGAAGGGCAAATTTTCGCAGGTAATGTTAGGGCTTGAGAGTGCAGGGGAGAGAAAGGTTTCTTCTTGAAGGAATGAACAAATGTGCAGGAGAGGAAGTGCTTGGACAGAAGGGCAATTTTCGCAGGTCTGAAGGGCAGGCTGCAAGAGTAGCAAAAGAAACTCTCACGAAGGTGAGAACAGGATTGAGGAAGAGAGATTTCAGTGTGAAAATGTTGATAGAGTGTTGAGGGACAGAATTGGAGAGGAATTTTCGCAAGTCTGAAGGGGATTTGCTGCAGAAGTTGCCAAAGGATAATCTCCCGAAGGTGAGGATAGGAGTGAAGAAGAAAGATATATATTTTTTTGGGAAGATGTTGTGAAGAGTGACTGAACAGGCAGTGATAGGAGCTAGTCAGGAAGAAAAGGAGGAGAATTTCAAGGTGGCTGAGCTCATCTGGAACAAAGGCAAGAAAGATTTGAAGTTGGTTGGCCTGTCTGAATGGAGTGAATCTGATATGCAAAACAGGGCATAGGAGAATGAAGAGGTTCGGAGGGTGAATTGCCTTGCCTGCTGTCGGACAGAATATATGTGAACTGCCGGCTGAGTTGATGATCAGTTGCAACCTTAGGGCAGGCATTGTCTTGACTAGAACTATTTGACTTATCCAACCTTGTGAACGTTGTTGTTGAAACTCATGTGAATGATGAATCTTGGAAGCGGATTGTGTTATGAATTGTGACTAGAGTTGAGGAAAACTCCATTCTAGGAACTCTCAGTCCGGTCCATGTGAATAGCCTAAGTAAATGATCTGGATGCCTGGGTTTATGTTTGGTTAGATCACTAAGTTGTTGTTTCTTTTATTTTATTAAAGGGCCACCTGACCTAGGTCTATGAATTGTCAGATCCCGAACCTTAGCTTGAACCTGACGTGAAAATAGAATATGAGACCAGGCAGAGGTAGAAACCATAACACCAGACTAGCATGACAAGATTAATTTTATGAAAGTCAAGGATAAAACAAAACCTTCAGGGAGAGCCAACCTTAGGGAAACTGAAACAACAGGTTCATATAAAGACAAATTCCCGACAAACCAGGAGTAGGGAAGGAATGTCAGTCTATGGGAAAGACCCAAAAGAAGGACAGTAGGGAAAACTAAACACAAGCAGCCATGTGCTTGGTGCACTCTCGAGACCAAACGTTCCCCACAACAACGGGTAGAAGAACAAAGAGATGGAGTCCCACAAGGAGAAGAAACTTGAGGAGAACAATGCCATTGTTACAATTGTGGCCTGTAACACCCATTTGTGCATGTGTGTGGTATTGTGATATTTAGCTTGGTATTACAAGTACTTAAGAGATATTATTTATATAGAGATAAAGGATGGTTCTATATTAGTCATGGTTAGCTAAAGTTAGTCATAGCTAAGATAGATGGGACCTTACTTTAGAGGAAGTAGAAAAGATGAGCACCACTATTTTGGATTTTAGTGTGTTGACTTGGTATTATTCCTAGGTGTTTGGCTTTGGGGAAAGAGTTGAGAACTCTTGGGCCCGCAAGCCTTTTTGTTTTGGATTCTTCTTTAGTCCAAGGATAGCCCATGTGAAGGAATCCTTGCTTTAGTGGTTGGGTCAAGATAAGGGGAATATGCCCATGTGAATGGATATTCCTTTCTACTTTTTGACTTTACTTGACTTTTAGTCTAGTAACTTGAGTTACTACGGTAATTAGTAACTTTGGTACGTAACTATTTCACAAGTATATAAACAAGGGGTGAGGAGGTACTCATCATCCTTTCATTTGCAACTATCTCTCTCTCATTGAGTTCTCTAGTGAGCAATGTCTTGAGTCTTGGAGTGTTAGCCTTGGAGGAGTATGATGGAGTTGGGGTTCCTTGCCTTCTTAGTCCATGGTGCGCTACCATAATAGCCATCAGAGGTTCATCCTGAGTGAGAGACAGGCCGGCTCACATTTTTGGTTCCGTTGTCGGGACCTCTCTAGAAGGCAAGATAATGTTCCGCGTCCAATTCTACATTAGGCAGAAGGAGGCTATGAGAACTCACTTGGAGAGAACATTAGGAGAGGAGAGAGCTGAACTTATGTTAGAGAACCAAGATCTATTTGTATACCCTGTAGTTCATTATGATGTCTTTGAGGTGATTTTGTACATCTTGTACACATGAGAGGAATTGGAGAGATTGTGTGAGGTGGATTGCAGATTTTGGGGATTAAGGTGATTTTGGGCAAAATCTCAAGTTTGAGATCTGGACTTGAGATTTCTACACATGATAGCTTGGGTTATCTTTCAGTTATCACACTTGAAATTATTGAGAGAGCTTCTATGCGCACTGGGCTAGAATTTTTGAAAGTTGATAGGGTAAAGTGCTCCCGCAACTGCATGCTCTCTGGAAAATTGTACAGAGTCTGCCATTTCTTCAATTTTTAGTGAATTGTCCTGAAAATTTCCAAGAAAATTCAGTGCATTGTATCCTACCTGGTACCTAAAAAATTAGAGAGAGATCATTTTTGCGCAGTGCGTTATGAGCTTTTGAAGTGAGGGGGGTGGTTTTCAGACCAAATCTGAAATATGGGTGCTGAATAGAAAGCTGTCTAGGCCAAATGGCTTCATGAAAAGATCTTAAATTTTGCAGGGAGGGACGCCCTAGAGTTGTGATCAAGTGTGGAAAATTTCAGAGGACTGTGACATATTCGTTGGGAGATTTGAGTGACATTGTGAGGAAGGGTCAATTCTGCAGAGTGGAGATCTCATGCATGAGAAGTTTGAGATCAACAAAAAGCATGTTTGAGTGTTTAGATTCATCTTTGGGAACATGGAGGGTCATCAAGAGTGGAAATTGAGATTATGCAAGGTTCCCCAAGGATTTGAGGTGATTGTAGGGGTGGATTTGAGGAAAAGAGAGTTTACAATAGAATTTGAAGAGAGTGTTGAGAGGATCCAAAAACCTACACCACTTGGAGGAAAGAGTGAGTCTAAGTGCTTTCTATGTGGAGAGAAGGGACATAAGGCAAGTTCATGTCCATTAACCTTTGAGAGCAAGAGATTGAGGGAAAGGAGAGGCTTACTTGACTTGGGTTTGCATGTTGGACCTTCTTCACCAAGATTGGGAGGGAGAAGATCTAAGACCAAGGAGTTGTGTGAGGTTTGTGGAGTTGAAGGACTTCCAAAAGGACATGAGTGTAGTGGAGTAAAAGCACTTTTGGAAACTTTGGTGAAGGATCTTGGAGAGAGTCTTAGTACAGCTACAGAAATACTACCACCTTCATCAGCTAGTTCTCAAGATTAGTGATGGAGATAATCTTTCAACTTATGGATAAATTATCCATGAGAGTTAGATTAATATGCACTCTAGGATTTGATGTTGCTATAGAAATCTTGGAGCAACCTGAACCTTTTGTGTTCCCAAGAGTGGATTATTCTCAGATGGTGTTAGTCATGTATATACTCTATTAGTAATAGAGTGAGAGAAAAGAAAAGAGAAAAAAAAAATTAAGAGAAAAGAAAGATAGTGAGGGGTTAAGATGGGGAAACTTCCGGTTTTCTTTGGCAAGGATGGAGAAGATGTGGAGGCCTTTGTGAGAGACTTCAAGAGAGCTTGCATAGGAAACAATGAGAGGAGGAAGAATGAGTGGGCCTCATTATTACCAGATTTCTTTGAGGATGCAGCACTTACATGGTATGAGTCAGAATACCAAAAGAGAGAGAGGAGAGAGGGGGAAGAGGAGTCTTGGGAGACTTTGACTTCAGCACTCATTGAGAACTTTCTTCCTGATGAGAGTTATGAGAGATTGATGAGTGAGGTTACATTTCTCAAGCAAGGAGATGGAGAGATAGTGAGGGTCTATGTGGAAAGAGTGGAAAAGTTGGAGTCCAGATTTCGCATAGTGTTGAGGAAGGGTGGGGATGATGTGGAGACTACAATGATTGGCATAGGGGCCATGCTCACCAAGAATTTTGTGGGAGGATTGAGACCACAAATTAGAAGCAAGGTGAGATATGAGAAACCTTCTTCCAAGGTTGAAGCTATCAAGATCGCAATTCGTATGGAGGAGAGTTTGGAAGGGGATGAGAGTGATTTGGTGGTGAAGGAGGTTATGCATCCTCCTCAAGGCTACAAGTATGGTGGAACTTCTGATACTTTGGTGACAAGGGTTGCACCACAAGTAGTAGTTGCTCCAGTTCTTGCACCTCCACCAAAAGATCCACTCCAAACCATCACAGAACAACTTGCGGATCTCAAGATCAATGTGGTGCAACTATGGGAGAAGAGAGAGGTGGATCAGAATGTAGGGAGAGGACCTAGGAGTTATGGAAACTATCCATATAGAGGAGGCCAACCAGCCAACAATTTCAATGATAGAAATTGTTTTGGTTGTGGAGGAAGAGGCCATATCCAAAGGAATTGCCCAAATTCCACTTACCATGGAGGAAGGGGTTATGAGGGAGCCAATAGAGGGAAAGAGGGAGGTAGTGAAACCCAAGTGGCTCCTAATCCCAACAAAGGTAAGGGGATAGCATCCATAGATGTGGTTGAGAGCAAGTATGAGAAGGGAGAGTGCTCAAACTCCAAGGGTCTTAATTTGGAGTTTTTGGCACAAGAGAAGAAGAGAGCTTGTTTTGCAGAGGATGTTCACTCTTCTCAAGGATTTACTTCAAGCAAGGATACTCCTATGTCTACTAGGAGCACTCGCACCTCAACACCATCAACAACAAAGACTCCAAGGAAGAAGTTGGGGATGGAGGACTTCTTGATCTCAAAGCAACAATGGAACTACAATGTGTTGGAGGATGTTGGTAGTCACAAGGCTAACATCACAGTGGGCCAATTAATTGCTTTGAACCCTACCTTGAGAAAGGAGCTTAGAGGTGGTTTGAGTTCTACAAGGAGCAAAAAGAAGAAGAAGGCAAAAGTTCCAGTATCAATGGGGGTGGTGGATGCCAAGCCAGCACCATGGGAGGCTTGTGAATATGCCTCCAAGATTGATGTGAGAGTGAATGGTCACAACATCAAGGATGCATTGGTTGATGGAGGATCAGCAGTGAATGCCATGTCAGAAAGGTTGATGAAGAAGTTGGGTATGATACCCTCAAGAGCTTCAACATTTGTGGTGAGCATGGCAAACAAGCAACAAGTTCGACCAGTAGGGGTGATGGATAAGGTGGTAGTTTCAGTTATGGGAGTTCAAAATCTCATGACTTTCCAAGTCTTGAAGGATTCAAGCTATGACTTACTTCTTGGGAGGCCATGGTTGAGAGCAGCACGCACAACTGATCGATGGCACAAAGGGTACTTGAGGATTGGGCCATCAAACCATAGAGTCACTGTTCCTGTGACTAACACCACCAACACTTCACATTCAGATACCCTATCTTCTAATTATTGGGAATCAGATTCTGAAGAAGGAGCTTCAGGTGTGGACACAAGCATGGAAGAGGAGACTTCCACGGAGGAAGATGAATCTGAATCTGATTCAGATGTGTATCCCTTGTGTGCTATGGATTTTGCACCTAAGCCAGAGGTTTTGAAGGACCCAGATAAATCACCATTGACACTTGAGGAGGTAGAGAGAAGGTTATCTACCCTCAAGTATGGCCCAAATGTTACCAAGGAGGAGAAGGTGAGATTTGAGGAGATTTTCCGCAAGTTCATCCATGTGTTTGCTTTTAGTTACAAGGATTTGAAGGAAGTCACCTTGGAGGAGCACAAGATAGAGGTGGAGTCACATGCAAGACCAATCCGCCAAAAGCAATGTCGCATTAGCCCACCAATATCTTTGGTTGTGAAGGAGGAGATTGATAAGCTCAAGGAGGCTGGATTTATCTTTGAGGTGGAGAATTCAGAATGGGTGTCTCCAATTGTCATTGTGAAGAAAAAGAATGGCAAGCTTCGGGTATGTGTGGATTACAAGAAGCTTAATGCTGTTACCAAGAAGGACTACTACCCATTGCCATTCATTGATGAGATCTTGGAGGAGGTTGCAGGTCATGAGAGGTACAGTTTTGGAGATGGTTATAGTGGATATAACCAAATAAAGATTGCACCAGAGCATCAACAACTCACCACATTCACCACACCTTGGGGAACTTACGCTTTCAAGGTCATGCCTTTTGGGCTTTGCAATGCTCCAGCCACATTCCAACGGTTCATGAACAAGGTATTTGAACCTTTCATTGGGAAATTTGTGAGAGATTTCATTGATGACTTTTGTGTCTATGGGAGCAAGGAGGAGCACTTTGAGCACCTAATCAAAGTCTTGCAACGCTTGGATGAGGCAAATGCATCACTCAACCCAGAGAAGTGCATTTTTGGATGTGAAGAAGGTCTACTTTTGGGGCACATCATCTCCAAGGATGGAATAGCAGTTGATCCTCAGAAGGTGAAGAAAATCTCAAACCTTCCATTCCCTTCAAGCTTGACAAAGTTACGCCAATTCTTGGGAATGGTTGGGTACTATAGGAGGTTCATCTTCTCATTTTCCAACAATGCTTATGCATTGACCATCTACATGAAGAAGGGTGTAGATTACATGGTGATTTTGGAAGACAAGGAGGCTCTCAAAGCTTTTGAGGAGCTCAAGCAATCCCTTGTTGTAGCTCCAATTCTTGCTAAACCTGATTGGAGTAAGCCTTTCATCCTCTACACTGATGCTTCTAATGTAGCTATAGGATGCACTCTTAGTCAATTAGACCAAGATGGGCATGATCATCCAATAGCTTATGCTAGTAGGCAGATGGTTTCAGCAGAGAAGAACTACTCTGTCACAGAGAGAGAAGGGTTGGCAGTGATCTTTGGTCTCAAGAAGTTTAGACACTACTTGATTAGAGGGAAAGCCACAATTGTCACGGATCACAAGGCTTTGAAGTACATCTTCAACAAGCCTAATGTTGAAGGGAGACTAGCAAGGTGGATGATACTCTTGTCTGAGTATGACTACACAATTGAGGATAGGCCAGGAAAGAAACATGCAAATGCTGATTTGTTATCTAGAGCCTATGATCATGATGGAGATGAGCCAGTAGATGATTCCTTCCCGGATGAGGAGCTCATGACAATCTCAGTCACTCAAGAGATTCCAATGGAGTACAAGGAGATTGTGGATTTTGTGACAAGAGGTAACTATCCAGAAGGGATGCATGCTAGGGAGAGGAAGGCCCTTGCAGCAAGTTCTAGACCTTACACAATGGTGGAGGATATTCTTTTTCACCAAGGAGCAGATGGTCTACTTCGAAGAGCAGTGGGTAAGGAAGAGTCTATCCTACTCATAAAGGAGTTTCATGAAGGTTTAGTATGTGGAGGACACTTTGCAGGAAAGGTGACTGCTTTCAAGATTCTAGATGCAGGTTACCATTGGAGAGGGATTTTCAACGATTGTCTTGATTATTGCAAAACTTGTCATGTTTGTCAAGCTTTTGCTAGAAAGTCTACATCCACTCCACCACTTAGATCAATTCCATTGCTAGGACCTTTTGAGAAGTGGGGAATTGATTTTGTAGGACCTCTCAATAGAACCCCAAGGAACAATCGGTACATTGTGGTAGTTACTGATTACCTTACCAAGTGGGTTGAGGCTAGACCATTGAGGGACAAGAATGAAGATGAAGTGGGTAGATTTCTTTATGAACGCATTATCACTAGGTTTGGATGCCCTTTGGAGTTGGTTTCTGATAGAGGAGGAGAGTTTACAGGAAGCATTACTACAGCCATGCTACGACATTTCTCTATCACACATAGAGTAACTACATCCTATAAGCCAAATTCCAATGGCTTGGCAGAGAGAACCAATCAGACCTTGTGCATGATGTTGGCCAAAGATGCAGAAATGGAGGGGGCTAAACATCATTGGGACAAGAGGATTCATGCAGTTTTGTGGGAGTATAGGACAACCATGAAGACTTCCACTGGATATTCTCCATTCCAATTGGTGTATGGTATTGAGTCTACCTTACCTATTCACTTTGATCTTCCTACCTTCCAAAGCATTCATAGGAGATTGAAGAAAGCACAAGGAAGTGATGCAGAGAAGTCAAGGAAGGATCAACTCATGGAGTTGGAAGAGGCAAGAGCAGTTGCTATGGTTCGAGTGGAGCAAGCCCAAAGGAAACAAAAGGAGAGCTATGACAAGAGGCAAGGCAAGAAGAAGGTGGAGCCTTTCAAAGAAGGTGATTGGGTAATGTTGTTTGATTCCATTCGATTCAAGAGAGTGCAAAAGAAGTTTTTGCCTAAGTACTTTGGACCTTTCATAGTAGAGAAGGTGTGGGGCAATTACACCTATGATCTCAAGGAGTTGGGAGGAAGACACTTTGATAGGATTAACCATGATAAGTTGAAGATGTACCATAGAAGGTAGAGAGACCTTCACTTTGAGGACAAAGTGAAAACTTAGTCCGGGGGTAAATGTAACACCCATTTGTGCATGTGTGTGGTATTGTGATATTTAGCTTGGTATTACAAGTACTTAAGAGATATTATTTATATAGAGATAAAGGATGGTTCTATATTAGTCATGGTTAGCTAAAGTTAGTCATAGCTAAGATAGATGGGACCTTACTTTAGAGGAAGTAGAAAAGATGAGCACCACTATTTTGGATTTTAGTGTGTTGACTTGGTATTATTCCTAGGTGTTTGGCTTTGGGGAAAGAGTTGAGAACTCTTGGGCCCGCAAGCCTTTTTGTTTTGGATTCTTCTTTAGTCCAAGGATAGCCCATGTGAAGGAATCCTTGCTTTAGTGGTTGGGTCAAGATAAGGAGAATATGCCCATGTGAATGGATATTCCTTTCTACTTTTTGACTTTACTTGACTTTTAGTCTAGTAACTTGAGTTACTACGGTAATTAGTAACTTTGGTACGTAACTATTTCACAAGTATATAAACAAGGGGTGAGGAGGTACTCATCATCCTTTCATTTGCAACTATCTCTCTCTCATTGAGTTCTCTAGTGAGCAATGTCTTGAGTCTTGGAGTGTTAGCCTTGGAGGAGTATGATGGAGTTGGGGTTCCTTGCCTTCTTAGTCCATGGTGCGCTACTATAATAGCCATCAGAGGTTCATCCTGAGTGAGAGACAGGCCGGCTCACAGGCCGTATTGGGCACATATCTACCAACTGTTGTGCTTATTTCCCTAGAGGCCTTTGGCCTTCATACACGCAATCTTTGAACAACATGGAGAGGTGTACTAAAGGAGAGGAGGTGGAAATCACTTTGGAAAATGAAGATTTCCATTAAATGTACCTTGTAGCCTCATTGGCTCAATAAGGAAGCAAAGAAGCAAGGGAAGGAAGAGACAAACATGTAAGGTCCCAAAAGGCAACCTCACAATTGATTGTTGTGAATGGAGTCCTACAAGGCAATCAAAAGAGAGTATTAATAGACCCGGGAGCAATAGAGAATTTCTTGTCTTGCTTTGTTGCAATAAGATTGGGAACGGATTTGGAGAGAGATGAGAGTGAAGAAGTAGAGTTACCTAATAGGCAAATAGAGAGGATTGAATCATTACCTAGACGGGTGTCACTCTCTATAGGAGAATGTCAAGAAGAAATTTGTCATGCTATTTGTAGTGTTGCATTTAGATTACTCGGACATTGGGGTTCCAATGTTAGTAGTTAGATGCATTTTGGCAGTTACTCATAAACTACTTTCTAACGGTCAGATTTTGTGTTTAGGGTACTGACTTCATGGTGGGGTCCACTGTCACTTGCACCATCCGTGCCATTGGGTGTGCCGTGAGCGGGACCATTGGGATGAGACTTAGGTCAAAATCAAGAGTATACCTTGGAAGTGCAGCTCTAGAGAGCTCACTTCTTTGATGTTGAGCCTTTGAGTTCCTAGCTAGAGTGGACAGAAAGCTGACAAGTGTCACCTAGAGTCTCTTAGCTAGAGTGGGTGTGGCTGGACTGTAATCAATGACCAATTGTTGGCAAGTTGTTGAGGATCAGATCAAGTATTGATCTGAGTTTGATTGATTCAAGTTGTAAACAATCTGATTACATCAGAGAAGTGAGTCAAGGGGGAATTGAGTGCAAGAATTGAGAGTGTTGGTGGTATCTCCAAGCTTGGTAGATTGTGGTGTCTTGATCAAGTAGTTCAGATTTCCTTGAGAGAGAGTGTGTGCGGAAGTGTTGGCAAAATTTGGAGCCTAGGAAGAAACAATTTTCAAGTTGTAACAATATGGAGTTTAGCAACATAGTTAGTAAGGCTAACGAATTAGAGAATAAGAGAAATTAGCCTAGAATATTCCAAAAGCATCTAGGAAGCTTCTTGGGAAGCTTCCCAACTAGTTAACTTGCCTCCAAGCAGGTAGCTTCTAGAAGGAAGCTTCTAACTAGCTTAGCTTGCACGCCAAGTAGGAGGCTTCTAAAAGGAAGCTTCCTAGTTAAATTGGCTTGCACTTTAAGAAAGAGGCTCAAGGAAGCTTCTCAAAGGCCTTATATGCTACCTATAAATACCAAAGCCGAAGCTCATGCTAGGCATTCGGAGTTTTCCTTCATTCAAGTGTCCCAATGTGAGTTTCCATTCTCCTATTTCTCTCCTTGGATTTGGTCTTTTACATTGGCATCAGTGCAGGAATGGGATGGATGGAATTTATGGACCACCAAATCCACTTCCACCAAACCATTGGGATTTTTTCATCCAAATACTACCCAAGCATCGTTTCACACAATTCCTCACCTCACACTTTGGACAAGATTTTTTGTATATGATCACCATATCCGAGGAACCCTTGGTGCTTCCGGTTGTAACTTATGGAGAACGGTGGACATGATGTTTCTATGTGTTAATAAATTAGATAGATTGGGAGTGGTGTGATAGAGGAGCAACCATGGCGGCAATACTTGATGTTATCCTTGCTATGCAACAACAAATCTTGCACCTACTTGATTGTTGTATGAACAAGATCTTCGACGACAAGAGCAAGTGGAGAGAGTACCAATTTGAGAAGGAGAAGATTGGATCAGATTCCCTAAACCCAAGTATTTGAAGGCAAAAATCTCCTGGGATTGTGTGAGGTAGATTGCAGATTTTAGAGATTAAGGTGATTTTGGGCAAAATCTCAAGTTTGAGATCTGAACTTGAAATTTCCACACATGATAGCTTGGGTTGCCTTTCAGTTAGCACACTTTGAATTATTATGAGAGCTATTATGAGCATTTGGCTAGAATTTTTGAAAGTTGATAGGGTAAATTGCTCCCACAACTGCATGCTCTCTGGAAAATTGTACAGAGTCTGCCACTTCTTTAATTTTGAATGGATTTTTATGAGACCTCTGAAGAAAATTATGTTATATCCTACTTGCTGACACAAAAATTAAAGAAAGATCATTCTTGAGCAAGGGGTTATGAGTTTTTGAAGTGAGGGGGGTGGTTTTCAGACCAAATTTGAAATATGTGTGCTGATAGAACGGTGTCTAGGCCAAGTGGCTGAATGAAAAGATCTGAAATTCTTCAGAAAGGGACACCCTAGAATTGTGATCAGGTGTGCAAAATTTAAGATGAGTATCAGATACTTTCTGAGAGATTTGAGTGAAATTGTGAAGAAGAGTCAATTTTGCAAACTGGAGATCTCATGCATGAGGAGTTTGAGAGCAACAAAAAGCATGTTTGAATGTTTAGATTCATCTTGGGAACATGGAGGGTCATCAAGAGTGGTAATTGAGACTATGTAAGGTTCCCCAAGGGTTTGAGATGATTGTAGGGGTAGATTTGAGGAAAAGAGAATTTACAATAGAATTTGAAGAGAGTGTCGAGAGGATCCAAAAACCTACGCCACTTGGAAGACAAAGTGAGTCTAAGTGCTTTCTATGTGGAGAGAAGGAACGTAAGGCAAGTTCATGTCCATTGATCTTTGAGAGCAAGAGGTTGAGGGAAAGGAAAGGCTTACTTGAATTGTGTTTGCATGTTGGACCTTCTTCACCAAGATTGGGAGGGAGAAGATCTAAGACCAAGAAGTTGTGTGAGGTTTGTGGAGTTGAAGGACTTCCAAAAGGACATGAGTGTAATGGAGTAAAATAAACTTTGGAGACTTTGGTGAAAGATCTTGGAGAGAGTCTTAGTACAACTACAGAAATACTAGAGTGGATTACTCTTAAATGGTGTTAGTCATGTACATACTCTCTTAGTTATAGAGTGAGAGAAAAGAAAAGAGAAAAAATGAGAGAAAGAAAGATATTGAGAGGTTAAGATGGGGAAACTTCTGGTTTATTTTGGCAAGGATGGAGAAGATATGGAGGCCTTTGCGAGAGACTTCAAGAGAGCTTGCATAGGAAACAATGAGAAGAGTAAGAATGAGTGGGCCTTATTATTACCAGATTTCCTTGAGGATGCAACACTTACATGGTATGAGTCAGAATACCAAAAGAGAGGAGAGATGAGGAAGAAGAGTCTTGGGAGACTTTGACTTCAGCACTCATTGAGAACTTTCTCCCAGATGAGAGTTATGAGAGATTGATGAGTGAGGCTACCTTTCTCAAACAAGGAGATGGAGAGAAAGTGAGAGTCTATGTGGAAAGAGTGGAAAAGTTAGAGTATAGATTTTGCATAGTGTTGAGGAAGGGTGGGGATGATGTGGAGACTAATATGATTTGCATAGATGCCATGCTCACCAAGAATTTTGTGGGAGGGTTGAGACCACAAATAAGAAGCAAGGTGAGATTTGAGAAACCTTCTTCCAAGGTTGAAACTATTAAGATCGCAATTCGTATGGAGGAGAGTTTGGAAGGGGATGAGAGTGATTTGGTGGTGAAGGAGTTTGTGCATCCTCCTCAAGGTTACAAGTATGGTAGAACTTCTGATACTTTGGTGGCAAGGAATGCACCACAAGTAGTAATTGCTCCAATTCTTGCATCTCTACCAAAGGATCCACTTCAAACCATCACAGAACAACTTGCGGATCTCAAGATCAATGTGGTGCAACTATGGGAGAAGAGAGAGGTGGATCAGAATGTAGGGAGAGGGCCTAGGAGTTATGGAAACTATCCATGTAGAGGAGGCCATCCATCCAACAATTTCAATGATAGAAATTGTTTTGGTTGTGGAGGAAGAGGCCATATCCAAAGGAATTGCCCAAATTCCACTTACCATGGAGGAACGGGTTATGAGGGAGCCAATAGGGGGAAAGAGGGAGGTAGTGAAACCCAAGTGGCTCCTAATCCAAACAAAGGTTAGAAGATAGCATCCATAGATATGGTTGAGAGCAGGTATGAGAAGGGAGAGTGCTCTGTAACACCCATTTGTGCATGTGTATGGTATTGTGATATTTAGCTTGGTATTACAAGTACTTGAGAGATATTTTTTATATAGAGATAAAGGATGGTTTTACATTAGTCATGATTAGCTAGAGTAAGTCATAGCTAAGATAGAGAGGACCTTACTTTAGAGGAGGTGGAAAAGATGAACACCACTATTTTGGATTCTAGTGTATTGACTTGGTATTATTCCTAGGTATTTGGCTTTGATGAAAGAGCTGAGAACTCTGGGGCCCGCAAGCTTTTTTGTTTTGAATTCTTCTATAGTCCAAGGATAGCCAACGTGAAGGAATCCTTGACTAAGTGGTTGGGTCAAGATAGGATCACATGCTAGTGGAATATGCCCATGTGAATGGATATTCCTTTCTACTTTTTGACTTTACTTGACTTTCAGTCTAGTAACTTGAGTTACTATGGTAATTAGTAACTTTGGTGCATAACTGTTTCACAAGGGTATAAACAAGGGGTGAGGAGGTACTCATCATCCTTTCATTTGCAACTATGTCTTTCTCATGGAGTTCTCTAGTGAGCAATGTCTTGAGTCTTGGAGTGTTAGCCTTGGAGGAGTATGATGGAGTTGGGGTTCCTTGCCTTCTTAGTCCATGGTGCACAACCATAATAGCCAACAGAGTTTCATCCTAAGTGAGAGACATACCGGCTCACATTTTTGGTTTTGTTGCCGGGACCTCTCTAGAAGGCAAGATAATGTTCGGCGTTCAGTTCTACATTAGGCAGAAGGAGGCTATGAGCCCTCACTTGGAGAGAACATTAGGAGAGGAGAGGGCTGAACTTATGTAAGAGAACCAAGATCCATTTGTATACCATGTAGTTCATTAGGATGTCTTTGTGGTGATTTTGTACATCTTATACACATGAGAGGATTTGGAGAGATTGTGTGAGGTGGATTGCAGATTTTTGGGGATTAAGGTGATTTTGGGCAAAATCTCAAGTTTGAGATCTGAACTTGAAATTTCTACACATGATAACTTGGGTTGTCCTTCAATTACCACAGTTGGAATTATTGTGAGAGCTATTATGCCCATTGGGCTAGAATTTTTGAAAGTTGATAAACAACTCCCGCAACTACATGCTCTCTGGAAAATTTTACAGAGTCTGCCATTTATTCAATATTTTGTGGATTGATATAAAACTTTTGAAAAAAATTCAGTACGTTATCTTCTATCTTCAAACACAAAAATTAGAGAGAGATCATTCTTGAGCAAGGAGTTGTGAGTTTTTGAAGTGAGGGGGGTGGTTTTCAGACCAAATCTGAAATATATGTGTTGAATAGAAAGGTGTCTAGGGCAAATAGCTCAATAAAAAGATCTAAAATTTTGTAGAGAGAGATGCCCTGGAGTTGTGATTACGTGTGAAAAATTTCAGATGAGTGTCAGATACTATTTGAGAGATTTGAGTGAAATTGTGAAGAAGTGTCAATTCTGCAGAGTGGAGATCTCATGCATGAGGAGTTTGAGAGCAACAAAAAGCATGTTTGGATGTTTAGATTCATCTTGGGAACATGGCAGGTCATCAAGAATGGAAATTGAGACTATGCAAGGTTCCCCAAGCGTTTGAGGTGATTGTAGGGTTGGATTTGAAGAAAAGAGAGTTTACAATAGAATTTGAAGAGAGTGTTGAGAGGATCCAAAAACCTATGCCACTTGGAGGACAAAGTGAGTCTAAGTGCTTTCTATGTGGAGAGAAGGGACATAAGGCAAGTTCATGTCTATTGGCCTTTGAGAGCAAGAGGTTGAGGGAAAGGAGAGGCTTACTTGACTTGTGTTTGCATATTGGACCTTCTTCACCAAAATTAGGAGGGAGAAGATCTAAGACCAAGGAGTTGTGTGAGGTTTGTGGAGTTGAAGGACTTCCAAAAGGACATGAGTGTAGTGGAGTAAAAGAACTTTTGGAAACTTTGGTGAAGGATCTTGTGGAGAGTCTTAGTACAACTACAAAAATACAACCACCTTTATCAACTAGTTTTCAAGATAAGTGATGGAGATAATCTTTCAACTTATGGATAAACTATCCATGAGAGTTAGATTAATATGCAGTCTAGGATTTGATATTGCTATAGAAATCTTGGAGCAACCTGAACCTTTTTTGTTCCCTTGAGTGGATTACTCTCAAATGGTGTTAATCATGTACATACTCTATTAGTTATAGAGTGAGAGAAAGAAAAGAAAAAAAATTAGTTATCAAGATCGCAATTCGTATGGAGGAGAGTTGGAAGGGGATGAGAGTGATTTGGTGGTGAAGGAGATTGTGCATCCTCCTCAAGCTACAAGTATGGTGGAACTTCTGATACTTTGGTGGCAAGAGTTGCACCACAAGTAGTAGTTGCTCCAGAGTTGCACCCCCACCAAAGGATCTACTTCAAACCATCACAAAACAACTTGCAAATCTCAAAATCAATGTGGTGCAACTATGGGAGAAGAGAGGGGTGGATCAGAATGTAGGGAGAGGGCCTAGGAGTTATGGAAACTATCCATATAGTGGAGGAAAACCAGCCAACAATTTCAATGATAGAAATTGTTTTGGTTGTGGAGGAAGAGGCCATAGCCAAAGGAATTGCCCAAATTCCACTTACCATGGAGGAAGGAATTATGAGGGAACCAATAGAGGGAAAGACGAAGGTAGTGAACCCCAAGTGGCTCCTAATCCATCAAAGGTAAGGGGATAACATCCATAGATGTGGTTGAGAGCAAGTATGAGAAGGGAGAGTGCTTAAACTCCAATGGTCTTAATTTGGAGCTTTTGGCACAAGAGAAGAACAGAGCTCGTTTTGCAGTGGATATTCACTTTTCTCAAGGATATACTCCAAGCAAGGATACTCCTATGTCTACTAGGAGCACTTGCACCTCAACACCATCAACAACAAAGACTCCAAGGAAGAAGTTGGAGATGGAGGATTTCTTGATTTCAAAGCAACAATAAAACTACAATGTGTTGCAGGATGTTGGTAGTCACAAGGTTAACATCACAATGGGCCAATTGATTGCTTTGAACCCTACCTTGAGAAAGGAGCTTAGAGGTGGTTTGAGTTCTACAAGGAGTAAGAGGAAGAAGAAGGCAAAAGCCCTTGTATCAATGGGGGTGGTGGATGCCAAGCCAACACCATGTGAGGCTTCTGAATATGCCTCCAAGGTTGATGTGAGAGTGAATGGTCACAACATCAAGGATGCATTGGTTGATGGAGGATCTGTAACACCCATTTGTGCATGTGTGTGGTATTGTGATATTTAGCTTGGTATTACAAGTACTTAAGAGATATTATTTATAGAGATAAAGGATGGTTCTATATTAGTCATGGTTAGCTAAAGTTAGTCATAGCTAAGATAGAGTGGACCTTACTTTAGAGGAAGTAGAAAAGATGAGCACCACTATTTTGGATTTTAGTGTGTTGGCTTGGTATTATTCCTAGGTGTTTGGCTTTGGGGAAAGAGTTGAGAACTCTTGGGCCCGCAAGCCTTTTTGTTTTGGATTCTTCTTTAGTCCAAGGATAGCCCATGTGAAGGAATCCTTGCTTTAGTGGTTGGGTCAAGATAAGGGGAATACGCCCATGTGAATGGATATTCCTTTCTACTTTTTGACTTTACTTGACTTTTAGTCTAGTAACTTGAGTTACTATGGTAATTAGTAACTTTGGTACGTAACTATTTCACAAGTATATAAACAAGGGGTGAGGAGGTACTCATCATCCTTTCATTTGCAACTATCTCTCTCTCATTGAGTTCTCTAGTGAGCAATGTCTTGAGTCTTGGAGTGTTAGCCTTGGAGGAGTATGATGGAGTTGGGGTTCCTTGCCTTCTTAGTCCATGGTGCGCTACCATAATAGCCATCAGAGGTTCATCCTGAGTGAGAGACAGGCCGGCTCACATTTTTGGTTCCGTTGCCGGGACCTCTCTAGAAGGCAAGATAATGTTCCGCGTCCAATTCTACATTAGGCAGAAGGAGGCTATGAGAGCTCACTTGGAGAGAACATTAGGAGAGGAGAGGGCTGAACTTATGTTAGAGAACCAAGATCCATTTGTATACCCTGTAGTTCATTATGATGTCTTTGAGGTGATTTTGTACATCTTGTACACATGAGAGGAATTGGAGAGATTGTGTGAGGTGGATTGCAGATTTTGGGGATTAAGGTGATTTTGGGCAAAATCTCAAGTTTGAGATCTGGACTTGAGATTTCTACACATGATAGCTTGGGTTATCTTTCAGTTAGCACACTTGAAATTATTGAGAGAGCTTCTATGCGCACTGGGCTAGAATTTTTGAAAGTTGATAGGGTAAAGTGCTCCCGCAACTGCATGCTCTCTGGAAAATTGTACAGAGTCTGCAATTTCTTCAATTTTCAGTGAATTGTTCTGAAAATTTCCAAGACAATTCAGTGCATTGTATCCTACCTGATGCCACAAAAATTAGAGAGAGATCATTTTTGCGCAGGGCGTTATGAGTTTTTGAAGTGAGGGGGGTGGTTTTCAGACCAAATCTGAAATATGGGTGCTGAATAGAAAAGTGTCTAGGCCAAATGGCTTCATGAAAAGATCTTAAATTTTGCACGGAGGGATGCCCTGGAGTTGTGATCAAGTGTGCAAAATTTCAGAGGACTGTGACATATTGGTTAAGAGATTTGAGTGACATTGTGAGGAAGGGTCAATTCTGCAGAGTGGAGATCTCATGCATGAGAAGTTTGAGATCAACAAAAAGCATGTTTGAGTGTTTAGATTCATCTTGGGAACATGGAGGGTCATCAAGAGTGGAAATTGAGATTATGCAAGGTTCCCCAAGGATTTGAGGTGATTGTAGGGGTGGATTTGAGGAAAAAAGAGTTTACAATAGAATTTGAAGAGAGTGTTGAGAGGATCCAAAAACCTACACCACTTGGAGGAAAGAGTGAGTCTAAGTGCTTTCTATGTGGAGAGAAGGGACATAAGGCAAGTTCATGTCCATTGACCTTTGAGAGCAAGAGATTGAGGGAAAGGAGAGGCTTACTTGACTTGGGTTTGCATGTTGGACCTTCTTCACCAAGATTGGGAGGGAGAAGATCTAAGACCAAGGAGTTGTGTGAGGTTTGTGGAGTTGAAGGACTTCCAAAAGGACATGAGTGTAGTGGAGTAAAAGCACTTTTGGAAACTTTGGTGAAGGATCTTGGAGAGAGTCTTAGTACAACTACAGAAATACTACCACCTTCATCAGCTAGTTCTCAAGATTAGTGATGGAGATAATCTTTCAACTTATGGATAAACTATCCATGAGAGTTAGATTAATATGCACTCTAGGATTTGATGTTGCTATAGAAATCTTGGAGCAACCTGAACCTTTTGTGTTCCCTAGAGTGGATTATTCTCAGATGGTGTTAGTCATGTATATACTCTAATAGGAATAGAGTGAGAGAAAAGAAAAGAGAAAAAAAAATTGAGAGAAAAGAAAGATAGTGAGGAGTTAAGATGGGGAAACTTCCGGTTTTCTTTGGCAAGGATGGAGAAGATGTGGAGGCCTTTGTGAGAGACTTCAAGAGAGCTTGCATAGGAAACAATGAGAGGAGGAAGAATGAGTGGGCCTCATTATTACGAGATTTCTTTGAGGATGCAGCACTTACATGGTATGAGGCAGAATACCAAAAGAGAGAGAGGAGAGAGGGGGAAGAGGAGTCTTGGGAGACTTTGACTTCAGCACTCATTGAGAACTTTCTTCCTGATGAGAGTTATGAAAGATTGATGAGTGAGGTTACATTTCTCAAGCAAGGAGATGGAGAGAAAGTGAGAGTCTATGTGGAAAGAGTGGAAAAATTGGAGTCCAGATTTCGCATAGTGTTGAGGAAGGGTGGGGATGATGTGGAGACTACAATGATTGGCATAGGGGCCATGCTCACCAAGAATTTTGTGGGAGGATTGAGACAACAAATTAGAAGCAAGGTGAGATATGAGAAACCTTCTTCCAAGGTTGAAGCTATCAAGATCGCAATTCGTATGGAGGAGAGTTTGGAAGGGGATGAGAGTGATTTGGTGGTGAAGGAGGTTGTGCATCCTCCTCAAGGCTACAAGTATGGTGGAACTTCTGATACTTTGGTGACAAGGGTTGCACCACAAGTAGTAGTTGCTCCAGTTCTTGCACCTCCACCAAAAGATCCACTCCAAACCATCACAGAACAACTTGCGGATCTCAAGATCAATGTGGTGCAACTATGGGAGAAGAGAGAGGTGGATCAGAATGTAGGGAGAGGGCCTAAGAGTTATGGAAACTATCCATATAGAGGAGGCCAACTAGCCAACAATTTCAATGATAGAAATTGTTTTGGTTGTGGAGGAAGAGGCCATATCCAAAGGAATTGCCCAAATTCCACTTACCATGGAGGAAGGGGTTATGAGGGAGCCAATAGAGGGAAAAAGGGAGGTAGTGAAACCCAAGTGGCTCCTAATCCCAACAAAGGTAAGGGGATAGCATCCATAGATGTGGTTGAGAGCAAGTATGAGAAGGGAGAGTGCTCAAACTCCAAGGGTCTTAATTTGGAGTTTTTGGCACAAGAGAAGAAGAGAGCTCGTTTTGCAGAGGATGTTCACTCTTCTCAAGGATTTACTTCAAGCAAGGATACTCCTATGTCTACTAGGAGCACTCGCACCTCAACACCATCAAAAACAAAGACTCCAAGGAAGAAGTTGGGGATGGAGGACTTCTTGATCTCAAAGCAACAATGGAACTACAATGTGTTGGAGGATGTTGGTAGTCACAAGGCTAACATCACAGTGGGCCAATTAATTGCTTTGAACCCTACCTTGAGAAAGGAGCTTAGAGGTGGTTTGAGTTCTACAAGGAGCAAGAAGAAGAAGAAGGCAAAAGTTCCAGTATCAATGGGGGTGGTGGATGCCAAGCCAACACCATGGGAAGCTTGTGAATATGCCTCCAAGATTGATGTGAGAGTGAATGCTCACAACATCAAGGATGCATTGGTTGATGGAGGATCAGCAGTGAATGCCATGTCAGAAAGGTTGATGAAGAAGTTGGGTATGATACCCTCAAGAGCTTCAACATTTGTGGTGAGCATGGCAAACAAGCAACAAGTTCGACCAGTAGGGGTGATGGATAAAGTGGTAGTTTCAGTTATGGGAGGTCAAAATCTCATGACTTTCCAAGTCTTGAAGGATTCAAGCTATGACTTACTTCTTGGGAGGCCATGGTTGAGAGCAGCACGCACAACTGATCGATGGCACAAAGGGTACTTGAGGATTGGGCCATCAAACCATAGAGTCATAGTTCCTGTGACTAACACCACCAACACTTCACATTTAGATACACCATCTTCTGATTATTGGGAATCAGATTCTGAAGAAGGAGCTTCAGGTGTGGAGACAAGCATGGAAGAGGAGACTTCCACGGAGGAGGAGGATGAATCTGAATCTGATTCAGATGTGTATCCTTTGTGTGCTATGGATTTTGCACCTAAGCTAGAGGTTTTGAAGGACCCAGACAAATCACCATTGACACTTGAGGAGGAAGAGAGAAGGTTAGCTACCCTCAAGTATGGTCCAAATGTTACCAAGGAGGAGAAGGTGAGATTTGAGGAGATTTTTCAAAAAGTTCATCCATGTGTTTGCTTTTAGTTACAAGGATTTGAAGGAAGTCACCTTGGAGGAGCACAAGATAAAGGTGGAGTCACATGCAAGACCAGTTTGCCAAAAGCAACGTCGCATTACCCCACCAATATCTTTGGTTGTGAAGGAGGAGATTGATAAGCTCAAGGAGGCTGGATTTATCTTTGAGGTGGAGAATTCAGAATGGGTGTCTCCAATTGTCATTATGAAGAAAAAGAATGGCAAGCTTCGGGTATGTGTGGATTACAAGGAGCTCAATGCTGTTACCAAGAAGGACTACTACCCATTGCCATTCATTGATGAGATCTTGGAGGAGGTTGCAGGTCATGAGAGGTACAGTTTTGGAGATGGTTATAGTGGATATAACCAAATCAAGATTGCACCAGAGCATCAACAACTCACCACATTTACCACACCTTGGGGAACTTACGCTTTCAAGGTCATGCCTTTTGGGCTTTGCAATGCTCCAGCCACATTCCAACGGTTCATGAACAAGGTATTTGAACCTTTCATTGGGAAATTTGTGAGAGATTTCATTGATGACTTTTGTGTCTATGGGAGCAAGGAGGAGCACTTTGAGCACCTAATCAAAGTCTTGCAACGCTTGGATGAGGCAAATGCATCACTCAACCCAGAGAAGTGCATTTTTGGATGTGAAGAAGGTCTACTTTTGGGGCACATCATCTCCAAGGATGGAATAGCAGTTGATCCTGAGAAGGTGAAGAAAATCTCAAACCTTCCATTCCCTTCAAGCTTGACAAAGTTACGCCAATTCTTGGGGATGGTTGGGTACTATAGGAGGCTCATCTTCTCATTTTCCAACAAGGCTTATGCATTGACCATCTACATGAAGAAGGGTGTAGATTACATGGTGATTTTGGAAGACAAGGAGGCTCTCAAAGCTTTTGAGGAGCTCAAGCAATCCCTTGTTGTAGCTCCAATTCTTGCTAAACCTGATTGGAGTAAACCTTTCATCCTCTACACTGATGCTTCTAATGTAGCTATAGGATGCACTCTTAGTCAATTAGACCAAGATGGGCATGATCATCCAATAGCTTATGCTAGTAGGCAGATGGTTTCAGCAGAGAAGAACTACTCTGTCACGGAGAGAGAAGGGTTGGCAGTGATCTTTGGTCTCAAGAAGTTTAGACACTACTTGATTGGAGGGAAAGCCACCATTGTCACGGATCACAAGGCTTTGAAGTACATCTTCAACAAGCCTAATGTTGAAGGGAGACTAGCAAGGTGGATGATACTCTTGTCTGAGTATGACTACACCATTGAAGATAGGCCAAGAAAGAAACATGCAAATGCTGATTTATTATCTAGAGCCTATGATCATGATGGAGATGAGCTAGTGGATGATTCCTTCCCGGATGAGGAGCTCATGACAATCTCAGTCACTCAAGAGGTTCCAATGGAGTACAAGGAGATTGTGGACTTTGTGACAAAAGGTAACTATCCAGAAGGGATGCATGCTAGGGAGAGGAAGGCCCTTGCAGCAAGATCTAGACCTTACACAATGGTGGAGGATATTCTTTTTCACCAAGGAGCAGATGGTCTACTTCAAAGAGCAGTGGGTAAGGAAGAGTCTATCCTACTCATAAAGGAGTTTCATGAAGGTTTAGTATGTGGAGGACACTTTGCAAGAAAGGTGACTGCTTTCAAGATTCTAGATGCAGGTTACCATTGGAAAGGGATTGTCTTGATTATTGCAAAACTTGTCATGTTTGTCAAGCTTTTGCTAGAAAGTCTACATCCACTCCACCACTTAGATCAATTCCATTGCTAGGACCTTTTGAGAAGTGGGGAATTGATTTTGTAGGTCCTCTCAATAGAACCCCAAGGAACAATCGGTACATTGTGGTATTTACTGATTACCTTACCAAGTGGGTTGAGGCTAGACCATTGAGGGACAAGAATGAAGATGAAGTGGGTAGATTTCTTTATGAACGCATTATCACTAGGTTTGGATGCCCTTTGGAGTTGGTTTCTGATAGAGGAGGAGAGTTTACAGGAAGCATTACTAAAGCCATGCTACAACATTTCTCTATCACACATAGAGTAACTACATCCTATAAGCCAAATTCCAATGGCTTGGCAGAGAGAACCAATCAGACCTTGTGCATGATGTTGGCCAAAGATGCAGAAATGGAGGGGGCTAAACATCATTGGGACAAGAGGATTCATGTAGTTTTGTGGGAGTATAGGACAACCATGAAGACTTCCACCGGATATTCTCCATTCCAATTGGTGTATGGTATTGAGTCTACCTTACCTATTCACTTTGATCTTCCTACCTTCCAAAGCATTCATAGGAGATTGAAGAAAGCACAAGGAAGTGATGCAGAGAAGTCAAGGAAGGATCAATTCATGGAGTTGGAAGAGGCAAGAGCAGTTGCTATGGTTCAAGTGGAGCAAGCCCAAAGGAAACAAAAGGAGAGCTATGACAAGAGGCAAGGCAAGAAGAAGGTGGAGCCTTTCAAAGAAGGTGATTGGGTAATGTTGTTTGATTCTATTCGATTCAAAAGAGTGCAAAAGAAGTTTTTGCCTAAGTACTTTGGACCTTTCATAGTAGAGAAGGTGTGGGGCAATTACACCTATGATCTCAAGGAGTTGGGAGGAAGACACTTTGATAGGATTAACCATGATAAGTTGAAGATGTACCATAGAAGGTAGAGAGACCTTCACTTTGAGGACAAAGTGAAAACTTAGTCCGGGGGTAAATGTAACACCCATTTGTGCATGTGTGTGGTATTGTGATATTTAGCTTGGTATTACAAGTACTTAAGAGATATTATTTATAGAGATAAAGGATGGTTCTATATTAGTCATGGTTAGCTAAAGTTAGTCATAGCTAAGATAGAGTGGACCTTACTTTAGAGGAAGTAGAAAAGATGAGCACCACTATTTTGGATTTTAGTGTGTTGGCTTGGTATTATTCCTAGGTGTTTGGCTTTGGGGAAAGAGTCGAGAACTCTTGGGCCCGCAAGCCTTTTTGTTTTGGATTCTTCTTTAGTCCAAGGATAGCCCATGTGAAGGAATCCTTGCTTTAGTGGTTGGGTCAAGATAAGGGGAATATGCCCATGTGAATGGATATTCCTTTCTCCTTTTTGACTTTACTTGAATTTTAGTCTAGTAACTTGAGTTACTACAGTAATTAGTAACTTTGGTACGTAACTATTTCACAAGTATATAAACAAGGGGTGAGGAGGTACTCATCATCCTTTCATTTGCAACTATCTCTCTCTCATTGAGTTCTCTAGTGAGCAATGTCTTGAGTCTTGGAGTGTTAGCCTTGGAGGAGTATGATGAAGTTGGGGTTCCTTGCCTTCTTAGTCCATGGTGCGCTACCATAATAGCCATCAGAGGTTCATCCTGAGTGAGAGACAGGCCGGCTCACAGATCAGCATTGAATGCCATGTCAGAAAGGTTGATAAAGAAGTTGGGTGTGATACCCTCAAGACCTTCAACATTTGTGGTGAGCATGGCAAACAAGCGACAAGTTCAGCTAATAGGGGTGATGGATAAAGTGGTAGTTTCAATTATAGGAGTTCAAAATCTCATGACTTTCCAAGTCTTGAAGGATTCAAGCTATGACTTACTTCTTGGAAGGCCATGGTTGAGAGCAGCACGCACAATTGATTGATGATACAAAAGGTACTTGAGGATTGGGCCATCAAACCATAGAGGCACAGTTCCCATGACTAACACCACGAACACTTCACATTCAGATACACTATCTTTGGATTATTGGGAATCAGATTCTAAAGAAGTAGCTTCAGGTGTGGACACAAGCATGGAAGAGGAGACTTCTACGGGGGAGGATGAATCTAAATCAGATGTGTGTTATGGATTTTGCACCTAAGCCAGAGGTTTTGAAGGACCTAGATAAATCACCATTGACACTTGAGGAGATGGAGAGAAGGTTAGGTACACTCAAGTATGGGCCAAATGTTACCAAGGAGGAGAAGGGGAGATTTGAGTAGATTTTCCGCAAGTTCATCCATGTGTTTGCTTTTAGTTACAAGGATTTGAAGGAAGTCACCTTGGAGGAGCACAAGATAGAGGTGGAGTCACATGCAAGACCAATCTGCCAAAAGCAATGTCGCATTAGCCCACCAATATCTTTGGTTGTGAAGGAGGAGATTGATAAGCTCAAGGAGACCGGATTTATCTTTGAGGTGGAGAATTCAGAATGGATGTCTTTAATTGTGATTGTGAAGAAAAAGAATTGCAAGCTTCAAGTATGTGTGGATTACAAGAAGCTCAATGATGTTACCAAGAAGGACTACTACCCATTGCCATTCATTGATGAGATCTTGGAGGAGGTTGCAGGTCATGAGAGGTACAATTTTGGAGATGGTTATAGTGGATATAACCAAATCAAGATTGCACTAGAGCATCAACAACTCACCACATTCACCACACCTTGGGGAACTTATGCTTTCAAGGTCATGCCTTTTGGGCTTTGCAATGTTCCTGCCACATTCCAATGGTTTATGAACAAGGTATTTGAACCTTTCATTGGGAAATTTGTGAGAGAGTTCATTGATGACTTTTGTGTTTATGGGAGCAAGGAGGAGCACTTTGAGCACCTAATCAAGGTCTTGCAATGCTTGGATGAGAAGAAGGTCTATTTTTGGGGCACATCATCTCCAAGGATGGAATAGTAGTTGATCTTAAGAAGGTGAGGAAAATCTCAGCCCTTCCATTCCCTTCAAGCTTGACAAAGTAACGTCAATTCTTGGGGATGGTTGGATACTATAGGAGGTTCATCTTCTCATTTTCCAACAAGGCTTATGCATTGACCATCTACATGAAGAAGGGTGTAGATTACATGGTGATTTTGGAGGACAAGGAGGCTCTCAAAGCTTTTGAGGAGCTCAAGTAGTCCCTGGTTGTAACTCCAATTCTTGCTAAACCTGATCAGAGTAAACCTTTCATCCTCTACATTGATGCTTCTTATGTAGCTATAGGATGCACTCTTAGTCAGTTAGACCAAGATGGACATGATCATCCAATAGCTTATGCTAGTAGGCAGGTGGTTTCAGCAGAAAAGAACTACTCTGTCACAGAGAGAGAAGGGTTGGCAGTGATCTTTGGTCTCAAGACACTACTTGATTGGAGGGAAAGCCACCATTGTCATGGATCACAAGGCTTTGAAGTACATCTTCAACAAGCCTAATGTTGAAGGGAGACTAGCAAGGTGGATGATACTCTTGTCTGAGTATGACTACACCATTGAGGATAGGAAAGAAACATGCAAATGTTGATTTGTTATCTAGAGCCTATGATCATGATGGAGATGAGGCAATGGATGATTCCTTCCCAAGTGAGCAGCTCATGACAATCTTAATCACTCAAGAGGTTCCAATGGAGTACAAGGAGATTGTGGATTTTGTGACAAGAAGTAACTATCCAGAAGGGATGTATGTTAGGGAGAAGAAGGCCCTTGCAGTAAGATCTAGACCTTACACAATGGTGGAGGATATTCTTTTTCACCAAGGAGCAGATGGTCTACTTCAAAGAGCAGTGGGTAAGGAAGAGTCTATCTCACTCATAAAGGAGTTTCATGAAGGTTTAGTGTGTGGAGGACACTTTGCAGGAAAGGTGACTACTTTCAAGATTCTAGAGGAGATCTCTCAACTAGTATGTGACAGTCCTCTGAAATTTTTCACATGTGATCAAAACTTTAGGGTGTCTCTCCCTGTCAAATTTCAGATCTTTTCATTGAGCCATTTGGCCTAGACATCTTTCTTTTCAGCACACATATTTCAGATTTGGTCTCAAAACCACCCCCCTCACTTCAAAAGCTCATAACTCCTTGCTTAAGAATGATCTCTCTCTTATTTTTGTGTCAACAGGTAGAATTTAACGTACTT
Source organism: Lunularia cruciata (assembly GCA_948567375.1). NCBI lineage: Eukaryota > Viridiplantae > Streptophyta > Marchantiopsida > Lunulariales > Lunulariaceae > Lunularia > Lunularia cruciata. The sequence continues at coordinate 49,763,238 of OX419759.1, forward strand.
AATTTTCTTAGAAAGTTCCACAAAAATCCACTGAAGATTAAAGAAATTGCAGACTATGTACAATTTTCCATAGACTATGCAATTGCGGGAGTAGTTTACCCTATCAAGTTTCAAAAATTCTAGTCCAATGCGCATAATAGCTCTCACAATAATTCCAAGTGTGCTAACTGAGAGACAACCAAAGCTGTCATGTGTAGAAATTTCAAGTTCAGATCTCAAACTTGAGATTTTACCCAAAATCACCTTAATCCCCAAAATCCACAATTCACCTCACACAATCTCTCGAAATCCTCTCATGTGTATAAGTTGTACAAAATCACTTCAAAGACATCATAATGAACTACATGGTATACAAATGGATCTTGGTTCTCTAACATAAGTTCAGCCCTCTCCTCTCCTAATGTTCTCTCCAAGTGAGCTCTCATAGCCTCCTTTTGCCTAATATAGAATTGAACGCGGAACATTATCTTGCCTTCTAGAGAGGTCCCGACAATGGAACCAAAAATGTGAGATGGCCTGTCTCTCACTCAAGATGAACCTCTGATGGCTATTTTGGTAGCACACCATGGACTAAGAAGGCAAGGAACCCCAACTCCATCATACTCCTCCAAGGCTAACACTCCAAAACTCAAGACATTGCTCACTAGAGAACTCAATGAGAGAGATAGTTGCAAATGAAAGGATGATGAGTACCTCCTCACCCCTTGTTTATATACTTGTGAAATAGTTATGCACCAAAGTTACTTATTACCATAGTTACTCAAGTTACTAGACTTAAAGTCAAGTAAAGTCAAAAAGTAGAAAGGAATATCCATTCACATGGGCATATTTCACTAGCACGTGTTTTTATCTTGACCCAACCACTAAGTCAAGGATTCCTTCACATGGGCTATCCTTGGACTATAGAAGAATCCAAAACAAAAATGCTTGCAGGCCGAAGAGTTCTCAACTCTTTCCTCAAAGCCAAACACCTAGGAATAATACCAAGTCAACACACTAGAATCCAAAATAGTGGTGCTCATCTTTTCCACTTCCTCTAAAGTGAGGTCCCCTCTATCTTAGTTATGACTAACTTTAGCTTATCATGACTAATGTTGAACTATCCTTTATCTCTATATAAATAATATCTCTCAAATACTTATAATACCAAGCTAAATATCACAATACCACACACATGCACAAATGAGTGTGACAGTTCATCAGTCCATGAATTCTGCACCAAAGTGATTAACTAGCGATACCCTCATTTGCTCACACTAGATGTATATAACCTTGATGTGGAATAGATTTGGGAATGGAAAGCTAGGTGTGGGAAAATTGTCCTCCTGGTGCATCTATCCTGTCCGCTCTCTAAAGTCCTTCCTAAGTCTAGCAACTACTCTATGTTCTCCACCTCAAATTACTCAGTTTTAGTAGTTCGTGCTCTTCCAAGAGGGGTGATATACTCTCTTGGAATAAGACACTTGCTTTGATACCATTCTAATACTCCGAGGACATGAGAAGAGAGAGAAACACAAATTACACTCCCAACATTCGGTGCCCCAAAGGAGCACCTTCCCTTTATTATATAGACAAAGAGGATCTCCTCCAAGGAAGCTCCACCATAGGATTAGGCACATAGATAGGTGACTTTTTAACAAGCTCCACCCTTGGATTACTTACTTGGATGGGTGACATGTCGGTCTAGGTCCTATCTGGTTGGTCAAACAAGCTTTGACCAGAGGGAATCTTTTAGGGAATCTTCCTATAGGAGTCTCAAAATCACGTAAGGTACCATTGGAGAGCTCTTCACAAGACAAACTAGGGAGGAGGGAAGACCAACCTTTCATTGGTTGGGGAGGAAAATGTGCACATTTTCGAAGCCTAATTCATCCGTTTAGTCCTCCAAAATTGCCTTCAAAGATTTTAGGCATATTTTGGTTCCTACTCTATTAGTAGAAGTCCCCTTTTGGTGATGCCTCTTTCTGATCTGTTAAGTCCATCATGTGTAACATCCTTCTAGATGTTACCAAACCAATTCTCACCTTTAAATCATATGTCTAGCTATTGGTTCTAAGGTTCTCAAGTCTATTTCAGTTTTTGTTCTATGAGTAGAAGTACTCTTTTGGTGATACTTCTATCTGATCTATTTTGACCATCATGTATAACATCATTCTAGATATAACCAAACCAAATTTTACATCTAGATCATATGGCTAGCTCTTGGTATTAAAATCAACCAATGCATCCTTGATGTTGTGACCATTCACTCTCACATCAATCTTGGCAGCATATTCACAAGCCTCAAATGGTGCTGGCTTGGCTTCCACCACCTCCATTGATATTAAAGTTTTTGCTTTCTTCTTCCTCTTGCTCCTTATAGAACTCAAACCACCTCTAAGCTCCTTTCTCAAGGTAGGGTTCAAAGCAATCAATTGACACATTGTGATGTTAGCCTTGTGGCTACTAACATCCTCCAACACATTGTAGTTCCACTGTTTCTTTGAAATCAAGAAATCCTCCATCCCCAACTTCTTCCTTGGAGTCTTTGTTGTTGATGGTATTGAGGTGCAAGTGCTCCTAGTAGACATAAGAGTATCCTTGCTTGGAGTAAATCCTTGAGAAGAGTGAACATCCTCTGCAAAATGAACTCTCTTCTTCTCTTGTGTCAAAAGCTCCAAATTAAGACCCTTGGAGTTTGAGCCCTCTCCCTTATCATAATTGCTCTCAACCACATCTATGGATGCTATCCCCTTACCTTTGTTGGGATTAGGAGCCACTTGGGTTTCACTACCTCCCTCTTTCCCTTTATTGGCTCCCTCATAACCCCTTCCTCCATGGTAAGTGGAATTTGGGCAATTCCTTTGGATATGGCCTCTTCCTCCACAACCAAAACAATTTCTATCATTGAAATTGTTAGCTGGTTTGCCTCCTCTATATGGATACTTTCCATAACTCCTAGCCCTATCCCTACATTCTGATCCACCTCTCTCTTCTCCCATAGTTGTACCACATTGATTTTGAGATCTGCAAGTTGTTCTATGATGGTTTGAAGTGGATCCTTTGCTGGAGGTGCAAGAACTAGAGCAACTACTACTTTTGGTGCAATCTTTGTCACCAAAGTATCAGAAGTTCCACCATACTTGTAGCCTTGAGGAGGATGCACAACCTCCTTCACCACCAAATCACTCTCATCTCCTTCCAAACTCTCCTCCATACGAATTGTGATTTTGATAGGTTCAACCTTGGAAGAAGGTTTCTCATATCTCACCTTGCTTCTAATTTGTGGTCTCAACCGTCCCACAAAATTCTTGGTGAGCATGGCTCCTATGCCAATCATAGTAGTCTCCATGTAACAATATGGAGTTTAGCAACAAAGTTAGTTGGGCTTACAAAGTAGCACATAAGACAAATTAGCCTAGAATATTTTGGAAGTATCTAGGAAGCTTCTTGGCTAGCTTAGCTTGCACCTCAAGTAAGTAGCTTCTAGAAAGAAGCTTCTAGAAGTTTCCAACTAGCTTAGCTTGCACGCCAAGTAGGCGGCTTCTAAAAGGAAGCTTCTTGAGAAGCTTCCTAGTTAACTTGGCTTGCACTCTAAGAAAGCGGCTTGAGGAAGCTTCTTGAGAAACTTCTCAAAGGCCTTGTATGCTACCCATAAATACCAAAGCCAAAGCTCATGCTAGGCATTTGGAATTTTCCCTCATTCAAATGTCCCAATGTGAGTTTCCATTCTCTTATTTCTCTCCTCAGATTTGGTCTTTTACACTCCACATCATCTCCACCCTAAACACTATGCAAACTCTCACTTTCTCTCCATCTTCTTGCTTGAGAAAGGTAACCTCACTCATCAATCTCTCATAACTCTCATCTAGGAGAAAGTTCTCAATGAGTGTTGAAGTCAAACTCTCTCAAGACTCTTCTTCCCCATCTCTCCTCTCTCTCTTTTGGTATTCTGACTCATACCATGTAAGTGCTGCATCCTCAAAGAAATCTGGTAATAATGAGGCCCAATCATTCTTCCTCCTTTCATTTTTCCCTATACAACCTCGCTTGAAGTCCCTCACAAAAGCCTCCACATCTTCTACATCCTTGCCAAAGAAAACTGGAAGTTTTCCCATCTTAACTCCTCACTATCTTTCTTTTCTCTCAAATTTTTTTTTACTCTTTTCTTTTCTCTCATTCTATAACTAATAAAGTATCTACATGACTAACACCATCTGAGAATAATCCACTCTAGGGAACACAAAAGGTTCAGATTGCTCCAAGATTTCTATAGCAACATCAAATCCTAGAGTGCATATTAATTTTACTCTCATGGATAGTTTATCCGTAAGTTAAAAGATTATCTCCATCATTAATCTTGAGAGCTAGCTGATGAAGGTGGTAGTATTTCTGTAGTTGTACTAAGAGACTCTCCAAGATCCTTCACCAAAGTCTCCAAAACTGCTTTTACTCCACTACACTCATGTCCTTTTGGAAGTCCTTCAACTTCACAAACCTCACACAACTCCTTGGTCTTAGATCTTCTCCCTCCCAATCTTGGTGAAGAAGCTCCAACATGCAAACCCAAGTCAAGTAAGCCTCTCTTTTCCCTCAATCTCTTGCTCTCAAAGGTCAATGGACATAAACTTGCCTTATGTCCCTTCTCTCCACATAGAAAGCACTTAGACTCACTCTTTCCTCCAAGTGGCGTACGTTTTTGGATCTTCTCAACACTCTCTTCATATTCTATTGTAAACTCTCTTTTACTCAAATCCACCCCTACAATCACCTCAAACCCTTGGGGAACCTTGCATAGTCTCAATTTCCACTCTTGATGACCTTCCATGTTCCCAAGATGAATCTAAACACTTAAATATGCTTTTTGTTCCTCTTAAACTCCTCACGCATGAGAGCTCAACTTTGCACAATTGACCCTTCCTCACAATTTCACTCAAATCTCTCAACTTGTATGTGACAGTCCTCTATAATTTTTCACACTTGATCACAACTCCGGGGCTTCCCTCCTTCCAAAATTTCAGATCTTTTCATTGAGCCATTTGGCCTAGACACCTTTCTATTCAGCACATATATTTCAGATTTGGTCTGAAAACCACTCCATCCACTTCAAAAACTCATAACTACGTGGGCAAAAATGATATCTCTCTAATTTTCTTGGCAGCAAGTACAATACAATAAACTAAAGTTTCTTGGAAATTTTCAAGACATTTCACCAAAATTTGAAGAAATGGCAGACTCTGTACAATTTTCTAGAGAGCATGCAGTTGCGGGAGCAATTTACCCTATCAACTTTAAAAAATTGTAGCCCAATGCGCATAATAGCTCTCATAATAATTTCAAGTGTAATTACTCAAAGATAATGCAAGCTATCATTTGTAGAAAGTTCAAGTCCAGATCTAAAACTTGAGATTTTGCCCAAAATCACTTTAATCCCCAAAATCTACAATCCACCTCACACAATCTCTCCAAATCCTCTCATGTGTATAAGTTGTACAAAATCACCTCAAAGACATCATAATGAACTACAAGGTATACAAATAGATCTTGGTTCTCTAACATAAGTTCAGCCCTCTCCTCTCCTAATGTTCTCTCCAAGTGAGCTCTCATAGCCTCCTTCTGCCTAATGTAGAATTGAACACGGAATATTATCTTGCCTTCTAGAGAGGTCTCGGAAACAGATCAAAAAATGTGACCCGGCCTATCTCTCACTTAGGATGAACCTCTGATGGCTATTATGGTAGCGCACCATGGACTAAGAAGGCAAGGAACCCCTACTCCATCATACTCCTCTAAGGCTAACACTCCAAGACTCAAGACATTGCTCACTAGAGAACTCAATGAGAGAGAGATAGTTGCAAATGAAAGGATGATGAGTATCTCCTCACCCCTTTTTTATATAATTGTGAAATAGTTATGCACCAAAGTTACTAATTACCATAGGAACTCAAGTTACTAGACTAAAAGTCAAGTAAAGTCAAAAAGTAGAAAGGAATATCCATTCACATGGACATATTCCACTAGCATGTGATCTTATCTTGACCCAACCACTAAGTCAAGGATTCTTTCACATGGGCTATCCTTGGACTATAGAAGAATACAAAACAAAAATGCTTGCGAGCCCAAGAGTTCTCAACTCTTTCCTCAAAGCCAAACACCTAGTAATAATACCAAGTCAACACACTAGAATCCAAAATAGTGGTGCTCATCTTTTCCACCTCCTCTAAAGTGAGGTCCTCTCTATCTTAGCTATGACTAACTTTAGCTTATCATGACTAATGTAGAACCATCCTTTTTCTCTATATAAATAATATCTCTCAAGTACTTGTAATACCAAGCTAAATATCACAATACCACACATGCACAAATGGGTGTTACAGACCAAGGTACAACTATTTTTTGCCAGATGTGTGGTTTGTGACCAAGTTAGAGCACCATTCAATGCTCCTACACCACAATTACACCCATTACATATCATGATATTGGGTTACCATTGGAGTTTGGACTTTGCTGGACCTTTACCACTGATTGTGAAACATCATCGGTATGTCTTGGTGATGGTTGAGCACTTCTCCAAGTGGATTGAGTTGGTAGCATTGCCTGACAAGTCTATTGAAGGGATAGCTTACTTGTTCTTGGATCAAGTTCTTAGTCATTTTGGTGCAATTGAGGTTTTGATTGATCAGGGTATAGAGTTCTTGGGGGAGTTTCAGGTTCTTGTGTGACAAGGCTTTGATTGAGCACTATACTACCTCCCGAGATCACCCTATGGCAGATGGCTTAGCAGAGAGAGTGGTTTAGATAGTGAAGGGAGGATTGTGAAAGTATGGTTTGCAGAGAGGCTACTTGGGAGATTAGGATCTCCAATTACCTTGGTTGGCCAAGGGCTATCGGTTTAGCCTCCGGCAAGCCTCCTTAGCATCCTTCTCTCCATACTTTCTACTCTATGGATGAGATCTAGATTTACCTACAGCCATTTGTCGAGATGCCTACTATAATCTTGGACTTGGATGATCCAAATGTATGGGTGAGCGCATGTTCTCAACGGGCAAAGATCTTTCAGAGAGTGATGTCGATGGCTTTTGAGAACTTGGCGATCGCTCAGCATAGAGATACTTTATGCTATGCTACCATTTGAGGAGGAGGTTATAGACCCTCAATTTGTCAATTTCATCCATGTGACTATGTAAATCTACAATACCGATAACACTTGACGACACTTGATGTTTCAATAGGCCGCACTTTCTTGAGAGTGCGTGATGTTTTGCCATCTGGAGTCCTTGTGTTGGAAGAATATGATGGTGTTATTTGGAAGGATCATGTGTGCAATTGTGTGCTATGCCACCTCCCAAACATTGATGGTACTATGGACCCAAGCTTGGCACTTGTACGTGCAAGCTTGAGGTGTATGTTATGTGGCTCTTCTGGTGGAGTTGCTACTATGTTAGTGTGTAATAATTATTCAAGAGGATGGCATATGGCATGTATGACTCCTCCCCTCATGGTGGTTCCTCAGGGACAATGGTTATGTCCTAGATGTACTTGACCTATAGCTAGTTCATTCTTTATATGGTATAGATTGCAGACATGCGACTAAAGATGGGGCTCCATAGCACCCGACCTCTTGATCTTTACCCATCATAGGGTATACCATATACTTGGAGTAGATGGCTATCTTGAGTTTGAAGGACCTAACCGCCAGCTAGGGAGGCAATTATGGCACTTTAGAGTCTATGTATGACTTATGTGTGAGTTGTGCTTCTATTGTGTATGATGTTGACAATGATGTATGTTGTGTAGTGACATATAAATGCACAACAATTGTCACGCCATTTGTAGTGTCGCATCTAGATTGCTTGGACACTAGAGTTCTAGTGTTAGTAGTTAGAGGCATTTTAGCAATTACTCCGACTACTTTCCGACGGTCAGATTTTGTGTTTAGGGTATTGACTTCATGGTAGGGCTCACTTGCAGTATCCGTGCCATCGGGTGTGCCATCAGTGGGACCGTTGGGATGAAACCAATGTTAGAATCAAGAGTATACCCTAGAAGTGCAGCTCCAAAGAGCTTACTTCTATGATGTTGAGCCTTTGAGTTCCTGGCTAGAGGGGATTGTAACACCCATTTGTGCATGTGTGTGGTATTTAGCTTGGTATTACAAGTACTTATGAGATATTATTTATATAGAGATAAAGGATGGTTCTACATTAGTCATGATTAGCTAAAGTTAGTCGTAGCTAAGATAGAGGAGACCTTACTTTAGAGGAAGTGAAAAAGATGAGCACCACTATTTTGGATTCTAGTGTGTTGACTTGGTATTATTCCTGGATGTTTGACTTTGAGGAAAGAGTTGAGAACTCTTGGGCCTGCAAGCCTTTTTGTGTTGGATTCTTCTATAGTCCAAGGATAGTCTATGTGAAGGAATCCTTGACTTAGTGGTTGGGTCAAGATAAGATCACATGCTAGTGGAATATGCCCATGTGAATGGATATTCCTTTCTACTTTTTGACTTTACTTGACTTTTAGTCTAGTTACTCCACTAATTAGTAACTTTGGTACGTAACTATTTCACACGTATATAAACAAGGGGTGAGGAGGTACTCATCATCCTTTCATTTGCAACTATCTCTCTCTCTCATTGAGTTCTCTAGTGAGCAATGTCTTGAGTCTCGGACTGTTAGCCTTAGAGGAGTATGATGGAGTTGGGGTTCCTTGCTTTCATAGTCCATGGTGCGCTACCATAATAGCCATTAGAGGTTCATCCTAAGTGAGAGATAGGCCGGCTCACATTTTTGGTTCTGTTGCCGGGATCTCTCTAGGAGGCAAGATAATGTTCCGCGTTCAATTCTACATTAGGCAGAAGGAAGCTATGAGAGCTCACTTAGAGAGAACATTAGGAGAGGAGAGTGCTAAACTTATGTTAGAGAACCAAGATCCATTTGTATACCTTGTAGTTCATTATGATGTCTTTGAAGTGATTTTGTACATCTTGTACACATGAGAGGATTTGGAGAGATTGTGTGAGATGGATTGCAGATTTTGGTGATTAAGGTCATTTTGAGCAAAATCTCAAGTTTTAGACCTGGACTTGAAATTTCTACACATGATAGCTTGCGTTATCTTTTAGTAAGAACATTTGAAATTATTATGAGAGCTACTATGCGCACAAGGCTAGAATTTTTGAAAGTTGATAGGGTAAACTGCTCCCGCAATTGCATGCTCTCTAGAAAATTGTACAAAGTCTTCCATTTATCTAATTTTGAGTTGATTGTTGTGAAACTTTCCAAGAGAATTCAGTACGTTATATCCTACCTGTTGAGACAAAAATTAGAGAGAGATCATTCTTAAGCAAAGAGTTATGAACTATTGAAGTGAAGGGGGTGGTTTTCAGACCAAATCTGAAATATGTGTGCTGAATAGAAAGGTGTCTAAGCCAAATGGCTCAATGAAAAGATCTGAAATTTTGTAGGGAGGAACACTTTCCCTGGGGTGCAACTTCTCAACAATTTTGTAGGGAGGGACACCCAAGTGTGCAAAAGTTCAGAGGACTGTCACATACAAGTTGAGAGATTGGAGTGAAATTGTGAGGAAGGGTCAATTCTGCAAAGTAGAGATCTCGTGCATGAGGAGTTTGAAAGCAACAAAAAGCATGTCTGAGTGTTTAGATTCATCTTGGGAACATGGAGGGTCACCAAGAGTGAAAATTGAAACTATCCAAGGTTTCCCAAGGGTTGAGGTGATTGTAAGGGTGGATTTGAGGAAAAGAGAGTTTACAATAGAATTTGAAGAGAGTGTAGAGAGGATCCAAAAACCTACACCACTTGGAGGAAAGAGTGAGTCTAAGTGCTTTCTATGTGGAGAGAAGGGACATAAGTTAATTTCATGTCCATTGACCTTTGAGAGCAAGAGATTGAGGGAAAAGAGAGGCTTACTTGACTTGGGTTTGCATGTTGGACCTTCTTCACCAAGATTGGGAGGGAGAAGATCTAAGACCAAGGAGTTGTGTGAGGTTTGTGGAGTTGAAGGACTTCCAAAAGGACATGAGTGTAGTGGAGTAAAATCACTTTTGGAGACTTTGGTGAAGGATCTTGGAGAGAGTCTTAATATAACTACAGAAATACTACCACTTTCATCAGCTAGTTCTCAAGATTAGTGATGGAGATAATCTTTCAACTTATGGATAAACTATCCATGAGGGTTTGATTAATATGCACTCTAGGATTTGATGTTGCTATAGAAATCTTGGAGCAACCTGAGCCTTTTTTGTTCCCTTGAGTGGATTACTCTCAAATGGTGTTAATCATGTATAGAGTGAGAGAAAAGAAAAGAGAAAAAAATTGAGAGAAAGAAAGATAATGAGCGGTTAAGATGAGGAAACTTCCAGTTTTCTTTGGCAAGGATGGAGAAGATATAGAGGCCTTTGTGAGAGACTTCAAGAGAGCTTGCATAGGAAACAATGAGAAGAGGAAGAATGAGTGGGCCTCATTATTACTAGATTTCTTTGATGATGTAGCACTTACATGGTATGAGTTAGAATACCAAAAGAGAGAGAGGAGAGATGTGGAAAAAGAGTCTTGGGAGAGGTTGACTTCAGTACTCATTGAGAACTTTCTTCTTGATGAGAGTTATGAGAGATTGATGAGTGAGGTAACCTGTCTCAGACAAAGAGATGGAAAGAAAGTGAGAGTCTATGTGGAAAGAGTGGAAAAGTTAGAGTCTAGATTTTGCATAGTGTTGAGGAAGGATGGAGATGATGTGGAGACTACTATGATTTTCATAGGGGCCATGCTCACCAAGAATTTTGTGGGAGGGTTGAGACCACAAATTATAAGCAAGGTGAGATATAAGAAACCTTCTTCCAAGGTTGAAGTTATCAAGATCGCAATTTGTGTGGAGGAGAGTTTAGAAGGGGATGAGAGTGATTTGGTGGTGAAGGATTTGTGCATCCTCCTCAAGGCTACTATTATGGTGGAACTTCTAATACTTTGGTGGCAAGGATTGCACCACAAGTAGAAGTTGCTCCAATTCTTGCACCTCCACCAAATGATCCACTTCAAACCATCATAGAACAACTTGCAGATCTCAAAATCAATGTGGTACAACTATGGGAGAAGAGAGAGGTAGATCAGAATGTACGGAGAGAGCCTAGGAGTTATGGAAACTATCCATATAGAGGAGGTCAACCAGCCAACAATTTCAATGATAGAAATTGTTTTGGTTGTGGAGGAAGAGGCCATATCCAAAGGAATTGCCCAAATTCCACTTACCATGGAGGAAAGAGTTATGAAGGAGCCAGTAGAGGGAAAGAGGGAGGTAGTGAAACACAAGCAGCTCCTAATCTAAACAAAGGTAAGGGGATAGCATCCATAGATGTGGTGGAGAGCAAGTATGAGAAGGGAGAGTGCTCAAAATCCAAGGATCTTAATTTGGAGCTTTTGGCACAAGAGAAGAAGAGAGCTCGTTTTGCAGAGGATGTTCACTCTTCTCAAGGATTTACTCCAAGCAAGGATACTCCTATGTCTACTAGGAGCACTCGCACCTCAACACCCTCAACAAAAAAGACTCCAATGAAGAAGTTGGGGATGGAGGATTTCTTGATTTCAAAGCAACAATGGAACTACAATGTGTTGGAGGATGTTGGTAGTCACAAGGCTAGCATCACAATGGGCCAATTGATTGCTTTGAACCCTACCTTGAGAAAGGAGCTTAGAGGTGGTTTTAGTTCTACAAGGAGCAAGAGGAAGAAGAAGGCAAAAGCTCTTGTATCAATGGGGGTGGTGGATGCCAAGCCAACACCATGGGAGGCTTGTGAATATGCCTCTAAAATTGATGTGAGAGTGAATGGTCACAACATCAAGGATGCACTTGTTGATGGAGGATCAACAGTGAATGCCATGTCAAAAAGGTTGATAAAGAAGTTGGGTATGATACCCTCAAGACCTTCAATATTTGTGGTGAGCATGGCAAACAAGCAACAAGTTTAGCTAATATGGATAATGGATAAAGTGGTAGTTTCAGTTATGGGAGTTCAAAACCTCATGACTTTCTAAGTCTTGAAAGATTCAAGCTATGACTTACTTCTTGGGAGGCCATGGTTGAGAGCAGCACACACAACTGATCAATGGTACAAAGGGTACTTGTGGATTGGGCCATCAAACCATAGAGTCATAGTTCCTGTGATTAACACCACCAACACTTCACATTCAGATACACCATCTTTTGATTATTGGGAATCAGATTTTGAAGAAGGAGCTTCAAGTGTGGATACAAGCATGGAAGAGTAGACTTCCACGAAGGAGGATGAATCTCAATCTTATTCAGATGTGTATCCTTTGTGTGCTATGGATTTTGCACCTAAGCTAGAGGTTTTGAAGGACCCAAATATACCACCATTGACACTTGAGGAGGTAGAGAGAAGGTTAGCTACCCTCAAGTATGGCCCAAATGTTACCAAGGAAGAGAAGGTGAGATTTGAGGAGATTTTCCACAAATTCATCCATGTTTTTGCTTTTAGTTACAAGGATTTGAAAGAAGTCACATTGGAAGAGCACAAGATAGAGGTGGAGTCACATGCAAGACCAATCCGCAAAAAGCAACATCGCATTAGACCACCAATATCTTTAGTTGTGAAGAAGGAGATTGATAAGCTCATGGAAGTTGGATTTATCTTTGAGGTGGAGAATTCAGAATAGGTGTCTCCAATTGTCATTGTGAAAAAAAAGAATGGCAAGCTTCAGGTATATGTGGATTAGAAGAAGCTCAATGTTGTTACCAAGAAAGACTACTACCCATTGCCATTCATTGATGAGATCTTGGAGGAGGTTGCAGGTCATGAGAGGTACAGTTTTGGAGATGGTCATAGTGGATGAGACCAAGATGGGCATGATCATCCAATAGCTTATGCTAGTAGGCAGATGGTTTCAGCAAAGAAGAACTACTCTTTCATAGAGAGAGAAGGGTTGGCAGTGATCTTTGGTCTCAAGAAGTTTAGACACTACTTGATTGGAGGGAAAGCCACCATTGTCACAGATCACAAGGCTTTGAAGTACATCTTCAACAAGCCTAATGTTGAAGGGAGATTAACAAGGTGGATGATACTCTTGTCTGAGTATGACTACACCATTGAGGATATGCCAAGAAAGAAACATGCAAATGCTGATTTGTTCTCTAGGGCCTATGATCATGATGGAGATGAGCCAGTGGATAATTCCTTCCCAGATGAGGAACTCGTGAAAATCTCAGTCACTCAAGAGGTTCCAATGGAGTACAAGGAGATTGTGGATTTTGTGACAAGAGATAACTATCCAAAAGGGATGCATGCTAGGGAGAAGAAGGCCCTTGCAGCAAGATCTAGACCTTACACAATGGTGGAGGATATTCTTTTTCACCAAGGAGCAGATGGTCTACTTCAAAGAGCAGTGGGTAAGGAAGAGTCTATCTCACTCATAAAGGAGTTTCATGAAGGTTTAGTGTGTGGAGTGCACTTTGCAGGAAATGTGACTGCTTTCAAGATTCTAGATGCAGGTTACCATTAGAGAGGGATTTTCAAGGATTATCTTGATTATTGCAAAACTTGTCATGTTTGTCAAGCTTTTGCTAGAAAGTCTACATCCACTCCACCACTTAGATCAATTCCATTGCTAGGACCTTTTGAGAAGTGAAGAATTGATTTTGTAGGTCCTCTCAATAGAACCCCAAGGAACAATCGGTACATTGTGGTATTTACTGATTACCTTACCAAGTGGGTTGAGGCTAGACCATTGAGGGACAAGAATGAAGATGAAGTGGGTAGATTTCTTTATGAACGCATTATCACTAGGTTTGGATGCCCTTTGGAGTTGGTTTCTGATAGAGGAGGAGAGTTTACAGGAAGCATTACTACAGCCATGCTATGACATTTCTCTATCACACATAGAGTAACTACATCCTATAAGCCTAATTCCAATGGCTTAGCAGAGAGAACCAATCAGACCTTGTGCATGATGTTGGCCAAAGATGCATAAATGGAGGGGGCTAAACATCATTGGGACAAGAGGATTCATGCAGTTTTGTGGGAGTATAGGACAACCATGAAGACTTCCACCGGATATTCTCCATTCCAATTGGTGTATGATATTGAGTCTACCTTACCTATTCACTTTGATCTTCCTACCTTCCAAAGCATTCATAGGAGATTGAAGAAAGCACAAGGAGGTGATGCAGAGAAGTCAAGGAAGGATCAACTCATGGAGTTGGAAGAGGCAAGAGCAGTTGCTATGGTTTGAGTGGAGCAAGCCCAAAGGAAACAAAAGGAGAGCTATGACAAGAGGCAAGGCAAGAAGAAGGTGGAGCCTTTCAAAGAAGGTGATTGGGTAATGTTGTTTGATTCCATTCGATTCAAGAGAGTGCAAAAGAAGTTTTTGCCTAAGTACTTTGGACCTTTCATAGTGGAGAAGGTGTGGGGCAGGCAATTACACCTATGATCTCAAGGAGTTGGGAGGAAGACACTTTGATAGGATTAACCATGATAAGTTGAAGATGTACCATAGAAGATACAGAGACCTTCACTTTGAAGATAAAGTGAAAACTTAGTCCGGGGGTAAATGTAACCCCATTTGTGCATGTGTGGTGTTGAGCTTGGTATTGCAAGAACTTAAGAGATATTATTTATATAGAGATAAAGGATGGTTCTACATTATTCATGATTAGCTAAAGTTAGTCGTAACTAAGATAGAGGAGACCTTACTTTAGAGGAAGTGAAAAAGATGAGCACCACTATTTTGGATTCTAGTGCATTGACTTGGTATTATTCCTAGATGTTTGGCTTTGAGGAAAGAGTTGTGCTCTTGGGCCCGCAAGCCTTTTTGTTTTGGATTCTTCTATAGTCCAAGGATAGCCCATGTGAAGGAATCCTTGACTTAGTGGTTGGGTCAAGATAAGATCACATGCTAGTGGAATATGCCCATGTGAATGGATATTCCTTTTTACTTTTTGACTTTACTTGACTTTTAGCCTAGTAACTTGAGTTATTCCAGTAATTAGTAACTTTGGTACGTAACTATTTCACAAGTATATAAACAAGGGGTGAGGAGGTACTCATCATCCTTTCATTTGCAACTATCTCTAGCTTATTGAGTTCTCTAGTGAGTAATGTATTGAGTCTTGGAGTGTTAGCGTTGGAGGAGTATGATGAAGTTGGGGTTCATTGCCTACTTAGTCCATGATGCGTTACCATAATAGCCATCAGAGGTTCATCTTGAGTGAGAGACAAGCCGGCTCATAGAACAAAAAGCCGAAGAGCGTCACTTGGAATCTCTTAGCTAGAGTGGGTGTGGCTTGACTGTAATCAGTGTCCAATTGTTGGCAAGTTGTTGATGATCAGATCAAGTATTGATCTGAGTTTGATTGATTTGAGTTGTAAATGATCTGATTATTGTGGCACTTTAGAGTTTATGTATGACTTATGTGTGAGTTGTGCTTCTATTGTGTATGATGTTGACATCAATGTATGATGTGTAGTGATGTATATATGCACAAAAAATTAGCTCGTTATGATGCAATATTAGGCTTGTTATGATGGAATATTGGATGGACCATTACAACCCTATAGTAGATTGGAGGAAGAAAGTAGTGAGAACTCACCAATGGTCAATCATTGGGTTTAAAGAAAAATCACACAAGCAAGAATTGTCTCTATATATCATAGGTATAGCAATTGTCTGTAAGACCAATAGATGTTTCATAGGTCTTATAAGAGAAATCCAAAGTGCACAATGGATGGAAAAATTCTTGAGAAATTGAAAGATGTGGTGGATGAGTTTCAAGATGTCTTTCTTGATGATCTACCCTCAGAATCACCACCAAAAAGGAGAGTAGATCATAAAATTGATACACTCTCGAGAAAGACACCTCCTTGTAAGGCCACATATTGCCTATCACCTCATGAGTTGGAGGAGTGTAAGACTCAAATTGAGGAGATGCTGCAAAAAGGGTTCATCCAACCTAGCATATCACCATATGGGGCTCTTATCTTGTTTGTGAAGAAGAAGGACAGTACAATACATGTGCATTAACTATTGGGGTCTCAATCAAAAAATAGTGAAGAACAAATACCCCTTACCTTTCATGGATGACTTGTTTGATCAACTCCATAGAGCAAGATACTTCACCAAATTGGACTTGCAGAATGGTTACAATGAAATCCAAATTGCAAAGGAGAATATGTACAAAATTGCCTTTTAAACCAAGTATGGCCACTTTGAGTATCTCATAACCTTTGGCCTCATCAATGCACCTACCACTTTCATGAGTCTACTGAATGATATATTTCATCCATACTTGGATAAGTCTATTATTGTCTTCTTGGACGACATCTTAGTATACAATAGCACAATGACGGAACACAAAAAACATCCACAAGATGTCCTCTACATTTTAAGACAAAATTGATTTTATGCCAAAATCTCAAAGTGCAAGTTTGGCAAGTTTGAAGTAGATTACTTGGGGCATAGAGTAAGTGCTTAGAGCATTCAAGTATTGACAGATAAAATTGTGGTCATTCAAAAATAGAATTCCCCAGAAGATCAGACTCAACTCAAGAGCTTCTTGGGGTTGATGGGATTCTATCATAGATTTGTCAAGGACTTCTCCAAGGTTGCACAACCTTTAACGTCACTACTTGGCAAGAAGAAGAAGTAGACATGGAGAACCACACAAGAGTTGGCCTTTCAAGAATTGAGCCACCTTGCTACATGCACCAATCTTGAAGTGGTATGACCCAAAATGTCCAATCTAGTTGGCTATAGATGCATCATGTGTAGCAATAGGAGCAATCTTACAAAAAGAGTGGCATGATGGATGGCATCCAATTGCATATTTCTCTCCAAAGTTATTACCGGTAGAGCGCAACTACCACACCATAGAATAAGAAGAGTTGGCCATCATTCTCACAACCAAGCATTAGAAGTACTATTTGGGCGAGAAGGCATTTGTAGTAGAGACAGACTATAAACCTCTAGTCTACCTCGAGACGCATAAGGATCTATCTTGTTGCCAAATTTGGTGGGCAGAGTGGTGACAATATTCAACATGACAATCACCTACATGGAAGGTAAGAAGCAACTTTTAGATGGATTCACCAGCATGCCAATGGCAAACAACTTGGTAGCAGAAGTTAAGATCAACCCTAAATTCTAGCCTGAGATTTTGGCTTCTACAAAAACTGATCTATAGATTGTAGAAGCACAATCATCCAAAGGCGTCACTAACATCCAAGGACTCACCTTTCATGATGGTAGATTATGGATCCCAAATGTCCCAAAATTACACACCACCATTCTAGTAGAATGTCATGATTTGGCCATTGCAAGTCATGTTAGAGTGGTCAAGACCTTGGATGCAATCCAGCATCATTACTATTGGCCCAAGATGAGCAACAACGTGATGGACTACATGCACACTAGCCTACTTTGTCAACAAAACAAAGCTTCTAATCAAGCTCCTATAGGGCTCCTTCAAGCTCTCCCCACTCCTACCCAACGTTGGGAACAGGTGAGTATGGATCTCATATCTAAATTACCCAAGACCACCTTAGGGTTTGATTGCATCGTGGTTTTTGTGGACCGGCTCAGAAAAATGATTCATGTATGCCCTATCACCAAGGATGTGACCGCTCAACAACTAGCTCAATTATACTTAGATGCAGTCTTCTCTCACCATGGCTTGTCTTGAGTACTCATCACCAATAGAGGCACTCAATTCACTAGTTTGTTTTGGCAAACACTCTTGGTTTCTTCAAAACCAAGTTGGCCATGTCCATAGCTTACCACCCACAAACAGATCGACAAATAGAGCGGGCTAATCACACTATTGAAGATATGTTACGTGGCTTCACCTTAGAAGAGCAAGAGAGGTGGGACACCCTACTCCCATTGGTGGAATTTGTTTACAACAATTCAGTGAATGCATCTACCCAGGTCACTCTGTTCTTCCTCATGTATGGTGAGCATCCCTTCACACCTTCTAGCTTGATGAAGACCCGTCCGGTGGCTACCAAGGTTGAGGTAATCAACACATTTGTTTCTAGAATCCAACAAGACATGGAGAGCACCAAGCACAGATTATAGATTTCACAAAATCAATAGAATCAATATGCTCATGCACACTATAGGCACATGGAGTTCAATGTGGGGGATCAGGTGTGGATATTGACAACCAACCTCACATTAGTTGGACCTCGTAAGCTCAAACCTTGTTTTATTGGGCCTTTCTCAATTCTTTGTTGAGTCGGTGTTGTGGCCCATCACCTTGAGCTACCACCACACATGAAGATCCATCTAGTGTTCCATGTTTCCCTACTATGCAGATGTGCATCCCAATCAAGCCAGTGTCATTCCACACAAGACATTCAACCTTGTCCGACACTCATTGATGGCACAGAGGAATATGAAGTGTTCTCCAAAATGCTTGCGTGGTACTCGCCATCCATGGGTGGACTATCTAGTACAGTGGAAATGTTACCCCCTCTATGAAGCAACCTAGGAGCTTGCTGCCAATATGACACATGCACCGATGTTGGTGCAAGCGTTTGAGCAACAATTGCACAACGAGGACATTATGTCTTAAAAGGAGGGAGGTCTATAATACCAAGAGCTAGCCATATGATCTAGATCTGAAAATTGGTTTGGTAACATCTGGAATGATGTTATACATGATGGTAAAAATAGATCAATAGAAGTGTCACCAAAAGAGTACTTATACTAATAGGAAAAAAACCAAAATAGACTTGAGAACCTTAGAACCAATAGCTAGATATATGATTTGAAGGTGAGAATTGGTTTGGTAACCACTAGAAGGATGTTACACATGATGAACTAAACAGATCAGAAAGATGTATCACCAAAAGGGACTTCTACTAATAGAGTATGAACCAAAATATGCCTAAAATCTTTGAAGGCAATTTTGAAGGTCTAAACGGATGAATTAGGCCTTTGAAAATTGCCAAACAATCCCCCAATAGAGGAATGGCTGGCCTTCCCTCCCCCTTAGTTTGTCTCGTCGAGAGCTTTCCAATGGTACCTCACCCATGTGATTCTAAGATTCCTACAAGAAGATTCCCTAAAAGATTCCCTTTGATCAAACCTTGTTTGACCAACCAGATACGACCAAGACCCACATTTCACCCATCCAAGTAAGTAATCCAAGGTGGAGCTTGCTAACATGTCACCTATCTGTGTGCCTAATCCTATGGTGGAGCTTCTTTGGAGGAGATCCTCTTTGTCTATATAATAAAGAGAAGGTGCTCCTTTGGGGCATTGGATGATTGAGTGTGAAATCTATGTTTTCTCTCTTCTCTTGTCCTTGGAGTATTACAGATATGTCTTTGTCCATAGAACAATATTTCCTCTCAACATTTTGCTGTTCACATTGGTGTTATCTCATATCTCCTCTAGTTGGGATATGTCTGAAAGACTTCAAGCACACAACAAAAATTTGAGTTTCCTACTATCTAGGTAATCTGATTGGGGATTTCTAGAGATTCTCAACTAAACATTTTAGCTTTCTCTTGTCTCATCTGGTCTCTTACTCTCATTGGCATTCCATTATTGCTGACTATATAAGTGATGGAATCTACTTTCTGCCCAACACCCTCTTACAAAAACTCTTGAGTGTTTCTCACTCTAATCATAGAAATGGCTCTTGTGAGTGTAAGGATGAGTTCCTGACATGATGCTTGAAATTATTATGAACTATGCACATTAATTTTTCATAGTCCAAAGCTAACTAAAAAATTGAAATTCACTCTACTTAGAGAAAGGTGCGTCACCACAATCTTCAAAGATGTTTTGTTAATGGAATTATTATAAATATACGTATAAGTTCAAGTTGATTGAGTGTAGAAAATCCTTACTCAATAGATTCATTTTAAGGCAATGTTAGTGCTTTTTACCAAAGATCATGTGGCTCAATGTAGTTTTGGTGGTTTAATCAATAATAGCCATGTTTGATATAGATTATAGTGGAAGATAATACCAAATTATGGCCTTGGAATGTTTGCCAAATACCACAAAGATTGAGAACAATATAGGTATCATGACCAACAAAAAAATTAGAGGAAATTAATATGATGTATTCTATCATATTCTAGCAATTTCAAAGTTCAAGAAATATATTGAGATGTTGAAGAAAGAAATAGAAGGGAGCTATGAATAGAAGAAAATGCCCATTGAAACTAATGAAGTGATGGGAAGAAAATTAAGAGGTCTTAAAATTAGACTGTTAAAACAATGTTTTCAAAACTTAATTTCTCCAAGATAGCAGAATTTACTTACTTTGTAATGTATTTTCTACCACACATATGATATGAGCTAAACTTGGATAAAAGCACAACATTAAGTCAACTTAGGATGTTACTTAAACAAAATAAGTAGATTTTTCTACATCAAGTCAAGGTAACATCAAAGACCAACAAGCAAGATCATTGATAAAGCATAAAGACTGTTTGTATCTTGGTAATGTAAGATCCAAATTTTTTATGGAGAAAATGGTTCTATCCTTGAATATATAGTAGGTATTGTACTTAGTTTGCTGTGAAATTTGGAACAAAATTTTTTAAATGCTTTTTAGAGAGAAAGTTATAAAATTTGGAAGTATCCTTAAGTATCTCAAATAAGTGCTTAATGTAAGATAAGAATGCACACTAAATTTTTTCCCTTGATGATTCCTTAGATTTTTGCTGAAATCCATGATTCCTTATTTCCTACAAAGTTGTTTGACTTTTAATTGCATTCTTTGATTTTTCTTAAACACAAGATTTCTCCATGAATTCCTCAACACTTCTCTTCCAAATTCCTCACTTCTCAAGAAGTCATTTGAGCTCTTATTTCATTTTATGATTGAGCTTAAATGCATGAGTTCTCTTGTGTCGTGCGTATATACATCGCTACACAACATACATCGCTGTCAACATCATACACTATAAAAGCACAACTCACACATAAGTCATACATAGACTCTAAAGTGCCACAATAATCAGATTCCTTAACACTTTCAACTCAACTCAACTCAGATCAATACTTGATCTGTCATTCTATAAACTGCCAACAACTAGGCACTGATTACAGTCAAGCCACACCCACTCAAGCATAGAGAATCCAGGTGACGCTCGCCGGCCTCTGTCCACCATAGCCAGGAACTCGAAGGCTCAACATCAGAGAAGTGAGCTCTCTAGAGCTCACTTCAAAACTATACCCCCTGGACTCGAGCTAGCCCTGAAACCCTAACGGTCCCGCTGACGGCACACTCAACGGTGCAAAGTGACGGTGGGCCCCACCGTGAAGTCAGTACCCCAAACACAAAATCTAACCGTCAGAAAGTAGTCCTTGAGAAACAGCTATAATAACTCTAACTACCATCACTGGAACTCCAGTGTCCGAGCATCTAGATGCGGAACTACAAATGGCGTGACAGCTGTCGTGCGTATATACATCGCTACACAACATACATCGCTGTCAACATCATACACTATAAAAGCACAACTCACACATAAGTCATACATAGACTCTAAAGTGCCACAATCGCCCCCCTAGCTGGCGGTTAGGTCCCTCTAACTCCAGATAACCATCTACTCTAAGTATATGGTATACCCTCTAATGGGCAAAGATCAGGAGGCCGGGTGCTATGGAGCCCCATCGTTAGTCGCCTGTCTGCAATCTATACCATATAAAGAATGAACTAGCTATAGGTCAAGTACATCTAGGACATAACCACTGTCCCTGAGGAACCACCGTGAGGGGAGGAGTCATACATGCCATATGCCATCCTCTCGAACAGCTATCACACACTAACATAGTAGCAGCTCCACCAGAAGAGCCACATAACATACACCTCAAGCCTGCACGTACAAGTGCCAAGCTTGGGTCCATAGTACCATCAATGTTTGGAAGGTGGCATGGCGCACAATTGCGCACATGATCCTTCCAAACAACACCATCACGTCCTTCTAACACAAGGACTCCAGATGGCAAAACCTCGCGCACTCTCAAGATAGTGCGGCCCGTAGAAACATCAAGTGTCGTCGGTGTTGTCTGCTGTAGATATACATAGTCGCCTGGATGAAATCGACGGATCGAGGGTCTATAACCTCCTCCTCAAATGGTAGCATAGCGTAAAGTATCTCTATGCTGAGCAATCGCCAAGTTCTCAAAGGCCATCGGCATCACTCTCCGAAAGATCTCTGCCCGCTGAGAACATGCGCTCATCCATATATCAGGGTCATCCAAGTCCAAAACTACAGTAGCATCTCGACAAATGGCTGCAGGTAAATCTGGATCTCGTCCATAGAGTAGAAAGTATGGAGAGAAGGATGCTAAGGAGGCTTGCCGGCTGAACCGATAGCCCATGGCCAACCAAGGTAACTGGAGATCCCAATCTCCCAAGTGGCCTCTCTGCAAACCATACTTTCGCAATCCTCTCTTCACCGTCTGAACCACTCTCTCTGCTAAGCCATCTGCCTCAGGGTGATCTCGGGATGTAGTACGATGATCAATCAAAGCCTTGTCACACAAGACCTGAAACTCTCCCAAGAACTCTGTACCCTGATCAGTCAAAACCTCAGCTGGTGCACCAAAATGACTAAGAACTCGATCCAGGAACGAGTAAGCTGTCCCTTCACTAGACTTGTCAGGAAGTGCCACCAACTCAATCCACTTGGAGAAGTGCTCCACCATCACCAAAACATACCGATGATGTCTCACAGTCAGCGGTAAAGGTCCGGCGAAGTCCAAACTCCAACGGTAACCCAATCCCATGATAGGTAATGGGTGTAACTGTGGCGTAGGAGCATTGAATGATGCTCTAACTCGGTCACAAACCACACATCTGGCAACAAACTGTTGTACCTCGGTCTGCATACCGCGCCACCAATAATGACTCTGGAGTAAGCTATATGTACGCTTTACTCCAAAATGTCCTAGCTCCTCATGAGCATGACGGACCAACTGTGGTCTTTGTGATGGAAGTGGTACTACTCGCACTCTACCATCCTCCCATACATGCAAAAGGTGTCTACCCTCCAATCTGAACCGTCTGGCTCGCTGAAGAACACGGTCTCTCTCCTTGGCCCCAACTGTGCCACCCACAACACCAGTGCAAAGATAGTCCATCACTAAGACATCATCATGAATGTCTCGCTGAACTGTACCAATATCTTCACTCTCTGGATCTGTGACCTCAATAACTCCTCCTGTATGCGCTGAGAGAGATACCACCAATGTCTCTGCAAATATACACAGAAAGGCTAATGCATGCCAACCTGGCACCATCTCCTCATCTGTCTCACTATGCCAACGTGCTCCGGTCTGATCCTGCTGGCTGGGACATGGGTTTCTACTCAACCCATCTGCATCACGGTTCACCACTCCAGGTCTGTGAACAACCGTGAAATCATACTCCTGTAAAATCAGAGCCCATTGTGCAAGCTTCCCTGAAAGCTTGTCGGACTCCATCAACCACTTCAGCGGCTGATGATCAGTGATGAGAGTGAAGGGGTTACCAAATAGGTAACATCGGAAATGTGCTATTGCCCAAACTGCTGCCAAGCACTCTCCCTCATATGAACTATACTTCGCCTCCGCTGAATTGTTGGAGCGACTAGCATAGGCCACCACAAACTCCTTCTCCTCATCATCATGTTGGGTGAGCACCGCTCCAAGCCCCAACATACTCCAATCAGTGTGAACCTGAAATGGTCGTCCCCTGATCAGTCTCCTCAAAATAGGAGCAGATGTCAACCTCTCCTTGAGCTCTACAAAAGCTCTCTCCTGCTCATCTCCCCAACACCACTCCTGTGTAAGCTTGGTCAGCTTCATCAAGGCCTTGGCAATGGCACTAAATCCTCTAACATAGCGGCGATAGAAGTTCGCCAACCCAAGGAATGCTCGCACTCTGCTCACATCCGTAGGCCGAGGAATACGTGCAATAGCCTCCACCTTGGTCTGCTGAACACCAAGTCCTCCGGGGTAGATAGTGTGACCCAAATACTCAACCTGCTCATGGAAGAACCTACACTTCCCAGGATGTAATTTGAGTCCATGAGATCTCAACCTCTCAAACACCTCCAACAACTGTCTCTCATGCTCCTCCATAGTAGTGCTATACACCAAAATGTCATCAATATAGCACCGAGCAAAATCCAGTCCAGCTAGGATCCTATCCATGACCCTCTGGAACTCAGCAGGAGCATTCTTCAACCCAAATGGTAAGAATCTCCACTGATATAACACATCCTTGCCGTGAGGATCAATAGCCCAAAATGTTGTCTTGGACTTATCTTCCTCCCTGATCGGCAACTGATGATATCCCGCTTGAAGATCCAAAGTACTGAAGACCTTTGCATGCCCAATCGCATCAAAAATCTCTTCCGGTGTAGGCATGGCATACCGATCAGCCCTGGTCTGTCGGTTGATAGGACGGTAATCTCCACACATCCGCCTATCTGTATAGTTGCCATGCATATCCTTCTTGGCTGACATCACTATCGCTGATGCATACTCTCCATGTGAAATCTCCACCAAATCAGCCTCAAAAAGGTCACTACTCCGGCTCTGAATCAATGTCCTCTCCATCTCACTATATCGGTAAGGACGTCGGAAAATAGGTGTGTCGCTAGTCAGCTCAATCCGTATACCAGGTCCCTTCAGAGCACCCAAATCCTTCATACTGAAGGCAAAACAACTCGTGTGACTCCTCAAGAACCTCCAAACCCTCCGTCTTTCCTCTCCAGTAAGCTTGGGTCCAAGATCTGGCTCCCAAGTATCCTCTGTAACTGTAGTAGGAGTGGAAGACGTACTGACTGGCTGCTACACTGGGCCCTTGGGAGCAATGGTGTCATGCTCCCAACCACTAGAGGTCCCAACCTCTGTGTGAAAAACTCCCTCCACTCTGGCTGCAAGCTCCATACGTCCTCTGGCTGCATCCCATGTGGACCAAGGGTGTAATCCAAGTAGCCCACGCTCACCTGGATGGACTCCAAGTAGACCACTCTCCCTAGTAGCTACTGGATGTGTCCCAAGAATACCATGTCCACTCGGTCCATCGCCCCCAGCATGTGCCTGAATCGTCTCGATAGGCACAGGGCTCACAAGTGTCCGAGTGGTGATGCCTATCAAGCGCATCCTACGCTGCTCTGCCAAACCAAGGCTCACAATCCAGGTCAAACAGTTCAGGTCCATAGCCTGACCTAACACCTGACGCCTGGATGCCTCTAACACTGCTGGAACAGCGGTAATACCAGTGCGAAAACCCATCGCCCGCTCTCTCTCATCAGCATTGGGCTCCACCAACTGCTGTAACTGTGAGTCCCAAACAAGTCCAAGTCCTCCCTCTCGAAAAGCATGAGAGCCTGGGAAACTCATGAGTGTGGGAAATGCAGCTCTAGGCTGTCCAACTAGGTTCACCACTGCCATAGGTGACCTATCAGCCACTACCACTATCTGAGACGGACGCCCAACATCCAAGATATCATCAACAAGGATGTGGTCAAGTCGCTGAATCTCATCATAACTACGCTGTAGAACCTCTCTGGGTAAAAGGTTCGTCCACCAAAGACAAAGACGATGAGCCCGTGATCCCACTCTGGCTGCATCTAACAATACAGCAGGTCCCATCCATGAATGGACCTGATGTGTACTCACCACCACTCTAGTGCGAGAATCACCCATCAATGGAACGTTCTCCAAAAGGTAAGCTGGAGAAACATACTGATGAACCTGGAGATGTCGTAGTATCCGTAACATCTCCCAAAACACACCAGAATGAGGATCCTGAAGACCCAAACCGCGGCCCGCACGTGTATGTCCCTGACATGGCCATCCAGAAATCACCAAGTGAATAGGCCCATGTCTCTCTAGGTCATGCGCCCCCAGTAAGGAAATGTCTCCTAGTAAGGCCTTTTGGTAACCTCTGAATGCTGACATCGGTAATAACTCCGGATACCGATAGGCCAAGTGTGCCACATGATGTAGAGAGACTCGCCTAACAGTCTCATCTCTCTCTACATACAAGTACCTCTGTACTTGGATACCCGCCTGTAACACCGCAGCTAGTCCGGTACTAATCCCACCAAACAACTCCAATAGGCATATCCCCTCTACTGGGTACTGCCAAGCAATGAGTGTGGTATCCAGAGGTGTCAAAGCAATCGCCTCTGGAGGCTCATCCTCACACTCATCCCTTGATGGTACGAAGGCTCCACTCCAAGCCTGCTGCACCAACTGATCTGCATGCTGCTGCAATGCCTCCTCTGAACTCCACAATGGAACATCCAAGGTGGATGGAACAATCCCACTCGTACTCCATAGCCGAGTGATCTCCTCTGGTACTGGAGTATCCTCTGCATGGGCGTTCCCCTCCAACAAGTCACCAGGCCAAGTGATTGCACCGCTGAAAGCCAAAACTGATGTTGCCATGGTCCCGGACTGTAGTGAGCCAAGACTGCCACTACTGAAGCGTACTGGTAGGCGACATACCTGTCCCTCACCAGACTGCCAACCAGGTCTATAAGAGGTTGTCTCCTCCCAATAGTCAATACTGAAACCCATAGGGTATAACACTGCTCCCCCAACTAGCACATCATATGACTCAGCTATCGTCGCAATAGCCTGAGCTCTCACCACCGAGCTATCAGTCGGATGACCAAGCTGAACCTGGACAACAAGCTCTCCACGTGTGATGTACTGTGTCGAACCACCACCAAGAGATGTCTGGATCTGAAATGGACACCTCTCCACATCGGTCTTCCGTAACTCCAGACCAACAACTGCAGCCTTCCCCAACATAAGGGGCTGCGCACCAGAGTCTAACAAGACTCTCTGTGGTGTATAGATCTTCCCTGAAGGTCCCACTAAACGAAAGATCCCCCTCTGGTTATCCAATAGGACAACACCAGGTGTAAACCGCGCTCTCTCAAAGGCCGGTCTAGCTGGCAACTCCTCCAGTCTAGCCGCTGCTGCCTGCCATAAACCACTGGTCGCTGAACGGATCCCATGCTCCTCAACCAAGTCAGCTCCACTACCAACCACCTCTGCTCTAGTAGTAGGAACTGCACCATCCCTACTCTCACACAACGTGGCAGCCAACCGGAACACTGGGGCTGGGTCAACTCCCAATGTAAACATGTCACTGGCTGAAAATAAAGGATGCCGCATAATCAGCTGAGCCGCCCCCAACATCATGCTAGACTCAGTCTGTGTAGTAGCAGGTGGCTGACTAGCAAGTACTCCATCAGGTACTCCATCACCACCTACCACACCTGCACTGGGACGTCTAGGAACCATGGATGTTGTCTGCAATGCCTCAGATAGCGTGAAAGACTGGGGAAGTCTGACCTGTCTCCCAACCTCTCCTCTCTGTGGGTCCAACTCCACTGATGCTCCTCTAGGCTCTGGAGCACGTACTGCACTCCTAGTCACTGCTGCAGATGCATCCACCTGTGCTGCTCCGCACATGAAGTCCAAAGCATCTCTATCACCAGCATATGAGGTGGAAGCCTCAGCACCCGAATCTGATCTCCTCTGAGCAATAGCCATACTAGCCAATCTCTGCTCCAACTGCTCAATCCGAGTAGCCATAGCTGTGTCAGAAGTAAGGGCAGGTACTGCACCCCTACTAGGTGTAGATCTTCTACCACCACCTCTACCACCTCGTCCTCCATGAACTGGAGCTCCTCTACTACCTGCCATAGCAGCCCTACCACTCCGTAACTCCGGGTGTAGGTCAAAACACCGGTCACTAGTGTGACCAAATCTGTGGCAATGCTCACACTGCCTCTGTGCTGGCTGTGATGCACCAGAGGTATCAGGTCCGCTGCCCTGAGTACACTCTCTCCTATGGTGAGGTCCACCACAAGTCCAACAAGCAACACCACCACTCACTGGCTGCTGTTAACCCGAAAATGAGGGTAAGGGTCTAACTCCACTAGGCCCTCCACTCGCTCCATAGGATCTGGGCTGTCCACCCTGTCCTCAAAAACCAACTGGGCGTGGTGCACTCTGCTGCACTCTAGAAGAAGTCACAACCGTGGATGAGGTCTCTCTACCAAATCCAGCTGTCACCACTCTCTCCTCCACCATGTTGAGCTCAATACGCTCAGCCAAACCAAAGACTACTGCCAAAGTGGGCGAAGTAGCCTGCAACAACGTAGCATCACGAACTCTACATCGCAACTCCCTGTCCAGTATCCCATACCAAAATTGGACTGCCTGGGCCTTAGTAACTCCCTGAGTGAAACTGATCAGCCGCCTCATGCGAGTGTATGCTTCGCGTAGGCTCTCTCCAGCCTTCCGCTGGAACTCCTACAAGCTCCTCAGCTTGTCAGTCCGCACTCCCTGGTAGTTCTGCCTCAAACATAGGAAGAACTCCACCATGGGGTTAAACCCCGGTACCACACCACCTCCTGCAGCGGTACCTCCACTCGTAGTAGCACTATCTCCAGCTAGTGCACCTCCACTAGCTCCACCAACACTACTCGAGCTAGAACTCGTAGGTACAACCGACCTACTCCTGGCCACCGAACCTGAAGTGATGGAGACATAGTGTGGAGAACAATACTGTCTCCATAACTCAATCTCCTCCAAATGAGCTCTCCTCAACTCATGGTAGTCGTCCATCGGTGGACCCTCCAAGTGCTGAAACAACCCCTTCCATGCCATGAAGGGTGTGAACAAAGTCGGGTTCCGCATCTGCTACAGATCACACCAACTATCGAACTCCTGGATGAAATCATCCAACTCAATAGTACCCACTGTACCAGAGTAACGCCTAGGCCCTTTGGAGGCCCCATAAATCTCGTCCATGTCCCACAACAACGGTGCGGACACACCAAGTGCACTCTCAACTGAATCAGCTCCTGTGTCAAACTCCAACTCAGAGTCAATCTCCTCCTTCACTGGGACCTGAGATACAGGCTGATACCAAGTACCACTCCGAGTAAACCCACTGCGTACTGCAGGGCTAACTCCTCTGGAATCTCCAAAGAACTCCGTCGTGACCACGTAACTGCAACAGCAAACCCGAACCACCAACTGCAACCGCAAGTCGCAACTGCAAGTGCCCCACCAAGTGCCAACACCAACTAGACACCACCCACTAATGTAACTCTAACCGAGATAACTGCACTAGAGGAAGGGCAACCTGTAACCTGCCATCATAACACGCACTCTCACGGTCTGCACGTCATCACTTCCTGCCTCACCGGAGAGAAACAAAGGTAGTCTGACTGGTCATCACTCCAGCCTCACCACCGAGAGCACACCAGAGCACCAACGCTCAAAAGTCAAGGCACCTCACACAAACGTGGTGCACAAAGAGGAAGCAGAGAATGGAGGGGATCCAATCACAAGAAATCTAAACGAAAAACCCTCCATCTCATAACACAACACGGGACTGACTCTGCCACCATTTGGCATTTGACATAAGAGTAGTTCGTATCTAAGTCCTAAGCTACCAAGATCACCAAGAATGGGATCAAACTGCCTCTCCTAGCCAAAGCTACATGTGTATAGATAACAGTGGCACAGTCACTATGACAACAAGTGAGGGTGGACCAGTTGGCTAGGGCACCAGTCTGCTAGGGCACTAGTCTAGGAACAAGAGATCTAGGGGTCAAACCCTGTTGCGCACAATCTAGCAAGAAAGGCAGATTTTGCCAACCAATGACCAAGATCTACACTAAACTAGCTAGCCTCACGCCAGCAAGCTGGCTTGTTGGCCCTTCTAGGCCTTCGTAGCCTCTCATAGCCCACAGCCCTATGCCTCGAAGCCTCGAAACGCCAAAATTTAGCCAAATGAGGCCTTTCTTGTTGCCACTTTGAACCTCCTCCAAAATTGGCGAAACTTCTCCAAATCTGCGAAACTCCTCCAATTCTGGCCCAAAAATCTGACGTAAAATCTGACGTAAACCCTAAAGATGGATGTCCGCCAAATCCTCCGCTAACTTTCCACTCGAGCCAAATTGACAAAACGGGTTTTTCCAAATCACAATTTCATGAGAAGAGCTTTCCAACTCCACCTTCAATTTCACTTTCTGAGCCCAACTCGCAGCAAATTGGTCATGCCTTCACCTCCTGAGCTCAAAATCACAACACTGCTCGAAAATTGCTCCTTCTTTGCTCAAAATTTGGCCAGCGCTTCCGCACACCGTCCGCCTAACTGCCAAATTTGCATCAACTACACGAGCTTCTGCACACTAGGGAAACACAAAACCTGAATCGAGCTACCACGATCCACCGAGCTTGGAGATACCACCAACACTCAACGTTCCTGCACCCGATTTCCCCCTGACTTCAATTCTCTGATGTAATCAGATTGCTTAACACTTTCAACTCAACTCAACTTAACTCAGATCAATACTTGATCTGTCACTCTATAAACTGCCAACAATTGGGCACTGATTACAGTCAAGCCACACCCACTCAAGCATAGAGAATCCAGGTGACGCTCGCCGGCCTCTGTCCACCATAGCCAGGAACTCGAAGGCTCAACATCAGAGAAGTGAGCTCTCTGGAGCTCACTTCGAAACTAAACCCCCTGGACTCGAGCTAGCCCTGAAACGCTAACGGTCCCGCTGACGGCACACTCGACGGTGCAAAGTGACTGTGGGCCCCACCATGAAGTCAGTACCCCGAACACAAAATCTAACCGTCGGAAAGTAGTCCCTGAGAAACAGCTAGAATAACTCTAACTACCATCACTGGAACTCCAGTGTCCGAGCATCTAGATGCGGAACTACAAATGGCGTGACACTTGTCTTACTTTCTCACTTCTTATGAAGTTGTTAAATTTCTAATTGCATTCTCTAATTTGACTCAAACACAAGAGTTCTACTTTCTCAAATTGATTACCACTTTTCTTTTCTATTCCTCACTTCACAAAAAGTTGTTTGAAACTTTAATTTTATAATTTGATTTTCTTGAAATGCATGAATTCTAGTTTCTAAATACCTCACTTCTCAAGAAGTCATTTAATCTCTAATTATATTCTTTGATAGGCTTAAATGTAATTAATCTCTCTTCTTGAATTTTCACTATCATACTCTTAATGATTTGATCTCCAAATTTCCTTTGATTGATAAGGATCTAAAATCCCTCTAATTGATAAAACTCTAAATCCCATTGTAATCACTCAATGGTATAATTTAATCTCATTGGTAAAACTCTAAAACCTCTAATCAATGGATCTCAAAATCCTTTAATTAAAAGAACTCTAAAGCTATTTCATATCATTTCAACTATGAATTTGTTCTAATTAGAAGAACTCTAAGTCCGACTAAGATCAATCAAACTCTAAATTCAGTCCAATCACTTGAATTGTTGAATTTATTCTAATTGCTCAATCTCTTGAATGCTCTCTAAATTTCTTGAATTGAACCCTTTAAGATAAATTAATCTCTCAAATGCTTTTTAAATGGACTGAACTCAAAACTTCATTTGATTACTCCAATTTGAAAGAATTAGAAATAAGAGGATACTTTTGTTGGGTTTGAGCTTTAATGAGTCTATTACTACTCCCACATTTAGCCACTTGTCACATTGACTAACATGCAAAGCATGATTTCCCAATGAAACTTTCTGGTTCTTTCATATAGACTCTTCAAATTTAGATCCTTTCTTCCAAAAAATATCCAAAGATGATTTGCATGTGGGGTTTGATGGTGATTAATCACAAATTTTTGTATGAGATCCAAGTGCCCAATTTTTGGCATTTCATAGCTAGTTGGTAAGTAAGCCCAGCCATGTTAGTAATTTGGTCATAGTCAATGTGATATTTAGCAGCCATTGTCATGTTGTGGTTTTCTTTATGAGTGAGATAATAATTCTGTGTTGTTTATCTATATGGTATTGTAGTAGAATATGCAAAGAGTCTTAGGTTTTTCAATTGCTATGTGAGTAATCTATGTATATTCAATTATTGACTTTGTAAATTGCAACCTTTTCCTCATCCAAGGCTCTAATATATAAGGAAGTGCTATTTTTGCCATATTTAATCTAGGACTCCAAGATTTGGATTAGTTCACAATCAATTAATTTGTAGTGTTGCATTGGAAACAACAACAAAAATGATGGACAATGGTGTGTTTTAGAAGCTAGAGTGCTTAAGAGTGGTAGTAGAGCATCACAGCTAGAGCATTTGAGTGTAAAGTTTACTTAGAGATGTTTTGCACTCCAAATCTACCTCTCCCAAACCCTTTTCTTGTCAAGCTTCAAATTATGCATCATGATTTCTTTTGGGTTTGGATGGTAACTCATTTTTGATATTGTATTCATGGCATTGGTGATAAAGGATCCCATTGCCCTCATCATGCTTACTTACAAGAAAGTTTAGGATTTAACCATTTACATCCTTTTGTATAAGGAGAGGTCACTATAACATCAATTGATTCATGTATGTTCTATAGGAAAATTAAGTGTGGTATTGTAAGTAGTGGAGAAATAGTATCTATTTAAGGTTTAGCTAAGCTTCCACATTAGTAATGATTAGCTAGAATTAGTCTTAACTAAGATAAAGGTGACTCTATTCTGAATTAAGGAAAAGAGTGAACATCACTATTTTGCCTTCTAGTGGATTGACTTGGTATTATTCCTAGTTATTTTACTTTGAGGAAAGAGTTGAGAACTCCTGGGCCCGCAGGCCTTGTTGGTGCAGATTTTTCTATAGTTAAAGATAACCTATATGAAGAAATCCTTGACTTAGTTAGTAGGTGGGGATAAGAACACCTACCCATGAGATAATTCCCATGTGCTTGGATATGCCTTTAGACTTTTGGATTTTATTTGAGTTATGCTAAATAACTTAAATCATTAGTAATTTTGGTAATTAG
The DNA here is from genome assembly GCA_948567375.1 of Lunularia cruciata. Taxonomy (NCBI): domain Eukaryota; kingdom Viridiplantae; phylum Streptophyta; class Marchantiopsida; order Lunulariales; family Lunulariaceae; genus Lunularia; species Lunularia cruciata. The sequence continues at coordinate 49,796,065 of OX419759.1, forward strand.
TACTCCAATAATTAATAATTTTGGTGTGTAAATTTTTCACAAGTATATAAGCTATGGGTGAGGAGGTCCTCACCATCTTTTCATTTGCAACTATTTGTCTCTCATTGAGTTCTCTAATGAGCAATGTCTTGAGTCTTGGAAGTGCCTTGGAGTTCTAACCTTGGAGGAGTGTGATGGACTTGTGGTTCCTTGCCTTCTTTGTCCAGGGTGTGTTACCTCAATAGCCATCAAAGGTTCATCCAGAGTGAGAGATAGGCAGGCTCACAACACAAAGATCTTGCTCAAGGATTTGGAAGTGGAGTTTGAATGTCCATGTTTCAAGAGGAAGAGTTGCCAAGTGTCCAAGGTGCAAGGAATTGTGTCTACATGTTGAGTCTAAGGTTTTGGATGTTTGGTAGAGTTTGAGAGAGCCATTTGCCATGGAAAATTCTTTGTGCAATATGAAGACCAAAAATGTGAGATTTGAGTGATAAATGCTCATAATATGATTAAATGAAGCAAACAAATCTATACCTAAACAAATACTTTGGAGGATTTTGGGTGTTCTATAATAGCTTTTTGTGATTTGCAAAATGATTGGAGTGTAGAATAGAATGTTGGTTGCACTATGCTCAAGATACATTACATTTAAGTTGATCTAAGACTTGATATGACCAATTGAAGTTCAAACCAAGGTGTTAAAGTAGAGATTATGATCAAGTTTGGGGCTTTGACTTGATTTGAAGTTCTAGTTTGAATCAACATATGAAATTTGACAATAATGCTAATGATATGATCTTGTATCTTTGTGTGAAATTTACTCTAAAATACTCAAATAGAGAGAAATAGTATAATTTTGTCTACACATATCAAATAGATAAACTTATGAATTGATCCATGAGTTTATATTTCAAAAACCAAATTTGATCCAAGTTTAGAGAAGTGCACAACAAACTATTATGTAAAATATGGTTGACTTATGGTTTTTAAGTAGTGAGATGTAAAAAATCATACTTCAATTAAACTATTATCATAAGTGTCAATAGCTTTGTTCAAATTACAGTGATAATTGACTACAAAATTTTTCTCATTTGGAGTCATGTTTGAATAAATTTTAGCTTTTTTATTGTTGTTTGTACTTACTCAAACCCTTTAGACAAAATTTTGGTAAAATTTTACCAAGAACCAAGATTAGAACCTTAATTAGGATTTTAAATTATGGTTTGAACCTTGGAAATCAAGTTTAATTCAAGACATAGGTGAGTGAGCTATGTTAGTTAAATTGAGATTATTTATATATTATTGGAAAGCTTCTTTTACAAGATATCTATTGAGTTCTGGAATGTTGGAGTAAGAGCTATAGTATAAGAGCTATCTTAGTCCAAGTCTTGGAATTATTTCCCTAAGAAAAATCTATAAATCACCACATTTGGAGTACATGTTGGAAATAGCTATTGGAGAACAAATTGGAAGCAATTCTTTGATAAAGCAATGATGCTTTGAGACTCTTGTATACTAGGAGCACATATCATTGTGCTTACTTGTGTTTAGATCCTCTCTATGCTTGGTTTGTATTCCTCCTTGGTGATGTTTGAAGTGATGACTAGCAAACCATGATTATGTGTTGTAATAATAGGTTAGACTGCACTTTCTCTCTAAGAAATACAATAAATATTGATAATTAAAGGTAGAAGTTTTTAGTAGTTGGGAGAAAAAGTATGCATGATTATCCATGATAGATCAAATAAAACCTCCTATCCATAGGCCCCACAACCAAGCAATAGGTGTATTTCCAAAGCAAACCAAGCAAAATATGGCACCACACATCCAACCAACATGTACTAGTGTAGACTTACACACTCTATAGTGCAACAAAAAGCATACCCCACAAATTAGTGTGAACAAAAGCTTTCTTTTCAAGGTGTTTTAGTTTTTAGCTTTATATTTTCTAAAGGTTTTTTTGTGGACAAAGGTTGTGTAGACTTGGGATTGGGACATAAATATGGAGGCATGGGAGTCCCTTGATGTTGACTTTGATCCTAATCCAAAAGGTTTTTGTACTTCCAATGGAGAGGAATGATAAAAAGAGATTTATGGATAAATATTTAGTGGAGTATATGGCTATACAGCAAGGAAGTATCTTGCTAATTTTATGTATACCCTAATTGAAAGCCACTTTTCTAGAAGATGTGGTTGCTCTTCATTCTTACTAAGAGACCCAAGGTGGTGCGTGGACACATCATCCTCAATGTGAAAATCAAGATTATAAGTCTAAGGTAGAAGATTATGATTGCACAAAGTTGATGCTTCTAGCAGTTTTAAGGAATTGATAGTTTTACAAAAGCAACTATATCATCTAGAAGGCTGATGTTACAAGAAGATATTTAAAGATTACTTTCTTACACATATTTTCTTTGAAAATGAAGATGAAGTGATCTAAAAGAGCCTTAAAGAGGAAGAGGAGAACTTCTTTTGTGATGTTAAGTAGGAGGATGAGAAGGTGAGTAAAAGAAGGATAGGAAATAGCTCTGAAAGCTCTATATATTTCGCTTTTTTAGAAACCATTTACTCTATTTAATAAAGAAACTTCCACAAGTTCTTGTTTGATTTCCTTGTGTTTATTTGTTTGTTCTTGTTTAGTATTAAAATTAGTTTATCATATCTGAATATGTTTACTTTAGCACAAGTCACCATCACCACATTATTCCCTTAGAAGTTTTTACTATAAATGATCCAATATTACATGTTCCTTTCCTTTAGAGGAATTTATCTTAATGGGTGAAGAGGAGCTTCTACTACCCATAATGAATCTAAGATGTCATGAGGAGCAACCACAATCATTTGGATTTGGGAGAGAGAGAGGTAAGAATGAGGGAGACAAGAGAGAGTGGAGCACAAAGGAGAGAGGTAAATTTAGTAGAGAGAGCATCTCTTTGCTGAGAAGAAGATTTTATTAATAGAAAAAGAAGAACTCTTTAGGACTTCACTACAGAAGTTAGAGCAAAAAGATTGGTTGAATTAGGTATTATTGTGTTGGAGAGAGAGAGATTTTATGTGAGAATTTGAGGAGTATCAAAAATTTCTATGCTACAGAGTTGAGTATTATTAAGACTTTGTTAGAGGAGTCTTTCAATAGCCTCCATGGATATAGGGCTGAAAATTCCTATTACAAGAGAAATTTAAGACACAAATAAACATAAAAATGTAAACACAAGGGACACGAACTAAAGGTATAGAGATGCATACTTATGTGGCAAAGATTATCAATTTAGAGATGCAAAATCATGTAACATAAATTTTTTCCAAAGAGGATAGGGGATGAATAAGATGAAACTTACTCTAGACATAATGCATCGAAGATCTAGAGTTTCATAATGTCTTGCACTCCTAATCCCTTTTAAAAATGTGGATAAGGAGATAGACTGGCTTGAGGAGAAGAGGATGAGTTTTCTATCCTTATGGATTTGAGGCAAAAGGTTGCATTAACCTGGTATTTCATTACTTATATTCTTTAAATATTGGAAATGAAAAAGAAGATCTTAGTTTTGGATATTGGATGGCTAGTTTACATTATGTGGGATTGTAGTTTGTCTTCACCCAATAGTGTTAGTTAGCACATCAATTTAGATATATTTCTAACAAAGGCATCAATACATTGCCGCTGGTTGAGGCTTGAACCCTTTCTTCTTTCATTTTCTCCCAGGTTTTGATATGTATTTCAACCTAGAGTTAAGAGTTCTTCATTTGAGTAATCAGTTGGAGAGATAACTCAAGGATAGAGTTGGCACACCTCCTCCAATCCATGTGGGATGAGGGTATCTTACCTGAAAGAGTACATACTAGGTTGTGTTTGATGGGCTTGTTTGTCAAAGAGGATTCATGTTCTGCTATCCTACCTAAAGGAGTACACACTAGGTTATGCTTGATTAGCTTGTTTGCCAAGGAGGACTTATATATGAATACATAAAGAAATTATATGATTAAAATTTACTCCCCATCTCAAGAGTTACCTTTACCAATTCAAGATATCTTGATAGTTGATAGTGCCATAGGTATTGTATGAACCATCCTTATGGTAATATATTCCCTTCTAGATTTTACTCCATCTCATATTAGAGTAAATACATCACATACTGAATCATGGGATGTCTTCTTAGCTCCCTTAGATTAAATATAGAGCAAACTTACTATAATATTGACTTTTGCACTAAAGAGTGGGCTTTTGATCATTTTAAAAATTATAGTGCAAATTTATATGAGGTTTTAGTCAAGTTTTTCAAGATCCATTGTTACATCCCTTGGAAAGGCAATATATAGCATTATTGTCCAATTTGGATTCTTTATTTACACCTTGATGTAGCAATAGAATACCTTACCCATAGAGAGTACAAATTCCCATAGACTACTCTGTATGGAGTTATTATCACTTCATTTGTTATTCACTTGTATATTTTATGTCCATTTGTATATATTCTTATTCTTGGTTTGTATTTTGTATTGCTTTCCTACATTTCTTGCTTGATATTTTCTCTTTTTATGTTGCATAATCAGACCGTGCACATCAAGGCACACAAGCATGCAAACATGCATGCTAAGAGTGCACATAAGCATGCACTAATTTTTCCAACACATTTTGTTATTACCTAACATAGACCTCGTTAAAACAAGTGCACACACGTTTACAATGACGTATATTTTATTTACCTAGCACAATCCTAGTGTAGGTTGAGTGCACTCCAACATAGACCAATACATACAAACAAATACTTAGCATAGTTGACTTAAAAAAATCCATCAACACATTTATCAATCAATCAGAAAAAAATTTGTATTGAGCAAAACAAGTGTGAGGAAAGGAATACAAAATGTGGAATAAGAAATGAGTATTTGCATATTGCAAAAACTCTTGTTCACAAATGGATCACAAAATCTATAATAAAAAGCTTGAAAAATGTGTTTAGTCATGTATTATGTTATATTGCATATCAATGAGGAGAATAATCCTTGCTATCATTTACATTGGATTTTATGTGCAAGGTGTATAGTTAAGAAGAAGCCATATGACTATCATGCGGGTTGATATCTCTATAAGAGAGCAAGGTGATTATTTTTTTATCTCCTTCAAAAAGTTTCTTACTTTTGCTAATTCTAGAGTCATCAAATGAAAGCATTTTGATTCTTTCTTTTGTTCTTTGAATCCAAGTTCCTTTGATTGAGAGCTAGTTTTCTCTAAATCTAACATCTTCTTAGCTTCCATTTTCTCTCATAGATTTATTATGTTTGCCATGTTTTGAGCTTCAATTTCTACCAATTTATATCTTTCTCTAGCATCTATATCTCACTTTTTAATTTGGGATGACTAAGAAGATCCTTCAAAAACTATAATTATGGGAATCATTTTGGAATATCTTTTATAACTATTCCTTAATTTGGGCGAGTTTCTATTAGCTTCTCCTTCTTGGTCTACTTATTATAAATATTCCTTTCTATGATTTTCCATTTGTTACTCCTTGTCTCCTTGTGAATCTTTCCGGTTGCCAAAAAGCTCATTCAATTCGGTGGTATTGACACTTAGTTGAGTAACCTCCAACAATGTAGAAGAAAACAATTAAATTAGTTCTTCTACCATTTCGGCACTATCTTCTTCTAATCCCAATATATTATTAGTAGTTGTAAAAGGAAATGTCTCGATGGCTTGACAAAGAAGTGTACTCTCAACAATCATTCTCTTCCTCTTCTTTTGAAATTCTTGATTTTGATCCAATTTTTCCACTTTAACTAATTAATTCACTAATACTAATCTCATTTCAAAGCTTCATATTTATAAGTGCAAATAGATTTATATTAGCTCTATATCTAAGCATAATATTCATTTTCTCACTATTAAGATAAAGATTGACTTAATTTCTCCTCTATTGTTTTCCATTTCCATTCCAACTTCTTCTCTCAAGACCTCCACTTTGTAATTTTAGTCCATTCCATTCTCTAGTAAATTTAGAAAATTTCACATATTTTGTCAAATTTTTAACAATTTCTCTTTTTTCATTGACTTAAAAATCCTTTATAAAACTACACAACAAACTTAGCTAGGCAACTAAATGTGAAATTCTTTTGATTAGACTTTGTACAATCATTTTAGTGAATCTGATTGAAATGCACATGCTTATCCTAAGTAGCCTAAAATTTAGACATAATGGTGGATGATGATCCTCATCTATTTTGACTTTAATTTTTCTCTTAAGCAAAGGTACGGATAACACCCAACTCAAGAGCTCTTGAAATTCGTTGATATATGATAGAGTCAATATGGGATAGGGAGGTAAGGGAATGGGAATTAAAAAGTGAGCGTGTGAAGCAAGAAAGGAGAAAGAGAGTATTCCATAGTTTCAACAACACCACATCGTACACTTAGATCCTAAACCTTCATTATTGGCACACAACGTAAAAATCATTGGCATTACGAATGCACTGTGGAATTGAACCAAAGAAAATCAAAGGAAATCAATTTAAAACCAAAACATCAAACCCCATGATTTCAATATCAACACTCAACAACCATAAAAGTCAATTTGTGATGGGAAATATAGAAACGAACCATAGGATTAAAAATAATTAGGAAAGGAATGAATTTCACACAAATTTGTAAGATGCGCACCATTTCAAAATTAGGCAAAATTTTAATTGTTAGAATTATACGTGCTAAAAATCTTGCCCTTGACATGTGTAACCGTAGCTAATATTACTCATATCTAAACTCCAATCTAATTTACCCGAAAACTAGAAATGAAACATTCTTTATCAAGTTTCTTCACCCAATAATTTTACGGGTAGTATTCAATTCTGGCTTACCCGTCAAAAACATTACCGAACTTACCGTCGTCTAGTGAATTTGAGAAATTCGTCCCTACTGTTCACTTTATCACTATTATAGAGCTACGATTAGACTTTATTATAATAAGACCCGGAATATTAACAACAAGAGGCATCGCCGGTTGATGGTATGAATTGTCTTCTGTGTAGAACGTGTCTCAAGTGAATATGATAGGTTAGGCGGTTTATTTAGTGGTTCTAATGAAACTATTATTGCGGGCCCTTTACGGTACCATCACTAATTACATAACCTGCATTTACCATGGTAAATACTCTAGGGTGTCGCTAACTTACCGGTACAGACTAGTCACCTATCACATTTAAGCAACAAAGCAACAATGAGGTCAGGAGTAGAAACGCACCATGTTCTCGGCTCGTCGTACAGCTTACCGAAAACAGGTTGACGATTGCGAGTATCGTCAACTATACTACTTAATCAGGAGAGTACGCAAAGATTGATGCATGATATTCCATGCTTCAAGAGACCCCGGGTTGAAACTTCAGTATCGGTACCGAGAAGATTTAATGTTAGATAGATGAAATTTTGAAGAATGATGAGAGAATATGCAGAAAGTTTTTCCGACCCATTAGTAGCAGCAGGTACCGGGGAGATGGACGTATGAGAATCAACATAAGATTCCCATTGAAACAACAAACGAATTAGAAAAGGAAAAGGCGACCACGTAGAACCCATGAAGTTAGAAAAGTAGGATCAAACAATCGAGACTAGAGGTTGCCACACACGCGAACAGTATACAAACGTGAGATTGTACCTGGATGCGAACACCTGTATAGTTCAACGTAAACTGCAGCGGACTTGAAGATAGCCTGTTCTGATCAGCACGACCGAAACAGAACAGTGGTGGGTGGAGTTTTCTCCTGGTAAAAGTGGACTGTTACACATGCATTGTGCGTTACGCATGTACAAGACAGGGACAGACTTGATAGACTACTTTCTTGTACTACTACTTCATGTACCCGTTCGCCCCATTTTCTTAATCGATTCCTTCCAATCCTCGAACGCATTGTCGAGGAAGCTAGCTCGATACCTGCATGCCTAATCCAATCAAGTACAGCATATTAGTTGTATAAATTTGTAGGGCGGTGAATGAAAATATGCATCGTTGAGATACTTAATCCCGAATCGACTCAACCCCAGCGCCAGTGTTCTAATTTGAACATCCCCGAGGAAGACTGTTATCGCATAAGAGCTTAAGCGGTTCATTGTGGATGCACTTGCATATCATCAGATATGGCCGTGTCATAGAATTGGATCAAATAAGCTATAAATAAGACCGACAGAAAGATTCAAACATTTACAGACACAGCACGGCTTCTGTTCCATCATCACTGGTTAATCGACTAAGGGAAAATGCCGAGTATTTTTGAGTCCATAGATTTTTTTGATGTCCTCGTCATTTATTCATTCGAAAAGAATCTTCTTCCGGAACTTCAAAGGCATTTCCAATCCTCTTCTTGTCAAAGGATCAACACAATTATAAACATGATGGAGCAATAGCCGAACCTTCAAATGTGTGCGGATCCATCTCATCGATCTTGTGTGTGTAGCTTCTATCCCTGCGCTACCTTGTTCTGCAATCGAGGGACGTCCAACAATTGAACAAACTGTACATTTGTTCCTGATTCACGACAAGCAAAATAGAACCAATTCACAAACTTTCACCGATCTCCTGCACCTGCATAACTCCGATCTAGCGTTCTTGGCAAAATAAACCCAGTCTCGTTGTTCAACCAGTTGTAGCACGTCCATTTGACATTCTCCGTATTTAAAAAGTTGTGTTTCGCTTTCCAGAAAATTTTCTGTCATCAGTTCAATTGCTTTGGTAATCGACCAATAAGCTTCTTTGACAGTTTCTCTTCTCCTTTCCTTTAATCTTGATGAGCAACCGGGTGTAGCCGCCTCTTCTACCTCCCTAACTGAGGGTAGATCATCGATGGTTTCACCAACACTCTCCTCTACCATCCTGATCTTCTCAACCTTCGGCACGATACATTCCGCGGTTATCTTCTTGAAGAAAAGAGGCGTTGGACGCTCTAGACGCCTGGAGGCAAAATGTCCAGAACCAATGACTTCTGGTATCCTCTGTGTACACAGCAAATCCATTGAAGAATTTGACTTCAGGAATTATAACTATCCGAACCAGTAAAGGGACGCGAACTTAGTCTAAGAATCGAGACCTGGAAAAAGAGAGATCCTTCAGAGCTATCTGGCTAACAAAGTGCATCAACATGTTCGGAGATTAAGCGAAGAATAGCCAATGATCAATGCTTTCCATGACAAGCATGTGAGAACCTTAACGCCAAGAGAGGACGAAGAAATTTATGACGGAGAGTGATAGCGCTGGCAAGCTGTAGAGGAGAATTTATACGTATACTATTGCATCAGATCGGAACGTTGAAACTCCATGAGCAAAGCTATCTTTTCTCGGGCTTCGATGCCATAATCGTCACAACCTTATAGACTAAGTCGATAGGTAAAACGCAGTGAGATTCAAGAAAACAGGTTCAAGGCAGTGGGAGCTCGAAACATCATGAGACAGGTTGTCGAAGAACATATAAACTCCAAATATCTTCATATTACATCGAGAGTTTAATTGCTGTATATACCTAGAAGCAATATTAGTTGACGCATTCGTTAAAGTAAAGAAAAAAAGGAGTCCGCGTAGGAAAAACGAAGGATGGGAAGACCCCATCAAGCCGTACAAGGGAGAGACGAAAAAAGGTAACGTGGGGCTAAGCCCCAATAGAGTCTATATGAGAAATCTGCACTACCACACCTAAGATATCCAATCTATGCAAGTTGTATGGTCTACACACAACTGGAGCATCCGAAGAAACATCACCTAATGTGATTGCTCTCCTATGGATTTCACCAGTCACTACCCTCTGTAGAGCAATGGTAAGAGGCACGATGAAGTTAGTGGCTGGGAGGTGCCGTGCATGGCTCACTAAAGAAATTTTCTATTTCATTCAGATCCTTATTTACATCATATTTCTAATGATTATTCTTATACTCGGAAAGCAGAGGTGAAAAAACTCTTGAAATGTGTAGGGATATTTTCTTACAAAGATGGCAAAGATGGACATGAAACTCGATTTCTTGGTCAAGTAACTTTGAGCTTGCTAGGAAAAGTAAAAGGGCCCCGAAGATAACACAACGGATGGGAAGACCCCATCAAGCCATACAAGGGTGAGACAAAATAGGTAAAATGAGGCAAAGCCCCAATAACATCGATATGAGAAATCTGCTCTATTGCACCTAAGATGTCGATATGAGAAATCTGCACTATCGCACCTAAGATATTTGAGCTATGTAAATTGCACGGTCTATAAAAAACTGGAGCATCCAAAGAAGGATCACCTAGTGTAATTGCTCTCCTATGGATTGCACCAGCCACTACCCTTTGTAGAGCAATGGACACACACTGTCTAAAATATGGTACAAAGTATGAGAGTGAGAGTGGTACCCTTGGCACCTAATATGATAAGCTCTAGTGCAGTCCTTGACAAATGTGTCAATCTCCATGTCTATCACTCCATATAACTCCAAGGCTAGGGGAACAAAGAGGTGACATCACTGCATACCCCTATACTTGGAGACCTTGCATGTTGTTGTTGCACTCGCTGCCCATCCAAGGGGAATGGTAATCACTCCCTCCAAAACTATATCACTTGTAGGGCCGTAACCACGACATCCGCTATTGTCACCTGATCATCTCAGACCAAGTATAAGTTTGCCCTTACACGTGTCGTTTGCAAAACATACAAACGCTCCCTCCAAGCCAAGTAGCCACTCTCTTGTGCCATAGCAAACACTATGTCCCTAATAACATCATGGGTAACTATCCTCTATCCTCCAAAAGGACACCATGTCATATGGATTTATGTTGCATCTAGTGTAGAACCACACTCACAAGTGAGTAATAAAGATACAAAAGGGTCAACCAAACCTAGGCAAAACCTCATCATGGTAGAAAAAGTAGTTGGTGAAAGTCAGAATGCCCTAATGCACAATTGAGCTAAGATCCAAGAGCTTGCATCCTTGCCAAAGCAAGAGGAAAGACGTGCTCTAGTAGCCTAAGGAATGGATGACTCAACTAAGAGAGAATGGAGCATATGCTGCCATTGTCACTCCATCAAGGACAACTATAAACCTCTAGTCCAATCTGACAATAATGAAACAAAAAATGGAAAATCCTTGCATGCTTGTGTGGATAAACTATCTCTTGTCAGTCACAATAACATCTAGAGAGAAAAGGATCCCTCCTCCACCTGTGTCACATAAGTCTCCAAAATTATCCTATCAAATTATCCTATCCACAAAATGAGAAGAAAGTAGGGGTGCCAAAAGAGCCCAACAACCCAACAATGCTTTAAGTACCATCATCTCTATAGATAGCAAGCCAATCCTTCCACATGAGATTGGTAGGAATGTTTTTCTACTGCCAAATCCCTTATTGCACATTGAAATGTCCTTGGTCCAATAATATTGCCAAAGACTCTTATAATCCCCCTATCAAAGGCTCTCAAATGTGATCGTAAGGTCAAGGAAGGAGAATTTGTGTGATGGAGGTAAGTTGGTTGAAGAGCAATACAAGAGGGGAGTATACTAAATGCCACTTGTGGATCTCCTAGTAATGGAAGGTCATCCACATGGCAAACATTCTTTGCAAGGGAAACATCTAAGAAGCGTGTGAAAAAATCCTCAGATCCTTTTGGCACTCCCAAAACACTTAGTCCATCTATAGATATGATACACCCCTCTGGAAGCTCAAGGTGGGGAGGGATACCTAAAGGAGACCATGCTCTGCACTTTGACACCTTGACTTTCAAGCTTACTAGATATAGCTTGGTAGTCAAGTGATCAAAGGCTTGCCTAATCTAATCTACAGGGCCCACAATATGTGTATCATCTGCCAAGGAGAGAAATACACAACCTAGCATTGCCAAAGTATTAGATAGGAGAGCTCTAAAGTGAGCTATGGCAAATAAGGGTCCCCCTAAAGGATCTCCCTTACATGTACCAACTGCTAACTCCAAGATGGTGACTCATTCCTATGAACAACCATGTTGATAGTGAAGGGAAGCAAGAGAACCATAAAAAGACCACACAAAAGGAATAAGACTTGCCAAGGATCCACCAACCTCACTACACTCTCTAAACATAGATGCTTGTGAGATACTTTTAAAAGCATTCTCAACATCCTCTTGTAGGATGAACCACTTTGGATGGATATCTAAGAGTGCACTAATGCCTAGAGATATAGCCTCACACCCTCTAGGTGTAGCTACTCCAAACTGATGTGGACTGAGGTGCTGTCAAAAGTGGGACCAAGGTTGAAGGACAATGATGCGACTAATCAAGCACAGAGAGATCTCTCCAATAGCAATCAGTCTAATTCCCCTCGTGTCCTTCTCCAACGCAAGAAGTCAACTAGCACCTAACACCCAACTAACAAACATAAGAATGTCTCTTCTTGCTACTATTGTAGCCACCTAAAAGAACTTGATAAAACCACTAGAAGGATCATCTACCTGAAATTAATCTCTAAGATGCTCATATACCATCCCTAACAAGCCTCATGAGGAAAGGCAAGGAGTAGTGCATAATGCTTGTGCAAAAAGTGACCTAACAAAACATAAAGGTTGCTCAAGTTGATAATCTAAGACCTCTAGTTGTAATCCATCTCCTACCATAGGATGTAGTGAGCACAAGGAAAAGATAGTCTCATCAGTAGGACTAGCTATAGGGTGTAGTGCTTGTGCTTGTGCTGCTCTACTAAACTTTGCCGCCTGACCCAATGACCTATACCATTGTAACCAAGTGGAATCTATGGTATCTTGTGGCAAAACTTATCTCCTAAAATGTGCAACCCTAATAGAAACCTCTTGTAGGGCCACCCAATCCCCCACTCTGAATCAAAAAAATCTAACAGCCACCTCTCTATGCCCCATATGTCCCCATCTAGCATAACGAAGACACCGTCAAGGGAGTAAGAGGAATAGGAACCATGCTAACTCATCCAAGGGATCACGTGCCAAATGATCAAGTAGTAGCCAAAAAGCCTATCCAGCCTCATCATGGAGTGTACTAGAAGCCTATGGAATAGACATGGACATGGAAAACTCCTTTTCAAATAACCCCAAAATGCAACCCGCTTGAGAAGCTAACCACTCCCACAATTTGATCGGTACCCTTGGAATGGTCAATGAAGGGATAGAGGAAATGTGTGCAATCCTTAGTGTCATTGCTGTAGGTATGGTCACTTGCCTCATGTGAGCATCCCAAGTGGTTCAATCATAGTCCTTGTGCATCCTTCTCACATGGGTCTTTACTCCTTGCGAGGTAAAGCGTCGATGACACACCGAGCATGGTGTATCACGAGCCGCTCTAGCCAACCCCACACAAGGAGGTGTAGCCATGGCTAGCATAAGAATAATGACATCAATATATGATGTTCCTCTCCATATGTCCTCATGCTTGCAAAATCACAACTCCTCACATCCATCTCACATGAGAAAATGCAATATCTCCAAACCCTAAAAACTTTAAACTCTCATAAATTTCAATTTCCATCTCAAAAAATTTCAAACTAAGTTCCCATGGAACTTGACATGAAAACCAAGAAATAAGAAATGAAATTCCCAACCCATCTTTCTCAATGTGTACTGATCACTATAAACCCTAAAAGACCTAAAACTCCCCATAACTTTCTACTCAATTCTCCATAGATTTAATCTAGGTACCAATGGAACCAGAATTAAGAAACACACAGAATCAACTATTCACTCAAGTGCTGTATGCTAGAAGAACCCTTAGAATATATATTTATTTCCTCTCAATCTCTCTCTCTCTCCTCTCCCATCTCCACTCTCCCAATCATCTCTCGAGGTGTTCCATCATAATTCATCATAGGAAGTTCTCCATAGTTAAAATGTGGAACCGTGTTTGATAGCAGACGCTTCCACCAAATGTACCACAAAACAACCAAGTGTACTACAAAACAAGGTCCTATGTCAATTTGATGCTCAAAAGATTTGAGTGTGACATAATTATGACAAAGAAACTGCCGCTTCATTCAAGAAGACAACAGGGGGTTTTATAAATAGTTGATAGGTTTCAGAAATAATTTTGATGGATTTCTTCAGGCTAAATAAAAAATTCATTTTTATTTTAAATGAACTCTACACGGGGATGAAATGCTAATAACTGAATGGTATAACTGATATTTAGAGCAAGTGTTGTTCATTTATATAAATCAGGCAAGATGTTATGGATATTTAGGAGTGTTGTATCCAAATAAATGTTAGTCAGAATATGTAATGTGACTGACAAATTGGGTTGCTATATGTTTTTGAGAGGGATTCATGAGAATTTTTGGCAGAAGATACCATCTTTTGCCAAAAATGTAGCCCTCCCTGAACTATTTGGTTTGGATGGAAAAGGGTTTGGTGGAAAGGATGCCGCACATTGTGGTTGCAAATCCAAATGTGAGTCTAAAGGTCTTGGTTCTGAATCCAAATGTGAGCTTGCAATGCAATCAGGTACTTGATCTCCCATTGTATAAATTTTTGTTGCCCTTTGGAATAAAGTTTCTTGACCCTCAATCAATTTGTTGGTTGCCGTTGGGTGACAAGGATCATTTTCCATAACTCTTGATCTCCCTTGGCACACTAATCTATTGAAAAGAATCACGGATGGTGAATTCCAGTTTGAATATGGTATGGTAGCCCCCCTAAGCTACTCAAACTGGGATTCACAATTGGTGTGTGCTAGTGGTGTGTAAATGCTCCTATTGCATGTCAGTAAAATAAATGGTGGGTTTAGTAGTTTCAAATTGGTGTGGTGATTCTTTTCAACAGATTAGTGTGGCAAGGCAGATCAAGACCTATAAACCAACATCTTTTCCCATCCACACCGGGTATCAACAGGTGTTGACCAATCAACAAGGACCTTTTGACAACCACAATGGGCAACAACAGGCATCAACGAGCACCAACCAAAGCCAAACTTGGACAGAGAGGGTTTACAAGAACAGATTCATGCAATACTAAATTCTAAACAAAAAAAACAGGTTCATGCATAAGAACAAGACTAGTGCTTAACATTCTCCAAACAATATTACTACATCATGAAGAAGAATAAGAGAAGGACTTGTCCTTATCATATACCAAAGGATATTTTTATTACAAAGGAACGAGTTATTATTCCATTCCCTTGAGATGATGAGCAAGGCATTGTTGCATCACACTTGACTTACTTTCCTTTCTATCAAGCTCCATTTCACTTGACTCCTCTTCAATTGATTCAATTTGTAAAGGTAATTGTTTAACTTGCACTAATGCCCAGAATTTTTAACACCCTTGCAACACAAGCTCCATTACTGTGATGCAAAAATCTATTGAGAGTGAGAGCTACTTGGATCCACACAGGTGTTTGCTCCCACTAGTAGTTCTTTTGAAATACCCTATGATCCTTATCAGATCTATTAATGTTGAAAAAGAATCAATGTCCATTCTAGTAAGCTTGCAAAATGCCTTCACATCTAGGCTTCTTAAATATTTAATTACAAATTCCCAGGTATGTAGCTCTATGCAAATGTGCATCTCCAATCCACTAAGCAATAGTTCTAGCATATCTAAATCTTGTCTTCATTTTCTAGTTCATCCAACATTGTCTCCAAATTTAATTGGTTAATCCATTGTATACATTTCCTAATTTTTCTGGTTATTGTCCACAGAGTGTTACCTCTTGATATGCTCTACACTATTTTCCTTAATTCTCAAATCCATCTGCGAACAAATACAATTCTCAAATCCACCCGCGAAAAAATACAATGAATTCACACTTTCTATAGAATGAACACTGAAAGAAGATTCTTTGAGAAAAATTAATCACTATGAAATTCACACTCTCTGAAATGTAGAGAGACCACTCAAGCCAGTAAATCCACACTCTCTAGACCAAGAGAACCATTCGAGCCAAGAATTTGATTATTATGAATTCACATTGGTAGAGAGACCTTTTCAAGCAAATAAATTGAGGAATTTGGATGGCACTGCAACTGAATTCACTCCCCGTCCTTCCCACCCATCCTCAGTCAATATCTTGATCTCTCAATCTAGATCTAGAGAAGAACCATTCCCCGCTTTGGTGGCTAGCACCTAGATTCAAATTAAGTCTAGAGTCAAATTAAGTCAGGCATTTCATTAACCTTAAATTGTAATTAATGCTTTACGGTCTACCAACAGAAAACTTCATATCCTTATTTCCTACATACCACTTATTATGGATGGAGTTTGCTAATAGTAAGGAACTTGGACAGAAGTCCATAGTGGATCCTTTTCTTCTTTTTACCCGAATCCCATACCGATTTTGTTTACACTTTGTACAAACTCATATGGAAATATACATAGCTTAGCTTAGTAAAACTGTTTTTGAAACCCCCTAACGTCCTACCTTTGATCACCGGAAATACTTGAAGCTCTTATGAGACCAACACACCTAACCGGACTATATGAATACCTTTATAGTGCAAGTAGTCGGACCGGGTCCTCCAGACAGACAGACAGGATCCTTTTATAGAAATTGATTAAACCTCACCAACAATTTAAGCAATAAAAATGCCAGTTCACTACCGAACCGATAGCCTGGGAAACAACAAAAGATGACTTCCCTCAATGTCATGCGAGCACATACTTTCGGTGTGATAAGTACTATCCGACTTTCACTCCTGTACAAAACTCACCGAATACGTTAGAGCTTGAATTTACGATAGATGTAATAACTGGAGCAGGAAAAACAGTGTCTTCTAATAGGAATTGTAGATGGCTGGTTTACTGACGCTACTTCGACCCGGCCGTCAAGAGTGGAGACTCTTGACGGCCGGGACTAAATGTTCCGTTGTAGACCTCGAGAGGGTAGTTGCTAGTTGCTGGCATATAGTGGTATTCTGTTGTAAAAGACTAGAGGAATTAAATGAGAAAAAAGCGACATCATGGAAAACACGAAGGATAGGAAGACCCATCAAGCCCGTTCAGGTTGAAACAAAAGAGGTAAAATGTGGAAAAGGAATGCAATTCCTAAATGATCTATCCTTGAGCTTTGTTAATACAAGGAAAAGAAGATAAATGCATTCAAAAAAGTGTACATCCAAAGGCTTATGCCTTCCTCCTGAGTAGAGTACCTTGCAGAGTCCTCCCGGATATGCTGTACGCTTTTGGAGTAACTTAAGAAGTACCATGCTAATCTAAAAAGGGGGTGTAGTACTAGTGCAAGGGTTTCAACATATGATGTGAGAATTATAATAATAGATAATAGATTCATAATAGATTTGGGTAGGAATGGAAAATATATATAAATTCTTCAAAAACTGACCTCCTTAAGTATGGTAGCAATACTTAGCTCATTTAAGTAAAAGTAAGAGTTATGATTTGAAACCTACATCTACCTTTCTCTCGCGGAAAACTACGCAGAGGAGTTAGAAGAGTATCAAAAGAGTACTTAGCCAAATTGTAGCACAGTAGTGCTACAATTTGCAAATTACGTCTACATGGAGAGAACAAGATTTAATATAATAAAATTAAGAAATAAAATTATTTTTACTTATTATTGATAATAAAAAGTAATACAAACACTACATAGATAACTTTGGAGATTAAGAAAATACCATGGGATACATATGAGAAGAAAAAAATTATAAATAATATTTTAAGTGGCTGATATAAATAAAGTTCTTTTGGATGGATATGTGATATATTTATACAAACAAGTAATAAGATAAATTTTAAGAACTAGAATACTTTGCTTCTTATTGTGAGAAAATAATAGAGTTATACAAAGTAAAATTACAAGGCATATTTTGATTGAAATAATCAAAGTAAAGAAAGAAAATATGAATTTGATGAAAATTCATAGCCAAACTTAACAACATAAGCATAAAAGTGTATGTGATTCTTGAGTTATATGAGATATTGGATATATGTTGATCATTACCTCTGAAGGTTTGATAGTTTGATGTCTCTTATGGAGTATATTCAATTATGATCAACCATACAATAGAAGCAATTACTCTCTCCAAAATAAGTACATAAGAGATCAAAAGAAATTCAATTAATATTATACATCCAATAGTATTTTTTTCCATCTGCTAGAAGTGCAAATTTCCATATGCCATACTCTTTCAATGGATTGAGTTCTTCTTTCATAGCACTCGTTAATCCTTGTTATATGGTGAAGATATTTCTTGATGAATTGTCTATGGATCTTCTCTAATATCTTGCTCAACAAGGTACACTAAATTAACAGGAAAAAATCTTCTCTCACAAAGTCATCATCTTTCTCACATAGTATATGCTAGCTCCTCCTACCCTCTATGATTTTGGTGAGATCAAAGTTATAACATTGTAATCTAGAAGGTTGGGGGTTGATTTTTATTGATCATGATCGATTGTCACCTTATCAAAATTTGTGATGTATGTTGCTTCTTCGAGTCCTAGACTTCTTGTTGGTGGGTCCGTTTAAACCTATGCATTGGTAAACAACAAGAGGATTGGACCACCACTCCAAGACCATTCATGACATTCCATGAGAGAGAGAGCACACAAGGAAGGTAAGTGAGAATGAAGAGAGAGAGTGTACTCCTCTCATGTATATATAGTGTACATGTGTATCCTAAATCCTAATATAACTATAGAATGAGAATGAAGTCACTACAAGCTTGGGATAGTATCAACACTCCCCCTAAAGCTCAACTCAATATCATGTACACCAAGGCAAAGCATGAAAGCCTCAAACTTGTCTCAAGATAAACATCAACTATATGAAAACATCACCTTTGTGAAAACATCAGCTAAATGCTCTCTTGTGCCAACAAACTTAAGCTCAATCTGCCCTACAAGAACCTTCTCCCTAACAAAAAGATAGTTCACCTCAATGTGCTTAGTCCTAGCATGAAACACATGGTTACTAGCCAACTATACACTACTCATGTATCTTAAATATAAAAATAAAAATAAAAATAAAAATATATAGGCACCCCATTTAAGTCCTTGGGATCTTTTCAAACAGACTAACTTTCCAACCAAGGATGTATCAAGCCAAATAGTTCTTGGGTCAAAGGTTGTTCAAGGCCAAGGGTCTTCTTTTAGGGTGAAGGTCTTTGAGGACAAAGGTCTCCTTTGCCAAGTTTTGTACAACCATGAGCCTTCTTCATTGAAGCCCCACAGTGTAGGTTCTCCACCTTGCTTCATAGCTATTGACCTTCTCACGTTGCACATCTATTGGTTCATCTTCCTCCTACCAAATGCATTTTCCTTGAGTCAAAGAAAAATCATCATAATTCTTCCTTCTTCCTTGCCAACAGGCTATTTCTTTGTGCTTCTAACCAAACTAAGGAATTTGAAAGAAGAAGGTGTATGTTGAGAAGTGGTGAGGTCACATTAGGTTTATCTTATCATTCCAAGGCATTAGGATATGCAATCTTTATTGCTCAACATGTATAAGCATCCAATATCATCATATCCCAAACCATGGTCTTCTATAAGGCACCTTGAAAAATGGCTATGTTAATAATCAACAAATAGTCAATTTTCTTGATCCTATGGCATCATCCCAAGAGGCCAAGCTATAAATCTCTCCTTGGAAATAGCTCATTGGGAGGGATGGTATAGGGTATGTATTCTTCCTAATCTAATCTAGAACAAAGTTTCCAATATAATTTTCTTGAAATTGAGCATTGCATCTACAAAGACTTTGGATAAGTCAAATGAAATTACTTCTATTACAAACTCAAGTTCGCCTAATCAAGATGATAACTACTATTGTGGTTCATACCAAACTTCTCATGGGGCTATGTGTAGACTAGAGGAAATGTTTGTGGAAGTCCCATTAAGAGCACATGGATTACAAATATAGAGTGTTCATTGTGGAATAGGTTAGAGAAAGACCAAACTACAGGGCTTGAAGTAGCAGAATAGGGTTGCCAAATAGACCCAATATTAATTATGAAAATAAAAACTACTAAGCTTGGATAAGTTTTTGTAGATATTTTAGCTCTCAAATTAGTGTAGTTTGGATAACAAAAGCTATAATTCCCCATTGGTGCATGTATGTTGTTTTGAGATAGTAAGTTTTGCATTGCATGTAGTTGAAAGATATTGTTTGTATGGAGTTTAGCTAGACTTCTAAATTAGCCATGATTAGTTGAGTTAACCACAGCTAAGATAAAAATAACAATGTTTTAGAGTTTGATAGAGTGAGCACAATTATTTTGGATTCCATTATATTTAACTTTTATTATTTCTAAATTTTTGGCTTTGAGGAAAAAGTTTGAGAACTCTTGGGTGCAAAATTTTCCATAGTCCAAGGATAGCACATGCAAAGGAATCTTTGACTTAGTCGTTTTGTTCAGATAAGACCATATGCTTATCTGGATTATAACTAGGATTTTTGATATTGCCTTAGGCTTTATATCAGTATGAAAGAGGATGATGAGGAAGTACTCATCCTTTAATTTGCAAACTATATTTCATTGACTCCACTAGTGAGAAATGGCTTAAGTCTTGGAGATGCCTTAGAGTTTTAGCATTGGAGGAATGGCATGGAGTCTGGATCTACACCTTCTTAGTCCATGTTGTGCTACCTTTATAGCCATTAGAGGTTACCTTGAGTGCATAAAAATTGGGTTATAGTGTAGTGGCCAAAGCTTTGCATTGATCTTTAATGATTAAATGAGGGTTATAAATTATATAGAGTCAAAGAACACATAGCTCCAACACACCAAGAAAAAAATAAGGAATAAATAAAATAAAATAAAATAAGAACTTGGTGGAAAGTATGAGGAAAATTTTATCACAAAGGGTTTCCTATGCCTCCACATCATCTCCTCCAAAACCTCCACATGTGGAACCATCACCAGTGTGACTTGTATGCAAAGAGAAGAGAAGAAGTGAGAGGAGTCAACAAAATCTCTATCTCTTGCTTCAATAAAGACCAAGATACATGTGTTGGCAAGGAGACAATTGCAATCATCACCAATGTTATATGGATTATTCTATAAAAAAATTCTAGCTCATGAATTAGAAGACAACACAACTCTACATTGCATTCTATGATAAAGTGTTTGTACTCTTCAACAATAGTATATACCTACCCCTCATATCTTTTTCTACATTGTGGCTTTGCTTCTATATATCATGGAGAAGGAAATCCTCACCAAAAGTAAATGCAATTTATTAGCATAAATGCTTGCCATTGTTTGCTTCTTTCAAGCCAAAAAATATAGGGAGGTCTTCCATTAGGATGAGATGGAAAATGACTCCAACAAATATTCCATGTACTTTCTATACCTTTTGCACCTCAATCACCTCATAGCTATAACAAGAGGTCCAAGGCATGTTGTAGCATGCCTCTTGTCTATAGCATATTTGTTACTCAAGGCTAGTTTTTCTAGCCTTGGCACAATATCATAATGTAATCCTCAACCAAATATGCCCATGGAATTCTTGGCGTCTTGTGGGACCTATAGCATCAACCCTTAGGATATGTCATACTCCAAGATTGTCCTTTGCCTTACTATTATCCTTGGAGACCCTCATCTTTCAAACCCTCATGAGCCAACATACCTTGTCATCTTCCTCCCTTTCCATATCCTCAATTACATGTTAAGCATGCTATAAATTGTCAAAAGATCCATCTAATAATCCATCACCATCTCCTAGTTACATTGAGAGAAATATTCTTTCATGAAGGTATGTCCAAAAAGTGGAACAATCCTCTTGGGAGAAGACTTATAAACTAATCACATCCAAGGCAACAACTAACCAAGGCTTTGGAGGCAACACTAAACAAAATTATCTCTATTGGCCAGATCAATGGCCCATCATTAGAAAGGGTGTACAAAAGCAGATCAAGTGTTTAAGGATTTATTGCTAGAAGAACTCATTATTCATGGATATCATCAAAGCATGCAGACTCACAATCATGGATATAGCGTCTGGCTCTCCAATCTTGGAAAACTTCATATTCTACTCCAACTAAGACTTGGTTTTTAATACCACCATCTTTGTTTCATGCTAAATGCCCCTTGTGATGAAATGGTAGAAAAGGTAATATTAAGGAAAAAAAATACTACCATGATCCCATTTTGAGTCTTGCATCAACATCCCATTCCAAATTGGCTAACTTTTGACGTCATTACAAACATTCACCATCCATTAAATCTTAGATACTTGAGGATCCTCCTTTGCCAATTTATGAGTTTCATAGCTCATCCTGACTAGATATACTATGCCATTGGACTACTTACTAATTGGTTTCACAACATAAGTTCCATTAATTTTAATGCCTTGATGATGTGTTGTGGTCCATATTTGGCTTGATTCTAACATCCTTTAGATACTACCATTTCAAACACAAAATATCATTTCTATATAACTTAACTATTTTTGTACTATCTAAGTACTTTTCATACTTATCAACATAAAACTAAAGGAAAAAGAGATACTTTTCACTCTCCTCCTAAGACAATCAAAGAATCAACCTTGTTTTGTAAAGACCATAGATTCTAAGAATACTCAAGCAAAATTTCAAAATAGAAAATATCTTTGCCTTTTTTAATAAATCATCTCTAAATAAAAATTGTGATATAATTTTTTTCTACAATCTTACTTTATCAATATTTAATTTTTCTTTTAAGATGCTTTAGTACACATGGTTGTTAAATTGCTATGTGTCTTTTGAAAAATTATGGATAAGAGTGTCTTGCTTGATTGATTGAGATAGCTACACCATAAGATACCATAAAATAAGGTATGGATAAAGCTACAATATTATTGAGAGTATTTATTTATGAGATTTTTTCTACATCCTTAGGTCAAAGAAAGTAGAACTAGACAAATATGTGCTCATAAAGGTATAGAAGTTATTCTCTAATGCAAGAGCAAAAGCACTACCCTTAGAAATAGAGAAATTGAACTTGACATTATCCTTTTATGTCTTGAATTCAAAGTTCAGACCTAGAGTGGAACAAAGAACAAAACTTGAATCTCTATTTGTTTGGTCAATAGGAGTAGAAGAAAGAAAGAAGAGAAATATATATCAAGGAAGGAGGAGTGATAAATCACAATTTTTTGGTAGAGGAGAAAGAGAAATTAAGAACCTTCTTGATTTTTTGGAAATCAGGAGGGGAAGAAAAAGACCCAACATCAATTGAATTTAAATGGAAAATCACAATGTTATTAGTAAATCAAAGTACTTGTAAGAAGGAATCATGGAGCTCAAGAAAATAAACTAAGAAGGAAGATTATTTGTACATTGTAATCAAAAGATTAAAGATCACCATTGATAATGCTTGCAAATTTTCAACAATTGAGAGCAAATTTTAGCTTAAAAAATAACAAATGAATGTTAACAACAACTATTTTATAGAAGAGTCAAAATGACTACTACTACCAATGATTATAGAATCTCCAATGATTTGACTACAAATTATAGCTAATGTTTGTATACCAAGCTCCCTAAATGTTGAGCTTATTGATATCATTGTAATCTTCAACTAAATGTTGTTCATCCATGCTTACAAGACTCCACAAACCTTGATGGTATGTGTTTAGGTGAATGATGTTTACCTTGACTCATACACCTACCGTTACACTACTTCTTAGGTATCTTACTTATTTACATAGTGCTACTATAAATTATGAGCCCTGCAAAGAATGCCTTGACCTTGCACTCTATTGTTAGGGAGTATGAATTTTAAAAAATACTCTTTATTTATCTATTATCAATCATTATATGTAAAAATTATATTAGCAATTCATTCCTTGCTTTGCTTGGAGTCAAAAGAATAGCTAGAATTAGATCTATATACTTTGCTTTGTTTTCTACTATTTCTTATTTTTATTCATTCCTAGTTTGGATAAGCATATGACCAACTAGAATTTGAACTAGATGCTCAACTCATTTTTTGGTTATCTAGAATGAAAAGAATATCTTATGTAATTGTTTACTTGAACTGTCCAGGCCTGGAAATTGAGACATGTGTACAATACAATAGGAAACCCAAAAACAAGAAATTTTGAGACTTATTCACTAAACAGAAAGAGTCAACTAGATTCAGGTTTGTATAATTGAAACAACTCTTTTCTTCACCTAAAGAGGAATTAACCATCCAAGTTAATTTGGATTGAAAATTTGTTGAAAGCTTAAAAATAATAATTGATTCATATGGCAAGGATCCAAGTTAATTTGGATTATAATCAAGCTTTCATCTTACAAATTTAGCCATTTATTCTCATATTTTATTTGATTACATTAAAAATAATGTATTTTCTTATAAGTTTACACCATCATAAAATTCCTCTTTGACAATGAACATCTATCTTTGCAAGTGAAGCTTGGCAACTTTAACCACCAAGCTGGTAGTTATCAAAGTACTTTAAACTTAGGATACTACAATTATTTGCAGATTGACAAATATCCATTTATAATTTGGATTATTATTCCCCTTTGTACCAACAGCATAATTTTTGGGAGAAATTTTTGTAAACACTAAAAGAAAGATGTTCCATGACAATAGCAACTGAATAAACTTTTTTTTCTTTGAGCTTTTTCTTTTCTTTTCTTTTTCTTTAAGCCTATGTTTTTAAAACTAGTCTAACATATTTGGAAACTCTAGAACCTTTTGTTTAATGAAGCATGAAAGATCATAGATAAAAAAAGCTAATATCATAGTAAATAAAGGTTTTCTCCTTATTACTATGATGAAAAAGTAGGTGGAATAGATTCCTTAGTATGGTTGTATTTCTTATGGTTATTTGTGGTATATCCATCGAGTTGTCTATGAATGGAGAATTGGATGGAGATCTTCTACTACTTGGAAAAATTATCTATTTTAGTTGATTTTATATTAGAATTTTTTATCTAAAATATAATAAACTATTTGGGAAAAGGAACTAAGAAAGAATAAAGCTAAGAGCAACAATCTAGAATTTTGCAATCAGAATTACATTTTTCTTGCAAAAACCTATTCCCAATAACATTATAACATAATATCTACAACAAGGTTTATGCTCCACAAATCTATAGCAAAATTTCTTATCATATCATTGGTCCACAAAGACCAATGCTCCATATCTCCTTGTTCATATCTTTTGCAATGCTATATGATACAAATCTTGTAAACAAAATCTCCATAACTTAGAACCTCAAGATATTAAATATAATAACTTGAGGAAAAACATTATAGTCTTTTTTCAAATAATGGTTTGGTCCCACAGAGGTACAACTTAGAAATTATCATATACAAAGAAATGTGTCATAATTTAGTCTTGTGCAATTTCTTATTTTACCTCTTGGGCAAATATAACCCTTTGAGAAGAGGACTATGACACCAAGAAGATGCACAGTGGAAAAAAATCAATTAAATCCCTGAAAATAGGAAAATTATAATACAAAGGGAAGTTTGGAAAGTGATGTTCCAATCCAAAGGTGCCAATATCCTTTGAAAGGTCTCTTGAACATATTTGGAAGATGTGTGTTCTACCCTTTACAAGAAGCAAGTAACATTATCTTTGGAAGGAGGTTCTCAGCTTTGCAAGGCATGCATCTTCAGAAGATATCCTTTCATTCCAAAGGCCAATGTTTCACCCTTCGCAAGCACCACCTCTTCAACAATTCAATATCTTTGTGAATATTTATTGATCAAGTTTGTGTATTTAGGTTACTATCAAAATTAAGTTACATTGAAGTTCCATCAAGGCATCACATTTAGATGATTGTAAGTTTGCTAAGGAACAAACACACAAAGCAACTAATAGTTATTATTGAGATTCTTCACCAAGATACAAACATGGATAGAGAATAGTTTCACAAGGATGAGAAAGTGATGGGTAGCACAAGAGCCCTTCATTTATTCACCATTCAATAATACAAATAATAATTCAAGCGTTGCACTTAAATAGTCATAGTTGCTAGGGATGACAAAAATAAACCTAATAAAACTACTACCATTTTAGATGGGTACCAAGAAATAGAAAATCTTGTTGATCCAACTACTCTTTTGATCTCTAATAGTACTACAACTATAAGCTGGTATGAGGGGATTGCTAACAATTCTAAAAAGTGTTCTTATTTTATTGACTCCTCTTGCTCTAAGTACATTATTCCTTGCACAAATTGCTTCTTTACTTCTAATGCATTTGGCATTTCATAACAAAAGATGCTCTATAGAGAGTGGTGAATATATTGGACAACATACCCAATGGTCTCCTTTGGGTCTGGTCTGAAAAATGAAAAATCCAGAAGTTGGTTCAAAATTCACATATCCTAGTTTATGTGGCATGTTTTCTATCCTTACATTGATTCTTGACCTTGAGTCATTGGAACTAACTTCATAATAGATCTTGATCTCAACTTTGATTTCTAATGAGTCTTAATCTTCCTATTCTATTTGGTAGATGGCAAGTAGATCCTTCTATTCCATATTCTTCATGTGCTTTAGTGCCAATGTAAGCTGCTTCTTATAAAATTTATTGTCCTCCTAAAATTACTTGAAAGTAATATTAGCCTTAGTTCAAGTGAGGGCAAGCACAATGTCATATTGTGGGACATCCTCCATCATGTCCTTCTTCTTCTTCTTCTTCTTCTTCTTCTTCTTCTTCTTCTTCTTTGAAAGGACATCCTTCATCAATGCTTCCTTCCAAAGATCTTTTGGCAGGATCACATTTTCCAAAGGTGGTGTTTTAGTGAGATTTAAGGTACCTTGTGATATAATGGTAATAGCCATAGCTCACTTCGGTTCAAAAACTAGAATTGGACCTATGAGTGTCTTCAACAGTTCTTCTTGAATCAATTCTTCTACCTCCTTGCAAATATCTAAAGGGAAGGTTGAATTGGTGGGCTTTGGCATTTTTTTTCTCTTGAAGCCACTTCCTTTTAAAGATCCTCTATTTCCTCATCTTTTAGATGATTCCTCCCTTTGAGTGTTTTAAGGAGCTTTCATTCCTTCTTTGATAAAATTTCCTTCTTGCACACTTGCTTGATCTTTGCATCTAAAGGAGATGATGAATCCAAAGAGCCTTCCTCCCATAAGGTCTTCTTGATAGACCTTGTCTTTCCTTGATTGATTTCCAAATCTAGCCATTTCTTTTCCTCAAAGTACAAGATATCATCCAAATCAAGTTCCTCCAAAGTGATAGAATGCATGTTGGTCTTAAGCTTAGTGGTAGGTGAGGTAGGAGAAAATTTAACTTGAGGTTTTGGTGTGGGTAGTTGAGGATAATTTTCCCCTACATTGCTTAGCTCTTTGCAATTAGAACATAATAGAAGATACCCAATCTGCTTATGGGGTTCTTGGCAGTTAGGGAACCCATGTCCTAGTGCACCGCAATTGTAGTACGCACCAAAGTAGAAGTAGAAGTACTCTACTTCTACTAATAGTGCAAGAGTTGAATATAGCATGGAAACTTTAGAGCCAATTTTGGAAGCCTGAACAAATGAATTAGACCTTGAATATGTGCAAATTCTTCTATTTAGGAAAGAAATGCCTAGCTTTCTCTCCCACCTTTTTGTCTCATTGAGAACTTTCCAATGGTACCTCATGCATGTGATTTGGGATTCCTATAAGAATATTCTCTAAAGATTCTCTTTGGTCAAAGCTTGTTTGACCAACCAAATAGGACCAAAATTGACATGTTATCTAAGCATGCAACTAATCTACCAGTAGAGCTTGTGTACATGTCTCAAATCCATATATTTGATCCAAGGGTGGTGCTTCTCTTGAGGGAATCTTCTTTGTTATGTAATAAAGACAAGGTGCTCCTTTGGGGCATTAGATTTTTGAGTATGAAGCTTTGTGTTTCCTCTTCCGGGTTTCTCTTGGGGTTCTCATGTCCTTGGAATATTACAATGGTATCAGAGTAGGTGTTCAATCCAAGAGAGTGGATTACCCCTCTTTGAGGAACATGGGCTACTAAGACTGAGTAGTTTCAAGAAACCATAGTGCAATTGATAGAGTAGGAGTGTTTTAGAGAGAGGATGGGATGGAGGCTCTTGGAGGATAATTTCTTGCACTTTTCATTCTCTTCTTGAATTTTTTCAACATCAAGATTATGTTTATGTAGTGAGAGCAAGTAAGAGTATATATCATTTACCATTTTGGAGTAGAGTTCATCAATATAGTGATGAATTCACCAAACTTGATGATTCAACTTGTAATGATCTATGATAGAGAGTGATATTTGATAATCTACATTCTATTGTGATAGATATAAATGTACCAAATCCTCTCCTTTTCAACACTCAAGTAGAAATTGGTTATGTGATTAGACCAAAAGTGATGTTTTGGGATTTTATAATCCGTAAATTTGGTGAGAAATATTATCAATGAGTGATAGCCTCTAAAGTTCCAATGGTAGTCCCAAGAATTTATGCCCCCTCTTGAGTGATCATATTAACTATATATTGAAGTAGGAAGTAGCTATTGAGCATTTGTTGTGTGTAAGAATTATGGAACCGTAGTTATATGATTTGATGCAAGGAATGTAAGGGATGTTGAACAAGTTTTGGGAGATCAAGATGAACATGGAGGCATTGCAAAGTCAAGTATGTACCTTTAGGAATGATCAAGCAATGCAAGAAGGGAAAGTATCTCAAAACCCAATACCAACAACCAAAGTACCTGGAGAGTCACTCATGCTAATGACACCAACCCGGATCAACAATGAAGTCATATTATTACTATGGATGAAAAAGACATGCAATATTGAGCCTCACAAGGGGTAATGTTCCATGGGAGTAGTGGAGAACTAGATTTCAAGAATGAATTGATACTTCAAGTTATTCACAACAAAGATCACCAATCATTTTGCATGCATGTTTGCATGTGGGTTCTTGACCAATGAAGCACTCATATGGTACAATGCTTGGGAATGATCAATGTTGGCAAATGGAAGATAGGTCACTTGGACATCAATACAAGAAGAGTTGTTGAAGAATCTCCAATCTATGGATTCTATGCAGATGTGACAACCCGGTAAATATCACTTTTGCGGAAATCGGGTAAGTAAAGTTTGTTCCCACAGAGATACGAGTCAGAACTGGTCAAATACAAAGCAAAGTAACAATTTCAGTTCTTCTTGAGTTCTTCTTTAGTCTCTCAGGTAGAAACCACATCCAAAAGAGAGTAACAAGCACTGATTCGCAGTCTTGTCACAAATTAACACTCCTTAATCACAACTCCATCAAATCTTTCCAAACAATCTTGATTGTGATGATTCAGGCTCTCTCGAAAATGGCACTTCACTGCAAAACGACTTTGCCTCAGAATTGTGTTCCACCCCTCCATTGAAGGCACAACTTCCTTGATCGAAATTGCTTCACATCAACTTTGGATTGCACTCACAAATGCAAAATACTACCAACACTACAATTCCTTCTCAGATTTGTCAAGGCATTGCTCCGATTGCACTTCACTCAGGATCAAACACACAGAATGAAGATCAAGGCTGTGGAATCCAACATCCAACAAACACTCTGACTTGCACTTCAAATTTCTCCACACACTCACAAACATAGACACGAAGTTGATACTTGGAATCAAGCTCAAGCGACGAGCACTACTTCACAACACTTTGCTTTATCTATTCTCAGAAATTAGAGCACTGAACAACATTTCTCTGCGAATGCCACTCTTAAGTAGTGAATCAATCGACAATTCTAACAACTATACTGTTCTACAATAACTCTTCTAACCTGGAGATCCAAAATGACAATGCACCTCTTCATATTTACCTCTTCAAATCTCAAATTTGTTACTACTCCGATCCAATGTCTACTTCTTCTTCTTTATTCAAACCCGAACCCGAAGTAATCTTACTTCCTACTACTCTTTCCTTGGGTTTTACAACTTCCTAATTCTTCCACTAATTCTAACATTTCTCCTTCCTGATCTGCAATTCCTATCATAATTAAGCCTTCTAAATCTCTATTTCCCAACCCACTCTTCTCTAAAGTGTCAAATGTCAAATCCAAAGACACCTGCACTCCTATCTCTCTTACTTCGGGTCTAACTACTATCAATTCCTTTACTAATTCTATTGTATCATCGTCAAGAATTGTAATTGAAAACATGAATACACTATCTACACTTTCAATTTGTAACCCACTTTCCCCTAATCACTCATGTAACTGACCCAAAGACAATTATTATATGATCTTGCACTTTGGGTTTATTCACTACTACTACTTCTCCTTCAATTTCTATTCCATCTTCAATCTGAACTGAAATTGAAGTCATGGGTATTCTAACTATCTTCTTTCCCTACTCTAACTTCCTTTGATCCCTCTAGCAAAACTCCCAAGTCACCTTCACTGCACTCCAAGGTCCGACTTCCTCAGATTTAGTCGGTCATCTTAGTCTTGAGACGAAGTCTTTAGACACAAAGTCATGTAAACCCGAAGTCCATCTACTCCAAAAACTTCAAATGTTTATAATTTCTTCTACAGACTTCCAAACTTTGCAATTTTGGTAGCAATGGAAAGCCCTGGACAAGACTCTTCCAACAAGATATAATACGCTTGATTTGGAATTGTGTGCATTGAGATATAGCCCCTGCAAGAATCCTGACCTGCAACTTCTATTTCTCCTTCGGGTTTGCTCTCCTTCAACGTCTGATCCGAGTTTTTCCCTCCTCTGACACAAAGTAAACTTCTTTGGGTTTCATCCAGTCCAAGTCCTTCTTCCTCTAACACAAAGTTGACTTCCTCAAGCTTGATCAAAACACAAGTTTGCACTCATTTCTTCTCCATTTGGTTTCAATTTGGTTTCAGTAAGGCACTTCTTCTTCAAAACTCGTCCAAAATGAAAAATATGGGTACCACAGCAGATGGCCCGGACTAGACTATGGGAGTTGAAGCAAAAAAACAACATACAAGAGTATGTGGAGGCATTTCTTGATCTCCAAGTTGCAATAACAAACATGAGTACAAAAAATATTTGGATAATTTCAAACAAGGGTTAAAAGATCAAATTACCAAGAAGTAATGGAACCAAATCCTTGCACTATTTTTGAAGCCATTGCTTGCACTCAAAGCATAGTGGAGGTGCTATTCTTTGAAGAGGTGAAGAAATAATCCGGACTCAATATTATTGGGTTGACACACAACATTTAGGTGGACCAATTCCTATAGAATTGTGCAACATCTAGTTTTGAGACTAAGGAGCATGACCGCTCCAAGGAGAACAAGGACTGGAGGAAGAAAGGAGAGATGGAGTCACACAAGGAGAAGGGACTCAAGCAAAACAATATTGTTGTTACAATTGAAGCCAAGTTGGGCACATAGCCATCAACTATTGTGCTCATCTACCTAGAGGCCCTTGGCTTCCATACAAGCAATCTTTGAACAACATGGAGAGACAAATTGAACATGAGGAGGACGTAGAGATCACATTAAAAATAAAGATGGCTAGTAAATGCACCTTATGGCCTTATTAACTTAATGGAAAAGTAAAAAGATGAGGAGAGGAAGAGGACACATGTGCAAAGATTAAGGAAGACAAACTCATAGATGATTGTAATGAATGGAGTCATAGAAGGCAATTAGGTGAGAGTATTGATACACCCTAGAGCAACAAAGAATTTCTTGTCTTGCTCTATTGCAATAAGATTGGGGATGGATCTAGAGAAGGATGAGAATGAAAAATATAGTTTCCTAATGGGCAGATAGAGAGGATTGAGTTATTACTTAGAAAGGTAGCACTCTTTGTAAGAGAGTATCAAGAAGCAATTGAGTGGCAAGTGATATGTTTAGCTTGTTATGATGCAATCTTAGGCATGCAATGGATGGAGCATTATAACCCTATGGTTCATTGGAGGAAGAAAGTAGTGAGAACTTGCCAATGGAAGATAATTGATGTTAAAGGAATATCACACAAGCAAGAATTGAAAAATTCCCATAAACATCCGTCAAAACTATTTTTGAAACCTCCTAATGTGCATGTCTATTGTCTTTTGGGGCCTAAATCAACAAATGATGAAGAAAAAATACCCTTTACCCACATGGATGACCTATTTGAACAACTCAACATGGCAAAACACTTCACCAAACTTGATCTGCAGAGCTAATACAACCAAATCTAAATTGTGGAGGAAGATGTATACAAAAATGCTTTTCAAACAAGGTATGGCCACTTTGAGTACCTTCTAATGCCATTTGGCCTCACCAATGCACCAGCCAATTCATGAGTTTGATGAATGACACATTTTATCCGTACTTGGATAAATTTGTTATCATCTTCCTATATGACATCTTAGTCTATACTAGGATAATGATGGAATAGAAGCAACATTTGCAAGAAGTCCTCTAGATTTTATGGCAAAATCAGTTTTATGCCAAAATCTCAAAGTGCAAGTTTGGCAAGTCTGAAGTAGACCACTTGGGGCATAGAGTAAGTAAAAAAGGTATCCAAGTGTTAAAAAATAAAATAGAGGTCATTCAAAAATGAAGTGCGCTAGAAGATCATACTCAACTCAGAGTAGAATGAAAATATCACACCATTGAATGAGAAGAGCTGGCCATTGTCCTTGCAACCAAGCATTGGAAGCACTATCTTGGTGAGAAGGCATTTTTAGTAGAGATAGACCACTAACCTGTAGTCTACCTTGAGATACAAAAAGATCTATCTTGTCAACACATTTGGTGGGCTGAGTGGAGATAATGGTTCAATATGACAATCACATATATGGAAGGCAAGAAGCAACTTGTAGATGTATTCACCCGAATGCCAATGGAAAAAAATTTGGTGGTAGAGGTCAAGATGAACCTTAAATTTTGGCCAAGGATTCTTGTTGCTAAAAAAATGGATCTATAGATTGCAGAAGCTCAATCATCCAAAGCGCATCACCAACACCCAAGGACTCACCTTTTGTGATGGTAGGTTATGGATCCCGGATGCCATGGAGATAAGAACCACCATCCTAGCAAAACGTCATGATCTGGCCATTGCAGGTCATGTTGGAGTGGATAAGACCTTAGATGCAGCCAAACTCATCTTGGGCCATTACTATTGGCCCAAGATAAACAATGATGTGATGGACTATGTTTGGAGCTACCTACTTTGTAAAAATAAATTTCTTCTAACCAAGCTCTTGTAGGAATTTTTCAACCGTTCCCTACTTACACAACATTGGGAACAAGTAAGCATAGATCTGGTTTGTGAATTGCCAAAGACTACCTCATGGTTTGACTCCATTGTAGTCTTTGTTGACTAACTCAACAAAATGATTCATGTGTGTTCTACCACCAAGGATGTGATTACTCCACAACTAGCTCAAGTGTACTTAGATGCAATATTTCTCATGATGGCTTGTCTTTAGTACTAGTACTAATAGAGGCACTCAATTCACTAGTTTGTTTTGGAGAACACTCTTTGATTTCTTCAAAACCTAATTGGCCATATCCATGCCTTACCATCCACAAACCTATGGAAAAATAGAGTGGACTAATCACACTATTGAAGACATGCTTTGGGATGTCACCTTAGATCAAAAAGAGAGGTAGGACAACTTACTTCCATTGATGGAATTTACTTACAAAAATTTAGTGAATGCATCCACACAAGTCACACCGTTCTTCCTCCTGTATGGAGAGCATCCTTTCATACTTTTGAGCTTGATAATCCATCTGGTGGTTACCAAGGTTGAAGTTATCAACACTTTGGTTTCTAAACCCAACAAGTTGTAGAGAACATCAAGCATAGGTTGCAAATTGCCCAGAATCAATGAAATTAGTATGCAGATACACATTATCGGCACATGGAGTCCAACATTGAGGATCAAGTCTTGCTTTCAATAACCAACCTCATGTTAGTTGGCCCTTTTAAGCTCAGACCTTGCTTTATTAGGCCTTTTTCTATTCTTCATAAAATCTGCATAATGACCTATTGCTTCAAGCTACCACCACACATGAGGATCCATCTAGTATTCCATGTTTCCTTACTATACAAATATGCCTCACAGCCTCCCACTTTCCTTAGGACAAGGTAGGACAAGGTCATACAAGACATTTGACCTTGTCCAACACTCATTGGTGGCACAAAGGAATATGAAGTTGAATGTATATTCTCCAGAAATGCATCTCATGACTATACTAGCTCCTTGCCTTCTTGCAAAGAAAATTGGGGAAAATTCAAAGTCTATTAAGGCCTTACTCTTCTTTTTTTTCAAAGGAGATGGCCTCAAACTCCTTAATGAACATATTAGGATTGTGATCTTTGTTTCATCCCCTTAAATCTCTAGTATCTATGGCATATAGATGGCACAAGAGTTGCAATTAGTAGTAGTGGTAGAGATATGTAGGCAAAGGAAAGTAAAAAATATTAATATCCATATTTGAATCAAGGAATCCATATTCCAAACTTCTAGTACTTGACACTTTCAAAGGAATTGAGCCTTCTTTGTTGGAAGTGACTTCTTTGTCTTTGGATGATATCTTTTCTTCTTTGCTTGTTCTCATTTGAAAGTATCAAGTGCAAGACCTAGAATATTCCTCCTTACATACCATATGGTTGATATTGTCCAAAACTTCATTTCTTCTCCTTCTTCTTAGAGTCAAAGAGAACAAGATCCTCTTCAATCTCCTCCAAAAAGTTTTAGTCATGAGTGTCATAATCTGCTTGTTCTTTGTGAAGCTCTTCTTTACTCTTCTTTCTTCTTTCAGAAAAATCACATTTCCTTGGTAACTCCCTATGCCACTTTGTATGTTTAGATTTTCCATGTATATCTTCTCTTGACAACCTTCATTAGCGTGCTTTCAAGGAGGATTTTTATATCTAACCACTTCAAGGAGTGTATCCCTGGCAATGGCACCAAAATTTTGTTATATAACAACTCAAAAAAGACAAAACTATAGCATTTGAGCAAATACTAGTTTTTTCCCATACATATACAACATAGAAATGAGTAGATACAAAGGAATGTGTTACAATCTAGTCCTTTGATATTTCTTTTTGTATCTCTTGGGCAAAGACAACTCCCAAAAGAGGACTATAACATCAAGAAGGCACATTGTGGAAAAGAATGAATTAAATACTCACATAGGAAAAATATGAGTCCAAGGATTTTGGAAAAAAATTGGAATATCACGTAGCAAATATTGGAACATCACATAAAAAGTGATGGTCCAATCCAAAGATGCAAATTTTTTCTAAAGGTCTCTTGAATTTATTTGGAAGATATGTGTTCTATCTTTTGTAAAAAGTGAGTGCAACTATCTTTGGAAGGAGTTATTTACCTTTGCAAGGGACACATCTTTGGAAGTTGTTTGCTCTTTCCAAAGACCTTGTTGACATTCCTTCCAAAGTTCCACCCTTCACAAGGCACAACTTTTTTGGATATTCAACATCTTTGTGAATAGTTCTTCATCAAGCTTTTGTACTTAGGTTATTGTCTATACTACAACACATTGCGTGGCTTTTAGAAATAGTTTTACAAAGCACTATATCTTTTCATATAGATTATTACAAAGCATTGACTAAATTGGTATGGGGTGTAGACATGAGGAAGAAAGTGTCCCACTACAGAGTTCCGGCCAAGTTCCTTATTAAAGCAAACTCCATAAGAGGTGGTTTGTAGAAAATAAGAGATACAGATTTTTCTATTATCACACCATCATGTATTAATTACAAATTAGGGTGCATGGTTTATGGTGGATTTGGTCTACACCAATTGATGCTTAGTGCAATGTGTTAATTTAGGATTAAATGGGATATTGCCCATCATTGCTCATTATTGTTCATCACTACTCATCGTTGCTTGTCATTGCTCATCGCTACTCATAGTTGCTTGTAGCCGCTTGATGGTGCCCATAGCTGCTCATTGGTGCCCAAAGCCACTTGTTGCTGCTAGTAGTTGCTCACTGCTGCTGGTAGCTGCTCAATAGTGCCCGTTGATTTTGCATCAAAATGTGAGCCTTCATTGCAATCAGGTTCTTGATCTCCCTTTGCTAAATTTTTGTTGCATGTTTGGAGTAGAATTCATTAGCCTTCGATTAATTTATTGGTTGTCACAAGGCAATGCAAATCATTTTCCATAACTTGTGCTATCTCCCTTGCTGTACTAATCTATGGAAATGAACCACCACACCAATGAAAAACTAGAAAACCCACTAGTTTAGTTTAATGATAGGAGCATTTTCACACAACATTTGCATTTGCAGATGGTGAATTTAAATTTGAAAATTTGTGGCATTTTGGATCCGCCAAATAATTTCATAAATTCCATCATCTCTTTTGACAATCATTTATATCAATATGGGAATCCTAAACATCCATAATATAGTGCTTGATTTTTATAAGTGAATGCAAATTGCATGTGATATATTGTAAAAAAATTTATGAGGTGTTTATTTATTAGCACCTCATCTCCTTATAGGGTTCACTAAAATAAGTTATAAAATTTTTTATTTATCCTGTAGACTCCATCAAAACTATTTCTGAAACCCCTTATTCAAGCTTGATCAAGGTATCACATCTAAAATTGTACGCTTGCTAGGGATCAAACTCACAAAGCAACTAAAAATTCTTATTCTGATTCTTCACCAAGACACAAACATGACTAGAAAAAATTTAACAAGGAGGTAAGAAAGCAACAAATAGCCCAAGAGCTCTTCAATTATTCATCATTTTCTCTCATTGACCAAATAACACTTCAGATACTACACTTAAATAGTCATTGATACTCAAAAATAACCAAAAGGAAACTTTAAAAAATATCAAACGCCCAAGATGTGTACCAAGCAAAGGAAAATTTTCTTGATCTAATGGCTCTTCTAGATCTCTAATAGTCATATAGCCAGAGTGCTGATAAAATTGAACTAAATTGAGAAAACATTAGGAATAATAATTTGGCCATTCTATGGGGAAACATTCATTCATCAATTTGGTAAGGAAAGGCATGTAAAAAAATTATGCAAATTCTATGTGGTTTGGCAAACGTTTGCATATATCCACAATTGCATAAGAATTTTCAAAGTCACAACTGAATCAAACACTACAATATATATATATATATATATATATATATATATTTGCATTTGTCATCCCTTATCTAGTTCTAGAATATGTGGTATTATTGTTCCCGTATCTAACCAAAGATTGTTTGATACTAGTTGATACAAATCACTTACAAACTTCCACAAGTGGGATCTATTCCCATAGCTTTCCATAGCTTCCCATAAAGGTACATTCCTATAAGAGCCATTTCCATATAGAATCCTAGAGTCTTGTAGTTAAATCCTTTAGTAGATTCTAGCAGCCAATCCCATAACTCATGCAAGATACATTTGTCCTAAGCTTCATGTGGATATAACTTCTTTTCTAAAACTCCATTTTTTGTGGTTTTTTGTCTATAGAAAGCCTTTGTTGGAAGCTTTGAGAAGTTACTTCCAACAAGATAAGGCACACTTCATTTTCATCTATATTAGATCAAAAATTAATTTCCTTTTTTTATGCGCTCCAATAAATAGATTCTCATAATTTGAAGACTTGTCACGTACTTACACTTTTTTACTCCCATAGAAGATTTTCCTTGTATTGAGATTTCAACATTCCCATAGGATATTTGTCCCATAAAGCATTCCCATAATTAATCAACCACCATGCTTAATAATCCCCCACTTGGAATTTGACATTACTTGTCACTCTGATGTACAAGACTTCTCTAATCAATTAATTTTGAAGTCCAATTGCAACTATACATTGCTTGAGCTTCTCAATTGTAACTACATTGGTAAATATATCTATGATATTGCTTACTCTAATAATTGTTACTAAAGTTAGTACCTCATCATCTACCAATGAAACAATACTTCAATTGAATGTGCTTTGTCTTGGCATGAAACACTAGATTCTTTCCAAGATTGATAGCACTTTGGCTATCACTATATAGAATATTATCATCCTATTTCTTGCTTAGCTCTACCATAAAGTTTTCCAACATGATCATCTCCTTACTAGTCTTTGAAATGGCTATGTACTCAACTTCTATGGTAAAAAGAGCAACACTCTTTTGCAATCAAGACATCCAACTAATGGTAGTACCACCCAAGGTAAAAAATACCCTATAGTGCTCTTCTTGTTATTTAAGTCTCCTCCCAAATCTGAATCAATGAAGCCCTATAAAACAACATATGTTTGTTTGAAACAAAGTGCCTTATCAAAGGTGCCTTTTAAGTAGCATAATAACCATTATAACACTTCTCAACGCTCTCTTCTTGGGTTTGTCATGAATTTTCTTACGACTCTTGCTGCACAAGCAATGTCTAGCCTAGTGTGTACCTTGTATACATAAAATTTTTAATTGCCGATGCATAAGGTACTATGCTTATGTACTCTCTATTTGCATTAGTTCTTGGTGATTTCTCCCTAGAGAGTTTGAAGTGACCTCCCAAAGGAGTGGTTCAAATTGTAGCATTTTGTAGAACAAATTTGTCCATCAACTTCTTGATTTACTTCTCTTGAGACAATTGTTAAGTACCTACAAAAAAATTGTACTAATTTTTATTCCAAGTATATGCTATGAAGGATGTAGGTATTTCATGTCAAATACATCAAACAATTGGCACTTTAGCTTGTTGATTTCCCTCATGTTGGATCTAGCAACAAACATATCATCAATATAAAGCAACAACAAGATGATATATGAATCAATAAATGACTTAATGTAGCGGCAATAATCCATTTTGTGTTTGGTGTAACCATTGTTGGTCATATAGCCATCAAATTTCAATTACCACTATTGAGGAGCCTATTTCAAACCATAGAGACTCTTCCATAACTTCAAAACTATGTCCCCTATGTAAGTGATCTAAAACTTCTTAGGTTGTGCCATATAGACATATTCCTTAAGGTCTCCATATAGAACCACTAGGGAGTTTCAAAAATAGTTTTACAAAGGTTTGTATATTTTCATATAGATTATTACAAAGCATTGAATAAATCAGTAAGGGGTGTGGGCCAAAGGAAGAAAGGTTCTTGCTCAGAGTTACAGTCAAGTTCCTTGTTATTAGAAAACTCCATATGAGGTGGTTTGTAGGAAATAAGGGATATGGATTTTTCTCCATAATGCATTAATTATACATTAGGATTAATAAAGAGTTTGGTTTAGGTTAGGGTGAATGGGATGGCAACCAAATGGGGCAATGAAGAAGAGTGGCAACCATAGGAGGTGATGATGATAGGTGACATATGAGAACACAAATGAATTGCATGAGGAGGGCAAGCCGGACAAGAACAAGAAAAATTGACCGTAGAGTAGGAAGATTAGTGTGAGTTGTGTGAAGGTGGAAAGGGGGTGTGTATATTTTTTGAAGTGCTATTTAAAATACTGAATTTCATTATTTAAAAATTCCATGTTCAATTAGTACAAGTTACTAAATGAATTTCTTAACTTACAAGCTTGCTTATTGCATAGGAACAAAGCATTGGCCATTGAAGTGAGAAGAGTAGAGCATGTTGAGCAAGTGTTATTTTTGGTGATTCAAGAATCAAGCAAGGAAAACCAAATCAAGTGAGGAGAAAAAAAATCAAGTATTACATGCCAAGAGGGAGCACTCATGAAAAACTAACTAGAAACATTAAGAAATGTATACAATGGATTATACTATTAGATTTGGAGATCTCACTACAAAGATTAGAAGATGAAGATGAATATGGAGAAGGAGATTTACATATGCTAGAATTATTGATTAGTGGGTGCGAGTATGCACATGCATAGATGCTTAGAACCTTGAGTTACTAATCTCCATAGTCAAGAATTTGTGATAAAATACTTTAGAAATTTAGATGCAAAGGCCTTTTGTTACTTACTAGAATGGATGTTCATTCCTTTTCAACATTAATAGATTTGAAAAAAATGCACAATGTTTTTGGGAAAAACTACCAACAAGAGCAAACACCTATGGGTATCTAAGTAGCTTAGCTCTCAATAGATTTGGGAATCATGGTAATGGAGCTTGTGTTGCGGGGTTAAACATTTAGGACATTAGTGCAGGTTCAATAAATGCATTTACCAAGAGAGTTATGACTGCCATATTAGATTTGATGAGGAGTCAAGTTGCATGGCATGAGCACAAGGACAGGAGTAGGATATCTGCTATTTTTCACAAAAGGTTTCACTGGTTGTGTTGGTTTGGTAGATGGAACATTGTTTCTCTTGCTGCTTGACCCACCGTGGATGGAGAAATCCATTTCAACAAAAAGGGTTCATATTCCATAAATGGCCAAGTGATTTGTGATGATAAACAAAGAATTTTACATTTTACAAGAGGTAAGTATTCAATATTTTGTTTTGTTCTTTTGTTCAGTTTTGGTGCTCCTCCTTGTACATTTGCATGA
Organism: Lunularia cruciata; assembly: GCA_948567375.1. NCBI lineage: Eukaryota > Viridiplantae > Streptophyta > Marchantiopsida > Lunulariales > Lunulariaceae > Lunularia > Lunularia cruciata. The sequence goes on from OX419759.1 coordinate 49,836,327, forward strand.
TTTTAGTAAAGGTTGGATTTGATTTGTTTATTTGGAGGAATGCCATGACCATGATTGTTTGAACAAATCATCACTGTGGAATGATTTGAACTAGAGAGGGAAGTGTTGCAGTTTTGAGGCCAAAGAGTACCTTTTAGGTGATTTTGGTTATGTACCCATGCATCACCTAGTCCCTACTTTCAAGCTAGCCCACACTGAGGACAAGCAAGAGTTCAAAAAATATTTGGCAAAGGCAAGGGTGATAAATGAGCATTGTATAGGAGTATTGAAAGCTAGATGACATTCTCTTTGTGAGCCCAGAGTGTAACTTAAAGACAATAGTAGAATGCATATTTGATGAAGTGGGTTTCATTTTATGTTATTTTACATAAATTTTTAATCAATAGGTCCAATGTTTGGTTAGAAGATGATGGAGGATTTACTAAGGAAATTCAAATATATTCAAAAATGTCTTTTAGTGGAATAGATTTTGGTAGAGAAGAAAGTAGGTCAAGGGTGATGCAACAATGCCTTGCTCATCATGTCAACAATATACTAGACTGAAATGAGATTATGGTTCTCTATAATAAAAATATCATTCTTCAAATTCTTCATATCTTATTGTAGGTAATTTTTTACACTATTTTTCCATAGCTTTTAAAAACTTGTCATATGTTGCTGCCTTAAAAAACACCAAGTTTAAAAATTGCAAGAAGAATGCACTTGGGGACACCCTGTGACAATTGTAGTGTTTTGATGATGCCTTGTGTAAACTCAAAGCTAGAATGTGCTAGGGGATGCCCAATGTGCTTGACAAAAGTTTCTAGATGGCATTGAGTGATGCCATGTGTGGGTTTAGGATATTGGATGGAAAGGGTGATCTTGGCCAATGCTTGCCCATAGACGGTGGTGGGCATTGGGAGCTACCAGCCATAGTTTTACATTCAGATTTTGCACGTTGGCACCCCACGGTGCTAGTCTCCTCTTGATATGTAATACCCATTTGTGCATGTGTATGGTTTGTGATATTTAGCTTGGTATTACAAGTACTTGAGATATATTATTTATATAGAGATAAAGGATGGTTCTACATTAGTCATGATAACCTAAGTTAGTCATAGCTAAGATAGAAAGGACCTTACTTTAGAGGAAGTGGAAAAGATGAGAACCACTATTTTGGATTCTAGTGTGTTGACTTGGTATTATTCCTATGTGTTTGGCTTTGAGGAAAGAGTTGAGAACTCTTGGGCCCGCAAGCCTTTTTGTTTTGGATTCTTCTATAGTCCAAGGATAGCCCATGTGAAGGAATCCTTGACTTCGTGGTTGGGTCAAGATAAGATCACATGCTTAGTGGAGTATGCCCATGTGGATGGATATTCCTTTATACTTTTTGACTTTACTTGATTTTTAGCCTAGTAACTTGAGTTACTCGAGTAATTAGTAAATTTGGTGCATAACTATTTCACAAGTATATAAACAAGGGGTGAGGAGGTACTCATCATCCTTTCATTTACAACAATCTCTTTCATTGAGTTCTCTAGTGAGAAATGTCTTGAGTCTTGGAGTGTTAGCCTTGGAGGAGTATGGTGGAGTTGGGGTTCCTTGCTTTCTTAGTCCATGGTGTGCTACCATAATAACCATCAAAGGTTCATCTTGAGTGAAAGACAGTCCGGCTCACAGATGCCGCCCATCTTGTTGCCATGCAATGGTGCTCAAAGGCATGGATTCTCTTAAATGATGGTTGGGTGTGCCAATTGGCAACATGGCGTGTTGTATGTTGCCATCAATTGACACTCATAATTCTCTATTTTTCTCCTCAAATTTGGATTAAGTCTCTTCAAATTCAAATCAAGTGAGTGCAGTTTATAGATATATATATATACTATCATGTGGAAGCCTATATAAACCCCTCCTCCCTTGCAGATATGTTTCACATTTTTGGAATTGCACATTTTGCAAATTTTTTGGGGAAGAAATTATTTGCACATCAAATTAGTGGCTTTTGAAGGAGAAGAGTGTTTTTTGAAGGAGTTTAGCAATTTATAGTTTTCAAGGGGTGTACACATTTGAACTAAGCAGTTTCTGGGCAGAACAAGGAGGTTCAAGAGTGGCAGGGTTTGAGATTGATTTTTATTTTGAGACTTTGGGACTAGAAATTGAGCATATTTTGAAACTGAGCAAAAGGAGAAGAGAGGGTCAAGGAGCTATTTCAAGAGTAGAAGTAGTTTTTGAACAAAGTGAGAGGTGATAGGAGGGCAAGGAGCAAAGAGCCAAACAATTTTGAGGATCAAATTCACTCATTTGAGTTTCAATCATTCTGCATGGCAAAAATCTGGGGTTACGAGAGGATTGTCAATGGTGAGGACATGAGGAGTACGCAAGAAGGAGATTGGCTAATCTGATTTCACACTATTCAACACTAAACCCAACTTAATCAAATGGTGTTTTATCAACAAGCATCAAATTTGAACCACTATAGCTGGAATCAAGGAGGTTGATCTTGATGTAATCAGCCTCAAAATCAGCCTTGGCTTGCATTACCCATGTCCAAAGGTGTTTCTCTTTCTTTCCTCATTTATTTTCTCTATTTTTTCTCTAGTTTTCATAAGTTTCTTTCTAAAAGTGCCATGATACCACTGGCCTATGCCCAATGATGCGGTGGTATTGGTAGGTGCCTACTTGCATCATTAGGTGTTGCATCGTGCTCCATGTCACCCTGCCCAGCACTTGGCACCATAGCACCTATCTGCCAACACCGACACACATTACTTGTGCCAATGTCCCTTGATTTTCTTGTCCTAAAGCAGCAATGAGTGGCATCTAGCTCCTTTTCCCTATACGGGGGTGTTTCCAAGTGGTGACCAACATCTTTGTGGATTCAAAATGAGATTTAAGTTTCTTTGGTTTGTGGTTTTTGCACGTTCATCCATGTATTGAGTTTGTGAGTTCTTGGGATAAGAATTCATGCACATGTTTGGTCAAGGGAGGCACTTTCAACTGACTATGGATGTTGTTAGAGATGCACTTGCAATGCTAATGAGGAGGACACCAAGGAGGAAGAATTTTCTTTACACAACTATTTCAGATTGGTTTCCCCAAAGAAATAGGGTTGCAAAGAGGTATTTGGCAAGGCAATGTGTGTATCTTGCTTTTAGGGCTATTCTCTAGTTGATGGGTGCACTTGTGGCACCAACTATTTGGCCCAAGATTGTACATGGGCATCTGGTTCTCAACACCAAGACAAAGTTGAGGAAATTTGATGTGGAGGATTATGATTGGGAGGAGTTGGCATTTTGAACTATCATTGCAGAGGTGGGGAGTTTGCAAAGCCAATTGAGGAGACCTAAGGGGCACATCTCTAGAGTCACCTTCCTTGGGCAGATACTCACTCACCTCTTTGTGGAGAGAGGTTTCATTCTTGAGGAGGAAGTGATGTACTTGAGTGATAGAGAGGAGGAGATTGTATGCAATGAAGAAGATGATAATGATCATGAGGATGCGGAGAATGAGGATAGGGATGAAGGTGTTGATGATGAGGAGGATGAGAGAGGATAATGAGTGATTGCTTAGATTTGAGATTAGGCATATATTTGTATGTTTTCATTGTTTGAAAACATACAAAGTTCTATTGTATATACCATTACTAGATTTAATAATGAGTTAATTTAACATGCCTTAATTAATAAACTTGTCTATTTACTTGATTCAAAAGTGAGGTTTACTTCATGGATGACTAAATGTACCACTTGTGAATAGGTGTTTAATAGATTTGTGTTGAGACACACGCCTTACAAGAAGTGAGGTTATTGAGTGATGGTTATAGGAGGAGAGTTTCTTCTCCATCTTTATCCTTTGAGATAGCTCCTTCTGCCTCTTCTTCATTGTTTCTCCTTTCTCCATCTGTAGAGGGAGCACCCTACCTCCACACACTTCAGATTACCTTCACCCTCTTCTTGTTTTATTGACATCATGTGTGTTTTAGATGATTGTGTTTGAGTGGCTGAGGAGGGAGAGAGACTTCTAGTTGAGCACGTGACTAGATTGGAGAGTGAAGAGGAGCAAGAGAGATTAGTGCTTGAGCGCAAGAGTAGATTGGAGAGTGTAGAGGAGCAAGAGAGATTAATGCTTGAGTGCAAGAGTAGATTGGAGAGTGTAAAGGAGCAAGAGAGATTAATGCTTGAGTGCAAGAGTAGATTGGAGAGTGTAGAGGAGCAAGAGAGATTAGTGCTTGAGCATGAGAGTAGTTGGAGAGCTTTGAGGAGCAAGGTAGATTGTTAGTATAGCAAGAGAGATTAGTGCTTGAGCATGAAAGTAGTTGGAGAGCTTTGAGGAGCAAGGTAGATTGTTAGTGTAGCAAGAGAGACTCCTTTGCAAGTGAGAGGATACTCTTGATACAAAGGCTGAGAGGCATCTAACCTTTATTGCTTATGAGATGGAGAGAGAGTGGAGATTAGCTGACTTGGACTTGGATATCCTAGGTACAAGTGACTTGGACTTGGATATCCTTGGTACTGCCATGGCTGAGGGTTATAAGATCCAATAACAAAATCAGGCACAAGAGTTAGCATTTGCTATGGATAGGTGCCAAAGTGCTCATGTTAAGGTAGAGGAAAGTGAGAGTAGTCTAACTCATGTGAGGGCTTTCATGGCTTATCTTGGACCAAGATTGCATACTATTGCTTGTCATACCCATACCTATAGTGAGATGCTGACCCAAACCAATGTCACCTATGTGTTACCCCGTAGTGTTTTGACTTGAGAGACCTAGACTTTTGCCTCCCATTCCTTACCTCACAATGTGCAGACTCAAGGGACTCAGACTGAGTTTAGAGAGAGGTTTTGTCTATCATGAGAGTATATTCCACATTCTCTTCCCATGCTTCTTATAGAAGAAGAGTTTGGCATCATAATGGCTTCTGTGGTGCTATTAGTTTCCATTGTCGTAATTTTCTTTTCTCTCTTTGGGAACACATAGGGTGCCTAGCTGTGGAGACTACAAATCAGAGGCTAGAGGTAAACCAGTAATGACTTGACTGAACATGCATGTGACCTTATCACCGGAACCCTCTTTTCTCATAACTAATATTCTTGCTATCGGGAAAAGTAATACCTGGAAACCTAACCTGTCATCACAACACGCACTCCTGGTCTGCTGGTCATCATTTCCAGCATAACCAAGGAGAAAAAAATAGCACTCCTAGAAGGAAATAATCTAAGCACAATGCCCACACACCAATCCAAGTCAACTAGGTGTACAAACAGGCATACAAGCATAGAGAGGATCTAATCACACAAATAAGGCAACAAATCTTTGTACTTTTTGTTGGGAAAGAGCTTCAGAGACTTCTTGCTTTTTCATCAAGCTCATTTCAACCAATACTCCAAGCCTCCTCCCATCTGTACTTCAAATCTCAACAAATTTCTACTCCATGTGTGGATTTTCTATGTCTTTTTGATGAGGAAAACTATGTGCAGCTCATATGAAAATAACTATTTTTTTTAGCTTGGATTCATGTGATCTAGGATTAAATGGAAAGCCTGTGAGATAATGTTTCCAATGATATAAAATAAAATTCAATCAGATCACTACAACTTGCCTGACAAGCTCTCAAAGTTGGCCAGGTTTTTTGCAACTTCACCCTAATTTTGAAATCCTCTTTTTAGGGTTTGCTCCTGGTTCTTGGCAAATTTTCCCTAGATTTCTAATTCAGAAATACACTTGATCCTAAAAAACACTCTGGGAACCTAAAAATCTCAATCATAGTCACAAGATAGGAGAATTGATATTCAATCAAGATGAAAGATAAAATTGCTCTACCGAGCTTATGACAATATTTTAAGCAAGATATTTTGCAGCAGATCTCACTCTTCACAGATCTAGAACCAACCAAATTTTCCATAATAGCTTTTTGTTTTTTTTTTCTAAACTCCTGCAAATTTTGGTAGCCTAATCCAACTCCAGTCCCTAGATGTGGATCAATTCTTGGGCTAGGCTAACTTATGAGCTTGACAGACCCATATATACTTGATCCAAGACACTGATTTCTCTATTCAAATAATTCACATGAAACCTTTGCATAGATTTCCAAAACCTATCCACCAACAACTTTAAAAATTTTCATAAGGAAATTCAAACCAAAACTTGGGGAGTGACCAAAACTTGAAACCTGATCATTAGCTCTTCTCAAACACCTTACATCCCATAAGCTTCAACTTCAATCAATTTGATCTGATTTGAGATTGACCCAAAATTAGAATTTATTGTGCTCAGTACTGTAAGCACTTTGTCTACTCTCCAATTCCACAGACAAATAGTGAAAATGTCTCAAGAAGCTCCCTCAATTGACTACTTTGTGCTCCTGGGTATGAATTTAAACCCCCTTGACTCAATTGATCATATCCCTCTCATACTCAGCTCAAATTGTGTGATTTCTATATCCAAATTGTAGCCTGTCATCTCCTCTTTTCAGCCATGTCCTTCTTTCTCCTAGTGGCTTCTCTAAACGTCCCCAATGGTCAAAAAATTCTAGACTTCTCTCTTGGGACCCAAGCTCTTGCACATTTGTCCTTTAGTCTTTTTACTTTTTGATAAATGGACTCCACAACTCCACCATGAAGCTTATGAGCAAAAATTTAGGCATTCCCCAACCATAGAAGGACATATATTGTCAATTCACAGACATTTTCATAAGTAAGCACCGGAAGGACAATAGGATCCGGGTTTCCCATCACTGACTCAACCAATACCACCTCGAAACGTACCACCAACCAATCTTGTAAGTTGTCAAGGTGTAATATCTGAAGCTTGATGAGAAAAGGATTTGGGACTGCAGATCAGGAGCATGGGACATCTCATGCTTGAATTCTTCCTCCGATGTTTTAACACTTGCTCTTTGCTACAACTCTCAATCCCAACGTCCTTCTCCCCTCAAGACTCTCCAAACTAAAACACACTCGTCTCTCCACTCGCCCTCATCTTTATTCATTAGAGCCCTCAATCATGATAAGATTGTAACCCACGTGGCCAATCACATACATGTAGATAGATGGCTCACATGGTAACATCTCATCCATAGGATTTAGCATACAACCTACCCTACTAACGTGGAGATAAACAATGATAAGTCACTTTTTTACGGCCTATGCAAACCACAACACAACACCATGCATAGGAGAGCTAGATGATTAGGCATAGTTGGTGCCCTCACACACAATTAAAGCCTATAGGGTGGGTAGCATATCTTGGTGTTAGCCATTTCATCTAGTTTTGTTTGCTACACTTTGAGGTTATCTTGTGGATAGATCTTACTCTGGATGGAGTGCAATGGTTGCTATGGAGCATGTGGTAATGGTCAAACTCTTGGATGGAGTTCAGACTGGGTCCCGCCTCATGGCTTGTTTGTGTTCTATAGATGTCATGCAAGATTTTGAGTTCAAAGGACTTAGAGTTAGATCATATGAGCATCTCACTTCATTAGGTTTACCTCTTTGTGATCTTTTGATCTTGAATAGTTCTTCACTTTCTTACTATAAGAACCATCCACATGGTGCTTCCCACTTCGGTCCTTAGAGGATAGAGAGAGCATCTTACACTTGGTCATTTGACCCTTTGATGAGTGCTTTGGACAGATTTGTCTATGATGATAGGCCTATTGTTAGTTGGGCCGAAGAGGAGTGGACATCCAATAGATTGAGTTCTTATAATAGGGACCCATATTTCCTTCTTGCTAGCGGTATCAAGCACCAAGACTTGGATTAGAGCAAGTGGCCCCTTTGGTGGTCATTGAGTCTATTTAGGATTTGACATCATGTATACCATCATAGATTTCAGGACATATTTGCATCACTTAGACACCATGTTGCATCTCCATCTCCTTCTCCTTAAGCATAGTGACATGTTTTAGTGGTTCCACATTTATATCCATCTTATGTACATTTATGCATATTTATACACATTTTTGTATAGCTCATTTTCTCAAAATTTTATCACCAATTCTCAATTTCTCCTTGTCTATTTTCATTTGTTTTGTATCACTTGTGCATCAAATTGGGCATCATCTGGTGCTATGTACACCATTGACAAATGACACATGTCATTGCACATTTCCCTTAACCAAATTGGCCAAGCTCAATAGACCTAGCAGCATTGTGCACCTACACATGCCATCAAGCATTGATCCTCTCATATTTTTGCATCACTTAGCACCTATGTGTGCCATCAAGCATTGCCCAAAACCCAATTGGTGCCACTTCCCATTGGTGCAAACTTTGGGGTGCAACAATGGGCGGTACTAGGTGTTAATGGTTGGCATTAGGTGTCAATGTCAAGTGCCAACAAGTGGCAGCTTTTTCCATAATGATAATAAAGAGTCTTAATCAAGTTTCTTAACTCATCTTTATTATAAACATATAGGTTACATTGTGGTATCCTATTTGCTATCACTACAGTATGATGAATTTGGAGCAAGATCCGCATGCTAAACTTGAGTGAGCACTTTGAAATATTGGCTAATTTCCTCAAGAAATTTTCTTACCCATAGGAGACTCATTTTTTTTCATGAGTGTGCTTTGACAATTCTCCTTGAATTTGCACTCAATTTCTTCTCAATTTCAAACTTTCATCTTCTTTGTCTCTAATCTAACATGCTTGGCTTCCATTTTCATCAATGTTTTCTCTCTTTTCCTCATGTTGGTGGCTTTTAGTTCAGCTAGTCATAACCTCTCCTTGGATTCTATAGTATCTACCTTCAACATGATAATTTTTGCTAAATCATGAGACAAGGACATACTAGGTGACATTTATGATACCTTATTGCTGATTTTCTACTTTTTCTCCTCTTTGTATCATGTTCTCCTTCTTGGTCAAGGAAAGTTCACTCAAACCCATCCCCTATAGAAGTTAAAAGAGGTGGTGTAACAAAAGTTGAGTCCTCTATTGGTGCAACAAATGTGACTCATCCTTGGGTGATAGGATTCCCTTGTCCATGTAAACACTAAGTATACTTTCTACCCCTTTGGGTGTTTGGGACAAACTGGGGGCACAAGTCAGGGAGCACCACCTCTAGGGAGATGGGAATTGAGAGCACTCTTCTATACCTTCATGGACCTCCTCCATGCCAACCTTGCTAGAATTGGGATTTAAATCTCCCAAACTTACCATGGTAGGTGGACTAATGTTTTCTCTTTTCCCAAACATGGCTTCCATTCTAGCAAAATGTGTGTACATTCCATTCAATTTATCTTCTATAGTTCTCCACCCTTTCCACTATTCCTTTTATGTGAGACCTTCTCTCGTAGACTTTTTCTTAAGTTCCCAAATTTCTTTGTATTATTACATGTACCTTAAATGTTTCTTGTAAAGCTGATCACCTATCATAGAAGTAGAAAATCCTTGCCCCTCCTTGATAAAAAATGTTGCCATGAAACTAAAAGCGGTCAATTTTTGGATGGGCCTTTTGTAATTCCCACCATGAATCTAAGCAAAATGCCTAGGGTCCTCCAAATAATCCAATATTTGGCCATAATAGTGCATCACCATGCAAAACCATTCATCTTTTCTTTTTTGGCCAGGCATGGAAGAAGCCATCCTTAATAGTTCTCCAAATTTCCCTAATGGTTGTTCAGGTTGAAAATCCAAAGGTGAGTCTATAGGTCTTGGATCTGCATCCAAAAGTGAGTCTCATGCACTATAACAAGGTACTTGATCTCCAATTGCTATATTTTTGTTGCCCTTTTGGCGTGAAAGTCCTCTACCCCCCAATCAATTTCTTGGTTGCCATAGGGCAGCATGGATCATTTTCCATAACTTGCTCTATCCTTTTCCACACTAACCTATAGAAATGAACCACCACACCAATGCAAAACTACAAAACTGCTATTTAGTTGATTGATAGAAGGAGCATTTGCACTTTGGATGGTGAATTTTAGTTGAGAATTCAAATAGTTGAGAGCGGGCATTTTGGATCTACCAAGAAAATCATAAATCCCACTCCAAGACCAACACACCCAACCACAAGACCGTCCTCTCAAGAGACCATGTCATCTCTTTTGACAATCATTTATTTCAACATGGCATTCCTAACCCTCCATAACATAGTGCCTGATTTTTACAAATGAATGCAACTTGGACAAAATACCCAAAAACTGAATTTACAGAGCATTCATTTATTACCATCTCATCTCACTAAAAATTTCACTAAAAAAATAGTTACAAAATTTTCTATTTATCACACAAACATCCATCAAATCTATTTCTGAAATCCCCTTTTGTTTTTACATATAGTTGTTCTAAATGCAGATTCTTTTGTAGTCATCTTAACTATGGGAAAGAAAATCTTATTGTAGTCTATACCTTTGGTCTATTGAGAGCCCTTTTCCACAAGTTTTGCCTTGTATTGCATGTTTCTATCATGTTCTTTTTTGACTCTATACACCCATTTGTTCTACAATGTCTTCTTTCCTCTAGCAACTTGGTCAATGACTAAGTCTCATTCTTTTCTAAGGATGGTATATCTTCCTTCATTGCAAGTGGCCCATTGCAATGAGTCATCCTTTTGCATTGCCTATGAGTAGCACCCTGGTTCACTATTTTTTATCAAGAGTAAGTGATACATGGATGGAAAATACCTCTCTATTGGTTCCTACAATCTAGTGGATCTCCTCAAATCAAGTGTAGGTGTGATTGGATTTCATATGATCTGTGAGCCGGCCTGTCTCTCACTTAGGATGAACCTCTGATGGCTATTATGGTAGCGCACCATGGACTAAGAAGGCAAGGAATCCCAACTCCATCATACTCCTCCAAGGCTAACACTCCAAGACTCAAGACATTGCTCACTAGAGAACTCAATGAGAGAGAGATAGTTGTAAATGAAAGGATGATGAGTACCTCCTCACCCCTTGTTTATATACTTGTGAAATAGTTATATACCAAAGTTACTAATTATTGGAGTAACTCAAGTTACTAGGCTAAAAGTCAAGTAAAGTCAAAAAGTAGAAAGGAATATCCATTCACATGGGCATATTCTCCTAAGCATGTGATCTTATCTTGACCCAACCACTAAGTCAAGGATTCTTTCACATGGGCTATCCTTGGACTATAGAAGAATCCAAAACAAAAAGGCTTGCGGGCCCAAGAGTTCTCAACTCCTTCCTTAAAGCCAAACACCTAGGAATAATACCAAGCCAACACACTAGAATCCAAAATAGTGGTGCTCATCTTTTCCACTTCCTCTAAAGTAAGGTCCACTCTATCTTAGCTATGACTAACTTTAGCTAATCATGACTAATGTAGAACCATCCTTTATCTCTATATAAATAATATCTCTCAAGTACTTGTAATACCAAGCTAAATATCACAATGCCACACACATACACAAATGGCTGTTACAAATCTCTCTAGTTTTACCAAACTCCTATTTCCTAAAGCATCATTTTTTAAAATGCCTTCCAACACTACTCCCTCTCAATGTTCTACTTGTTCTTTTGTTACCTCAAAACTTGAGCAAATCTTATCTTTGTACATAACATTTGCATGGAAAATGATATCTCTACTTCTCAGCACTTTTCCATTATCTTCATTCCAAGGATAACTTATATCACTTGATCTATATCTAATGAAGAAGAAATTCTTTGATTTTGAATTAAGCATGTCTCTATTACTACCTTGAATCCTTGTATATGAAGGTTCTCAAGTGTAAGAGATCCACCTTCTTTCTTGACTATTCTTCCTCAAAGATTTTGAATCCCAAAGGGACTAAGAATCCTCAATTTATTAAGTTTGTACCTATCCAAAATGGTTTTTCCAACCTTGCTTGTAGTCTCATGCATCTAGCTCTCTCATTGAGAGTTCTATTCCAATGTTCAACCATTTTGTAGTGGTGTCTCAATGATAGTATTGATCATTCTGATCCCATTCTCTACACAATACTCTCTAAACTCATTGCTACTATACTCTCTACCACTATCAGATTTCAAGCACTTGATGTCCAACCCTAAATGGTTTTCAACCTTAGATGTCCATAGCTTGAAAACATTGAACTCATCTAATTTATCTTTTAGAAAATAAACCCATACCATCTTGGTAACATCATCTATAGAGGTGATGAAGTAGCAAGATCCTCCAAGTGACTTAACTAAGGGTGAGCCATACACATCTATATGTATTAACTCTAGCTCTCTTGCTTTTGGTGCTCTTGTAGCCTTTGTGAAGGTAAATGGTGTTTTCTTTCCCAAAATACATGGTTCAAAAAAGCCAAGTTGAATAGTCTTCAACTTTGGGATCTTGCCATTGACAACTTATTGCTTCATACCCTTCTCACTCATGTGACAAAGTCTTTGCTGCCATAGGATCAAAGCACAAATTGCATTAGCAACTATCACCAAATGGTCTGATTTTCTTGTGACATAGATAGTTCCAACCTTTTGTCCTCGTGCCAAAATCAGATTTCCCCAAGTAACTTGCTTCCTTTCAAAGGATGTTTGATATCCTTCCTCATCTAGTTGACCTATGGAAATTACATTCCTCTTCAAACTAGGTACATATCTAGCATCTATCAAAGTCCATAATGATCCTTGAGAGGTCTTTAAATTCAAATTGCCTTTTCCTTCAATAAATAGAGGTTTATCATCAATGAGGTGAAAGTTTCCAAGGTTTCTTGCAACAAAGTTATGTATCAACTCTTTACATGAGGGAGGCGGGGGGGGGGGGGGGTAAGAGTGAAATGATGCATGAGAATCTATAACCCAAGATTTTATGAGACACTCTACAAAACAAACAACCACATCTTCTTGTTTTGTTGCTATGCTCACTAAGTTCTCTACCTTCTTTGGTTCCTGAAGTGACCAAGATTATTGTAATTTCAACACACAATTTCTTTAAATACTTCCTTGCATCTCATTGGCTCAATTCTCTTCCTTGACTTTGATCTACCATTTCTTTGACTCTAACATAGTTGATCCTTTTTACCTCTACACTAAGAAAATAGTACCACAGTTGACAATTCTAAAGAGTTATGTCTATAGATGTCTTCATTGAGAATCAAGTCTTCTATACTCTCAAATGTGAGTTCACTTGATCTTGATGAACTACTCATTGTTATATGATTGCTGTTCCACAACTATCATGTAATGATTGAACTTTATCATCAAAAATTGATCTTCACAAATTCCAGTCTTGAAATGATTGAATTGAAATCATTCATGCGGTCTTGAACTGATGCACCTTCTTTCATCATTGTGTTGACTAACTAGTAAATCAAGTAAACCTTGTTTGAGGTTGAAGGCTTCTCATACATGTTCAATAATACCTTAATCAACTTGTGAGTGGTCTTCTCATGGAAAATGTTGTATGCAACATTTCTTACCAATATCAATTTGACCACATCCAAGGCTTGTCAATCTAGAGGCTCTTACTCAGCTTCTTCCATCTTTTCTAGCTTTTTTGCCTCAAGAAGTATGTGTAGCTTCTTTTGATATAGATAGTTCCCAATTTGCATCTTCCAAAATCCAAAATCCTTGCAATTAAACTTATTGATTTTTACTTTCCTTTCTTTTGCCATCTTTTTGCTCTCTCTCCAAAACCAATACTTTGATACCACTTGTTGAGATAAATTGAATTTTACTTAAAGAACAATATGATTACAAATTTAGCTATTCTACGGAGTGAAATTGATTCATCAATCTGGTAAGGAAATGCATGCATAGAATTTACATAAATTTCAGATGGTCTTGCAAGCATTTGCCTACATCCACAATTGCACAAGATTTCATTCACTCAAGAACTATCAAAGTCACAACTGATAGCTAACACACAATGTATGTATACAATTGCACTTGTCATTTCCCATCTAGTTCTTGAATGTGTGGTGCAAATTGATACCGCATCTAACCTTAGATGTTTGGCACCAATAAATACATGTCACCTCATGAATTTTGCAAGTGGGATCCATTCACACAACTTCCTATAGGAGCTAGTTCCTATCTATAGTAAAATCCCATAGTCTTGCAATAGAATCCCACATAAGATTTCCATAGACCAACAATACAATCCCATAGTAGACTCCTGCATCCATTGTTGTAGCCAATCTTGTAGCTCTTGTAGTCAGTCTTGTAACTCCTGTAAGGCACATTTTTCATAAACTTTAAGTGGATATAACTTCTTTTTGAAGCTCCATTTTCCATAATCTTGGTGTGTATGGAAATCCCTTGAGAAGACTCTTCCAATGAGATAAGACATACCTCATTTTCATTTGTATTCATATAGAAATCAGTCTTGATATGAACTGCCTTTTGTGCACTCCCATAATGGAATCTTGTAATTCAAAGATCTATCCCATACTTACACTTCTACATTCTCATAGAAGATCTGCCTCATATTGACTCTTCAATATTCTTGTAGGATATTTGTTCCATAGAGCATTCCCGTAATTAATCTGACTCCACACTTCATACAAAGGCAATACAAGGGAGTGCTAATGGTTCTAAGTACTCTAGTATTGCACAATTTTCTCCCTTGTTTCTAATAATGGCATTTTTAGGTTTTATCTTAATTCTCTAAATTTTCATTCAATCCTAACTCTAATGCTTAGTGTTATTTGTTTTATTGCTGATACTCTAGTGGTTGCATAAGATTTTGTAGTGCTAATCTAAGCTCATCTACTTCTCCGGTAGTGGTAGTAGCCTCCAAGAATTCTACAATCATTTCCTCCATCACTTTCTAATATTTTCCTTTTGTTGTTGGACCAAATCCTTTGCAATAAGACAATCTAGTACTTCCTACTCAAAATGCTTGTCCTTCTTCTTTAATGTCATTCATGCAAGAACTCCTTGCTTCTCTTGTCTCCTCCTTGATGCAAACCATAAGATAATAAAGGTCTATCCTTGGTTGAGCTTCCTTTGCCTATAAGATCAAGACCTCTTCCTAATACTATTTATGTTAAGACTTATCTCCCAAGGATATGTAGTCATTGCTTCTTTATAGATTTATTTGTGAAGGGCCACCAAATCTCTCTCTATAGATTCAATTGCCTTACATGTGCTTTGAATAGATAAATCTTCTCTTTGAAAGCTTTTTCTCAATTGTTGCACTCTTCTCAAGTTTGGACACATCCTTCCAAAGATCTTCCAATCTACCCTTTAGTGCTTGATTCTTATCTTTTGCTAGTCTTTTCCTACATCAAAATACAAAGATCTACTAGCTCCTTCTCTAGCTTAGCCACCTTCATTGCTTTTCAATCTTCACTCTTTGCTTGTTCTAAATTGACATGCCTCAAAGCATCTACTTCTTCTTCCAATGCAATTGATTGAGCTTCCTTGGTTCCTCTCAAAAGGTACAGTACCTCACTCTCAAAGGTTTTGTTCATGGACTTGTGATATCCTACTTGAGTGTGCATCTTCATGACCATATATAAATAACTAGTTATAGTGGGGAAACTCCCTTCATACATCTAGTAATAAGTATATAGGGTCATCATCAATAGCAAGAATGTAGGTGGTGTATTGCACTCTAGGCATTTCTTTGATGGCATTCCTCTCCTCCTCATCTATAAGCTTTTAACCTACTTCTTTGGGTAACTTGGCTTACTCTTGCAAAGTGTTCACATATGGGACCAGGCTCCATTTCTTTTGATATATTTTTCCTTTCTTTTGATATATATATAGAATTTGATAATGTAAAATATTGATGAGAGAAATAGGAGAATAGAAGACCAAAGTGGAATATCACATTGGGACTATCAAGTGTGTGAAACTTCAATGCCTAGCTTGAGCTCACCTCAAGTATTTGTAGATAACTTGGGTACAAGGTTCCCAAGGAAGGTTCCTTTTAGGAGTTGCTTTACTTGGAGTGCAAGCTAAATTACCATTTACTTGGTGTACAAGCTTAGTTAACCATCAACTTGGCATACAAGTTATCCTACCCTTGGAAAGTTCTTAGAAGTTTCTCACCAAGCCTTGGGATCATAGATAATACCTTGAGGGAGTATAGAAATGAACAGTGAAGCTGGCCTGGCTACCCAACCCCTGGCCCTGAATGCACCAAGGGGTATTTTTTGCACTTAACCATTTTTTAGGTACATTTGCAATTTTTCAATTGGTTGGATATTTGTATAAATTTCCCTACTTTTATGGTCTTCAAATGATGAAAGAATCTAAGGGAGATACATTATGAACTTACTTGTCATCAATTCTATACAGCATATGCTACTTGATAGTTTACAACAACATTATGGTAAGGGAACAATAGAGGAGGAGACCAGTCAGGAGACAACCCTTTTATTAATGGTTGTATAAAATATTATGTAGAGTATAACAAGGTGAATTACAAGTTTCTATTTTGTCAAGTTTCTATTTTGAACTTTTTCAGAAATTTATTTTATAATCTTGTTTATTTCTAGAGCTGGTGATTTTTACCAAAACTTATTCTATTCACCTATTTGAAAGTAAAATTATTCTCATATTTTTTTCCTAAGATCTTAAAAAAAACATTAATACATTACAAACTAAAAAACTCACTAATTTATGAAAGGGGTGTATACAGACAGGTTTCATAGCAGAGTACCTTGTGTTTGATGCTGTAAGATGGCTTGATTTTTCTGCATGTCAACAGAATCTATCTAATATCAATTTAGAGTTTTGTTGAGATTTGTTTACATATAGATATTTTATAGATTACGTTAGGTTACTTACATAGATAGATAAATATTTTCAAATCTTCAAAGAGGTGCTATGGAAATCTATAAATGGAGGATCATCTATTTAGAACTTTCTAGTTAATAAGAAAAGGGCAACCATGCAAGAAACATGAAGGATGGGAAGACCCCATCACGCTGTACAAGGGTGAGATAAAATAGGTAAAATGGAGCTAAGCCCCAATAGACTCAATATGAGAAATCTTCCCTACTGCACCTATGATATCCGAGCTATGTAAGTCTACAGTCTACAAAAAATTGGAGCATCCAAAGAAGCATCACCTAACGTGATTGCTCTCTATGGATTGCACCAACCATTGCCCTTTGAAGAGCAATGGCCACACACTGTCTAAAATATGCTACAAAGTATGAGAGTGAGAGTGGTGCCCCTTGGCGCTTAACATGATAAGCTCTTATGACCTCCTTGACAAATGTGTCAAATGCCATGTCCATCACTCTATATAACTCAAAGGTTAGAGGAAAAAAAAGGTGATCTTGCTGCATACCCCTATGCTTGGAGACCTTGCAAGCTAATACTGCACTTGCTGCCCATCCAGGGGATGGGTAATCACTCCTTCTGAAACTATGTCATGCATAGGGTCCATAACCATGACATCCACTACTATCACTTGATCATCTTGGACCAAGTACAAGTTTGCCCTAACACGTGTCATCTGCAAAGCATACAAATGCTTCCTCCAAGCCAAGTATCCACTCTCTTGTGCCATAGCAAACACTATGTCCCTAATATCATCAGGGACAGCTATCCACTATCTTCCAAAAGGACGCCATGTCATATGGACTATTCTTGCATCTAGAGTAGAACCAGACTCACAAGTGAGGAATGAAGATGCAAATGGGTGGGCAAAACCTGGGCAAAACCTCATCGCTGTAGAGAAAGTAGTTGGTGCAAGTTGGAATACCCTAATGCATGATTGAGCTAGGATCCAAGAGCCTATACCCTTGCCAAAGCAAGAGTGAAGATGTGCTCTAGTAGCCTGAGGAATGGATGAGTCAACTAAGAGAGAATGTAGCGTATGTTGATACTGTTGCTCCATCAAGGAAGATTGTAAACCTCTAGTCCAATTTGACAATAGTGAAAAAAAAAGATAAAAGGTACTCATGTGCCCATGGGGATAGACTATCTCTCATCTGTCACAATAACATCTGGAAAGAAAATGATCCCTATTCCACCTCTATCACATAAGTCTCCAAAACCGGCCTATCAACAACCACAAAATGAGAGGAAAGTAAGGGTGCATAGAGATACAAAGCACCCAAAAATGCTATAGGTGCCATCTCCTCCATAGATAGCAAGCCAATCCCTCCACACAAGATCGGTAGAGATGTTTGTCTATGTGCCAAATCCCCTAGCACAAACTCAAATGTACATGGTCCAATAATATCACCAAAGACTCCCATAATCCTCCTATCGAAGGCTCTCCAGTATGATGGGAGGTCAAGGAGGAGGAAATGTGCTGAGAAGGTAAGTCGGTAGACAAGCAATTATAGATCATTTTTATACATTTCTAGTTAATTAGAGATATTTTTATACATTGCAACATTTTATGCTGTATATATTTTTTCAATATTTATTTATATGAAAGGTAATTGAGGCAAAAATAATTTTTAATAATACATATTTCTTATTAAGTTTTATTTTTAATTTATAAATTAAAAATCAATTTTACTGTAAACTATATTATAAATATTCACTAATGATGGTATATTAGAGTACATCGATCTCTAGTGTTACAAAATCTTACTATCACTATATTTGTATCTCAAAGTCTAATTAAAAACTTCTCTACATAATATCCATCTATAAATTAAACTAATTGAGTATCATTCATATTTGAGTTATACAGTTTAGTGAGCTTTTTGCGTTTGAAACTCGTGTCAATCAGTTCTTGAAAGTGAGAGGAAAGTCTTTGTCATATATTTTTTATTTTAAACTATGTAGTTTTCCAATTAGTTTAATTCAAATTCTGGTGAATTTTCTGAGTTTGAAACTTGTTTCAAGCGGTCTTGACGGTAAGGGAACAACTTTATCATATATTTCAATTTAAATTAACTAGTCTTTCAATTTCAATTTATGGTGAATTTTCTGCTTTTGAAAAAAATTCAAGCAGTATTTGACGGTTGAAACATCTTTATCATATATTCTTATTTTAAACTAACTAATTTTCAATTAGGTTCATTCAAATTCTGATACAATACCTGTTTTAGTTGTAGTCCCTTGGTAATGTCCTACACACATTTATCTTTTGTGTTTTATAAAATGATTTACATGCATTATATATTTTATATTTTACAAATCAACAAAGCATATGTAGAAGCCTTCTTAATTACTTCAGTGACACATTGATCAATGACATTTATTAATTGTGTGTTGCCGAGAACACACAATGACTCAGGAATTTGATCACTAGAACAGAATTCGAATCATAAACACAAGAGGCATGAAATTATGCAAGTAGTTTAAGGGTTGCAGTTCTACATAATTGAGACTAAGAGACATGAAATAATGCAAATAATTTTAAAGGCTGCAGTTCTACATTCTTGAGACATTGTCATGGCTTTACAAGTGGACGTGAAATGACCTCGTATTTTTTCAGCGTCTATACAAGAAATTTGCATTGTATTATATTTTAGCACCTGGATACATTTTCTTGAGTGATGTATCTTTTGAGTTTGACACGTTTCGTTCACTCTTGTTTTTCTTCACTGTAGGTGGATATTTTGCAGATGATCGATTTTTCTTTTTCATGGATTCTATCCAAATCAGACTTTAATTATTCTTCTTTTGCGAATGGGTATTCTTTTGTTTTTTAGTTTGGAGGATCGATTTCGACGAATTAACTTGTAAAAGAATCTGTTATTGTGTATGAGCACACTTGAAGACGAATACCCTACTTTGGATATCGGTAGTTCATATATATACTCAATGTGTATTTTTCACTATTAAGTTAACTTGGTGTAATTTTTATCTTGAAATGAGATTTCCTGTGAACATGAAAGATCCTTAGATGCTCTTTTATGTACACTCTAGCGGCTGAGATGCCATGCACATTTTGCAAACTTAGTATTAATCTTGTAAAAATATCAATTGAGCGTACAGTCTAAGTAAGTTATAAAATCTGATTTTTGATACTCAATATGCAACTTTCACTATTAAGGTAACTTGGTGTAATTGTTATCTTGATATGAGATTTCGTGTGAACATGAAAATCCTTTTGCTGGGTTTCTATTGGAAATGAATTGTAAGTGCAAGGTGGATTCACATCGGGTGACTTGCGTTTTCGACGTAGGATCTCTATGTTTCATATCGTTTACATGCTCTTATTGGAGATTAGTATTGAGTCTCCAACAATTCAAATTAAAACCCCCTTTGACTCTAGAGAGTCTGTAACATGAATCCCCAAGTGCGATGTATGTTTACGGATTCTTGATCAAATACCACGTTGCTGCATAAAGACCTTTCTCTACGTTTCTCATAGGTAGTGTCAAAGGTAATGAATTTCTGTGACGAATTGGTTTGCGTGAGTAGGAATATCTCTTTCATGCAGATCCAGATGTACGAGGAACATTAAGATGATGAGTGGACTTCCACGTCATCCAGTACAGCTACTGGCACAAAATCTAGATCCTCTTGGTAATATGTACAGTATTCCTGAGAAACCAAGAAGCTTTGCGGAATATGCAGGTATAAGAATGGACATGAACGGAATCTCTTGGGTAACTCTGCTCGGCTTCGCAGAATTTTACAGGGCATGCGAAGTTGTCAATTATATAATTTGGCGAAGCCAACATTTCTTACATTTAGGTTTAACAAGGCTAGTTATGGAATCTATAGATTAAGCAATCAAATTATAGATACTAATTTGGGTATGCGCCTAAATAAGGTGCAAAGAGGGTAAACAATTTTTTGGACTTGATATTGTTGATCACTCATGCATCTTGGCCCACCTTACCTCAACTTTGTTTGTTGATGTCTTACTTTTACGCATCGGATCTGAGCTCGATAAGTGGATCCCTATCCTCCAGTTCAAGCGAATTTGGCTTTCGACAGTTCTTACGAATCTCTCCTTTTGCTCCGCTGTTCATGTTTCCCATTTTGATCATGGATGCAACGAAATCTTCCCGAAATTTGCTTACATTTGTGGCGTATTCCTGGACTATGCCCTTCGTATCATTTGCTTGAGTAAAAAGTACCTCGTCTGAGTTCAACACCCCTTTGAAAACTTCCAGCTCTTTGAAATACTGGTTGTCAAATTTGGCCGACGTTGGGTCCAATGCCCTGATGACACTGATATTTCCACCGTTGGGGCAAGTTTGCTTTAGGCTCCCGAGAAACGTCGGCTCGATAGTAGGATCAGCTCCCCCACCCCCGTTGAAATTGTACAGACGGCTAACGATGGCAGCGCAGCGGGAGAACCCAATTGTGTGAGCACCTAAGGAGTTCGAAAGCAACCACAACCAGCAAATTTATTCACTTCCAGGTTAGGGTTAGACGTTCAAAGTAACTGCTTTTCTTGCAGATTCTCTTGTGGTTCATACGCAGACGTGGACGTATACTCAATTTCGATGTGTCGTATGGACGATAGTATCAACTGGCACTTAATGGATATTCGATTTGATCATCGGGAGGTAAGGATAGGAACATAGTTTATAAAAGACTGGAAGAGGAAATACCGGATAGGGCGACCAAGTCTCTGACATTTAGACCAACATCAGAGAACTTCGTTTTCAGGAGTTCCACTGTCGAACTAGGGCCAGGAAGAAACTGAAGAGCAGCTGAGAAATTCGCTGTCAAACTGTCGCGCCTCCCAAGAGGAACAAACCAGAATGGACCCCCACTCTGCGACCAGAAACCTCCCAGGTGTAAGCTTTAACTCTGAAAAGATCCAACATGCTGAAGTAGCGGAAACAATGTGGCTTTACGAGCTGCTGTTATCTGGAGAGTCTGAGATCCTTCTAACAGGACAAGGTTGTGTACCTCATGAGTGATCTCAATGGTCTGTTCTGTAAACATATCGATATCTACAACGCCATATCTGATGTGATACTTGTAGTATCTGCTATGCAAATACGCACTTAGTATACATGTATCTCCAGGTTGTATAGAGTACATTTTATTGCCACTTTAGAATCATCAATATTAAGTCCACACGGATACATTTCAACAAAATTGTCATAAGACCTTACCAGTTTCACTCCCCAAAAGGAAGCTAACGCAACAATATCAGCGCATGATACTATTCCAGGACACTGCTTTTCCACTTCAGTCTTGATTTCGTCGATGAGCTCGTATCCTCTTACTGAGTCGTTATTTGGAGGTGAGAACTTTTCTCCCTGCGGGAGTCTGGGGTCTTCGTCAAGAAGTATGGAAGCGTCACATCCCTGCATTGACCAGAAAGTGAAACTTGAAACGGAGTTAATCTGACTCGTTCAGTTGTCTGATTCCAAAATATAGATATGTCCTCGTATGTAAATTCACTGAACACAGGAGCATTAGTAACTGCTGTCAAACTGGAAAGGCTGGTTTCTCAAGAATGTCCCCGATTCACGGTTTCTATAATTTGGCATCTAGATCTCGTTTCCCTTCTGCATGTGAACCTTAAGAGTTGAGTGGAAATGCCAAAAGGTCTTAGTTGTATCGAGATAATAATATGCCGCGATACCGGTCATAGGGGACTAATATTTAGTAATCTAAACGCAACGTACGCTATCTGAAATGTGCAGCGGCTTCTAGTGGAGAAGTTCGTCTGCAGCGACTAGCTTAAATCATACGCATACCTGGACAAAACAATCATGGAAATGCAACCGGAGAAGAGATGCTCCAATACGAGCCTCCTTCTTGACAGCTGCATCCACCTTCTCAAGCACTATTATAGGCAGCTGAGGACAGGTCTTGATGTAGAAGTCTGGTGTCAACTTCGCATCAGCTGGAGCAGCCAGGAGTGACAGAGTTAACACTACTAAACACAGTACACATGAGTCTAACACAACCCTTGCTCCCCACAGTATGGCCATCTTGTAGGTCGTTATTAGCACTCTTGGTTCTTAATTGTCAGGAGGTCGTGAGAGACAGGTCTCGATCCCGGTACAGAGCTGACTGAAGCTTACCCTGCGCGGCTGAAAGCTTACGATACCTATTTCTTGAAATCCTTAATATATTCACAATCAGTAGCGAGAGCTGGTCGAGGAAATGAACCAAAGTGGTATGTGTCTGAACTTAGGCTGCTGTAGCCACGGCCTCATGATCACCTCAAAATGACAATTGGCGTTGTCTCGCTCTTCATATCTTCACATTCAAACATATATACTGTAGCTCGCTGGTGAATTCAGTTCATCGTGTACCTAATATCGTATCCATGTACGTGTTATTGGTCAAGCAAGACATACTTCTCCTACCTACTGTGAAGGATTCCAATTGCAAATTTCTTTCACTGTAGCATCAGCCAGATTTGGTAAGGAATCAGTCCAATAAAAAGAATATGTTGACTTCGCGTGACTTGAATGTCAATGCAATGACTCTTGAATTGAGGTTCATGGTTAAAGTGGCTAAGATTCCTAACACGTTACAGTACTTTAATTTAAATCCACTACCCACTGAGCAAATATCATTATAACCTCTACATTTTAAAGTGTAGTAATGGACGTGAGCACGTTACAGTACTTTGACTTCAGTCCACTATCCACTGTAAATAGAGTTATAATATTTATATTGTACACGTGATAAATATAAGTCTTTGTTTAATTCGTCCTTGTGAATGACTTAATATCTACAGCAGAATTAGCAATTGTTAGTGACAGAGTCTCAAATACAAGGGAGATTATTTGCGTGGCTAGTAAAATTAATTACTTGTGGCAAAGAATGTTCATGAAATCAGTCATACATTATACAGTGTATACACTGATGAGTGCAATATCCGCATCCTTGGAGATCAATCTATAACGGATGTGGTCAACATTGATGAGTGAATTTATTTTATTCAAGAACCAAGATTATATGGTCACGATAAAAATGATTGTAGTACAACTTTATTTCAACAACCAAGATAATACGGTAGCTTGAAAAGTAGTGATATCTTTACTCTTTTTATTCAGTACAATTTTTTCAAATCTTTTATGTAAAGAGATGAAATTAAATAAATAAAGGGATATTTCTACAAAAGTGTATGTTTCCCTTCACCAAAGTTCTATATTAGTGAAATGTATTTGCCATATATGAGTTCGTTGATTCAATGGCAACAGGTCAATCTACCGTCTTAACGGCGATTGCTATTTTAATTGCACAAAGAATAGCTAAGACTTTGAACAATATCACGATTATTGTACATGGCTTTGGATATTTTGCCTCCTCTTCCTTCTCTCAGAATGATTTGTTATGTGAGCATAATACCAGATTACATGTTCAATTCATAAGTAAGAGATTCACATACCGAATTTATAAGTATGATAGACTATTACAGTTACCTAAACCCAGACAACAACTTTAGTATTATTCAATACAACTAAGTTATTAGAAAGAATTAATAAAACCGAGAACAAAAATGAATTGAAACCAAAAACATCAGACATATTAATCAAAATATAAGTAATGATATTTTTTATTAAATATAATTAAATAATTAAAATAGAATATGTATGGGGAGGTTCATGTTGTAAAGCACTTTTAGTTTTCTGGTTATATTAGTCTGAATGAGACCAATTACTAATTATTTTAGACGTATACTAGTCTAGTGTAGAAGTATATTAGTCTGACCCCACATTTTCTCAACCACATCGACTAGATTGTTTTCGAGAAGATCAGATTAAAATCTGGGAATGTCTATGTTGCTGCGGAACCATTCATCCGATTCCTAGTTGTTCTTCGAATCCTCCTATTATTAGACAGCTTATGACCAAGCTACCACGGTGACTCAATGGCCCCATACTTTTTCTACCATATCAACTGGATTGCTTTGGAGAGAAGATTAAACAGTCAATCTGCTGTTGCGGAACCATCCATCCGATTCCTTGATGTTGTCCGAATCCTCTTTTATTAGACAGCTTATGATCGAGCTACATGTGTGACTACTTTCGGGCTCAACTTGACAGGTCTTTTCAACTGGCTGCTCACACGATGCAAGTAAATAATAGCAAGCAGTTGGTCTGAGCTATGATAACACTATCTGGAATTGAGTATTGACTTATAACATCTCAACATATGCAAGCTGTAGGGTGGAGACTTTGCCAATAACGCCAGAAATATATCACCCCATGTGCGCATACTTCGTCCTATGGACCTCACCCAGCAACTGTCACGGTTGGGAATCAAAGCATAGATATACTCTTAAGTCCTACCTATCTGTGGTCTCGCTATGGTCCACGGCCTATGCTTTCTGGGATCAACTACATCGCTTCCGAAAGAAAAAGGTCCATGATCACAAGACTGGGAGAATTCTGCATGGTCTGGTCAGGAGTCTTCGCCCTACGAGACTGCGCAGCTAGTCTCGTAGGGTGAAGCAGCCTTATTGGATAGGAGGCTATCAACGATTCTGACCAGCATCGGGTAAAGGGGATTGTCAGCAGCTTGGAGTAACTTCCATTATCACTTACTCGGGAATCTTTGCTGATGGCTCTCATTGCCATTTTTGCTCTCTTTAGTCCTCAGTTCACAAGTCTCTCTAGTAGACTTCCAGTTCTAGACGTGATATACGCAAGATACAAGCTACAAGATAAGTTAAAGATTTGGTCAAATAGTCAGCACATTAGACCTATCTTATACGTATTGTCCGATCGGCGTATAGTTGCAGGACATGTTTACATAGTTTTGAGTCGTCGTCATCATAACTTGTAATGGACCGCACGTCTGGATTCATTGGCCGCCGGTATTCGATCAGTGGCATATCTGGTGTTCGTGAGAGACTTGGCATATACACTTTACCACCTGAATCATCGTATTATTGCCTGTAGCTACGAGCAGTTCCCGGGAATAACCGCACCAAGCTCTTGTAGGGACGGTTCATAAACTTGACCTCCTGTAGAATATTAAGAAGGTCGGGTGTATATATGTACCGACTTCCAGAGGATTTCCTCAACATATCCATCCACGGAGAAGCAGAAACGAGTAGCAGTACTTGAATAGTCACCCTCCATCGCTTCAAAAGGATGTTTGTAGCGCAGTAGCTGAGTATCGCTGTAGGTCCAATTCAAATCTTCATGTTTTGAAATGTATACTTTACCCTAAGCACGATGTATATGCTTCTGGAATATGATTGCGTCCGGGGTGGGCTTGTCGTTGTCGAGACATCTAGGTTCTCTCCACTGGCTAACACGAAACAGTGGATCCTCCCAAGAGGACGCCTTGTACTTCAAGTCCGATGCGTCGTAAACCGCATGTGCATGTTGTGGGTATTCAAACAGAGGTTTACCCTTCACATGTCCACTGTCAATCGATCTTGTGCATGTACCAATTCATTTGTCCCAGACATCTGAATTTGCCTCTCCTCTGAACAACTGTTAAAAATTCTACCTAGTTGTTAAGAATCTATCTGTACAGGTAAAATGATTTTGTTATTAGAATACAGAGGAAACTGTTGGTTAAACTTCTGAGTATCCTAGTCAAATATATATTATGCTAAATTCGGTAGCAGATCTGCTGAATATGCACATCAGAGATTCGGGGATATGGAACAAAGTAGCACAATAAGGCATCCAGTATATTTCAACTAATAACTCCATTCCCTGCAGACTGATGGTGATTCAAATCTAAATACAAATTTCGAAGAAGCGTGCAAACATTACTTGCTTACCAGCAACCCTTTACTCGGCTAGGATTTGGCATGTCAAGAATAAGCATGTAACTTATTTCAACGCCCGTTGTTCATTGTCAGGAAATCTAGTAAACAGAATAAGATGGTGAAACTCGCAAATATATTGTAGAAGTATACCGGATGTGTACCGGCGCAAGCAGGTGATCGTGAACATTTTGGCAGTTCTACTGTCTACTAGTTTAAACCGTTGAGTCTCTTTATACTTCGAGAATGCCCATGACAGAGTTGGTATCGAGAATATACCTCATACTATCTGAATGTCTCTTCTATATCTATAGTTAGCATATTCATAATCACGAATATATATATATATATATATATATATATATATATATATATATATATATATATATATATATATATATATATATATATATATATATAGTACTGGATAAGTAAGTGAGTGGTCGAATATCACAGCTCCCAGATCCAGTACAATAGCAATAGTGTTGTTGTCAGCAAGCCTTTGTTGTCGAATGTCGTAGAAGTATCACTCTGACTTTCTTGGATATATCCATATTATCTTTCCTTTACATTTTTCGATATCTACTTCCAGCCATGATCATAACTAAACGATGGAATTTCAATCCTCGCCTAGAAGACATCCTGAGATTTCAATTTCATATGATCCAATTGACGGTACTGACTATCTCACTATCCAGATAGAAAATGAATTCAGTTTCAAATCCTATCCAGAATGTGATGTGTGCAGCTGTTTGTATGTAGATTCTTCATGACACAAACCTGGAGTTGCAGGGATTTCACGCATTTCTATATCTCTTGTCTGAGAGGCCATACACATGGCGACGTTTGCTCGCTCGACTACAAATCTAGTCGAGTTCCCAGGACATTCCAACGCTCCATGTATTCAACTGTATTGCACTTACTATCCACTCGTAGTGCCTCTGTATGCTTTCTCGTTTCAATTTGAATCAAATTTACATGATAGTCCATGTGTTTTTGCTCTTTTCACTCATTAGTAGTGGCTATGTATGCTCTATCGTTTCAAAATGAATGAAATTTTATGAATCTTCCATGTATACACTGTATTGCTCTAGTAATTACAATTCGCTTGAGGCGTAAATTCTGGGTCCACCACATATGTCGGTGAATTACTTTCTTAAACGTCTTATGTAAACTAGGGAACCGGCCTAAACTCTAAACCCTCTTGTCCTACCAATTTTAACCAATCAGAAGTGTAGAGTTTTGCTGGAAGGGATCTTGACGCTTGAAGGGTATCGGCATCGCAGGCCACATGCCTCTCTTGTAATTGATGAATAGTCAGAAGTTTTGTAGTAAAAGTAAATTTAACAGTGTCAAGGTCAAGTGGAAGATTCCACAAATTTGGTGGCACAATACGCCATAGGCCTTTGCTTGAGGACGAATTTGCACAATGTAATGAAAAGGGTGCTCGAATTTCTTGCAGGTGGGATAAAAATCCAGCACTTCTTGTCGCTCAATTGCTTTTTTATTTGCTATTAGGAGATTTTGGTGCCTCCATGGAATCTCAAGAAATTCACGCTACTTATTGGCAGGATAACTGTAGGGTGTAGGGCGAGTAGGGTGAGGTACAAGTACCGAAAAAGAGAGGGACAAATACTGGTTCCTTAAACTATCTTGTCTCATATGAACTCTTGTCTGAGTGTAAACAAGCTACAAATATTTGTCTTGGCAGTCGTGAACATTCCCAGGTTACACACTGGACAAACCCGCCGGTCAGATGATATTGATGTTGTAAGCATCAAAAATTCAATGACACCCGCATTAGCCAGCATCAACCATTCTGCAACTGAAACAAGTTCTTGACATTCAGTACTCACTGCAGTTTAACTTTGTGGCCGCCTCACGACGTACTTTCGGATATTTATAAGTCTGAACTTCAGTTCAATCTTGACGATCGAGACATTTGGTGTAATTGCGTGAACGTTGCAGAGCCTCGATCAAAGGGCAATTGGCGTAGTTTGTCCAGACTTGACAAAGAAGACCAGGTATCACATTGCAAAGGCTAAAGAGACTCTGCATGGGTCGTAACCCATGTTGGGTGAACCTGGGTAGCAAATTTGTGTCACTTCTATGATTATTTCTTGTGTTTATGTTTTGATTGAGAACGATGATTCTTAATAAGTGGTATCAGAGCTGAGCTGCTAGGTTAGCATAGAGATTTTCTCAAAAGAATCTTTAGTGTAGCTAGATTCAAAGCAGATAATAATGACGCAAGACAAAATCAGAGTTGAAAAGTTAGTTGGACAAGATTTTGGATGGTGGAAACTTCACATCGAGTACTACCTCTATCAGAAGGATTTGTATGCTCCTCTTGAAGGAGTGAAACCAGAAATTGCAGATGTTGATACTGAGAGTGATGCACCATGGAAGATATTGGATGGAGAGGTACTTTGTGTAATTTATCTAGGTTTGACAAAGAAGACCAGGTATCACATTGCAAAAGCTAAAACAGCAAAAAAAAGCAATGGATATTTGGATGAACATGTATGAGAAACCCTCTACATCGAAATCAAATATTTCTGCTGAAGAGATTAGTCAGTATGAAATTGACTGATATAGGATCCCTAATAGAGCATGTCAACAGCTTTACACAGGTCACAAATGAGCTGGAGTCTGCAGGTATAGTCCTGGATATGAAATTACAGGTCTTATTGTTTTTGTGTCCACTACTTAATAGTACAACACAGCAGTACAAGGGATTTCCAGCATCACAAAAGATGACTTAACACTTGATGACGTTGTGAGTAGTATAATAGATGGAGAGATGCGATAAAGAGCTTCTGGGGGAGATAATTACTCAGCATCTACATCTTTGACAGCTTTGTCAATGGAAAATCTTGGGAGAAATCAAAAAAGATTTAAGCACAATGATCATGGCAGATCAAAAGTCCAGGGAAAGGACAAGAAGCAAGAAAACACAGCATCAAACAATGAGTGTTGGTATTGTCATCAGCCTGGGCATAGGAGGCATCAATGTGAGGCTTATAAACATAAGCTGCAAAAAGATAGAGAATATGCAAATGTGGTTAGTGAAGAATTACATTTTGAAAACCTCTGCTTATATACATGTTTAAATTCAATCATAGATAAGTGGTTTTCAGACTCTTGAACTTCTTTCATTGTACTTCAAAGAAAATCTTGTTTAGCACTTACTATTACTATAATGGTGATTTTGATGTTGATTTTGGACAAGTCATTGTGGGAAATGGTCAAAGGTGTTCAATGGTCGGGAAAGGAACAATCTTGATCAAGATTCCTGGTGGAGCAAAGCTTATTTAACAAGATACAAGATATGTCCCTAAACTGGAGAAAAACCTTATATCAGCTAGCAAGCTTGATGAAGAGGGTTTTTTATGACATTTGGAAGTGGAGAATGGCAGATAAAATTTGGAGCATGAGTAGTGGCAAAGGGAAAGCATAGAGGTACACTTTACCTTCTCCAAGGAGACAACATTGAGAATTTGATGGTAGCTACTGTAGTTTCAGAAAATCCATCAACATTATGGCATCAAAGATTAGGGCATCTTGGTCAAAAAGGTGTGAAGGAGTTACGTGCGAGAGATTTACTCCCGGGTTTGAAGAAAGTTGAGTTAGATTCTTGTGAAACCTATCTCTACGAAAAGAAAAAGGCAATCAGTTTTAATTTAAAAGGTAGACAAAGCAAAACCAAGAAGTTGGAGCTAGTACACACTGATGTATGGGGTCCTGTGCAAGAGCTTTCATACAAAAGCAAGAGGTACTTTGTCACTTTTATTGATGATGCAACCAGAAAGACTTTGGTCTATGCTATCCATAAAAATGCAGAAGTTTTCAATGTGTTGAAATTTTGGAAAATGATGGTTGAGAAAGATGCATGCTGTCAGATCAAAGCACTAAAATTTGACAACAGAGGAAAATGCACAAGTCAAGAATTTTCAAAATTCCTGAGCCAAGAAAGCATTCAAGACATCAAGACAATTCCAAGAACACCCCAAGAAAATGGCAGAGCTGAAAGGATGAATCAAAAGATTCTTGGAATGGACACATAAGAATGAAAATTATTTCTTCTTAAAGGTACTTGGCTGTTTACCATACTCCTTGATTGACAAGAAGGACAGGAAGAAACTTGACACAAATTTTCAAAAGTGCACTTTCATTGGTTATTGGAGTGATGAGTATGGTTATAGGCTTTGGGACTTTGAAAATAACAAATTCATAAGAAGTAGGAATGTGATTTTCCATGAGAGTAAGATGTACAAAGATTGTGAAGATGTGAAACAAACAATAACTGAACCAGAGTATGTTGATTTGAATATTGAGTCCAAGAAGATTTTTTCGAAAGATCCGCTTGCTTCTCAAGATCAAATTCATGAGGAATTCAACAAGCATGAAGAATCTAATGACTAACAAGGTCAACAAGAGGAAAGCAAGGAACTTGAGGAGCAAAAAAATTCAACACCAAGGAGATCAACAAGACTAAGAAAACCAAAGGTAAAATTTTTTATCCGTCTACAAATTTAATTTTGAGTCACATCTTATATACAGATTTGGGGGAGCTAGAGACATATAAGGAAGCTAGAAATGATATCTATTCTATGAGATGGGATTATACCATGAAAGATGAGATGAATTTTCTCTTCCGAGATAAGATATGGGAGTTGACAAGACTACTTGTTAGTGAAAAGGCTTTGCTAAAAAAATGGGAATTCAAAATCAAAATAGAAGCAGATGAGAGCAGAAGATGCAAGGCAAGGCTTGTTGTCAAAGCTTTTTCTCAAAAGGAAGAAGTAGAATACACAAAGATTTTTGCACCAGTGGTAAAGATGACATCCAAAGTGTGTTATTGAATATAGTTGTTGTGGAGGATCTTCATCTAGAACAGCTTGATTTTGAGACAACATTTCTTCATGGTGAGCTTGATGACAAATTGTACATGATACAGCAAATGGGTTTTATAGAACAAGGCAAGGAACATCTAAATTTTCATTTGGGGAAGAGTCTATATGGGCTAAAACAGGCCCCATGATATTGGTACTTGTGGTTTGATAATTTCATGCAAGAAAATGGTTTTACAAGATTTGAGCTGATCATTGTGATTATCATTACAAGATGTGAGCTGATCATTGTATTTTATCTTATAGATTTTGGTTCTAGAGATATTGTATATCTCTCTTTGTATGTGATGATATGCTTGTAGCTAGCTCCAAGATAAAGAAGTTAGTAGAACTGAAAAAAATGTTGCAATCTGAATTCTCTATGAAAGATTTAGGTAAAGCTAAGAAGATACTTGGCATGAATATTGTTCAAGATAGGAAGAACATGAAGTTGTGGTTGTCCCAAGAAGACTACATCAAGAAGGTGCTGAAGAGATTCAACATGCATAATGCAAAACTCCTCTTAAATGAGATTTCAAGCTCTCAAAGGACTCATGCCCAAGAAATGAAGCTGAAATTGCTGAGATGTCCAAGGTTCCATATCAATCAGCAGTTGGAAGCCTGATGTACACTATGGTGAGCACAAGACCAGACAAGCTGTGAAGAATGTTGGCAAATATATGCAAAATCCAAGCAAGGAGCATTGAAATGCAGTCTATATGCAAAATCCAAGCAAGGAGCATTGAAATGCAGTCAAATGGATACTTAGGTATCTAATTGGTACATCTACTTATGCTCTTTGTTTTGAGGGGAAATCCTCAAAGATACATGACTATGTAGATGTTGATCATTCAAGAGATCAAGATAGTGGAAGAAGCACTACTAGATACGTTTTTAGAATTGGAGGTACAGTTGTAAGTTGGATGTCAATATTACAAAAGATAGTAGCACTATCTACAACGAACGCTGAGTATGTGGCAATCACAAAAGCTTCAAAGGAAATCATGTGGTTACAAGGATACATAGAAGAGCTATAGCAAAAGCAGTCTGTGAGTGCTCTCTGGAGCAACAGTCAAAGTGCAATACATTTGGCAAAGCATGTTGCTTATCATTCCAAGATAAACTATCAAAAGAAGATACCATTTCATCAGGTCAGCACTCAAGGAAAATGAGTTGAAGCTCTAGAAGATTGAAGGTTCAAAGAATGCTGCTGATATGTTTACCAAGGTTGTACATTGAGATAAAAATATTTTTTGCAATACCAATATAGGTATTGTTCAATCTAATGAAGTAGAGTAATAGAGTTTTGTGTACATTGTCAATAAGAAGCTATGAGCCTTAGTGGATAATAATGTCTTTCAAATTAGTTTAGACGGTGAGTTTGTTGAGCATTAGTCTCCCACTATATGTGAAAGAGCGTGATCTCTTGATTGAAGATTGAACGTGAAGATTGAACTGAAGTTTAGCAAAGAGTCAATGCACTTTGAACCGGCTACATTATTCTAAATAGAGTCCTACAGATTATTAACGTGGTGTTGATACAAAAACACTTGAGTGTTGTATTGAGAAGTTGCACTGGATCTTAGACAAGGAGAAAAAACAGATGTATCTTATGATAGATCATTGATTTTCTCAATCTGTACTCATTCGACCCAATCTAATGGAACTAGCATAGAGACTTTGCACAAGGATGTAACCCATGTTGGGGGAACCTCAGTAACAAATCTGTGTTTCTTCTGTGATTATTTCTTGTGTTTATGTTTTAATTGAGCATCATGATTCTTAACCGTTTCTCTTGTGTTCTTGCTCTACTCTTGCATGCCCACGTCAAGCCGTTCATCAACAACCTTCTTGCATGCACACACCAAACAGTTCATCAATAGCCTTTGTGGCTCCGTTGAACACGATTAGACCCTACACCGCTATGATCATTTTGCTCTTGTGAGTAGTCCAGTTCAGTCCCGTCACTTTTATGGAATTCTTTGAAGCCAATGTCTTAATCTCTAGAGAGTTGAAATCTAAAATTATGTTCTTGAAAGTTAAATGCGAGAGCACTGTGATGCGTGAGCATTTTTCTTTATCTTTAAATCTGTTTTATGCTTGAATGCATGTGACAATTTGAATCCCTACACCGTAAGATAACAAGAAGGATGGGAAGAGCCCATCAAGCAAAACATTAAAAACTACCTGGCTTATTACATTAATGAAGTTACATCATTATATTAACAATCATTCGCCTACAGTAAAAGATGTTAATTTTGCCTTGCCGCACGTGGAATCACAGGAAATTGAGGATCGAAGACAACAACATAAGGCCACATGCTTAGCCTTTCTTTAACCAGTTCATGTTTATCTTAACTTTCTTATTGGCAATATGATATATGGATTTAGGTTTCTCAACACAAGGGCGCTCTTTTTATATACACTGGAGTGGTGCAAAGTGTCCCGTTACGTTAGGGTCAAGTCTTATTCGTAGATTTATTGATAGATAAATTCAAACTGGAACAATTTCATAAGGTCCGAGAGAGCTTCTTACAAAGAAATACTCAAGCTACTTTTCTTTCGATTAACTGATAATTTTTGTAAAATTTTCTTATTTTTCCGTTTCTTTATATTCTTTTCTAATTTAAGAACACTTTAAATTATTTCTAATATACTTTTTTGTTTTTCACCTCTTGCAAGTTACTCAAATATTTTCTTTTACACGTAAATATTTATTCGAATGAAGGCTCTTGCATGTTTCTCACTTTTTTTGTTAAACCTTACACCAGTTAGTTAAAATTAAGATCCTACTTATGTGACCCTCATGGTCATTGCTGAAATTAGTTCATCATGAGTTCCTGATGATTTCAAGTTCTGGATGTTAGATGGTGTTTTGCAAGGGTTCCTTGGCAAATTTTCTAAGGATAATAACTTGGACATCTATTGGCAACAAAATAAAGAAAATCAAAATTTAAAAAATAAGACAAAATTAAAACAGTAAGACTTCCTCAAGTCAAATTTCAAAACAGTAAGGCTTCCTCAAGTCAAATTTCAAAGAACTCAAACATTCAATTTTCGAGAGCAAGATATACAATATTGAAGTATCATATATTGTGTATCTTGAAACTTCAATTTACAACAATGCAACTCAGATGTCCAAACTTTAGGCTATTTCCCATGTCCTTGGGCATGTTGGCATTGTCTCCTGTTCATAGAAGCCTTACAACTCAAATTCCCGAACTTGCGAGCCAATATTTTGATTTTAAAATCTTAACTAGATAGTTAATCCAGTAATCAGTCAACTAATATTAATAAATTTAAAAATCAGTAAATTTAAATATTTAGTTATATCTAATAGAGGAACTGATTTTGAATTTTAAGTTTAAAAAATGACAAAGAGAGATATCTATCCCCTTGTCATCAAGTCTGGAAAGGAGAATGCAAGTCTTGAAGTGGTGGGATTTAAATCTACCTTGAAACCCAGGAGAAGGGCAATTAACCATATAGCTTAAGTTTTTATATTATCCAAGTCAAGCATGATTTCGTAATATTCTTCTTGGTTGAGGAAATTTCATTGAAATTGAGCAAAGAATGAAGATACAAAGGAAGTGGCTTATGTTTACTATTGATACCTTTCTACAAGGAATTTGTAAGTTGATGCTCTTTTTGGATAGAAAATATGATATCCTTTCTCATTGCATCATAGAAGTGTATTTCTTTCTACAAAGAGACATCATCTACCACCAAAGAGAAAGCATCTAGCTAAGGTTCAAGGTATTAAGACAGCATTAATTGCTTAAATATCCATGAATTAAAGATAAATAATAGAAGAAGACACATTTGAGCTTTATTCCTAAAATTTATAAGTCTGTTATTTTTCTCTTTTTCTATTCTTAAAATTGGATCAATCTAAACCCGCATTAAATCTTAGATGTGGTGTATTATCTATTTTGGTTTTCTTGAAAGAAACCGGTATTTTTATCAATCACCTCTTCAATGCCATATATAGAATTTTAACAGGCCCTCTTCTCTAGTCCTAATAATCTCTTCAAACCTAAATCTAGATATCAAATCTATCTGTTCAACAAATTGCTCCATAGAATAATCGAAAAAATTAATACAGAAAATAATCAAAGCCTAGACTTTTAGTGAAAGATAATAGAAAAAGAGAGAAGATAATATGAAGATCTTTTTGAAGGCAATGTGTTTTGTAAATAAGCAAGTAAAATTTCAAAATTTAAAAAGAAATTAGTATTCTAACTAAAGAGGAATGACAAAAAATTTCTCAATTCCTCATTAGTCATAAATGCTACAAAATTTAATCAATTGTTAAAAGACTAAGGGAAAATCCTTGAAATATTTTAAAATAATTTTCAAAGCTACCTAATGGTGTGAATTCTTACTTGATATTTTAAGCTTCATGTGCAAAAGTTGTGGAAAGGAACCTCTACTGCTCAAAGAATATCTTGGTTTGAGACGGAGAGACTCATTCTTTAGGATATCCAATTCTAGAACTTGCAATTCTATTACCAAGATTGAGTTGAAAAAAAAAATTTAATCATAAATATTTATAAATAAATCCACATTTGGTTCAAGCTTCAATGTTAGAGAATGGTATTCTAAGAGCATCATATCTCTTATGGATATCTTTAACACTTGCAATAGTTCATTGATCTGCTCTCAAAATAATGATAGCTAAATCATAGTTATTTTGTGATAAATCACTCCCTTCTCACACACTGCTTTTTGAAAGATTGAAGGTCTGAACTACTTGCATGAATGGTATTCTTTATGAAATGCTCAAAGAGGGGTTGTCCTTGCTTTTTCTCTAATTCCCAAAGCAAAATAATTTTAGTATGTTTTTCCTCTGGATCTAACACAAATAAAATAATCCATTATTATCAATTAATCAATCATTTACCTTGAATTCCTCAATGGTAGGTTTGACACTAGGATAAATGAGCATAAGCTTTTGTAACAACTATCTTTAGTATTGTTGATGGAGGTTAAAGTACATTTCCAAAGGATGTTTTTGCATTATAATGAAAGGTTTGTCATAATAAAGTCTATCTTGAAGCCTACTTGATGTACCACTTGAACCATGTTCATAAAAGGAATGCACATTCACAAGTGTTATTTGAGTTCTTATCCTTGTACCAAATTATGAAGAAAAATCCTTTGTTTAGGAAATCAAATTTATTTGTCTCTATATCATATTTATATATTTATATATTTATATTTATATTTATATATTCTTTCAAAGTGGAGATAGTTCATTTTGAGAAAAATCCATTTTTTGGCTTATGGTGATGAAGGGATCCATTTAGGAATATCCCTAAAAGGAATCTTTTCCCTTGCCTCTTCTTCATGATTGGAAATGAGGTTACATGGAGAATATTTTTCAAATTTTTGTGCATCTATGTCTTATCCTTTTTGTACATCTAATATTGGAGTTTCAAAAGAGTCATCCTTTTATCTTAATCTTTACCAAGTTTGTTCTGCTAAGGTGGACTTCTCCTTGCTCCATTTTTTTCCACCTTGATTTGCTACATTAGATGAAAAGATGTCTATAACTATTATGTCCTTGCCACTACTCATATCAAAGCTATAAATATTTCTCAAGTCAAGCTAAGGAATAAAATTGTTATTGCATTTTCATCAGTTTTCAAGAAAGAGCTAGCACCATCTTTGGCATATTATCTTTTGCTTCCTTCCTTCTCAGATTTTGCTAAGACTCAACAAAGCTTTGAAATATCATATGATTCTAGTCACATTAATCCCAACAACATGGGTATATTGCTCAATTACTTTTATGTCTATCTCATCCTTGGCTATAGCTATATACTCACATTTAATACCCAATCAATGTCAAATCATTAGGCTGCTTGTGTAATATTTAATGTAATGCTTATATTGTTGGTGAGGAAAAAGATGAAATTTCTGGTATATTTTTTAGCATTTAAATTAATGTCATAGATATGTGAATGTAAATTCAAAACCATATATAGAAGGCGTGTAATCTAAAATATGCTTATTCTTTGTGTGATTGATCTACCTCTTGATCTTGTACTTATCTTTCAAGGCTGTTTGTTTGAGTCCATAAATAGAAGGTATATAATCCAAAATATGCTTACTCTTTGTGGAATTGATCTACCTCTTGATCTTGTTCTTATCTTCAAAGGCTGTTGGTTTGAGTCTATTGGGAATCTCCCATCAAAACTTAGCATGGAAAGCTAAAATCCCTATATCCTTATTTGATTTCACCTCAACAGTGCAATGAACTGAAGATCTTTAGAGGAGAGATGTCACAATTGCAAGTGTCTCTCTTGTTACCTCTATTGAAGGATCTTCTATGTACTCCAATGGCATCTTATAGACTCAATAGCTCAAAGTACACTAGCCTTTTATAACAAGTAGCCAATTCAGGCAATTGGGAGTGACTAAACCTTCATATAAGAAGGAAAAAAGAATAAGTGACTTAAATCTAACCCATGTCCTTATTTTCTTGGAAAATTTTTAGTAACCTAAGGGATTCCATTTTAAATTGGACACAATGTCTACATTTGTAATAAGGAGAAAAATTTGTATGCTAAGATCTATGTACAAGAATATTTTAAAATCCTCTCCTCTTTATATTAAATGTCTGTTCTTTGTGTATTCAAGCTATCTAGCTCAAACTTTTACGTAATGATAAATTTTTGGACCTGATTTTGCTAACATACTTTTGGAGCTCATATGTTTGCAAAATTTGTAATTTTCTTTTCTTTTCTTTCTTTTTTTGTGGTTAAGGAGAGATAATTTTATGTCTAGAGGAGAATTCCTATATCTTAGAATTATTTGGTTCCACCTTTGTCCATGATTATGTATAAAGAATTTAGGTACAAAGTTTCAAGGAGAAATGTACAAAGAATTCAACAAAGAAGAGTAAAAGAGTCTTCTTCCAAAATATTCTACTCCAAAGAGCCCTTCTCCAAAAGATCTTTTACTGAATTTACTTTAAGGATAATATATTCAAGGTTATATGTCGTCTCCACTAACACTAAAATGGAAGCTTTTGGAAATCTGTAGCAAAAGTTACAAAGATTTGAAGTTTACAATCCCTAAGGGTTTCAAAGTTGATGGAGGAATATAGGAAGAAGGTTGCTCTTTGGTTGGAGACTCCACAAGAAGAAATCAAGAAGGAGGCCACAGCAATAGACCAATCTGCCTTGGTGGAGATGATCACCAAATTCAAAGACCTCTTCAATGACAAGACCAAAGAAGAAGCTACGAGTAGAAAGAAGAAGAAATCTTTCAAAGATCTTTAAGTTCAGTTAATTAAGGTTGTAGAAGATCCAGCTGAAGGAAAGATGACTCTTCCTTGGAATAGTTAGTGGTAAAGGTAATCCTTTGTAATAGTATTTGGAGCCAAAGAAACCTTCACTAAATAAAATCTTCTTAGTTGTAAGATCCTCTTAGTTATAAGGCTTTCTTAGTTGTAGTTTCTTTTGAGTTGTAGAATCTTCAAAGTAGGAAGAGGTCCAAAGATCCTTCACAAAATAATTTTTTTGAAGTTGTATGATCTTTGGAGTAGGAAGAGGTCCAAAGACTCTTTGTAGAAGAAACTCATCATAGTTGTAGACATTCTTCTTAGTTGTAGGACCTTTGTAGATACAACCTATACAATTTTGAAGAAAAAATTGCAAGTTGTCATCGTGGAAGAACTGATACCTTTTTGAAATGTGTAAGGAACCTAATTAAACTACATGTGAATAGTATAAGATAAGATAAGAAGATAAGATTATCAATGTACAATGAGCATGAGCCAAGAAGATTTTCAGAATTCCTCAACCATTACATTTTTTGGCTTAGAGTAGGAGATACTACTTAAGGCTTTGGCTAATGAGAAAATATTATTCAATCATCCAAGCATGAATAAAGAAAAAAAGATAAAATCCCTTTATTTCTTTTGTTTAAATTCTAAGTATTGGTTATAGGTCTTTAGTGAGTAATGGTGAGGAACCTCAGTGATTGAGTGGGACTGACCATTTGTACTTGAGGCTAGGATTTGGGATCCTTGGTAGTTCTAAAGGAGCAGTTCAATGCCTTGACATGTCTTAAGTGAGTTGTACTGTTGAAAGTACCACTGCATCAAAAGGCAAAGATTTACTACCAATGCAAAGTGCTTTTGGAGTTGTGCCTTTTGGGAAGGGTGAAATACATCTTTTGGGTTGAATGTCTTTGTAGTGAAGAAGATCCTTTTGAGTTAACTAAAACATCACCTTCAAGAAATAGTTGGAACTCAATCTTAGTGAAAATGATCTTTTTAGTTTTCCATTGCCATATGTGCCATAGGATGTGCCATAGGAGGTGACACTACTCTCTCTTAGGAGTAGTTCTTGCTTAAGAGGTTAAATATGTAATAATAAAGAATTGCCCATTGTGACACTTCTATACCAATCTAGCCATTTAAGACCCTTATCATTAAGGAAATAGCCTATTTCTTACCTTAATACTACTATTTGGTTGACATTGGGTTATCATAATATTTTGTGAACAAATAGATGGTTCCAATATTTATGATTTGTGTAATCTTTTTCTTTATGATTTTGACCATAACTTTCAAGACATCTAAAGGTTTTTGGAGTTATGTAAAGGGAGTCAGGATACCTTATGGTACCTTTACTTTCCTTCAAGGTCAAAATAATACCATAATCTTTTAATTTTGATTATCCTAAGCAATGCATTTTTTTAATTGAGAATTGCTTGCAATATTTCCATCCGTACTCATTTTTTAGTTCCCTCACCAAACACATCAAATGACTAGTTTTGAAAAACTTCACATGGTGCACAATATTGACAAAGTTGATGGGTAAAAATGAATTAAAATTTTCTATTCTACAACATGTTCCTCATTCCAGAAGATGTGAATCACAATCTCAAATACAACAAGTAACTTGATTAATCCAACTAGTAGGAAGGAAAATTGCTTTTTAGCTACCTTTGTATGAAAGCCCTTGCAACCAAGATATTTATTAAAGAACAAAAAGGTAGTTTGGAATGATAACACCAAGAGATTAACCTAAAATTATTATCTAAAATAGTTCTCTAGGACATCATGTTCAATTCAAGCTCTAAGTTAACCATCTTGATATGGTATCTTTGAAGTACCTTTAGCAAGAGAAGAGAGAAAAGTCTCCAAGATGGTGCATTAAGAGCACCACTCCAAGATACTAACATTGAAGTGATGGAATATACTTATATTATAAGTAGACTTATTTGTTCTTCCTAACTTACTTCCAAGTGCACCCATTGCACAGATTATTTTTTCAAGGAAGGAAGTCCTGAACTTATTGAATCATTCTCAATATTGTCGTTATAAGATATCTTTATGAGGATTTAGGAGAATGTATCACCCTTATGTATATGCAATCCTTGGAAACAAAATGCAAAGCCATCTTCTCAATATGGTCATTTCTATTGCTCAAGAAGAAGCTTAGAGAGTGATTTGAGAGATGTTTTATCCATGGTTTTAAGGCTAAATAAGAATGTTGAGTAAAAGAGGAGTAAATTCCAATTCTTTGCGGTTGAACACTTACATCAATTTCTTAGTATATGTACTCAGGTAATGTACAGTATGTAAGGTTTGTTTGTCTTTGGATCCCATAGGAGATGAAAACAAGGAGTCACCGTAGTCATGGATTGTACGTTAAAGCTATTTAAAAATTAGTGATAATAGTCATTGTTGATCTGCCATTGCATATACTCAACAAGTGTGTTATGTAGCATGACATAAGCTAGTATCTTAAAAAATAGACCAAGATAAAATTGGAAATGTTTAAACTACTTTCTCAAATTGTCCTTCATATGATGGCCTTGTCTATCATATGTTCTTAAGTTTGTCTTAATTACTAGCTAATAGATCAACACCACTTTCTTTATTGAGTAGTTTGAGAGGCCCTTCCATGCAAACTATAATGTACTTGCTAAGGAAGGCTCCATTCCACCACTAATATAGGTTCCAATACTTTGATGTGTCTTGCTTGGAAGAGATGTTAACACTATAATCAACTCTTGTCTTGTCATTCCCTCTTGTCTTAAGCACAAATTTTCTTGGCTTGAGTCTTGACCTTAAGTTCTTTAAATCCTGTGTCACTAAGGTAAAGGTTCTTCTGATTCATCTTTGTCTACTTCTCCTTTCCCTTACCACAACTAATGTGGAAGAATAGCAAGCATATAGGTTTCGATACTTGCTAGCTTAGAGAAGGTATTATGGTGAGAATGGTTTTCTAACTCTAGTACCATCATGTACATATAGTGTTATATTATCAAAACACTTCTTGTTATTGAACAAGACACAAATCTACTAGTTGTAAAGGTTTCAAGAACCTATGAAGGTTTTTGATAGCTTGGTTACAACTAGAGTATACTCTTATTGATAGTTGACACCTTGCAAAAGGTCTAAAGTTGCACTCCTTAAGAAGTAAGCTCCCCTTAGGAGATCAAACTAATAGGATTTGAATTTGGATGCAAACAATGCCATCTAAATTTCCTAGTATTAACCTTGATGCTATATAAGGATTTATTGAAGTGATCTTCAATCATCATCTTCATTCCTCCATGGGGCTTTCTTGGATATCAATTGCTATGTCAAAACTGATTATCTATTTAACATAAAGAATGAAGTACTGAAATTTTTATGTGCTATATTCCCCTTTACTAGTGAGAAATATAGCCTCCACTCATTGTTCATACCATCTAAAATTTGTGATGAAACAATATCAATTATATCTCAGAAAGTTTACTTAATTCTTGCTTCCCATAGCTAAAACCAAAACTTAAAGAAAGAAAAACAAACATCAATTCATATTTTAACACGACGCAAATTGATGCACCTAGATTGCCATTTCTTATGAATAATAGTAGATAGATTAAATCAAGTACCTAGTGGCCTAAATAAGAAATGTATATTTTGAAAAAAAAATCTTTGATATTTAGATGCAATATTTGGATCTAGATGACTGAGTTAATTTATTATGCAAAATTGATTTTTTTATCAACTTGGTTTCCAACTTTGACCTCCAATTCTCTAGAATTTTTTGCTCCATGGATATTGAATGGCAAGAATTGCAAACATTTGGTTCTTTACAAACTATACTAGAAGAGTCCATGTATTTCAAGTCTATATGAACTGAAATTCCAATTATTAAAAAGTTTTTAGCAATAACATTAGTTTTATTAGTATTAATATATGGATGATTATTTAGACATTAAGACTGGGAAAGACTCATTAGCAGGAAGGGATCAAAGATATAAAAGAGTACACAATGTTAAGATTTCTTAAGAAATATCCTCATAATACCAAATAACTTTATGCAAACATATATCTCTAGTGTAACATTGGATATTTATTGTATATGAATTAAGATTTAAATAATTAAATAAAAATAAATTCAATATCAATATTATAAGCCATAGATAACAATTCATTTTATGTATGCATTTGTAGGCTATTTTGCATCACATAGATAATGAGCATCAATTTATTGGTCAATGATTGCAAGACAGATCTTACATAATTTTGATGTGTCTTCAACTCTATTGCATAACTAGTATGCAATAGAGTTGAAGATGCTTGAGTTAGTAGGTATTTTCCAAAACAATTTATTAAATAATATGCAATAGAAGATGAAAATGCTTAAGTTAGTGGGTACTTTCCAATCAAGTTTTAAGTAGACATACAAATATTCAAGAAATAAGTGTTAAACATATGGTTAGCTTTAATCTTTTTTTATTATTAAAAGACAAGCAATTTGAACTTTGAACTATAATTGTCAAATAAAATTATTTTTACTTTTGATAGTGGAAGTTACAAGCTTAGTTCTAACTAACCTACAACTCAATCAAATACACAAACTATTGTTCTAAACCTTTGTGGACCTTGTTTGTACTTTTCTTATCCATGAACTTTATTCAAAGTAAGCTTTAAAATTTAAAAAATTTGTACTTAGGACCATCCTTTCTACCTCAAGGCACTATAAAGGTATTTCACTCTATTTGGTGGTACCAAAACTCATTGCAAGAAAATAATGTACTCCAAACTTCAAGCTTCTTGTCTATCACCTTGAACTTGAAGTATTGATTGAAATTGATGTCAGGAATATTTTGTACAAGTGGCATTGAAATTTTTAACCATAATTTAATACCTTAACTTCTATTAGTATTTTAAATTTTTATTTGGGATTATAGATTACAAAGATAGTAAAATATC
Source organism: Lunularia cruciata (assembly GCA_948567375.1). Taxonomy (NCBI): domain Eukaryota; kingdom Viridiplantae; phylum Streptophyta; class Marchantiopsida; order Lunulariales; family Lunulariaceae; genus Lunularia; species Lunularia cruciata. The sequence continues at coordinate 49,879,906 of OX419759.1, forward strand.
TCTCTTTTTGCAACACTACTGGTTTTATTGAACATTTGATCCATCTAATCATATGTATATTTAACTAATAAAAAACCTACTTGATATTGAATAATATATCTAGGCAAAATAAATGATAAACATCCAAAAAATATTTAATTTTTGGATTCTTATGCAAGTTATAAATAAAAAGAGCTGGATAAAATAGACCTTACTACCTCAAAATATTGACTAAAATATTCAAATTTTTATTGCTTTTGAAACTCCCAATAAATATTCTTGTTTGTAAGGTATAGTTGAAGATTAAATGCATCAACTACATTCACTATATCTTGATAATTTTATCTATATTTTATGGAGATGATAGCAAGTACAAAAGTGCAATTATTGCTCAGTGCATACTAATTATAACTTGTTCAAAATATTTATCATCATAAGTATAAAGTTTATTGTGGTATAGTACATCTATTATGTGGTACATCCAAACATTCAAGATGCATATTGTAAAAAAATGAAAAAATCAATATTCAATTGAAGCTAACTTAATAGTAAAATTACATAAATATTTGATATTAATAATACATAAAATTACATAAAATTCACTTATACTATTATCCTTCTTATTACTAAGGATAGCATAATCTTTTTCTAAAGTTGGACAAAGTTAAGGCTTGTATGTACTACTCTTTTATTTTAAGTTTTTCAATAAGGTTTATACTTGGTAATGATTTTCCTACTATAATATTTCGTGTTTTAAAATTACTCATTTTTTGAATATTTGGTAGTGAAGATTCTTCTCATTAATGCATTGCATACAATGCAAAAAAAAGTAAGTTTTTGAATAGTCTTTTTATTAAATATGAAAAATTACAAAAATATGGAAATTTATAATTTTTATTAAAAATTTCTTAAAGATAGAAAATTATTTTTATTTCACATTTGAAGATATATATTGACATTTTTTTATCATCAAATCTGACACATAGCCAAAAAACAAACAAAAATATTGATGCAAAAGCAACTTTTTCTTCTTCATAATAATATGACAAAAGACGTACATGTATTTCAACATTGTTCTCATTCTAGTAGTACCTTAATCAATATTAATCCAAAGTTACTACACCAAGAGGTTTTGAGCTTGTGTCCTTGGTATTAGAGCCCGCTTAGATATCTGCCCAAATTGGTGTATCTTACATATGAATGTTGAGAATACTTTCCATACCATGTCACATGCATCTACTTTTATAGAGCTTGTGGAAGTATGGATCCTTAGTAAGTCTTATTTTCCTATATGGTCCTTTTATAGTTATCATTTTCTTCTTTACTACCAGCACAACTTCTCAAAGTTCTCATGGCTTACTACAAACATGGCTTCTTTAGTTAACTACTAACATATAATAAGCAGATCTTTTAGGGGTGATCTCTATTTGCCATGGCTCAAATTTTAACTTCTTTGTTTACTATATCGTCCATGATAAGTTATGTCTTTCACTCTTAGCACACCATACACACATTCTGGGTCTTGAAAACCAAATGAGGTTAGCTTTTGACCACTTTACTACCAAGCTTTTTCTTGTAGCCTTGAAAATCAAGGTGTCAAAGTGTAAGGGATGATCACTTACAGGTATTCCTTTCACCTATATTGCATCTATTACATAGCTTAAATATTATTGAAGTGCCAATTGTAACAATTCAAAAAACAACAAATTGAAGCATTTCAATAAGTAATAGTTTATTTCTATGAGGATAAAATTCAGAATTGATTAGATACAAAGAAAATTGTCACATTTGAGTCCTTTACTATTTAATGTCTTGGGCAGAGACAACTCCAAGACAAGCACAATGATACCAAGAAGATGCACTATAGAAAATGACAAAGAAAATCACTTTCACTAAGGAATATAGTTCCAAGGGAAATCTAAGAAAGTGATGGTTCAAAACAAGGGTGATACTCTCCTCAAAGGTCTCTTGAAGACCCTTCAAAAGATAGATGTTCGACCCTTTAGAAGATGGGAGTCATATCCTTCTAAAGATGAAGAAATACCCCTTCTAAAGGCAAGCATATTCCAAAGATCTTTGCTCCTTCTAGAGACTTCTCTACCCATCTTTCAAAGACCAATGTCCTACTTTTGGAAAGACAACATCTTCATCCAAAGACCAATATTTTACCCTTCAAAAGGCATTGTCATCACCCAAAGATCACTATTTTACCCCTCCAAAGGCATCATCTTCACTTGAAGACCAATGACATGCCGTTTCAAAGGCATTTTCTTCAAAAGACTACAACATTTTTATGACAATCTTTCCATTCAATCTTCATACTTTTTTTACTTGAACCACTACAACATAGTGAAATTTGTCAAGGCACTGCATCTAGAATTGCAAAGAAAATAAGGATCAAACACACAAAGCAACTAATAATTCTTATTATGATTCTTTACCAAAGTATAAGTATGAATCAAAAAAATTTCATAGGAGATTAAGAAAAGTGACAAAGGTCTAAGAAGCTCTTTCACTTTATTCACTATTTTTATTTTGAACAAAGAAGCACTTTGAATGTTGTATTTAAATAGTTGTAGACACTTGGGAACTACAAATAGTAAATCTAATGAATGACTATCACCCAAGAAAGGAAATCAAGAAGATCCTTAACTAATTGTCCTTTGAGGTCACTAATCTCATCCCAATACTCCTTAATGCATTACAAGTCTCACAACAATATGCGGTTGTTGCTTCCTCATGGCTGGCCTTTCTAAATGGTAACCAGGCCTCTCTTTGTAATCAATTGCCTTACTTGCACTTTGAATTCATAAGCCATCTACTCAAAAGTTGTCTTCTCAATTATTGTATTCTTCTCAAGGTTTAGCTTCTTGATGGGCCTTCAATTGCTTCTTCATGAAGTTTTTCACCACTTTGGATTCTATCTTCTCACAAACGTATGTATTGTGACGGTTTGCCAATTCTCTTTTGAGCTTGGTCACCTTGATTGTCCTTTGGTGCTCACTCTTTGCTTACTCTAAATTGATATTATTTAAGATATCTATCTCTTCTTGCAATTCAATTGATTCAACACCCTTGTCCTTTTATTCTTCACAAAGATAAAGAATCTTGCTCTTGAAGGTCTCAACTTCTCTCTTATGATGTTCAAGCTAAACATGCATTTTGGCAACCATAAATGAATAATCAGACATGCTTGGCCAACTCTTTTCATACATTAGGTAATGAGTATCTAAGGTTATCATCAAGGGTAGCAAAATGTCATTCATGTACCACACTCCACTCATCTCTTTGATAACAAATTTTTCTTCTTCATTATTCAATCATTGACCCGCTCTTTTCGGTGATTGGGTTGGTTCTTGTGGATGCTCCATAGGACAATTTCTTGCAATGGCATCTTGGATTTAGTCTCCCAAACTAAGTACCCTTCTTTAGCTCCTTCTCCACACTGTCCATACCCTCCAAATGAGCCAAAGAAGTTACAAAGTCAAAATTTGTGGCTAAAGAAGCCAAAGAAGTTTCATTCAAGTGTAAGCATAATACTTGTGTCCAAGATTTCAACTTTATTAGGAGCTTCTCTCTCCCTACTCATGAGCTCTTCATCTTCTTCTCATTCCCATTCAACACCTTCATCTTTGTCTAAATTGGTCTCATATACTTCCAAAGGCTTCTCTTCTAAGGATTTTTTTGGGTTGTTCACTTTCTTTTGTAGATTCTTTGATGGCTTCAAATCCCTTCTATCTCTTCTGCATAAGATTCTTCATCAAAGGAGAGTTGGGCATGAATTTTAACTTCTTCTTCTTCTTCTTCTTCTTGAAAAGAGACATTAACCTTCTTATTAATTGATACTTCTCTTCTACCTCCTACATGAGCTTCATCTACTTCATCTCTTTTGGGTCTTCTTCAAGTATGATGGGGCCACTTCATGGAAGGAGAACTCAAATTTCTCCTCCTCAATGAGTAGTTGTGGCCAATGTAGAAGTGAGCTACAAATAGCATTAGGTAATGGAACCCTAGTCCTTAAAAGACATCATTCATCCTCTTAACATGTTTGTGGAAGATTTATCTCCAATAGATTAGACTCTCTAATTTTAGTGTTCAAAAGTGTTGTTTGAGAATTCATCAAATATGTGGACCATTGAGGCTTGAAGATCTTCATCAATGTACATGCTATCCCTCCTCTATCTCTCATCTTTTAATCCATCACATGCAATCATTGGAGGGATGTTTCTTATGCACAATGGCTATCTCTATTTCTTATGCATTTTCTTGTTAAGATTAAACTGAGATTCAAAACTGTACCCTCAAGTTATTCCTTGATCATTTCTCAAGATTTTCCTCCAATGGAATGGTGTTCATGCCCTCACATTTTTTGTAGGTTACTCGATAGTCCATTCTTCATCCCTTGAATCTCTAATCCCATTGCTCCCAAATTGTATTCCTAGTTCCACAAGAGAAAGCTCAAGTGTAGCTTTTGAAGAGTTGTATTTTGAGCTGCTATCTCCCATGGGTCCACCACAAGAGTCTTCAAGTTCAATGCATTCTTGGCTCTCTTTTGAATAACCCCCTTTGCTATTGTTACTAGCTTCTATTCACAACAAATTTTCCCTCAATTCCTACTCCTCCATGATCACTTCACTTATCAATGGTCTCTAAAAATGCATGAAGAACTATTAAATTACTTGCTCTTGCAAAGGTGTCAAGGTTTATACCTCTTCCCACTTCTTAGCTATAACAATATTCAATTAATATAGCTTTTCACATGTGGAAGCCAACTTTTAGGTGCTCCTTTCATGACATTCAAAAGTTTTGTACAACCAATTCATCTTCCAAATAATCATCCCACTCATTTGAACATGAGGTATTTTGCCATCCAAAGAACGAATACCCAAACCCTTTCTTCTTTAGAAGATGGCACCCTCTTCCAAAGATGAGATTACTCATCTTTAGAAGAAGTGCTTGCCCCATCTTCCAAAGAGAGTATAGCCTTACCTTTTGGAGACCTATGTCTTTGGAAGATGCAAATCTTCCAGATAACCATATCTTTAGAAGAACATAGATGCAAAGAATTCTTTCTTTTAAAGAAAGAATTCCCCACTTTGCAACAAAAAACAAAGAAAAAAGTAACAGAAAATCAAAAAAATAAAAAAAAAATTTCTTTGATACCATACAAATAAGGTTCAAGGATTTTCTCATGCACTACTCAGATGTTGTATTTGGAGAGATTCTTCTTCATCTGAATAGTCTTCCTTTACTAGGAGATATGTAAGTGGCATTTAGAGGACTTACATACCTATTACATACAATTCTCACTTTAAAGACCTTCTTATGACATTGAGAATGTCTAATAAAAAGATCATGGGAATCTTTGATGACATCATTGGACTGAGGACTCTTGGATGTATCACAAGGGACTTAGCATGTAGATAAACATCTTTGAAATTTCAAGTGGGGATGCAGATCTATTATTTATGGAGAAAATTGCACTTGTAGTATTTATGGATAATTTTTTCATTCTTGATAACTTCACTTTCTTCTTATTTTGTTGTTGTTGATATGTTTATGTTAGAGTAGTATATGATTAAGCTACAAGAGAGATCCTATAAAAGACCAAGGAGAGAAATATGAAAATGGAAGATCACATTGGAATTTTCAAATGAGAGAAACTCCAAATACCTAGCATGAGCTTTGGCTTTGGTATTTATAGGGAAGCTAAGTATAACAATCCCAAAAAGCTTCCAAGAAATTTCATAGAAGTCACTTTTCTTGGAGTGTAAGCTAAGCTAGTTGTCTACTTGGCATACAAGCTAAGCTAGTTGTTTACTTAGTGTATAAGTTATTCCATCTTTAGAAGGTTCTTAGAAGCTTCTCACCAAGAAGCTTCACAGATGTTTTTTGAACATTCTACCAAGAAACTTCCTAGATGCTTGTAGTTTCTATCCCCATTTTGCTATATTTAATTCATTATATTAACTCATTAGCATTTTCTGACTCAATATTATTAGATATTCTCTCATCGTTAGTTGGTGATATCCTTGTACATCCTTGACAACTTAGTATACAAGTTACTCCATCTTTAGGAGCTTCTTAGAAGCTTCTCACCAAGAAGCTTCATAGATGCTTCTAGACAATTCAACAAAGAAACTTCTAGGTGCTCTTAGAATCCCTAGATGTATGTAAGTTCTATCTCTAATATTTTTATATTTAAATTTATTATGCTAACTCAATAGCTTTTGCTAACTCAATATTCTTAAATATTCCCTCATTGCTAATTGGTGACATCATTATTTGCTATGCAGTTTTCAAACTCTTGTATGGCCATTTGAGCATTTTTGAGATGAGCAAGAGATTCTCATGTGGCATTATGAAACAAACATCCTTTCCACATGACCTTGTACTTGATTTATCATTGATGGCCATATGGGAGGCCTCTATGTATAAGGATATGGTTGTCTCTATAATCTTCATGATTATTGACAAGGATTGGAGGAGGAAGTGTTTGGACACAAATAGGAAATGAAGATATAGAAACAAAAAATTTTAATTTTGTCATATGGAAGACAAGATGGATCTTTATATGACTAGAAATGCATGTTTGTAGGCAACATGAAAAATGATCTAAGTAACATCAAATGGACCAATCCAATTAGGAACAAGTTTATGAACTTGGGTGGAGAGAGAGAAAGAGAGGTAGGTTATTAGAGGAAAGAATGACCTATCACCTACTTGAAAGGTGAGATCACAAGAATCCTATCAACATATTGCGTTTGCTAATTTAGGCATCAAGAAGATTAGACTTGGATTTGTGTAAGGATGTAGATAATACGTACAAGAAGGTAGAAGCAAGAAAAGAATCATGAATGAGTGGAAATTGTCCATAATTGAGAAAGAAGGGAGAGAATCCTATACTTGCTTGCTTACAATTATTATAAGCATATTTAGCAACCTCAAGACAAGTATCCGAATTAGCACGAGAACATAAACAAAAGCACATAACATAACTTACAAGGTGCAATTGGCTTATTTGGTTTTCTCATCAATTTGAGGATGATTAACATAAACAAGATAAACATAGTGTTGAGAAGCTTGAAGAGTGGTTGCCAGAATTTACCAAAAAATCAAGGATCATGATTGAAGATGAGAACACTTGGCCATCCCATGGTGCTTGAAGACAATATCAAATTAAAATCTTGGCCAATGTTAGAGAATCCATTGTATCCATGGTAGGTACTTAATGAATTGGCTTGTTGAGCTTATCAACAAACACTAATATTATTGTATGGCCTTGGTCTATCTTTGCCAAGAATGTGATGAGATCTAAGCTCACATGTTCCCATTAGGTAGATGGAATCAGTAGGGGTTGAAGTAGTACAACTGGCTTCTTGTTGCTTGTCTTTTTGAATTGGAAGCTCTCATAAGATTGGACAGACCATTAGTGAAAGCTTGCCAATCCATTAAATCCCCAAAAATTTTGGTATCCTTAAGAGTAGAACAACTAGTAATAGCATTGATTTTCTCCTCTTCCATTTTAATCTCCTCCGCTAAAACCTTATGGTCCAAGAAGGTAACTTATTTCTCCCAAAAGGTACACTTGTACTTCTTGCAATAGAATTTTTGTTGCAATAATCATCTTAAGACTTCTTGTAAATGATTTTTATGTTCTTCCTCTATCTTATTGTAAATTAAAATTTCATTTAAAGTTTCATTTCATTCAAGAACACTAACAAATATCTGTCCAATAGTCACTCTATGTAAAAGACCAATCAAGGAAACAAGAGAATGGAAGATAAGAGTAGAAGATCACATTAGAACTCTCAAGTGAGTGAAACTCCAAATACCTAGCCTAAGCTTGGGCTTTGGCATTTATAAACTACTTGGATATAAGGCTACAAAGAAGCTCTATGAGTGAAGGTTTTTTGTAGAAGTTTCTCTACTTAGAGTGCAAGCTAAGCTAATAGTTTACTTGGCATGCAAGCTAAAGTAGCCGTTACTTGACATACAAGCTAAGCTAGATGTCAACTTGGTATTCAAGTTACTCAATCCTTGGAAAATTTCTAAATGCTTCTCACCAAGACCTTCTTGGATGCTTCTAAGACATTCATAAAGTTGCCTAACTATATGCTAATTCTATGACCTATTAGCTATATTTAGCTTATGCTAACTCCATATTATCACATATCCTCCCACCATTAGTTTGTGATATCCTTGTTGCTATAAAATCTTTGAAATTTTATAGGCCCCTTGTGAATTGTGGAGATGAAAAAAAGAGGTCCCTATATGGCATTGTGAAGAAGATAACCTTTCCAAAGGATCATGTATTCAATATGTCATTAGCGGGCATGTTGGATGTCACAACATGCAAGTATACAATCACCTTTGTATTCTTCATGATCATTAATAGGATTGGAGGTGATTAGGAAAGGAATATGGGTTAGAAAAAAGGGTTTTAAATTTTAAATATGGAAGACAAGATGGATTTCATGTGACTAGAAATTGCAAGTTTGTAGGTATTACGAGAAATGATTTGAATAATATCAAAGATGCCTATCTAATTAGGAGCAAGTTTAAAAACTTGGGTGTCAAGAGGAAGACAAATTTATTAAAGGAAAGCACGACCTTATCATTAATTTCACAATGACTATCAATATATTCATTTGGCAATTTTGAGCAACAAGAAGATGAGATCTTTTTTGGTATAAAGAAGCATGTAGCTTGGACAAGAAAGTGGAAGTTTAAGGGACATGAGATGATAGTGGAACAAGAAAAGAATTGAATGGGTCTTGCCCATATTTAAGGAAGAATGGAAAGAAGCCTAATACTTGCTTGATTGGAATTATTGTAGTTAAACATAGACAAGTATCTCAATTAGTGTGATAAAAAATTACAAAAGCATGTACACATGTAGCATGTAGCTTCCAAAGTGTGATTCGTGTGCTTTATTTCCCCATTTTTTTGAGGTTGATAGACAAGGCAAGCTTGCTGCCAATAGTTTGAAAAGTATTTGCTAAACTTTACTACCAAATCAAGGATCATGATAAAAAAGAGAACTATTGGCATCCCAAGGTGTTTGAAGATCACATTGAAGTAGATCTAGACTAACATTAGAGCATCCACAATATCCTCAGTGGATGCTAGGTGAATTTGCTTGTTAAGCTTATTGGAAAACACCACATTTGTTCTATGCACTTAATCTATCTTTGGCAAAGATGTGATGAGGTCTCAACTTACATTTTTCTGCTGGGTAGATAGAATGGAGGAGTAGTTCATCGGGTCCATTGAGTAGTTGGCTTTGTTGCATTGGCAATTCTCACAAGATCAAATAAACTCTTGAACCTCTTGTGCCATGTTTGGCTATCACCATTGCGATTCTAGGGTACTCAAGCTCTTTTCTACACCCATGTGACCAGTGATTGGTAAGTCATGCACCTCTTAAAATCACACCAATCACAGTTCTCCCATAGTTGGAATGTAGATTTGGTTTGTTGCAAAATAAAAGACATCTTTGATTGGAAAGGTGTTATACTCCTTGTCATGTGCTACAAGATGACTTTGCACAAGATGAAAGAAGAGATCTTATTGTGGAGTAATCTTGAACTCTATGTGTACCTTTGAGTCTATTGACACTGTGGTGATTAATGCTTTTATGGGAGATTTAGGAAGAATCTTTAAATGAAGTCATCGTGATAGTGCATCATGAAGAGGATAGAAATTTCTAGGTTTGTACTCAAGCTTTATATCAAACAACTGTACTTGTTCCTCCCATCAATGATACCAACTTTTTATACACTCCAAATGTAAGGTTCATAATAATAGTTTATGTTCTATCCAGATTATCACCTATTTCTCAAGAGGTGATGTTTCCATACCTTTTTAAAAATTTACCATTGCTATTTTTTCTTGATCTTGAGCAAAATAGTTCTTTTCTATTATGTTTAGTCAATGAGATACAAAAGCAAGGAGATGTAATCCATTGAGAAATTCTTATTGTAATAAAACTTCAATAGTAAAGTAAGAAGCATCAAAATCAACCACACAAGATAGATAAGGATCATATAGTTAGGATGGTCTTGAAGATACTATATGTATAAGCTTTTTGAATCCTTCTTCTTGCTTGGTGGTCCACTTGAAACTTGCTATCTTTCCCAAGAGATCTATCAATAGTGTGTTAATATGAGCATAATAGTAGATGAACCATCAATAGACTCTTCCCAATCTATTGAATCTCCAAAATTCCATGGTATCCTTAGAAGTAGGCCAAGTATTGGTAATGGCATTGCCTTTCCTCTTTTCTATCTTGATCTACTTTGCTAAAATCTTATGACCCAAGAAGGTAACTTTTCTTTTACCAAAAGGCACACTTGAACTTCTTGCAATAACATTTCTATGGTTATAGTTGTCTCAAGAATTCTTGAATGTGGTTCCTATGTCCTACTTCTATCTTATTGTAAATCAAAGTATCATCCAATAACACTATCACATATCAATCCAATAGCCAATTTAACACCCAATGCATTTGATCCATAAAGATCACTAGAGCATTAGTAAGCACAAAAGGTAAAAACTCTTTATTCAAGATGCCTATACCTTGTCCAACAAGTAGTATTTTACAAACTTCTCCATCAACTGGAATTTAATAATAACCATAGCCATTTTGAAAATCCAACTTTGAGGAGTATTGAGCTCTACTTATTTGATCCAACAAGTCATAAATCCAAAGCAAAGGATATGCATTCATCATAGTTTATTTAGTGAGACCATGATAGCCACTATATAATTGAAGTCTTCCATCTTTCTTTTGTGCAAAGAGTACCAATGCTCCCAACAGGATGTACTATGTTGTATGAAATCCTTCTCAACAACTTGGTCAATGTTATTCAAATTTCTTCTAACTCCTTTGATGAAGCCAATAGTTTGGTCTACTCATTAGCATGCTACTTAGAAATAGCTCAATCTTGAAGAGCATACCTCAATAAAAAAGTAATCCCTTTTGAATATCATTTGGAAACACATCTACAAAATCTTGAATTATTTGATTAACCATTGCTTTTTGAAGCTTCCTATCCTTATTATTCTCCTTGTGCAATTGGCTTGATCCACATAACAAAAACAAGAATAATTTTCTCCAAAGCTTGTTCTACAATAGTTAAATTAACATTATTTGCATCTTGGGACTAATTACTTTAAATTGTCTTCCTTAAAAATGCTAGACAACTTACCAGATAATTCTTACCTTGGTATTATGCTGTAATTTTTGTTTGGCCTAGTCAAATTAGACCCTATAATGTTCAAGCCAGTGAAGAACCTAAAATGATATTGTAGTGTAGTGGAGCTACTACAAATCTCATGTTCTCCAAAAACTCCTTCAAGCTTCTGAATTTAATAGGATGTGAACTATGGAATACATAACACTTTCTACCATCTACCATCATTAATTTGCTACCAAATACTAGTTTCATTCTTAAGAATACATAATATTTTAACTAATATCATTGATATAATTCTCAAAACTCTCATAATCAACCAAAGTCGTACAACTACAATTGGATATCATACCTTGCAAGTGTATAAAATTTGCAAAAGTAGAACCTTCAATCCTATTGGAACAAATCAAGATAACAATAAGTGGCTTAATATCTCCTATTAGTACCTTTTTTCCCTTGATCTTCATGCTCCATAAAATCCATTTAGGCAGTCGGTTGAGATTTTCCATTTCTAATTAGACATTTGGCAATGCAATGTCCAATTTGGTGACAATATAAATATCTACCAATTTGTTGAGATCTATTTCTGTCAAGCAATCTTTGTTGGATGGTATCAATCTCTATTGGTCTTGGTTCTTCCACCAATGTATGGTGTGTTTGTAAGAATTGTGAAGGTCAAGGTCGAGACCAATTTGTGGCAACCAAGGAATAAAAATGCTTGGCCAATTGCACAACTTCTTTGAAATGTTTGGGCTAGCATATGGTTACTTCCAATTTGATGCATAACTTTAAGCCTCTCATAAATTTATCCAAAGCTTTACCTTTGCGTATCTTTGGAATTTTCATTATTGTGTTTTAGAATTGAGTGATGTAGCTCCTCATGGAACCATTCTATTCAATTCTACTAATCTATCCCATGCAAATTTTGTAGCATTTATGCTACAAAAGCCTCTAACACTTGGAAACTCCTAATTATTGCACTCTTGAATTCTTCTCATGTCAAGATTGGAATAATTTTTTTTGTTGAGCTTGCTCTATCCAAAGTTACAACCATATTTTGCCATTCCATCTGATTGACTCAAAGCCAAGAGTTTCCATCTCCATTCATCTACAAGATTTGTAGTTTCAAAATAATATTTATAATCAAGAGTAAAATTTTTTATTACATGCAAAAGATTCTAACCTTCAAATACCTTTGGTTTCAAAAATCAAACTTTATCTTAAAATGTTACTCTCTCTACTTGTTCATTGACTATCATGATCTATGTAAAAGATCAAGACCAAGGAGAGAAATGAGAGAATGGAAAATCACATTGGGACACTTGAGTGTGGGAAACTATGAATGCCTAGCATGAGCTTTGGCTCTGGTATTTATAAGGAGTATACAAGGCTCTTGAGAAGCTTCCTTGAGCCTCTTTCTTGGAATGGAAGTTCAGTTAATCAAGAAGCTTCTCAAGAAGTTTCCCTCTAGAAGCTACCTACTTGGCTTGAAGCTAAGCAAGTTAGAAGCTTCCTTTTAGGAATTTTCTACTTGGAATGCAAGTCAAGCTATTTGGAAACCTTTCCAAGAATTTTCCTAGATATTTCTAGAATATTCTAGACTAACTTGGCCTATTTGCTACTTTGTTAGCCTTGACTAACTTCATTGCTAAACTCCATATTGTTACATATTTCCCCACCGCTAATTGGTGACGTCCTCATCGCCATTGAAGCTTCAAACTCCTAGAAGGCTGTTTGTGCATTCTAGAGATGAGAAAGAGGTTCCCAAAGTGGCATCATAAAGAGGATACCCTTTCCAAATGGTCTTGTACTCTGTATGTTGTTGGCGGCCTTGTTGAATGTGGTGATGTGCAAGGATATGATCAACTTTGTATTAATCATGATCATTGATATGGATAGGAGGAGGAAGAGGTTGGACACACAAGGAAAAAGAAGATGGATTAGAGACAAAGAGTTTCAACTTGGAAATATGAAAGACAAGGTAGATGTGCATATGACAAGGTAAGGCAAGTCGATAAGCAATAGGAGAAATGATTTGTGTGACATCTAAGGGTCCTATCCAATTAGTAGAAAGTTTACGGATTTGGGTATCAAGTGGGAGGGGTAGGTTACTAGACAAGAATACAACCTTATCACCAACTTGAAAGGTGAGATCATGATGATGATAGTCTACATATTGTTTCTCACAATTTTGGGCAACAAGGAGGTGAGATTTGGTTTGTTGGAGGGATTGAGATATAGTGGTCAAGATGGTTGAAGTATGAAGGACATGAGATGGAGGAGGAGCATAAAGGGAATTGGAACAAGTCGATCTTTGCAAAATTAAGGAAGAAAGGAGAGAATCAAATGCTTGCTTGTTTGAAATTATTGTATGCAAACTCCGCAGTTGCAAGACATTCATCCCAATTGGAATGGTGAACATTGACAAAAGCAAAAAGCTTATGCTCCATGGTAAAATTTACACGTTCCATTTTTCTATCAATGTAAGGATGATAGGCAATAGATAAAGCAAGCTTGGTGCTGAGTATCTAGAAGAGTGCTTGCCAGAACTTTCTAGTGAATAGAGGATCACGGTTGGAGATGTGTAGATGTGGCATCCCATGATGCTTAAAGACATTGTCAAAGTAGATTTGTGCTAATGTTGGAGCATCCATGGTATCAAAGGTTGGTGCCAAATGGATTTTTTACTAAAATTATCCACAAACACCATAATTGACATCTAACCTTGCTCTGTCTTGGGCAAGGATGTGATGAGATCCAAGCTCACATTGTTGTATTTTTCTTTTCTCTCTCTGGGAACACACAAGGTGCCTACCTATGAAGACTACAGATCAGAGGCTAGAGGTAAACCCGTAATGACTTGACTAAATACGCGTTTGATCCTATCACCGTAACCCTCCTTTCTCGTAACTAATATTCTTGCTATTGGGAAGGGTAGTATTGGGCAACCTAACCTATCATCACAACACGCACTCCTGGTCTGCTGGTCATCACTTCTAGCATTACCAAGGAAAAATACACAACACTTCTAGAAGGAAATCATCTAAGTGCATCGCTCGCACTGTGAGCCGGCCTGTCTCTCACTTAGGATGAACCTCTGATGGCTATTATGGTAGCGCACCATAGACTAAGAAGGCAAGGAACCCCAACTCCATGATACTCCTCCAAGGCTAACACTCCAAGACTCAAGACATTGCTCATTAGAGAACTCAATGAGAGAGAGATAGTTGCAAATGAAAGGATGATGAGTACCTCCTCACCCCTTGTTTATATACTTGTGAAATAGTTACGTACCAAAGTTACTAATTACCGTAGTAAATCAAGTTACTAGACTAAAAGTCAAGTAAAGTCAAAAAGTAGAAAGGAATATCCATTCACATGGGCATATTCCCCTAAGCATGTGGTCTTATCTTGACCTAACCACTAAGTCAAGGATTTCTTCACATGGGCTATCCTTGGACTAAAGAAGAATCCAAAACAAAAAGGCTTGCGGGCCCAAGAGTTCTCAACTCTTTCCTCAAAGCCAAACACCTAGGAATAATACCAAGTCAACACACTAAAGTCCAAAATAGTGGTGCTCATCTTTTCTACTTCCTCTAAAGTAAGGTCCCCTCTATCTTAGCTATGACTAAGTTTAGCTAACCATGACTTATATAGAACCATCCTTTATCTCTATATAAATAATACCTCTTAAGTACTTGTAATACCAAGCTAAATATCACAATACCACACACATGCACAAATGGGTGTTACACCACACCAATCCAAGCAAACTGGGCGTACAAACAGGCATAGAAGCAGAGAGAGGATCCAATCACAAGAATATGGCAACAACTCTTTGTACTTTTTGTCAGAAAAGAGCTTCAAAGCCTTCTTGCTTTATCATCAAGCTCATTTCAACTTGTACTCCAAGCTTCCTTTAATCTATAATTTAGATCTCAACAAATTTCTACTCCATGTGGGGATTTTCTATGTCTTTTTGATGGGGAAAACTCTACTAACTCATGTGAAAATAACTATTTATGTATAGCTTGGATTCAAGTGTTATAGGATTTTAATGGAAAGCCTATGAGATCAGCTTTCCAATGATAAAAAAATACACTTCAATCAGATCACTACAACTTGCCTAATAAGGTCTCAAAGTTGGCTAGGTTTTTGCAACTTTCACCCTAATTTCAAAATCCTCTTTTTAGGGTTTGCTCCTAGTTCTTGGCAAATTCTCCCCAGATTTCTGATTCAGAAATACAATTGATCCTCAAAAACACTCTGGCAACCTGAAAACCTCAATCATAGTCACAAGATAGGAAAATTGATATCCAATCAAGATGAAAGATAAAATTGCTCTACTGAGCTTATGATAGTATTTTCAGCAAAATGTTTTGCATCAGATCTCACTCTTCACAAATCTAGAACCAACCAAATTTTTCACAATAGCTGGTTGTGTTTTTGTCTAAACTCTTGCAAATTTTGGTAGCCTAATCCAATCCTAATCTCTAGATGTGGATCAATTCTTGAGCTGGGCTAACTTGTGAGCTCTACAGACCCAGGTATACTTGATCCAAGACCCTGATTTCTCTATTTGAAGAATTCACATGAGACCTTTGTATAGAGGTGCAAATAGTATCTACCAACAACTCTAGAAATTTTCATAAGGAAATTTGAACCACTACTTGGAAAGTGAACAAAACTCCAAACTTGGTTATTAGCTCATCTCCAACACCTTACATCACAAGAGCTTCATCTTCAATCAACAAGATCTAATTTGAGATTGATCCAAAACTGAAATTTCTTGTGCTTAGTTCTGTAAGAACTTCATCATCTCTCCAATCCCATTGACATATAGCAAAAATGTCTCAAGAAGCTACCTCAAACTACTACTTTTTGCTCCTGGGTATGAATTTCATCACCCTTGATTCAATAGATCATATCCTTCTCAAAATCAGATCAAATTGTGTGATTTCTGTCTTCAGATTGTAGCCTGTCATCTCCTCTTTCCAGCCGTGGTATTTTATTCTCTAATGGTTTCCTTGAACTCCCATGATGGTTGAAAAACTCTTTCTTTCTCTCTTGAGACCCAAGCTCTTGCACATTTGTCCTTTAGTCTTTTTACTTTTTGACAAATGTACTTCAAAACTCCATCTTGAAGCTTATGAGCAAAAATTTAGGCATTCCCCAACTATAGAAAGATATATATTGTCAAGTCCCAGAAATTTTCATAAGTAAGCACCGGAAGGACAATAGGATCTAGGTTTCTCATCACCGACTCCACAAATACCGTCTTGAGACGTGCCACCAACCAATCCCATAAGTTGCCACAGTGTCAAATCTGAAGCCTGATGAGAAAAGGATTTGGGAGTGGCAGATTGTGCGCATGAGACATCTCATGCTTGAATGCTTCCTCCAATGCTCTTACACTCACTCTATGCTATAACTCTCACTCCCAACATCCTTCTCCTCTCGAGACTCTCCAAACTAAAACACACCCGTCTCTCCACTTGCCCTCATCTTTATTCAGCAAAGCCCTCAAACATGATAAAATTATAACCCATGTGGCCAATCACATACATGTACATAGATGACTCACATGGCAGCATCTCATTGGTCGGATCTAGCACACAACCTACCTCACTAAAGTGGAGATAAACTATGATAAGTCACTATTTTACGGCCTATGCAAACCACAACATGAGGCATACAATCGCATGAGGCGGCTGATTTGGAACACCTATTTGTGCATGTGTGTGGTATTGTGATATTTAGCTTGGTATTACAAGTACTTGAGAGATACTATTTACATAGAGATAAAGGATGGTTCTACATTAATCATGATAAGCTAAATTTTGTCATAGCTAAGATAGAGGGAACCTTACTTTAGAGGAAGTGGAAAACATGAGCACCACTATTTTGGATTCTAGTGTGTTGACTTGGTATTATTCCTAGGTGTTTGGCATTGAGAAAAGAGTTGAGAACTCTTGGGCCCGCAAGCCTTTTTGTTTTAGATTCTTCTATAGTCCAAGGATAGCCCATGTGAAGGAATCCTTGACTTAGTGATTGGGTCAAGATAAGATCACATGCTAGTGGAATATGCCCATGTGGATGGATATTCCTTTCTACTTTTTGACTTTACTTGACTTTTAGTCTAGTAACTTGAGTTACTATGGTAATTAGTAACTTTGGTACGTAACTATTTCATAAGTATATAAACAAGAGGTAGGGAGGTACTCATCATCCTTTCATTTGCAATTATCTCTCTCTCATTGAGTTCTCTGGTGAGCAATGTCTTGAGTCTTGGAGTGTTAGCCTTGGAGGAGTATGATGAAGTTGGGGTTCCTTGCCTTCTTAGTCCATGGTGCGGTACCATAATAGCCATCAGAGGTTCATATTGAGTGAGAGATAGGCCGGCTCACATTTTTGGTTATGTTGTCAAGACCTCTCTAGAAGGCATGATAATGTTATGCATTCAATTCTACATTAGGTAGAAGGAGGCTATGAGAGCTCACTTGGAATGAACATTAGGGGAAGAGAGTGCTGAACTTATGTTAGAGAACCAAGATCCATTTGTATACCTTGTAGTTCATTATGATGTCTTTGAGGTGCTTTTGTACATTTTTTACACATGAGAGGATTTGGAGAGATTATGTGAAGTGGATTATAGATTTCGGAAATTAAAGTGATTTTAGCAGAATCTCATGTTTAAGATCTGAAATTGAAATTTCTACACATGATAGCTTGGGTTGTCCTTCAGTTAGCACACTTGGAATTATTGTAAAAGCTTTTATGTGCATTGGGCTAGAATTTTTGAAAGTTGATAGGGTAAACTGCTCCCGCAACTGCATGCTCTCTATAAAATTGTATAGAGTCTGCCATTTCTTTAATTTTTATTGGATTGTTGTGAAACTTTCCAAGATAATTAAGTATGTTATATCCTACTAGTTGACACAAAAATTAGAGAGAGATCATTCTAAACCAGGGAGTTATGAGTTTTTGAAGTGAGGGGGTGGTTTTTAGACCAAATTTGAAATATGTGTGCTGAATAGAAAGATGTCTAGGCCAAATGGCTCTAAGGAAAGATCTGAAATTTTGCACAAAGAGATGCCTTGGAGTTGTTATCCAATGTGAAAATTTTTAGAGGAATGTCACGTACTAGTTGAGAGATTTGAGTGAAATTGTGAGGAAGTGTCAATTCTGGAGAGTTGAGATCTCATGCATGAGGAGTTTGAAAGCAACAAAAAGCATATTTGAGTGTTTAGATTCATCTTGGGAACATGGAGGGTCATCAAGAGTGGAAATTGAGACTATGCAAGGTTCCCCAAGGGTTTGAGGTCATTGTAGGGATGGATTTGAGGAAAAGAGAGTTTATAATAGAATTTGAAGAGAGTGTTGAGAGGATCCAAAAACCTACACCACTTGGAGGAAAGAGTGAGTCTAAGTGCTTTCTATGTGGAAAGAAGGGACATAAGGCAAGGTCATGTCCATTGACCTTTGAGAGCAAGAGATTGAGGGAAAGGAGAGGCTTACTTGACTTGGGTTTGCATGTTGGACCTTCTTCACCAAGATTGGGAGGAAAAAGATCTAAGACAAAAGAGTTGTGTGAGGTTTGTGGAGTGGAAGGACTTCCAAAAGGACATGAGTGTAGTGGAGTAAAAGCAATTTTGGAGACTTTGGTGAAGGATCCTGGAGAGAGTCTTAATAAAGCTACAGAAATACTACCACCTTCATCAGCTAGTTCTCAAGATTAGTGATGGAGATAATCTTTCAACTTATGGATAAACTATCCATGAGAGTTAGATTAATATGCACTCTAGGATTTGATGTTGCTATAGAAATCTTGGAGCAACTTGAACCTTTTATGTTCCCTAGAGTGGATTATTCTTAGATAGTGTTAGTCATGTATATACTCTATTAGTTATAGAGAGAGAGAAAAGAAAAGAGAAAAAAAATTGAGAGAAAAGAAAGATAGTGAGGGGTTAAGATGGGGAAACTTCCGGTTTTCTTTGGCAAGGATGGAGAAGATGTGGAGCCCTTTGTGAGAGACTTCAAGAGAGCTTGCATAGGAAAAAATGAGAGGAGGAAGAATGTGTGGGCCTCATTATTACCAAATTTCTTTGAGGATGTAGCACTTACATAGTATGAGTCAAAATACCAAAAGAGAGAGAGAGGAGAGATGAGGAAGAAGAGTCTTGGGAGAGTTTGACTTCAGCACTCATTGAGAACTTTCTCCCAAATGAGAGTTATGAGAGATTGATAAGTGAGGTTACCTTTCTCAAACAAGGAGATGGAGAGAAAATGAGAGTCTATGTGGAAAGAGTGGAACAATTAAAGTCCAGATTTTGCATAGTGTTGAGGAAGGGTGGGGATGATGTGGAGACTACTATGATTGGCATAGGGGCCATGCTCACCAAGAATTTTGTGGAAGTATTGAGACAACAAATTTGAAGCAAGGTGAGATATGAGAAACCTTCTTTCAAGGTTGAAGCTATCAAGATTGTAATTCATATGGAGGAGAGTTTAGAAGAAGATGAAAGTGATTTGGTGGTGAAGGAGGTTGTGCATACTCCTCAAGGCTACAAGTATGGTAGAGCTTTTGATACTTTGGTGGCAAGGGTTGCACCACAAGTAGTAGTTGCTCTAGTTCTTGCACCTCCACCAAGGATCCACTTCAAACCATCACAAAATAACTTGCAGATCTAAAGATCAATGTGGTGCAACTATGGGAGAAGAGAGAGGTGGATCAGAATGTAGGGAGAGGGCCTAGGAGTTATGGAAACTATCCATATAGAGGAGGCCAACCAGCCAAAAATTTCAATGATAGGAATTGTTTTGGTTGTGGAGGAAGAGACCATATCCAAAAGAATTGCCCAAATTCCACTTACCATGGAGGAAGGGGTTATGAGTGGGCCAATAGAGGGAAGAGGGAGGTAGTGAAACCCAAGTGGCTCCTAATCCAAACAAAGGTAAGAGGACAGCATGCATATATGTGGTTGAGAGCAAGTATGAGAAGGGAGAATGCTCAAACTCCAAGGGTCTTAATTCACAGCTTTTGGCACAAGAGAAGAAGAGAGCTCATTTTGCAGAGGATGTTCACTCTTCTCAAGGATTTACTCCAAACAAGGATACTCCTATGTCTACTAGGAGCACTTGCACATCAACACCATCAACAACAAAGATTCCAAGGAAGAAGTTGGAGATGGAGGATTTCTTGATTTCAAAGCAACAATGGAACTACAATGTGTTGGAGGATGCTGGTAGTCACAAGGCTAACATCATAGTGGGCCAATTGATTGCTTTGAACCCTACCTTGAGAAAGGAGCTTAGAGGTGGTTTGAGTTCTACAAGGAGCAAGAGGAAGAAGAAGGCAAAAGCTCCACTGTCAATGGGGGTGGTGGATGCCAAGCCAACACCATAGGAGGCTTGTGAATATGCCTCCTAGATTGATGTGAGAGTGAATGGTCATAACATCAAGGATGCACTTGTTGATAGAGGATCAGCAATGAATGCCATGTCAGAAAGGTTGATGAAGAATTTGGGTATGATACCTTCAAGACCTTTAACATTTTTGGTGAGCATGGCAAACAAGCAACAAGTTTGACTAGTAGGGGTGATGGATAAGGTGGTAGTTTCAGTTATGGGAGTTCAAAATCTCATGACTTTCCAAGTCTTGAAGGATTCAAGCTATGACTTACTTCTTGGGAGGCCATGGTTGAGAGCAGCACACACAATGGATAGATGGCACAAAGGGTACTTGAGGATTGGGCCATCAAACCATAAAGTCACAGTTCCTGTAACTAACACTACCAACACTTCATATTCAGATACACCATCTTTTGATTATTGGGAATTAGATTCTGAAGAAGGAGCTTAAGGTGTGGACATAAGCATGGAGGAGGAGACTTCCATGGAGGAAGATGAATCTGAATAGGATTCAGATGTGTATCCCTTGTGTGCTATGGATTTTGCACCTAAGCCAGAGGTTTTGATGGACCCAAATAAATCACCATTGACACTTGAGGAGGTAGAGAGAAGGTTAGCTACCCTCAAGTATGGCCCAAATGTTACCAAGGAGGAGAAGGTGAGATTTGAGGAGATTTTCCGCAAGTTCATCCATGTATTTGCTTTCAATTACAAGGATTTGAAGGAAGTCACCTTGGAGTAGCACAAGATAGAGGTGGAGTCACATGCAAGACCAATCCGCCAAAAGCAACATTGCATTAGCCCACCAATATCTTTGGTTGTGAAGGAGGAGATTGATAAGCTCAAGGAAGCCAAATTTATCTTTGAGGTGGAGAATTCAGAATGGGTGTCTCCAATTGTCATTGTGAAGAAAAAGAATGGCAAGCTTTGGGTATGTGTGGATTACAAGAAGCTCAATGATACTACCAAGAAGGACTACTACCCATTGCCATTCATTGATTAGATCTAAGAGGAAGTTGCAGGTCATGAGAGGTACAATTTTGGAAATGGTAGATATAACCAAATCAAGATTGCACCAGAGCATCAACAACTCACCACATTCACCACACCTTGGAAAACTTATGCTTTCAAGGTCATGCCTTTTGGGTTTTGCAATGCTCCAGCCTCATTCCAATGGTTCATGAACAAGGTAGTTGAAACTTTCATTGGGAAATTTGTGAGAGACTTTGTGGATGACTTTTGTGTCTACGGGAGCAAGGAAGAGCACTTTGAGCACCTAATCAAGGTCTTGCAATGCTTGGATGAGGCAAATGTATCACTCAACCCAAAGAAGTGCATTTTTGGATATGAAGAAGGTCTACTTTTGGGGCACATCATCTCCAAGGATGGAATAGCATTGATCCTGAGAAGGTGAGGAAAATCTCAGACCTTCCATTCCCTTTAGGCTTGACAAAGTTATGCCAATTCTTGGGGATGGTTGGATACTATAGGAGGTTCATCTTCTCATTTTCCAAAAAGGCTTATGCATTGACCATCTACATGAAGAAAGATGTGGATTACATGGTGATTTTGGAGGACAAGGAGGCTCTCAAAGCTTTTGAGGAGCTCAAGCAATCCCTTGTTGTAGCTCCAATTCTTGCTAAACCTGATTGGAGTAAGCCTTTCATCCTCTACACTGATGCATCTAATGTAGCTATAAGATGCACTCTTAGTCAATTAGACCAAAATGGGCATGATCATCTAATAGCTTATGCTAGTAGGCAGATGGTTTTAGCAGAAAAGAACTACTTTGTCACAAAGAGAGAAGCGTTGGCAGTGATCTTTGGTCTCAAGAAGTTTAAACACTACTTGATTGGAGGGAAAGCCACCATTGCCATGGATCACAAGGCTTTGAAGTACATATTTAACAAGCCTAATCTTGAAGAGAGACTAGCAAGGTGGATAATACTCTTGTCTGAATATGGCTACACCATTGAGGATAGGCCAAGAAAGAAACATGCAAATGTTGATTTGTTATCTAGAGCCTATGATCATGATTTAGATGAGCCAATGGATGATTCTTTCCCGGATGAGGAGCTCATGCCAATCTCAGTCACTCAAGAGGTTCTAATGGAGTACAAGGAGATTATGGATTTTTTGACAAAAGGTAACACTCCAAAAGAGATGTATGCTAGGGAGGGGAAGGCCCTTGTAGCAAGATCTAGACCTTATACAATGGTGGAGGATATTCTTTTTCACCAAGTAGCAAATGGTCTACTTTGAAGAGCAGTGGGTAAGGAAGAGTCTATCTTACTTATAAAGGAATTTCATGAAGGTTTAGTGTGTGGAAGACACTTTGCAAGAAAAGTGACTACTTTCAAGATTCTAGATGCAAGTTATCATTGGAGAGGGATTTTCAAGGATTGTCTTGATTATAGAAAAAGATTGTCATGTTCGTCAAGCTTTTGCTAGAAATTCTACTTCCACTCCACCACTTAGATCAATTCCATTGCTAGGACCTTTTGAAAAGTGGGGAATTGATTTTGTAGGTCCTCTCAATAGAACCTCAAGGAACAATTGGTATATTGTGGTAGTTACTGATTATCTTACCAAGTGGGTCAAGGCTAGACCATTGAGGGACAAGAATGAAGATGAAGTTGGTAGATTTCTTTATGAATGCATTATCACTAGGTTTAGATGCACTTTGGAGTTAGTTTTTGATAGAGGAAGAGAGTTTACAAGAAGCATCATTACAGCCATGCTACGACATTTCTCTATCACACATAGAGAGTAACTACATCCTATAAGCCAAATTCCAATGGCTTGGCAGAGAGAACCAATTAGACCTTGTGCATGATGTTGGCCAAAGATGCAAAAATAAAGGGAGCTAAACATCATTGGGACAAGAGGGTTCATGCAGTTTTGTGGGAGTATAGGACAACCATGAAGACTTCCACCAGATATTCTCTATTTCAATTGGTATATGATGTTGATTCTACCTTACCTATTCACTTTGATCTTCCTACCTTCCAAAGCATTCATAAGAGATTAAAGAAAGCACAAGGAGGTGATGCAGAGAAGTCAAGGAAGGATCAACTCATGGAGTTGGAAGAAGCAAGAGCAGTTGCTATGGTTCAAGTGGAGCAAGCCCAAAGGAAATAAAAGGAGAGCTATGACAAGAGGCAAGGCAAGAAGAAGGTGGAGCCTTTCAAAGAAGGTGATCGAGTAATGTTGTTTGATTCTATCCAATTCAAGAGAGTGCAAAAGAAGCTTTTGCCTAAGTACTTTGGACCTTTCATAGTGAAGAAGATGTGGGGCAATTACACCTATGATCTCAAGGACTTGGGAGGAAGACACTTTGATAGGATTAACCATGATAAGTTGAAGATGTATCATAGAAGGTAGAGAGACCTTCACTTTGATGACAAAGTGAAAACTTAGTTCGAGGGTAAATGTAACACCCATTTGTGCATTTGTCTGGTATTGTGATATTTAACTTGGTATTACAAGTACTTGAGAGATATTATTTACATAGAGATAAAGGATGGTTCTACACTAGTCATGATAAGCTAAAGTTAGTCATAGCTAAGATAGAGGGAACCTTACTTTAGAGGAAGTGGAAAACATGAGCACCACTATTTTAGATTCTAGTGTGTTGACTTGGTATTATTCCTAGGTGTTTGGCATCGAGAAAAGAGTTGAGAACTCTTGGGCCCGCAAGCCTTTTTGTTTTAGATTCTTCTATAGTCCAAGGATAGCCCATGTGAAGGAATCCTTGACTTAGTGATTGGGTCAAGATAAGATCACATGCTAGTGGAATATGCCCATGTGAATGGATATTCCTTTCTACTTTTTGACTTTACTTGACTTTTAGTCTAGTAACTTGAGTTACTATGGTAATTAGTAACTTTGGTACGTAACTATTTCACAAGTATATAAACAAGGGGTGAGGAGGTACTCATCATCCTTTCATTTGCAATTATTTCTCTCTCATTGAGTTTCTCTAGTGAGTAACGTCTTGAGTCGTGGAGTGTTAGCCTTGGAGGAGTATGATGGAAATGGGATTCCTAGCCTTCTTAGTCCATGGTGCGCTACCATAATAGCCATCAGAGGTTCATCTTGAGTGAGAGACAGGCCGGCTCACAAGACAACCTAGATCCTAGGTGGTGGTTTGACATAGTATGTCACACATGGAGAGCTTGTTGTTTAGGTTCAGCTGGATCATCCGACTGATAGCTTGATGGTGAGAGCTTAGGCTATTGCAACAATAGCTAAGTCATACAATGTGCTAGTTGGGAGAGCAGTATTGTATCCCATGGGTTTCAATATTGACTATCAGGAGGATATAGCCTCCTATAGACCAGGTTGGTAGTTTGGTGAGGGACGGGTATGTTGCCTACCAATATGCTTCAATAGTGGTAATCTTGGCTCATTATAGTCCGAGACCATGGTAGCATCAATTTCAGCTTTTAGTGATGTGGTTACTTGGCCTGGTGACTTGTTAGAGTGCAACGCCCATGCAAAGGATACTCTAGTACCATAAGAGATCACTTGGATTTGGAGTACAAGTGGGATTGTTCCATCCACCTTGGATATTCCATTGTGGAGTTCAGAGGAGGCATTGCAACAACATGCAGATCGGTTGGTAGAATAGGCTTGGAGTGGAGCCTTTGTACCACTAGGAGATGAGTGTTAGGATGAGCCTCTAGAGTCAATTACCTTGGCACCTCTGGATACCACACTCATTGTTTGGCAGTATCCTATAGAGGGAATATGTCAATTGGAGTTGTTTGGTGGGATTAGCACCGGACTAGTTGTGGTCCTACAGGCGAGTATACGAGTACAAAGGTACTTGTATGTGGAGAGAGATGAGACTGCTAGGCAAGTCTCTTTACATCATGTGGCACACTTGGCCTATTGGTATCCGAGAATTTTAATGATGTCAGTAGTTAGGAGTTACTAGAATGTCCTACCATTTCCTTACTGGGGGTGCACGATCTAGAGCAACATGGGTCTACTCATTTGGTGATTTTGGGATGGCCATGTTAGGGATATACACGTGTTGGCTGGGGTTTGGGTCTTTAGGATCCTTGTTTTGGTGTGTTTTGGGAGATGTTATGGATATTACAATATCTCCAAGTTCATCAATCTGTTTCTCTAGCTTACCTTTTGGAGAATGTTCCTTTGATGGGTGATTCTTGCACAAGAGTGGTGGCGAGCACACATCATGTCCATTCTTGGATGGGACCTACTATACTGTTGGATGCAGCCTGAGTGGGATCACGGGCTCATTGTCTTTGTCTTTGGTGGACAAATCTCTTACCCAAAGAGGTTTTACAATGTGCATATGACAGGATTCAACAACTAGACTACATCCTTGTTGATGATATCTTGGATGTGGGATGTCAGTCTCAGACGGTGGTAGTGGCTGATAGGTCACCTATGGCAGTGGTGAACCTAGTTGGACAGCCTAGAGCCGCTTTTCCCACAATTATGAGTTTCCCAAGCTCTCATGCTTTTTGAGAGGGAGGACCTAGACTTGTTTGGGACTCACAGTTACAGCAATTGGTGGAGCCCAACATTGATGAGAGAGTGCAGGCAATGGGTTTTTGCACTAGTATGATTGTTGTTCCAACAATATCAGAGGCATCTAAGTATCAAGTGTTAGGTCAAGCTATGGACCTGAACTATTTGACCTAGATTATTAGCCTTAGTTTGGCAGAGCAACGGAAGATGCGCTTGATAGGCATCACTACTCGAACACTTGTGAACCCTGTGCCTATCAAGAGATTCAGGCACATGATGGGGGTGATGGACCAAGTGGAAATGGTATTCTTGGGACACAACCATTAGCTACTAGGGAGAGTGGTCTACTTGGAGTCCATCCAAGTGAGCATGGGCTACTTGGATTACACCCTTAGTCCACTTGGGATGCAGCTAGAGGCCGTGTGGAGCTTGCAGCCAGAGTGGAGGGAGTTTTTCACACAGAGGTTGGAACCTCTAGTGGTCGGGGCATGACACTACTACTCCCAAGGGCCCAGTGTAGCAGCCAATGAGTACATCTTCCACTCTTGCAACAATTAAAGAGGATACTTGGGAGCCAGATCTTGGACCCAAGCTTACAGGAGAGGAGAGACAGAGAGTTTGGAGGTTCTTGAGGAGCTACACGAGTTGTTTTGCATTCAATATGAAGGATTTGGGTGCTCTAAAAGGACTTGGTATACAGATTGAGCTGAGTAGCAATATACAAGTTTTACGATGTCCTTATTGTTATAGTGACATGGAGAGGACATTGATTCAGAGTCGGAATAGAGACCTTTTTGAGGTTGGTTTGGTTATGATTTCACATGGAGAGTATGCATTAACAACAATGATGCCAACCAAGAAGGATGTGCATGGCAACTACACAGATAGGCAAATGTGTGGAGATTACCGTCCTATAAACCGACAGACTAGGGTTGATTGGTATGCCATGCCTACACCGGAGGAGATTTTTGATACAATCGGGCATGCAAAGATCTTCAAAACTTTGGATCTTTGAGTGGGATATCATTAGTTGCCGATCAAGGAGGAAGATAAGTCCAAGACAACATTTTGGGCTATTGATCCTCACGGTGTCATCACGAAAATAATCTACATGTAATATTTGTGCAATTTGGTGTGAGTTTTCCATGTTATTGAACTCAAGAGTTTATGTTATGGTGAAACTGATATTTGTTTGTGTTCTTGTAAGCTCAAGGATTTTCTCTTTTGTTAAGGGAGGGAGGGAATTAAGTGGTGGATTTTCTTTAATATTACATAAGCTTGGGGTTTATTAACATGTCACTTAAGCACTGGAGTTGTTATTGGGAAGTTTGTTATTGGGGTTATGTTATTGGGGTCTCAAGAGTATTTTAATTAGGAGTAGTAGCAAAGGATTTTGGGGAATTGTGAAAAAGTGAACAAAAAGGCTGAATGAGGAAGGAAAGTTTCGGGGGGAAAGGCCTGCTTGGAGAAGGAACAGGGCTGGACAGGGATTTTTTTTGAGAGGATACCTTAGGCTTGTGCAGGAACAGCGTGCGGTTTTAAGCTTCAAGAGAAAGGCTGAGTGGGAAAGGAAAGTTTCGGGAGAAAAGCCTGCTTGGAGAAGGAACACGGTTGTGACAGGAGAGGGAAAGATTTTTGAGAGTTGCAAGAGGCTGTTGCAGTGCCACAGGAGATTTTGAGATGCCTTAGGGCTGTGACAGGAGAGGGAAAGATTTTTTGAGAGTTGAGAGAGGCTGTTGCAGGGCCAGAGGAGATTTTTGAGATGCCTTAGGGCTATGACAGGAGAGGAAAGATTTTTCAAGAGTTGACAAGGACCCTTGCAGGGCCAGAGGAGATTTCGAGATGCCTTAGGGCTGTGACAGGAGAGGGAAAGATTTTTGAGAGTTGAGAGAGGCTATTGCAAGGCCAGAGGAGCTTTTTGAGATGCCTTAGGGCTGTGACAGGAGAGGAAAGATTTTTTGAGAGTTGAGAGAGGTTGTTGTAAGGCCAGAGGAGATTTTGAGATGCCTTAGGGCTGTGATAGGAGAGGGAAAGAATTTTGAGAGTTGAGGGAGGCTGTTGCAGGGCCAGAGGAGATTTTGAGATGCCTTAGGGTAGTGACAGGAGAAGAGGAGATTTAGAGATGCCTTAGGGCTGTGACAGGAGAAGGGGAGATTTTTGAGATTTGAGAGAGGGCTGTGGTAGGAGCAGAGGATATTTAGAGATGCCTTAGGCTGTGATAGGAGAGGAGGAGATCTTCGAGAGTTGAGAGAGGCTATTGTAGGAGCAAAGGAAATTTTGAGTAAGGATGCCTTAGGGTTGCAACAAGAGGAGGGAAATTATTTGAGAATGGAGGCCTATGGCTGTTGCAAGAGCAAGAGATTTTCAAGTTTTGCTTGGGCATTGATCAGAACAGAGGAGAGGAGAAAGAAGGAAAGAAAATTGAGGGTTGGTATGATAAGAGCAGGAGATTTGGAGTTTTGCTTGGTCATTGATTTGGAATAGTGGAGAAGAGAAGGAGTTGAAATTTGCAAGAAGGACTCGACTAGGGTGAGAGTAGGAGAAGGAATTCAAGAGTCTGACTTTGCCTTGCACAAGATAGGAGAGATTTTGAAGGTTGGCTTCCCTGAGCAGTAGCCAATGACATGGGTAAATTTGAGTCAGGGTTGCTCTGGCTGGATAGGGAATGATTTTGAATGTCAAAGGATGTTTATTGTGAGAGTGTTGATAGGAGAGAAAATTTTGAATGGAGAATGTTTGCTATGAAGAGGTGGACATAGAATGAATTTCAAACGTAGAGGATGTGCTGTTGAAAATGTGACAGTGGAGAATTTCACGAAGGAGAGGCTGAGCAGAGTGAATGAGAGACTAGACAAAGTGAATGAGAGACTGTATAGAGAGAAGGAGTGAGAGTTTCTAGGGCTTGGTCTGCACAGGAGTGAACTATTGAAGAGAGATTTTTGAAGGTTGCTTGGCCTTGGTCTGGACAGGAGTGAACTATTGAAGAGAGATTTTCAAAGGTTGCTTGGCCTTGGTCTGTGACACGAGGAGAGAGAAAACTTTTGAAAGTGCTATTGAGCAAGACAGTGGCCGGATGAACAAATGGCGGGGAGTATGCCTTGAAGGTATGCAGGGTAGAGGAGAGACATTTTTGCAAGAAATCAAAGGCCTTGAGAGTGCAGGGCAGAAAATGGGTTTCTTTGCAAGAGAATGAAGGACCTTGTAGGAGAGAGAGAGCTGGACAGAAAAGAAATTTTTGCAGGAATAGTAGGGCTGAGAGAGGGTTCAGGAAGGAGAAAAGGGTTTTGCAGAAAGAATGTTCCCAAGGAGTTGATGCTTGGACAGCATAAGTTTCGAGAAGAGCAGTAGAGAAGAGCAGTAGGGCTGAGTGTGGAGCTTCACAAATTGGCAAGGAGATTGAAAGAGAGGGTAGTTTCAAGCATTTGTTGGGCTGGTCTACGACAAGACGGAGGAAGGAGAGAGAGAGATGCCTTGAGAGGCCATTGGGCAATGACATGACCAGGTAGAAAATTTCAAAATTGAAGAGCTGATGGGTGTCGGTGCAGGGAGAATTTTCAAGGGAAAAGCTGACATGTGACATGAATGATGGAGTTAATGCTGGCACAAGACTTTGAGAATGGAGGTCAAAGATAGTTGTGCACTGAGCTACTGATAGAATTTTTCTAAAAGGAGAGATGAGGACATTTCATGAAGGATCTTCAGCTGATAATAGAAGCTTTTGCATTGATGGAAACATTGATGGGAGTGCGATTGGGAGGTGAAGAAAAGGTCCGGAGGATGAGTTGCCTTTACTATTATCGAACAGAGTGTGTGTGAGAAGCGCCAGCTGAAGTGAAGTTCTATCATAATTTAGTGCAGACACTGTATGAATTGGAATTGGTTGGGTTGTCAATCTTGTGAACCTCGCATCTGAAAATTTTATGAATGACAAATCTTGAGATGATGGTGTGTTTGATCTGTGACTAGCATCAAGGAAGCTCCATTTTAGGAGCTCTCAGTCCGTCTATATGAATGGTTAGACTCAGTAGTCTGGCCAGGTTGAGCTAAATAGAATATTATTTATTGTTCGTAAAAATCCCAGCCTTTCCTAGGAACTGTCAGGTCCATAACCATAGCTGAAACTGTGTGAGCTAGCCAGTTTTGTGAAGGCCGAGGACAAACACAAACCATCGAGAAACCTGACCTCATGAAGCAAAGAAAACCCTGAATTCTTAGAGAATTGAGATTTCCAACACACCCGAAATAGGAGGAGAATGTCAATCTACAAGGACTCTAAATCAACTACTATAAGGACAAACTAAGCACAAGCAGCCAGGTGCCCGGTGTGCTCTCGAGGCTAGACAAATTCCCTGACATAAGTGGCGACCATATTGGGGAATCTCGAGGCTTGTGCTTAGATGTTAGGCCCAGTTGGAGTTGGGAAAGGGGACAAGGCAAATTGGACTAATCTAAGTGGACAGTAGTGAGCTGTGCTGAGGTAGAGATGGGCCTAGAGGCTTCATCTGTAGCTATGACAAGGGAACAAGAGATCTCATTGATTGTCATGGCAACCATGAGAGCCATGAAGGATCAAGACAAGGAAAGAGACAGGGTGAAAGTGCAGTATTCACAAGTCACAAAGTGTCTGCACGTTGTGGTAGATCAGCAAGGGGAATTTGATGGTAAGGACGTGACCAAGTACCTAAAGGTCTATTGGAGAGAGGTAAAGCTTCATGTTCTGGATGAGAACATTGCCATTGCTAGGTTTCCTACATTGGTTGAGCTCAAAATCAGAACGGTGGTTGAGGGCTTGGTGAGAAGGGCGGAGACATGGGAGGAGTTCTCCCATATGATGAAGGAGGAATTCTTGCTGCAAGATGCGGATCGGGTCACCCAGGCCATGCTTTTGGATTGGATGAACAATAGGAGTAAAAATTTGGGGCCTCAAGATCTCCTAAGGGAGTTTAACAAGAGATTGGGACATCTATCAGTGTAAAAGACCAAATCCAAGGAGAGAAATAGGAGAATGGAAACTCACATTGGGACACTTGAAAGAGAGAAAACTCCAAATGCCTAGCATGAGCTTTGACCTTGGTATTTATAGGTAGCATACAAGGCCCTTGAGAAGCTTCCTCAAGCCGCTTTCTTAGAGTGCAAGCCAAGTTAACTAGAAAGCTTCTCAAGAAGCTTCCTTCTAGAAGCCGTCTACTTGGCGTGCAAGCTAAGCTAGTTGGAAGTTCCTAGAAGCTTCCTTCTAGAAGCTACTTACTTGAGGTGCAAGCTAAGCTAGCCGGGAAGCTTTCCAAGAAGCTTCCTTGATACTTCCAGAATATTCTAGGCTAATTTGTCTTATATGCTACTTTGTAATCCCGACTAACTTCGTTGCTAAACTCCATATTGTTATATATTCCCCCGCTGCTAGTTGGTGATGTCCTCGTTGCCAGTGAAGCTTCAAATTCCTGGATGGCCGTCTGTGCATTCTGGAGGTGAGAAAAAGGTTCCCATGTGGCATCATGAAGGGGATACCATTTCCAAAGGACCTTGTACTCTGTATGTTGGCGACGACCTCATTGAATATGGCGACGTGCAAGGATATGATCAACTTCGTACTCCTCATGATTATTGATAGGGATAGAAAGAACGGGAAGTTGGACTCAAGAGGAAAAGGAAGAGGGGTTAGGAACAAAGGGTTTCAACTTGGAAATATGAAAGACAGGATGGATACGCATGTGACAAGGCAAGGCAAATCGATAAGCAACAAGAGAGACAATTTGGGTGATATCAAAGAGTCCTATCCAATTAGGTGCAAGTTTACGAACTTGGGTATCAAGTGGGAGAGGGAGGTTACTAGAGGATAACATGACTTTATCACCAACTTCAAAGGTGAGATCATGACAATGGTCGTCCGCATATTGTTTTTGGTGATTCTGAGCAACAAGGAGGTGAGACTTGGCTTGTTGGAGAGATTGTGATATAGTGGTCAAGAATGTGGAAGTATGAGGAACCTGAGATGGAGGTGGAGCAAGAAGAGAATTTGGAACAAGCGGATCTTGGCCAAAATTTAGAAAGAAAGGAGAAAGTCCGATGCTTGCCTATTTGGAATTGTTGTAGGCAAATTCTACAACTGCAAGATATTCATCCCAATTGGTATGGTGGACATTGACAAAGGCATGCAACATATCCTCCAATGTATGATTTGCATGTTTGGTTTGTCCATCAGTTTGAGGATGATAGGCCGTGGACAAAGCAAGCTTGGTGCCAAGTATCTAGAAGAGTGCTTGCCAAAACTTCATGGTAAATCAAGGATCACGGTTGGAGATGAGTACACATGGCATCCCATGATGCTTGAAGATATTATTGAAGTAGATTTGCGCTAAGGTTAGAGCATCCACAATATCACAGGTTGGTGCCAAGCTTACTAAGCTTATCCACAAACACCACGATTGCGGTGTGTCCTTGTTTTGTCTTTGGCAAGGATGTGATGAGATCCAAGCTCACATGCTCCCAACGAGCGGATAGAATAGCAAGTGGTTGAAGGAGTCCACTCGGCTTTTGGTTGCTGGCCTTGTTACGTTGGCAGCTCTCACACTATCGGAAAAATTCTTGAACATCTCGTGTCATGTTGGGCTACCACCATTGACGTTGGAGGGTACTCAAGGTCTTGTCCACACCCATGTGACCCGTGATGGGTAAATCATGGGCTTCTTGAAGGTGCACAAGTCAAAGATCACCTTTAGCTAGAACATAGATCCGGTCCTCATGGAATAAAAGGCCCTCCTTGATGGAAAAGGTGTTGTACTCCTTATCACATGCCGTAAGGCAACCTTGAACCATTTGGAAGAAGGGATCTTGGTGTAGAGCTTACTAAAACTTGTTTTGGACCTTGGAGTCAACTGACACTATTGAAATTGCCGTTGTGATGAAAGGAAGAGACTTCAAATCAGGTTGTCATGATAAAGCATCAGGGATGACATGGAACCGACCTGGTTTGTACTCAAGTTTGATGTCATACAATTGGTTTGTACTCAAGTTTGATGTCATACAATTGTCCTCCCATCGATGATGTCAACTCGTCATGTGTTCCAAGTGTAAGGTCTATAACAATGGTTTGTGATCAGTTCGCATGATCACTTGTTTCCCCAAGAGGTAATGCCTCCATAGCTTGGTGGCGTATACCATTGCAAGTTGATCTTGATCTCAAGCAGAGTAGTTTTGTTCAGCCGTATTTGTCGGGGAATTTGTTTGGCCTCAAGAGTGCACCAGGCACTTGGCTGCTTGTGCTTAGTTTGTCCTTGACCTTCATAGAACTGGCTAGCTCACACGGTTTCAGCTATGGTTTTGGGACCTGACGGTTCCTAGAAGAGGCTGGATTTTTTTACGAACAACAACTAGTATTCTATTCAGCTCAACTAGGCCAGACTACTGAATTGAACCTTTCATATAGACGGACTGAGAGCTCCTAAAATGGAGCTTCCACAACGCTAGTCATAGGTCAAACACACCATCATCTCAGCTCCACTAGACCTGCAAAATTTTCTTTCCTGTCCAGCCTTCTCTCTCTTGCAAATTTTTCTCTCTCCAGCCCTCAATCTCTTGTTCTCTTGCTTCCCTGCAAAACTTCTTATCTAAACAGCCACTCACCAATCCAGTCCTTCTTTCCTGCAAAATTTCTCCTTCCTACTGCCACTCACCAACCACTTCATTCTTTCCTACAAAAATTGCCTCTCTGTTCAGCCCTCAGTCTCTTGCCCTCTTGCTTCCCTGCAAAAATTCCTCTCTAAACAGCCACTCACCAATCCTTCCTTCTTTCCTTTCGAGAGAAAACCTCAATTTTCTCTCCTCAATCTCAAGCCCTATGCTTTCTTGCAAAAATTCATTCCCGTTCAGCCCTCAGTCTCTCAACTTCAAAATTTTCCTCCTGAGCTCTTCTTCTTGTACCGACTCTCCAAAACCTTGCACACCCTCTTTTCCTTTGAGAAACCCCTTTGTCACTTCCCAAAACCTCTACTGTCAGCCTCTGTCTTCCCGACTTCTCCATGTAGAAAATTCAACTCTTGGTCACATTGCTCCTTTGAAAGCACATTGTCACTTCCCAAAAAACCCTACTGTCTGCCTCTGTTTTTCCCGACTTCTCCATGTAAAAAATTCAACTCCTGGCCACATTGCTCCTTTGAAAGCACATTGTCACTTCACGAAAAACCCTACTGTCTGCCTCTGTTTTTTTTTACTTCTCCATCTCTCTCTTCCTTATATAAACCCTTTGAGATTTTTCTCCTAATAAAAACACTTCAAGATTTTTCTCCTTGCCAAATCTTTGATAATCCTCTCTTCTTCCCAAACCCAAAAACTCTTGATAATTCTCTCCTCCTCACTTCTCTGTCCTGCCCCATCCTTTTGCTACTGCTGCTAACTAAAATACTCTTGAGACCCCCCAATAACATAAACAAACTCCAACGCTTAAGTGACATGCAAATAAACCCCCGAGCTTATGTAACATTAAAGAAAATCCACCACTCAATTTCCTCCTTCCCTTAATACAAGAGAAAATCCTTGAGCTTACATGAACCCAAAACAACTACCAGTTTCACCATAACATAAACCCTAGAGTTCACTAACATGAAAACTCACACCAAATGGCACCAATACTATGTGTAGATTATTTCCCGACGACATCCACCCCCACCAATCCTGTGCAGCCTCCGGTCTGCGCCATGACATGATCAGGTACTTCTTCCAAGTCGCCTCTTTTTTGTTATCTCCTTTTGCAACTCCAAATTGTGTTGGAACGTATCTCTCCTATTCTCTTTCAAATCTTGCACTTTGTTGTAGAGCTTATGGTTCCCCACAAGTAACTTTTGATATCCTCCTGTCACTGCTTTGGTAGACTCTTAGATTTTGATATAGACGTCTGCAACAGAGTCATGCCATGCATTATGGAACCCCGCAACCAGAAGTCTACTACTTTTTGATACAACTTGGAGATCCTTTATCTCCTCAAGAAAACTTTGCAGGCAGTTCTTGAAGGACCCCTGCTTCTCTTGCAAAATCTTGGCAGTTGCCTTTGAACTGGTCCCTAAAGCACAATATTTGTTCTTGGACTCATGGAGCAGAAGCTCAATGCTCACCACCCTTGTTTCATTTCCAGCCCCAACTCTTCTTTATGTAATTTGAACAACGGTGCATGTCCTTCACTCAATTGTTTTAGTGCACCGATATTGGTCAAAGCAGTGGCTATATCCAAAAGCTGCATCTTCTCTTCAGCAAGCATTACTAGCTCCTGATCTGACCCTTTGAGAGTGTTGATATCCTTCATGAGTAGACTAATTGTTGACAGAAACTCCTTCTTTTCATTGGCAAGCTGTACTCTCTCTTGATCCAACAGCTTGAATGTACTAGCCTCTTCAGTCAGCATTTCCATTTTCCCCAAAACATCATCTTGTACATCAACTAATTTGCCTTTTCTTCTGTTCTTCCTTCTTCGACAAGTCCTTTTGTGGCTTTGATTTGGTCTAGCCATTTTGCACCATATTGGCATCCATGAGCAGCAACTCAAGCTCTGCCTTCTCTTCTTCTCTTCCTTCTTTTGGAAGGCTGCCTTTTCCTTCTTCTTCTTCTCTTCCTTCTTTTGGAAGGCTGCCTTTTCCTTCTTCTTCTTCTCTTCCTTCTTTTGAAAGGATGCCTCTTCCTTCTTCTTCTTCTCTTGCGCAGGTAGGCTTCCAATACCATTTCACCACTCTTGGTCTTCCTCATCTTCTCCATAAGTTCCTCACTAAGCTCATCTAGTCCTGTGTGAAAATTTATCTCAATGTTTCCTTTCTCTGATTTCTTGCCCACCACCTTCTCCTCGTCCAATCCTCCTGTCTCAGACAATAAGAAAAGACAATCAAACACAAAATTTTCCACTGCACCCAGGAGATTCTTGCCTTCATATACCTGGGTTTAGGGAATCTGATCCAATCTTCTCCTTCTTGAATTGGTACTCTCTCCACTTGCTCTTGTCGTCGAAGATCTTGTTCATCCAACAATCAAGTAAGGTGCTTGATTTGTTGTTGCATAGCAAGGATAACATCAAGTATTGCCGCCATGGTTGTTCCTCTATCATACCACTCCCAATCTATCTAATTTATTAACACATAGAAATAGCATGTCCACCGTTGTCCATAAGTTACAACCGGAAGCACCAAGGGTTCCTCGAATATAGTGATCATATGTAAAAAATCTTGTCCAAAGTGCGAGGTGATGAATTGCATGAAACGATGCTTTGGTAGTATTTGGACACAAAAATCCCAATGGTTTGGTGGAAGTGGATTTGGGTGGTCCATAAATTCCATCCATCCCATTCCTGCTCTGATACCAATGTAAAAGACCGAATCCAAGGAGAGAAATAGGAGAATGGAAACTCACATTGGGACACTTGAATGAGGGAAAACTCCGAATGCCTATTATGAGCTTTGGCCTTGGTATTTATAGGTAGCATACAAGGCCCTTGAGAAGCTTCTCAAGAAGCTTCCTCAAGCTGCTTTCTTAGAGTGCAAGCCAAGTTAACTAGGAAGCTTCTCAAGAAGCTTCCTTCTAGAAGCCGCCTACTTGGCGTGCAAGCTAAGCTAGTTGGAAGTTTCTAAAAGCTTCCTTCTAGAAGCTACTTACTTGAGGTGCAAGCTAAGCTAGCCAGAAAGTTTTCCAAGAAGCTTCCTAGATACTTCCGGAATATTCTAGGCTAATTTGTCGTATGTGCTACTTTGTAATCCCGACTAACTTCATTGCTAAACTCCATATTGTTACAATCAGCATGTGAAGCTGAGGCCATTAAACTACAAAGGTCTAACTACTTTCTGCTAGCTGCAGATAGTCATTTGCGGGATGCGTTGGAGTATGCACTCAATCTGCTCCAACCTGATCGGTTGGGAGCGGTAGAGTGGAGAAAGATTGAGGAGGCGGTTGTCTGGGTGAGCTGCAGGCGGAGGTAGAGAGAGCTGGATGAAGAAGCAATAGCCAAAGTGCCTATTTGGAGTAACGTGGTTGGGTCCGGGAGAGGGAAGGAGGGACAGCGAGTGAGTGAGATGCCCAAAGAAGGAGCAGTGGATGAGATCTCACGACTGATGGAGGGGTTGAAGATTCTGACCACCAAGGTCGACCAGTTGCATAGTGGGAGTAGCACTACAAGGATGGAGAGAGGAGGCAACCCTATGGGTGCATGTGGTGTGACAATAAGAGTCATGCCAAAAGAGACTGCCAAGAGCTATCAGAAGCAGTACGCAAACAGTGGGTGAAGTTTGTTGGAGAACCCGGGATGAAGAAGATAGCCTTCTACGATATTGGGAAGCCAATACCGTTGAATGGTAATAGGGGAGGGATGAAGGCTCTGCTGGAAAGACACATGGGCAAACGTGAAGTAAGTATGGCAGTCAATGCATTTGAGCCTAATGTGTATAGTGCAATGAGTGAAGTGAAGCAATGTGTAGACCTAGGGGAAGTTGAGAAGAAGAGACTAGCAGAGCAGGTCCAGAGGAAATCAGGGTGGGATGTGCCGGTGGTAATAACTGCCATCACTGCGGAAGTTGGTGCCACTTGGGATGCTATGGTGGAAGAGAAACAAAAATCTGATCAACGGATAGATAGTGAAGGGCAGGCAACGGAAAAGCAACAGCGAGTGGAACCGGAGAGGAGGCAGGTTAGAAGGAAAGAGGTGCAGTTCAGCGATGCACAAAAGAGCAGGGATCAAAATTTGGGCGTTGGAGAAGAGTCACAAATGGACATAGAAGGGGTTGTAACACCCATTTGTGCATGTATGTGGTATTGTGATATTTAGCTTGGTATTACAAGTACTTAAGAGATATTATTTATATAGAGATAAAGGATGGTTATATATTAGTCATGGTTAGCTATAGTTAGTCATAGCTAAGATAGATGGGACCTTACTTTAGAGGAAGTAGAAAAGATGAGCACCACTATTTTGGATTTTAGTGTGTTGACTTGGTATTATTCCTAGGTGTTTGGCTTTGAAGAAAGAATTGAGAAATCTTGGGCCCGCAAGCCTTTTTGTTTTGGATTCTTCTTTAGACCAAGGATAGCCCATGTGAAGAAATCCTTGCTTTAGTGGTTGGGTCAAGATAAGACCACATGCTTAAGGGAATATGCCCATGTGAATGGATATTTCTTTCTACTTTTTGACTTTACTTGACTTTTAGTCTAGTAACTTGAGTTACTACGGTAATTAGTAACTTTGGTACGTAACTATTTCACAAGTATATAAACAAGGGGTGAGGAGGTACTCAACATCCTTTCATTTGCAACTATCTCTCTCATTGAGTTCTCTAGTGAGCAATGTCTTGAGTCTTGGAGTGTTAGCCTTGAAGGAGTATGATGGAGTTGGGGTTCCTTGCCTTCTTAGTCCATGGTGCGCTACCATAATAGCCATCAAAGGTTCATCCTGAGTGAGAGACAGGCCGGCTCACAGTGCATTGAACAAAAGCCGAGAGAGAGATCTCCTAGGAAGGGACCGGGTTGGCTGTTGAGCCGGGACATAGAAATGGAACTAGATCCTCAAGAGATTGCCAAAAAGTTTGGGAAGCAAGAGGTGAGGGGTTTCACAAACGAACAGTTCTTTGGTAGCTTGAGGAAGGATGTGCAAGACCTTATCCTTGTCAAGGCAAAGAAGAAATGATTCTACAAGGAAGGACCTCACACGTCTTTGCTGTACGAGGACGGGAGTGAGGTTGAAGGAGAGGTGGGAACTTTTGGCCTTGAGCTTGAACAGGAAAAGCTCGAGGATGAGACCCAAGAAGCACGTGTCT
Organism: Lunularia cruciata; assembly: GCA_948567375.1. NCBI lineage: Eukaryota > Viridiplantae > Streptophyta > Marchantiopsida > Lunulariales > Lunulariaceae > Lunularia > Lunularia cruciata. The sequence goes on from OX419759.1 coordinate 49,918,772, forward strand.
ATGATGCTGCTCTTGAGGATGAGAAGTCTTTTGTGCCCTTGTCAGAGGAGGTGCAGGACTCTTTTTGGGCGAGGAGTTGCAGCAAGTGCGAGATCGAGATGCAAGGAGTGAAAACCCCGGTGAGAGCGCTGATTGATTCAGGATCTGAGATCAACCTCGTGTCAAAGGTGGTCTACGATGAAGGGCATTGGAAGGTGGACCGTGACATTGACTGGAAGGTAAACTCAATGAATAGAACCAGAAATGCATTGTGGGGAGCTTGTTTGGATGTCAAAAGCAAGATAGGGAATGTGATAGAGCCTGTTAATGTGTTTGTGCATGATACCTTGCCCTATCCGGTGATCCTAGGACAGCCCTTCATTACTCAGTTTAGAATGGAGAGCAAAGTTCTGAACAATGGGACTCACGTGGCAAAGGTTAGAATTCAGAACGGGACCAGAATAGTGCAATTCCCTATTGTGTTGCCGGGCAGCGACAAGAACAAGAGAGAGTTAAGAGATCCAGAGAAGCCTACTGGAAGGTGGGGTTTCCACTAGGCATCTTGTTAGAGAAGGTAGGAGGACAAGGCGCCCTATGCTACATCCCACCGCGAGAGATCAGCAAGGAAGACAATTTTGATAGGACCTATGTGGGAATCCAGGGTGGTAGGACTATTTTCTTTGCACACGTAGGGAGCACCTCGGGAATTCTGCAGAAAAGAATGAAAGGGAAAGAGAGAGTTCTGAAAACAGCAAGGGAAATGGATGATAGCAATAAGGTAACAATCCGAAGCAATCCGAAGGTGCCAAATAAGGTAACAATCCTCCAACACTCCAATGATAGTCTTGCTATCATCCATTTCCCTTGCTGTTTTCAGAACTCTCTCTCTCTCTTTCAGAACACAATAGGATTCGGCCATAAGGTAAGGAGTGTGCCAAATAAGGTAACAATCCGGAATTCTGGTGTAGGACCGGCTGTGGATGAATTTGCTGAAGAGTTTGCAGGGAAGGCAATTTACTCTATAGGAGATTTGTATTCAGGTTATGATCAGTTTCAGCTTGCTGAAGGGAGCCGAGACATAACCACGATGCAAACACCGTTAGGACTAATGAATATGTGCACTCTCCCAATAGGGGCTACTAACTCTATGGCGCATATGCAAAGCGCTATGAATTGAATTCTGCAATCTTTTATCCCTAAGAAGACCCGTCCATTCCTGGATGATATACATGTCAAGGGCTGCACAGAGAGCGGGAAGGATGAAACTTTGATGGATGGAGGTATTAGGAGGTTTGTCATGGATCATATTCAGGATGTGGAAGCAATACTGAGAAGGTTGATGGAAGCGGGTGTAATACCAAGGGTTAGCCATATGATCTAGATGTGAAATTTGGTTTGGTAACATCTGGAAGGATGTTACACATGATGGACTAAACAGATCAGAAAGATGTATCACCAAAAGGGGACTTCTACTAATAGAGTAGGAACCAAAATATGCCTGAAATCTTTGAAGGCAATTTCGAAGGCCTAAACGGATGAATTAGGCCTTGAAAATGTGCAGATCCCCCCCCCCCAATGGAGGAAAGGCTGGCCTTCCCACCCCCTTGCTTTGTCTCATTGAGAGCTTTCCAACGGTACCTTACTCACGTGATTTTGAGATTCCTACAGGAAGATTCCCTAAAAGATTCCCTCCGGTCAAAGCTTGTTTGACCAACCAGATAGGACCTAGACCAGACAGGTCACCCATCCAAGTAAGTAATCCAAGGGTGGAGCTTGCTGACATGTCACCTATCTGTGTCCCTAATCCTATGGTGGAGCTTCCTTGGAGGAGATCCTCTTTGTCTATATAATAAAGAGAAGGTGCTCCCTTGGGGCATCGAATGTTTGAGTGTGCAATCTGTGTTTTCTCTCTTCTCTTGTCCTCGGAGTATTACAGCAGGGGTGACTCTCTCTGGGGAGAAGTTGGCATTTGGACTTGGAGAAATCCTTGTGGTGGGACACTTGTGTGGCTCATATGGGAGGAAGTCGAATCTGGAGAAGGTGGACATAATCGAAAGATCAAGGATTGTTCCTTGGTTCAAGAAGTAAGAAGGTTCTTAGGGGCATGTGTTTTCTATCGTTTCTGGATTTTGCACTTTGGTCATGTTGCAGAGCCGCTCTACCAACTTTTGAGGAAAAGGATCAGGTTTGTCTGGAGACCGGAACATTTGGTTGCTATGGAAAATTGAAGGGAGCACTACAGAACCTGCCTGTGCTCCACCCGCTTGACTACCGCTGTAGGGGACCGATTATAGTTACGGTTGACTCAAGCCCCTACGCTGCTGGTTAGGCTATGGGCCAAGATGACGAGAATGGCAGCAGATTTGCAGCAAGGTTTGGAGCAAGGATCTTCACGGAACGGCAGTGGGGTACCCTCAAATCAAACGGGAATTGTGGGGTGCCAAGATAGCACTAAGATACGATATAAACTGCTTAATAGGAGCTTATATCATCCTAGAGATAGATTGTTTGCCGCTGCTTGGAATGGTTGCCAACTGTGACACTCCAGACATTGGCATGTTGTGTTGGATAGCATTCATTCGGATGTTTAATCCAGAGCTAAGGTACATAGCTGGGAAAGACAATCTAGTGGCAGATATGATGTCTAGAGCATGTTATGAAGGAGTTGAAAAGGACTGTATGGTGGATGTGCATGAGTTGGACTTGAACTTACCCTTTAGAGAAGAACTATACAAGGATGATCTTCAGGTGGTTGGAAAGTATCTTAGTTCTCTAGAGAAGAACTCTGAATGGACCAGGGAAGAGTTTGAGAAGATTTGAAGGAGATCCGGAAAATTCTTGATGAAGGATGGGTATCTCTGGCGAAGGCCCAAGGGCAGCTCTGGAGTTCCACTAAGAGTGTTGGGAGATGAGGAGACACAGCAGAGAGTGCTACGGGAGTCACATGATGCGGATGCTGCCAGACATCATGGGGTTTAGGGTACATATGAATGCATCTGGGGTTTGTACTGGTGGCCAGGTATTTATACAAAGGTACGGCGGTATGTGGAAACCTGTGAAATCTGTCAGATCTACTCCAAGGTAAGGCACAGAGATGGCTTGAAACCTACTTATCCGCTGAATCTCCATTTTCAGTGGGTTTTGGACTTGGTTCATATGCCTTTAGGAGTCCGAGGAGCTAAATATCTAGTACTAGCTAGGGAAGATCTGTCTAATTATGTGGAAGGAAGAGCATTGTTGTCTACACATACCCAATAGGTGTGTTGGTTTGTCTTAGAGGATATCATCGCCAGGCACGGATGTTTCTACCGGATGAGGGCAGATCGAGGTGAGTTGGATGCAAGGGAAGCAGCTGACTTCTTTGCTAAGTTCAACATCAAACTGAACCTGACTACTGTATACAATCTGGTAGCCAACGGTAAGAGTGAGCAAACTTATCCGTTGATAGTGAATGCTTTGGTGAAGGCTTGCCAAGGTGAGACCTATAGATGGCCTGATTTGTTGCCCTTAGTGTTTATGGCTGATAGGTTAACTTGCAGCTTGGTGATTGGAATGCCGCTTGCTGAATTAGTATCGAGGCACTTACCTATTATGCATGTGGAGGAGGACATTGTTAGTTGGAGAACTATTCAATGGGAGGATAACGTGTCTACAGAGGAATTGATTTTGCACAGAATTGAGCACTTTAGCCTGATACCACAGAGAATACAAGTGGCACACGAGAAGGTGAAGGAAGCACGGCTGAGGAACAAAGTATACTTTGACAAGACTCAGTGCCTATAAATGAAGGGGATTGGGTGCTGATTTTTTATAAGAGCCTAGACGTACAACATTTGACCCTCAAGAAGTTTGCCTGCCGTTGGCATGGACCATTTGTTGTTACCAAAGTTCATGAGAATGCCACCTACAGTGTGTGAGAGCTAGATGGTATTGAACATTGTCTGCCATATGCGAGAAAAAGGGTTAAACTTTTCAAGAGGCAATTGGGGACCGAGGAGGAAAGAGATCGTGACTTCAGCTCTGGAGGTGATTTAGAAGATGCCACTGAAGAAAGCTGATATTGATCACTCCAGACTTGTTGGTGCAGACCGGTGGCTGCACAGGATTGGTGGGGGTGGATGTCATTGGGAAAATAATCTACACATATATTGGTGCCATTAAGTGTGAGTTTTCCATGTTATTGAACTCAAGAGTTTATATTATGGTGAAACTGGTATTTGTTTGTGTTCTTGTAAGCTCAAGGATTTTCTCTTGTGTTAAGGGAAGGAGGAAATTGAGTGGTGGATTTTCTTTAATGTTACATAAGCTTGGGGTTTATTAACATGTCACTTAAGCACTAGAGTTGTTATTGGGAAGTTTGTTATTGGGGTCTCAAGAGTATTTTAATTAGGGGCAGTAGTAGAGGATTTTGGAGAATTGTGAAAAAGTGAACAAAAAGGCTGAATGAGGAAGGAAAGTTTTGGGGAGAAAGGCCTGCTTGGAGAAGGAACAGGGCTGGACAGGGATTTTTTTCGAGAGGATGCCTTAGGCTTGTGCAGGAACAGCAGGGGGTTTTAGGCTTCAAGAGAAAGGCTGAATGGGAAAGGAAAGTTTTGGGAGAAAAGCATGCTTGGAGAAGGAATAAGGCTGTGACAGGAGAGGGAAAGATTTTTAAGAGTTGAGAGATGTTGTTGTAGGGCCAGAGGAGATTTTCGAGATGCCTTAGGGCTGTGACAAGAGAGGAAAGATTTTTTGAGAGTTGACAAGGACTCTTGCAGGGCTAGAGGAGATTTCGAGATGCCTTAGGGCTGTGACAAGAGCAGAAAAGATTTTTTGAGAGTTGAGAGAGGCTATTGTAGGGCCTGTGAGCCGGCCTGTCTCTCACTCAGGATGAACCTCTGATGGCTATTATGGTAGCGCACCATGGACTAAGAAGGCAAGGAACCCCAACTCCATCATACTCCTCCAAGGCTAACACTCCAAGGCTCAAGACATTGCTCACAAGAGAACTCAATGAGAGAGAGATAGTTGCAAATGAAAGGATGATGAGTACCTCCTCACCCCTTGTTTATATACTTGTGAAATAGTTACGTACCAAAGTTACTAATTACCGTAGTAACTCAAGTTACTAGACTAAAAGTCAAGTAAAGTCAAAAAGTAGAAAGGAATATCCATTCACATGGGCATATTCCCCTAAGCATGTGGTCTTATCTTGACCCAACCATTAAAGCAAGGATTCCTTCACATGGGCTATCCTTGGACTAAAGAAGAATCCAAAACAAAAGGGCTTGCGGGCCCAAGAGTTCTCAACTCTTTCCCCAAAGCCAAACACCTAGGAATAATACCAAGTCAACACACTAAAATCCAAAATAGTGGTGCTCATCTTTTCTACTTCCTCTAAAGTAAGGTCCCATCTATCTTAGCTATGACTAAATTTAGCTAACCATGACTAATATAGAACCATCCTTTATCTCTATATAAATAATATCTCTTAAGTACTTGTATACCAAGCTAAATATCACAATACCACACACATGCACAAATGGGTGTTACATTTACCCCCGGACTAAGTTTTCACTTTGTCCTCAAAGTGAAGGTCTTTCTACCTTCTATGGTACATCTTCAACTTATCATGGTTAATCCTATCAAAGTGTCTTCCTCCCAACTCCTTGAGATCATAGGTGTAATTGCCCCACACCTTCTCTACTATGAAAGGTCCAAAGTACTTAGGCAAAAACTTCTTTTGCACTCTCTTGAATCGAATGGAATCAAACAACATTACCCAATCACCTTCTTTGAAAGGCTCCACCTTCTTCTTGCCTTGCCTCTTGTCATAGCTCTCCTTTTGTTTCCTTTGGGCTTGCTCCACTCGAACCATAGCAACTGCTCTTGCCTCTTCCAACTCCATGAGTTGATCCTTCCTTGACTTCTCTACATCACTTCCTTGTGCTTTCTTCAATCTCCTATGAATGCTTTGGAAGGTAGGAAGATCAAAGTGAATAGGTAAGGTAGAATCAATACCATACACCAATTGGAATGGAGAATATCCGGTGGAAGTCTTCATGGTTGTCCTATACTCCCACAAAACTGCATGAATCCTCTTGTCCCAATGATGTTTAGCCCCCTCCATTTCTGCATCTTTGGCCAACATCATGCACAAGGTGTGATTGGTTCTCTCTGCCAAGCCATTGGAATTTGGCTTATAGGATGTAGTTACTCTATGTGTGATAGAGAAATGTTGTAGCATGATTGTAGTAATGCTTCTTGTAAACTCTCCTCCTCTATCAAAAACCAACTCCAAAGGGCATCCAAACCTAGTGATAATGCATTCATAAAGAAATCTACCCACTTCATCTTCATTCTTGTCCCTCAATGGTCTAGCCTCAACCCACTTGGTAAGGTAATCAGTAACTACCACAATGTACCAATTGTTCCTTGGGGTTCTATTGAGAGGACCTACAAAATCAATTCCCCACTTCTCAAAAGGTCCTAGCAATGGAATTGATCTAAGTGGTGGAGTGGATGTAGACTTTCTAGCAAAAGCTTGACAAACATGACAAGTTTTGCAATAATCAAGACAATCCTTGAGAATCCCTCTCCAATGGTAACCTGCATCTAGAATCTTGAAAGCAGTCACCTTTCCTGCAAAGTGTCCTCCACAGACTAAACCTTCATGGAACTCCTTTATGAGTAGGATAGACTCTTCCTTACCCACTGCTCTTAAAAGTAGACCATCTGCTCCTTGGTGAAAAAGAATATCCTCCACCATTGTGTAAGGTCTAGATCTTGCTGCAAGGGCCTTCCTCTCCCTAGCATGCATCCCTTCTGGATAGTTACCTCTTGTCACAAAATCCACAATCTCCTTGTACTCCATTGGAATCTCTTGAGTGACTGAGATTGTCATGAGCTCCTCATCTGGGAAGGAATCATCTACTGGCTCATCTCCATCATGATCATAGGCTCTAGATAACAAATCAGCATTTGCATGTTTCTTTCCTGGCCTATCCTCAATTGTGTAGTCATACTCAGACAAGAGTATCATCCACCTTGCTAGTCTCCCTTCAACATTAGGTTTGTTGAAGATGTACTTCAAAGCCTTGTGATCCATGACAATTGTGGCTTTCCCTCCAATCAAGTAGTGTCTAAACTTCTTGAGACCAAAGATCACTGCTAACCCTTCTCTCTCCGTGACAGAGTAGTTCTTCTCTGCTGAAACCATCTGCCTACTAGCATAAGCTATTGGATGATCATGCCCATCTTGGTCTAATTGACTAAGAGTGCATCCTATAGCTACATTAGAAGCATCAGTGTAGAGGATGAAAGGCTTACTCCAATCAGGTTTAGCAAGAATTGGAGCTACAATAAGGGATTGCTTGAGCTCCTCAAAAGCTTTGAGAGCCTCCTTGTCTTCCAAAATCACCATGTAATCTACACCCTTCTTCATGTAGATGGTCAATGCATAAGCCTTGTTGGAAAATGAGAAGATGAACCTCCTATAGTACCCAACCATTCCCAAGAATTGGTGTAACTTTGTCAAGCTTGAAGGGAATGGAAGGTCTGAGATTTTCCTCACCTTCTCAAGATCAACTACTATTCCATCCTTGGAGATGATGTGCCCCAAAAGTAGACATTCTTCACATCCAAAAATGCACTTCTCTGGGTTGAGTGATGCATTTGCCTCATCCAAGCGTTGCAAGACTTTGATTAGGTGCTCAAAGTGCTCCTCCTTGCTCCCATAGACACAAAAGTCATCAATGAAATCTCTCACAAATTTCCCAATGAAAGGTTCAAATACCTTGTTCATGAACTGTTGGAATGTGGCTGGAGCATTGCAAAGCCCAAAAGGCATGACCTTGAAAGCATAAGTTCCCCCAAGGTGTGGTGAATGTGGTGAGTTGTTGATGCTCTGGTGCAATCTTGATTTGGTTATATCCATTATAACCATCTCCAAAACTGTACCTCTCATGACCTGCAACCTCCTCCAAGATCTCATCAATGAATGGCAATGGGTAGTAGTCCTTCTTAGTAACAGCATTGAGCTTCTTGTAATCCACACATACCCGAAGCTTGCCATTCTTTTTCTTCACAATGACAATTGGAGACACCCATTCTGAATTCTCCACCTCAAAGATAAATCCAGCCTCCTTGAGCTTATCAATCTCCTCCTTCACAACCAAAGATATTGGTGGGCTAATGCAACATTGCTTATGGCGGATTGGTCTTGCATGTGACTCCACCTCTATCTTGTGCTCCTCCAAGGTGACTTCCTTCAAATCCTTGTAACTAAAAGCAAACACATGGATGAACTTGCGGAAAATCTCCTCAAATCTCACCTTCTCCTCCTTGGTAACATTTGGGCCATACTTGAGGGTAGATAACCTTCTCTCTACCTCCTCAAGTGTCAATGGTGATTTATCTGGGTCCTTCAAAACCTCTGGCTTAGGTGCAAAATCCATAGCACACAAAGGATACACATCTGAATCAGATTCAGATTCATTTTCCTCCGTGGAAGTCTCCTCTTCCATGCTTGTGTCCACACCTGAAGCTCCTTCTTCAGAATCTAATTCCCAATAATCAAAAGATGGTGTATCTGAATGTGAAGTGTTGGTGGTGTTAGTCATATGAACAGTGACTCTATGGTTTGATGGCCCAATCCTCAAGTACCCTTTGTGCCATCGATCAGTTGTGCGTGCTGCTCTCAACCATGGCCTCCCAAGAAGTAAGTCATAGCTTGAATCCTTCAAGACTTGGAAAGTCATGAGATTTTGAACTCCCATAACTGAAACTACCACCTTATCCATCACCCCTACTGGTCGAACTTGTTGCTTGTTTTCCATGCTCACCACAAATGTTGAAGGTCTTGAGGGTATCATACCCAACTTCTTCATCAACCTTTCTGACATGGCATTCACTGCTGATCCTCCATCAACCAATGCATCCTTGATGTTGTGACCATTCACTCTCACATCAATCTTGGAGGCATATTCACAAGCCTCCCATGGTGCTGGCTTGGCATCCACCACCCCCATTGATACTGGAACTTTTGCCTTCTTCTTCTTCTTACTCCTTGTAGAACTCAAACCACCTCTAAGCTCCTTTCTCAAGGTAGGGTTCAAAGCAATTAATTGGCCCACTGTGATGTTAGCCTTGTGACTACCAACATCCTCCAATACATTGTAGTTCCATTGTTGCTTTGAGATCAAGAAGTCCTCCATCCCCAACTTCTTCCTTGGAGTCTTTGTTGTTGATGGTGTTGAGGTGCAAGTGCTCTTAGTAGACATAGGAGTATCCTTGCTTGGAGTAAATCCTTGCAAAGAGTGAACATCCTTTGCAAAACTAGCTCTCTTCTTCTCTTGTGCCAAAAGCTCCAAATTAAGACCCTTGGAGTTTGAGCACTCACCCTTCTCATACTTGCTCTCAACCACATCTATGGATGCTATCCCCTTACCTTTGTTGGGATTAGGAGCCACTTGGGTTTCACTGCCTCCATCTTTCCCTCTATTGGCTCCCTCATAACCCCTTCCTCCATGGTAAGTGGAATTTGGGCAATTCCTTTGGATATGGCCTCTTCCTCCACAACCAAAACAATTTCTATCATTGAAATTGTTGGCTGGTTGGCCTCCTCTATATGGATAGTTTCCATAACTCCTAGGCCCTCTCCCTACATTCTGATCCACCTCTCTCTTCTCCCATAGTTGCACCACATTGATCTTGAGACCCGCAAGTTGTTCTGTGATGGTTTGGAGTGGATCTTTTGGTGGAGGTGCAAGAACTGGAGCAACTACTACTTGTGGTGCAACCCTTGTCACCAAAGTATCAGAAGTTCCACCATCAAAAACTCATTTCTCCCTGTGCAAAAAACGATCTTTCTCTAATTTTTGTGGCAGCAGGTAGGATACAATGCACTGAATTTTCTTGGAAATTTTCAGGACAATTCACTAAAACTTGAAGAAATGGCAGACTCTGTACAATTTTCCAGAGAGCATGCAGTTGCGGGAGCACTTTACCCTATCAACTTTCAAAAATTCTAGCCCATTGTGCATAAAAGCTCTCACAATAATTTCAAGTGTGCTAACTGAAAGAGAACCCAAGCTATCATGTGTAGAAATCTCAAGTCCAGATCTCAAACTTGAGATTTTGCCCAAAAATCACCTTAATCCCCAAAATCTACAATCCACCTCACACAATCTCTCCAATTCCTCTCATGTGTACAAGATGTACAAAATCACCTCAAAGACATCATAATGAACTACAGGGTATACAAATGGATCTTGGTTCTCTAACATAAGTTCAGCCCTCTCCTCTCCTAATGTTCTCTCCAAGTGAGCTCTCATAGCCTCCTTTCGCCTAATGTAGAATTGGACGCGGAACATTATCTTGCCTTCTAGAGAGGTCCCGGCAATGGAACCAAAAATGTGAGCCGGCTTGTCTCTCACTCAGGATGAACCTCTGATGGCTATTATGGTAGCGCACCATGGACTAAGAAGGCAAGGAACCCCAACTCCATCATACTCCTCCAAGGCTAACACTCCAAGGCTCAAGACATTGCTCACTAGAGAACTCAATGAGAGAGGGATAGTTGCAAATGAAAGGATGATGAGTACCTCCTCACCCCTTGTTTATATACTTGTGAAATAGTTACGTACCAAAGTTACTAATTACCGTAGTAACCAAAGTTACTAGACTAAAAGTCAAGTAAAGTTAAAAAGTAGAAAGGAATATCCATTCACATGGGCATATTCCCCTAAGCATGTGGTCTTATCTTGACCCAACCACTAAAGCAAGGATTCCTTCACATGGGCTATCCTTGGACTAAAGAAGAATCCAAAACAAAAGGGCTTGTGGGCCCAAGAGTTCTCAACTCTTTCCCCAAAGCCAAACACCTAGGAATAATACCAAGTCAACACACTAAAATCCAAAATAGTGGTGCTCATCTTTTCTACTTCCTCTAAAGTAAGGTCCCATCTATCTTAGCTATGACTAACTTTAGCTAACCATGACTAATATAGAACCATCCTTTATCTCTATATAAATAATATCTCTTAAGTACTTGTAATACCAAGCTAAATATCACAATACCACACACATGCACAAATGGGTGTTACATGCTAGAGGAGATTTTGAGATGCCTTAGGCCTTGACAAGAGAGGGAAAGATTTTTGAGAGTTGAGAGAGGCTATTGCAGGGCCAAAGGAGATTTTTGAGATGTCTTAGGGCTGTGACACAAGAGGAAAGATTTTTGAGAGTTGACAAGGACTCTTGCAGGGCCTGAGGAGATTTCGAGATGCCTTAGGTCTGTGACAAGAGAGGGAAAGATTTTTGAGAGTTCAGAGAGGCTGTTGCAAGGCCAGAGGAGATTTTTGAGATGCCTTAGGGCTATGACAGGAGAGGAAAGATCTTTTGAGAGTTGAGAGAGGCTGTTGTAGGGCCAAAGGCAATTTTGAGATGCCTTAGGGCTATGACAAGAGAGGGAAAGATTTTTGAGAGTTGAGGGAGGTTGTTGTAGGGCCAGAGGAGATTTTGAGATGTGTTGGGGCAATGACAGGAGAAGAGGAGATTTTGAGATACCTTAGGGCTATGACAAGAGAAGGGGAGATTTGAGAGGTTTGAGAGAGGGCAGTGGTAGGAGCAAAGGATATTTCAAGATGCCTTAGGCTGTGACAGGAGAGGAGGAGATCTTTGAGAGTTGAGAGAGGTTGTTGTAGGAGCAGAGGAAATTTTGAGTAAGGATGCCTTAGGGCTGTGACAGGAGTAGGGAAATTTTTTGAGAGTGGAGGCCTATGGCTGTTGCAGGAGCAGAAGATTTTTGAGTTTTGCTTGGGCATTGATCAAAACAAAGGAGAGGAGAAAGAAGGAAAGAAAATTGAGGGTTGGCTGTGACAGAGCAGGAGATTTGGAGTTTTGCTTGGTCATTGATTTGGAACAGTGGAGAAGAGAAGGAATTGAAATTTGCATGAAGGACTAGACTAGGGCGAGAGCAGGAGAAGGAATTTGAGAGTCTAACTTTGCCTTGCACTCGATAGGAGAGTTTTGAAGGTTGGCTTCCCTGAGCAGTAGCCAGTGACATGGGTAAATTTGAGTTAGGGTTGCTTTGGCTAGACATGGAATGATTTTGAATGTGGAAGGATGTTTATTGTGAGAGTGTTGATAGGTAAGCATATTTTGAATGGAGAATGTTTGTTGTAAGAGGTGGACATGTAATGAATTTCAAACATAGAGGATGTGTTGTTGAAAATGTGACAGTGGAGAATTCTCACAAAGGAGAGGCTGAGCAGAGTGAATGAGAGACTGGACAAAATGAATGAGAGACTGTACAGAGGGAAGGAGCAAGAGTTTCCAGGGCTTGCTCTGGACAGGAGTTAACTATTGAAGAGAGATTTTTGAAGGTTGCTTGGCCTTGGTCTGGACAGGAGTGAACTATTGAAGAGAGATTTTCAAAGGTTGCTTGGCCTTGGTCTGTGACAAGAGGAGAGAAAAAACTTTCAAAAGTGCTATTGAGCAAGACACTAGATGAACAAATGGCAGGGAATATGCCTTGAAGGTGTGCAGGGTAGAGGAGAGAAATTTTCGCATGAAAAGCAAAGGCCTTGAGAGTGCAGGGCAGAAAATGGGTTTCTTCGCAAGAGAATGAAGGACCTTGTAGGAGAGAGAAGGCTGGACAGAAAAGAAATTTTTGCAGGACTAGTAGGGCTAAGAGAGGGTTCAGGAAGGAGAAAAGGGTTTTGCAGAAAGAATGTTCCCAAGGAGTTGATGCTTGGACAGCAAAAGTTTCGAGAAGAGCAATAGGGCTGAGTGGGGAGCTTCACGAATTGGCAGGGAGATTGAAAGAGAGGGTAGTTTCAAGCATTTGTTGGGTTGGTCTGCGACAAGACAAAGGAAGGAGAGAGAGAGAGATGCCTTGAGAGGCCATTGGGCAATGACATGACCAAGGAGAAAATTTCAAAATTGAGGAGCTGATGGATGTTGGTGCAGGGAGAACTTTCAAGGGAAAAGCTGACATGTGACATGAATGATGGAGTTAATGCTAGCATAGGACTTTGAGAACAGAGGTCAAAGATAGTTGTGCATTGAGCTGCTGATAGAAGTTTTCTAAAAGGAGAGTTGAGGACGTTCCATGAAGGATCTTTGGCTGATAATAGAAGCTTTTGCAAGGAAACATTGATGGGAGTGCGACTGGGAGGTGAGGAAGAGGTACGGAGGGTGAGTTGCCTTTACTATTATCAAACAGAGTGTGTGTGAGAAGCACCAGCTGAAGTGAAGTTCTATCATAATTTAGTGCAAACATTGTATGAACTGGAATTGGTTGGGTTGTCGATCTTGTGAACCTTGTGTTGTGCCCACATTTTTTGTTTTTTTCAAAATAAAGGAGAAGAAATGTTTAGAGAAGTTGGATTGCGCCTGTATGACCAAAGAAAGCAAAGAAAGGAGTCTTCAGGAGGAAACCCGAAGTAAAGTGACTTTGGGTCATAAGGCGAAGTACTCAGAAATGCCCTGTCAGCATACAACCCAAAGTAAATTGTCTTTGGATTGGGAGGAGCTCAACCCGAGGCAAAGACAGTCTAACAACCTTTTGTCGGGGCAAGAAATTCAAGAAGGGGCCATTTCAAAACTGACAGCTCATACGCGCAAAGGTTGATTGACAGTGGGAGGTGCATGTTGGAGGTGTGATTTCTCGGTAGGAACTCGAAGTGACGGAAGACAAAGAAGCGCAACTCTATAAAAATCAAAACTGCAACAACAAAATGTCGAGCAATTTTCCTTCGCCATTGAGGAGTCGTCTTGCAGGTAATCGGGGAAAGGGAAATAGAGTTGGACTCGTGTTAGTGCGCAAAGGAGAAGTCACGAGAGTGAAATCGAGAGAAAGTGAGAAGGTAGAAGAGATGGGAGGAGGGAAGAAGAACTCCAAATTTGTAGTGAGAAATCATGCAATTTGGAGATTAGATGTGAAAGCAAGGATCAAAGTCTTGAGCCAACTTTGGATCACCTTTCTGGCATGGAACTGGAACGTGAGTTTTCCAGGATTCATGATAGAAATCATCGAGAGTTAGTGTTTTGATGGACCCAAGGAAGAAGGAAAGAGAGGAAATCCGGCTCGCTGGACAGAGTCGGATTGGAGACTTGTACTTGGGAAGGAGGAATGCTCAAAGCAAGGAGCCACGTTCTTGGGGAAAGGAGAGATAGCCCAAGAAACGCAGGAGGTGAGAGATGCCTTCTCATCGAAAAGAACAAAGAATGGGTATAAGGTTGAGAGCTACAAAAATCCTGTCAAGAGGGGAATTGTGAGTGCTCTCATGGCAATCTTGAAGCCGGAGAGAACGACTTATGTGATGAAACACCAAGCGGTGTTCTTCCATAAGTTCTTTGCAAGAGAACCTATCAATTGGGTGAGGTGTTTTCACGAGAGAACGAGGCAGATGGTGTGGAATTTGCGGGATAAGTCGCCTCTACATTACATTGTGCCGTTTGCAGCACACTTCTACCTCAGGCTCAATCTACTGACCTCGGCGGAGCGGAATCGGATGATATCGCACTTCCATCCGGATGTGCAAAAGGAGGTCAATGTTGAGGAGCAGCAATATATTCTCCAAATCCAGAGCACGGAAGACTACTATGCGAAGACAAGAAAGAACGTGGAGGTCATAGTAAGTACCCCGACGAAGAAGAGGAGTCGGCAAAGAGAAGCCAAAGAAAGCAAGAAACCTCGGAAGATGCAGAGAAGTAACCCGAGGCAAAGTATGGTGGTGATTGAGTCGGAAGATGAAGACTCAGAAGGCAAGGCCGAGCTCAAGACGGAGGACTCGGAACATGAGGAGGAACCTGAATTGACATTGTAGAGTGGAGATACGAGCAGTGACAATGAAGAAGGAGGAGAGATGACATTGGCGCCAGTAGCTAACAAGGAAGAAGAAGAAGTGCAAGCCGAGGTGGGAAGCCAAAGACAACTCGCCGTTGGAAGACAAAGTTCTGGTGGCCGAGGAAAAGAAGATCATAGTGCAGCAAGGAGTTTGCTCGGGACGTAAGGCAAAGTGTGAAGCGGGGCCGAGTAAAGGGAAGGAAGAGGTAGAAGAAAGCTCAAGCAGCGAGGCATCAATCCCGATACAAAGACTCTAGAGAAGAAGGCAAGTATCAAGAGAACACGAGGAGAAAAGAGACCACTCCGTGGGAGGAAGTAGTTGCCAATGATGGAGTCGATTACCTGCGAGAGGTAGTGTGCCTGTTGTTGGTGAAGTTGGAGCACAAGAAGAAGGAGATGCAGTCGACTTGTCCAGAGGTGAAGACTGTTTTGCAAGTCCTATCTAGATTAGAGGAAGAGAACTCGGAGTTGAAGAGAGGTATAACCCAAGGTGAGGAGGAGAGAGAAGTATTGCAAGCGGAGGCAATAGAGCAAAGTCAGGTAATTGAAGACCTGAAGAGAGAAGTAAATTATCGAGAGGATCTTGTGAGGAAGAGTGACATAGCAAGGGAAAGACAAGTAGCTGAATTTGAAATCTTGAAGCAGCAGTTTGCTGATTCAAGAGTAGAACTTATCCATGCTATGGTGAGGGTAGCAGCAAAGGATCAAGAGCTCGATAGAGTGATGGAGAGTATGGAGGAGAAGAAGCAACTCTGGCAAAGAGAGTTGTCTGCGCGGTATAAAGAAGAAGACCGATTACGAGAATTACTTCATAATCAGGAAGAGAAAGTTGTACAGAAGGAGAAGGAGAAGGAGACGGTGAAAGCCAAATTTGAGGTAGAGTTGGAGATGTACCGAGAGGAATGGCTTGCAGATCGGGAACGAGAACGGAAGACAAGGTTGGAGCCATTGAAGGAGATAGTCTTCAGGGTGAATGTGATGTTAAGTACAGAAGCCAGCGTTTGAATTGAAGAAGCGCGACTGCACAAGTTAAAACTGTTGGTGCAAGAGACAAGGCAAAGACAAGCGAAAGACACCAAGATGAATGCCTTGTTAATAAAACTAAGAACTCGTGTAGACAAAAAGGTGTTAGAGGTAGAGGATAACATTTCAATTAGATTAGACTTAGTGAAAATAGAGTTAGAAAAACTTCGGAAGGATGTTAGAGCAAAACCTGAAGTAGATAACATAGGAGTCCAAATGTCTTCGAAGTTACCATCAGAGACATTAGAGAAGAGTGGGTCGGGAGATAAGGAGTTAGATAGATTACCCACTAGTGAAATTTCAGATCAGGAAAGAGAATTGTTGGATCTGGTAGGAGAAGTAGGAGATCTGAAACCCAAGGAAAAAGAGATGGGAAGTAAGATTACTTCGGGTTTAGGTTTGAAAGCCGAAGACAAAGTAGACATCGGATTGGATTAGTAACAGATTTGAGATTTGAAGAGGCAGATATGAAGAGGTGCATTGTCATTTTGGATCTGCAGGTTAGAACAGTTGTGGTAGAACGGTATAGTTGTTAGACTATCGATTGCTTCACTATTTAAGAGTGGCATTTGCAGGAAAATGTTGTTCAGTGCTCATTATTTTTGAGAATAGATAAAGCAAAGTGATGTGAAGCAGTGCTCGTCGTTTGAGCTTGATTCCGAGTATCAACGTTGCAATTGTGTTTGTGAGTGTTTGGAGAAATTCAAAATGCAAGTCAGAGTGCTTGTTGGATGTTGGATTCCGTAGCCGTGATCTTCATTCTGTATGTTTGATCCTGAGTGAAGTGCAATCAAAGCAACACCTTGACAGATCTGAGAAGAATTGTAGTGTTGGTAGTATTCTGCATTTGTGAGTGCAGTGCAAAGTTGATGTGAAGCAATTTTGATCGAGGAAGTTGTGCCTTCAGTGGAGGGGTGGAACACAATTCTGAGGCGAAGTTGTTTTGCAGTGAAGTGCCATTTTCGGGAGAGCCTGAATCATCACAATCAAGATTGTTTGGAAAGAATTGAAGGATTTGTGATTAAGGAGTGTTAATTCGTGACAAGACTGCAAGTCAGTGCTTGTTACTCTCTTTGGGTGTGGTTTCTACCTGAGAGATTAAAGACGCAACCAAGAAGAACTGAAATTGTTACTTTGCTTTGTATTTGACTAATTCTAACTCGTATCTCTACGGGAACGAACTTTACTTACCCGATTACCGCAAAAGTGATATTTGCTAGGTTGTCACATGATTTTTGGCGCCCTTGCTAGGGATACAAATCTTGGAAGTGGAATAATACAAAGCCAAATTGGAAACTGGGTATCAATGCAATATGAATGTCTGCATTGAGAGAACAACGGGAAGAGAGAGCTCAAAGATGAGCACTTCAACGTGAAGAAGACAAACGTCTGAACGTTTCATCCATCGTTGACAAAACTGAACGAGAGGCGTTGGATTTTCAACTCCTTCACGAACTGCAAGAAGCCTTGCGAGAACTTGACCACAAGAAACACAAAGGCGGTTGGCAAGGCTACTTTGCATCTCCCTCTTCTTCCAAGAAGAAGAAAGAATCGAGTAGGCAAACATATGCATTGCGGCCCAGTACACCAACTTCCCCTAGAGCTGTAAAGGAAGTTGTTTCCTTGAAGAACTTTGTTTGAGAAAAGACAACACAAACACTTACTGCAGACGAGTGTCAACATCTTCTACGAACGGTTCCTTGGTTGTCCCAAAGGATTTTTGAAGAACCCATCAAAGGTGTTGATCCTAAATCTTCCACTCAGGTTGAAGTTGACACCCTCATAGAAGAAATTGTCAAAGAAGACCCTACCTTGAACTTGACGAATTGGAATCCCTGGGCTGACAATACGGCGTCAATTCCAGCAAATCCTTCAGTTCCATCAAGTTCCACATTACCTCAGCCGATCCCAGTGCATCAAACGATGACTTTGCTGCCTGTCACCCGACATGCCTATCAGAAGTACAAGGGGACAGAGCAAGACGAAAACCCCGATGAATTCATCAAAGAATTTGAAGTCATCTCCTTTGCTAACAGGGAGCATGACTTGGCGGATCGACTGAGAATTTTCCCAAGTTTGCTCCACAAGAAAGCTCGGAGCTGGTACACCCATGTGACCCAGAAGGGGTTTGTACCAGCGGACTGGGCAGACTTGAGAAACAACTTCCTAGAATGATTCCGGGAAGTTGACTACAATACGAGTGTCTTCGCGGCACTCAACGATTTGGACCGTGGCAAGAAGGAGAAGTTGAGAGACTACTCTGAGCGGTTCATGGCACTACTGAACCGAGTTCCCAAGCAATCGGGGGTGGTGGGTTACTCCAATGCCCAAGCCATTACCTGGTTCCTTGGGGGCCTTTCACCAGAGATACGAATCTTTGCCAGGGAGAGGAACGTAACTTCCCTGGACAAAGTACTCAAACATGTCGCTTGTTATGAAGCGGCCCACTCTCACTCTGCCGGTAATCGGAGAAATCAAGAGAAGAAAGGCAAGAAGCCCAGAAGGAGAGCTTCGTGCAGCACCTCCCCATCTTCGGACAAATCCTCTACGACTTTGAGCTCTTCTTCGGAATCCGAAGAAGAATGAAAGCCAAGACGAGTCAGAAGACGTGGAGGCAAGAAACCAGTAACTCCTCCAGCAAAGAGTGTACATAAAGCAGATACCAAGCTAGATGCCCTCATTAAGGAGTTTCGGATTTCAAGATCCAAATGATTGGGGCCAAGGACCAAAGAAAGGCCCCAGCATTTGGATGATCTAATGTGTGGTGCACCGCATGTGGCAAATCCGGCCACGCCAACACAGAATGCAATACTCGTAATGCATTCCCGGTGCAGCAAATTGATTGGGTTCCGAGATGGAACCAAGACGAGGACGAGGAGGCTGTGTACCAAACTCAGGAGGTACAGCCTCAAGCGAGCACATCGTATCAAGGTCTGAGGTTTGGACCCAAGGAGTATAACCTCACTGCTCCTCCACGAAGACCACCAATGAGCAACCAAAATCGGCCTCAGAATGTTGCACCCGGAGCCTGTTATAATTGTAGCTCAATGGGACATTGGTCGCCAGACTGTCCCGAGCCAAGAAGGCAAATTGGGTACGTTCCCCTATGCGGAAATTGTAAAGGATCGGGGCATACGGGCAACCAATGTCCTCACCCACCGAACCCGAAGCCGCCTGTAAAGTATGTACAGACCCATGCTGAGCATGCAGCCCTTCATCCAAAGGGGGATACAAATGTAAATTGTATTACTCTTGAGGAAGAAAGACCTCAAGAAGGGAGTCCGACCTCAGAAGGAGAATGGCCGGACCTTGAAATTTTGAAGGTTGAGACACGCTCAAGCAAGAAGAAGCGTGATCCCGAAGAACTGAGTACGACCTCGTCATCTTCTCGAAAGGCAAAGAGACTGCGCCCAAAAGCCATTCTTTCGGCCAAGGATGAAAAGATCCTCGCAAAAGCCAAAGCTAAAGCCTTGCAGAAAGAATTAAAGGAGGCATTACTCAGGACTCGGGAACTGAGTTTGGAAGAGGAGACAAAGTTGAAGTCTCCAGTTTTTCTGGCGGACATCCGATCCGAAGTAAAGGGTCTAATCCAAGCCGAGGTGGGCTAACCCGAGGAACCTCGGGTCAAGGCCATCAGCAAGCCCGTCACCATTTTGAAGCGTCCTAAAGTCAAAAGGGAACATGGAGAGACTTCGGACCCAAAGCCGAAAGCAAAGACGGTCTGTAACACCCATTTGTGCATGTGTGTGGTATTGTGATATTTAGCTTGGTATTACAAGTACTTAAGAGATATTATTTATATAGAGATAAAGGATGGTTCTATATTAGTCATGGTTAGCTAAAGTTAGTCATAGCTAAGATAGATGGGACCTTACTTTAGAGGAAGTAGAAAAGATGAGCACTACTATTTTGGATTTTAGTGTGTTGACTTGGTATTATTCCTAGGTGTTTGGCTTTGGGGAAAGAGTTGAGAACTCTTGGGCCCGCAAGCCTTTTGTTTTGGATTCTTCTTTAGTCCAAGGATAGCCCATGTGAAGGAATCCTTGCTTTAGTGGTTGGGTCAAGATAAGGGGAATATGCCCATGTGAATGGATATTCCTTTCTACTTTTTGACTTTACTTGACTTTTAGTCTAGTAACTTGAGTTACTACGGTAATTAGTAACTTTGGTACGTAACTATTTCACAAGTATATAAACAAGGGGTGAGGAGGTACTCATCATCCTTTCGTTTGCAACTATCTCTCTCTCATTGAGTTCTCTAGTGAGCAATGTCTTGAGTCTTGGAGTGTTAGCCTTGGAGGAGTATGATGGAGTTGGGGTTCCTTGCCTTCTTAGTCCATGGTGCGCTACCATAATAGCCATCAGAGGTTCATCCTGAGTGAGAGACAGGCCGGCTTACATTTTTGGTTCCGTTGCCGGGACCTCTCTAGAAGGCAAGATAATGTTCCGCGTCCAATTCTACATTAGGCAGAAGGAGGCTATGAGAGCTCACTTGGAGAGAACATTAGGAGAGGAGAGGGCTGAACTTATGTTAGAGAACCAAGATCCATTTGTATACCCTGTAGTTCATTATGATGTCTTTGAGGTGATTTTGTACATCTTGTACACATGAGAGGAATTGGAGAGATTGTGTGAGGTGGATTGCAGATTTTGGGGATTAAGGTGATTTTGGGCAAAATCTCAAGTTTGAGATCTGGACTTGAGATTTCTACACATGATAGCTTGGGTTATCTTTCAGTTAGCACACTTCAAATTATTGAGAGAGCTTTTATGCGCACTGGGCTAGAATTTTTGAAAGTTGATAGGGTAAAGTGCTCACGCAACTGCATGCTCTCTGGAAAATTGTACAGAGTCTGCCATTTCTTCACGTTTTAGTGAATTGTCCTGAAAATTTCCAAGAAAATTCAGTGTATTGTATCCTACCTGCTGCCACAAAAAAATAGAGAGAGATCGTTTTTGCGCAGGGTGTTATGAGTTTTTGAATTGAGGGGGGTGGTTTTCAGACCAAATCTGAAATATGGGTGCTGAATAGAAAGGTGTCTAGGCCAAATGGCTTTATGAAAAGATCTGAAATTTTGCAGGGAGGGACGCCCTGGAGTTGTGATCAATTGTGGAAAATTTCAAAGGACTGTGACATATTGGTTGGGAGATTTGAGTGACATTGTGAGGAAGGGTCAATTCTGCAGAGTGGAGATCTCATGCATGAGAAGTTTGAGATCAACAAAAAGCATGTTTGAGTGTTTAGATTCATCTTGGGGAACATGGAGGGTCATCAAGAGTGGAAATTGAGATTATGCAAGGTTCCCCAAGGGTTTGAGGTGATTGTAGGGGTGGATTTGAGGAAAAGAGAGTTTACAATAGAATTTGAAGAGAGTGTTGAGAGGATCCAAAAACCTACACCACTTGGAGGAAAGAGTGAGTCTAAGTGCTTTCTATGTGGAGAGAAGGGACATAAGGCAAGTTCATGTCCATTGACCTTTGAGAGCAAGAGATTGAGGGAAAGGAGAGGCTTACTTGACTTGGGTTTGCATGTTGGAGCTTCTTCACCAAGATTGGGAGGGAGAAGATCTAAGACCAAGGAGTTGTGTGAGGTTTGTGGAGTTGAAGGACTTCCAAAAGGACATGAGTGTAGTGGAGTAAAAGCACTTTTGGAAACTTTGGTGAAGGATCTTGGAGAGAGTCTTAGTACAGCTACAGAAATACTACCACCTTCATCAGCTAGTTCTCAAGATTAGTGATGGAGATAATCTTTCAACTTATGGATAAACTATCCATGAGAGTTAGATTAATTTGCACTCTAGGATTTGATGTTGCTATAGAAATCTTGGAGCAACCTGAACCTTTTGTGTTCCCTAGAGTGGATTATTCTCATATGGTGTTAGTCATGTATATACTCTATTAGTAATAGAGTGAGAGAAAAAAAAAAAAAAAAATTGAGAGAAAAGAAAGATAGTGAGGGGTTAAGATGGGGAAACTTCCGGTTTTCTTTGGCAAGGATGGAGAAGATGTGGAGGCCTTTGTGAGAGACTTCAAGAGAGCTTGCATAGGAAACAATGAGAGGAGGAAGAATGAGTGGGCCTCATTATTACCAGATTTCTTTGAGGATGCAGCACTTACATGGTATGAGTCAGAATACCAAAAGAGAGAGAGGAGAGAGGGGGAAGAGGAGTCTTGAGAGACTTTGACTTCAGCACTCATTGAGAACTTTCTTCCTGATGAGAGTTATGAGAGATTGATGAGTGAGGTTACATTTCTCAAGCAAGGAGATGGAGAGAAAGTGAGGGTCTATGTGGAAAGAGTGGAAAAGTTGGAGTCTAGATTTCGCATAGTGTTGAGGAAGGGTGGGGATGATGTGGAGACTACAATGATTGGCATAGGGGCCATGCTCACCAAGAATTTTGTGGGAGGATTGAGACCACAAATTAGAAGCAAGGTGAGATATGAGAAACCTTCTTCCAAGGTTGAAGCTATCAAGATCGCAATTCGTATGGAGGAGAGTTTGGAAGGGGATGAGAGTGATTTGGTGGTGAAGGAGGTTGTGCATCCTCCTCAAGGCTACAAGTATGGTGGAACTTCTGATACTTTGGTGACAAGGGTTGCACCACAAGTAGAAGTTGCTCTAGTTCTTGCACCTCCACCAAAAGATCCACTCCAAACCATCACAGAACAACTTGCGGATCTCAAGATCAATGTGGTGCAACTATGGGAGAAGAGAGAGGTGGATCAGAATGTAGGGAGAGGGCCTAGGAGTTATGGAAACTATCCATATAGAGGAGGCCAACTAGCCAACAATTTCAATGATAGAAATTGTTTTGGTTGTGGAGGAAGAGGCCATATCCAAAGGAATTGCCCAAATTCCACTTACCATGGAGGAAGGGGTTATGAGGGAGCCAATAGAGGGAAAGAGGGAGGTAGTGAAACCCAAGTGGCTCCTAATCCCAACAAAGGTAAGGGGATAGCATCCATAGATGTGGTTGAGAGCAAGTATGAGAAGGGTGAGTGCTCAAACTCCAAGGGTCTTAATTTGGAGCTTTTGGCACAAGAGAAGAAGAGAGCTCGTTTTGCAGAGGATGTTCACTCTTCTCAAGGATTTACTTCAAGCAAGGATACTCCTATGTCTACTAGGAGCACTCGCACCTCAACACCATCAACAACAAAGACTCCAAGGAAGAAGTTGGGGATGGAGGACTTCTTGATCTCAAAGCAACAATGGAACTACAATGTGTTGGAGGATGTTGGTAGTCACAAGGCTAACATCACAGTGGGCCAATTAATTGCTTTGAACCCTACCTTGAGAAAGGAGCTTAGAGGTGGTTTGAGTTCTACAAGGAGCAAGAAGAAGAAGAAGGCAAAAGTTCCAGTATCAACGGGGGTGGTGGATGCCAAGCCAGCACCATGGGAAGCTTGTGAATATGCCTCCAAGATTGATGTGAGAGTGAATGGTCACAACATCAAGGATACATTGGTTGATGGAGGATCAGCAGTGAATGCCATGTCAGAAAGGTTGATGAAAAAGTTGGGTATGATACCCTCAAGACCTTCAACATTTGTGGTGAGCATGGCAAACAAGCAACAAGTTTGACCAGTAGGGGTGATGGATAAGGTGGTAGTTTCAGTTATGGGAGTTCAAAATCTCATGACTTTCCAAGTCTTGAAGGATTCAAGCTATGACTTACTTCTTGGGAGGCCATGTTGAGAGCAGCACGCACAACTGATCGATGGCACAAAGGGTACTTGAGGATTGGGCCATCAAACCATAGAGTCACTATTCCTGTGACTAACACCACCAACACTTCACATTTAGATACACCATCTTCTGATTATTGGGAATCAGATTCTGAAGAAGCAGCTTCAGGTGTGGACACAAGCATGGAAGAGGAGACTTCCACGGAGGAGGATGAATCTGAATCTGATTCAGATGTGTATCCTTTGTGTGCTATGGATTTTGCACCTAAGCCAGAGGTTTTGAAGGACCCAGATAAATCACCATTGACACTTGAGGAGGTAGAGAGAAGGTTATCTACCCTCAAGTATGGCCCAAATGTTACCAAGGAGGAGAAGGTGAGATTTGAGGAGATTTTCCGCAAGTTCATCCATGTGTTTGCTTTTAGTTACAAGGATTTGAAGGAAGTCACCTTTGAGGAGCACAAGATAGAGGTGGAGTCACATGCAAGACCAATCCGCCAAAAGCAACGTCGCATTAGCCCACCAATATCTTTGGTTGTGAAGGAGGAGATTGATAAGCTCAAGGAGGCTGGATTTATCTTTGAGGTGGAGAATTCAGAATGGGTGTCTCCAATTGTCATTGTGAAGAAAAAGAATGGCAAGCTTTGGGTATGTGTGGATTACAAGAAGCTCAATGCTGTTACCAAGAAGGACTACTACCCATTGCCATTCATTGATGAGATCTTGGAGGAGGTTGCAGGTCATGAGAGGTACAGTTTTGGAGATGGTTATAGTGGATATAACCAAATCAAGATTGCACCAGAGCATCAACAACTCACCACATTCACCACACCTTGGGGAACTTATGCTTTCAAGGTCATGCCTTTTGGGCTTTGCAATGCTCCAGCCACATTCCAACGGTTCATGAACAAGGTATTTGAACCTTTCATTGGGAAATTTGTGAGAGATTTCATTGATGACTTTTGTGTCTATGGGAGCAAGGAGGAGCACTTTGAGCACCTAATCAAAGTCTTGCAACGCTTGGATGAGGCAAATGCATCACTCAACCCAGAGAAGTGCATTTTTGGATGTGAAGAAGGTCTACTTTTGGGGCATATCATCTCCAAGGATGGAATAGCAGTTGATCCTGAGAAGGTGAGGACATTCTCAGACCTTCCATTCCCTTCAAGCTTGACAAAGTTACGCCAATTCTTGGGGATGGTTGGGTACTATAGGAGGTTCATCTTCTTATTTTCCAACAAGGCTTATGCATTGACCATCTACATGAAGAAGGGTGTAGATTACATGGTGATTTTGGAAGACAAGGAGGCTCTCAAAGCTTTTGAGGAGCTCAAGCAATCCCTTGTTGTAGCTCCAATTCTTGCTAAACCTGATTGGAGTAAACCTTTCATCCTCTACACTGATGCTTCTAATGTAGCTATAGGATGCACTCTTAGTCAATTAGACCAAGATGGGCATGATCATCCAATAGCTTATGCTAGTAGGCAGATGGTTTCAGCAGAGAAGAACTACTCTGTCAGTGAGAGAGAAGGGTTGGCAGTGATCTTTGGTCTCAAGAAGTTTAGACACTACTTGATTGGAGGGAAAGCCACCATTGTCACGGATCACAAGGCTTTGAAGTACATCTTCAACAAGCCTAATGTTGAAGGGAGACTAGCAAGGTGGATGATACTCTTGTCTGAGTATGACTACACCATTGAAGATAGGCCAGGAAAGAAACATGCAAATGCTGATTTATTATCTAGAGCCTATGATCATGATGGAGATGAGCCAGTGGATGATTCCTTCCCAGATGAGGAGCTCATGACAATCTCAGTCACTCAAGAGGTTCCAATGGAGTACAAGGAGATTGTGGATTTTGTGACAAGAGGTAACTATCCAGAAGGAATGCATGCTAGGGAGAGGAAGGCCCTTGCAGCAAGATCTAGACCTTACACAATGGTGGAGGATATTCTTTTTCACCAAGGAGCAGATGGTCTACTTCGAAGAGCAGTGGGTGAGGAAGAGTCTATCCTACTCATAAAGGAGTTTCATGAAGGTTTAGTATGTGGAGGACACTTTGCAAGAAAGGTGACTGCTTTCAAGATTCTAGATGCAGGTTACCATTGGAGAGGGATTTTCAAGGATTGTCTTGATTATTGCAAAACTTGTCATGTTTGTCAAGCTTTTGCTAGAAAGTCTACATCCACTCCACCACTTAGATCAATTCCATTGCTAGGACCTTTTGAGAAGTGGGGAATTGATTTTGTAGGTCCTCTCAATAGAACCCCAAGGAACAATCGGTACATTGTAGTAGTTACTGATTACCTTACCAAGTGGGTTGAGGCTAGACCATTGAGGGACAAGAATGAAGATGAAGTGGGTAGATTTCTTTATGAACGCATTATCACTAGGTTTGGATGCCCTTTGGAGTTGGTTTCTGATAGAGGAGGAGAGTTTACAGGAAGCATTACTACAGCCATGCTAAGACATTTCTCTATCACACATAGAGTAACTACATCCTATAAGCCAAATTCCAATGGCTTGGCAGAGAGAACCAATCAGACCTTGTGCATGATGTTGGCCAAAGATGCAGAAATGGAGGGAGCTAAACATCATTGGGACAAGAGGATTCATGCAGTTTTGTGGGAGTATAGGACAACCATGAAAACTTCCACTGGATATTCTCCATTTCAATTGGTGTATGGTATTGAGTCTACCTTACCTATTCACTTTGATCTTCTTACCTTCCAAAGCATTCATAGGAGATTGAAGAAAGCACAAGGAGGTGATGTAGAGAAGTCAAGGAAGGATCAACTCATGGAGTTGGAAGAGGCAAGAGCAATTGCTATGGTTCGAGTGGAGCAAGCCCAAAGGAAACAAAAGGAGAGCTATGATAAGAGGCAAGACAAGAAGAAGGTGGAGCCTTTCAAAGAAGGTGATTGGGTAATGTTGTTTGATTCCATTCGATTCAAGAGAGTGCAAAAGAAGTTTTTGCCTAAGTACTTTGGACCTTTCATAGTGGAGAAGGTGTGGGGCAATTACACCTATGATCTCAAGGAGTTGGGACGAAGATACTTTGATAGGATTAACCATGATAAGTTGAAGATGTACCATAGAAGGTAGAGAGACCTTCACTTTGAGGACAAAGTGAAAACTTAGTCCGGGGGTAAATGTAACACCCATTTGTGCATGTGTGTGGTATTGTGATATTTAGCTTGGTATTACAAGTACTTAAGAGATTTATTTATATAGAGATAAAGGATGGTTCTATATTAGTCATAGTTAGCTAAAGTTAGTCATAGCTAAGATAGATGGGACCTTACTTTAGAGGAAGTAGAAAAGATGAGCACCACTATTTTGGATTTTAGTGTGTTGACTTGGTATTATTCCTAGGTGTTTGGCTTTGGGGAAAGAGTTGAGAACTCTTGGGCCCGCAAGCCTTTTTGTTTTGGATTCTTCTTTAGTCCAAGGATAGCCCATGTGAAGGAATCCTTGCTTTAGTGGTTGGGTCAAGATAAGGGGAATATGCCCATGTGAATGGATATTCCTTTCTACTTTTTGACTTTACTTGACTTTTAGTCTAGTAACTTGAGTTACTACGGTAATTAGTAACTTTGGTACGTAACTATTTCACAAGTATATAAACAAGGGGTGAGGAGGTACTCATCATCCTTTCATTTGCAACTATCTCTCTCTCATTGAGTTCTCTAGTGAGCAATGTCTTGAGTCTTGGAGTGTTAGCCTTGGAGGAGTATGATGGAGTTGGGGTTCCTTGCCTTCTTAGTCCATGGTGCGCTACCATAATAGCCATCAGAGGTTCATCCTGAGTGAGAGACAGGCCGGGCTTACAAGTCAAATTGGGAAGAGTTCCCCAATATGATATTGTAGCAGATCTTGCCACCACAAATGCCAACGTTACATTCAAGTAGTTGTGGGAAGATAACAAGCTGTACAAGAGACAACTAAATTCGGCCCTCAAGAAGGTAAGGTCGATGTCAAAGAAGGACCTGCCTGCTATTTATCGTATTGAACAAGAAGATTTGGGATCTCTCGAGGTAGACACGGAGATTGCAAGGTGCATGATCACATCAATACCCATTGATTTTGGGTCCGGTGTGAATGTCATGACCAAAGATACTGCGAATCAACTCGGGTTTCATACGTTTGAACCCACACCCCGAGTTTTGAAGTTTGCAGACCAAACCAGGAGACGGCCATTGGGCATGCTGTCAAACATTACCATGATCATTGGAGGGGTATCCTTCAAGTTGGATAACATTGTATTGCAACCAGTGACAAAAACTGGTTACCCTCTGTTGATCGGCAGACCCTGGTTGTACAGTGCCCAAGTTGTTGTAGATTGGCATCAGCAGAAGTTAAGATTCAAGGACATTTTGTCTGAAGATCAGAAGCTGGTGACTGTGAGTTGGACGAAGGTTCCCCATCTCGGGGAAACAAGTTTGTCGAAAGAGGAGGACAAATCCGAAGACTCATTGTCTTCGTCCTCAGACGAATCCAAAGACGAAGTCCAAGTTAATTACTTGGAATGCTACGAGGTGGATGTTGAAGACGAAGATCCATATGACCTCGCCTTGGGTGAACCTGACTTGGAGGAAGGAGGTTTGATGGCAGCTCGCCTCGGGTTAAGCCAAGTAAGCCATGTTGAAGGAGTCATCAACCCTGATGACTGTCAAGATGTCTTATTAACTGAAGGAAAAATTTTAAAAATCTCAAAGACAGTTACTTTGGAGGAGTTGGCAAGATACACTGCCCTGTTTATAGAATTCCAGGATGTATTCGCCTGGTCGATTGATCAAATGCCGGGTATTCCACGAGAATTTGGAGAACACCGGATTGATCTGGTTGAAGGTGCAGTTTTGGTTTGGCAGCGACAATACCGCCAGAACCCGAAGTACTCACTTTTTGGTGAAAGATGAAATTGACCAGTACTTAGGGGCCGGAATCATCTTCCCTGTCTTAAGCAGTGAATGGGTCTCTCCCATTGTCATTGTCTCGAAGAAGAAAACAGGGAAGATCCGAGTGTGCCAAGACTTCCGAAAGTTGAACGCAATTACAAGGAAAGATCATCATCCCTTGCCTTTTACCGATACAATTTTAGATCAGGTAGTTCGGCATCCTTGTTATAGTTTTCTCAATGGATTTTTAGGGTACAATCAAGTATCTATTCAAGAAGAAGACAAGGATAAAACTACATTCATGACCAATTGGGGCACTTTTGCTTACAATCAAATGCCCTTTGGGTTGTGTAATGCCCCCGCTACTTTCCAACGGATAATGAATTCAATCTTCAAAGATTTCCTGCGCAAATTTGTGGAAGTTTTTTTTGATGACTTTTGTGTGTTTGGGCGAAGAGATGTACATTTAGATTACCTTTGCCAAACGTTTGAAAGGTGTTGTTTTGCCGACTTGTCATTACACCTGGAGAAATGCTTCTTTGCAATGAAGGAGGGAATTCTTCTGGGGCATTGGGTGTCAAGCCGAGGTATTGAAGTCGATGTTGAGAAGGTTAAGGTAATCGTAGCTTTGGAATCCCCGAAGAACATCCGGGAGCTGAGAGCCTTCTTGGGACATGTCGGATATTATAGACGCTTTGTGTCAAACTATGCAGTGCTTGCTGCACCACTTACAAAGCTTCTGAAGAAATCCGAAGACTATCTATGGGAAGCAAATCAAGAAGAAGCTTTCTAGGTGTTGAAGAAGAAACTGGTTGAAGCACCAGTCATGAGGGCCCCAAATTAGGATGTCCCTTTTCATGTATATGTGGACACTTCGTCCATGGCCATCAGAGTCATCTTAAGTCAGAAGGACAAGAAGAAGAAGGACTACCCGGTGTATTATGCCAGCCGACAACTTTCAGTTTCTGAAAAGGACTATTTGACGACTGAAAGAGAAGCACTCGGAATGGTGTATGCCTGCAAGAAATTTTGTCATTATTTGTTGGGGTATGAGTTTGTCTTCTATGTTGACCATTACGCATTGCAACATTTGGTCAAGAAGGCAGATTTGTCGAGACGAATTGCAAGATGGATCTTGTTATTACAAGAGTTCACGTATACTGTACAAGTAAGGAAGGGAGCTTCACATTCAAATGCGGACTTCCTGTCCAGGTTGGAGACTCAAGACCAAGAGTGGGAAATTGACGATCGGTTCCTTGACAAAGAGTTGTATTACTTATCAGCAATGCAAAGTACAAGGTATGCAGCTGAATATCATTATCTGAATACTCTCCATTGTCCTGAGGGGATGGACCCGGAACAGCGGGCAGTCTTTCTCAGGGAAATGGGGCCGTACCAGCTTAAACACAACATTTTATTTAAGATGGGCAAAGACGAAGTACTTCGTCAATGCTTGGAGACATACAAAGTAGGAGGAGTAATTGAATCTTTACACTCCAAAGCATTGGGAGGACACTATGCTCTGAAGAATATTGTAAAGAAAATTCTTTCGGCAGGGTATTGGTGGCCTACAATGTACAAAGATGTACATGCTCATATCCAAAGTTGTGATGCTTGTCAGAGAACGGGGAAGCCGATGGCTACTTCTCAATGGCCTTTGAGACCAATTTTGCCTTTGGCCCCATTTGAGAAATGGGGGATTGATTTTGTGGGTCCCATTCAACCAATGACCCGAGTTACAAGAAAGCGATACATCTTGGTGTGCACTGACTATGCTACCAAGATGATCAAAGCGGAAGCAACTCGCAGAGATGATGCTAAAACTGTGGCGGAATTCTGTGGTGAAAGCTGAGGACAAACAAACCATCAAGAAACCCAACCTCATGAAGCAAAGAAAACCTTGAATTCTTACAGAGCTGAAATTTCCAACACACCCAGAATAGGAAGAGAATGTCAATCTATAAGGACAAACTAAGCACAAGCAGCCAGGTGCCTGGTGCACTCTCGAGGACCAAACAAATTCCCCAACAACGGCAAGGATGTGTTATATTAGTGGAGGTTCTTATCATGTAGGTTAAAGAATGCTCTTGCTGAGTTCCAAAGGGTCATGGATCAAATCCTAGTTGGATTGGATTTTGCTTGGTGCTATATTGATGGCATTTTGGTCTATAACACTACTGTGGAGGAGCATGAGAGACAATTGTTGGAGGTGTTTGCGAGATTGAGATCTCATGGACTCAAATTACATCTTGAAAAGTGTAGGTTCTTCCATGAGCAGGTTGAGTATTTGAGTCACACTTTTTACCTTGGAGGACTTGGTGTTCAGCAAACCAAGGTGGAGGCTATTGCACGTAATCCTTGGCCTATGGATGTGAGCAAAGTGCAAGCATTCCTTGGGTTGGTGAACTTCTATCGCCAGTATGTTAGAGGATTTAGTGCCATTGCCAAGGCCTTGACAAAATTGACCAAGCTTACATAGGAGTGGTGTTGGGGAGATGAGTAAGAGAAAGCTTTTGTAGAGCTCAAGGAGAGGTTGGCATTTGCTCCTATTTTGAGAAAACCGATCAAAGGACAACCATTTCAGGTTCATACTGATTGGAGTATGTTGGGGCTTGGAGTGGTGCTCACCCAACATGATGATGAGGGGAAGAATTTTGTGGTGGCCTATGCTAGTCGTTCCACCAATTTAGCAGATGTGAAGTATAGTTCATATGAGGGAGAGTGCTTGGCAGCAATTTGGGCAGTAGCACATTTCCAATGCTACCTATTTGGTAACCCCTTCACTCTCATCACTAATCATCAGCCACTGAGGTAGTTGATGGAGTCCAACAAGCTTTCAAGAAAGCTTGCACAATGGGCTCTGATTTTATAGGAGTATGATTTCACAATTTTTCATAGACCTAGAGTGGTGAATCGTGATGCAAATGGGTTGAGTAGAAACCCATGTTCCAGCCAATAGGATCAGACCGAAGCACATTGGCATGGTGAGATAGATAAGGAGATGGTGCTAGGTTGGTATGCATCGGCCTTTGTATGTATATTTTTTGAGGCTTTGGTGGTATCTCCCTCAACACATACAGGAGTTATTAAGGTCATAAATCTAAAAAGTGAAGATATTGGTACAGTTCAGCAAGACATTCATGATGATGTCTTAGTGATAGACTATCTTTGCACTAGTGTTGTGGGTGGCATATTTGGGGCCAAAAGGAGAGAGACCGTGTCCTTCATCAAGCCAGGCGGTTCAGATTGGAGGGTAGATACCTTCTTTGGATATGGAAGGATGGTAGAGTATGAGTAGTACCACTTCCATCTCAGAGACCACAGTTGGTCTATCATGCTCATGAAGAGCTAGGACATTTTGGAGTAAAGCATACATATAGTTTACTCCAGAGTCATTATTAGTGGCGCGATATGCAGATTGAGGTACAGCAATTTGATGCCATATGTGTGGTTTGTGACCAAGTTAGAGATCATTCAATGCTCCTACGCCACAATTACACCCATTACCTATCATGGGATTGGGTTACCATTGGAGTTTGGGCTTTGCTGGACCTTTATTGTTGAATGTGAGATATCATTGGTATGTTTTGGTGATGGTGGAGCACTTCTCCAAGTGGATTGAGTTGGTGGCACTTCCTGACAAGTCTTGTGAAGGGACAGCTTACTCGTTCCTAGATAGAGTTCTTAGTCATTTTGGTGCACCAACTAAGGTTTTGACTGATCAGAATATAGAGTTCTTGGGGGATTTTCAGGTCTTGTGTGACAAGGCTTTGATTGATCATTGTACTACATCCCAAGATCACTCTGAGGTAGATGGCTTAGTAGAGAGAGTGGTTCAAGCAGTGAAGAGAGGATTGCAGAAGTATGGTTTACAGAGAGGCCACTTGGGAGATTGGGATCTCTAGTTACCTTGGTTGGCCATGGGGTATTGCTTCAGCTGGCAAGCCTCCTTAGCATCCTTCTCTCCTTACTTTCTACTCTATGGAAAAGATCTAGATTTACCTGTAGCCATTCGTCGGATGCTATTGTAATTTTGGACTTGGATGATCTAGATACATGGATGTGCGCATGTTCTCAACGGGCAGAGATCTTTTAGAGAGTGATGCCGATGGCCTTTGAGAACTTAGTGATTTCTCATCATAGAGATACCTTACACTATGCTACCATTCAAGGAGGAGGTTATAGACCCTTAATCCGTCAATTTCATCCAAGTGACTATGTATATCAATAGCAAACAACACCAACAACACTTGATGTTTCAACAAGCCGCACTATCTTGAAAGTGCATCAAATTTTGTCATCTGGAGTCCTTGTGTTGGAAGGACATGATTGTGTCATTTAGAAGGATCATGTGTGCAATTGTGCGCCATGCCACCTCCCAAACATTGATGGTACTATAGACCCAAGCTTGGCACTTGTACGTGTAAGCTTGAGGTGTGTGTTATGTGGCTCTTTTGGTGGAGCTGCTACTATGTTAGTATGTGATAGTTGTTCAAGAGGATGGCATATGGTATGTATGACTCCTCCCCTCATGGTGGTTCCTCAAGGATAGTGGTTATGTCCTAGATGTACTTGAACTATAGCTAGTTCATTCTTTATATGGTATAGATTGCAAACAGTCAACTAACGATGGGGCTCCATAGCACCCGGCCTTTTGATCTTTGCACATCATAGGGTATACTATATATTTGGAGTAGATGGCTATTTGGAGTAAGAGAGACCTAACCGCTAGCTAGGGAGACAATTGTGGCACTTTAGAGTCTATGTATAACTTATGTATGAGTTGTGCTTCTATAGTGTATGATGTTGACAATGATGTATGTTGTGTAGCAATGTATATGCACACAACAACTATCACGCCATTTGTAGTGTTGTATCTAGATTGCTCAAACACTAGAGTTGCAATGATAGTAGTTAGAGGTATTTCATCAGTTTCCCATAGACTACTTTCCGACGGTCAGATTTTGTGTTTGGAGTATTGACTTCATGATGGAGCCCACAGTCACTTTGCACCATTTGCACCATCAAGTGTGCCGTCATGGGGACCGTTAGGGTTCCAGACCTAGCTTGAGTCCAGGGGTATACTTTCAAATTGCAGCTCCAGAGAGGTCACTTCTTTGATGTTGAGCCTTTGAGTTCCTGGCTATGGTGGACAGAGGCCGGCGTGCATCACCTAGATTCTCTTAGCTAGAGTGGATGTGGCTTGATTGTAATTAGTGCCCAATTGTTGGCAGTTTATAGAGTGACAGATCAAGTACTGATCTGAGTTGAGTTGAGTCGAGAGTTGTAAACAATCTGATTATTGTGGCACTTTAGAGTCTATGTATGACTTATGTGTGAGTTGTGCTTCTATAGTGTATGATATTGACAATGATGTATGTTGTGTAGCAATGTATATGCACAAGACAAATACCATCAACATCCTCAATTCGTACACCCAATTTCTCTCACTCTTACACCTCAATTCTCAATTCTTACCTCTTACATCCTCAATTCTTACACCCAATAACTCTCACTTCTATGATATAATTAGTTCATTCTTCCACTTGAATCACACTCAAATCAGATTTATACTTGGTCCTTCACTCAACACTTTGCCAACAATCAAGCATTGATTATAGTCAAGCCATACTCACTCTAACAAAGAGACGGTAGGTGACGCTCATTAGCTTTTGTACACCATAGCTAGGTACTTGAAGGCTCGACATCATAGAAGTGAGCTATTTGGAGTTGCACTTTGAAGGTATATCCTTTGCTTGACCTAGGTCTCTAGGCCTAATGGCACTAGTGACGGTGCAAGTGATGGTGGGTCCTACCATGTGATCAGTAGCCCTAACATGAAATTGAATTGCCAAAAAATAGTCCATCAGTAACTACCAAAATCATTATGACTACCAACACTACCACTCCAACATCCAAGCAAACTAGCTTTGACGTTGCAAATCTCACAACATCTTAGTTGGACTTTGCACTAGGGCATTTGATTTCCACATATCAAATGATGAGGTTTTATTAGGTATAATCCATTCATGTGCTTATTCATTACTAACTTTTGATGGTAATACTACCCTACATATAATAAGGTCAACATGATTCTTGCCTCTTTGGAGGATAGAAGATATTTATCTGTAATACAATTCAAGATATAGTATTTTTTATGGAACAAGAGAGTGATTGGTATGTATTTGGTTTGGGGTTTCAACGCTAAGATCCCCACATATTTATAGGTAGAGCAATGATATCTATAAACAGTTTTACAGGTATTCATAAAAATATTTAAGTTTATAAATGAATGCTAACTATAAACATTTTTTTGGGTGATGAAAACCTTAATAGATCGGAGAGTTGTTTAATATTCATAAACCCCATTATGCATTATATGAGTAAAGGCAAACTTACACATGGTTCAAGATAGATAAGTGTATTAGATATTATGACTCTATATCTCATAAACTAACTTTGGAAGAATACTCTATATCCCTTAAACTAACTTTGAAACGACTCATTATGTGAAAGAGCGGAGCAATAGTAACTAAAGTCTCCATATATAGGGATATTCATATCATATCTTTGTTCCTCTAATATGGAGTTATGGATAAGGTGTATTTGACACTTTTCTCAATTATTATTTTGCAAAAACTTACCGTATTAAATGATACAAATATCACTTTCCTAGGTAATAACTTACTTTAGATAATGAGTATCTGTTTTACCATATTAAATGACAGAAATATCACTTTGCTAGGTAATAACTTACTTTAGATAATGAGTATATGTTGCTCTCCACACAGCACTAGCTAATGCAATCCAGAGAAGGACCACCGTGTAGAAAAAATGAAGGATGGGAAGACCCCATCAAGCATAGGAACCCACCATGCAATCCATAGGAGAATAATCATACGAGAGGCTCCTTATTCCCTAACCCGGGGTTCGCCAGTAAACCATTCGACTTATATAGCTCTTACATGAACATAAAGACATATTTCTCATTCTTAGGGTCATTGGAATATATCCCATTTTTATTTCTTAAGTTTTACCCTTGTGAGGGTTGTAAGGCTTGAGGGATTTGCCCATCCTTTTGTCCTTGTTATCCCGTGCGTCGCATTACTCCTTTACCGGATAAATATATCGTGATGTCAACTGATGATGACGTGGATACTGCTGAAACGGATAAGACTCGCTTGCCCTTCCTTCAAGGCAGGAAGTCTTGACTGACGTCCTTCTTGAAGTGAGAACACTTCATTCTAAGAACATCTGAACTCTAATCAGGAGTTTGCCTCACATGTTCTTGTACAGAAAGTACCGGAGGCTGAGATTTTCCTCTGAACCAGTTGTGTTATTTCCCGAAGATCAAATTTCCCCCGATAAGACCAATTTTCGATAGTGGACATTTGTCGGCGAGGCAAATTTCATCGATGAAAGATCGATTTGCTGACTCCACGGACGAAAAGCTATGTGGACTTTGTCAGGATACTTAGTCACGGACTGGATCAGCCAACCAATTTTGCTTCGAGCAGACAGAATTCTGGCAACTGATACATTTGGACTGTAGAACGCTCGAAAACTACTGACAGAAAATTTCACTCGATCTGGGGAGAATATAGAGTTCTTTCTGATTGTGAAAGGAATTAATTGCTCTGGAGAAAGATGATCTTTACTATGGCATTAGTTAGTCCGCTGCAAGGATCTCGAAGCTTTGCCGCGGCGAGGGTGGTGTACTCTGGAGCCAACCTTCGTCGACCGCAGCGGGTATCTGTGGGGATTGCGGCCGCGAGTTCGTCATTACCATCAGATGAAGAGCAGCACCGACACTCATCGTCACAATCTGAGCCTCCGCGGTTGGAGAACTTCAGCCAGAGCCGCCTCAGTCGGTCGATGAAAGAACGAACAATTCTGCAAAAGGCCGAGAGTGCGCTTTATGGTGAGATTGCCGACGAGAGAGCATTTGTAATTTCCTTTGCAATTTGATATAAGGGATTATTGTAGTTCTGATCATATATTCTTGGCATCTGATTCTCTGCCCTCGGGGTTCTGAGGTTCTGCATTTCGTGGGCTCTGGCTCAGAGCTTCTGCTTGGACTTTAGCTTGATTTCGTTCCAGATTTCAATCAAGTACTAGATATCACAGGCGAAATATCATCCATTGTTGTAGTTACGCTTCGTAATGGTTCTTGATACTAGAGGAACTGGGATGGCAACCTGATGCTTCTTTACGAACAGCAGAGTTTCGGGACATCTAATGTGTTTATTGTTGCTCTGTTTCACCTGATTTTTGTTGTCGCGTTGCTGTACGCAGAAAAATGCATGGCTTTGGAAGGAGAGAAAGCGTATGAGTGTTGGGAAGCTTTGTTCGATTACGAGCAAATCAAGGTACGCCAGGGGGACTCAAGATTGGAAATGCATTTTTGGTGTTCATAGCAGGGAATAACCAATCAAAAGTCAAATGGTAAATCACGTTAAATATAGAAGAATGGCGGGAATTGTTGAGTTTCTTTCTTGCCAAGCGTTGGTACTTGGAAGGAACTCCAAATTGTGATCTGTGAGGAATTCTGCCAACAGTATGAAATCTGAAATTCACCTGAAATATACATAACATTATATGTGAACTGTCCCGTCCGAGTTGATGGCCGCTGCAATATAACTGGGTTGTTCATGTTTCAGGACGAGTATACGACGGAATGTGTCATAGCGCAAGCGGAAAACAGAGCTGAAGGCTGCCAGCCCCTCGAGAGGTTTGAGAATATGGTGCGGCAATCTGGTGGAGCTGCTTCTTTAATTGATAACGTAAGAATGGTTGCCAAAGTGGCCAAGAAGAAAGCAGCTGCTGCTGAAGGGAAAGCCAAGACTGATCATTCAATTGCAAGAACGGATGATCGAACTCCTCAACAGGTTCAAACAGAGAAGAAAGAGCGTCACGAAGATGGAGGAATTCCGCGGACCCCAGAAGAACAACATGATGAAAGTGACGGAGTGCTGCCCGAATCACCTTACACCCGTGTTCTTAGAAGACGGGGCCGCTCTCCAGCATGGTTTACCAAACCTCCCGAACATGAAACAGACTGAGAGATTGGATGTGTTCCTTTGAGAGTCTTGTATATTACTTTTGTTCCAATGGAATTTGTAGTTAACTCTGATACTTTGCTTGCCTCAATCGTAAACTGAATGAACTTTATTTATGTAGTAACTGTCTTTACTCTCAAGCAATTACATGTATAGTTCTGGTATTCTTCCTCTTTGGTAACGTATGACTCGTTGTCACTCTGGCACGCTGGAAACTTTGAACACCGGTGAGCTATCTTTGTCAATTGCCAAATCCAACTCCTGCAGCTCCTTGTAATATTTGTATAGCATATAGCAGTTTCCCTACCATCACTCGTGTACCAGTATATAAGTTGATCTGGAACCTTAGGAGTTCTTGCCACTGAGTCTAGGGATTCTTACATGGAGTAGGACCACGGAGTATGAGCTAATTGGATTACCTTGGAATATAGTCTTACTGCGGGCAATATTCTGTATTCTTTCAACAATAAATATGCATTAATAAATAGTTGTTTGGATGTGCATTATCTTCTATGCCACGTTAATATGTTTCCTGTAATCGCATGAAGTACGTATCATGATCCAAATGTGTGGATGGCATCTGTGTGGAGACCTACAGTTGAAGAAACTTTCAGCAAAGTTATGATTGTCAATCACCTCATGAGAAATTACTGGCATATATTCAAACTGTTTTCTTCTTTGAGAAGTACCTTCTCCCTCCCCAAACCTGGTTAAGCATGCAGCAATTTCTCTTTCTTGTGACAATAAATGCTGTTATAAAAACCCGGCACTCTTTCCAAAATACGTCATCGATGTTACCAATACTGTAGGACCAAACACTACAGTACTGGAAAGTACGGTATGTACCTCCGGTGCCATGGTTCCTTCTGGTGTCGATGAACTAGTGCCTTAACCACCATTTTCAACGACAGAAGCAACTGGATCAAGGAATGCAATGCACGCGATCAGAAGGGTCTTCTTTGATTGCAAACCTGCGTATGTGTAACTCAAAAGTTGTCCCCATTTTGTCCATGGAGGATCTGCTAATAACTGTTGCTAATCTTTGGACGTTGGCAGATGCTACTGAGGTACAAATGCTTTCGCATATAGATGAAGGAGTCTTCAATCCATACCATTCAACTGCATATCCTATCGTCCTCATTGATTGCAAACTTGCGTATGTGTAACTCAAAAGTTGTCCTTATATTGTCCATGGAGAATCTGCTAATAACTGTTGCTAATCGCTGGACGTTGGCAGATGCTACTGAGGTACAAATGCTTTCGCATATAGATGAAGGAGTCTTCAATCCATACCATTCAACTGGGGATCTGCAGATGCCGCTGAGCCATGGATGAGTTCGGATGGAGAGGAATGAATCTTCAATCCTGTCAACTCTAACGAATACATTGAGCAGTGCATGTTATCTTCGTACCGACTCCCACAGTGGGTTTGATTAGAGTAGAGTGAGTGTGGGCTTATAATTATAGTGAAGGCTCTTCTGTGACGATGGTTACTGGAGTCTTCACTCCATACATCTCAATCCGAAACAATCTACATTATTTGATGATTAAACTGGAACGATAAAGATGAGGGTGGAGATTCCCACCTCTAAACTGCAAAAACAGTTGGTGGGTGAGGATTGAGTCCACAGACATGAGAAGGATAACACGCCGACCGTGGGGATCGAACCCACGACCACGTGGTTAAAAGCCACGCGCTCTACCACTGAGCTAGGTCGGCCCGTCGTTCGAGGTTTGCATCGAGATTATTATATTGAAAGAAAGAAACTCCCTGGCTTCATAATTTCAAAACTCGTTCTGTAGTTTAATTTCCTTTTTCCACGTTTCAATCAAAAATAAATCTCGAATTTGGATAGTCATGTATTATTCCCAACATGGAGAAAGCACGATGCTCAAATGAAACAACTGTTTTGAAAGACATATATCTAAGTCCCCATATTATTACACAGTCCGACTCTCAGTTGTAGGAGATTGCATTTGAAGTTGCGGAGGTGCTCAAAGTGTGAGTATCATTCTAATGAGGATTGCGAGAATGAAGGGAATAATTGTTATGTAAGAAGATAAGGACAAAGCTTGAAACTTAGCAAATCATCAAACGAACTACCGGCCAGAATGATAGATCCACATGCTTGTAACGCAGTTATTAGTGATGTTCCAATCCGGAAATTTGGACATCATGGGCTTCGAGTGGTGAGAATCATGTGTACAGCTCCACAATGGATCTTGAAGTGATGAGAATCACTCCAAGTTAATCAATTTGCATAGTAACAATTTTTCCATTTAGGAGATGAAATCTAATTTATGAAAAGCATGTGTTATCAAGCAACGAACACCAATACTTACATGTAGAGAATTTGTGAACCAACATGTACCGAGAAAATGAAAAGTCAAGTCACATCAAGAAATAGTTAAGTAAGCAAATGTGAAACTATTTTTGAATCAAATGCAGATTGTACACCGCGACTGCTACAGTAATGTAAAATGAAGTAAAATCCTAAACGTTCGTAAAGCAAAACATATAAGAAAGTAATAAACGAGGATTGATTAGCCGGACATTGATGATGTTTCGTGATGTAGATTCGGCAGAGATTAAAGAGGATGGCAAGAGCCTTCGTGAGCATAACAGGGATCATCTGAACGCCATTCTTTCAAGTCCACACTTTGATCAAAAAGTGTTTATCATCCTCGATGACATATGGAGCAAAGGAGTAATTCGTGACTTCTATGTACCGTCGAATGTCCATCAGGTATCTGGTAACTTCGCAAATCAAAAGCGTGTGTGAAGATCCTGGACTTCCAGCACCAGAGAAAATCAGGATATCTAACCCTTCGACCGATGAAGCTTCCAAAATTCTCTTCAATTACATTGGAGAAATTTCACCCGAGAAACTTCATGGAAGGCATACATACGACGGTTGCAGGTACTCAATCATCTCCGTATCACTTCACATCCAAAGACAACGTGATATATGTCATTCTGATTTTATTTTCTTCAGAATCAGACTCTTTGCTATGATCTGATTATCATGATCATATATGTTTAATGTGAATTGTGTAGTTCAGATCTTGAACCACATACCTTATTTTGCTTTTCAGTGGTAAGCCAGGTATGTAAAATGCCAATATCATTCTCAATACTCAGATGTTATACCTTTTGCTCTCAGTTTAGTAATTACAACCTTCTTCTCTCCGTGTGCGACCCCAAGGAGAGTAGCCGAGTTTTGCCCTACAATAATGAATCCTCAGCATGACAGAGAATTTAAAGGAGGGGTATTGGAAATATATCCGGGTACTTCGGCTAGTTTTGGCTCTTAGATATATATCAAGTCAAGCTATTCCGTGTTTTTGCTGAATGACTCATGCTGACACCGAGAAAGTATTGGATGCACACGATTTCAGTTCATGATCACAACGTCAGAAGCATGTCCTGTACTATGTGCTTACTTGGGTACTTAACTGTGTCCGAGTAATGGGTTTGGCATTTTTGTACTGCACATATATAGATCCTCTCAAAGTGTTTGCATGAATGTATTGTAATGGAAATCCAATACTGAGGAATAGTTCTCCCTTATTCCAAAATCTTTAACTTGGGAGACTCTAAACAAAAGGTGCTTTGTTTGATATAGGTGCGCTGAAGTCCATTCCTCATTTATCTCAATGATAAATATTTTAGTATGCATTGTGGTGCAGAGAGAAGTCATTGTGGCTTCCGAGAGTCATCCATTAATCATTGTCAATTTCGCGTTGACCGTGACGATGGGGTCCGATTCCCATTACCGTCGTGATTGGCGAGGCGCGCGGGAGGACCTTCTGGGATTTCTGGACGATAAAACTCAGAATGAAGAACATAGTCCAGGGGGATATCGCACTCTGATCAGATCAATGTTATTGGTGTTAGAGTCTCCGTCTCCGAAGACTCGGAGATTGCCCATTCTCGCCGCATTGTGGGATTCTCCTCAGAAGACACCAGATGTGCTACTGAGGTTGTTCATGAGGCATGTTAAAAGAGGATACTATCTACGTTGCATAAAAGAGCTGTAGAGGATATAGAGTCAGCCATAAGTATTACATCTCGTTATCATTGCAAGGACCCCAAACTTCTATTCTTCATCAGAATAGTATCAAATTATCATCCCTTTCTTGCATATAGAACTCAAAAGATATCTAGATTTGGATCTGTAATGTATTTTCCAATAGCAAATACAAGGTGTTTTACTTGCAGTTCCGAGACGATCATATCTCAGTCTGCGCTTCAACCTATACTCGCCATAAATATAATATACATGAGAGTTAAATTTCTTCATGTTACGGCTTAATTATTTAGAAAAGTTCCTCATTTCATTACATATAGATGGATCTGAAAGTAGCTACCTCACATATCTAATTTTATCTTTGAGTATTATTGATCATAGCTTATAAGTAATAGAAAATGTTCTTATTCAAGTATTTCAGAACTGAACTGTTACCAAAGATAAATAAAGATAATGGAGGAAGCAGGATATTGCACTCCGAGCATTATATTTTTTTGCGTCTACATAGACCCTTTCATCTGGTGAAAAGATTCTTTGTAACTTGAACGGATATATTGCTATAAATAGAACAGAAAATGGTATCGTCTAATATTTTGGGTAACTTCTTCATAGATAGTTGAATTTTAACATGTTTTACTACAGAAAAGGAATTACCTGTGTGAGTTATATTGTTCAAGACTTTGAGATACATCTGGATCCTATAAATGATACAGAAAATCGTACCGTCCTCACCCATTCTTCTGTAGTTCTTTCATAAATAGTTCACTTCTTCCTCTCAATAGACCCAATGGACGAAATAAGGGTCGGATGGGACGATGTTGCCGCCCTACTTCATGACTACGTAAGAGAGGATACGTGAAATATCTTGTAGGTGATAAAGAAGGACCTGTAGAAGATGCAGAGTCAGCTATAACTTGTGAATCTTGTTATGCTTGCAAGGGACAACAACGACGTCTTTTTCTTGTCAAGGATGCATTCCCCTTCGTGCATTTAGAACCCATAAAATATCTAGATTTTGATCTGTAAAATATTGTTCAATAGCAAATACTTGGTAATTCCCTTAGCAGTTCCGACACGATGATACTCAGTTTGCGCTTTAGCCTATATTTTCTGTAAAAATAATACTCGTGACAGCCAATCTTTTCATGCCAGAGATTAATTATTCAGGAAAATTTCCCTTCCTTCGATAAAGACTGCACAGAAAACCTATGTCTAGAATAAAAAAATAAATGATAACGTAATAATTTTACTTTATATCTCGTTTGAGGTTATTTCAGAAAAAGAAGAATTTTACCCATGAGAACTATTTATTTTTTTAAAATATGTATTTTGTATATTTTCTCTTAAGCAATATTATGAATTACCTTTTTCTCATATAAATCATAATAATTAGGTTTTTTATTAAATCTTTTAAATTCTTTATAGTTTTCTCCTTCTATAGTCTTGAATTACCCATTTTTGGCAAGCGGTTTGCGTCTTCTTCATTGCCTTGTTAGCTCCAATTGTGCACTATCTTGTTGATTGTCAACACTATTTCCAAATCTAAGGAGAGTTGATGCATGTGAAGGACTCTTCCTTTGCTGATCCCTCTTCTAGGCGGTCATCTTCTAATTGACCCACCTCTCTCTTTGGTGTCATCTTTGGCATCTTTGCAATGCCTTCTTTGTCAGCCACTATGTTTGTGGTCTTCCTCTATCACTACTTCATCTCTTATAATGGCTTCATCATTTTTTCATCGTCTTCTTTGGAGGCATCATTGTTTACTTGAAACTTCCTCTTCTTTGAAGTCTATGCCTGCTTTCATGTTGCCAAATCTTTTCTCCTTTTTAGGTATCTTGGGGTGTTTTATACTTAATGTAAATGCACATAAGCATCCTTTGACTTTTCATACTTCTTGTCTACCAATCTATACTTCTTGTATTCTATTTCTGCTTCTAGGTGCATATGAAAATACCCCTAGTTATAGAAGTATCTTGGGAACTTCTTCCCAAAAAACCAGTTAAAGGAGGAAGTCCTCCAAGCAATTCTTCTCTTCTTCTATGAGTAACTTCATTTTGAAATAGAAGTGTCTCACAAAGGGTGACATGAGCAAAACACCACCTTCCTCATTCTTGTCCACACATCTCACAAACTTGATATAAAACATTCAAGCCTAGTTCACATGTGAAGATAGTGGAATAAGACAACATGATTGGTGCTGGCATAAGTCATGCACTTGGACTTGAAGAGCTTCATCATTGCTTCCACAACCACTATTTTCTTGGGGTCTTTATACCCCCAATTTTCCATCCATTTCTTGACTTTTTCTCCTTAAACAATGCTTTGATATACTCTTTCATTTGACATCTTGGGACAAGTCCACTAGGTGTCTATAGTAAACACATCTATTGAACACCCCATGCATAAAATTGCAAATTTTTCAACTTGAAAGAAGTCATTGTATGAACTGTGAGTTGGTCTATCTCTCAGTCAAGATGAACCTCTGATGGCTATTAAGGTAGCACACCATGGACTAAGAAGGCAAGGAACTCCAACTCTATCACAATCCTCCAAGAATAAAACTCCAAGGTACCTCCAAGACTCAACTCCTTTCTCACTAGAGAACTCAACAAGAGAGAGATAGTTGCAAGGATGTTGAGTACATATTTACTCCTAGTTTATATTGTGAAAAGTAACACTCCAAAATTACTAATTATTGGAATAACTCAAGTTACTAGACTACACGGCATATAAATTCCAAAGTCTAAAGGAATATCCATGCACATGGGAATAATCCCATGAGCAAGTGGTTTTATCTTGACCCAACCACTAAGTCAAAAATTCCTTCACATGAGATATCCTTGGACTATAGAAAATTTGCAACTCAAAAGGCTTGTAGGCCCAAGAGTTCTCAACTCTTTCCTCAAAGCCAAAACACCTAGGAATAATACAAAGTCAATACACTAGAATCTAAAATAATGATGCTCACTCTTCATACTTTCCTTAAAGTAGAGTCACCTCCATCTTGGCTATGACTAACTCTAGCTAATCATGGCTAATGTAGAAGCTTAGCTAAACTCTATATAAATAAATCATCTCAATTACTTGCAAAACCAAACTTAATATCCCATAGAACAAACATGCACCAATGGTTGTTTTGGAACAATAGTCACAAATACCTTGGGTTTGATGGTTCCAAAATTTGATGGGTGTGTGTGCCAATCTTGAAATGATATGACCCAAAATGTCCAATCAAGTTGGCTATAGATGCATCAAGTGTTACAATAAGAGCAATCCTACAAAAATAATGGAATGATGGATGGCACCTAGTTACATATTTCTCTCAAAATTTATTACCGGTAGAATGCAACTATCATACCACCAAATGAGCCAAATTAGCCATTGTCCTTGCAACCAAGGATTGGATGCACTATCATGGC
Organism: Lunularia cruciata; assembly: GCA_948567375.1. Lineage (NCBI taxonomy): Eukaryota > Viridiplantae > Streptophyta > Marchantiopsida > Lunulariales > Lunulariaceae > Lunularia > Lunularia cruciata. The sequence continues at coordinate 49,963,700 of OX419759.1, forward strand.
AAGAAGGCATTTGTAGTGATGATAGACCACAAACCTTTATTCTAATTCAATACCAAAAGATCTATCTAATTGATAGATTTGATGGGTGGAGTGGAGACAATGGCTCCATATGATGATCACATATGTTGAAGGCAAGAAGCAACTTTCAAATACATTCACCCAAATATCTATGGAAAATAATATGGTGGTAGATGTCAAGATGAATCCAAAATTTTGGCCAAGGATTCTTATTGCTATGAAGATTGACCTTAAGATTGTGGCAGTTCAATCATCCAAAGGTGTAAAAAATACCCAAAGACTCACCTTTTGTGATGGAAAGTTATGGATCTTGGATACCCTAGACCTAAGAACCACCATTCAAGCAAAATATCATGATTCCACCATTGTAGGTCATGGTGCAGTAGACAAGACCTTAGATGCAATCAAACATCATTATTATTTGCCCAAGATGAGCAATGATGCAATGGAGTATATTCAAAGTTGTTTATTCTATCAACAAAATAAAGCCTCTAATCAAGCTCCCATAGGACTCCTTCAACCCCTCCTTATCCTACATAACATTAATAATAGGTCAGCATGGATCTGCTTTGTGAGTTGCCCAAAACCACTTTAGGGTTTGACTCTATTGTAGTCATTGTAGACAAACTCAAAAGTTGATTCATGTGCATCCTATGACCAAGGATGTGACTGCCTCACAATTAGCTCAATTGTACTTAGCTATAGTCTTTTCTCACCATGGCTTGTCTTGAGTGTTCATGATTGATCAAGGCACTCAATTCACTAGTTTGTTTGGAGAACACTCTTTGGCATCTTCAAAACCAAATTGACCATGTCCATGGCATACCATCCACAAACCAATGGACAAACAAAACGTGCTAATTGCACTATTGAGGGTATGCTCTAGGCTTCACTTTAAAGGAGCAAGAAAGGTAGGACATCTTACTTCCATTGGTGGAATTTACCTATGACAATTACGTGAATTCATCTACATAGAACACACTATTCTTCTCCATGTATGAAGAGCACCCTTTCACACCTTCAAGCTTGGTAAAGATCCACCCAATGGCTTCAAAGGTTGATGTTATCAACACTTTTGTTTCTAAAATCCTACAAGGTGTGGAGAACATCAAGCAAGTTGCAAATTGCCCATTATCAATAGAAATAATATGTAGATGTACATCACAAGCACATAGAGTTTAGCATTGGGGATCAAGTCTAGTTATCTATAACCAACCTCACGTTGGTTGGCTCTGGTAAGCTCAAACCTCATTTTATTGAGTTTTCTCCCATCCTCCATAAAATAGGCACAATGGTCTATCACTTAGAGCTACCATCACATGTGAAAATCCATCTAGTGTTCCATGTTTCCTTATTATGTAATTATGCATCCCAATCAGCCCACTTTCCTTCCATATAAGAAGTTAGACCTTGTCCAACACTCATTGATAGCACAAAGGAATATAAAATCAAATGCATTGTCTAGAAATGCATCCGTGGTATCCAGCATCCGCATGTACAATACCTCATACATTGGAAAGGGTACCCATTGTATGAGGTTATATAGTAAACAACAACTAACTTGACCCATGCATTGGTGTTAGTGCAATCTTTTGAGCAACAACTTTGCAATGAGGACGTTGCATCTTAAAAGGGAGAGGTTTATAAAACCATTAGCTAAACATATTATCTAGAGGTGTAAATAGGCTTGGTAATATCTAGAAGGATGTTATATATGATGGTCTAAGTAGATTAGATACAAGTGTTACCAAAAGAGTAATTTCATAAATAAGATAGAGAATAAAAACACCCTAAAAATTTCAAAGCCAAGTTTAGAGGTGTAAATAGGCTTAGTAATATCTAGAAGAATGTTATATATAATTTTCTAAAAAGATCAGATAAAAGTGTCACCAAAAGAGTAATTCCACAAATATGGTAGAGAATAAAAATACTCTAAAAACTTCAAAGCCAAGTTTGGAGACCTAAACAGATGAATTAGGCCTTGAAAAGTAAAATAGTTTTTACTACACTTCTCACTTATTTTGACTCATCAACAGCTCTCCAACTGTACCTCAGTCATGATATTTTAAACTTCCTATAGGAATATTGTCCAAAAATCCACCAAAGTTAAACTTGTTGGACCAACCAAATAAGACAAGGATCAACATATCATCCATCCATACAACCATCATAAAGGTGGAGCTCTCTTTGAGAGTATCTCTTTGCTATATAATAAAGACAAGGTGCTCCTTTAGAGTATCAAAGTATTGAGGGAAAGACATAGTGCCCCAAAGGAGCACTATGTCTTTATTATATAGCAAAGAGGATCTACTCAAAAGGAGCTCCACCCTTGGAAACAATACATGGATTGGTTACATGTTAGTGAGCTCCATCCTTAGATTAGTTATAGGGATTGGTGACATATTGATCTTTGTCCTATTTGGTTGGTCAAACAAGTTTGACCATAGGGAATCTTTGGAGAATCATCCTATAAGAAGCTCAGAACAACATGGGTGAAGTAGCATTGGAAAGCTTTTGACAAGATGAAAAGAGGAAGAAGGTAAGGCTTCTTATTCAAAAGGTGTCAATTCATTCATTTTTTAGGTCTAATTCATCTATTTAGACTTCCAAAATTGGCTTTGAAGTTTTTAGGGTGTTTTTGGCCTTTGTCCTATTAAAGTACTCTTTTGGTGACACCCCTATCTAATCTACTTAGACCATCATATATAACATCCCTCAAGATATTACCAAGCCAATTCCACCTCTCCACAATTTATCTAGCTAATGGTGTTATAAACCTCCCTCCTTTTAAGACGTAACATCCTCATTGCAAAGCTCTTGCTCCAAAGATTGCACTAATACCAATGCATGTGTAAAGTTAGTTGTTTTCTCTCATGTTGCCTCATTCAATGCGTACTCTTCCTAATGTGCAAGATATTCCACACACAAATAGCGGGTACCAAAAATACATTTTTGGAGAATGCATTTGACTTTGTATTCCTTCATGCCATCAATGAGTGTTGGACAAGGTCTACCTTCTTGTATGGAAGGAAAGTGGAGTAGTTGGGATGCATATCTATATAGTAAGGAAATATGGAACATTGGATAGATCTTCATGTGTGGTGGTAGCTTGAGGTGATAGGCCACTACGTTGATTTGATGGAGGATAGGAAGAGGCCGAATAAAATGAGGTTTGAGCTTACAAAGATCAACTAACATGAGGTTGGTTGTGGACAGCTATACTTGGACTCCAATGCTAAACTCCATGTGCCTATGATGTGCATATGCATATTTTTCTTGTCAATTTTGGGTGATCTTACTATCATGAATGGTGAGTCCTTGGGTACTAGTTATGCCTTTGGATGATTGAGCTCCTATAATCTATGGGTCAGTTTTTGTAGCAATAATAATCCTTTGTCCAGAATTATATGTTCATTCATCTTGACCTCTACCATTAGATTCTTTACCATAGGCATTTGGGTGAATGTATCTACAAGTTGCTTCTTGCCTTCCATATATGTGATCATCATGTTGAACCATTGTCTCCACTCTACCCAATGAATCTCTCAATGGGATAGATCTTTCTATGCCTTGAGGTAGACTAGAGGTTTGTGGTTTTTTTCCACTACAAAAGCCTTCTTGTCAAGATAGTACTTCCAATGCTTGGTTGCAAGGACAATAGCCAACTCTTCTCATTTGGTGGTATGATAGTTGCACTTTGTTGATAATAGCTTTTGAGAAAAATATACAAATAGGTGCCATTTGTCATTCCATTCTTGTCATAAGATTGCTCCTATTGTAACACTTGATGCAATTGGTGCATTGGTCAGGCCAAATTGCATCATGAGGTACTCAAAGTAACCATACCTTGTTCAAAAGGTAGTTTTGTGTATGTCTTTCTCCTTGATCTTGATTTGGTTATTACTACTCTCTAGATCAAGTTTGGTGAAGTGTTTTACCTCATTGAGTTGATTGAACAGGTCATCCATGCAAGGTAATAAGAATGGTCTTGAAGAAGAAATACTTGAAGAATAAAACACATCACTTGAAGATAAATATTGTTCTTCATCATTTGTTGATTTAGATCCTAATAGTCAATGCACATGTGTGCTATACAGTCCTTCTTCTTCATAAACAAGACAAGAGCTCCATATGATGATACATTAGGTAAACTCATTTTATAGCATATCCTTGATTTGAGCCTTGTACTCCTCCAACTCATGAGGTGATACTCGATATGGGGCTTTACAAGGAGGTGTTATCCCAAGAAGTATCTTGATTTTATGAACTACTCTTCTTTTTTTGTGGTAATCTTGAGGGTAGATCATCAAGAAAGACATCTTGAAACTCATTGACCATATCTTTCAACTTCTTAGGAATTTGTCTATCAAAGGATGCACTCTAAACTTCTTTTATAAGATGCATGAAATATCTAATTTTTCTTACTAATAGCTATTGTCCTTATCACATAGAGAGGCAATTCTTACCATTTTAATATTTCTTTATCTCCATTGATCTTCCATTGGCTATTTCTCACTATTTTCTTTTTCCAATCTACCATGGGATTGTAGTCCTCCATTCACAATATGCCTAAGATCACATCATAATGAGCTAAGCATATCACTCACTATTTAATTTCTTCCTTATACACTCCTACAAAGAGTGCTATATTTGTAGGTAAAGACTCAATCCTCTCTATTTTTCCATTAGGTAACTCTACTTCTTCATTCTCATCCTTCTCTAGTTCCATCCTGAACCTTATTGCACAAAAGCAAGACAAGAAATTTCCTATTACTCCAAGATCTATCAATACTCTCACCTGAATGTCTTCTAGGACTCCATTTACAATAATCAATTGTGTGTTTGTCTTCCTCAACCTTTGCACACTCATCCTCTTCCTCCTTGCTTTTACTCTTCTCCTTCAAAAATGAATGTTTCCCAATTCCACATGAATTGGTCCACCAAAGTGTAGTGTTTCAACCCACAAGTGTTGAGTTGGGACTACCCCTTCACCTCCTCCAAGCACTCTTACTATTCTTTGAGCACATGCAATGGCTTCAAAAAAAGCGTGAGGATTTTGTACCATTACCTCTTGGTGAATTTGCTCTTTTAACCCCCATTTGAAATTGTCAAGAGGTTTTGCTAGACTCATACTAATTCTCATGACCTATAGATTGAGAATTACCTCCACTTAATCTTGTGTGCTATTATTCTACTTCAACCTCCATGTTTGGGTTTGAGCTATTTGCACAAAGTCCACATATTATAAATTCTTCAACAACCCTTCTTGCATTACTATCCAAGTGATCTCTCTTCCTTCTACCAATATTGATTGTTCCCAAGTACTGCACCATGTGAGGCTTTGTCCACCAAATACCCACATGTAAATAAATATGTTTGTTGAATGATCCATGATATCAATTGTGAATTATCAAAAGTATCAATTCATTCTTGAAATCCAATTTTCCACTACTCCCATGGAAAATTGTTCCTTGTAAGGCTTGATGTTGCACATCTTCTTCATCCATAGTAACAATGTGGCTTCATTGTTGATTGAGGTTGGTGTCATAAGCATGAGTGACTCTCCAAGTACTTTGGTTGATGCTATAGGGTTTTGAGATGATTCCTCTTCTTGCATTAAATGATCATTCCTTAAGGTACATACTTGACTTTTCAATATCTCCATTGTCATATTAATCTCCTAAAACTTGTTCAAAATCCCTTGTATTCCTTACATCAGATCTTGCAAATATGGTACCATGATTTGTACACATAGCAAATGCTCAATTGCTACTTCCTACTTCAATAGAGGGTTAATATGATCATTTGGGAGAAACTATGGAAAATTGGGACTACCATTGGGACCTCAAAAGCTATCACTTGTTGATAATGTTCCTCACCAAAATTACATATTATGAAATCCCTAAATATCACCTTTTTTTTAATTGCATAACACATTTCTACTTGAGTGTTGAAAGGGAGAGGATTAAGTATATTCAAATCCAATGCATCATAACAAACAACAAATTGTCAAATCTCACTCTTTATCATTTATCACTATAGGTAGAATCAATAGGTGTAGTGAATTTGTTACTATGTTCATGGATTTTGCTCCAAAATGGTAAACAAGATATACTCTCACTTGCTCAAGTTGGATGTACATAATCTTGATATAGAACAGATTCAAGAATAGAAAACAAGATGTAAGAAACTATCCTTCAATAGCATCCATCCAATCCTCCTCTAAAACACTGCTAATTTATTTATTACACTATGTTTTCTCCCTCAAAATTACTTAGTCTCAATAGCCCATGTTCTTACAACATGATGCTGCTGATTTGATAAATCTTGTGGAGACATGGGAACATGAAGGGAACACCATTCAAGACATTGAAGGTTTCACTCTCATCAGTTCAACTTGGAACAAGCGGAGGTAACATAGAGAAAGGGGCTTTGGAGGTATTGCTACTTACATCAGATTTGGCTTTGAGAAATCAGTCTCTTTGATAGGCCAAGACTCAAGTGGAAAATACCAATGGTTGAAGATTGGAGGAGTTGTTACACCTTGCTTCCTTGCTGTTTCTTTCTTTGCTCCATTGACATCGCCAATCTATTCAAGTGGAGCTCTCAACACCATGCAGCCTCTCCACTCCTTGACAAAGGATGTGTTGGAGTTTCAAAGTAAAGGTGCAGTACTCATTCTTGGTGATTTCAATGCTAGGATCAAAGCCTCTCAAATCCCTGAGTTGAGTGACCTTGAGAATGATCCTATCTATACCCTGATAAATGATTCTAGTACCTGGTCTGGCTTTTCCCTAGATTCCTTTAGCAACTCCATGAGTGAGCACTTTTTGACCTTTGGTACCAATTGTAACCTAAAAATTTGAATGGCATTTCTCAATTTCTTGAAACTTGCAAGAGCACATGCTTTGCTTCTGGTGGATCAAGCACCATAGACTATATGCTCACCTCACCCAGTGATATACACCTTGTCTCAGATTTTGTTATTTTAGATCCTCAACTTGAATCTGACCATGCACCTCTATCTTGTGCTATCCTTCTTCCTTGCCCCAATAGAACCACATTACCTATTATTGAGCATGCCTTTAGAGGGAAAATTTGTCTAGATTTTCACAAGCAAGATTTGTACCAACAAGCTATCCAAGAGAAATTGAGCTCTATGGAGTGGAGTTCTGATTTTCTAGAACATAATGATCAGTTGGTTGCACTTCTTCAATCCACATCTACTACTTTATTTCCAGGAGGTTCTCACATGAAGAGACTTGGTCTCCCTTGCAATAGGTGGTATGACGTAGACTGTAAAATAGCAAGGATCAAAGCTATGGATAGGTCACTTGATCAGATTGAACAAAATCAGGCTTTTGTCTCTTATAAAAAGTTGGTGAAATGCAAGAAGCGGGCATTCTTGAGACTCAAGGGGGTTGAGTTGAGCACTGAGTTGAGGAGCAACCCCAAGGCTTTCTGGAAGAAGGTAACAATCAGATCTCCATCTCCATCATTGGATCTAATTGAGCTTTATACCTATGTGAAGGATCTGTACTTTTTCCCTAATGCTCCAAGCATGGCACCTAGCCTTGGATCTGCTCTCACCATCTCTGAAGCTGATTTCAAGTATCAACTCAAGAACTTGGCCAATGGTAAGGCTGAAGACCTTGATGGACTATGTGTTCAACTTCTGAAGTGGTGTGGTAACCATCTAATTCCAACACTCACTTCTCCCTTGAATGAAGCAATCAAGTGTGGCTTTCCTAATAGACGGTGCTTGAAGAAGGTAGTTCCTATTCACAAGTCTGGTCAGCTAGATATTTTCTCTAATTACCATACCAAACTAGTTGGTAGTATCTTTGCCAAGTTGTATGGTCAAATTTTGGAGTCTAGGTTGAGTACTTGGGCTGAAAAGTGAAAAATTTGAGTGAAGTGCAAAGCTGGTTTCAGATCAGGCTTTGGTACCTTGGACCACCTATTGGTACTCCATGTTTTGTGGTGAAAATCTAAGGGTGTTTGGAGAGCTCTCTATGTTGCATTTATTGATTTTAGGAAGGCCTTTGATAAGGTGCTTAAGAAATCTCTAAGTGAGAGGCTCAAAGTTGGTGTTTCAACTGATCTGATTGGTGCTATCTCTAGACTCTATGAGAAAGTGGTTGTGAGACTTTCATCTTTGAGCTCTCAAGATGTCCTTAGCACAATGGGTGTCATTCAAGGCTGCTCTTTATCTCCAACTCTATTTGGAATCTTCATCAATGATCTAGAGAGATTACTCATGGAAGTTGGAGCAACAGGTGTATAGGTTGGCTCTTTGATGATACATGCACTCCTTTATGAAGATGATGTAGTGCTCCTCTCCACCAATCCAAAGAGTTTACAAAAGCTGTTGGATTCTCTTCTTTGCTTTTGCAATCAAACAAAGATGGAGGTGGACCTTGACAAATCCAAGGTGATTGTGGTCTAAAGGTGTCACACCTTTCTTTTTTTATGGACAGCAGTTGGAGCAGGTTTTTTCTTATAAGTACTTGCACCTTGAGTTTTCTCATGACTGTTGTTGGTCTACTTGTATGAAGATGAGCTTGTACTTGTATCAATTCAATGTTTAGAGCTTTGTATTCACTCATAAATCACTCTAGACTTGCTCATCTTACAACATGGAGTTGAAGAAGGTGTTGTTCAGATCTCTTGTGCAGCTGGTGGTTCTCTATGGTGCTCAGATTTGGTGTCCACGTACTATGAAGACATGGTGGCAAAAGGTAGAGAAAGTTAAAAAATTGTTTTTGTGTGATGAACTTGGGATGAGGACTCCAACTCCTTATGTATTGTTGCTTGCTGAAACAGGGTTTTTGCCTCTTGAGGCTAAAGCTTTGTTCTTAGCTCTAACATATGCTACTAAGGTGAGGTCCATGGAGCATGAGAGACTTCCCTACCAAGCATTTTGTGCCACTCTATCTGTTGGTTGATATACATATCTGATTGCATGGGCCACAAGGTGGAATATTTCTGAGCGACATTGGAGATTGGAGCCTATTGCATTACAAGAAGTGATCAAGGAGCAGTTCTTACTTTGCTTATGGCAGCAACCCGGTACCAAGATGGTGTTCTATCAACAGTTTGTAAATCCTATGTTGGTGTATTGTGAGCAAGATTATCTCTTGGCTAGGATTTCTACTTCACTTAGACATGTTATTGCTTTGTATAGAACTAGCTCTCATAGACTAGAAGTAGAACAAGAACGTTGGCAGTAGATAGAGCACTCCATGCAACTTTGCAAATTGTGTACTATGAGCAAAGTTGAGGATGAGCATCATGTGTTTGTTGACTGCCCTTGTTACTAGCATATCAGAGTCAGACATTAGATTACTTGTAGTGATTTCTCAGCACTCTTACAGATTGAGGCTTTAGTGTTAGGGAAGTACATGACCTAGGTTATTTTACATCAAACCAGTTTGTTACACATTGGTCAAATGTCCTAGGCTCACATTTCATGTGTTTTGTATTGTGTTTTCAGCCTTTTGACTCTTTTGGTCTTCCGGGCTTTTGACTCTTTGGGTCTTCCGGGCATTTCATTGTTTCATTGTTATGAGGGGGGTGATCCACTCTCTTGGATTATATACCACTTGCTTTGATGCTATTGTAATGTTCCAAGATAAGAGAAATCCCAAAAGAAACATAAGAGAAGAAGAACAAGAGAAACACAAAGCTTCATCCCTCAATACTTTGATGCCCCAAAGGAGCACCTTGTCTTTATCATATAACAAAGAGAATCCACTCAAAGGAAGCTCCACCCTTGAATCAAATACTTGGATTGGTGGCATGTTGATCCTTATCCTATTTGGTTTGTCAAACAAGCTTGACCATAGTGAATCTTTAGGGAATCTTCTTGTAGGAAGCTTAGAACAACATATGTGAGGTACTATTGGAAAGGTCTCAAGGAGACAAACAAAGGAAAGAAGGCAAGTTTTTTTTAAGTGGAAGAATTTCATTTTTTGCAGCCCAATTCATCCGTTTAGGCCTCCAAAATTGACTTGGAATTTTTCATGTCTTTCCCCTTTGCCTTATTAGTGGAAGTACTCTTTTGGTGACACCTCTATCTGATCTACTTAGACCATCATATATAACAACTCTCAAGATATTACCAAACTAATTTCCATCTGTAGATAATATATCTAGCTAATGTTATTACACCAACCGGGGGTTTATTATGACTTTGACACATTGAGGTAACCTAGTGAAGATCATAAAAAGATATCAAGTGGTAAGTGTGCTTAAATCTTCATTCCAAGGTTAGTATGATGTTTATGATGTTTATGATGCATTGGTACCTAGTGTATTACTAGTGTGAGCAAGTGTAACCTCTAGAGCGAACCATAACATGATGATAAGGTGAAAATGCCAACATAAAAATGCAAGTACATAGGACAAAATATAACACACAAATAGATAACATGATTGCAAGATGAAGATGCCAATATCAAAATGATAGTGCATACTCCCACTAGATTGCTTTTAGTTGTCTAATTTTGGCTCCTTTTTTTTATTGAATATAGGTATCATGTTTTGCTATCAGATTGAATATAGGTGTCTTGATTGTTGTTTACTCTATTGCTTGTTTGATATAGCAGTATTGCTTGCTCAATTATTTCCCTTGAGCATTCGAGATGAAAAGGAAGACTTCCTTGATTAATAAATCTATCTTTGCTTATATGAGAGGCTTTATAAAATTTGTTCCTATTCAAGGTTTAGATCATGCACTATTGGTTGGTGAGGAAGATCTTATTCAAAGCATCATGGTCCAATGCCACAGAGGATCTTGTCACCAAGTTGATTAGCTCATTGATTGTCACTGTAGCCACTTTGTGTTGTAAAGATTGAATAGCATAAAAGTACCTCAAATCTAGCACGTTGATGTTGGGGCTATTTGGTGGTTGTTTTGTCATCTGAAAATCAAGATTGCAGTTTTGTGTTCTTTGGTGGTAGCTTCACAAAAACTCATATTGTCTAGTTTGAAATGAGGTCCTACATTGTATGCTTGAATCAACTCCATCTACATAGTATCTTGAGTTTGCCACCTATTGTAGGCCACTTGTTGTGAATGGCAACAAGTACTTTGTAAATCATGTACTTGTGATAAAAATAACAATCAAGAGACAAGAGACTTGACCATTTTTGCTTGTATGCTTGGCAAGCTTTTGGTATATAAATGAGAAGAGTTCAAGTTTACCATCAAATAGTTGGTTTTTCTATTATCATGATGAGTGCAAGAAACTATAGCAAGGAACATTATCTTGGTGATGAATCTTTTGCTCTTGATGCATCATTCCGGATATAGCTCATCATTTGTGAGATAATACTGGTGGTTGAGCTTTGTGATGTAGAACCACTTCTCTCTTATGTGAATGCAATCATACATGTTGCTGAAAAATGCAAAGGAGTAGTCATCGATCATTGATGATGGGTGCAAATGGATCAGACAATACTGAATGCGTGCTTTCTTGCTTTCCTAGATCAAAAATGGTTTGATGTAATGAATGAGCTTGGATCTTGTGTTCCTTAGGACAAGCTTGCACAACACTATATATTGCACCCAAAGCATGCACCAAGGAAAAAATCAAAGATTGCCAATTAGTTGGGACACATTTCAATCTTGTCGATATCAATTTCAATCTTCTTTTGCCCAAAACACCCAACCTTGCAAGAATTGACAATAGCTACAACACTAACTTCTTAAAGGGAAGTCTGCCCTTGAGACCAATATGGCTGATTGTCTTGGTGTTGATGTTGAATTTGTTGATGCTTCAACAAGAGCAGCACATTTTTAACTTTCCATATTCACTCAGTGATACCAGATGAGGGTACCTAGCTTGACGTTGATCATTGGTAAGCTCTTTGCAAGCATAAAAGTCAAACATTGTCACAAAATTGGCATTCATAAAAACAAAGACTAAGTGATTCCAAGCCAAATGTCATTCTTATGGTTGAAAAACACTCAAAATTTCATCCAGAAGCTCATTCAAGAATTTATTTTTAGAACTCTTTGTTAATTCTACTCATTTTCAAAAAGTAGATAGATAAAACCAATTAGAGGGAGTAGGAAAAATTTTGCTTGGGTCTCAAATTTTATGAGACAATCCAGAGGGAGTATTTGAGGATTAGGCTTAACCCCATCATGCTCTGTGTGAATATGAGTCTGCCAACACTCAAAAAACACCATTAGAAATAAGCAACATTTTGTAGTATGTCTGCATGATAACACCCACAACTTCATTATTGCCTTGTGGGTGCCAAGATAACCCTTATAACTTATCTTGAGGTAGTATATACTTTTTCTCATGAGTGCTAAGGTAAAATTGGTTCTCCTTGAAGCTCAAACTAAAATACTAAAAAGATGAGGGAGAAGGCCATGATTAGTTGTAGCCTTCCATTCATAGTAGAAAATTGAGAATCATCAAATAAGGTAACAAAATGGAAGAATGGTACCTACATTAGAATGTCAATAAAGAAAACTCAGTCCATCAGTTCCGCAAGATGAAAAGATCATCTTGAAAAAATGACATGTATATCATCTATACGGTAAGAAGTGATGAACATTCCTTTTCTATAATATTCTTCACACTATATGTATATAGTGTGAAGAATATAATAGGAAAGAGAGAGTAACTAGTTTGCTAAGTATGATAGATAATAGAAGATGTACAAACATGAAATATTTTATAATTGATAAATAAATGAGCAAAACACTATGAAATTAGATAGCAATGGTTGAGAGTGCATAAAAAGCATTACAAGAAATCCAGCAATATTCATATACAACATAGAAAAATAGAATTTTGTGTATTTTTATTTTGGGGTGTATATTTGTTTGATAGTAATATTTGACTTTTGGAAGAAAGAGATTATGATGATAAATGACTTGAAAAAATAGAGAAAGAAATCTTTTCAAAAACAGAATATCAAGTTAAATTTCCAAAAACAAAGGTATTTCAAAGCAAAAATCTACCAAGTGTGATATAGAAAGAAAAAATTTATTGCAACTGTTATTTTGAGGCTACAAATCTTCTAGATGATTGGAGATATATTTTCTTGGCTTTGAGACAATTAGATGGATGGCAAGACTATAATGGTGATTTTGGATAGATTAAGCTCAATAGAAATTTGTTACTCCAATCTCAATATGGCAAGACTTCAAAGGTAAAATTGAGAGAGTTAATAGTGTGATAATCAAATAAATAAATAATGCTGATAAAGGATATTGCATCACTTATTGGGAATCTATTTAGTTCTAACAAGATTAAAGGCTAAACATATGCAAGTTTTATCCATTTACAAGATATGATATTAGATTGTGGTTATAAAATTTTGGTTGATTGTAGGAATTTAAGAATTGTATGTCCAAATAATTAGCAAAGGAATTATGTATTCCTATCAAGCCAATGCCTCAAGAAGGACAAAAACATAGAATTCTTAGGAACAACACAATTAACATTTTGTCTACACTTCAACCTTATTAATAGATGATAAAAAGCTATGTGGAACTCTTTGAATCCTCTAAATTGTACACTAGCAACAAATTAGATTCCCCTTGCTTTAGTCAATCATATATCAAGCATCAGTTGTTCAAATCTCATGTTTGTTTTATCTTATATTATAGCATAATTGCTCTTCTCAATGATGATCTTATTTTCCGAAATAGCACTCTAAAACTCCCCAAAGTCCAAAGCTATTGGACATAATAAAGAAGGACACAATTACTTGCATATTAGATATATTGCTATTTCTCTTTTTGACACATGGACTTCCAAACTCTACCCCTAAAGCCTTGAGCAAGATTTTTGTTCCTTCTCTTTCAACAAAAGGGTGCATACGGTTAAATCCCAAGCTTGCTCATGAGTAAGCATAAGGAAAATAATAAGATCAGGGTTCTCCATCATTGAGATCATGAATAGAAGACCAGCTGAGTCCAAAAGGATCATGATGCATAATTTAAGGCTTGCTTAAAAAAGGGTTTGATGAGAGGTAAATCAAGAGCGAATCTCTTGATTGATCTCACCTTGTTACACTCTTGCTCCCATGCTCTACTACCACTCTTTGACTTGCAGGTCTAAAACATACTGCTCTATATTGAGCCTCCACTACCTATATACATCAAAGACCTAGATGCAACAAATGATAGTTTCCAATTTGATCTTCCATTATTTTATTTCTCTCCTTGATCTATTACACTACCTATGTGCTACCATTAGAGTTTGTAATATGGTTTGTTTGTTGATAAAATGTAGGTGGAAAACTTTAGAAGTCTAATAATATGCTATTTTACTTTGATATTGTTTAGTACTCCTTGTGTTTTGCAATTTATTTGTAGATTTTCATCAATTTCATGACAATTTTCAATAGATAATAAAAGATTTATTAGCTTAGTGTCTTTGTATACTTATGACTCACAATTGAGTTGGAAATAGAGTTCTAATTGTTGGTATAATGTATTGTAGTTAAACTTGTAATAAGAAGAAGGAACCAACATTATTTTGAGCATCTTTTAGTGCTCCTTAAAATTTTAATTGATGTGCAGACTTGAATCAATTTCATGATACGTTTAAACAATCAACCTAAATATTGTTAGCGTAGTGCCTTTCAAAGTTATGGTTTATTATTAGATTTTTTTTTAAGTCTAATGGTTAGCAAAATGTAGTTCTGAACCTTTGAAAGTCTAACAATTTGCTCTTTTTTGCTCTGAGTGCCTTCTAGTGGTCCTTATGTTTTATTATTAATGTATAGATTTGCATCAGTTCTATTGTAATTTCCAATATGTGATTGAAATGTTGTTAGCATAGTGATTTTGCATAGTTGTAGTAGAATATTTGAATCCCTAGTAGAGTTATAATTGTTGAGAAAATGCAATTTTGAACCTCTTAAAGCCTACAATATGTTTCTTTGATTATCTTTTTTATTGTCTTTTTATCCTCTTTGTATTTATAATTGATATGCAGATTTGCATCAATTTCATGAATATTTTCAAAAGGTACTTGAAATGTTGTTAAAGTAGTGTCTTTGCATACCTATAGGAAATTGTTGGGGTAGGTAGTAGAGTTCTAATTATTTGCAAAATGCAATTCTAAACCTCTAAAAGTCTAACATGTTATTGAAGTTAATAATATGTTTTCTTCCTTTATATATCTTTTGATGTTCTTTGTGTTTTATAATCAATATGAAATTTTACACCAATTTCATGATAATTCATGATGATGTGTAATTATTGTAGAGTTCTAATCTTTAGAAAATGAAATTTGGAACATATGTAAGTTTATTAATATGCTTTTTTGCTTCAAATATCTTATAATTTTTTCCATATTTTGTAATTAGTGTGTAGATTTGCATTAGTTTCATGATAGTTTCAAATAGGTAATTGAAGTACTTTAGCCTAGTATTTTTATATGTGTATGGGTTATCATTGGTGTTGGTAGTAGAGTTATAATCATTAGTATAATGCATTACTGAATCTCTGGATATTTTTGAAGTCTAATTAAATATCTTATAATTATTTTTGTATGTTGAAATTGATCTATATATTTGTATCAAGCTCATGATAATTTTCAACATGTCATTAAAATATTATTTGCCTAGTGTCCTTGCATATATATGGACTACCATTGCTAGTAGTAGAGTTTTAATTACGGATAAAATGAGGATTAAAACCTCTTAAAATCTAACAATGTTATGGAAACCCAATAATGTACATCATCATACATTAAGAGTGAGAAGTTGATTATTGGTTATATTTAGAAATATCTAAGTAAGCAAGTATGGGATATGAGAATTCCAAAACTCTCTAATACAAAAAAAAAATTATCTCCATAAGTAAGCAAGACTAGCATAGGAGTGTTGATTATAAAGTCAATCATTAAGAAATTCTTAAGGAATTATATATACATTATAGATGTGGAGGAGTTATTCAAGAGATATCACCAAAACTATGCAAGTTATTCAAATGTATCAACTTCTTAATATACTTGCAATAATTGTATGTCTTGGCTGTCCTTGGTGCATCAAAGATATTCTAAGTTGCTTCATCCTAATATTGGAGAAAGAGAAAAGAAGGAGAAGAGAGAGATAAAAACCTTGAGTCTATGGATGGGGAGTGTACAATGCTTCAATAAAGAATAGATATGAAAATATAGAGTGGAAGAAACCTTGAATGTTGAATCTTGGGTATCTAGGTGTTCAATGTAGACATTTAGAATTTCTTCTAATTGTTGCAAACTTATCTAAAGTCAAGCGTATCCAAGATGTTTGAGAGGATAAGCAACCACATATGATAACAAGAAGGATGGGAAGACCACATCAAAATATACAAGTATAATACATAAGAAGTAAAAAACTCACTCTCTCGGAAACTATATCACATATAGTTCATATCCACAATATCTGCGACTATCACCTGATCATCTTGGACCAAGTTTAAGTATGCACTAACTAGTATCATTTGTAAATCATACCAACAATCCCCCTAAGAAAGGTATCTACTCTCTCATGCCATGGCAAAAATTGTATTTGTTATGGTATGGTGTGTAGCTATCCTTTGTCTTCCATAAGGATATTATATCATATGGACCATTGTTGTATTTAGTGTGGAACCACACTTGTGACAACCTGGAAAATATCACTTTTGCGGTAATTGGGTAAGTAAAGTTTGTTCCCGCAGAGATATGAGTCATAATTGGTCAAATACAAAGCAAAGTAACAATTTCAGTTCTTCTTGAGTTCTTCTTTAGTCTCTAAAGTAGAAACCACACCCAGAAGAGAGTAACAAGCACTGACTCGCAGTCTTGTCACAAATTAACACTCCTTAATCACAACTCCATCAAATCTTTCCAGACAATCTTGATTGTGATGATTCAGGCTCTCCCAAAAATGGCACTTCATTGCAAAACAACTTTGCCTCAGAATTGTGTTCCACCCCTCCACTGAAGGCACAACTTTCTCGATCAAAATTGCTTCACATCAACCTCACACTGCACCCACAAATGCAGAATACTACCAACACTACAATTCCTCTCAGACCTATCAAGGCATTGCTTCGATTGCACTTCACTCAGGATCAAACACACAGAATGAAGATCAAGGCTGTGGAATCCAACATCCAACAAACACATTGACTTGCTCTTCGAATTTCTCCACACACTTACAAACACAAGTACAACGTTGATACTCAAAATCAAGCTTAAGCAACGAGCACTACTTCACAGCACTTTGCTTTATCTATTCTCAGAATTATGAGCATTGAACAACATCTGCCTGCGAATGTCACTCTTAAATAGTGAAGCAATTGACAGTTCTAACAACTATACCATTCTACAACAACTCTTCTAACTTGCAGGTCCAAAATGACAATGCACCTCTTCATATCTGACTCTTCAAATCTCAAATCTATTACTAATCCGATGCAATGTCTACTTTGTCATCGGCTTTCAAACCCAAACCCGAAGTAACTTTACTTCCTACTACCCTATCCTCGGGTTTCACAACTTCTAATTCTTCTACCAGATCCAGCAATTCTCTTTCCTGATCTGAAATTCCACTAGTGGGTAATCTATCTAACTCCTTATCTCCTGACCCACTCTTCTCTAATGTCTCTATTGCTAACTCCGAAGTCATTTGTACTCCTACTTTGTCTACTTTAGGTTTGGCTCTAATATCCTTTCAAAGCTTGTCTATCTCCAACTTTACTAAGTCTAATCTAATTGCAATATTATCTTCTACCTCTAATATCTTCCTATCTACACGAGTCCTGAGACTTATCAACAGTGTGTTCAAATCAGTGTCTTTCGCCTGTCTTCACCTCGTCTCCTGCACCAACAATTTCAACTCGTGCAGCTTCATTTCTTCAATCCAAATGCTGGCCTCTGTACTTAACATTATGTTCATCCAGAGGACAATCTCCTTCAATAGCTCCAATCGCATCTTTCTTTCTCGCTCCCGATCTGCAAGCCAATCCTCTCTGTACATTGCCAACTCTGTTTCAAACTCAACTTTCATCGTTTCTTTCTCCTTCTCCTTCTATTCAATCTTCTCCTCTTGATTACGAAGTAACTCTTGTAATCTCTCTTCTTCCCTATATCTTACTGCCAACCCCCTTTGCCAGAGTTGCTTCTTCTCTTCTATGCTCTCCATGACTCTATCAAGCTCTTGTTCCTTTGCTGCTACTCTTGCCATAGCATGGATAAGTTCTACTCTTGAATCAGCAAACTGCTGCTTCAAAATCTCATACTCTATTACTTGTCTCTCCTTTGCTATGTCACTCTTCTTAACAAGCTCCTCTTAATACATCACTTCTCTCTTCAAGTCTTCAATTACCTGAGTCTTCACTACTGCCTCCACTCGGAGTACTTCACTTTCCTCCTCACCTCAGGTTATAATTTTCTTCAACTCCGAGTTCTCTTCTTCTAATCTCGATAAGACCTGCAAAACAGTCTTCAATTCTAGACAAGTCAATTGCATTTCCTTCTTCCTGTGCTCCAACTTCATCAGCAATGGACACACAATCTCCCATAGGTACTCCACTCAATCACTCGCAACTATCTCCTCCTGCGTTGCAATCTCCCTTCTCACTTCTTGTTCGCCCAATACTCACTTTCGTCTCTGTAGTCTTTGTATTGGAATTGACACCTTACTTCCCAAGCTTTCATTCACTTCTTCCTTTGCCTTACTCGGACCCGCTTCACACTTCACCTTGCATCTTGAGCAAACTCCCCTCTGAATTGCAAACTTCTGCTCTTCGGCCTCAGGTATCTCATCTTCCAACTTCGTGTTATCTTTTGGCTTGAGCTCCACCCAAACTTCCTCTTCTATTGCAGCAGCTAGTACCAATGTCATTTCTCCACCTTCATCGCTGTCGCTACTCGTATCTCCACTTTGTAGTGTTAGCTCTGGTTCTTCCTTGCGTTCTGAGTCTTCGGACTTGCACTCAACTTCACCTTCCAAGTCTGAGTCTTCTGACTCAATCACCACCATGCCTCACCTTGGGTTTCCTCTCCTAGTCTTCTGAGGTTTTGTCTTGTCTTTGGCTTCGCCCTGCCAACTTTGCTTCTTCAACTTGGGAGTACTCGCTTCTATCTCCATGTTCTTCCCCGTCTTCTTGTACTCGTCTGTGCTTCGGATTTGAAGGATATACTGCTGCTCCTCTACATCGACTTCTCTTCTCAAGTCGGGATGGAAATGCGACACCATTCAATTTCACTCTGCCGAGTTGAGCAAATTCAACCCAAGGTAAAAGTGTGCTACAAATGGCACAATGTAATGTGGAGGTGACTTATCTTGCAAATTCCACACTATTTGTTGCGTCCTTCCATAGAAGCACCTCGCCCAATTGAGTGGTTCTCCTGCAAACAATTTATGAAAGAATACCGCTTGGTGTTTCATCACATATGTCGTTCTCTCCGGCTTTAAGATGGCCATGAGAGCACTCACAATCCCTCTCTTCATTGGATCCTTGTAACTCTCAACCTTGTATCCATTCTTTGTTTGCTTTGAAGAGAATGCATCCCTCACTTCTTGGGTTTCTTTGGCTACCTCTCCTTTCTCCAAGAACGTGGCCCCTTGCTTTGCACATGCCTCTCTTCCGAGTACTAATCTCCAATCCGACTCTGTCCAGTGAGCCGGATTTCCTCTCTTCCCCTCTTCCTCAAGGCCATCAAGACACTTGCTCTCGATGATCTCAGTCATGAAACTTGGAAAACTAACATTCCAGTTCCATGCTAAGAACGTAATCCAAAGTTGGCTCAAGACTTTGATTCTTGCGATTACGTCTCACCTCCAAATCGCATGATTCCTCACTGCAAATTTGGAGTTCTTTCCTCCTCCCATCTCTCCTGCTTTCTCACTGTCTCTCGGTTTCACTCTCTCAACTTTTCCCTTACACACTAGCGCGTCTTCAACTCTATTTCCCTTCCCACGATCACTTGCAAGACGACTTCTCAATGGCGAAGGAAAATTGCTCGACATTGCTTCGTCGTGAGCCCAATTTTTATAGAGTAGTGCTTTCTTCATCTCTCTTCAATTCGAGTTTCTACCAAGAAATCACACCTCTTGCATGTGCCTATCAATGTCAATCGTACTTCACGCGTATGGGCCGCCTGTTTTGAACAATCCGTTCTTGAATTTCTTGCCCCGACAAAAGGTTATTAGACTGAATTTGCCTTGGGTTGAGCTCCCTCCGATACAAAGACTCCTTACTTCGGGTTGTATGCTGACAGGGCATTTCTGAGTACTTTGCCTTATGACCCAAAGTCACTTTACTTTGGGTTTCATCCCGAAGACTCTTTTCTTTGCCTTCTTCGGCCATGCAAGCGCAATCCGACTTCTCTATACACTTCTTCTTCTCTATTTTGAAAAAAACAAAAAATGTGGGCACCACAACACTCAAAAGATATTTTAGATGTGGAGGATCTTGAATTTCCCTAAGCCAAATTTAGCTTAACTCAACCTTGATTGGAGTATAATGAAATGATGAAGTATTAACAATGGTAGAACGTTCATCTTTTTTGGCATGTTGGTGAAATTAAGAGATAGAAAAAATCGATATCTTTACCACATAGACTTAAGTAAACCTTGTGATAAACTTAAGACCAAGGTACATAGAAATATTTTTGGGTGTGGTAGTAGCAAATGCCTAAGACAAGCAAAAACCAGGTCTGAAACCAAAGAATAATGGAAATATATGAGAGTCTTGAGGAAAAGAAACCAAGAAATGATGATAGCTCCTACTTTTAGAGAATTTGAAGTACAATAATGTGACTTTTTGTTGGAGGTGGCCATCAGTGTAATTAGAGAGCAGGAAAGTACATTCAGAGGAGAAGAGTAAGTTGAGAGCAAGGTGTTTAACAATCTAGAGTTAACAAGGGGTTTTAAAAACTAAACTTACAAAAAAAATTGCACTTTTATGAATACACATCAATTTTATTACGGATACACAAAAAATTCAATTTTTGTTTGATTCGTTGGTTCATATAATTGTATATAAGGGAAATAAGTTTTTAGGATTTGGTTTATTTTTAAGTTCCGAGTTGATTTAGCACAGAGTTGCATAATGGATTATGTCACGCCATTTATAGTGTCGCGTCTAGATTGCTTGGACATTGGAGTTGCAGTGATAGTAGTTAGAGTTATTTTAGCAATTTCTCAAAGACTACTTTCCGACGGTCAAACTTCATGTTTGGGGTACTGACTTCACGGTGAGGCCCACTATCACTTTGCACCATTTGCACCATTGAGTGGACCATCAGCAAGACCATTAGGGTTTCAGACCTAGCTCAAGTACAGGGGTATACTTTTGAGGTGGAGTTCTAGAGAGCTCACTTCTCTGATGTTGAGCCTTCAAGCTCCTGGCTATGGTGGACAGAGGCCGGCAAGCGTCACCTAGATTCTCTTAGCTAGAGTGGGTGTGGCTTGATTGTAATTAGTGCCCAATTGTTGGCAGTTTATAGAGTGACAGATCAAGTACTGATTTGAGTTGAGTGGATTTGAGAGTTGTAAACAATCTGATTAAATCAAAGAAGTGAAGTTAGGGGGAAATTGGGTGCAGGAACTTTGAGTGTTGGTGGTATCTCCAAGCTTGGTGGATCGTTGGTAGCTCGATTGAAGTTCAAATTTTCCTTGGTGTGCAGAAGCTTGTCGCTTGATGTAGATTTGGCAATAAGGCGGACGGTGTGCGGAAGCACTGGCTAATTTTTGAGCAAAGAAGAAGCAATTTTTGAGCAATGATTGTGATTTTGAGCTTAGGAGGTGAAGGCAAGACCAATTTGTTGCGAGTTGGGCTCAGAAAGTAAAATTGAAGGTGGAGTTGGGAAGTTATTCTTGTGAATTTGTGATTTGGAGAAACCCTTGTTTTCAATTTGGCTTGAGTGAAGAGTTAGCAAGGGATTTAGAGGTCAACTAAATTTAGGGTTTACGTCAGATTTTGGATACATGTGGAGGACTTTTGCAAGTTTGGAGGAGTTCTGCCAAATTTTGGAGGAGGTTCAAAGTAGCAAGAAGAAAGGCCTCATTTGGCTGAATTTTGGCGTTTAGAGACTTTGAGGCATAGGGCTATGGGCCATGAGAGGCTACAAAGGCCTAGAAGGGCCAGCAAGCCAGCTTGCTAGCATGGGGCTAGCTAGTTAGAGTAGATCTTGGTCATTGGTTGGCAAAATTTGCCCATCCTGCTAGATTGTGCACAATAGGGTTTGACACTTAGATCTCTTGTTCCAAGGCTGGTGCCCTAGCCAACTGGTCACCCTCACTTGTCCTAGAGATTGTACCACTATTATCTATACACTTGTAGCTTTGGCTAGGAAAGGCAGTTTTATCCCATTCTTGGTGATTTTGGTAGCTTAGGACTAAGATACAAACTTCTTTTATGTCAAATGCCAAATGGTGGCAGAGTCAGTCCCATGTTGTTTTATGAGATGGAGGGTTTTTGTTTAGATTTCTTGTTGATTGGAATTGATTGTGATTCCTCTATTCTCTGTCTCCTATTTGTGCACCATGTTTGTGTGAGGTGCCTTCACTTTTGAGCGTTGGTGCTCTGGTGTGCTCTCGGTAGTGAGGCTAGAGTGATGACCAGTCAGACTATCTTTTTTTTCTCTCCGGTGAGGTAGGAAGTGATAACCTACAGATCGTGAGAGTGCGTGTTATGATGGCAGGTTACAGGTTGCCCTCTTCCTTAGTGTAGTTATCTTTGTTAGAGTTACATTAGTGGTGTTCCGTGGGTATTGGCACTTGGTGATGCTTGGTTGGTGTTGGCACTTGGTGGTGTTGGTACTTGGTGGGGTACTTGCGGTTGTGGTTTGCGGTTGCAATTGGTGGTTCCCGTTTACGGTTGCAGTTGTAGTTACTTTGTTACAACGGAGTTTGTTGAGGATTACAAAGGAGTTAGCCTTGCAATACACAGTGGGTTTACTTGGAGTGGTACTCGGTATCATCTTATATCTTAGGTCTCAATGAGGGAGGAGATTGACTCTGAGTTGAACTTTGACACAAGAGTTGATTCAGTTGAGAGTGCACTTGGTGTGTTTGTAATGTTGTTTATGGGGCCTCCAAAGGCCCTAGACATTACTCTGGTACAATGGGTACCATTGTGTTGGATGACTTTATCTAAGAATTTGATAGTTGATGTGATTTGCAGTAGATGCGGAACTCGACTTTGTTTACACCCTTCATAGCATGGAAGGAGTTGTTTCAGGAGTTGGAGGGTCTACCAATGGATGACTACCATGAGTTCAGGAGAGCTCATTTGGAGGAGATTGAGTTATGGAGACAATATTGGTCTCCAAACTATGTCTCTATCACTTTAGGTTTGGTGGCCAAAAGTAGATTGCTTGTACCTACGAGTTCTAGCTCGAGTAGTGTTGGTGGAGCTAGTGGAGGTGCACTACCTAGAGATAGTGCTACTACAAGTGGAGGTACTGTTGTAGGGGGTGGTGTGGTACCAAGGTTTAAACCCATGGTAGAGTTCTTCTTGTTTTTAAGGCAAAACTACCAAGGAGTGCAGATTGACAAGTTGAGGAGCTTGCATGAGTTCCAGCGGAAGGCTGGAGAGAGCCTATGTGAGGCATGAGGTGGCTGATCAGATTCACTTAGGGAGTTACTGAGGGCTAGGCAGTCCAGTTTTGGTATGGGATACTGGACAAGGAGTTGCGATGTAGAGTTTGTGATGCTACATTGTTATAGGCTACTTTGCCTACTTTGGCAATGGTCTTTGGTTTGGCTGAGCATATTGAGCTCAACATGGTGGAGATAGTGGTGACATCTGGATTTGGTAAGGAGACCTCATCCACAACTGTGACTTCTTATAGAGTGCAGCAGAGTGCACCACGCCTAGTTGGTTTTTGAGGACAGGGTGGACAGCCTAGATCCTATGGAGCGAGTGGAGGGCCTAGTGGAGCTAGACCCTTACCTTCATTTTTGGATGAACAGCAACCAATGAGTGGTAGTGTTGCTTGTCGGACTTGTGGTGGACCTCACCATAGGAGAGAGGGTACTCAAGGCAGGGGACCTAATACCTTTGGTGCATCATAGCCAGTATAGAGACAATGTGAGCATTGCCACAAATTTGGTCACACTAGTGATCGGTGTCTAGACCTACACCCAGAGTGGTAGGGCTGCTATGGCAGGAAGTAGAGGAGTTCCAGTTCATGGAGGACAAGGTGGTAGTAGAGGATCTACATCTAGTAGGGGTGCGGTACCTGCTCTTACTTCTGATACAGCTATGGCTACTCAGATTGAGCAGTTGGAGCAAAGATTTGCTAGTTTGGCCATTGCTCAGGAGGAGATCAGATTCGGGTGTTGAGGCTTCCACCTCATATGCTAGTGATAGAGATGCTTTGGACTTCATGTGCAGAGCAACTCAGGTGGATGCATATGTAGCAGTGACTAGGAGTGCAGTATGTGCTCTAGAGCCTAGAGGAGCATCAATGGAGTTGGACCCACAGAGAGGAGAAGTTGGGAGACAAGTCAGACTTCACGAGTCTTTCATGCTATCTGAGGCATTGTAGACGTCATCCATGGTTCCTAGACGTCCTAGTGCATGTGTGGTAGGTGGTAATGGAGTGCATGATGGACTACCTACTAGTCAGCCACCTACTACTACATAGACTAAGTCTAACACAATGTTTGGATGGCTCAACTGATTATGGCGTCCTTTGTTTTCAGCCAATGACATGTTTACATTGGGAGTTGACCCAGCCCCAATGATCCGGTTGGCTGCCACGCTTTGTGAGAGTAGGGATGATGCAGTTCCTAATACTAGAGCAGAGGTGGTTAGAAGTGGAGCAAACTTGGTTGAGGAGCATGGGATCCGTTCAACGACCAGTGGTTTATGGCAGGCAATAGTGGCTAGATTGGAGGAGTTGCTAGCTAGACCGGCCTTTGAGAGAGCATGGTTCACACCTGGTGTTGTCTTATTGGATAACCAAAGGGGGATTTTCTGTTTGGTGGGACCTTTAGGGAAGGTCTATGCACCACACAAAGTCTTGTTAGACTCTGGTTTGCAGCCCCTTATGTTGGAGAAGGTTGCAATTGTCGGTCTGGAGTGACGGAAGACCAATATGAAGAGGTGTCCATTTCAGATCCAGACATCTCTAGGTGGTAGTTTGACACAATACATCACATGTGGAGAGCTTGTTGTCCAGGTTCAACCTGGTCATCCAACTGATAGCTTGGTGGTGAGAGCTCAGGCTATTGTGACAATAGTTGAGTCATATGATGTGCTAGTTGGGGGAGTAGTGTTATACCTTATGGGTTTCAGCATTGACTATTGGGAGGAGATAGCCTCCTATACACCAGGTTGGCAATCTGGTGAGGGATAGGTTTTTTGCCTACCAGTGTGCTTTAGTAATGGTAGTCTTGGTTCACTATAGTCCGAGACCATGGCAACATCAGTTTTAGCTTTCAATGGTGTAGTTACTTGGCCTGGTGACTTGTTGGAGGGGAACGCCCATGCAGAAAATACTCTAGTACCAGAGGAGATCACTTGGATTTGAAGTACAAGTGGGATTGTTCCATCCACCTTGGATGTTCCATTGTGGAGTTCAGAGGAGGCATTGCAGTAGCATGCAGATCGGTTGTGCAATAGGCTTGGAGTGGAGCCTTTGTACCATCAAGAGATGAGTGTGAGGATGAGCTTCTAGAGTCGATTACTTTGACACCTTTGGATACCACACTCATTGCTTGGCAATACCCAATAGAGGGGATATGTCTATTGGAGTTGTACAGTGGGATTAGCACTAGACTAGTTGCAATATTATAGGCAGGTATATAAGTACATAGGTACTTGTATGTAGAGAGAGATGAGATTGCTAGGCAAGTCTTCCTACATCATGCGGCACACTTGGCCTATTGGTATCCGGAGTTATTACCGATGTCAACAATCAGAGGTTACCAAGAGGCCCTACCATTAGATATTTCCTTACTATGGGTGCATGATCTAGAGAGATATGGGCCTATTCACTTGGTGATTTATGGATGGCCATGTTAGGGACATACACGTGTTGGCCGACGTGTGGGTCTTCAAGATCCTTGTTTTGGTGTGTTTTGGGAGATGTTATGGATACTACAACATCTCCAGGTTCATCAATCTATTTCTCCAGCTTAGTTTTTGGAGAACATTCCTTTGATAGGTGATTCTCACACCAAAGTGGTGGCGAGTACACATCAGGTCCATTCTTGGATGAGACTTGCTATATTGTTAGATGCAGCCAAAGTGGGATCACGTGCTCATTGTTTTTGTCTTTGGTGGACAAACCTTTTACCCAGAGAGGTTTTATAGCATGCTTATGATGGGATTCAACAACTGACCACATCCTTGTTGATGATATCTTGGATGTTGGGCGTAAGTCTCAAGTAGTGGTAGTGGCTGATAGGTCACCTATGGTAGTGGTGAACCTAGTTGGATAGCCTAGAGCCACATTTCCCACACTCATGAGTCTCCTAGGCTCTCATGCTTTTTGAGAGGGAGGACTTGGACTTGTTTGGGACTCACAGTTACAACAATTGGTGGAGCCCAATGCTGATGAGAGAGAGAGAGCGAGCGATGGGTTTTTGCACCGGTATTACCGCTATTCAAGCAGTGTCAAAGGCATCCAAGCGTCAAGTGTTAGGTCATGTTATGGACCTGAACTTTTTGACTTGGATTATGAGCCTTGGCTTGGCAGAGCAACGTAGAATGTGCTTGATAGGCATCACCACTTGGACACATGTGAGCCACGTGTTGATCGAGACGATTCAGGCACATGTTGGGAGTGATGGACCGAGTCGACATGGTATTCTTGGGACACAACCAGTAGCTACTAGGGAGAGTGGTCTACTTGGAGTCCATCCAGGTGAGCGTGGGCTACTTGGATTACACCCTTGGTCCACTTGGGATGCAGCTAGAGGACGTGTGGAGCTTGCAACTAGAGTGGAGGGAGTTTTTCACATAGAGGTTAGGACCTCTAGTAGTCAAGGGCATGATACTACTGCTTCCAAGGACCTAGTGTAGCAGCCAATCAGTATGTCTTCCACTCTTATGACAATTACAGAGGATACTTGGGAGCCAGATCTTGGACCCAAGCTTACTAGAGAGGAAAGACAGAGAGTTTGGAGGTTTGTAAGGAGCTACACAAGTTATTATGCCTTCAGTATGAAGAATTTGGGTGCTCTAAAGGGACCTGGTATACAGATTGAGTTGACTAGCAATACACTAGTTTTTGATGTCCTTATCAATATAGTAATATGGAGAGGACATTGATTTAGAGCCGGAGTAGCAACCTTTTTGAGGCTAGTTTGGTGGAGATTTACATGGAGAGTATGCATCAGCAAAAGTGATGCCAGCCAAGAAGGATATGCATAGAAACTATACATATAAGTGGATGTGTGGAGATTACCGTCCTATCAACCAATAGACCAATGCTGATCAGTATGCCATGCCTGCACCAGAGGATATTTTTGATACTATTGGTTATGCAAAGGTCTTCAGTACTTTGGATCTTCAAGCAGGATATCATCAATTGTCGATCAGGGAGGAAGATAAGTCCAAGATAGCATTCTGGGCTATTGATCCTCACGGCAAGGATGTGTTATATCAGTGGAAGTTCTTACCGTTTGGGTTAAAGAATACTCCTGCTGAGTTCCAGAGGGTCATGGATAGGATCCTAGCTGGATTGGATTTTTCTTGGTGCCATATTGATGACATTTTGGTCTATAGCACTACTATGGAGGAGCATGAGAGATAGTTGTTGGAAGTGTTTGAGCGGTTGAGATCTCATAGACTCAAATTACATCTTGGGAAGTGTAGGTTCTTCCATGAGTAGGTTGAGTATCTGGGTCACGCTATGTACCTCGGAGGACTTAGTGTTTAGCAGACCAAGGTGGAGGCTATTGCACATATTTCTTGGCCTACAGATGTGAGCAGAGTGGGAGCATTCCTTGGGTTGGCAAACTTCTATCGCCGCTATGTTAGAGGATTTAGTGCTATTGCCAAGGCCTTGATGAACCTAACTAAGCTTACACAGGAGTGGTGTTGGGGAGATGAGCAGGAGAGAGATTTTGTAGAGCTCAAGGAATGGTTGACATCTACTCCTATTTTGAGGAGACCGATCAGAGGACGACCATTTCAGGTTCATACTGATTGGAGTATGTTGGGGCTTGGAGCGGTGCTCACCTAGCATGATGATGAGGAAGAGGAGTTTGTGGTGGCCTATGCTAGTTGCTCCAACAATTCAACTGAGGCAAAGTATAGTTCATATGAGGGAGAGTGCTTGGCAGCAGTTTGGGCAGTAGCACATTTCCAATGTTACCTATTTGGTAACCCCTTCACTCTCATCACTGATCATCAATTGCTGAAGTGGTTGATGGAGTCCAACAAGCTTTCAAGGAAGCTTGCATGATGGGCTCTGATTTTACAAGAGTATGATTTCATGGTTGTTCACAAGCCTAGAGTGGTGAACTATGATGCAGATGGGTTGAGTAGAAACCCATGTCCTAGCCAGCAGGATCAAACCATAGCACATTGGCATGGTGAGACAGATGAGAAGATGGTGCTAGGTTGGCATGCATTGGCCTTTTTGTGTATATTTTTTGAGACTTTGGTGGTATCTCTCTCAACGCATACAAGAGGAGGTATTGAGGTCATAGATCCAGAGAGTGAAGATATTGGTATAGTTTAGCGAGACATTCATGATGATGTCTTAGTGATGGACTATCTTTGCACTAGTGTTGTGGGTGGCACAGTTGAGGCCAAGGAGAGAGACAGTGTTCTTCAGCAAGCCAGACAGTTTAGATTGGAGGGCAAACACCTTTTGCATGTATGGGAGGATGGTAGAGTGTGAGTAGTACCACTTCCATCTTAGAGACCACAGTTGGTTCGTCATGCTCATGAGGAGCTAGGACATTTTGGAGTAAAGCGTACATATAGCTTACTCTAGAGTCATTATTGGTGGCAATGTATGCAAACCAAGGTACAGCAGTTTGTTGCCAAATGTGTGGTTTGTGACCGAGTTAGAGCATCATTCAATGTTCCTATGCCATAGTAACACCCATTACCTATCATGAGATTGGGGTACCGTTGGATTTTGGACTTTGTTGGACCTTTACCATTGATTGTGAGACATCATTGGTATGTTTTGGTGATGGTGGAGCACTTCTCCAAGTGGATTGAGTTGGTGGCACTTCCTGACAAGTCTAGTGAAGGGACAGCTTACTCGTTCATGGATTGATTTCTTAGTCATTTTGGTGCACCAATTGAGGTTTTGACTGATCAAGGTACAAATTTCTTGGGGGAGTTTCAGGTCTTGTGTGACAAGGCTTTGATTGATCACCGTACTACCTCTTGAGATCACCCTAAGGTAGATGGCTTAGCAGAGAGAGTGATTCAGACGATGAAGAGAGGATTGCAAAAGTATGATTTGCAAAGAGGCCACTTGAGAGATTGGGATCTCCAATTACATTGGTTGGCCATGGGCTATTGACTCAGCCAGCAAGCCTCCTTAGCATCCTTCTCTCCTTACTTCCTACTCTATGGACGAGATACAAATTTACCTACAGCCATTTGTCAAGATGCTACTGTAGTTTTGGACTTGGATGACCCAAATGTGTGGATGAGAGCATGTTCTCAGCGGGTAGAGATCTTTTGTAGAGTGATGTCGATGGCCTTTGAGAACTTGGTGATTTCTCAGCATGGAGATACTTTACGCTATGCTACCATTCAAGGAGGAGGTTATAGACCCTCATTCCGTTGACCTCATCCAGGAGACTATGTATATCTATAGAATACAGCACCTATAACACTTGATGTTTTGACAGGCCGCACTATCTTGAGAGTGTGTGAGGTTTTGCCATCTGGAGTCCTTGTGTTGGAAGGACGTGATGGTGTTGTTTGGAAGATCATGTGTGCAATTGTGCACCATGCCACCTCCCAAACATTGATGGTACTATGGACCCAAGCTTAGCACTTGTACGTGCAAGCTTGAGGTGTATGTTATGTGGCTCTTCTAGTGGAGCTGCTACTATGTTAGTGTGTAATAGTTGTTTGAGAGGATGGCATATGGCATGTATGACTCCTCTTCTCATGTTGATTCCTTAGGGACAGTGGTTATGTCCTAGATGTACTTGACCTATAGCTAGTTCATTCTTTATATGGTATAGATTGCAGACAGGTGACTAACAATGGGGCTCCATAGCACCCGGCCTCCTGATCTTTGCCCATCATAGGGTATACCATATACTTAGAGTAAATGGCTATCTGGAGTTAGAGGGACCTAACCGCCAGCTAGGGGGGCAATTATGGCACTTTAGAGTCTATGTATGACTTATGTGTGAGTTGTGCTTCTATAATGTATGATGTTGACAACAATGTATGTTGTATAGCGATGTATATATGCATGATAGTTGTCACATCATTTGTAGTGTCTCATCTAGATTGCTCGACACTAGAGTTGTAGTGATAGTAGTTAGAGTTATTTCAGCAATTCCTCAAAGACTACTTTTCGACGGTCAGATTTCATGTTTGGGATACTTACCTCATAGTGGGGCCCACTATCACTTTGCACCGTTTGCACCATCAAGTGTGCCGTCAGCGGGACTATTAAGGTTTCAAACCTAGCTTGAGTCCAAGAGTATACTTTCGAAGTGGGGCTCCAGAGAGCTCACTTCTCTGATGTTGAGCCTTCGAGTTCCTAGCTATGGTGGATAGAGGCCGGCGAGCGTCACCTGGATTCTCTTAGCTAGAGTGGGTGTGGCTTGACTGTAATCAATGCCCAACTGTTGGCAGTTTATAGAGTGACAGATCAAATATTGATCTGAATTGAGTGGATTTGAGAGTTATAAACAATCTGATTATTATGGCACTTTTGAGTCTATGTATGACTTATGTGTGAGTTGTGTTTCTATAGTGTATGATGTTGACAGCGATGTATGGTGTGTAACAATGTATATATGCATGACAATTAGGTGAGATATCTTACAAGTAGTACTTAGTATTATGCTTGTCAAAGATAAGAAAGATCACAATCTCAAGATATTGCATGGGACATCATAAGAAGAAGAATGACTTTGCAACAAGAACAAGACTTTTCAAATTTTGAATAGCTTCATCCATGGTGAATTTATTCCATCAAAGCTTCCTCCTTGTGCTATTTGAGTTTCCAAAGTTCAGGTGGTGCAATTTGATAGAAATAGGTACTTTTTCAACATAAAGGTAAGAACTATGTTCGTCTAAAACAATGGACAACATTGCATTTGCAAACAGTACCTAGGTGCTCATAAATAATCGGACCAGTCGTCTTTGCAAGATTACTTTATTTACTTTAATTTAAAGAAAGAACAGCCAGAACCACACATGAACAAATGAGAGACCCTCCTATGCGGTATGTAGTGGATGTCAAAAGGGAGAAGGAAAGAGACCACCATCAAGATTCCCAAACTGGGAGATGATACTAGAAACAAAATCAAAAGTTTCCTCATTACTCTCTATAGTGGGAATTGGAGATGTTCTCTATTTTGTGATGGTTATTGTGATATGAATACTGAATCATCATTTCAATGATGTGCAATAGATCAGTTGGACGCTTGACACGATATCAGAAGTAGTCAAGCAGTCTTACGAGGTGAGCAAAATAATACTAGGGTATTGACAAGACGCAAATCTTGAAGAGTGTGTGGAACACTAGCTAATAAGGGAGTTATGTGCTTTAATTCATTCATGTCATAAAAAATTGGTGATGGGAAAGAGGCGAATAGAGGGAGAATAACATGAAGACCTTTACATTGAGAACGGATGAATGTAGATTATGATACTCTTAAATCTTCGATACAACGGGGCGTCATAAGATATAAGTAGCTGCTTTCTTTGCATATTCTCAAAATGTGCAAGATGAGGCAACGGGGTAGTGGAAAATGGCAATCCACAAGATATTTGCTCACACATGCATGTCACACACGCAAACACTTGAAAGAGATGGATATTATAGAGTGCTAAACCCACATACAACTTCCCACACTTTAAGTTTCATGTACGGTATCCTAGCAATAAGTGAATGTACCTTGTGTACCTTAGAAGAAATTAATAAAAAGGTGACAATCAAAATTAATAGAAGAAAGGCGACGGCATAGGAAAAACGAAGGAGGGGAAGACCCCATCAAGCCGTACAAGGGAGAGACAAAAAAGGTAACATGGGGCTAAGTCCCAATAGAGTCAAAATTAATTGGTTCTAAGATGATTCAATTCAATATATCTTGGTTAGGTATGGACTACTTGAGTTTGAGATTGTCTAAGAATGAATTTCTAGTGATTCAAACCATTTCATTGGAATTCATGCAATTCCATTGCAAATGAATTCCTAAAGCCTTCGAAGTTCTAAACCATCCTGAAGTAAATTATGTATCTAATCTAAATGATGATTGATGAAAGGAAGGATTGCTATTCAGATCACCCTTTATGTTGTGTTTGTTATCGTTTAGTCTGAACTTGATTAGTTAGTAGCATTTTTTAAGTTTTCAAAAGGTGTGGATGACTTCGAGAAATGGCTCTCTCTCCACTGAGTAGGATCATAAAGACTCAATAGGATAGTCTTTTACAAGAAAATTTCGACTCAGAATCGATCCGTGCTGGATTTCATGCAATGCATCTCTCCACCACTGCGGACTGGTGTTTGGGCTGAATAATAAGCTACACTGTTGGAAGAACAAAGGTTGTTAGCATTTCAGCATTAGCAGAACATGTTATGTGAACAGCAGCGATGGAGAGGCGACGACTTTGCATATGGAAACAGAATGAATTAGAGCAGTGATTCGCAGAATTGCAGTACCTATATGAATATAATCCGATAAACACATGCCAAAACAACTCATACCCACATGCAAAGACATCTCATACCAGTTACACTTTTGCGGTTTCAGGACGATCAATAATAGGGCCCACTGTCTGTCTGAGTCATTCGCAATTCTCAGTTTATGTTTGATAGCTGGATTTCAAGCTCTAGAAATCATGATAGACTAAATTCCATAATTGATGACTGTAATTGATGAGTCTGTTCCTTCACCATGCCTTCACTAGCAAACATGCAAGTTGAGCTGCACAACAAGTTCTAAGTGCGGTTTAAAGAGGATGAGTCAAAACACTCTTTGTTGACCAATGTAACATCGAACATGCCCGACATGTCAAGGATTATCTCGAGGGTAAATGTCTATCAATCTGAGGACCCAGTCGTCCAATGGTATCTTCCTCCGATAGAGGACATAACGGCTTCGACAAGTACGGGATGACAAGCTTAATTATCTTCGACTTCCATGCACTTACATACACAAGCGTATGTATAGTTCAAACTGTTATCTACCCCCAGAAGTATTTCGTACGGAAGGAATAACTCTAATTAAGTCGATAAGCTTTTCTGATTCATTCCGGAACCAAAATTACCATCGGTGCAGAATTTCATGCACAACTTACAGCGCAACATAATTGTCAAAATTACAGTTCATTCGGGGGTAGAAGAATTCCCTGAGAAGCGGTACCTCCTATTCTTGATATAGATACCATGTGCTGACGTGATCTGTTCTCTGCAATGTTCAACTAATTCTACGGACCAAGTCTTCTGCAGCTCATGACGATCGGGATATTTCAAGTCCCCTCCAGGGTAACCAACTCATCCAGATTGAGAGAATGAATTTCTTTTGCTGAAGTAACTCCGCACCAACTTGACCAGACCCTGGATCTTTTAGCGAGATTCAGGTTTTGAGGTTTAGACGAAACTCCTCGACGCTCTAGATTATGCTGGTTTGAAACGTCTTCCATAAATGAAACGGTACCCGAAATTCCCAAACAATTAAATAAGAGATGAAGGTTGGATTGGCTCTCGGTCAAGTAGCATCTAGTTTACAACGCCTCCAGTCTTCTACTAGGACCATAGGTGGGGCGGGATAGGGACTGGAAAGCATCTCCAATTGGCAAGTTGCTGGGGGGCACGAACAAAGTGCCCAAATCTCCCCGAGCAAGATCCTCGTTTGACCAAGTGTATGTCATCTTGATGAAAGAATATTAAGTACTGGAATGTAGAACCCGTTGTAGGCAGCCCAATTCCATACCCACCTCTGACCGGAATGTGTCATCTTGAATGGAAAAATATAAGTAATTGGGATCGAGGCTCTCTGCTTGCCCATCATGTTTCTACATCTATTAGACAGTAAGGAAATTTGGGAGGAAGCTTCATCACCGCTGCTTTACCGATGGGTTCAACTTTCACCTTTTCAAATATGCTTTTCCCCAAAGCATAACCCAAGGCTCTAGCCACTGGTACTGCAACTGCATTTCCAACTTGAATGTATCTGTGGGAGAACAAGGTGGTCAATTATTCAGGACTTTAAACGTTACAAGAGTCAAGAAGCTGATAGGGAACGAATGAGGAAAGAAACCCACCTCTCCTTTACATTGCCATGCAACTTATACCAGTCGGGGAAACCTTGCAGACGGGCATTTTCTCGAATTGAGAGAGTACGATCTTGGTTCGGATGTAGAATAGCCTAGATAAGAGCCAGTAGGTAAGTACCTTCAGTAGAAAATCTTGCTTGAAGCGCAACACCTCAGGATTCCTCTCAATGACGAAGCCAAACTGAAGCATAAAGCAAGGAAACAAATACTAGTTAACGGGATATCACTGTTCTTTGTAAGCTTGTTGAACGAGAAATGTGGTGCTTTAGCGTACTATATTGTGAGGCTCCGCTCGTGTAACCACAGTTGATACGGTTTCATCCCACCATAGTCTCCCAAAAGGCCTGAAGGACAAGTCAAAGCTTAGGTTGATATATTTTTCATGTCCAATGAACATTGTGCGAAAAACTCAATCAGAGTATTTTGCCACAAACTTACTTTAACGATTTTCCTTTCACAAATGTTATTGCATACTCCGGAACCTGCATCAAGATCCAATACAGTAGGCATGATTGTCTAGTTAGATTTGCGTGCCTTGTGTTCCTTATATGAGAGCTCTCCTACACATACCACGAGTATCGTAGGACCTAGAATAGATGTACTCCGAACAGAGTTAATGCATAGGGGACTGAGCCCGTTCCGAAGAAATACCAGTGACCCTCTCTTGAAATCTTAGACAATGCAATTATGTAGAAGTAATGTAAGTAGAAGCGTTCAAAGGACAGTGCACGTATGAAGTGTATCTTAATTAGGACAGCTTTTTCTAGCATGACGGAAACACACGTCAATACTACGAGCAGCCAAAATTGCTGCCACCATATCCAAAAGCAACGTGTCCAAAACGTGGTCTGTCAATCTCACAGCACTCTGGTCTCTAAACCCTAAAACCTACCTCTGTCAATCTGAGTTTTCAGTTTCTCAAGTTTTATAGTCATGTAGGGATCTAGTTCCCTTTAAATTACATCCTGGCCTGAGAGCTCTGTGAACTACATAACGGAAGTAAAATCACCATGCCAAATTGTGATAAATATTTGTAATGGAATACAGACCGTTGTAAACAACCCAGTTCCATATCTACGTCTGACAAATGATGATACATAAATGGGAAAGGCAAATGAACTCTGTTTAAGCCTTGCGACAAAATATAGAGAGAAGAAAGAAAGAAGTAGTAGTAGTACACTTCAATGGTACATTTGTTGCATCATAACATCAGTAGAATTGAAGGAAGAACAATACCAGTGGCTTTCCCGATGGCAACAGTATTCTTTTCTTCCTGTCTACGTCAACGGTGCCATCAGGTAAAATTTTGATTCCCTCCAGGTCACGGAAGTTGGCCCCCTGCATAAATGTACACAGATTTCTTCTAAGTAACTGGGGAACG
Source organism: Lunularia cruciata (assembly GCA_948567375.1). NCBI lineage: Eukaryota > Viridiplantae > Streptophyta > Marchantiopsida > Lunulariales > Lunulariaceae > Lunularia > Lunularia cruciata. Next base: position 49,999,513 of record OX419759.1, read on the forward strand.
GACATATCATACAATCTGGCACTTTTGGCCTTCAGTCGAGAAAGACCTTTAATCTATGCAGCTGTATCTACCGTCTAGGGGTGCCTAGCTCCTCCATGTCAATCTTGAACCTCAGTTGTCAATAATTGATAACTGGGGAGGTCAAGATTGTCAAATTTATCCATTGTTGTAACCGCGATGAAGAACAAAGCTGGCATACTAAGGCTAACAAGTCGAGAGGAAACTGCTAAAGAAACACAGTTACAAATACAGGCCAAAGCTGCTCAAGCTTTGGCCAGAAGGACACAAAGCCTGCAAACAATAAAGACTACAGGGGAAGCCACTATCAAAGCCAGTCTAAAGCTGGGAGTGCTCTGGACAAATTTAAAGCCTCGTCGCAGCAAGTAGACATAGCGAGTCAAAAGTTGGGAATGCTAAAAGACAAGCTTAAAACCTTCCAGTAGCAGATAGACGTATCCAATCAAAAGTTAAAAATGAAAAAGGAGCTTAAAGCCTTCCAGCAGCAAATGCACATATCCAGTCAAAAGTTGAGAGTACTTAAAGACAAACTTAAACTGAGTAGAGCGGAATCCAAACACAAAGAGTGGAATAAATTTCAGCAGAAATGCACATTCAGTGCATATCAATGTCAGATGATTAAACTCATCAGAGCACATTCAATCACTCGGTACTTCTAACTACAGGGGATCATATTGACAAGTAAACATATCCGGTCAAGAGTTGCTCAAAGCCTTCCAAAGCAACTAGATATATCCAGTCAAAAGGTTGGGATTGCTGAGAAACCAGCTTAAAGCCTTCCAACAGCACGTAGACGTGGAGTGCTAAAAGACAAGCTTAAACTGAGCAACGTGGACTCGCAAGGAGTGGAATGAATTTCAGCAGAAAATGCACCTTTGAGTGCATATCAATGTCAGATGATTAAACTCATCAAAGCAAATTCAGTCACTCGGTAATCCTAAATAGAGGGGATTATATCAACAAGTAAACATATCCAGTCAAAAGTTGGGAGTGCTAGAAAATACGCTAAGCCTTTCAGCAGTAGCAAGTAGATGTCTCCAGTCAAAATTCGGGAGTGCTGAAAACAAGCTTAGAACCTTCCATCAGCAAGTAGAAATATTTAATCAAAAGTTGGGAATGCTAAAAGAAAAGCTTAAGGCCTTCCAACAGCAAGTAGACATATCCAGTCAAAAGTTGGAAGTGCTAAAAGACCAGCAACGTGGAACTGAGCAACGTAGAATCCATACGCAAGGAATGGCATCAATCTCAGCAAAAAAATATACCTTAAAGTGCAAAGAGAGCCTACACAACCCGGTTTAAAAAGGGGAAAAGCGAGGATGCAACTTTAGAAAAGTGCAAAGCAAGAGGACGCTAGGTTCCATATTCATTAGCCGTTTCACGTAACTAAGGTTCCTGCTAACAACGAATACGGAAAAACGCATCCAACTATTTACGGAACTGGTCGTCCCAGGTGATACTACTGATAGTCAACGGGGTAGATCGTGGTGACTGCAACTAGATTTAACATGTGCATTTTCAGCCAGACCTTTCTCTTTGGAATTTTGCAAACTCGTTGATGATCGTCAGTAGATAGATTGAGACACCTGTGATCGTAGAGTTTCGGTTTTCCTTCTGCTCTTGGTTTCGGTTTCCGATTGAGCACTGCGACAGTCAAACAACAAACAAATTTTTAGTGCACAATATCTTCCGAAGAACAGCCCGAGAATTAGAAGGTTGTGACTTTTTCACAAATAGGCTTGACATTTTCTATGGCGTTACGGTTAGTTTTGTAGATGAGAACGCACTAAACGAGAACAATGTTGTACCGTCAAATTATAATGAAGATAAATAAGAGAATGGGTTTAGGGTTTAGGGGTTTAGGGCAGGGTTTAGGGTTTAGGGTTGGACACTGCCTTAAACACTGTCTTATGTTGGACACTGCCTTAAGAATGTCTAGAAGTAACGATAGTAGAGTATATCTTTCCTAACTTCCATTAATACAAAATGACAACTTAGTGAGAAGATAATAGTTGGACATACATCAAATTATATTTCTGTGTATAACATGAAGGTTTGGTACATGGGTCACAATGTTGGATCATCTGATTTTTTAATTAGGAATTTAGTGCATGGGAATAGCCTTTAATTGATTATGTGAATAACATTTTGAGTTTTAAGCTTAGAAACAAGGCCTTAAATAATATTTTGTGAGGTAGAATAATATATATTATGATTTTAGGAATATTGCTGTGAATTTTCAAGATCAAATAGTTCTCATAGGTTGTGTGATACTGAGGTATTTCTATGTTGGAAATTGTCAAAGTACTTATAAATTCATTAAAAATTACTTTTAAGGAACGTTTTTTACATTTTAAACATTCTTGAGATGTTTAAATTCATGATAAACCTTAGTTCAAAATTTCAAGCAAATCCGACTTCTAGAACTCAAGATCCTCTTTTTGGAGTAAGTTACAAATCTCAAAGTACTACAAGAATGTCTAGAAGGAACGATAGTAGAGTATATCTTTCCTAACTTCCATAAATACAAAATGACAACTTAGTGAGAAAATAATACTTGGACATATATCAAATTATATTTCTGTGTATAACATGAAGGTTTGGTACATGGGTCACAATGTTGGATCATCTGATTTTCTAATTAGGAATTTAGTGCATGTGAATAGCATTTAATTGATTATATGCAAATTATTTAGAGTTTTAGACTTAAGGCCTTAAATAATATTTTATGAGGTAGACTAATATCTATAGGATGAATCTATTTTCAGACCGTGTAAAATGAATGAAGACTTATGTAGGAGGTTGATTTGGACTTTAAAATTTTATTTGAGTCTTTTATATTCATTTCATTAATGAAATAATGCATAATAGGGTGGTTAATACCATACATTACATCAATAAATAAAAATGACCCTAAACCCTAAACCCTAAACCAGTTCAAGGCAGTGTCCAACATAACAGCCAACAAATTGCTACAGAATCTTCCATTATATTTTCGTACCATATTTCGGGGCGCGAATTAGTCTCTGGAATACTGTCAGAGGGTCTTTATCGTAATCCATCTCATCATTCTTGTCATCATTGGTGATCTGGGTGCCACCATCGCCGACATAAGTACATACGGAACATGAGAAAGAATTCTAGGTACATTGAGTCCAAGGAAAGCATAATTGAACTTATAGCGTGTTTGCTCAAATTATTAACATGTACATCCAAGAAATGTCTTCTGAGGAGCTAACGCTTACCTTTGGAAGATCAGAAATAGCATCCTTGAGAACCAAGGCATCCTCCAAATGAGGAGACTCAGTATCATCATAAGCAACGACGTTTCTCTGCATATCATTAGCGAGGTTATATCCTAGAAAAGGTAGCACATGGGTCCAGAGCATCATAATAGGATAGAATGAAGGTAAACCGAGTTTGGACTGACCCTGGCCACGTATAGACAGTAACGTACAAGCTTTGAAAGGAGACTGATACAATACCTCCCATGATTGAGGAGCATGACCACGCGAGACCACTGAGTGAGTGGGCAAAGGATAGGCGGGAAGGTTCTGCGATCAAGGATCAAATCAGTGAGACATTCATTGACTCGAATTGAAGAAAATGCTATTAGGTTCGAATGGCTAGATCTCGATCAAAATAACGTTCCCTTCGTACTTATGGGTTATCTCTAGTTCGCCCTCAAAGGCACATACGTCAAAAAATGTTCATATGTATTGACAACCTCTAGTCTTCCTATCCGGGCTGTCACCTGAATAATGAGCAATCTTAGAAAGTCAAATTTGGCGTACTTTTAATTTTTCCACCTATTATCAGTACATCCTTACGAGTAAGGCAATTCATCACAGCTTCAATCAACAGTCCCATATTGATTATTGATTTTCCCTGTGCAGTGCTTATAACATCACAGATCGTTGTATACACATCCCATAAAGTTTCGGATTATCTACTCCACAAGGGAGAGTACCCACTATGGAACCGAGAATGGGCAAATGAAGTGCAAGCGTGGACGTATGCAAATCCAAATGCATTGCATTTAAGGAAATGGAAATTAAGTCAATCTAACAATACCAAGATATGCAGAAGTAAGACATGGGAAATGGGAGCAGAAGCCATTCGAAGAACGGGAGATCCAGAACCTATAGTGGATACTGTCTGCTTTCTTGACGTATTTCCTTTTTAATTGCAATTTCTTATCGAATTACAATAACCAAGTAAAGAGCCTAACTAGACAATTATGAACTGTTGAGGATTTGATATAGAGAAATGAGAACAGAAGCCGAGGAACGGGAGATCCAGAAGTCATTGAATGCAAATGAAATGCAAGATATGTGAAGTTTACAAGATAGCGAACGTCTTGATATGTAAATATTGTTGAGGATTCGGTAAGTTTAATTATAACTTTTAGATTTGTGAAATAGAATGTAATGGATTAACCTATTCATATTGTAGTCACTGCGAGTAACGTCTCTCTAGAGAAACCAAAACCACTGAATAATACCTTTCCTGGAAGTAAATTCAAGTATGGAGTAGAATCGTTTATGAACGAGGGCTTGGGACCATAATTAATAACAGCAATACGAAATTATAAATTGGCCTTTGACCATTCTATCTTCACTCGGTATTCTCGTAGTCGATTTCGTTCAGTAATATGAAATTCTTAATATTTATAAGACGTAGAAAGAGTGCTCAACGATTCTTATATCTCCTTACAACGCATTAAATACAGTACAATTACCTTATTAACATACTCATAAATAGAAAGGGGTCCTAATTCCCATCATCTTTTAAGTGCAGATGAAAGTTAAGTATGAATGTGTGCAAATCAATAGCAACTTAGGAATGGAAATTCACTAACAATAGGAAGATAAGCAGAAGGTAAGCCGAAGTAAAGATATGACTGAAATATCTCATGAGTAACACCTGCAGAGAACTACTATAATGGTGTGACCACTGGCATGAGTAACATCTGCAGAGAACTAGTATATACCATTTTGTAACCACAAACAAGACGCATACGATTAAGCATCTGAAATAGAAAGTCGGGTAGTAACCATGAACCAGAGAAATATCGACACTATATACAAGTAGCATGCATCGAATCAACGGTAACTGATAAACGGTGCATGTAGAGAAATAAACTCAAAAAGGGAATCAATGACTTAACGAGGCAGACGAGAAAGGTTATGTTAATCAGAAGTCAAGATTCGTGTAGAAGTTTTGAAATCGAATTCGTGGAAGATCCGAGAGTCAGGCAGACCGAGAGTTATAAAATCGCTCATCAAACGGGAGATCCAGAACTCATTGAATGCAAATGAAATGCAAGATATGTAATGTATACAAGATATGGACCATCTGATCAAATGACAGTATCAATAAACGTAACCTGGAAACATATCAAGGTGACACCTATATGAAGCACAAGAGGACTGGATATGCGGAAATGAGGACAGAAGCCATTCGATGAGCGGGAGATCCAGAATTCATTCTGATGAGATGCAAGATATGTAATGCATGAGAATATCTGATCTGATCGAAATCAAAGCATAAGTAAAAGTAACCTGGAAACATTAGAGGACTGCATATAGAGAAATGAGGACAGAAGCCATTCATAAAGCGGGAGATCCAGAACTCATTGAAAGCAAATGCTGTGCACGATATGTAATGAAAACAAGATAACTAACATCTGGTCGAATTAAAGCATAAGAAAATGTAACCTGGAAGCAATGTAATAGCAACACTTATATCCTAGTTGCATGCATCGAATAAACGGAAACAGGACACCTGCATATATAGAGAAAAAACATCATCGAACCAAAGCCTAAGTAAATGTGAGTTGGAAACAATCTAATAGCAACATCTATATCTGAGATGCACGCACCGAAGACACCGAGACAGAACACCCACATAAGTAGAAAAATAAAATCAACGAGAAGAAACAGCGACTTATGGAGCCAAATTTAAAAGATTGAGATAAACAGGAGTCAAGTAGAAGTCTGGAAATCGCAAGTCAAAGAAGATCTGAGAGTCAGAAAACGAAATGCATGCAAGATGTATGAGTCAGAGCACCGGAAGTATGAAATTGCTCAGAGAATGACGATTTAGGGTTTAAGGTTGCATACTTCCAAACATATTAAAATTTTATAATTTATGTGTGAATTTTATTAGGAATCTTTAACATGCATTTAATATCAAATTTTATTTTATTTTTAAATTAGAGAATACTAACTAGAATTCTTTGTACATTACCACGAACACCAACATTGAAATCCAGCAAAGTGTTTCGATAAAGTGTTAAAGATTTCTTGAGCACAAAAAGATTAAAGTACTTTACAGTAAAATTATGGGGCGTGTAAAAGAAGTTCTAAAGTGTGTGGGACGTACACCATAGAATTTGTGACACTAATTTTATAAATCGGTCTTCTTTTTCTCTGTAATTTTCTAGAAAATTTCTATAAATATCTGATAAGTTCAGTGTCATTGATTTGAATAATTATGCATTCCAAAATGACTGAAATCGGTAATTTTTGTAATAATTGAATTGAAACTCCCTGTTTTACACATTGTCTCTATCTATCTCTGTGCTGACTTAACGGACCGGTAGGCCGAGCGATGCGTCGGCGGATTGGATATAAAGAAGATGCCGTTCTCGAACGGGGATCCAGAAGTCATTAAATGCAAATGAGATGCAAGATATGTAATGAGATGCAAGATATGTAAAATAAGCAATATGGTAGACCTCTGACCGACCTACAGCATAAATAAACCTAAACTGGAAAACATGTGAAGAGTAAAACCTATATATGACCGACCGACAGCAAAAATAAACCTAAACTGGAAAACATGTGAAGAGTAAAACCTCTATATCACCTGCTTTGTACAGCGGAAACAGAACAAATCGTGATAGTAGAGAAATAAAATCGACATGATAAGCCAGAAGAGAAATATTCATATAGACCCAAGTAGGAAAACCATGTAGAAGCTAGGAAAACGCAAGTCGAGGAAGAACCTAGAGTCAGCCTACAACGAATGAAAACTTGAAAATGTGAGATCGCACAGAGGACGAGGGAAGGAAATTCGAGGAAGAGGGGGAAGAGAGTAAATGGTCTCTAGGCTGAGAAGGAACGAAGCATCAAGGACAGGATATATATAGGTATATGAGAGCAGAAGCCGTTCCCAGAACAGGTTATCCAGAACTCATGAAATGCAAATGATTCGGTAACCAAGATGTACGTGATGCACAATGCTAGAATAGCGATAATCCATAAGGTAGAATATATCGATTGTAACCTGAGCTAAAGGCATAATTGCAACAAATTGAGAATAACATATATCTAAAGGACCAGTAAACAACTTGAAATCGATAACAGCTATGCAAACGACTGCGAGAAATATAAAACGTTATGTAATAGACCACCAGTAATCAGTGCGTGAACCATGAAAATTAAAAACGTGGGCTGGAGTCGGGTAGAAACACTGTAGACACGGGAGGGCAAACCATGAATCAGGCAAATAGCGAAGGAAAAATAATAGGGAGGGAATTAACTGGGGAATGGAGGAATGGAACAATGCGAGAGGTTATGGATGGTGTGGCTGCAGAGACTTATCGAAGTGTAACGTGTAACGAGAGAGACGCTAAAGAGGCAGGATATTTAGTATATTGCAGCAAGCACTATAGACGCCTGAGTCCTGAGAAACTAAACAACTGAGGGAAGCAGAAGGCGGCCATAGTAAACCTCCACAAAAGCACATGCAACTTCATCAGTGCCTTACGCAGTGCCAAAGTAGCCGAGCTAGTGTCAGCACCCCTCATACCAAGTTTCTACTCGAAAACTCAGGAGTGCAAAGGCAAACTCGGTTGCTTGCTTAAAACAGTGCTGCTCAAAATAAAAAACACGTATGGCAGCAGATTGAAACTAGTGGAGCTTAAGTTAGAGGACTGGATATATTCTGGATGCTGGATCCCCGTTCGAAGAACTTCGAACGGGGATCAAGAACTCATTACATGCAAATGGTGTGCATGTGAAATGTAAATATAATATGTGCAACTCGAGATGAGAAATAAAACCCTAAAGAAGGGAAAGAATTTAACATATTTAATGCAAGGTTAAGCACAAACGAAATATTACTTTATCCTGATCAACAGCAGTAGAGAACAGATATACATCATGTAATTGATATACTGGATATAGGGATACATTGGGCAATTGACCACCTATAAGCACTGCGTGAACGAGGAAAATAAGCTATAGGACTGGATATGGATATAAGAGGCAGAAGCTGTTCAAGCAACAGGATCCAAAACTCATTAAATGCAAATGAAGTGCAGATGAAATGGCAATAAAATGAAAGTAGAGAACTGGATATTAGGACATGAGAGCAGAAGCCGTTCGAAGCAGGGGACTAGATATAGGTAGATGAGAGCAGAAGCAGGGGACTAGATATAGAGAAATGAGGACAGAAGCCGTTCGATGAACGGGAGATCCAAAACTCATTGAATGTAAATGAGATGCAAGATATGTAACGTTCACAAGATAACGAACATCTGATCGAATGATAGCATATATAAACATAACCTGGAAACATATCAAGAGTAACACCTGTGTACAAGTAGCATGCATCGAACAAGCGGAAATATAACAACAGCCCATGTAGAGAAATAAAATCAACAGGAAAATCTACGACTTAACAAGCCAGACGACAAAGATTACGATAACAGAAGTCAAGAATTATGTAGAAGCCTGGAAATCGAAAGCCGTGGAAGATCCGTGGGTCACAGCAGATCGAGGGAAATATGAAATATATATGAAATCGCTCAGAGATATGAAATCGCGATATGCTCAGAGATGTGAAATCGCTCAGAGAACGAGGGAAGTAGAGCGAAGCATTAGAGGACTGGATATGGATGTGCTATGAACACATGAGTCCCAAAATACCAAAACCAGAGGGACGCAGAAGGCAGTCATAGTAAACCTCCACGAATGCACATACGACTTCATCAGTGCCCAAGTAGTTGGGCGAATGCCAGTACCCCTCGCACCAAGTTTCTGTTCGAAAGCTCATGAGGAGGACTGGATATGATGACATGAGAGCAGAAGCAGTTCGAAGAACGGGGGATCCAGAACTCATTAAATGCAGATGAAGTGATATTGATATTAGGGGAAGAGAGCGAAGCGAAAGAGGACTGGATATGGAGAAATTAGTAAATGATAGTTTAGGGTCATATCATACTTTTATATATCTGATAAATGTGCTAGATTAACATGATAGTTGATGGAACTTTTATTATCAGTCATGTCAATCAGACAGTCGAAGATCAACAGTCATGTCTGTTCACCTTCTGGAGTATAAATGTTAATCTTCCAGAGCTTGCGTATGTACCTATTTAATCTCTATTCAGGGGTTATTGAAGCTAATGAAAAATTGAAAATAGATAAGAGCCTGTTTTCATTTTTTCATATGGTATCAGAGCTGAAGGCGTTGGAATTTTCATTAGTTGCTAAGAGACCCCTTGCACACAATTTCGAAATTCTGAGAGGATTGATATCTGTGTATCTAAAAAGGAAGAATTCCTTATTTCTACTCTTAGATTCTTTTTCTTCTCTGGATATTTGGAGAGATTTTCTCCACAACCCTCTGTGCTACACGTATGTCATCGGATATTGAAACTTCCATTAAATATAGAGCACTTACTGTACACGAAAGTATTTACTTGGAAGGCGGCAGTCGGCAACCCATTTAAGGCACTAAGGCACTGGTGGCATTCAGATCATCTTGAACAATGGACGAACGACCATTCTAACAGACGTTCCTTATGTTCCTGCACTGAAGAAAAATTTACTCTCGGTGTGCCAGATATACCAATCAGGTGGTAGCTTTGACATGAACCTTAATGGAATTGTCATGAAGAATGCTGCGGGAGAAACCATAGCTGAAGCACTTGGCAGTTCTTCCACATGTGGCATCCTCCAGAATACACTCCGGGGGCATTGATCTCTATTCAGGGAGACTATCAAGCTTTGTTAATGCATCTCAAACTCGGACACATTAGAATTTACCTTTCTGTTCAGCGTGTGCTCAGGCAAAGTCTTCACGGAAACCATTTCCCAAGACCAGAGCCACCTGTACTACAGATCTGCTTGGCCTCATCCATAAAGATATTTGCGGTCCATTGAGAACTAACACTGCATCGACGAACATTCAAGATACACCTATATGTACTTGATTTCGAGAAAATCTGTAAGGAATATCAAGCACTTGCTGAAAACTAACTTGATAAGAAAATCAAGATTCTTTGATCCAACAGTGCTATGACGGGAGATAGCCTTGATATCGGCCTTGAAAGGAGAGAGCCTTGATCGGACTTGGATTCTGCAGAGTCAAAGTCCTACCAAGGCTATCTTCCCTCATGGTACACCAATCCAACTCTGGTTTGATCATAAACTTAATCTCTTTCTATTTCAAATTTCTAAGTGCATTGCATATGTCTATGAGTCATATCTGATTGACATGACTCATCGATCATGTCAATCACACATGACAGATAGTCTTCTGGACCTGGCGTATGTACCTATTTAATCCCTATGTAGGGGTTATTAGAAGCTAATCGTACTGTCTATTTCAGTTTTTCACAAAGTGGGAGCAGAGGCCATCCTTAGTCCGAAGAAAAAATCCCCCGGGGGCCAGGGATCCAAACCCCACTCAGTATGGATCCGAGAACGTCCAAATGATGTGTATGAACTGCGAGTGAGAAAGCACTAACAACTTCACAATGACTTAGAGTATAGGACATGAACTACCTATGACATCCTAGAACACCTATGACAAACGAGTGTATGAGGACTGGGACTAAACTCTGCATTTTCTATGTCGACTTAAGTGAGTTAACGCTACAAAACACAAAGAAGAGGCACTCTTTACATATTAAATTTGCACGAAAACATTCATGACTTCATCATTGCCTCGCGCAGTGTCAAGATAACTGTATACGGTGTCATTATCTCCCCTCCCGAGTTTCTGCTTTTCTCTCATGAATACCAAAGTAAACTCGACATCCAACAAACACAAATATATTGTGGTATACAAGAACAGAAGCCGCTCCCAGAACGGGTTATCCAGAACTCATGAAGTGCAAATGATCGATAAGCAATATGTACATGAATCACAATGCTAGAGTAGTGTGAAATCCATAAGGTAGAATGCATCGAATGTAACTTGAAGCAAAGGCATAATTGAAACAAATTGAGAATAACATATGGCTAACAGACTAGTAAATCACCTTGAAATCAAGAACTCTATGCAAACAACTGCGAGAAATAGATAACACTATGTAACAGACTGCCAGTAAGCAGTGCCGGATTGATTAAAAGAAAAAACGTGGGCCGGAGTCGGATAGGAACACTGTATCCACAAGAGGTCCCATGAATCAGGCAAAGAGCGAAGGAAAAATAATACGAAGGAAATTAGCTGGGGAATGGAGGAGTGGAACAATGCAAGAGCTATAGGATGGTGGGGCTGCAGAAACCTGTCGAAGTGTAACAGAGTAACAACGAGAGCGAAGCGAAAAGAACAGGATATAAAGTATATAACAACAAGCGCTACGGACCCTTGAGTCCTGAGTCGCTAAACAATAAAGGGAAGCAGAAGGCGGCCATAGTAAACCTTCACGAAAACACCTGCGACTTCATCAGTGCCTCACGCAGTGCCAAAGTAGCTGAGCAATTGTCAGTACCCCTCATACCGAGTTTCTGCTTGAAAACTCATGAGTGCCAAGGCAAAATCGGTTGCTCCCCAAAAGTGCAGCTCAAAAGGAGTGGGAATGTCAAAAAGAACAGAAGTGGAAGTGTGGAAAGCAAGGGCAAGCAAAAGTGCAGGTACATACGTAAGAACTGGCGTCTTAGCTGCATTATGATAATTACACAAATATATACAGTAAATATGAACATCACAGAAATATCTCATTTTCACTAGATAGAAGAAAATGAGATATTTATAAAAGATATTATCCAAATTCGAATAGCTATTTAGAGATAAATCCTACATATTCCATATATAGTAAAATTAAACATATTAAAATAAGCATTATTCTACTTAATTTTTATTTTACTTTTAAGATATATCTCATAGTCAAATGTAACCAAACGAGCACAAGAGCACTATTTACTAAAATGAGGAATGGGACCCGAAGACATTCACCAAAAAGGACCCGGAAAACATGCATATAGAACCAATGAAATGCTTACAAGAACGGATAGGAGCACGAATGCTAGTTATCATCAAAGGAAATTGAGATAAAGAAGAGCTCTGGCAGAAGATAGACTTTTACCTCCGACGGAGCTGCTCCCCACAGAAAAACTCTCATTCTGAATTGAGGGAGTCCATAACATCCCGCAACGAGAAGACCAAGTTTTGCCTGGCAAGTTTGTCAAAATATATAGGTATACGAGAACAGAAGCCGTTCGCAGAACGGGTTACCCAGAACTCATGAAGTGCAAATGATCGATAAGCAATATGTACATGAATCACAATGGCAAGTTTGTCAAAATATATAAGCGTTCAAGATTCTGTATCAGATCGTATCCTGATTATCAAAAGTGCAAGTTCCAAAATTGAAATAATTTGTGGAAATCTATCACGGTTCAAGATTCTGTATCAGATCATATCGTCATTATCAAAAGTGCAAATTCTAAATTGAAATAATTTGTGATTAAACGAGAAGTCACAAGAGGCACCAGACCTTGGTAAGAGGTCTGGTGAATGTGAAGGTGAATGGAGAGTGCATGGTTAAGGAGAGAGGATACTGCCAGCCGTTATTGGAGGAAGTAACATTCCTAGACGGACAGTAGAAACGCCTGCCTCTCCAACTGCAATGCTGAACACGATGACTGAGAGGCATGGGAAGAACGGGAGGAAAGAAATACTGCAACAGGATATGCATCTCTGGTAACTTCTGATGTCAAATTCTGGACTATCTTGCATGTCATCAAAGACCCCAGGGCTACCCAGGAATATATTGGGGCAGAAAAGAGAAGTTCTCAGGGGCACCAGACCTTGGGAAGAGGTCTGGTGCCCTCCTAAAACACTAAAAAACGGGAAAATATATTTGAGACATGGGAGCTGAACATTAAAAGAAGGGAAGACATATTAACGGTGTCCGCAAAGTCAGAGAAAACGCGTTAAACACGCAATAGGGTTTTTTGGCACGCGAGTTTAGCCTCAGTTTAATCCCAGAAAAAGATTTTCCGTCACGCGAGTTCCTCACGAGTTTCAAAAGAACTCGCTTCCACTTTGCGGCAACGTTACTGTATAATGGAATACAGAACCTGTTGTAAACAACCCAGTTCCATCCCACGTAGGGAAACATAGCGTCAGTGAATGATGGCTGGCTGGGGCGAAGCGTGGCAGGACTGCATAGTTTATATCACAAAATGCTCTCTGAGTGGATGAGTCTTGAAACACCAAACACTAGAAAGAAACAGTCAGACTGTCAAAGTAAGCCTGCACGTAAGCACTCACGACTTCATCAATGTTTCACGAAGTGCCGAACTAGCTGGGAAAATGCCAATACCCCTCATACCGAGTTTCTGTTCTAAAGCTCATTACTGCCAAGGCAGTGGTGCGAGTTATATGTTCAACCCATTCTGGATGTTTCCAGAATTCGGTTTTACAACAAAGACCGACCTGACCAACTAACTGAATCGAAGTGATTTCCTGTTGTGGAGTGGCATGCAAGACCAGTTTTGGGTACTCAGTTTCACGCCCAGATGGACCGGCGAAACTATTACCATAGCAAATAACGAGAGGATTCATCAGAAAGTTGTCGAGCCAAACGACAATGTTAATGAGGAGTCCGAGAATCACAGATCCTTATATGAGAACTCAAAACATTGGTTTGTGAATTTAAATAAAAAGGCATATTGTGAGGAAGTTCTCCTATTAAACCGTACCTGCAGGCGACGATTAGAGCAAAGAAAAGTATTCTCGATGTAATTGGTATTATTAATCAGGTCATTGTGTGGATACATGTAAAGCAAAAAGCGTCCTTTACATGACTTTTAGCAATATGTGCTCACCTGGTAATGCATTTGCACAAGCCGACTCAAGGCATATCTACCGAGTTTCCCGTCGGCAAACTTCAGAATATCCACAACATTCTCCATCAAAACAAATCTGGGCTTCAAGAACTGCACAATGTCCATATAAACAATAATCTGTTTATTTCGGATACATTTAAGAGGCTCCTCTGTATTGCGGAAACGATTAAATCCGCTCGCACCCTGGCAAGGGGGGCCTCCACAGATCACATCGCAGTGTCCCTGCATTGAAACATGATCGAATTTAGCATAGATTCAGATCTGCTGCGTGATGGAGGCACACAGGTTTTAAGTTTGATCAAATCTGCGTACCTTACTCTTGAATTTTCAAGCTGAAACGACTTACTAAACCTGTTTAAAGCACCAAGGTAAGAGGCATTCCTCTCCCCTAGAAACTCTACATGGAGCCTGTAAAATCATATGCAGCATGTAATGTCATCATATCTAACTCGTACCGGAAGTGGCAGGATTTTCTTTTTCTGCCCTTCAATAACGAATTCCTTGATCTTCTTGGAACAACTGGACAATCATAGAGCAAGAAAATAATTAAACTTCTCCTTTTGGGACTAAAGTTTTGTCACAAATCATAACATTCATGAGCAAGGAAGCCGGTTTTCTCAGAAGCCAGTCAAAACACGAAACAGACCACTGTCTCAGAAACAAATACACAAAGAAATTTTACAAGCGGAGAAACTATATTCACAGGCATGTAATGGAAGTAAGTACTTGTCCAAATGTTCTTGGGGTTCCCAAGTATCGTCAGAAGAAGGAAAGTACTTCCATTTAACCTGCATCACAAACGGTTTCCACATTCAGTGCTGTGGGTCATCTTTGGTCAGATAGATGAAGAATGGAAGTCGTCTGAAGAGATACTTCGGGATGAGGGTGGTAGGGTGCAAACCCAGTGAATAGTAAAATAACAAACTGCCTTCGAGATCGTATATATGTCAAGGATTTATGTACATGACTAATTGATAAAGAATTCGTTACTTAGACCAAGGTTTAAACCAAGATAAACATACAAGACATTTGTGTCTAGGTGAGAGCAGGGGCTTCAAAATTATCTACTTGCAAATCGTGTTCACACCATAACTGATCATAAAGCCATTATGGACTTCCGTTTGTTTTACGAATTAAGTTAACAAGGACCTAAGCCCTAAACTTCAGAGGTAGAATAGCCCACTCATCTTACTCCTACAGGAGTTTGACTATGCGATCTCATACAATCCAGGTAGAATAAAATAGCCTGCTGAACTTCTACAACTACGAAAGTTTTATTACACTGTCTTGTACAGACCAGGTTAATAAACAGCTAAACCTTGAACTCCACAGGTAGAATACCCCAATCATCTTACTCCTACAGAAATTTGACTACCTGGTCTCATAAAAACCAGGTAGAATAGAATAGTCTGCTGGAACTTACTATTACAGGAATTTAATTATACTGCCCCATACAGACCAGGTTAACAAACACCTAAACTCCACAGGTAGAATAGCCCACTCATTGCACTACTACAGTTTGACTACTCAATATCATATGACACAAATAAATAATAGCCTGCTGGATCGTATTACTACAGGATCTTAACTAAACTACTTTATACAGACCAGGTAAAATCGTCTACTGGATCTGACTCCTACAGGAGTTTGAGTACACGCTCTTATACAAACCAGGTAAAGTAGCCTGTTGGATCTTAGTAACATAGGAGTTTAACTACCCTGTCCCATGCAGACTGAGTCGACTTGCGTACTAGATTCTACTACTGCAGGAGTTTGACAAACCAAGTCGAGCAGACCTTATACCCGACTTCGACGTTATTTGCTTGCAAATCCTGTTTAATCACGACAGATCATAAAGCCATCATAGAGTTCGATTTGTTTTATAGATTTAGCTAACAAACTAAACTCCATGGGTAGTCCTCGATCTTACTCCTACACGAGCTTGATTACGAGATATCATGCAAACTATGTAGAATAGCCTGCTGGATCTTCCTACTACAAGGGTTTAAATTACACTGACTCATACAGTTCAGGTAGATATATACTGGATCTTACTCCTAGCAGGAATTCGATTACACTGTCCCATACAAACCAAGTCAAGAACACCTGCTACCTGACTACCTCGTTTATGTTTACAGATAAACTGTGCGCCTTTTGTTTGTTTGCTTCCAGTTCGATTAGGCAGAGAGACATATAGGCATCCCTTACTTCATATCAGTTGAAGTACGTACCCTAAATTCAAGACCCGGTTTCTCTGTTACATCCTTCTTTTCAACATAGGTTGGAGACTTCCTTTTGCCCAACTTCTGTTCCAGCTTCGTTACCCCAGCCCATCGAATATCAACAAGAGCTTCAACTTCGTAGACGGAAGTGTCTTTGATCGAGCCACTACTCGGACCATCATTTTCTTCTCCTTCATCCTCGTCACTATCGTTGGCATACTTATCACACAAGTCCTTCCAGGCTTTGATAAGAGCCAGAAAGTCTTCGGCTGCCTCTGTTCGAACCTATGTAGCAAATGAACCCACCAGTTGAACGAGTATTTAGTAATGTACTTGTGTCAGAAGCCATTCCGAGAACTGTTATCCACACTCACGTGTGACTAACTTGAGTCGACAAGACTGACAATGGAAAACCCCGTTCTAGAAATAGATCCCTTAACAAGATTCTGCAGTCACGAGACTGGACTTGATTTGATTGTACTAGATCTCACATTTAGATTATACCAAATCCTCGTAGGAAAACCAGTTACATGAGAGTGATGAAGTCGAGAAACTTTAGGGAGACATGCGACAAAATCAAGTTAGTGATAGATAGGACCAGCCTCAAGGAGCAAAGCTGGCTGAAGATGACGAGTAGAAAAGAAGCGACGAAGTTATTGATTTAGTCAGTTGGGGCTTCAGTATCACTACCTCCAGGACTGAAAACCCCAGCCCAACAAAGAAGCACTAGAAAAGTTCACAGGGTACCCCTAGATATATGGAGTGCATGAACATGGAACCCGCTTGTTAGAACACGGTTCTATACCCCTAGATATGTTGTGAAAAGTTTAGTGTAATGAAATGCAAGAGCAATTCAACCCCTGACGAGGTTCCCAACCCACGAGACTGAACTTCAACTAACTATGATACTGCAATCTCTGGAATAGGATAGCGATATTTGACTAATGGGAGCAGAAGCTGTTCATGAAATGAGTGATCCGATGTCGTCAATTCACCAGTTGATATTACACAATCCAATATCAGTAGAGACCAGCACATCATTGATGACGTGAAGAGGGTTGAGTAACCGTCGCTAAGCACAATAGACTAGAATAATTAGGTTACCTGAGTTTCCGGATGATTGTGCCTTAAACTTTCGCATGCGTATTCATTTAAGTCTACGGCCCACTTCTGTCATGGAAACCAAAAACAGGTCTTTAGATGCCAAGTCCCATACTGGATAGCCCTGAAATAGAATTGCTGTACGTCTCTGCATGTATTGAGTGATGAATATAGGACCCGTTCATTAGAGCTGGGTGCCATACCCCGCATAGGACTACTGTACATGACTTTATGAACTGGGTACGAGAAGTAAGTCCGTCAAATATAACGTATGCATGTAAAAGACCTCTGCGTCTGCAGAAAAACTATCAAGAAAATCCACCCTATGTGATATCAGCAAGCAAAGGTTACGACAAAATTTCCCTCATCTTAGGGACTTCCTAAAAATTCTTATGATGGTTTCTTACCGAAACAATAGTTGCACCAGCCAATCCACAACCATTGCAAAGGCCTGTGCTCATCGCCCCACACCCACTGTAAAGATCCAGCAGAGACAACTCTGGCAAGTCATCACAGGGATTCTCTCTGCCTGGGCTTCGCATATTTGATTTGGTGGATTTTCCATCATCTCTTCTTGAAGTAGACTCCTCGCTAGAGTCTGCTGCAATATCTGGAAACAAAATCAAGCACCAATACTTCAAATACGAGATATGAGGAAATGAGAGCAGAAGATGTTCGAGGAACGGGAGATCCAGAACTTTATTTCATATACGAGATATTAGGAGATAGAGCAGAAGCCGTTCTAGGGACGGGTGATCGAGAACTCATTAAATGCATATGAAGTGCATATGAAAGGTAACCAAGATATGCTCAATTCGAGAAGAGTGATAAATCCATAAAGTAGATGAAGTGAACTTAACAAAACGAATGTAAACCTGAAGCAAAGGCATAATAGCAACATATCGAGAACAATATTTATATACAGAACACTCTCAAATCTAGCGAAATAAGATCATCGACAGAAACCTGCACATATGTGGAGAAATGAAATAGCAGGAAGAAGGCCGGCTTAACGAGCCCAGACAAGTAAGATTGAGATGAACTGCAGTCGGGAGTCATGTAGAAGTCTGGGAATCACAAGTCGTGGAAGCTCTATGAGTCAGAGGACTGGGAGTATGAAATTGCTCAGAGAACGAGGGAAGACTATATATTTGTATACGAGAACAGAAGCCGTCCTGGGAACGGGTTATCCAGAACTCATGAAGTGCAAATGATCGATAAACAATATGTACATGAGTCACAGTGCTAGAGTAGTGTTAAAACCCTAAGGTAGAATGCATCGAATGTAACCTGCAGCAAAAGCCGAATTGAAAGAAATTGAGAATAACCGATGGCCAAAGAACTAGTAAAGAACATGAAATCAAGGGCATCTATGCAAACAATAGCGAGGAATAGGAAACATGATGTAAGAGCCTGCCAGTAAAGCAGTGCGTGAACAAAGATGAAGAACCCGCCAGTAAGTAGTGCATGGACAAGATGAAGAACGTGGGCTGGAGTCAGGTAGGAACACTGTAGATCCGAGAGTGCAAAGTAGGAAGCAGTCAAAGAGCGAAGGGAAAATACTATGGAGGGAATTAGTTGGGGAATGGAGGAGTGGAACCAAACAAGAGTTACCAGATGACATGGCTGCAGAAATGGGTCGGAAGTGTAAGAGGGTAACGAGAGCAAAGCATAAGAGGACAGAATATAGATAATATCACAGCTATGGTCGCTGGAGTCCCGAGACGCTAAACAGCTAAGGGAAGACTATATGGGTATACGAGAACAGAAGCCGTTCTGGGAACGGGTTATCCAGAACTCATGAATTGCAAATGAGAACTCATGAATTGCAAATTATCAGTAAGCAAGATGTCCATGATTCACAATGCTAGAATAGTGAGAAATCCATAATGTAGAATGCATCGAATGTAACTTGAAGCAAAGGCATAATTGAAACAAATTGAGAATAACATATGGCTAACAGACTAGTAAACCACCATGAAATCGAGAACTCTATGCTAATGACTGCGAGAAATAGGTATCGCTATGTAAAAGACTGCCAGTAAGCAGTGCGTGAACGATAAAAAGAAAAAACGTGAGCTGGAGTCAGATAGGAACACTGTATACACCAGAGGTCCCATGAATCAGACAAAGGGCGAAGGGAAAATAATAGAGAGGGAATTAGTTGGGGAATGGAGGAGTGGAACAATGCGAGAGCTAGAGGATAGTATGGCTGCAGAAACCTATCGAATTGTAACAGGGTTACGAGAGCGAATGGAAAAAGGATAGGATATAAAATATGTTAATTTAGTTAATCTCTAGTTTAGGGACTTTTCTTGTTTTTAAAGTTTTGTTAGAATCCTCTAGAAACCCTACTAAATATCTTCTATTTAGGGTAAAGAGGTGCACAACCCTAATTAAGGTTAAGCATAGCAACCCCCTACGGTTTGCTTAAGTGTATATAAGAGTGCTTTTTGTTCTTGTTTCAGTCAGTTCTTCAACAAGGATGATTCCCAACACCTCTTCCTTGCATTTCATGAAGTCCTGAGCTGTCTAACATCATCTCAGCAGTGTTCTGTGATATCTTAGTATTGGAGGCTACTAGTGTTGCCTGAGAGAACCTAACACCTCTTCCTTAAATTTCGTGAAGTCATGAGCTGCCTAATATCATCTCACGAGTGTTCTGTGATATCTCAGTATTAGAGGCTACTAGTGCTGCGTGAGAGAACCTATTTGATGCTTGTGAGCTGTGATACAAAGAGAGAGGTCTAGTATTGCAGTAGTGATGTCTGATACATCAGAGATAAGAGGGAGTGATAAACCTTCCACTTCAAAGGTTTCAATCACTACTGCAATACTAGACCTCTCTCTTTGTATCACAGCTCACAAGCATCAAATAGGTTCTCTCACGCAGCACTAGTAGCCTCCAATACTGAGATATCACAGAACACTCGTGAGATGATGTTAGGCAGCTCAGGACTGGCACATGTGAATGTGAAACAATCAACAATCAGGACTGGCACAACAGTGAATGTGAAACAATCAAAAACAAACTGAATGAATTGAGAACAAATTGTAAACCGAGTCTAATACAGAAATGTACAAACACTTGGAAACAAATTGAATGAATTGAATGCAGATTGTAACCGAGACTAAAACAAAAATGTGCATTCAGTAAAACCTAAATGCAAGGTTAACGTAAAGCAAAACATGTCAGGAAATAATAAACGAAGACTGAGATGCATGATATGGGTAGATGAGAGCAGAGGCTGTTCCTAGAACGGGGGATCCAGAACTCATTAAATGCATATGATCGGTAACCAACATATACTTTATGCGCAATGCGAGAATAGTGATCAATCCGTAAAGTAGTATGCATTGCATCGAATGTAACCTGAAGCAAAGGTATAATTGCAACAAATCGAGAACAACATATATCCAAAGGACTAGTAAACAACTTGAGATCGATAACAGCTATTCAAACGAATTCGAGAAATATAAAACATTGTGTAATTGACCATCAGTAAGCAGTGCATGAACGAAGAAAATTAAACTGTAGGCTGGGGTCGGGTAAGAACACTGGAGACACTGGAGGTCGAAAGTCCGGTATGAACCATGAAGCAGGCAAAGTGCGAGGGAAAAATAATAGGGAGGGATGAGCTGGGGACTGGAGGAGTGGAACAATGCGGGAGCATAGTGGATGGTGCTACTGACATATCGAAGTGGAACAGTGTAACGAGAGCGAAGCGAGAAAGGACAGGATATATAGGTATATGAGAGCAGAAGCTGTTCCCAGAACGGGTTATCCAGAGCTCATGAAATGCAAATGATCAGTAACCAAAATGTACGTGATACACAATGCTAGAACAGTGATAAATCCATAAGGTAGAATGCATCGAATGTAACCTGAAGCAAAGGCATAATTGCAACAAATTGAGAATAGCATATATCTAAAGGACTAGTAAACAACTAACAGCTATGCAAACGATAACAGCTATACAAACGGACTGCGAGAAATATAAAACGTTACGTAATAGACCACCAGTAAGCAGTGAGTGAACGATGAAAATTAAAAACGTGGGCCGTACTCGGGTAGGAACACTGTAGCATGGGAGGTCAAACCATGAATCAGGCAAAGAGCGAAGGAAAACTAATAGGGAGGGAATTAGCTGGGGAATGGAGGAGTGCAACAATGCTTGAGCTTATGGATGGTGTGGCTGCAGAGACATATTAAAGTGTAACAGGGTAACAAAAGCAATGCGAAAGAGGACAGGATATAAAGTATATCGCACCAAGCGCTATGGACGCTGAGTCCTGAGACACTAAACAGCAAAGGGAAGCAGAAGGCAGCCATAGTTAACCTCCACGAAAGCACATACAACTTCATCAGTGCCTCCTGCTGTGCCGAAGTAACTGAGCAAATGTCAATCCCCTCATACTGAGTTTCTGCTCAAAAACTCATGAGTGCCAAGGCACTGAGATGCATGATATAGGTAGATGAGAGCAGAAGAGGTAGATGAGATGCATGATATAGATATATGAGAGCAGAAGCCGTTCTGGGAACAGGTGATCTGAGATGCATGATATATGCGAGAGATATTGGAGTTATGAGGACAGAAGCCATTCTTCAAACGAGAGATCCAGAGCTCATTAAATGCAAATGAAATGTAGATGAAATGCCAATAAAATGAAAGCAGAACTGACTAAGAAATATGTGGGTAGGAGATGAAATCTAAATCATAAAAGGCATGTATTGTCAAGCAACGATCATATATAACTTCATGTAGAGAACCAATGTGTACTAAGGAGACAAAGAGTCATCTCATCTCAAGAAAGCTCGAAATAAGCGAAAGTGAAACAATTGAAAACAAACTGAATGAATGGAGAACAAATTGATTGAAACCAAACCCGGGATTTCGGGTATGAAAAAGTGGAGTGGAAATCCTTCTTTGAACGATTTCCACTCTGCTTTACTTCCCCCTTTTGGGGAAGTAAAGTAGAGCATGACGTTAGGGGACTATACGAGAGATATATGAATTTCATAAGTAGATGCTGCGCTGAATTAGTATCATGTAAGAGCAAAAAGACATCCTCCTGAAACAGACACCGAGGAAGCATCTGAAACTGTAAGTAGGGGAAAATTATTGAGCGAATAGGAAGACCCATTCGGAAGAAAAAAGGAAAGCATTCAGCAAAAGTAGGAAAACCTAGCTTTAGTGGAGGGAGGGAGGGAGGGAGGGAGGGTGGGTTGGGTTGGGTTGGGTTGGGCTGGGCTGGGCTGGGCACGACGGCATATTTGAGTATTGGGAGCAGAAGTCGTTCATGGAACAGGTGATCTAGAACCCACTTAGGACAGAACTTGACTCTTGCATATGTAAGAACCAAGCAAGAAGAAATGCAAGATGCAAGAAAGGTGAGGTAAGTAAGCATAGACAAAGTGGACCTAATTTAAATGGTTGAAGGACAGAAGCAAAAATAAATACTACTATGTTTATCATACAACAGCGAAGTTATGGGGGCAATATTTGGGAAATGGAAGCAGAAGCCGTGCGAAGAATGGGGGATACAGAACCCACTAACTATGGAACTGCGAACGTGCAAATGAAGTGAAATGTGCATATGAAATGGACGTGCATATGAAATGCATGTATGACCGTATGCAAATAGAATTCAAGTGAATCTAAGCAAATGGAATTGAAGTGGATCTAACATGACTAAAATAAGCGGAAGCAAGAACTTAATCGATATATTTCATTTTCATTTCATAAGTAGCACCTGCAGAGCATTAGCATACATCATGGAAGAAGAACAAAGAGACAGCAGATTCAGCATCTGTAATTGAAAGCAGAGGAGGACCACTCAACAGAGAGACATCGAGCAAGTAGAAAAAATAGAGCTTTAATGGAGGATGGGTGGACGGGAGAGAAGTGGGAGAGGAGTGGATGGTGTCTTGGCTGTGTGGGAAAATTAAATTGGAATGTATCAAGTGCCTTGTTCACATTACTTCAACATTGTCTTCACGCTTTACTCCCACAAGAAAGACAATGTTGAAGTAATGTGAACAAGGAACTTGATACATTCCAATTTAATTTTATACGTAGCACGTGCAGAGAACTAGTATACATCATGGAAGCATAACAAAGAGACAACAGATTAAGCATCTGAAATTGAAAGCAGAACAGGATCATCAAAAAGAGAGACATCAAGCAAGTAGGAAAAAACAGAGCTTTAGTGGAGGATGGATGGAGTGGAGAGAAGTGGGGGAGGAGTGGATGGTGTCTTGGCTGTGTTGGAAAGAAGAGTGACGGTAATATTGGAGTAATGTGAGCAGAAGTCGTTCATGGAAAGGGTGATCCAAAACCCACTTAGGACCAGACTAGACGCATGCATATGCAAGCAAGAAGAAATGTAAGCACGCAAGGGATGGTTATGCAAGAAAATGCATGTAAGATGAAATGCAAGAAAGGTAGAAAAAATGCAAGCAAGAAAGCGAGATAAGTAAGGGACGACACAGAGAAACCTAATCTAAATCCTTACAGCACAAAAGCAGAAAGAAGTACCTCCACAATTTCATGCAAAAGCAAAAACCTGCAATAACGAATTCGGTAGAAAACAGAAAAAACAATAAAGATTTGATGGCTTCTTGAATTGCATACATAGTTTACGATAACCAAAGTTATTTTGAGGAAAACAAGCGAACTTTGTCAAGCAAATAAGCACAAGGAAGACAAAGAGAACTGGACGAAAAAGTAAAGAAAATGGTGGATTAGAGCGTGAGGGTAATACTGTGTGACCCAGTTACGGGTATACCAGGATATATTCAGACATGAGAGCAAAGCCGTTTGAAGAACGGGGGATCCAGAACTCATTATGTGCAAATGGTGTGCATATGAAATGTAAACATGATATGTGCAAATCTAGATGAGAAATGAAACCCTAAAGAAGGTAAAGAATCTAACAGATTAAATGCGAGGTTAAGCACAAACGAAATATCAACTATATCCTGATCAACAGCAGTAGAGAACAAATATACATCATGTAATCAATAGCGCTAAGTAAAGCATGTAGCAAAATAGACAAGCTGTAACTGAAGACCCACGGGTCAAAACTAAACCAATCAAGAGAGAACTGAAATTGGTAGACTGGACAGAAAAGATGAAGCAAAACAACCAATGTGAGCAAAGGGGAAGAGAGTGGATGGTCTCTAGGCTGAGAAGGAGCGAGGCGTCAAAGTACTGGATAGATTATATCACAGCAAGCGCTACGGATGCTTGAGTCCTGAGACACTAAACAAATTGATGGAAGCAGGACGCAGCCATAGTAAACCTCCACTAAAACACATGCGACTTCACCAGTGCCTCACTCAGTGCCAAAGTAACTGAGCAAGTGTCAGGACCCCTGGTACTGAGTTTCTGCTCGAAAACTTATGAGTCCCAAGGCAAACTCAGTTGCTTCCAACAATCCCTCGCATGGTCAGGGAAAAGCTGCCAAAGTAACTGAGCAAGTGTCAGGACCCCTGGTACTGAGTTTCTGCTCGAAAACTCATGAGTCCCAAGGCAAACTCAGTTGCTTCCAACAATGCCGCTCATGGTCAGGGAAAAGCTGTAACGTATGAAGCTTAAAATCCAAACAAAGGGCAGCAACATTAATAAGCAGAATGACTGCAATGCAAATAAATCAGCATCTGAAAGAGAAAATAAAATCGTGAGCAGGAGAAGGTACGGGACTCAAGACATACCTGGTTAAGGCCTGAAAGGAAACCAATGTTAGTATCTAAAGCAAGTACAAACTAGCAAAACTACTCGATGATTGCAAACAAATGAAGAAGGTGGTAAATTAACTGAGTGAAATCGCTGAAGAAGGAGCTGAGTCAGGAGGCACAGGAAGGAGCAAGTCGTTTGACACCCAAAGAAGACAGTAGGGAGTCCAAAGACACAGGGAAAGAGCAGGTCATTTGCCACAGAAACGGGGGTCGAAAGTTCACAGAGTAAAGCAGAGCGAGCAGCAACCAAAGGTGGAACAAAAACAATAATCCAAAGAGGGGAAAGGGGAACAGGAAGGGGCGGAAAGGGGAGGGGAGTTTTCGAGGGGTGCCTCGGGTGCTTTGAGGGGCCTTGAGTACTGTGAAAGGGAAGGGCAGCGGGCAGTGTGTGCCCAAGTGTCAGCAAATAAACCAACAAGTACTAGTACTTACGAGATTCGGGATATCGGGATAATATACTGGGATATAATTGTGTTTCGCTGCATAAACTTTTGTACAGAGGTATTTAGTAGTGATAGGTACACACATATCACGTGCTCAACCTACATGTGCAATATGAGCTCGTAAAGACACAATGTGGTTCCACATCACTGGAAGCCTCAACTTCATCATCTCTATGGAGTTACGTGTGAATTTTTGGTGTCAGCAAGTAAACCACATTTTTTACCTTCGGGTAAAGTATAAAACGTCGAATAGGCAGGGTTATAGCCCATATCGTAGAAATAATCACCACCTATTTTGGGAGTCATATGCTTTGTTGCCCTGAGCCTCGGCTGCATCAAACGGAAGAGAATGTTGGTTAAATCAGACCTGCCCATTGCAATGGAGTTAGTAACCGCACAATCCAGTGAAGCGCATGAATCAATTGGTGAGCTGAAAAAGGAGTGTAGACACACGCATCGTTGGTCAAGGAGGACGGTGAGAAACAGACGGCTTTCCTGGAAAGCGGACTTTGAAGGTCCAGAACATTGATCGAAAATTTGAGTTACACATAACACGCCTATAAGGCTACTCGTATTCACCTTTCAACCTAGCTGTCAACCAACTGCATTTTTACGTGCCCTCAAAATTGCTAATTTTTGGCTTCCTGATCTTTTCTAGGAGAGCCATTAGTCGTGATTCTTGGGTGGAGCTGGGGTTCAAATCGGACGGTTGATTTTACGTTCGGTGATCCTTGTTAGATAAAGTCACTTTGAACACAGCACATTACGTAATGGAACACAACACAGTCTATCTTAATTCAAGGAGCAGGAAATCCCCGTACATATTATAGATATCTCTAGAGCTTCTGATTCACAAATCTGTCTTCATTCAGGAGTAGAGGACGGTTCTCTGATGATCTCATCAGGATGGAGCAGAAACGGGATTTTCTTGCATTTCAGGATTTTCTTGCCGTTGAGAGGGTTCCAATGTGCCGGGCTCTTGCCCGGCACATTGGAACCAGCAACAACTAGTTGCTTGAAAAACTAATTGCTCGACAATTGTGGATCAGTATACATACACATAGCCTGGACGATGTACTAGAAAAGACTCAGTTCAAGTTCCCTTACAGGAGATGATATTCGAATGACTTTCTTCTTCTCGACTATACATTCCAGAGCGTTATCGTCCACCTCCTCAGAGTAAAACACGCGTTGCGGATCGTGTACAATGCCATTGCTGAGGTCCTTCCCGATGCCCTGCGGAATTCACACGCAGCACCGCAACCAGACTCAGCATTAGGGAAAAACCTACTTAATAGAAACCATCCGAGGGTTATGACATCATCGAAGTCTGAGGAGCAACCTGGACGTGCAATCCCAGAACATTGACTTTACTTTACTTACAGTATCTTCGACTCGGAAAAACCATCTGCAGCAGAACCATTTGGTTCTGTCTTTCAACTCGAAAAATTCCGTGATTCGTCCAAGATAGTCGGACCCAGTGTCTGCCTGCTCACCAAACAAGAAGATAAGGTGTCGTGGTTTAATTGGAGATAAGTTCTGGGGCGGAAAGGCAGGAAACTACCCTGACATTTCACTAAAGGAAAGAGACCCCAAACCAAACAACGCCTATCGAGGAAAAGAAGCAAAAGTATCAAACTCCATTTCTCAGCACTTCCCGTTAGAGGAAGAAACAACATATTTGAGTATTGGGAACGAGAAACAACACAGTTGAGTAATGGGAGCAAGAAATAACATATTTGAGCAATGGAAGCAGAAGACTTTTGGAGAACGTTGTACACAACCTGGTTTCATACCCACGTATGACAGGACTACCTCTGACATATATTCGGACATGAGAGCAGAAGCGGTTCGAAGAACGGGGGATCCAGAACTCATTATGTGCAAATGGTGTGCGGATGAAATGTAAACATGATATTGGAGTTATGAGGACAGAAGCCGCTCGAAGGACGGGGGATCCAGAACTCATTAGATGCAAATGAAATCTAGATGACATGGCAATAAAATGAAAGCAGAACTGACTAAGAAACATGCGAATAGTAGATGAAATCTAGGTCATTAAAAGCATGCATTGTCAAGTAACGCTCATATATAACTACATGTAGAGAAACCGTGCACTAATGTGTACTGAGGAAAAGAAGAATCATCTCACATCAAGAAATCTCGAAATAAGCAATTGTGAAACAATTGAAAACCAAACTGAATGAATGGAGAACTAATTGATTGAAACCAAACCTGGGATTTTGGGTATGAAAAAGTAGAGTGGAAATCCTTTTTAGAACGATTTTCACTCTGCTTTGCTTCCCCCGTTTGGGGAAGTAAATTAGAGTATGGCGTTAGGGGACTGGATAGAGTATATCACTGCATGCACTATGGATGCATGAGTCCTGAAACGCTGAAACAGCCAGAGGAAGCAGAAGGCGACCATAAACATGATATGTGCAAATCGAGATGAGAAATGAAACCCTAAAGGAGGTACAGAATCTAACAGATTAAATGCAAGGTTAAGCACAAACGAAATACACCACTATATCCTGATCAACAACAGTAGAGAACAGATATTCATTATGTAATCGATCGGGCACTAAGCAAAGCATGTAGCGAAATAGACAAGCTGTAATTGAAGACCTACGAGCCAAAACTAAACCAATCAAGAGAACTGAAATTGGCAGACTGGACAGAAAACATGTATAGGAACCACGAAACAAATCAAACAAAAGCGAGTTGGAGCGAAGTGGGAAGAGAGTGGATGGTCTCTAGGCTGAGAAGGAGCGAAGCGTCAGACTCTGATATATAGTGGTAACCCTGTGAAGATCGTCATAACTACCAAGTACATAAAGAAGTAGGCATGTGTAAGTCAGGGTTAGCATGATGTTCGTGATGCATCACTACCTGCAATACATTGCGAGTGTGAGTGTGAGCAAGTGTACACTTTGAGAGTGAAGCATGCCTTAGTGACTGCATGAAGATGTTAGTTCATGCGACATAAGCTGCTCGAGTCTCAAAAACTTACTAAACGTCTATGAGGACTGAGATTAACCCCTGCATGTTCTATGTAAACATGAGTCAGTTAACACTACAAAATTTAGTAAGAAAGAAGCAGTCTTTTCATAGTAAGTCTGCATGAAAACACCCACAACTTCGTCAGTGCCCTGCGGGGTGTCAAGATAGCTGGATGCAATGCCATATCTCCCGTCCTGAGTTCCTGTTCTTTTGCTCATGAGTACCAAGGCAAACTCGGTTCTTCCTAAACATGATGCTCAAACAATCGAAAGGATGAGGGGAAGGGAGACCACTATTAGCTGTAGCCTTCAATTGACAAGAAAAACAGAAAACATTCATTATCTGGTTTGTAGAGCAGCAGAGGAAAAGCCAGAAGTCGGCCGTCAAGGAGGAAAGGTGAGAATTAGGAACTGACCTGTGTATCACCTGTAGGGTCAGAAATAGAGAACATACCCTTTACATATACCTGTAGTGTGAAGAATATAATTGAAGAGCAGACGCTAGAGAAGAACAGCTAGTATGCTAAGTAAATGATGTAAATAGAAAGCAACAAAAACACAAAAACTACAGGTAGAGAGTAGTGATCCAGGTAGCAGTGGAAGCATTGTAGGTGAATGATGTTAGTGAGACCCAGAAGCATTCTTTATGTAGCAAAAAAAATCAAACTCAAAGACTGTTAGTGGACGAGTGGGGAGAATGTCATTACGAGCTTAGTTCGTACAGATAACGTGAGCAGACAGTACAGGGGTGTGGAAGATGATATATTCTAGAGCTACCTTAACTCATAAACCCATTTCGCAGCACCTTTCGTTTGAGGAATAAACATGATGTAAATGATGATATAAATGTAAATGTAACTACACAGATCTCCTAGGTTCATACATCCATGCCGGCTGCTCGTCATTAGGGAAAGAAACCTTTCATCCCTGATGGTATGCTTCCCCTATCCTGAGAAATCTTCGGACGATGAAACTTCTGTCGATGGAACAGAGATATCCATGCTCCGGGAAGTCTGAATGTTTCCAGACTTGCACCCGTCGGAAAAGTTATACACTCTTCGGTCATGATCAAATTGAGCTATAGCTGCTTCATACTTTGTGCCATGATGTGGCCTAGTAAGAGGACTTATTGGTTAGAGAACTAACATTCACATGAACACAATCGCCCAGCTCGTAGATGTTGTTGTCGACTTCTGCTCTTCGATAATGGTTGATACATTGTTCCTCGTCCCTGCGTCCAGAAAAGACCCTGTCAGCTTATACGCAAACTGGCATGCACACTGAAAATGCACGGTTGTAGCACCTACACAGCTGAAACTACCTGAGAGAGCTATCCAGCAACGAATCTGACACTGAAACAGAACAAGGGAATGGTCAAAAGTCTTGTCAAGAAACCCTACCCAGTGTCCGCGTGTTTCTTTCTTGCACGCGAGGAACTAGAATTAGAAGGTCGGTCCTGAACAGTAACAAATGTAAGCCACGATCTGGTTAATATCCAAGAACTTCCAGCATAGTCGTCAAGATGGGGTTTGCAGGCACCGATAATCTGACGAACACATGAGCAATGAGAGCAGAAGCCGTTCGTAGAATGGGGATCAGAAGGATCAGAAGGATATACATGAGAAAGCCATGTGACGCAAGGAGATGAAGAGTTGAAGGATGTTCAGATTGTCTTACTATCTAAAGATATTTGAGAAAACTAGTTCGAACAACGGGCGATCCACAACCCACTAAGTATGGAATCGAGAACGTGAAAATGCTGCTATATACACTATCCCGTTAAAACGACCCAGTTAGGAACCCACGTCTGACCGAACGTGAGTCTGAATTTAAGGTAGTCAGCTAGAATTACTGTCAAAACGGGTAGTTATATACTTGAGAAGCCGTTCTGAGAAGGGGGAATTCAGAACCCACTAGGTAGGGAACCTAGACGACCCGAAAACATATTACGTAATATGTTGTAGCAATAAGTATGCTCTTTCCTTCAGTTCTTCCCTTTAAGTCATTGAGGATGCGGCTCTCCGTTCAGTTTAGAATTCAGCGGCTATTTGCGTCCCTTACTGAGTTTCCACCCTATCTTTATATTAATGGTGCTACCTTCCCCATTCTACAATTAAACCAGATGAAATAAACAAACGGCTCCTGAGAAGATATGGAAGATCTTACCCGCATGTGACTTGAGTAAGTCTTAGTTAAGGTCAAGTCTGGATCCATGAAAAGCCCTACTGTGTCAACCACAAACCGAGCTGACCTTGTGCATCTCTGAAGTGGTCTCTAATGATTTCAGCTCTGCCTCGTCAGTCTTGTTTTTTGTAGCTTCAACAGCCATCGAAGTACACAAGCTCATCACGGAACTTACAAGATCTGGTTTGCAACAGGTCTCGAGGCATGCTCAACCCCCATTTCCGACCATCCGTTCGCTTCGGTTCAAAGAGGTAGAAACCGACTCAATCTTTATTGTGAGCCTTTTCTATAGGTGTGATTATGAAATGATTCTACTTCTCCAATGATCAGATCATATGATGTGCTTGCACTTCTTCTGTTAACACTCTGAAGCGCTTCTTAATACTGATTCAAGAGTAAGCTTTTATTAGGAAAATAGGATGTGTCCACAAACAAGTACATAGAAATTTAATTCCAGTGACGTTCACCTCCAGTTCGTGATGTAAACTATACTTTTACTTCATATACAATTTGAACAACAGAAGAGATAAACATGAGCTAAGTCACTGCGTTAGGCAGGTCATAAGGTAGTTACCTCATGTTTGCCCTTATACCGCTGTGGCCATCTTTTCAGGGCCTCTTCTTTCGGCAGAGGCTTTTCAAGGAACCGACAAGAAACTGTAACGCGTGGTTTCGCCACCATCTGGGGTATTTGCAGCTGGTGGTCACTGACTTTACACAAATTTATCTCTTCCTCAGCACTTTCGGCCTGGCTGTCATCAAGGAACAAACCATCATCGTCCTGATCTGTTTCTCCGGAGAGCTCTAAAACTCGAGGAGAAACTTTTGCGGGAGAGTTGATCCTTGCTTTCTTCGTTGCTCCACTTTGCGTTGTTAGAGTAAGCCTGCGCTTTCGGGCCGTTGATGTGCCTTCTGGTGTTCGCATTAGCGACGAGGATCTAGTCTGTCTTGGTTCTACTACGGCATCTCCGGTTGATAACCGCCTCTTCATATTTGTTGCAATCTTGACCACAGTCCCTCAAAGACACTGCAAGAGCCTTTGTAGGTAAAACTTCCTCCTGAAAGCCCTGCGGTGGGAAAGTCGACAAACAGTCGACGAACGGATTAGTGGGATTGATAAGTCAAACCGTGGCAATTGTAATTCAGTGTCTCACAAACAGCAGAGGATCTTACACCCACAACTGATAGGCCTTCTGTGATTTGGCTTTCCGTTAACAAGAACTGACAAGTGAGTTGGTTCTCATACTTTGCTCTACTCTTACAACCTGTATATTTAGTATTAATAGTGATATAGAAGAAATTACCGTACAATACGAACCTAATATGACCCACAATTCAACCTCTATCGGTTCTAGCAGTACCTGATTTAGCAATGGATCTTCTATACCGACGTGCAATTGAACAGACTGATTTCGACTTTACAATGCAGAGTGAACTACCAGTTACATCAACAGACAGGGTCGCACAAATTAAATAAAGTGAGTAGATAGTAGCAACAACAAGATATAGCCGACGTTTCTGAGTCCACGAGTAAACCAAAACTAGCATATTGTACTCAGGCTAGGATGACTTGATTCATAATAGCATATGTCCTTCGGTCTAACCACCGAACAAACGTAGTCAAACCTTCGATCAAAGTCTGCACGAAAATACTGCAAATCGAGTAGGAGAATGGGACCAGAGGTTACTATTCCCGGTCTCCCCCTTATGGGAGTTGAACGTTTCAAAAATCCGGTCACTCGGATAAAACCACAAATTCGTCTTTGACGGGTTAGCCGCTGTTACATAACCCCAAGGTCGAACCGAATTAAGAATTTTCCTCCAGGGAACATTAGCTCACAGGTTCATAGCGGGTCAGAACAACAACTCCTACCACTCTGGCTACATAGCTTCTGTCATCACTTGAGACTAGGATTGCGATTAAAAGAACAGGACTAGAGATTATATCTACAGAGGTAAGCATGTGTAAATCTGCATAGAGGGGTTAGAACGCTATTTGTGAAACATAAAATGACAGGACATAGTGAGTGTGAGTAAACGTAACCTTGAGAGAGAAGCATGACTTGTTATGATTTAGCGACAGCACGGCAATGTTAATGCACAGAACATGTACTGTCCGAGTCTCCTAAAATTATGGGACGGTCTCTGGAGTATATGAGGACTGGGATTAACCTCTGCATGCTCTTTGTCAGCATGAGTCTTTCAACACTTCGAAGCACGATAATGAAGAACCAAGAAAGAAAGTCAGCACTTCTGAAAGAGTAGGGAAACATAGCGTTAGTGGATGATAGCTGGGCTGGAGCACGGTGTGACAGGACTGGAGGATCTATATCACAGCATGCTCTTTGAGCGCAGGTGTTCCAGTCAGACCGTCATTGTAAGCCTGCATGGAAGCCAGAACGACTTCATCAATGCCCCACGAAGTGCCGAAGTGGCTGGGCGAGTGCCAGTACCGCTCCTACCGAGTTTCCGTTTAAAAGCTCATGAGTACCAAATGCAATGTGAGTTGGTGATATTTGAGTAGTTGAATAAGTATGAGTATGACATATGAAGAAAATTTCCTCTAACCATGTAACTAATTTTTTTTAGGTTGGAGCTTGTAGGGGCCATGAACCTTGTAGCTCTCAACGTCCCTTGAAAGCTACATTTTTCCTTCTTGACCACGGTAAGTGACTTAATCTCCAAATTCTTCGTTCAAGGCGCTCTCTCACTTCTTAATGCTCTCTGTTTTAGGTGCAGGCAGGACCACACTCGATGCAACTGGCTAACGTCGAGGTGGCAATGGCAATCCCGCCACAAGGACATGACCATGGATTCCAATCACGAAGTTCGCACGAGTAATTTGTGTTGGTACAATCACTAAGTTTGGATGTTTCTTCTTATCATAGCAGCGCTCGGAATACCATCATCCTCGAAGTTCTTGGTTTGGAAACAGAACACAACAGGTTCACACAAAACATCATATCCTCCCTTACAAGCTTCAGATACTCCTCCTGGTCATAAGACTTTGCCAAAAATGGCAGGTCCATCATCATCAATCCCCTGTAGCTTAGTTTCAAATTCTTTCTAGCTCCACAGCTCCTAATAAGCTCATCTTTCCTTCCTGGCCACAGCAAACGACTTTGTTTCCAGAATTTTTGTTATCCTTCGCTACTTTCTCTTCTAGGTGCAGACAGAACCACACTCGAGAACAGAGAGGTGACAATGCCAATGCCGCCAGAGACATGACATGAAGTCCAATCACGAAGTTCACAATAGAACTTGCTGCCAGTCCAACCACTAAGTTGTGATGTTTCTTCTCACAGCAGCACTCAGATTAACATGAACCTTGAACTCCATAGGTTCTGTGTTGAGAAGAAACAACAAGAAGTTCAGGCGAAACATCATGTCATCCCTTATAAGCTAAATGTTCTCCTCTTGGTCGCAAGACTCGCCAAACTGAGTCCCTTATAAGCTCTACGTAGTCCTTCAGAGGGTGTTCCTATTGCAGGCTCTCTTCCAAGGATACACTGCCTCGTCAATTTAAGGATCGCCCTTGAACTTCTGGGGATTGTTGGTGCTCTTTTTGGACACAGCATTCTGAAGAAGAGATTTACTCTTATTTAGAAACGTTTGTAAAATTTTCTTGATCATGAATGGCTACGATGGCTTCAAATTCGCCTGTGTCTCAGGCTGGACATGCCTAGGGACTGCAGCTCCAGCGGACGGTACTAATGCCCCATTATCCCAATTTAGCTCAAAATGTCATTGACAATGATCTGTAATACAGGTTATGAGTTACGGGTGTACTAAAAGTGTCTGTTGTCTTTTGTTAGTTGAGAATTCACTTCCGAGAATCGCACCTTCCTGATTTAGGAGTAAATCCAATCTCTCGATTTTGATAAACTAACTGCAGAGGTATACGTTAGAATGTTGTTTACAAGTTTCGGACGAAAATCATCAGGATAGTCGTTGAGAGGATTTAACTAGCAAGAAGGAGGCCAATGACGATATCAGTATCTGACAGCGCTAACCTGTCCTTTACCATTCCAGGTCTCTCCCGATCAAACTGGAGGTTTTAACGGCACATTGCCCTCTGAATCGTTTACGTAGAATTCTCATTCGATTCACGTCAGGCAGGCTTTTTTGACATTCACCTAATAAAAACAGGGCCTTCCACTCAGTAGCTGGAGGACAATTCACTCACTGCGGAAGAAGAGAAGGGCTGGTGGCCCGAACCTGATTGTCGGACTCCCCTATTCTGTTCGCTCGTCGCGCTCAAACGTAAACCAGTCCTTTTATAAAACAGCTAGTTCGCTCGTCGCATTTTAAAGGTAGCCACCCTGCCATGCAACAGCGTAAAACGCAGCATTAAAACATCGAAAAAACCAGGGTGGTGTGACCGATAGGAAAAGCGAGCAATGAAGCAATCCCTCTACTGAATCCTGCACATATGATCGAATTCGTATGCAGCTAGCTACATAAACTCACTTGTCGAGAACCGCTCGAGTGAGAAGTAGAGACAATGTCCGGGGGTATTAAAGGCGCGAACCGCAACCACTCCGACAGCTCAGCTCGGGTGTACCCAAATATGATTGGGAATTCAAGGACTGTTTTTGTAAACAGTCCATGCAATACATGGCGGGAAAGCGACCGCTTCCCTTGTATGAAAGAACTTCTTTTTCTAGTCCCGTCGACATCAAGAAGCGGCACGTATCGAAACCTCTCAGTTTGACATCCGATTATGCAGTCATAATTGTAACGATCGTACTCTATACAGGGTACACTACAGCGGTACACCAACCTGATCTTCCTGACAGTAGTCCGATTCAGCAAGTGCTCTTGAGCCGTTGTCAAAATTCAAATTCTATTTAAGTAGCGCTTTCCTTCCGCGAGAAAAGCGCCTTAAGTAGCGCTTTTCTTCCTCGGCCTTCCGAACTGGCAATAACAGTGAAGAGAAGTTCTCTATTACTACAGTAACTTTATAGGTTGTGAAAAGTATAAACACGCATCGGTAATTAAATTTGAGATAATTATCTATATAATAAATTTCGTTTCCGCTTTTGACATGAAATGCGATCCAGCGCTAGAAGTTTGTTCCCGTAAATGTTCTGACGGACGAAGTCTCTAAGATTTTCTATGGGTGTCTTTTACGCGACTCATGGATTTCCGTGAGTAAGAGCTAAAACTTTACAGTAGCAAGTGTCGCAAACTTTATGACGGACGTTGCTAGACTTACCAAGTGTCGCATACTATATGACGGACGTTGTTAGGGGTTACACAAACTTGCAAACAGAGGGTCGACGGGTTTTAGATTTGTATGGGTGTCTTTTCGCGGCTCACGGAGTTCCGGGGGCAGGAATCTTACCTCCCTTTAAGAGTTAAGAGGTGATTGTCGCCTACTACTAGGGTAGGTATCTAGGGGACGGGGGATAATGGATGGAAATGTTACTGGGGAAGGGGACAACGGATTGGGACCTTTGATGAAATTATATCCGAAGGACAAAGACAATTGGAGATACTATTTAACGGGATGATGACAACGAAAACAGGAGAGACGAATGGAATTGTTTTGGGGAGAGACAAAGTGTGAGAGGGGACGATATATGTTTAAGAGGGTCTTTTTTGCCTTGTGCATCACGCACGAGGCTGATACTAGTTAGAACTTTA
The DNA here is from genome assembly GCA_948567375.1 of Lunularia cruciata. NCBI lineage: Eukaryota > Viridiplantae > Streptophyta > Marchantiopsida > Lunulariales > Lunulariaceae > Lunularia > Lunularia cruciata. The sequence continues at coordinate 50,035,966 of OX419759.1, forward strand.
CAGCAGCAAGTGCAGCAAATGTTATGACGGACGTTGCTAGGATTACGGTAGACCAGCGACCGACGGACGAAGTGTTTTACTTTTGTATAGGTGTAGTTAGAACTTTACGGCAACAGCAGCCAGGGCCGCTAATGTTACGACGGACGTTGCTAGGATTTCGGTAAGCCTGCAACCGACAGACGAAGTCTTTTAGATCTGTATAGGTGTTTTCTTTGCTACGATGGATTCCCGCTAGCAAGTACCATACCTTTATAGCAAGTTCCGCAAATGTCATGACGGACGTTATGAGGATGACCTAAATCTGCAACCACATCAAACCCGGCTCCTCTTAGGGTTGGGTCAAACCCGGCCCTTAGGGTTGGGTTGGAAACTTATCGCTTTTTTTTTCTCGAAAGGGCACCAGGTAGACTAGCCTATACCTATAATAGATTTAGTTTCCAAAGGGTTTGTTGTTAGCGATAATATTTATCTTTAACGGCTGACGGGAATTGGCTTGTTGACGGAAATCTGCTCCCAAGAGATTTGACGGACGTTTAGGTGTTTTCCTTTGTGGTTCATGGACATCGCAAGTGTTTTTCCACTGACGTTTTTCGAACAGAAACTTGCCAGCAAAATGAAGGCAAACTCTCAGGGTGTCCGGTTTTCTTTTCATTGTCCGAGAACAATGGGTGTTACTAATATAGATATATGGGGTATAGATTGATGAGGTCTTCACATCCTTCGAGTTCTCTACGCGGTCGCCTTTTCCTCTAGATAGATATAATAATACTTCGAGGTTGAGGTTGGCACTCTGATTTACCAGTACCCGGTTTTGGCACAGACCCTTAAAATACCGTTGAGGAAAACCTAAAAGTACCCAAAGGTTGATGATGACAAAAACCTTAAAATACCTCAAGGGTTGACATGGCAGCTGTCAGGCATAGTTGGGCTTAGGTGGCAGCTGTCCGGCTTAGTTAATCGTTAACTCGAGAGTTTGGACTTTCAGAATGAACTAGTTTTGATATAGCCATCAACCATCAACCGCAGTACATACAGAATATTGGATCATGAAAGGACTTCAGAAAGTAATGTTTAGATGAACTACACAGTTGTCGTGAAATAGTTTTGACACAACCATGAAACCCCATTAAATAGCCTTATTAACCAGATGAACTTGCTTTACACATAAAACATTAGATTAGGATCACAATGAACCAGTTATAAGATTTTTCTCCTATTTGAAATTAAGATAAACGTATCATAATACAGTAGCAGAATGTTAATCTTTCACGCTAAATAAAATGGTTGTTCTAAGTAAATTTATATCATTCTCACCACTTTAGGCCAATGAATCAAATGAATGATTATTTTCCTATATAACATCGATGTTTGACCATGGTCTACATGGTCAAAAGACCATGATCTAAAAGACGTCGATGATAGTCTATTGTTTACTAAGACTAACCGTAATTTTGTAGATGAGAAAAATGACCTTTTACACCTATGATATAAGTATAGATTAAATCAGTATAATTTGTTGTTTATGAAGTCAAACAATAACAAAGAGTTAGAAGATAGACATGAGGAGATGAGAGAAGAAGATTAGCTAACCCGTTCGAAGGGGGATCTAGAACTCATTAATGCATATGAAATGTAAACAGAACACATGGAAATTGAGATGAATATTAAATCCATAAAGGATATGGACTAAATCTAACAAATCAAATATAATGTAAAATTTGAACATAGTATAAGTATTTTCTTTTCCAATAGAGAATATTATACCATGAAATAGATAAGCGCTAAGAAATGCATGTAGCTAAATAGTACATAACATGTAATCCAAGTTGAATAAGGAAGACGTGAAAGAGCAAGTAATTTGAAGCCTAGGCTAAGGAATAGTATATAGGAACCATGAAACATACAAACAAATGTGGGGTGGAGCAAAGTAGGAGAAGAGTGGATGGTATCTTGGCTAAAATGGAGTCCAAAGTTAGAAGACGGAATAACGTATACACAACGCATGTTATGAGCCCTCAAACATTAAATAACTAAAGGAAGTAGAAGGAAATCATAGTAAGCCTCCACAAAAGCACATATCATTTCATCAATGTCTATGGTAGTGCCAAAGTAGCTAAGTGAGTGTCCATACCTCTCATATCAAAAACTTATGAATGCCAAAGATAAACTCTTCCAACAGTGTTGCTCAAAGTAACAACAATGTTGAGTACCTAAAAAGTAATGAATTTATGAAGCTTAAGTTCCACCTAAAAAGAAGGAATATGAATAAGCAAAATAAATCAAACTACATAATAATCAACAAGAGAAGGAATAATGCAAAATTCTGAGCAAGAGAAGAGGAAGTACTCAAGACATACCTTATCAATATCTAAACAAGATGCATTTTAAACTATAAGATAGTCAAACTACTAATGAGAGACATCAACAAAGACCAAGACGTATTAAGAAATAGGAGAGAGAGTGAAAGTGTAATGTTCCAAGGATAGGAAAAACCTCAAGAAAAACACAAGAGAAACACAAGGTTTCATTCTTGAATACTCCAATGTACCAAAGGAACACCTTGTCTTTGCTATATATCAAAGAGGATCCACTAAAAGGAGCTACATCCTTGGATCAACTACATGGATTAGTGACATGTCAATCCTTGTCCTATTTGGTGATCAAACAAGAGAATCTTCCTATATGAAGCTCAAATAGCAAGGGTGAGATACTGTTAGAAAGATCTCAACAAGACAAAAGGAGGGAAGACGATATCACTATTTTCTCTAGAGGTGGAAGAGAAGTTTATTTTTTAAGGCCTAATCCTTTTGTCTAGGCCTTTGAAATTGGCTTTGAAGTTTTTAGGATGTTTTTGGCCTCTTTCCTTTTAGTGGAATTACTTTTTTGGTAACAACTCTATCTGATACACTTAGACCATCACATATAACGTCCCTAAAGATATTACCAAGCCAATTTCCACCTCTAGATATTTTTTCTAGCTAATGGTATTACAAACCTCTCCCATTTCAGCCATAATGTCCTTGTTGCTAAGTTGTTGCTCAAAAGATTGTACTAACATCAGTGCATTGGTCAAGTTAGCTACATGCTCACATGTTGTCTTTAAAGTTCTGAATACAAGAGAACCTCCAAGAGAAATGCAAGAGAAACACAAGGCTTCATCTCTAGTTACTCCGCTGCCCCAAAAGAGCACCTTGTCTTTATTATATAACAATGAGGATACATTCACATGGAGCTCCAGCTTGAATCAGATACATGGATTTGTGACATGTAAGCAAACTCCAACCTTAGATTAATTGCCTGGATTGGTGACATGTTGATTGTTGTCCTATTTGGTTGGTTAAACAAATTTTATCAAAACAAATTTTCAAGGAATATTCCTATAAGAAGCATAGTACATTATGGGTGATGTATCATTTGAAAGCTCTCAATGAGACAAATAGTGAGGATATTGGAACAAAATTTCTCAAAAGGAAAACTGTTGTCATTTTTTGAGGCCTAATTCATCCATTAAGGCCTCAAAAATTGGCTATGAAGTTTTCAAGGTGCTTTTGACCTCTACTCTATTAATGGAACTACTCTATTGGTGAAACCTTTATCTAATCTACTTAGATCATCATATATAACATCCTTCTAGATATTATCAAGCCAATTTCCACCTCTAGATAATATGTCTATCTAATGGTATTACAAACCTCTCACTTGTAAGACACAATGTCCTTGTTGCTAAGCTATTGCTCAAAAGATTCCACTAACACCAACACATGGGTCAAGTAAGTTTTTGGCGCCCATATTGCCTCATACAATGGGTACCCTTTCCAATGTATGAGATATTCCACATGTGGATGGTAGGTATCACATATGTATTTTTGGACAATGCATTTGACTTAATATTCCTCCGTGTCGTCAATGAGTGTATGACAAGGTCTAACTTCTTGTATGGAAGGAAAGTGGGGTGGTCAGGTTACATATGTGCATAGTAAGGAAACATAAAACACTAGATGGATCTTCATGTGGGGTGGTAGCTTGAGATGATAGGCCCTTATGGCTCTAAGATTTGTACACACAGCAAATACTCAATCTATACTTCCTACTTCAATAAAAGGCTAATATGATCACTCAAGTAAAGGCATAAACAATTAGGACTACCATTGTGACCTCAAGGGCTATTATTCATGGATAATATTCTTTACCAAAGTTGTGGACTATAAAATCCCTAAACATCACTTTTGGTCATATGATGATTGAGTGTGAAAGGTAGAGAATTTGTTATATTTAGATCCATTGTATCATTATAGAATGTAGATCATCAAAATTCTCTCTCTATTGTATATCATTATATATAGAATCATATGATTTGGTAAATTATTTACTACGTCTATGAACTCCACTCGAAAATGGAAAATGATATACATTCTCACTTGTTCATGTTGGATGTATAGAACCTTGATATGGAATAGATTCAAGAAAAGAAATTGAGGTGCACAAAATCCTCTTCTAGTAGCATCTATCCTTTCCCCTCTCCCAAACATCCCAATCATTGATTGCACTGTTTTTCTCCCCTTGAAATTACTCAATTTTAGTAGTTTGTGTTCTTCCAAGAGGGATGATCCATTCACTTAGATTAAAACACTTACTATGATACCATTGTAATGTTTCAAAGACAAGAGAAACACAAAAGAAGAAACACAAGGTTTCATTCCTCAATACTCCAATGCCCCAAAGGAGCACCTTGTCATTATTATATAGCAAAGAGGATCCACTCAAAGGGATCAAATATATGGATTGGTGACATGTGAGCAACATCAATCCTTAGATTAGCTATATGGATTGGTGACATGTCAATCCTTGTACTATTTGATTGGTCAAACAAGATTGATCAATAAGAATATTCTTGTAAGAAACTCAATATAGCATGGGTGAGGTACAATTGGAAAGATCTTGAAAATAAAAATAGGGAGAAGAAGGCAACACTCATTCCTTTGGAGGGGGAAAATTTTATTCTTTTGAGACCTAGTTCTTTATTTAGGCTTCCAAATTTGACTCCAAAGTTTTCACAGTGTTTTTGGTCTCTACCCTAATAGTAGAAGTATTCTTTTGGTCACAAATCTATTTGATTTACTTAGACCATCATATATAACATCATTTAAGATATTACTAGCTAATTTTCCCATCTAGATAATTTGTGTAGCTAATGATACTACAAAGAGGCAATTTATGTAATTATCTAGCTAATGATACTATAAAAAGGCAGTTTATGTACCGGGTGAAGCGAGAGAGGGTCATATGACAAGTATGTCTCATGTAAGAATAGAACAAGGACAAACCATAAATAAGGTTAAATTGAATAATATAGGTATATATGGGATGAAATATAGGAAGTATGCCTCTGAACTATTAATAAGGTTCAATGATTCTTACCTTCTCCATATTAAGATCACAAAATTTCATATAAAAATATAATACTCATAAAGAACTCTAACCTTGATTAATACAATCATACAATCAGTTAATATAATTAAAAATTATCTTTCTTCAAACAATAAATAGTTAAGAATCCACCAAGTTTCAAAGTAATACAAATATTGTAATTAAGGAATTAATCATTAACAAGAATGGTAATAGAGATACACATGAAATATATACCATATGATTAGAAAGTGGGGTGAATTTGCTATTGGTATAATAACTAGTGGGCTGTAACAAAAGTTCCACACTTGGTTGATGAAAAAAAGTGAAGTTTATATAAACTTTGAGAATATAATGAACTTGGATGTCTTCTTTTTTTAATGTTATTCCTTCTTGTTGGATGCCTTATTCAAAATATATGACTATATTTAAATGAGTGAACATAAGATTGGACTAAATCATGAAATCTAACACATCTAGAAATTATATGAACAATGGCTCATTTTTTGTACATCTACTCTAAATCTATCACATGATGTAGATAAATGAGCTAGAAATCATATTCATTAGTAGAAATGAAGCTTGCAATAATAAGATATGAATATATAAGAATGAATGACCATACATACACTTGGTCGTCTTACACCACTATTTTATCAAACTCTTCATGTTGTCTATAGAACAAGCATTGTCCATTTCTCTATAAAATGGAAATTAGATAAAGCACAAGCCATGGCATTTGATTATCAATGTGCAAATAGATTAGATATAAAAAGATAAGAGTTTAAGCATTTGAAATTTGGTGGATCAAGAATTATGTATTGTTGGAAGAAAAATAATTGTTTCTTGTATTAAGTTATTGTATTTATTGATGTTAGTTCTTCATGAGTAATATATTTTTATGGGACATTTTATGATTTTAATATGGAAAAGGCAACCTTCATTGATCTACTTCTATATGTTATTTAGTCCAACAAAAAATTGTGTAGCAATAAATTATTCTTGAGTTATGTTTGTTGTTTTAAAATTCAAGTACCTTTAAAATGAGTCTTGATAAATATTTAAATAATAATATATTTGTTTTTTAATTAATATATCTAAATAATAACACTTGAGAGTTTATTGTGTACAACACAACAAGAATACCTAATAAGGTAACCAAATTGATGGGAATAAATTGAACTATTAGTGATCTAACAAAAGTAGTTTTTTTTCATGTTTCTCAAGAACAACATATTTGAGAAAATGCATGTAGAGTGGGATAAAATCATTTGAAGAGAAGGAAGTTGAAAAGAGGGATGAATTTTTTTGAAAGAAGTGGTATTATCACTATATTTCAAACATTGCTATTGTGAGGATTCTTTTTGTAATTTGATAGATATTCTTAGTGAAGTAAACATACTAAGAAAGACATTTGAGTTTAAAAAGGCAAAATAGCTAGAATGTTTTTTATTATTGCAAGGTTATAAAATAACCTACAAGGTTGCTATATTTAAGTATAAAATAATATAATTGGACAAGATGACTGGAGAAATTAGCTATACTTATGGTTGATGAAATTAAAATGGAATCAAATAAAATACCAACAAACAACAACATAATAGTATGGAGTTAGCAAATGAGTTAGTAGAGGCTAATAAGTTTGTCAATTATAGCCACATATCATAAGAATTTTCTAAAAGCATTCAAGAATCTTCTTGATAGAACTTTTTAGAAGAACATAAGAAACTTCTTGGTATATTTGAATGATTGTGTAACTTGCATACCAAGTTAATGGCTAGCTTAGTTTGTATGCCAAGTAAACAATTTCTTGAATGACGTTTCCTTGGAAGTGCACATGTATCTTAGACTCCAAGAAGGTAACTTTGTTAAGGAAGCTTCTCAAGTGCCTTGTGTTGCTTCAATATAAACACCAAGGCCCAAGCTCATGCTAGGCAATTTGAATTTCACTCACTTGAAAGCTTCCAATATGACTTCCATTATGGTATTCGATTATCCTAATTTTCTCCTTGGTCTTTTAGAAAAATATACATATAGAATTTATACTATGATTGAAGCAATAGATATGTTTATTTAAATAATATAACATAAAATGATTATTATTTTATAGAATTATATAATCTATATGAAGAAAAATAATCTATATCTCATAGGAAGACTCATTTGAAACAAATGAAATAGTAAAAGTACATAAACACATATTTTGTCTAATCTCATATGGATTTTACAAAATTTAGGCTAGGTATTTCAACAAAATTGTACAAAAAATGATAAGTAAAAAAGAAAAGATCAAAAGTGACACATGTGGAAATAGAATGACATTTTGTTGTAAGTAAAAACAAGTATCTATCCAATTTATTTTAAAATAGTTTGAGATAACTCAACATCAATCAAATGATATGACACCAATCATATATCTCTTTCAAGTGATACCTAAACCTTTACTTTCCAAGATCACCATCCACAAATCTATCCACAATTTACTTCCAATTACTTTTAGTTTTCTTGGAATGCTTCACAAAATCAACAAAGAGTCCAAATACCACTCAATAACATGTAATGATTACTTGAAGTGGTGTTTATAATTACATTGTTTCTAATCAAGCATACAAACCTTTGTTGACAAATTATATTATCTATTTCTTTCCTAATTCATTTGATTCTTATAGCAAATTCTTTGTTATCAACTTGATGGTTTCACTTCCAATGTTCATCCACAAGGAAAATCATATTTATATATCAAACTTGAACATTCCAATCTTCAATATTTAGAGTATTCTTGTTAGAACAAATGATAATTGTAGTAACATTGACAATTGATAACTGACGTGCATGTTCTTGTTAGTTAATCTACAATATGTCTAACTTGAGAAACATCATGGATGTTATAAGAAAACTTACTCTACTATCCTAAACACTAAATTGATTGAATTTAAATACAAATCAAAAAAATACAACAAGAAGTAGATTGGCTTATTGGTAAAGTAAAACTCAATAATAGAGCAAGCTTTACTTTGTGTGTAGTTCCATTCTTTGGGTGCAATATTCTCTCTTTTGTGTTATGATATATAGTCAAAATATCCTCTAATCCATCTTGCTTTAGTGCCTACAGTAGTTTTTTACTTCATCAATTGAAGTTCACTTATAAAACTTCTCAAAATCAAACTTAATTGTGGATTTCATATATTATTTTGTAAAATTCCAAAACATCATTGTTTACAAAGTCTGAAAGAAGGTCATGGACAATACAAAAGATTAGATCTTTTAGTAGAGTAGTTTCCTTCTACCACTATGGAAACTTAGAAGCCATTTCTCTTTCCTTCATAATACTAAATCTTTATAATATCAAACTTCCACTTACAATTTTTATCCCCAACTATGCTCCAATCACAAACAATGCTTCCATACAAAATTAACCAAGAAACTAATCAAGTATTAGTTGATTTCTGCACCTATAGATAAAACCATTGTAAGATTTGTAAAAGTTTCTGATCATACCAATCAAGCAGCCACCAAACTGACCATAACTACCACCTTTACAAAACTGTGCTCTAATACTACTTGTAGGGATTTATTGTACACAAGATGTGGTACATGGAACAAAATCACAATCCATCATTCAAACCACTCTAACTTATAAAATTAATGGATTCAACATATTAGAAAAAGCTATTTATTCTTCAAGGTGATGTTTTGCAAAGTGAATGTATATATGTAAATATTTGTGTATATTAAAGTTTGCATGAGTTTTATACATATGAGTTAATAAGGTTTGTAAGTTAGGGTGATCTTAATGTTGGAGGTACTCATGTTCATCTCCAACATTCCATGTGCTATACCTTGTGGTCAATAAATCATAAAAACTAGGTATAAGGAGTATCATTGTACAACACTACTACCTTTGGTGTCTTTGTACCTTAATTTAGAAAAAAATTGTGCATTTTGATCATCATTTTCATTTTGATTATATTCTTAGAGAAGTAGCACTAAGATTCTTGCAAAGAAGATGGACGGTGGCAATTTCACTTATCATGCTCACTTCATAATGTAGATAAAGATTCTAAATTACCTAATAAAATTTTTATATACTAGGTTTTCATAAATTTGTAATAGGATGTCTCCTTCATGTAGGACACTTCTTATTCATATATCAAATATAATATTGGAAGATCTATATGGTATAATTCAAGAGTAAATTATTTTGCTTCATTCTTCTCTTTGGGAGTTGTGGTCTAGCATAAAACTGATATATTGGGCCAATATTTTATTATACATTTGGATTATTAATTCCATTCCCTTATTATAAAAAAATAGTGGTGTATAGATATGAAAAGATAAGTAAGTTTTCAATACCTTCTAATAATCTTTGCTTTCTAAATAAATGAGAGGCATGCAACTTTTTGTGGAAAGACCCCTCCAAAGCCATATAAAGAACAAGAGAAAAGATTAAAAAATGTTAATTATATGATTTTTTAGTAATGTAAAACATATTTTAATATTTATATGTAAATTTGGAAAAAAAAATTAAATTTTTTTAGTATGATTACTCTTCTATAAACACACATGATCAAAGAAGAGTAAAGTCACCAAAGTATAATTTGGAATGCTTGTTATATAAATAAACATGGAGATATAAGACATTGATAACTCTTTGTAACCCTATAATCATCTTTGCTCTCTAAATGGATGAGAGGCATGTACATAGTATAGCAAACAGATAGGAAGATCCATCTTTTTATCCCATACAAGTTAGTCTCCAAAGGAAAGTTTAAGTCAAGTCCTTTAAGTGCTCACCAAACTAGTACCCATTTTGTTGATTGGCTGACATGTGGACCCACCTTACCCTATAGCTCCTCTCCTTCACAGTTCCCAAGGCCACTCTAAGCACCTCGAGGCACTCATTCCCTCATAAATCCTCTTCCCTCCTCTCCCTTCTACTTTGCTTTCTTAGGTCATTTTTCATTCTACCCTTGGTAGTTCCACCGTTGGTTTTGCTTTACTCTTTGCTCATATGCTCTCCATTTGACACTTAACCAACTTTGCTCTTTCTCATGATTTTTAACCAATTCTTCATTGGTTCTTTGTTGATCTCTATCTTGTGTAATTTCACTTCTTTATTCTTTATATGCATCATGGGTAAACTTGCTAGGTTTTGCTTGTTAGCAATGCTTATCAATGTTTTCCTTTCAAGCATTTACAAGGCATGTCTTGAATCCCTCACATGCTCCTACTTAAAATTTTGCTTTCTTATTTTGCTTATTGATTATTTTGTATTTCTCACATGCTCATACGTTCAATTTTGATTTCTTCTTTTGTTTGCTGATTATTTTGTATGTTGCTTCATTACAATTATTCTTATTTTTGCTCTTTTTGTAGAACTTAAGCTCCACAAGTTCCAATCTATTGCATTATGCTATATGTTGATAAGTTTCAGTGGCACTATTGGAAGCAACCAAGTTTGCCTTGGCACTCATGAGTTTTCAAAAAAATCTTGGTATGAGTAGTATTGACACTTGCTTAACTACTTTAGCACAACATGAGACACTAATGAAGGTGCATGTGCTTTTGTGGAGGTCTACTATGGCCGCCTTCTACTTTGCTCAATTGTTTAGTATCTCAAGCATCATCTAAAGCACTTGTTGTGATATATTGTAAAAAAACAAAACCGAGGAGAGAAATAAGAGAATGGAAACTCACATTGGGACACTTGAATGAGGGAAAACTCCGAATGCCTAGCATGAGCTTCGGCTTTGGTATTTATCGGTAACATACAAGATCCTTGAAGCTTCTCAAGAAGCTTCCTTGAGCCGCTTTCTTGGAGTGCAAGTCAAGTTAACCAGGAAGCTTCTCAAGAAGCTTCCTTTTAGAAGCCGCCTACTTGGCGTCCAAGCTAAGCTAGTTAGAAGCTTCTAGAAGCTTCCTTCTAGAAGCTACTTGCGTAGGGCACAAGTTAACTAGTTGGGAAGCTTCTCAAGAAGCTTCTTAGATGCTTCTAGAATATTCAAGGCTATTTTGTCTTATTATCTACTTTGTAAGCCCGACTAACTTCATCGCTAAACTCCATATTGTTACATATTCCCTCGCCGCTAGTTGGTGACGTCCTCGTCGCCAGTGAAGCTTCAAATTCCTTGATGGCCGTCTGTGCATTTTGGAGGTGGGAAAGAGGTTCCCATGTGGCATCATGAAGAGGGTACTCTTTCCAAAGGACCTTGTACTCCGTATGTTGACAATGGCCTCGTTGAATATGGCAACGTGCAAGGATACGATCAACTTCGTACTCCTCATGATCATTGATAGGGACAGGAAGAGGGGGAGGTTGGACTCGAGGAGAAAAGGAAGAGGGGTTAGGAACAAAGGGTTTCAACTTGGAAACATGAAAGACAAGATGGATACGTATGTGACAAGGCAAGGCAAGTCGATAAGCAACAAGAGAGACAATGTGGGTGATATCAAAGGGTCCTATCCAATTTGGGGAAAGTTTACAAACTTGGGTATCAAGTGGGAGAGGGAGGTTACTAAAGGATAACATGACTTTATCACCAACTTCAAAGGTGAGATCACGACGATGGTGGTCCGCATATTGTTTTTGGCAATTCTGAGCAACAAGGAGGTGAGACTTGGCTTGTTGGAGAGACTAGGATATAGTGGTAAAGAATGTGGAAGTATGAGGAACCTGAGAGGGAGGAGGAGCAAGGAGAGAATCTAGAACAAGCAAATTGAGAAAGAAGGGGGAAAATCCAGTGCTTGCCTGTTTGGAATTGTTGTAGGCAAATTCTGCAGCTGCAAGACATTCATCCCAGTTGGTATGGTGGACATTGACAAAGGCCCGCAACATATCCTCCAATGTATGATTTGCACGTTCGGTTTGTCCATCAGTTTGAGGATGATAGGCCATGGACAAAGCAAGCTTGGTGCCGAGTATCTGGAAGAGTGCTTGCAAAAACTTCTCGGTAAATCAAGGATCAGGGTCGGAGATGAGTACACGTGGTATCCAATGATGCTTGAAGGCATTGTCAAAGTAGATTTGCGCTAAGGTTGGAGCATCCACGGTATCACAGGTTGGTGCCAAGTGGATTTGCTCACAAAGCTTATCCACAAACACCACGATTGCGGTGTGTCCTTGCTTTGTCTTTGGCAAGGATGTGATGAGATCCAAGCTCACATGTTCCTAGCGAGTGGATGGAATGGCGAGTGGTTGAAGGAGTCCACTCAGCTTCTGGTTGTTGGCCTTGTTCCGTTGGCAACTCTCACATGATCGGACAAAGTCTCAAACATCTCGTGTCATGTTGGGCCACCACCATTGGCATTGGAGGGTGCCCAAGGTCTTGTCCACTCCCATGTGACCAGCTATTGGTAAATCATGGGCTTCTTGAAGATCACCTTTGGCTGGAACATAGATCTGGTCTGCATGGAATAAAAAGTTTTCCTTGAAGGAGAAGGTGTTGTACTCCTTGTCATGTGCTTTCAGGCAACCGTGTACCATTTGGAAGAAGGGATCTTGTTGTAGAGCTGATTGAAACTCATTATGGACCTTAAGGTCAATGGACACCGTTGTAATTGCCGCCGTGATGAGAGGAAGATCCTTCAAATCAGGTCGTTGTGATAGAGCATTGAGGATGACATGGAACCGACCTGGTTTGTACTCAAGTTTGATGTCAAACAATTGGAGTTGCTCTTCCCATCAATGATGCCGACTCTTCATGTGCTCCAAGTGTAAGGTCTGCAACAATGGCTTGTGATTAGTTCGCATGATCACTTGTTTCCCCAAGAGATAATGCCTCCATACCTTGGTGGCATATAACATTGCAAGTTGTTCTTGATCTTGAGCAGAGTAATTTCTTTCAGTTGTATTTAGTTGGCAAGACACAAAGGCAATAGGATGTAGTCCATCTGGAAATTCTTGTTGCAACACAGCTCCAATTGCAAACTTAGAAGCATCAAAATCTACCACACAAGGTAGTTGAGGATCATATGGTTGAAGAATAGGTCTTGAAGACACCATATGCTTTAACTTCTGGAATGCTTCTTCATGCTTGGTGGTCCACTGGAAGCTCGAGTTCTTTCTCAAGAGGTCAGTCAATGGTGCAACCACGTGAGCATAATAGTGGATGAACCGTCGGTAAAAACTGGCCAATCCATTGAATGCTTGTACTTTTGTAGCATCCTTCGGGGTAGGCCAATCAGTAATGGCCTTGATCTTCTCTTCTTCCATCTTGATCCCTTTGGATGAGATCTTATGACCCAAGAAGGTAACCTCCTTCTGCCAAAAAGCACATTTTGACTTCTTGCAGTAAAATTTCCATTGTCGTAGTCGTCTTAGGACTTCTCGCACATGATTCACGTGTTCTGCCTCTGTCTTGCTATAGATTAAGATATCATCTAAGAACACCACTACGGACCAATCCAATAGTCCCTCCAACACCTAATGCATCTGATCCATGAAGACTGCTGGAGCATTAATGAGTCCGAAAGGTAGAACTCTCCACTCAAAATGTCCATACCTTGTGTGAAAAGCAGTCTTTTGCACACCCTCTCCTTCAATAGGAATTTGCCAATAGCCGCTACAAAGATCCAGCTTGGAAAAGTAGCGTGCTCCACTTAGTTGATCAAGCAAGTCATCGATCCGAGGCAAGGGATATGCATTCTTCACGGTTTGCTTATTGAGTCCACGATAATCAATACAAAAGCGAAGTCCTCCATCCTTCTTTGGAACAAATAGTACCAGTGCTCCCCAAGGAGAGGTACTATGTCGTATGAAATCCTTCTCCAACAACTCTGTAAGTGTTGTTTGCAACGCCTCGAACTCCTTTGGTGAGAGCCGATAGATTGGTCTACTCACTGGAGTACTCCTTGGCAATAACTCAATCTTGAAGGGCATACCTCGATCAGAGGGTAATCCCTTTGGCAGATCATTTGGAAACACATCTACAAATTCTTGAACTATCCAATCAACCATTGCTTGATGCGGCACTTGGCCCTCCTCAGATTGTTCTTGTGCAATCGGCTTGATCCACACCGCAAATACAGACTTATCTTCTGCCAAAGCTTGCTCTATGGCTGCTTCATTAACAAACTTCCCTTCTAGGGATTCATCTCTCTTCCAAGCTTGCTCCATGGTTGCCTTCCTGGCAAACTTCCCATCTTGGGACTCATCTCCCTTCTAGATTTGCTCTACGGCTACCTGCTCGACAAACTACCCACCTTGGGACTGGCTATTCTTAGGTGTCTTACTCAGAGGTGCCAAACAACCTAATCTGAAATTCTTACCTTGGTGTTGTACTTGAATTTGGCGTCGGTTCCAATCGAATTGAACCTTATGAAGTTCAAGCCAAGGTAGACCCAGAATGATATCATAATGTAGAGGTGCCACTACAAACCTCATACATTCCAAATACTCCTTCCCAATCTTGAAGGTAACAGGATGCGAGGTGCAGAATGCAGAACCCTTTCTACCATCCGCCATCATCAAACTACTCCCAATCACTGGCTTGATAGGATTATCCAATTCCTTTGCTACTTGCATAGACATACAATTCTCTGAACTTCCAGAATCAACCAGAATTCTACAACCCCGATTAGATATCATACCTTGCAAGTGAAGCAGACTTGCATAGGTCGAGCCTTCAATCCCATTGGAACTAATCAAGCTCCCAATAGGCGGCTCGAAATCTCCTATTGGGATTCTTCATTTCCCTGATCATTTTGTTCCACAAACTCCATCTAGGCAACTTGTTGAGGTCGCCCATTCCTAAGTGGACATTCAACAATGTGATGTCCAACTTGGCGATAATAAAAGCAACCTCCATTTTGTCATAATCTTTCTCTATCTATTGTGCCAAGTGGTCTTTGTTGGATAGCATCAATCTCCATTGGTACTGGTTCTTCCACCCATGGTACTGGTAGGCTTTGTGTAGGTCGAGGTCAAGACCAAGTTGTCTCAACCAAAGAATCAAAACGCTCAGCCAATTGCATGGCTTCTTCTACATTTTGTGGCTCCCACATGGTCACCTCCAATTTGGTTCGTGACTTCAATCCTCGCACAAATTGATCCAGAACTTCACCTTCTTGGATATATGGAATTTGCATGATGATGTTCTGAAATTGTGTGATGTAGCTTCTCATTGAGCCAATCTGCCTCAACTCCGCCAATTTATCTTGTGCAGCTCGGGTGGCATTTATAGTTTGAAATCGGCCAAGTATTGCATCCTTGAATTCTGCCCATGTCAAAATTGGTGTAACAATTTGTCGTTTAGCTCTTTCTACTCGGAATCACCCCCAAAGTTTTACCACACCATCCAATTAGCTAGAAGCCAAGAGAATTTGTTTCTGCTTGTCTTGAAGATTGGTGGCTTCAAAGTAACGTTTGTAGTCAAACACAAAATTCTCCACTGTTCCTGGAAGATTCTTGCCTTCAAACACCTTGGGTTTCGGAAATCGAATGTGATCTTCTCCATCTCAAACTGGCGCTCTATTTATCTGTTCTCGTCGTTGCTGGTCTCATTCATCCAACAATTGAGTAAGATGCTCGATTTGTTGTTGCATTGCAAGGATAACATCCGGTATTGCCGCCATCGCTACTACTCTATTCCACTATTCTCAATTTATCTAATTGATTAACACATAGATACAACACGTCCACCGTTCTCCATAAGTTACAACTGGAAGTATCAAGGGTTCCTCTAACACGGTCATATGTAGAAAATCCTGCCCAAAGCGCGAGGTGATGAATTGTGTGAAACGATGCTTTGGTAATATCTGGACATGAAAGTCCCAATGGTTTGGCAGAAGTGGATTTGGTGGTCCATAAATTCCATCCATCCCATTCCTGCTCTGATACCAATGTAAAAGACCGAAACCGAAGAGAGAAATAGGAGAATGGAAAGTCACATTGGGACACTTGAATGAGGGAAAACTCCAAATGCCTAGCATGAGCTTGGGCTTTGGTATTTATAGGTAACATACAAGACCTTTGAAGCTTCTCAAGAAGCTTCCTTGAGCCGCTTTCTTGGAGTGCAAGTCAAGTTAACCAAGAAGCCTCTCAGAAGCTTCCTTTTAGAAGCCACCTACTTGGCGTGCAAGCTAAGCTAGTTAGAAGCTTCTAGAAGCTTCCTTCTAGAAGCTACTTGCTTAGGGTGCAAGTTAACTAGTTGGGAAGCTTCTCAAGAAGCTTCTTAGATGCTTCTAGAATATTCAAGGCTATTTTGTCTTATTATCTACTTTGTAAGCCTGACTAACTTCATCGCCAAACTCCATATTGTTACATATATAATATCCAATCCTCCAATCCTTTGCTCATCTTCCTTTGTTCTTTGAGCAATTTCTTACTCTTGGTCCTCTAGCTCATACATCTTCCATGATTTTTGACCCTTAGACCTTCAATGACTTGCAATTTCTACACTTGTACTTGACTCTCAAATCTTGCTTTACTTAATCTTTCAAGTATGGCTTATGAAGTCACTGTTTATCTTGCTGATTTTATTATCTACTTATGAGGGTGTATTTTATTTTTTTGCTTCTTTGTTGCTTGCAACTTGTATATAGGTGTTGCTATCAGATTGTTTCCTAGTTACATTTATTTAGGATGTTTTTTTACGACTCATACATTTATTTCATTTGATGATGTTGTTTCTTTATATATTGTTGTTTTTTATTATTTATTTGATGCACACAACTCATAAATAGATTGCTTAATAATGCTATTAGATTGCTTCCACATTACATTTACTTATGCATTAATTTGATCAGATGTTCATTATCTTGTATACATTATATATCTTGCATATCATTTGCATTCAATGAGTTATAGATCTCCCATTTGATGAGTGGCTTCTTTCCTCATTTCTATGCATCCAACAATTAGGGACTTTGGAAGTGCAATGGCATGATTTGTGTCCCGCCGCCTTGGTGTATTCTTCTAAAGTAGAATTCCCCATTTCACAATAATGCAATGATTCTTGACAATAATAGTTGGGGAGGCAATATTTATGATTTCATTAGTGGAAACAAAGCTTCTTACTCCTCACTACTTGATAGCATCACCTTAACCTTGATAGCATCACAAATTGTTTTTGCTTCCTCTAAAGTAACATGTTTAGTTCTTTGAGTATTATTCTCTAGTTACTTCCATTGATTATGCCCTTCCACATTAGGTTATTGTTTGTCTACATGTGGTAATTTTCTATTCTTCTTCATGAAATTTGTTTGTATTGGTTTCATTCTACATTGTTTTTTTTCATTTGCTTCTCACATTATGCACCATTCAATTTTCCTATTTGTGCATTGCCATTTTGTTTTCCACTTGGTTTGTTCCAAACTCTCTTCCCATCCCTTGTTTGAGTCGTACTTGCCTCTATATCACTCATACTTTGATTACCTTCTACTCTCCTTGGGATTAACTAGTGTTTTTTCTCTTGGCCCCAACACCTCACTCACTCTCAACTCTTGATTCAATATTTGTCTTAATTTTTTGCATTATAGGTGTTACTTTCAAACATTGGCTCCACTTTCCTTTGTTGATGTTCTACCTTGGACTTGACCCTTGATTGTCTCCTATAGTCTATTTTAATATCTTTCTCCTAATTTTTTCCAGCATTTCTAGTAGTTTCTATTGGGTCTTGGACCTCCTCTTCACAATAGGTATATTTAAATGACTCAATTGTCTCTAATACTTGACCTTGAAAATTGCCTCTAACAACACCCTTGTCCATTATCTTACCCCTTGCCATTCTTCTTGGACTAGTGCTTGGTAAATATCACACATCTCTTTTTCCATAGACATGTCATTTTCTGCATTTGGAGCCAAACAAAGGCAGATGAACAACACTTACTCATGGTTCTTGAGTTGCACTTTGGGTTTTCTACTTTCCACCCAACTTCATTAACTTGGTACCTCTGACTTTCTTTTCCACAATTGCAATGGTTACTGCTTCTTGGGAGGTGGCTTGTTTCAAGAGCAAATATTCTTGTTATTAGGCCAAGGTTTTCTTTTTCCCACCAAGAAGTATTTTCTGGCCTCCCATTATGCAATACATCATTTTTCTTGTTAATCATTGAACTTGGATCCTTTTCATGAAATTTAAGATGGATGTAATTCAGCACATTAGGGACCACTTTCCTAGGGGTTATTTATATGATTTAGTTAGTAAGTAATGGTAAGTTTTATGTAGGTCAAAATTTTGGTTATGCTTTTATTAGGTTCCACAAATATTGTCAAAAGGTAAATGCTTACAACTCTTTGCTATGTTTCTTTAGAGAACACCTCACTCATAGCTACTATGGCCAAGTTTGGATTTGATGATTTTAGATTTTCTATATCAGCAAGATAAATTTGAATTTGGATTTTATTGTGTTACTGGTAATTGAAAAGAATTATTTAGACATGTTTGTTCAATGCTTGGACTCTTATAGGGTGTAAACTACGAGGTCAGGTTTCCCATAAGCACCATTGCTTGGAGGATACTTGGATTTTCTTCCCTTCCTTGGTTTCTTTGATGGTTCTTTTTATTCTTGACTTACCTCACACCCTTTCTTTTGGAAAATTTTCTTACACATATTACCTTAGGAGAATTGCAATATTATTTCTTTACTGGACTATGATAAACTCTCTAGCAACTTCCTCATGCATTTCAAAATTATGAATTTTCTTTGCATCCTTTATGTGCTTAAATATACTCCTACATCCATTCCACTCAGGACTAAAGTAGATATCAACTTGCTCAAGAACTTCCTTCTCCTCTTTCTCTGACCTATCTTTCTATAAGTAAACCTACTTCTAAATTTTGGCTTACTCTAATCCTTTTCCAAGTTGCCTCCAAGGAAATAGAAAAAGCTAAATTAGAGTTTGTTCTTCATGATTGTGAAGTTTGGATGCCATTTCTACCAATATTCCCTTCAAAATTCTCTTAGTTTCTTACAAAGATAGTAAAAATTTAGATTGCTTGTAGTTCAATTTTACTTATATTTCCAAGAAACAACCAAGTTCAACTTCCCCTAATTTTCCCTATAATTGTCTTAATTATTCAACTTTTATCAATCCGGATTACATACATGTCATTGCAACTTCTCTAAAAATCCTACTTTTTGCTAACTTGCCCTTGCTTTTCTCTAGAGGTACTAAGTTTCATCTCTCTTCTGTGTCACCACCTTCTACTTTCAATGCAATTCATGCTTGTGTGTGCAACTTTGTACTTGCATAAGAAGCACTTCTTGGTACCAAAGGTATTCTAGATCATTGGAAATTTATCCTTCTTCAAAGAGTCAAGTGCATGCTCAACCTCCCTATGATTGGAGATTACTTCATCATTTATGATCCCTTCTTCTTATCTTGTCACAATTTTAACCTCCGTTTGCTTACTTCAAGTCCAACTTCATCATTACATATATGAAATAGTGCCCTAACAATTTTGTTTTTGCCACTAGATAATTTAATTTCAAAACTTAACTTCATGAGCTTTATTCTCCTTCTACTACCTACAAATTGACACATATTCCTCAACTTCACCTTCTACTTTCTCACAATATCTTCAACTCTTCTAATAATTTTTGCAACTCCATGGATGCCAATAGGTTCCCCTATTTTTGCTATGCTTGGAAATTCCCTAAGTCCCAATAGTCTACGGCTAAACATTCTAGTTCTCTCTCAAAGTTGTCTAGTGGGTTTAACTCCTTTTTCAAAGCATTTCTTTCTTTTACTCACGATCTTTGGATGGAAGCTCTCCATCAGGTTGGTTTGGGGTTGATGCTTGCTAGATGTTGGATGACTCTTTGGGCATTCCTTCTTCTTGAGAAGATGCAAAGGCTATAGAAACCACTCTCCTCTACTCCTCTGGAGTTGGTTTCTGGTTTGGCTCCTAATGCCCTAGATAAACTTCACTTCCAAAGTTTTAATTTTACCATCCTTTATACTAAAATTCACCTTGATGACCTCAAATCTAGTTTGACCACACTCATTCATTCCATCTTTAGTTATAGCTTCACTCTTAATAGGGAGTTCATGTTGCTAGTTGAAACTCATGCCTTGGACTTTAAATATAGATGGCTCAAAAGTAGAAATTTTTTCTTCCTTCAACAAACTGCTTCAACTTTTTGGCTGCTAAAGACGACTCTCTTACTTGGTGGATGTTGTTCTTATTTGATAACCTATATATCACTTTTGGGAGTCAAATTTTTAGTCAAGTTGTGGGAATTCCTATGGAAACACCTTGTGGTATCTTCATAGCTAACTTGTACCTCTTCACTAATGAGTTAGATTTCATCCAAAGATTAGAAAATCTATAAGATATTGACCTAATGGGTAAGTTGTCCCGCATTCAAAGATATGTTGATAATCAATCTCCTTGTAGTTGGCTCTGGCCTATCTAACTTGATGGACTTCATGTAAAATGATGACTCTAAAATAGAGAAGGATTCTATTCAAGGCTATCTTGCAAGTTAGTAAATACTCACTTTGGTCTATTGTAGTTACCTTCATTGTAGAATTTCTTAAGATGACTTCAACATCTTGGTCTCCATCTATGATAAGACAAAATTTCCTTGTTTTGCTACATTAAGACATCTTGTTGCCTTATGTTCTCTTTGACATTTCCTCTACTTTAGATTAACAATCATAAAATAAGAATGCATAAGATAAAGGAGAGTTTGTTAAAAAATAAATATTGCCTTGTGGCTTGTAGGAAATTTGTTAATAATTGTTTGTATATATATATATATATATATATATATATATATATATATATATATATATATATATATATATATATATATATATATATATATATATACAATTGTTAGTGGCAAACTACCATCTTCATCTCATGATAAGTTTTGCATTGTTTTTCAACATGAAAGGGACATCCATGGTTATCATGGCACTAGCATGTATAGAGATTTGAAGAACCAGTTCTCTTTAATAGGCAAGGAGGTCCAATCTAAGACCACCAATAGTTACACTTGAATTCTTGCAGGAGTTAGTCTCCAAAGCAAAGTCTTCATCCAGTCCTTTAAGTGCTCATATGTACTGGCACCTCTTATGTTGATTGTTTGACACATGGACCCACCTTGCACTGTATCTCCTTCATAGTTCCCTATGCCCCTCTAAGCATCCAACGCACTCCTTCACTTGTAAACCCTCTCCTCTACTCTACTTTCTCGGGTCATTTTTTGTTCACCCTTGGTGGCTATTTGTTTTACCTTACTCTATGCTCATATGCTCTCCGTTTGACATTCACTCTACTTTGCTCTTTCTCATGAATTTTGACTCATTCCTCACGGTTCTTAGTTGATCTCTATCTTGTTTAGTTTCATTGTTTTATGCATCATAGGTAGAATTTGCTAGGTTTTGCTTGCTCACAATACTATCAATATTTTCCTTTCAAGCATTTACAAGGTATGTCTCAAATCCTTCACACTCTGCTGCTTTCAATCTTGCTTTCTTCCTTTGCTTGCTGATTATTTTGTATTTTCCTTCATTCTGCCTATTCCTATTTTTGCTCTTTTGATAGAACTTAAGCTCCACAAATTCCACTTTTTGCATTATGCTATATGTTGATTTCTTTGAGCGGCATTATAGGAAGCAACCAAGTTTACCTTGGCACTCATGAGTTTTCAAGCAAAAACTCAATATGAGTGGTATTGACACTTGCTTAGCTACTTGGGCATTGTGTGATGCACTAATGAAGTCACATGTGTTTTCATGGAGGTTTATTATTGGTGCCTTATGCTTCACGCAGTTGTTTAGTATCTCATGACTCAAGCATCTACTGTGCTTGATGCGATATATTATATCCGGTCCTCGAACAATTTGCTTGTCTTCCCTTGTTCTTTGAGCAATTTCTTACTCCTTGTCCTCTAACTCATACATCTTCCATGACTTATGATTTTGATCCCAGATCTTCCACGACTTGCGATTATTAGACTTCTTACTCTTGGTCCTCTCACTCATACATCTTCCATGACTTATGATTTTTGACCCTAGAGTTTCCACAACTTGCTGTTACTTGACTTTTACTTGACTCTCAACTCTTGTTTTTTATACTTGGCTTCGGATTTTTTATATAAAAAAGGATGATAAAAATGAATAGACGGCAGCCCCATGATAATCTTTCTAGTCTGGCTCGTTAAGCTATTCTTCATTTCAATTTTATTTCCCTACTTATGTTGGGTGTTATGTTCTATTTCCATTTCTTGTAACTTGGATATAGGAGTTGTTATTACATTGTTTCCACGTTACATTTACTTGTGCATTAATTTGATCATATGTTTACTATCTTTTTTTAATATATATAAAATATTAGATTACATATTATATATCACGTATCTTATATATATTACATATCCGGCATCGCATTTGCACTCAGTGAGTTCTAGATGAACGATCTTCTGTCCACATTTCTCTATATAAGAAAAAGGCGACCGTGCATATCTCTATATCCAAATGCATAAGGAAAAAGAGTAGAAAAAGGTTAAAGATAAGATAACATAGAAATTGGTATAATTAGTATTCTATAGAATACATACAATTTAACAAGAAGTTAACGCCCAGTGATCCTTTCAAGTGAATGAGGCATGGGCACATAGTATAGTGAAAAGATGGGAAGACATCATCCAATGGTGTAAGGAAAAAGCGTAAAGTGACGTCCTTAATTACATTATAATGAAAACTTATTTTAATACGTAGCTTTTGGAGCATAGATAAAGATAATTTAGTGTGATTACCCCTCTAGAGAAACATAATATTTAATATAAAGGTAAGTCCTCCTCACAATGAAAGTTACTCTACTGAATAAACATGTAATTAAAAAAAGTTAAATCCCCGATGACTGTGCAATGACCTTAGTTAGAATAATTGCACAAGATAATTAGAATGTCCACTTTTTTATAAAAAGATATAATCCAGTAGGGAGATTTCTTTGAAACAAATCAATAATGTAAAAGTTCAAGGGAACATCTACGGAATCAGAAAAAATGTAGGTACCTGTGAAAGAACCAAAGGTCAAGGTTAACACGTGTTCCCAGACTGAGACGGAACATGACATTCCGTCGAAAGCACAGAATGTCGTGTCGGGCATAATCCGTTTGAAATAAACCGAGCCGAATCACATAACAAGACACCATAGATTACAAATCAGATCAGATGACACGCTGCATATCTCCTTCTCGAGTGAATGAAGCCTTTGCCTTGTGAGATTGCAGAAGTCATCATCTACGAATCCGTCCACAATTTACTTCCAAGACACTTTTTGTGTTTTCCTGAAATTCTTCCCAGGTTCACTTCAAAATCCAACTGCCACTCTGTAAAATGCAAGTATTGAATTTCATCTGTGATTAGAACTACAAAGAAATAGAGTAGTTCTTTCCCTGAGAATTCAACCATCACTCAGTGAGGTACAACTACGGACTTTCATCTGTGTTTAGAACTAAAGGAACTATCTGTGTCTCGTCTATCAGGTCTGTCCCTGCTGAACAAGCGCATCGCCTCTTGCTTTTCCAGTTTCATTACTTAAAAGGTACCAATATGGCGATAAGTACAAGTATTGTTGAGAAACTGGTCTCTCGATCCGCAAGCAACAGTATTTACTTCGTACCGAGACGCACGAAACTGCCACCCGTAACAGGCTTGTGGGGAACTCGCACAAACTCCGGAAGATATAGGACACACAAGTCGTTTACAAGAATGAATGTGGTCAGTAGACTGGAGCAGAGCTAGTTTGAAGAGAAATTGATTCTCGGCAACGGATATGTGAAAGTTTTATTCCAGTGAACCCAAACAAATATG
The DNA here is from genome assembly GCA_948567375.1 of Lunularia cruciata. Taxonomy (NCBI): domain Eukaryota; kingdom Viridiplantae; phylum Streptophyta; class Marchantiopsida; order Lunulariales; family Lunulariaceae; genus Lunularia; species Lunularia cruciata. The sequence goes on from OX419759.1 coordinate 50,060,144, forward strand.
CAATAATGGGAACAGAATGTCTTACAAGTTTTATCTTTCCGCGACGTACAAACGTCAAAAATGTAAGCCTTGGAAAAAATGATGACTCTTTGGCATGCCCAACTCTTGAAATTCTTTTTGACTCCTTTGGATGGATGGTTCGACTTGTAGAGAGAGGGACTACTCGGTGTCATTTCTGTGACCCTAGAATCTGTGAAAAACAATCGTGTGCGCTATCTGTCGACGTGGTCACTTACGCTAGATATATGTCGCCACCTGATGTCGCCACCTGATTAAAATTACACAAGATGATGCTAACCTACGAGCCACGATTGCGGTTGCGGTCGAGGGTCTAGTATAATGGTACAATTGCAGGTAAGGGTGAGTAGTTCGAGAACATGAAAGAAAGGAAGCTTAAGCTGGTACTGGGGTTACAGAGGAAGACTTCAACTCGTACTTCTTAGCTACTTCCTCTGCGTGTACCCGGGCCCATTCGTCGAAGTGTACAATTTCTTCCAGTGAAGGTTGTAGGACAAGCTCTTGCCTATGCTTGTCGCAAGTGCTTTCAATTACTTTGATGATATCCAAATACCCAATTCTGCAAAGCAGATGGGAAGAAAATCGTCAAAACGAAGAAAGTTGCCGAGACCTACAAATTTCTGAACACTGAACTCCAAGAGCGGAAATATAGAATTCTCCCATGCATTACCGTACATGGTGGGTAGACTGAGGACAGTTTGAGCTTACCTTTCGTCCAGGAATAGTTCAACTGCCTTCTCATTTGCTGCACTAAGAACTCCAGTCATGGTTCCACCTGCTCGCCCCGCGGCGTAGGAGATGTCCATGGCTGGGTATTTAGCACGGTCTGGAGCCCTAAATGTCAGAGAACCCATCCTGTGCAGGACCATTGAACAACACTACATGAGTTTGCAATCGACGTCGGCCTGAGACTTAGGCAGCTATGATTGAGCGCAATCGGGTTCAAAGACAGCTTTAGACTGAGCACTCAATCAGACAATTTTCGCAAAATATGGGGAAAAGATAAATTCCGGCTTTCCTTCATTTGATTTGAAGGCGTGATTGGTACGCATTCCATTGTGAAGAGGACAAGAAGTAGAAATGGAGAGAAGAGAGACAGGTAGGAAGGACGCACTTTACGAAATCAAGACGGGGCCAAGTGGTCTCCGAGCATGGGACTCTCTGTGGCCACGAGAGTGTGTACAAAATGGGCAACCTCATATCTGGCCACCCCATTTGTCCTAGGACGGAAGAATCCTGTCAAAAAAGACGACGAACTTTTAGCGAATCGGACTGTCATATACAATGAATTAATAAGAAAAATGGGGAAACTTGGCCTCACTCCCTGACTAACCAACAATCTGCTTGATAGGAAGCTACGTAATCAGACTAGAATTGACTCAGGAAATTGTGGCTTTTGCCATAAAGACTCGAGCATACATCTTCAGCACGATAAGAATCACATTACTGGTAATTTACAAACATTTCCGGCTTCTGTATATCTAGGATAACCATGGATCCAGAAACCAGAAAGCAACAGAACATAGAAGCGATTCAGTGTTTGTAGATCGAATCGTTTTCCACTGTAAATCCTTACCTGTGTTTCGACCATAGAGTGAACGATTGATTGCGGGTGAATGATTATGTCGATGTCATCGTACCCTGCTCCAAAAAGATAGTGAGCCTCAATTACCTCCAATCCCTGTAAAAAAAAGTGCAATGAAGTTAGAAGCAACAAAAGAATATCCTCCACAGAAAAAGAATTACCAATCCTCTGCCAAAGTCAGACCCGTGCAAGCCACACCTTCGCACAAGCATGGACTATCACTTACCTTGTTCATGAGAGTCGCTGAGTCTACAGTAATTTTTCTACCCATACTCCAGTTGGGATGTTTCAAAGCGTCAGCTACCTTGACGTGTTTCAGTTTCTCCACAGGCCAATCCCTGCACATACCATTTGAAACTCAAATTTAGTAACTCCTCGTAGTGGACAGGACCTGTTGAAAGTGAGAGATAAAGCAGGGAGGGATAGCCCTCTAGTGTGAAGATTTGGCAGTAAAATTGTTCTTATGCATTGTGTCAAGTTAAATTTTTCCCTGTGTACCTGAAGGCACCACCAGATGCCGTGAGGATGATGCGCCTTAATCCACCTTCTGGCAAACCTTGGATGCACTGAAAGAGCAAAAGTAACTATATCAGAAACATGCTCCGCTTTTGCAAACTTGTATCGGGCCCGATTGTTTCTTCGGAGATGCTGACTCCTGTGGATCGACAAAAACAAAGGGCGGACCATCAGAGAACTACTCCAGCGAGAGTGTAAGACGAAGAGTAGTAACCTGGAAAATAGCAGAGTGCTCAGAGTCGGCAGGCAAAATTTTGATGCCATGTTTCTTGGCCAGGGGCAAAACGTAAGGACCTCCTGCAATCAAGGTTTCCTTGTTTGCTAGGGCTATGTCCTTCCCAGCCTTAATAGCTGCAACTGTGGGCTGCAGAACAGATATTGAACACCGGCATGAGATCAACGGCAAACAGTATAAGCTTAACGAAGGAAACTTAAAGGGATAAATATAAGCTTGGTTTGACACTCCTTTGAGCAACTTCACATATGAACCCGTTGCAAAGCAAATCAGCTCAAAGATGAGGGCAGGAAGTGCCAACCTTGAGGCCAGCACAACCGACAATACCAGTTACGACGGTAACAGCATCAGGATGTTGAGCAACCTGTAATCGGCATCAGAGGGTCAGCTTGAGAAACTCCCTTTCCCAAAATGAGCTAAACGAAGTGATCTATACTAACAAAAGAACTTAAGCACACTCCAGAACCTTAAGCCGCTAAACAAAATTCATTTTAGTACAATGATTATGGACGGACTTTTACTAGGGACTACACAATCGGGAGTCATCTATGATTAGTCCTGACATTTCATAAACAGAAACATAGGTACTTACCTCCACTATGCCGGAGTCCCCAACAACAATCTCCGGCTGAGGGTAGACATCTTTAATGGCTTCCTTCAGTTCGGCAACACGATCGCCGTAACGCACAGCAACCAGACTGGGTTTGAACTGTCTTACCTGCGTCAATAATATGCTTGCCTGAGTTTAATTTTCTAACGAAGGACTCCGTAAGCCAAGGGACTTATCGCAGACAATAATTGGCATGTACAGCAAATAGAATGCTAACCGGACAGTTAGCATCCGAGTTGGCTTTGAAGATGAAAATTCCCAGGACAGGAAATTACCTGCTCAGCTAAGAGAGTGATGTTAGAACCAGCAGCTAGGGCAACGATCTTAAATTTGTCAGGGTTCTCCGCGACAATATCGAGAGTCTATCAAAAACCAACAAACATCAGCAGGCTTAGTATTTCCCCGAAACTGGCTACTCAACAGTTCCAAACCCGACCTTGGCCAAAGAATATTTCACTCATTTGACTAGTTCTCAAACGAATACCTTTGACGACAAAGCAAACAAGTCCGTTTTGTCCTTAACTTCAAGTCTAGAACATAAAATCTAGCTCGTCTGAAGCTCGTTGACTCTGCTCTTCCAAGCTTGGACAGCGAAAGTAATCGAGTGAAGAATTGAAAGGTGTGCCGAATATAGAAAAGGCAGTTAATAACACCAGGATAACAGCGCGGTATCCCACCTGAGTCCCGATAGACCCAGTGGAGCCAATGAGGGCGATGGGTTTAGGACCGTCGTAGTTTCCCCTCTTCCCTTCATCCACAGCTCTTCCAGGCCAAGCAGAAGGTGGCCCATTGGCCGAACATTGCACACCTCTGCCAGAAGCGGAAGTCCTTGACGACTTTCCCCAACTACAAGAGCCTGAATGATCCCCACAAAGAGATAAGGCTTTCTCTGGCTAAACACGACCGACATTTACAGTCCACATATAAACTTGACAACCAAATTCGGAACAATGATATAAGTCCACTCAGAGTGAAGAAACAGTGTAACTCACAGAAATCTCCAGACAACAAAGTTAACCCTCTGCTTTAAAATGACCATTGTACGTCTCAGACGAATTCACACAGAAACTCTCACTAGCCAAGTCCAACACGTACCTCCTAGCTTAACCCCTGCAAACGATGGCATGTCCGACGCCCTCAGGCCCAGCTCCGTCTGAAAACAACTCAAACGCCATTAATACCATTCCACCTCCCCGCCAGAATCCCAAATTCCACCAGCAAAAACAACACCCAGACCCAATAACTAAATGCTCACACACACTCTAAACAACAGTAGCTCCAGCAGCACCCACCGAAATTCGCCGGGAAGCAGGCAAGACAGCAGCAGAGACTCCAGCAATCCCTGCCATAGCTGCAACGTCCATCGTCATTCTGCAGAAAGTTGGCAGAAACGCAGCACTCCGTCTTCTCTCACTCTTTGGCGACAATCTTCGCAATGAGGGACTGGTAGAAGTCTGAAAGCCTTCTCTACTGCACCATTGAGCTCCTTACCTCCTCTCCTCTGACTCTCTCTCTCTCTGTCGGCCCTCGCCTGAACAAATTCTCTTCTCCGCTCTCCTCCCTTTCAGCTAGGGACTCGAAACTCGACCCGACCCGCCAGCGACACGAGGATGCAGAAGGACTCCAGTACGTACTCTGGCACGAAACGGAGTCGAAGAGAAACACGATTGTCCAATTGCGAGAGAACTGGTTCAGATGGCAGCACAGGACACACCGAATCCTCCAGCCACTCAGGGGTCTTAATAATAGATGACAACTCCTCGAAGAGATTTCCTCGTCTTGTCCGCTCTTGGCTCTATTATCCCATTTATTATTCTTATTCCCCCAAATTACTGTAAATCTAAATGAGTACAGTAGTTCGTCTCGGTGACCGGGCCTGCCACATCATTCCCCGCCCCTACTCCGTCAACGCTCGTGGTAATGCCTACCCACTGGCAGCTACGGTGCCGCTGTGCCTTAACGGCCTCCGTCAATCACTTTCGTTTACCACTGGTGGAGATTCTCCAGCCTGGACGCCAGGAGCCAGACACGTGGCCCCCGATTGTACTAATCAAGGTTGCTTGAATCTAGGTGGATTGCGTTTGCATGAACTTGAAACTTAACAAGGACAGTATCAGGTCTCTCGCCAGAGGAAGAGTTTGCTCTTTATTTAATGGTTTTCTTGCTAATGGCTGCGACTTCAAATGACTGAGCTGGGGTTTTCCTGAAAATCGCTCTCTATATTGCATTAATTGACATAGACATTGACCTCTCTCTTGGTCGAGTTTCTTGTCTTGGCATCTTTTAAATAGTGTAGAAGTTCCATGTTGTTCGAATTCTAGTAATTTGTGTATAGTTTTTGACTTCAAGTGTACTAAGAAGTGACAACCTTCAGAAGTCAATTTCTTCTTTTTCTTTTTATTTTACTTATTGTTATAAACCGCAGATATGGGTGTCGAGAATCCATCTTTTGGTTGACTTCTCAATTACATTATCTAATGTTACATATAATACAAGGGAATTTATATACAATTCATGAGGGTGCTCGTGAATTGTATAAAAAGAACTTTCCCTTGATTTGGTCAAAGTCATTATTTCTAATATGTAGGACTTCGGTAGTTGGTAAAATACACCCACCCTTATGACTTCTAAAGAAAGACTCCGTGTTCCTTGCTGACTTCCTCTTGGTCCGCAAGAAAATAACTCTCTTATAACTCTCTTACAACTCTCTTATAAGAAAATAACTCTCTTATAACTTCCTCTTGGTCCGCAAGAAAATAACTCTCTTGTATTGGATGGGACCTGGATATTAAGTCTATCCGAAGGGATTTTAATCCTGTCAGGCTCACATAAGCACTGTAATATTATACTTTATATATTTTTTTCGAATCTTGAAATCTCACATTCATCCGGCGAATGCGGTTACCGAATTCACAGAAGATTTTGTAATATGAATGGAGTGTAGATAAGTGCTTTGGTCAAAATTTCAAATTTGGCATAAGCATATATATATATATATATAAAGCAAATTCCTTATATGCGAGCTAAACAGGAAAGAAAGCCAAAAGCATGGGATATTAAGACCAGTTGCAGATTCATGCAAAACGATTGACAAAACGAGGACATCACACGCAAAAAAGGACGATGGAAATATGGGTAATAAACAATACAGTACGACTATCAGAGGAGCTCCGTTAGTCATAACTTACCCTCACAGGCTGAGTAGAGATACTTCGTGTGGATGTATAAAATCTACTATGCCATCAAGCAACATTCGTTTCATCTCTAGGTGCAATTGTTGAAGTTTTATTGTTGATCTGGAGAAATGTATGAAGTTCCGAGTTCTGCGAAGTAATAGACCTTCCACTTAAGCCGTCTACTCTGGAAAAAGTTGAGACTCAAATCATATTCTCCACATCTAATATATCAATTCTACCACAATTTGTATGTCACTAATGATGATCATTCACTTCGATTTTCACTGTGGTTTTTCTCTCGCGTGTAGTGTAACAAGGATTATGCATGCTTTGGTAATAACAAATCACCACAAGTGATGCCAAAAACTCCAAAGCAAGAAGAAGTTAAGATACGTATAGCCCATCAACAAGACAACAGAGCCAACATCAAAGAAGGAAGGAATCTCCAAGCTTACTCGAAAGGTGCCTGAGTATTGGAATGGCCCCATATTGCCCTAAACTGAGCTTTTCTCGGTAAGTAAGTGCCTTGTCCCTTCAGGGAGAAGGCAGGAAAGGACATGGAATCTAGCAAGGCAAGCGCGAGCGACACGAGGAAAATAACCTCAGATAAGACAAGCGGAAATGGTGTTAGGATACCCTGTTCAAATATCCCCTCCTCTGAGATCCTAAGATCCGTGATTTAAGAGACATGTATCTCTAAAATCACGGGGTCTCGCCATATTAAATTCTACTATCTGGCGAGAAATGGTGGAGAAAAGATTCCTGAGGAACGTGTAGTGAGCTAAATTTTTTATGTTTTCTTAATGAAATCTAGAAAATCTTCATGTAAAGTAATGTGAACTTTATCATTTAATTGCTTGAGTTTTTGTGGAGAAAATTATTTTTAAGGAATAGGTTGTGAGCTGAAATTTAGTATGTCTTTTCTTTTACCTATAAAGTCTTCATACAACGTAGTAGTAATTCTATCGTTTAACTGTTTTGTATTTTTAGCACATCTACAATTTGAACCTTGATCTTCTAAACGTGATATAGAGAGATGCAACTAAAAATCAGATAGCAAAGTATTCCTTCAGGAACAGAGAGTGTACAAGTACCGTGAAAAGAACTCTAAGAACGTGAGTGCGCGGGAACATGAAGCCATTTCCTGTCTTTGTCCCATATTGGGGCTTAGCCCCATGTTACCTTTTTTGTCTCTCCTTTGTAAGGCTTGATGGGGTCTTTCCATCCTTCATTTTTCCTACGCGGTCGCCTCTTTCATGTCTTTGTCCCCATTTAGTTACAGGTGAGTATGCTCAATCATGCTATTTGAGCTCTTAGTGCCAGCGCTCAGATTCCAAGAGCCCTAAATTTTTTCTGGGTCTACACGGGCTAATATGCCCACGATAATCTATAATCTAAGGGCAGTTTTGGGTAGATAACTTTGGCCCGCAAACTCATGGTTATATTAAATTTCTTAATCTCAAAATTTACAAAAAAAATGAGCCTTTAAATCTAAATTCAGTCCACATTAAAGATATTTTATCGACGATTAATTTCAAAGTACATCATTTTGGTATATTTTATTTCCAGAGTTTGACCCAATAAATCCAAAAAATAACATTATACACTTCAATTAATAATTTTTATTATTTTGATCTTGATATTCAATCAAGATTAAATTCTCTCCTAAAATATAACAATGTCTATGAAAAATGGAATATGTGTAAAATCTGAGAATATCAACGAATATAGATTTAGGTCAAGCATGGTTGAAAATGAAACTGTACTAAATAAAAAAAAAACCTTATGGTAATGAGCAGAATGTGCTTCAAGCAATAATAAAAAAATTTTAAGTTATTAATCTCATCTTCAACCGAATTCACCGTAGATATTTAACTATACAATATTGGTTATAATAAATTTTATTTTTTATTTAAATTTATTTGGATATTAAATAAACTTCCAAACCTTTTAATAGGGAGGATCTTATGAAAAAAATGGCACCCATTAATGAACTGTTTATTACATATTCAAAACGGAGTAATCATGATTTTTTCATCTTATATACCATGAACTCCACTCAAGATGCTAGAGAGATTTTAAATTTTCGATTCTTTTATATATAAATAAATACATAAATAATATGTATCTTCTGAAATTTAACATAGTATTTTATAAGTATATAACTATTTTCAATGAAGGGAAACGTTAAACCCACCTCTCCTTTTAGCTAAATCTACTTCACCGAATAATACCAACCAAATTTGATGGTGCATTCTAACAAGAGTAAGGAAAAAGAGCGAGTAACGACCAATAGCTAGTGGCGGGGTCTTGGGCCTGCCCCCAACTGGGGCCTCGTTGCCATGTCACGAGGGGGTCAAGGGGAGGCCTCCCCTTGCGGGGCCTCCGGGTCACTACTCTTACTCTGGAAGAAAAAATTGATCAAAAGAACTTTTATGTTTCTTGGATATCGATGCTTTGAATTGAAAGAGGTGCAAATTGTTGAGCCGAACTAGAATTGAACTACTTATTCTATGTTTCCCCTATATCATTGCTTTGAATTGATCGAAATGGATAACCTTTCTATATATATATATATATATAAAGAAAGGCTTCTGCTCTCATATACCTAGGCTAGGATTACAACTTGCCTGTATATTGATGAACGCAACAAATATTCACTTCCGTCATAACATAAATTTACAAGAGTAGTAGGCGACCGCGTAGGAAAACCGAAGGATGGGAAGATCCCATCAAGCCATACAAGGGAGAGACAAAAAAAGGTAACATGGGGCTAAGCCCCAATTTACAAGAATGAAGTTAAGACTTTAAAACCACATGTTGTGCCTTAAGTGATAGGACCAGCTTCATGAGGCACTAAGCACCATCTCTTTTCTAGCATGTTGATTCTCAACATCACTTCTCGTTAGTTCGATTCTTGTTAGAACAAACCGTTAGATTTGGTTGGCATTATACGATGAAATAGATTTATCAAAGGTGAGGTGGGTTTACCAATTCCCTTAAATGAAACTAGAGTATTATTTATAGGATTGATCAAATAAAGATTCCTACCAAGTATAATACGTAGCTTTCATACCTATACAGAGATGTATCATGAATGAAATATATTGGAATAAATTATTAGGTCAACTATGAAAAAGATGAGTTTCAAAATAAATCTAAAGATCTTTAATATTACTACAATAAAAATAAAACTTTAATAATCTTTAAAAATAAATAATTTTGTATATTGTATTTATCAACAAATTTTATTATTTATAAAATAATATATATGATAATATATTTTAATATTATATATGTAATTTATTATAATATTATATAATAATTTTAAATAAAACTTGTATATCTTTTAATAATGAAGTAATTATAAAGTTTAAAAAATTATGGAATTTGATAATACATCTTTAACAAATAATCAGTATAATTTTTATCATCTTGTTTACCTTTCAATTCCATCTAAATACACTATAGAGATTTTAAACTAAAAATATAGATCTACTATACTTCAATATAATTTCTATAAATGTATAATTATTTTCAAGTGAAAACAAGGGTATCCTTTATAAAATTGATCAAATCAAAAGTTCATTCAAATTATAATAAGTAAATTTCATGCATAGATAGAGATATATCATATATGAAATATATTGCAATAAATATTTAAAGTCAATTACAAAAGATTTATTTTCTTGTTTTGAGATAGCTGGTAAATTTTACAAATCTTTAGTGTTATTGAACAAAGGACAGTGTGGTACACACATTTTTCACAAAATTTACCTTTTTTATTAGTTTCTTTTTTGTTTGCAAAGGACAACCTAAATTAATGTTCAGAATGAAAGTTTATTAGTTGAACTGCACTTTTGAGTTGAGATGGTTTCTGCAAAGTTAAAAGCAGTAGAGTCCAAAGGCGAAGGCACTCTTCATGAAGAATAAGAAATGACCTTGAATGTTAGTCGGAGGCAAGAAACCTTGGCACATAAATGATAATACATGAAGAACTTTGGTCCAAACATCAATGGATTGGTAGATCATACACACATTTGAATGCACCAAGTAAACTACTGCCAAAGACCATTTGAATTTAGGACAATGGTTTGCATTCAAGTAGAACTTCTAGCATTTGGTGAAAGCCTTGCATGTGCAACAACACATGTTCCTTGAACGTTGCACATTTGTGGAGAAGAGTAATATTTTGAGGAAAGGAGAACTCCCAAGAGAAATATAAGAGAAAACACAAAGCTTTTACACTTAATACTCTTATAACCCGTATAAGCACCTTGTCTTTATTATATAGCAAAGAGGATCCACTCAAAGGAAGCTCCACTGTCGTGCATATATACATTGCTACACAACATACATCGTTATCAACATCACACATTATAGAAGCACAACTCAAACATAAGTCATACATGGACTCTAAAGTACCATAATAATTATTTCATTTACACAACTCGAATCACACTCAATCAGATTAGTACTTGATTTTTCACTCAATAATCTGCCAACAATTGGGCACTAATTACGGTCAAGCCACATCCACTCTAGCTAAGAGAATCCAAATGATGCTCACCAGCCTCTGTCCACCATAACTAGGAACTCAAAGGCTCAACATCATACAAGTGAGCTCTTTGGAGCTGCACTTTGAAAGTATACCCATTGGGCTCAAGCTAGGTCACAAAACCTACCAGTCCCATTGATGGCACATCCAACGGTGTGAACGGTGCAAGTGATGGTGGGTCCTACCATGTAGTTAATACCCTAAACATGAAATCTAACCATTGATAAGTAGCCTATGTATAACTACCAAAATACTCATGACTACCAATACTACTACTCTAGAGTTTGAGCAATCTAGGTGTGATGCTACAAATGGCCTAACAATTGTCATGCATATATACATTGCTACACAACATACATCATTGTCAATATCACACACTATAGAAGCACAACTCACACATAACTCATACATGGACTTTAAAGTACCACAATCACCCCCTAGCTAGCGAGTATGTCCCTCTAACTCCAAATAGCCATCTACTCCAAGTATATGGTATACCCTATGGTGGGTAAAAGATCATGAGGCTGGGTGCTATCGAGCCCCATCGTTAGTTGCTTATTTGCAATCTATACCATATAAAGGATAAACTAGTTATAGGTCAAGTACATCTAGGATATAACCATTGTCCTTGAGGGACCACCATGAGGGAAGGAGTCAAACATGCTATATGTCATCCTCTCAAATAGCTATCACACACTAACATAGTAGCAGCTCCACCAAAAGAGCCGCATAACATACACCGCAAGCCTGCTTGTACAAGTACCAAGCTTGGGTCCATAGTACCATCAATGTTTGGGAGGTAGCATGGTGTACAATTGCACACATGATCCTTCCAAACAACACCATCACGTCCTTCCAACACAAGGACTCCATATGTCAAAACCTTGAGCACTCTCAAGATAGTGTGGCCTATAGAAACATCAAGTGTTGTCAATGTTGTTTGCTATAGATATACATAGTCACATGGATGAAATTGATGGATCGAGGGTCTCTAACCTCCTCTCTCAAATGGTAGCGTAACATAAGGCATCCTTAGACTGAGCAATCATTAAGTTCTCACAAGCCATTGGCATCACTCTCTAAAAGATCTTTGCCCATTAAGAGCATGCGCTCATCCATACATCTAGATCCTCCAAGTCCAACACTACAACAACATCTTGACGAATGGCTACAGGTTAATCTAGATCTTGTCCATAGAGTAAAAAGTAAATAAAAAAGGATACTAAGGAGGCTTGCCAGCTGAATCTATAGCCCATGGCCAACTAAGGTAATTGGAGATCCCAATCTCCCAAGTAGTCTCTTTGCAAACCATACTTCCGCAATCCATTCTTCATCATTTGAACCACTGAACTCTCTACTAAGCCAGCTGCCTTAAGGTGATCTTGGGAGGTAGTATGATGATCAATCAAAGCCTTATCATACAAGACCTGAAACTCCCCCAAGAACTCTATACCCTGATCAATCAAAACCTCAACTGGTGCACCAAAATGATTAATTCTTGATTTAGGAATGAGTAAGCCACCCCTTCATTAGACTTGTCAAGAAGTGCCACCAACTCAATCCACTTGGAGAGTGCTCCACCATCACCAAAACATACATATGACATCTCACAATCAACGGTAAAGGGCTAATGAAGTCCAAACTCCAATGCTAACCCAATCCCATGATAGGTCATGGGTGTAATTGTGGCATAGGAGGATTGAATGATGCTCTTACTTGGTCAGAAACCACACATTTGGTAACAAATTGTTGTACATTGGTTAGTATACCGTGCCACCAATAATGACTCTGGAGTAAGCTATATGTACACTTTACTCCAAAACATCCTAGCTCCTCATAAGAATGACGGACCAAGTCTGTCATGCCAAGGATCATAGTACCACTTTCATTTTAGATGGAAGTGGTACTACTCTCACTCTACCATCCTCCCATACACGAAGAAGGTGTCTGTCCTCCAATCTAAACCATCTGGCTCATGGAAGAACATGGTCTCTCTCCTTGGCCCCAAATATGCCACCCACAACACTAGTGCAAAGATAGTCCATCACTAAGACAACATCATGAATATCTTGCTAAACTATACCACTATCTCCACTCTCTGGATCTATGACCTCAATAACTCCCCTTGTATGCGCCAAGAGAGATACCACCAAAGCCTCAAAAAGTATGTAGAGAAAGGCAGATGCATGCCAACCTGGCACCATCTCCTCATCTGTCTCACCATGCCAACATGCTTTGGTCTGATCTTGCTGGCTAGGACATGGGTTTCTACTCAATCCATCTACATCACAGTTCACCATTATAGGTTTGTGAATAACCTTGAAATCATACTCTTCTGAAATCAAAGCTTATTGTGCAAGCTTCCTTAAAAGCTTATCGGACTCCATCAACCACTTCAATTGGTGATGATCAATGATGAGAATAAAGGGGTTACCAAATAGATAACATCAAAAATGTGCTACTGCTTATATTCCTGCCGAGCACTCTCCCTCATATGAACTATACTTTGCCTCTACTGAATTGTTCGAGCAACTAGCATAGGCCACCACAAACTCCTTCCCCTCATCATCATGATGGGTGAGCGCTCCAAGCCCCAACATACTCCAATCAGTATGAACTCAAAATGGTTATGCTTTGATCGGTCTCCTCAAAATAGGAGCAGATATCAACCTCTCTTTGAGCTCTACAAAAGCTCCCTCCTGCTCATCTCTCCAACACCACTCCTATGTAAGCTTGGTCAGCTTTGTCAAGGCCTTAGCTATGGCATTAAATCCTCTAACATAACGGTGATAAAAGTATGCCAACCCAAGGAATGCCTCTGCTCATATCCGTAGGCCAAGGAATATATGCAGTAGCTCCACCTTGGTTTGTTGAACACCAAGTCCTCCAAGGTAGATAGTGTGACCCAAATACTCAACCTGCTCGTGGACGAACCTACACTTCCCAAGATGTAATTTGAGTCCATGAGATCTCAACCTCTCAAAAACCTCCAACAAATGTCTCTCATGCTCCTCCACAATAGTGCTATAGACCAAAATGTCATCAATATAGCATCAAGCAAAATCTAATCTAACTAGGATCTTGTCCATGACAATTTGGAACTCGGCAAGAGCGTTCTTTAACTTAAGTGGTAAGAACTTCCATTGATATAACATCATTCCAGATCTTACCAAACCCAATATCACCTCTAGATAACATGTCCAACTATTGGTATTACATAGGGCCTTAGAGAGCATGAAAGACTAATGAAGTTTGACCTATCTCCTAATCTCTCCTCTCTATGGGTCCAACTCCACGGATGCTCCTCTAGGCTCTAGAGCACGTACTACATTCGTAGTTACTACAAAAGATGCATCTACCTATGTTGCTCTGCACACAAAATCCAAGATGTCTCTATCCTCCACATATGAGGTGGAAGCCTCAACACCTGAATCTGATCTCCTCTAAGCAATGGCCATGCTAGCCAATCTCTACTCCATTTGCTCAATCCAAGTAGCCATGGTTGTATCAAAAGGAAGGGTAGGTATTGCACCCCTACTAGGTGTAGATCCTCTACCACCACCTCTACCTCCTTGTCTTCCTTGACCTGGAGCTCCTCTATCACCTACCATAGCAGCTCTACTACTCTATAACTACAAGTGTAGGTCAAAGTATTGATCACTGGTGTGACCAAATCTGTGGCAATGCTCACACTATCTCTATTATGACTGTGATGCACCAGAAGTATAAGGTCCAATACCTAGAATGCATTCTCTCTTATGGTGAGATCCACCACAAGTCCAACAAGCAACACTACCGCTCATTGGCTACTATTGACCCAAAAATGAAGGTAAGGGTCTAGCTACAATAGACCCTCCACTTGCTCCATAAGATTAGGGTTTTCCACCCTACCTTGGAAACCAACATGGCGTGGTGCACTCTATTGCACTCTAGAAGAAGTAACAGTTGTGGATGAGACCTCTCTACAAAATCAAGATCTCACACTCTCTACTCCACCATGTTGAGCTCAATATGCTCAGCCAAACCAAAGACCACTACCAAAGTAAGTGAAGTAGCTTGTAACAATGTAGCACCATGTACTCTACATCATAACTCCTTGTCTAGTATCCCATACCGAAATTGGATTGCTTGGGCCCCAATAAATCCCTGAGTAAAATCAATCAACCATCTCATGCGAGTGTATGCCTCATGTAAGCTCTCTCCAACCTTCCGCTCAAACTCTTGCAAGCTCCTCAGCTTGTCAGTCTGCACTCTCTATTAGTTCTATCTCAAGCACTAGAAGAACTCCACCATGGGATTAAGCCCAAGTACTACACCACCTCCTGTAGTAGTACCTCCACTCATAGTGGCACCATCTCCAAGAGAATTACCAATGCTACTAGAGCTAGAACTCGTGGGTTCTACCGATCTACCCCTAAAAACCAAGCTTGAAGTAATGGAGATATAGTTCAAAGACCAATACTATTTCCATAGCTCAATCTACTCCAAGTGAGCTCTCCTAAACTCATGGTAGTCATCCATTAGCAAACCCTCCAAATACTAACACAACCCCTTCCATGCCATGAAAGGTGTGAACAAAGTTGGGTTTTACATTTGTTGTAGATCATACCAACTATTGAATTTCTAGATGAAGTCATCCAACTTAATGGTACCCATTGTACTAGAGTAACACCTATGACCTTTGGAGGCCCCATAAATCTTGTTCATGTCCCACAACAATGGTGCGGACACACCAAGTTCACTCTCAATTGAATCATCTCATGTGCCAAACTCCAACTTAGAGTCAATCTCCTCCTTCACTGAGACCCGAGATACAGGTTGATATCAAGCACCACCTATATTGTAGCACTATCTCCGCTTGAATCTCCCAAAAACTCTATCATGACAAAGTAACCAAGAATTGCAACCCGCAATGGAAACCAACGCAAGTACCCCACCAAGAACCAACATCACCAAGTGCCAATGTCACCAAGTGCCAATGTACCAACCAAATGTCACGCACTAATGTAGCTCTAATTATCACAACTACATTAGGGAAAAGGGCAACCTGTAACTTGCCATCACAATACACACTCTCATGGTCTAAAGGTCATCACTTCTTGCCTCGTCAAAGAGAAACATAAGTAGTTTGATTGGTCATCACTCCAGTCTCACTACCAAGAGCACACCATAGCACCAACGCTCTAAAGTGAGGGCACCTCACACAAACATGGTGCACAAACAAGAAGCAAAGAATGGAAGGAGTCTAATCACAAGAAATCTAAATGAAAACACTCCATGTCAAAAATGAACATTAGATTGACTTTGCCACCATTTGGCATTTGATATAATCTAAATTATCTACTTCCTAAGCTACCCGGATTACCAAGAACGGGATCAAACTGTTTCTCCTAGCCAAAGCTACATGTGTATAAATAATAGTCAAACAATCACTAAGACAACAAATGATGGTGGACCGATTGGCTAGGGCGCCAGTCTACAAACCAGAGATCTAGGAGTCAAACCCTATTGTGCAAAATCTAGCATAGTTAGTAGATTTTGCCATACAATGACAAAAATTTACTCTAAACTAGCTAGCTTCATGCCAACAAGCAGGCATGCTGGCACTTCTAAGTGTAATACAAGTAGCTAACATATTCTCTAGAGGTGAAATTTGGATTTGTAATATTTAGAAATATTTTTTGTACAATGGGCTAGAAAGATCAAACAAGTGTCACCAAAAGAGTACTACTAATAGGGCAAAAGCCAAAAATAGCCTCAAAACTTTAAAGCCAATTTTGGAGGCCTAAACGGATGAATTAGGCCTTGAAAATGGAAATACATCCATCCCTTAGGGAAAAGAAAGCCTTGACTTCTCCTCCCTGTGTTTTGTCTCATCAAGAGCTTCTAGTGGTATCTCATCCATGCAATTCTAAGCTCCCTACAAGAAGATTCCCTAAAGACTTCCTTTGACCAACTAGATAAGACAAGGATTGACATGTCACCCATCCAAACAACTAATCCAAGGATGGAGCTCACTAATAGGTCACCAATCCATGTATCTTATCCAAGGGTGGAGCTTCCTTTGAGGGGATCCTCTTTGTTATATAATAAAGAGAAGGTGCTCCTTTGAGGCATCGGAGTATTGAGTATGAAACTATGTTTTCTCTCTTGTATCTCTCTTGGAGAGTTCTCTTGTCCTTAGGGTATTATACTAGGCCTTTTTAGCCTTTCTTAGCCTACAGCTCTATGCTTTGAAGCCTCTAAACTCTCTCCAAATCTAGCAAAAATCCTCTAAATCTGGCCAATGAACAAAACTCCTCCAAATTTGGCCAAAATTTGACATAAATCCCTAAAGTTGGCTAACCAAAAAATCCTCCACTAACTTTCCACTCGAGACAAATTGAAATGACAATTTCTCCAAATCACAAATTCACGGAGATTGGTTCCCAACTCCACTTTCAATTTCACTTTTTGAGTTCAACTCGCAACAAATTGGTCTTGCTTTCACCTCTTAAACTCAAAATCACAACTACCGCTTGAAAATTGCTTCTCTTTCCTCAAAATTTGGCCAACGCTTCTGTACATTGTTTGCTTTACTACCTAATCTACATCAATCATATGAGTTGTTGCACACTAGGGAAAATCAGAACTCCGATCAAGCTACCAATGATCAATAAGTCTTGGAGATACCACCAACACTCTTAGTTCCTACACCCAATTTCCCCCTAACTTGACTTCTTTGATGTAATCAATTTGTTTACACAACTTGAATCACACTTAGTTGGATCAGTATTTAATCGGTCACTCAATAATCAATCAACAATAGAGCACTAATTACAGTCAAGCCACACCCGCTCTAGCTAAGAGAATCCAAGTGATGCTTATTGGTCTCTATCTACCATAGCCAAGAACTCAAAGGCTCAACATCAAAGACGTGAGCTCTCTAGAGCTGCACTTCAAAAGTATACTCCTTGGACTTGAGCTAGGTCTCAAACGGTACAACCAATGGTGCAAACGGTGCAAGTGACAATGGGCCTCACCATGTAGTTAGTACCCTAAACATGAAATCTGATCATCAATAAGTAGCTTATGAGTAACTACCAAAATACTCTTGACTACAAACACTACTACTCCAAAGTCCTAGCAATCTAGGTGCAATACTACAAATGGCATGACACCATCCTTGGATCAGATATATGGATTGGTGACATGTCAGCAAGCTCAACCCTTGGATTAGTTGCATGGATGGATGGCATGTCCGTCCTTGTCCTATATGGTTAGTCAAACAAGTTTGATGAGATGGAGTCTTTAGAGAATCTCATTGTATGAAACTCAAATTGCATGGGTGAGGTACCATTAGAAAGCTCCCGACAAGAAAAAATTAGAGGGAGAATTCAAGCATTTTCCACCAAAGAAGAAAGAATTTTTCTATTTTTGATGCCTAATTCATCCTATTATGCTTCCAAATTGGCATTGAAATTTTCAAGGTGTTTTGGCGCTTGCTTTATTAGTGTGAGTATTCTTTTGGTAACATCTCTATCAAATCTACTTAGTTCATCATATATAAAAAATTTCTAGATGTTACCAAGCCAATTTCCATATCTAGATAATATGTCTAGCTATTGGTATTACAAGAAGTAATACATAAAAAATGCATGACAAGTGTGGAAAATGAGTGCTCAATCACTCCTCAACCATTGAATGGTTGAAGAATTTGCCTATAAAACCAACAAATCATGGGCAAATTTCACCTTTCACATCACAATTTAAGGAAGATCCTTGAAGACATCCTCAAAAATCATGCATTCAATAAGTGTGCAATGTATTATAGAAATAAGATAATATAGAGTAAGCATTTAGGCTTCTTGACGTAGAATTGAGACTTGAGGGACTTCATGACAATCCATGAAATAAAAAGGAAGAGGGAGATGACATCAAGGGATCTACAAGGATCTAGTACAAAGAGCAATCATGAAGCCTTTATGAAGCTATTCAATCACAAAAAAACTACTTACCTCACTAATAACCTAATGGTCTTTTTCCAATACATGTACAAAGTGAACCAACAAGTTAGGCCAATATGTTTTACAATCAAACAAGGACTCTACACAAGGAATTCAAAGAAGAGAATAGATTCACCTACTTGGTATCTTTTGTGATTCATTTCTATATGGATCTAAATCTACTTACAAGTGAGGAGATGAAGAAATTCCTTACCCACTTTCAACCTCCCAAATCAAAGAGAAATCAATGATAAAGACTTATCAAGAAGAAAATATAACATTCCCAAAGATTGGGAAGTTCATGCTCATGGAGCAACAAGGAGATACCCCAACGACAAAGAAGAAGCATTCTCCTTTAGCAAAGGCAACAAGACCTTTGAATCAACCAAGGCAACCTACCTAAGTGATTGATGTCTCTTCTAAAGGAGCAGAAGAAAGAGAAGAATTGTTCATCCTTCAAGGATTAGCTAAAAAATTGGAAGAAGTGAGTAAACATTATGAAGATGCCAAATTGGCCCTAAATCCATAGCCAACTAGGAGTAAAAGAATTATGCCAAAGATGAAGGAGAAACCTCTTATCTACTTTGAGCACCACCAAGTCCCAATCAGGAACCAAGAGTGCAAGAAGGAGAACAAGAAGAAAGGGAAGAACAACCAATACCAAAAACTCAACATAAGGAACGCACCAAAGAAGAGCTCAACATCAAGACCAAGCTTTTGGACAGGAAGAAACTAAATGCACTCCCTCAAAAGTACCAGCCAAAGATTATGGCAAGGCAGCTCAAAGAAATTTTGTGCAAACTAAGGAAACAATGCATTATGTGATTTACTTGGCGATGGTGGTACTAGAGCTTATGGAGCTTCTTCTCCCAGAATACTAGGAGAAGAATCTTGAGATTTTCAACTATACAACCTTGGTTGTCCATATGAGCAAACAACTCTACACCAAGAAGGCCAAAGAAGAGAAGTCAAAGAACGAGTTAAACAAAGCTCAAAGCCTATACAAGGAGGAGGAGGAGAAGAAGGTGAACTTCTTTGATGTAAGAAGACAAAATACATCCTTTGTTGTGATCAAAAAGAACAAGAGAAGTAACTAAGGCAAGTGCAATAAGACTTGTGCAAGTTGTGGATGGAGTAGAAAGAGATGTAGTTGGGGTATAAAAATCAACTTTGAGCTAGAGACAAGGAAATGGTCAACACTTACTCCAAAATGGATAATGGCAAGGTCAAAATAGTAACTCATGATTTGCAAATGGTCAAGTATTGCAAGGAGGTGGATATCTAGCTAGAGCATCACATAAAGGATTTACAAAAGGAGATGCACAAGAGAGAAATGGAGAAGCCTAATTGGATGAGGTATTCCAAGAAAAATTGAAGACAAATAACCAACAATTTGAAGAGTCAAAGCTAAAGGTTACTTAACAATTGGAGGAAATACAAGGCCGATTCATGGAGATATTGAATGGAATAGGTTTGGTGTACTATCATTCACAAGTACATTGGATGAATCAAGCCTTGAAGTGAGAGAAAGTGCTATGGGTTCCAAATTTGCACTACTAATCACACCAAGGTGACTATATTGGAGCATAATGCTGTAATGGGGAGAGTAATGCACCTGAATGCTCTTACATGGCTTTTGGTCACATGCATCCTCCTTGAGATGTTTATCAATCCCACATTCTGTACTCAATCATTCAGTTATGCCAGTTTGTTCACATGGTATCCACGTCAAGTTTATTTTCCAATCTTCAACACCTTACACTTCATGCCAAGTGTTGGGAGGGAGGAGGTACAATGTTTTTCCTTCTGATATATCTGGATCCACTCTAAGGACCCCACATATGGATCAGATCAGACATAGAACTACATCAAGTTCTAGTTAAGCAAGTACATTAGTTCATAGCGTTACTAGCTTGGACAATGAAAAAGCTAGCCAATCAGGTTTTTCAAGTACTTCTTTGAGCTCTATGCCTTATGTAGCTAATTATTCTTTCATCATAGGGAATCAGCTGAGCAAGGAGTAAAACGATCAGACTTAAACTATGAGAATATTTTTCCTTTCTCAATGAAGGATCTAGGTAGGCATAAGGTGATGCAATTTTGCACTTATTTGATTGATGATATACCCATCTATGAGAGGAGGCACCTTTTGAAAAATCATGAATGGGAGCTCATGGATGAAAGGTGCAAAGAGCTCCAATAATTTTGTTTTATTAGCCATCCAATTTTTATTTTGCAGTAATTATAGTCATGCCAATAAAGAAGGATTTTCTTGGATTATGGACTGAAAAAGAAGATGAATGGGGATTATAGACATTTGAATCTAGTTACACATCAATAAATGTACCCCATTCCCATCTTAGAGGAGTTATCTAATAGCATTCAGGACTCTAACATCTTCACCATTGTGGATCTACAACAAGGCTTCAACTAGATTTTGCTTTGTGCATAAGACCGCAAGAAAATAGCATTCCATGGAAGCAATAGACTATTGGAGAGGCTAGTGATGCCCTTTGGCTTGAAGAACTCCCAAATATTTTTTCAAAAAGTCATGGACCAGGTACTTGAATGTGTAAATTTCTTGAAGTGCTTATAAATGATGTTCTTGTTCATAACAAGGGTTTTGAGCAACAATTGACTCATCTAGAAGAGCTATTCAAGAGGTTGAATAGCTCTTCTAAGATATAAATATATCTCAGAAATGTTATTTTTTTTTCATGTCAATATTTTACCTTGGGCATCACATTCTTCCTAATGGTTTTATGACTCATTTGGCCAAAGTGGTTGATATCTTGGAGATGCACAACCCCAACAATGTAAGCACAATGAAAGCTTCATTGTGGATGTGTACATATACTGGATTTATATCAAGGATTTTAGTACCATTTCACATCCTCTTTATGCATTACTAAAGAAGGATGTCTCTTGGACATGGAACCAAGATGCTCAATTGGCTTTCCAAGCACTCAAGGAGAAGCTTTTGCAATATACAATATTTAGAAGACGTGATTTAAGCAAGGTCTTCACTACATACTGATTGGAGTGCTCTTGGTACTAGTGCAATTATGGATTAACTTGATGAGGAAGGCAAGGAGCATATCATTGCTAATGCATCTCAAAGCAACAACAAGGGAAAAAGTAATAACTCTTCTTGGGAAGGCGAGTATCTTGTTGTTGTGTGTGATATTGTACATTTCAACCCTTAACTCTAAGGCACCAAGCTCACCTTGTACATTGATCACCAACCAATTGGGAGGTGAGTATCTTGTTTTTGTGTGTGATATTGTACATTTCAAACCTTACCTATATGGCACCAAGTTCACCTTGTACATTGATCACCGACCAGTGAAGTGGTTGACAACCAATGACAAGCTTGTCGGCAAGCTAGTACATTGTACACTCATACTTCAAAAGTACAATTTTGAGGTAATCCATAGACCTAGTAGCACTCATGAAAATCTTAATACTATGTCTAGAAGACCTCTTACTACCTCTAAATGCAAGACAAGACTTTGACTAGGTGTTTGAGGTAGCCACTTTACATTCATCTAGCTACCTTGCATTGCTACATTGTCATATGGTTGAACAACCCATTATAGACATGTAAGAAGACTTGGATATTCTAGATTTTCTTCATTATGGGCAATACCCTTCTAATGAGACATCAGGCCAGCAGGATCAAGTACAACAATTGTCAAAGTGCTACTCATGAAGAGGTGATCACTTAATTAGATGCTTGCTACAAGGAGATAGGGTTGTTCTTCCACCCAATGAGGAACTTGTCTCATTAAAAAGGTACACTCTAAGCTTGGGCACTTTGGTATCAAGTGTTCATATAATCTGATGACCCCTTACTATGATTGGAGAGGGATGTAGGCTCATTTTCAAGAGGTGATAGCTCAATGTGAAGAATGTGATAGAGTTAGAACTTTTTTTTTCATAAGCAACCCACACTTCATCCACTACTAATTCAAGGTTTTATTCTTCAATTGGTCATGTAACCTAGTTGGATAATTACCTCAAACATCCAAAGGTAATTTTTACATTATGATCATGATAGAAAATTTCTCCAAGGTGGATAAAACTAGATGTGTTGCCCAATAAGCACTCACATAATACTAGCCACGCTTTTCTCCAACAAGTTTTGAGTAGATTTGGAACTTGTGTTTAGTGTCTTCTAGATCATCAAGGATCATAATTCAGAGGATGAGTTGAGAATTTATTTGACCATCCATTCATTGATCATCAAACGACTTCACATGATCATCCCAAGCTACTTGCCTTCTAGAGCACATGGTTCAAACATGTAAGAAAGGAATATTGAAGATATGCCTCATCAAGAATAAGCAAAATTGGGACTTGGCTTTGTCCTACATTGTCATGGGATATAGAATACCCAAGCATGCTTCATTGTCTCATTTTACTCCTTTTCTTTTTTTCTTTTTACTCCTTTTTACTCCTTACTCCTTTTTTATTGTTTGGAAGGCATCCAATCCCACCTTCTTTTATTGATCTCAAATGGATCAAGTAGTGGACTTGAACTCTTTGTCAATTTAGGCCATATTGATATTAAAGAGGGCTTCCTTTTTTGAGAGGTTCATTCCTAATAGCCATGGAAAACTTAGCTATTGCACAACATCATGATACCTTGAGTTATGTTCACACAAGGAGAGGAAGCTACAAGTCCAAGGAGAGAAAGTTTGAGTGGGAGACTTTGTTTATCTTTAGCGGCAGTCCATGACACCTTGGATACCTCCACCAAGCACATTGTCTTAAGAATTAAGGCTCTCATACCTTTAGGTGTGTTGGAATTGCAAGGAACATATGGATGCACAATATGGAATCATTCAATCAAGGGTGCACCATACCACTTACCTAACTTGGATTCGACCATTATTACCTTTACTTGGATTCCTCCATTTGACTACATATTTCAACTATATAAGAGGACAAATGATGATGATCAAGTGTAAAAGTAGGTTCCTATTTTTTGCCTCACACCAGGGCTCACTCAATTTTAGATTTTCTAGGATGTCTTCCAACATCACTTTGATTTTTCTTAGACCATTGAGGTTTTCCATGCTCAAGTCTTGGGGAAGAGGTGTATATGAGAATTTAATCTCATTATACTCTTATGTGTTATGTGCTCTTTTTTGCACTTTCTAGTTTACTAGTTGCTACCTAGTTACTAACATTGTGTGTGATTTTGGTTGGCTCATTGATCGTCTCTTCCAGTCCAACATCAGATCAATGAATGTATATATAAGAACATATTAAATTAGTTCAATTTGTTGCACTAGTCTTGCTATTGCCATGACAGTTGGTACTTTATGACACTACTTGTTCATAATTTTAAACATCATAATAGTTATCATGTTGATATACAAAGCACACATTGCATGTTGTGCATATGTTCCACCTATGCATTGTGTCCCCATAATTAGTGTGTGGTTTTTGGCTTCCCAAATGACCATTATTTAGGCAAATTATACATATTATAACTTAACGTTCTTGCTTGGTATATTCTTAAATTCTTATAGCAAATTACCTTTGATAGATAGATATCACTAGTAGTGGTGCAATGCATTACCTTTTCATGCAGTTTTTTTATAATTTTCACAAAGACATTGAGCTTACCTACATTGCTTTGAATTTGCAATTTGATTTCTAGATGCTCACAACTGAATTTAACAATTTTAACAATTTCCTTCAATTCAATTTAGTTCATTTAGTTATTTTAATCCAATTTTATTCAGTTCAATTTTAATTTTTTTTATTATATGAAAATTTGACATGAGTATGCTCTTTTGTGTTATGTGCTCTTCTATGCACTTTTCTAGTTGACTAGTTGTTAGTTAATGACTAGTATTTTGTGCCATTTTGGTTAGCTCATTGATCTTATCATCCGATCCAATATCAAATTAGTGAATATATCTATCAATATATATATATATAACAGTCTATATTTAGTTAAATAGGTTGTTAAAGTCTTGCTATTGCTATTGTTATGAGTGTTGTCACTTTACTCCACTAAATACCAGTAATACAAGTTGCTAGACATATTATTGAGAGTTGAAAAATGGCTTGGTAACATCTAGAAGGATGTTGTGTATAATGAGCTAGGTAGATTAGATAGAGGTGTCACCAAAATACACTTTTATTGATAGGGCAAAAGTTGAAAATAGCCTGAACACTTTAGAGCCAATTTTGGAGGCCTAAACGGATAAATTAGGCCTTGAAAATTGAAAATTTTACCCCTTTGAAATAGTAGGGTAGCCTTCTCCACTTATGATTTGTCTCATCGAGAGCTTTCCAATGGTACCTCACCCACATGATTCTGAGCTTCTTATGAGAAGATTTCCTAAAGATTCTCTTTTGTCAAATCTGTTTGACCAACTAGATAGGACAAAGACTGATATGTCACCCATCCATACAACTAATCCAAGGATGGAGCTTGTTGAGAAGTCACCAATCCATGTATTTGATCCAAGGGTGGAGCTTCCTTTGAAGGGGTACTCTTTGCTATTAATACAGAGAATATGCTCCTTTGGGGCATTGGAGTATTGAGTGTGAAACTTGTGTCTTCTCTTTTATCTCTCTTGGAGAATTCTCTTGTGCTCAAAGTATTATAGTTCTTGATGCTACACGTCACAACACTCTAGTTTTGGATGAAACAAGTAAAAGAAATTATCTAGTTTTTTTTTATAAGTTTAAAATTTCTATCATTTATGTATTATGTTTTAGAGCTTATTAAAAGCAATAAAAATAGCATATTTATATAATATCTAATTTTTTAATACAAATTATGAAACATGAGGAAATATAAATAATATCTGAAGGCATAAAAGTAAAAGGTTTTGGTAGTTCTTTTATCTTTACTTTCAACATCTAATGTAATTAGAATTCATGGTTATGGTAATTTACTTTATAATCATATCTTTAAAATAGTGGAAGAATCTAAAATATAATAATTGAACTCAATTCAAAAAAAAAAACCCATACAATTAGTTTTATATATTCAAGTCCCAGAAGTAGATTTTGAATTTAATGTTACTCAAACCAAAAGGATATTAAAACACATTTTGATATATTGAACTGTACTCAATTTCAAGCATTAACTAAATTGCACTCCAAGTTAGCTAAAATAGTTAATAACATCTCAATGATATTTTTGCTTACTTATTTTTTGCATAAATTCTAGTTTTATGATTATTGAAAATTTAATAAAAACATCCATTTAAGTTTATATCCCAAATTCAAAAAGATATTGGATAATAATATAAAAATAATAATTTTAAACACTCATTTCAAAATGAGCATATTTGCATCAAAATCCATAAACTAAAACAGTCATTAGAATTACATGTTAGATTTAGTACTTATTCCTACAAAATTTAAATTCAAGCATAATACAATCTTCCAAAGTGTAGGATATGCTACTTAAAATTCAAGATGTAATCAACAAATTTAAACACTATACCTTCCAAATGTTAAGCATTTTAAACATGTGAATATTTCAAGCTACCCATCTTTATCAAGCAAAGTAATATTGAAAAGGACAAGCACAATTCATTCCTTTTGCTTTTGTCGTTCATATATGAGATAATATACTATCAATTTTTTTTTTGGCTTTTTAGTTACTTCTTTTAGTTGTCTTTGTTTTGAAGGAGAAAAGGTCAATTTACATAAAGAATGAATAAATGCAACCAAATCTATATTGCTTGAAAGTAAAGCTATATTATAAATGTTAATTTGTCGTATACCTTTACCATTAACTAAGTTAAGAGCAAAACACTCTGCTCTTAACTTAGTTAATGGTAAAGGTATAAGACAAATTAACATTTATAATATGATTGTAAGTGAAAGTATTTTTTTTTTGAAATCAAATATTCAATTTGAGATTTTTATTCACTTATAATTGTTAAAAAAGTCAAGTAAATAGTTTGAAGTGGATGTATTCACATTGTAAAATCAAATCTTGGATTAAGATTTACATGCAATAAAAATTGAATGTTTACCTAGAAAATTAATGATCTTTAATCTTATTAATGAATTTCTTCTTTGGCAAATTTACCACACTTGAACTAGATAGTATTGCTAAGATCTTATCACAAGGCACATAAGATTTCAAAGATTAAGAGTAATATTTTTGTGATTTTTATTTAAAGAAAAAATTCCCATCAATGAACTTATTAGTTTTTTTATTCCTCATTTATTTCATACAAATTATATCTTTTTCATTAGTATTATCATTTATCTCATATATATATATATATATATATATATATATATATAAAATCATATATGATTTTGGGTCATGAGCATGTATTTATATAGTAACTGTATCTCACACTAATTGAAAGATATAATCAAAATAAACCACTCATCTATGATCAAAATAAAAGTATAAAAAAACGTTAAATTTTACTCTTCACAAGAAAAAAGAAGCATACAAGAAACTTATTTATTTAATTATAAGAGATTATATAATTGCAACCCAATGTTTAAGATTTCTCTAATTGTTTATCAGTGTTGATGTTATTATAGCAGTTGTATGTTTATACATGTAAATGAATCCACAGCATCGGTAGCGATTCCTTCATTGATACAATCAAATTTAAGAAAATAACTTCTGTTCTAATAGACCACTGAAAAACCAGAATTTCGATATCTCTTATGAGCATAAGAATTTCATATTAATAGATATTTAAAGCATCAAAATCTAAATATTAGTCATAATCATCAAGTTTCATATTAGAGTGCTATCAATCTGCTAAAGGCCGCTAGTTCGATCATGATTTCTAGTCGACTTTACATTCATTGGAACTAATAAATTCCAGGCTTCAAACTATGTCCATTTAACAATTACAATGATAATTGAAGCATAATATTTCAGTACTCTAGTACTTTCAATGGTCAGAAATATACCATAGAAAAAAACCACTAGTTCCAACTTAACTGCATGGCAAAATCTCATTGCCATAGAGATCATGAGCATTATTCTTCATAAATATTGCTCTGAGTTAGAGATAATAATCATAATGTTTCAATATTTCCAAATTTAAGGTTCAATCTAGAAAGAAAAAATTATTTCTCTTATATTTTATATCTTTAAAGCTAAATATAGAGTTTATTATACATTATTGTACTCCCTTGAAAAAATAAATAAAAAGAATTCCTTTATTATGTAACGTTCTCCTTTGAATCACCTGTTTATGTGGGGGATAATTTCTTCACTACATTCCCTAACATTTACAATACATTTAAATTTAAAGGACACACGAAAAGAGAATAAAAGTTTATCTTGTCATCTGCCACCATTACCTATTTTGATAAATAGAGCCGAATTTATCGTACTGTTTTGCCATGATTTCTATTTATTTGTCTTTCGTATAAGGAGCATTAAAGAAAATGAAGGTTCAGCTGTCAATGAATTACAATGCCATTAAGACTAAAGTGACACTAGAGCAAGAATTTTGTAAAGTCTTTCTGCCAACTTGGGATATTGTTAAGTCTACGTGCCAAAGTTTAGCACATAAGCCACTAAGTATCATTAAGTCTATGAGTCAAAGTATATTGCACAACTGTTTTCTCCGTCTGCTAAAGCACTTTTGAAGAGAGGAGTTTTCAACATGCAATCATAACAATTACCAAAAATATTCATAGAGTTGAACTTACTCTCTGATTGTGAATAATAATTCAACTTTGAATATGGACAGCACTGTTGAATATACGTCGCTTGGATTAATAATTGAGAAAAGGCCTCAAGTTTTCAAAAGAACAAGACAACAAGCCCAAACCAGGAACGTAACAAGATCAGGAAGTCTACAAACGTGCGTATTCCAAGAAGCCAACCACGTAGTCGCGTGAGAAAGCAACCACGTTGGGTTTGACCATAGTGGTAAGGGTCGAACAAGTGGCTGACGAGGTTGATGGAAAGAGCGAGGAGAAGGGACTTTGTGTCACGCTCTCAGAGCTTGACAGAGGAGGAAATACGAAAAGAGCAAGTGCGACACTTTCTCTGCGAAATTGGGGTGAATCTGTTTGTACCATCCCATCCCTTCCTACGAGGAACTGAAAATGAAGGAAGGGATGACAACAAGCTGTTGCTGCTGATCGATCGGATTTGGGAAATTAAATGCATCGGTGTATACTTACGAGGCCTCATCTGCGGGCATGCTATGGGGGAGACCGACCGGGTTTTGAGCCGAACAGAGGAGTGATCGAAATCGAAAATGTGAACTGTTGCGGAATTTGTTGAGCCTTGGCGAGCAGGGCGGAGGCTTGATGAGAGGATGAATTGGTTGATTTCAGGCTCAGGTGGAGTGGTTCGGGATTTAATTTTCAGAAGTTGAGGTGCAGAGGGGGAAATGTTCTGCGAATTTGTAAGTAGATTTCAGGTGAAGCTGATTAGGGGTTGATCTGAGGGTTTCTGCACGGAGTTGTAGGGAGATCTTGCTCTGTGATTAAGATCGGGGGCTGGAACGCGTGGAGTTTTAGAAGGAAGGTAAGAACGCGGGAGATCGAGAACGGGAGGACGAGATGGCGGTGTCAGTGTCTACGGAGTGGAGTCAGCTCTACAACAAATTTTATCGGAAACAGGAAATTTATACAATGTGCTGGCAGAATGTGGATCTTAATAGACATAAAGTTGCATGCGCGAATTTTGGCGGGCCAATTGCCATCATTCGGGATGACTCGAAAATTGTTCAGCTCCGGTCGGAATCTGCTCGCGCGAAATTGCTCATTTTTTCAGCATCTGGAGTGCTTATTACCTCTTTTCTGTGGGATCGACCCGGAGGAAGACTAATCAGCTTGGGTTGGACGGCAGAGGAGGTGTTACTGGTTGTCGTTCAAGATGGGACAGTGTACCGGTACAATATTCATGGGGAGCTGCCAGATCAGAAGTTCACTTTTGGGAAAGAGGTCTGGGAGCAAGGGGTTTCAGAATGTATTATATGGGGCAGTGGATTGGTGTGCTTGACAGAAGCAAATCAGCTGTTCGCTGTCACTAACTTGGAGGATCCGCAGCCTGTGAAGCTTGCTGATCCTCACCTCGAAGAACCCCCTCACTGCATGGCGATTATTGAACCTGACTTTACTGTGTCGAGGAACCTGGAGGTTTTGCTAGCTGTAGGAACGACCGTGCTGGTTGTAGACGTTAATGCGGTTCAGGACCATAATCTATCCGTAGGGCCACTACAGAAGATGACATTGTCTCCTAATGGAACCTTTTTGGCGGCCTTCACTCATGATGGGAGACTGTTGGTGGTTTCTACTGATTTTGCTAAGACTTTGGTAGACTTCGATGCCCAGGTGAGCTTTACGTTTCCCTCGGTCAGTAAGTTGGAGAATAGGGAGGTGAGTTTCAGGAAGTTTGTTTGGTTTCGCCAAGCAGATTCTACCACCCTGAAAATTTGGAGTGCGTAGAAACTCAGCATTGGAAATAATGCTCAATAAGTCAGTGTAATCACATTATGACAAACGCTCATTGTGCTGCAGTCAGGACTTCCACCAGAGCAACTGGTATGGTGTGGATTGGATAGTTTACTGCTTTACTGGGAGGACAGTCTGATGATGGTTGGCCCCTATGGTGATTCTGTCAAGTATCCATATGATGAGCCCGTCTTTTTAATTCCTGAATGCGACGGTGTGAGAATTCTATCGAATACCTATATGGAGTTTCTGCAGCCCTTAGCTGACTCAACAGTTTCTATTTTCAAAATCGGCAGCACGACTCCGGCGGCAATGTTATATGATGCCCTCGATCACTTTGACAAGCGGAGCTCCAAGGTAGATAAATATTATCTGTAATTGTATCCAACTCCGCAGTTCTTTCAGTTAGTTAAAATCATGGTTGATTTTACACGCCGTACTGGTTGTGTGTCTAGCCTAAGAAAAGAAGGATTCCCTGGGCTGCGTCTGTATGTTGCTAGGAGGACAGCTCATAGTCTGCCGGACATGATGTACTGCAGGCAGATGAAAATATCAGACTGATCATGGCACAACTTCCTGAGGCAGTCGAAGCTTGCATTGATGCCGCAGGACACGAGTTTGACATATCACAACAACGAACCCTCATGCGGGCTGCTGCATACGGTCGAGCATTTTGCGGGTTGTCTAGCATTGCCTTGGTTTGCCTCTGCATGTTCAACTGTTGCTCTATTGCCATCTTTAGCTTTCGGTTTGGCATAGTTAATGACCTTGCATGATGTATGAGGCTGCTAGGTCAGTAGGTTTCTACCCTTTAGGTGAGGGATAAAGTGTACAGTTCAGCATAGATGAATACGAGTTCAGCGATGTTTACTTAAACAGAAAAGTCAACAGACAGTCTTTACTCGGTAGCAGTTATAAACTTCCACAGATTGAGAACTTGTATGATCTAGACCGTGCAAGCCATCGATATGCAGAGATGTGAGTACTGTTTATGCCGTGGCTTTGTGAACTGAAGGAAAAGTCTCGTGTCTTACATTGTTAAGCTATTTGTCCTGACATTCAGCTGTTCATGGCAGTCAATTCCCAAGAAATAGGTTCAAAAATATGTGTAGGACACTGCGAGTGCTCAATGCTGTTCGAAGATTTGAAATTGGCGTTCCACTTACCCTCGAGCAATTGAAGGTACAATGGGTACTCACCATTCATGTTCTGTTTTTGATTTTCGGGAGGTAGTAGGCATACGAGAGTGCATTGAGAAACAAAGTGCATTAGACTGTTTGGTCTCTTTTTCAAGCGTTTAGTTATTTCATACCTATTTTGGAAGTTGTTTCGAGGATACAATACGTGACATGAAAAGTGTACATGAAAGTGCCCAGCGCTGCTTTTCCTAGTCCTTAGTTGTCCCCCTGATAAGGACAGATTAATTTCGCAACGTAGACGTCAAACATAGCTGTTTAGAACGCTAACTCATGCAGGCAAGGATAGGTTTGATTAGCTCTCTCAAGTCTCTAATCATATCTCCAATAGATGTATAATTAGCTTGATTCATAGTCTGCAAGTTCCAGCTAGTTTGGATGTTGGAAAGAAACTTAAGTCTATGTTGCGGAGAGATTTAAGGGCTAGTAGAAGCAACGCAGCGTAGCCTTCATGTACCCAACTAGTTGCACATGGATTTAAAGGTTACGTAGTTCGACTCTTCGTACGCATCATATGCCTAGCTGGTTCCTTACCTAACTGAGAGTCACCTTTCAGCCGTCAGTTACTTCATGCCTCGTGTAAATTTTGTCAAGGACAACTTCAACATCGCGGTTGTTATATTTATGGGTCATGTTCAAAGAAGGAAATATGCAAACTTCTTGATTGATCTACTTGCAGGTCCTTACTCCTGAAATTCTCATCGCCAGGCTTATCAATGCGTATCGACATCTTCTTGCCCTACGAATATCGGAGCATCTGGGTCTCCCCCAGGTTGGTAGTTTCTTTCAAATACTAGCGTATTGCACACGCATTTACCATCCGAGATTCTCCATTCGTGGATAGAACTGGAAACTTTCTTGCGTCACTACTTACGTTCATCCACTTCATTATATCAGGAGACAGTGCTTATACATTGGGCCTGCTCGAAAATAGCGGCAGCATCTGATGTACCAGATGGGGTTTTGCTTGATATGCTTGTCGAGAAGGTTAGTACATACCGTCTACTCTGATTTTGGCTGATCACTTTGGGTTCAAGCTAACTTCCGAAGTATCTGGTGAAAGAAGTTTAAATCAGAGAGCAAAATATAATGTCCGTATGAGAGCATAGAGCGGTTGATTTGCCTAAGTTATTCTATGACTAGTCCTAAGGCACAGAGTTCGCGTGTATTACAGCTTAAAGTATGCCCGATGATCTCATACGCATCAGTGGCAGCAAATGCACATCGAAAGGGTCGACGAAAATTAGCGGCTCTTCTCCTCGAATATGAACCCCGGTCCTCAGAACAGGTACATTTTCCGCTTGAGTACATCAGTATATTTACCATGTATGTTCTTTGGTTTCCCCATCAGACAAACCGCCAGAAGATCCTGAATGGTGAATGAAAGGAAAGAAACATGACGTACGTCACGATTTTGATATATTACAGGATAATCATCTAAGTTGCCAACCACTAAAATACAGCTGATTGCGTGCACTCAAAAGACTTCTAGATTAGCTGAGGAGATAGGAATTGCAAGAATGTGACATTTTAGAGATTGTTGGTCGGCGTTCATACTCCTGTCATCTTTTGCGTTTGCTATAATTTGGAAATTGCCAACGTCTGCCAATTAGGAACTAAGTGTTCAGCTTACTCAGTCTTGTATCTTGCCTGATACATGGTCATCTTTTGTACAAAAGGTAGTGACTGGAGCTGAATCCGTGCAATGTCTGACATTTTTCTGTCTTAAATGTCCCTAAAAAGGTTACACTTCTGACAAGCATGGGAGAAGAAGAAAGAGCTCTAGTGAAGGCAATCGAGAGTGGTGATACAGATCTCGTGTATCTCACTATATTTCACATTTGGCGTCAAGTATCCCCGACTCCTTTATGGCTGTTTATTTATTTTCTTTGTTAGCGGATAACCATTTATAGTCACACGTTTCTGTACCGCTGTTTCATGCTAGCGAGGAGATGTTTGCATAGCAGGTCTCTGTTCCCTTAATTCCTGGTACTGAGATCCGGGAAGGGTCTCCCGATGGAGCAATCTTTGACGAAATGAAATGCCTAGAAGTTCTAAAATCTGATGAGATGTTTTTTGTCCTTTTGTTGCCGTTTCTTTTCTAAATTTACAACTAAACCTCACAGGTGCTTTTCCATACGAAGTCGCCTAGCTGAAGATGGTTCCTCTCGATTTAGTAGTTCTATACTTCTTCTGATCTTCTCTGTACCTGACGCAGAAACAAAATACGATGCTTGAATTTTTCCGGATTATTCAAGCAAGGCCCCTTGCTCGTGATTTATTCATAGTTTATGCAAGGTAAGGCATTCGGAAGATCCAGCTTGGCAGCAACCCGTTTCTTTTGAACTATCATATGTGTGACATGCATTTACGTTGTTGTAAAATGATCTGGTTATATCCGTCCTTTGTGTTAGTTCCAACAGACTGTTCATTAGTGATAGTGTTGTGTTACACAGAGATACCGATGCGGAGCTCCTGAAGAAGTTCTATATCTCTGCCGGTCAGCCCCAGGTAAGGACTTTTTTGTTCGGAGATCTTCCGTACCACTGCCAATTTCTTAGTTGATTGCACGCCAAACTCTGCTACATCTGGTAATTATCAAGACTTCCTATCTGACAACTCTAAATATCTCCAAGTTAGCATTACGGCTTAATTCTTAGCTGATCCAGGGAATCTTAATGTCCTAACTGCATACTTTTGTTTCGCTTGTCCAACAGTACTGTGCCGAGGTGTTCTTAAAGGAGTCATGGACTTATGCACAAAGCATTAACGTCCGCCAAGGGTCAGCTCTCCAGGGGCCAAGGATCAAACTAATTGAGCAAGCTTCAGATCTTTATGCCCAGACAAAGGATCATTCATTTGAAACCAAGGCTGCGGAAGAGCAAGCAAAGCTGTTGAAGTAAGTGGAGCTTGACTTCGGTCAATTGATAGTCAGTTCTCACGGGGCAAGGGTTGTACTGTGTATTTAGGTACTTCGGAATAATGTGGATAAGCTGTTCAGCCAGTTTTGCAGACATAATCTTCGAGCTACGCCCTCAGTGCTACAAATCATAAATCTTATCGTCGCATATCTCCAATAGTTGTGCTGTATTTTAGTTATCTCACTGAACTACTTTCTTGTTCTTTAAACCGCTTTATTCTAAACTCAATCTATGGGGTAGCCACATCTGGAGGATGAAGTAAATCCTCCAGAGACTGACTTAGGAGGAAGGACTCTTGCAAATCTTCCCACTTGCTGAAATCATGTTTTTCGAAGGGGTTCTTTTTGATTGATGACAACAAACATTGTACCCTGTGCAGGGTTCAACAAGATTTAGAAGCTGCCACCGGTCAGCCAATCTTTGTAGATTCCAGTGTCAGTGATACCATACGCACTTGTTTAACGCTAGGAAATCATAAAGCTGCCCAAAGGATTCGCACTGATTTCAAGGTAAAATCCTAGCTTTCACAAGTCTTAGCTCCTGCATTATCCTGCATCAATTCTCTTCAATTCTCTAATAGTTCTTAGTTTCAGAGCTATTAGCTCTTTGGTGTTGTTGTCCGTCAGGTCAAGTTAAGTCGTCGCCCTCACAGATAGTTCGTAAATAAACATAAATGATTGCGACAGGAACTGTATGCTTACCAGCAAACTCCTGAAAGTTAAGACTCGTGAGCCAATGTTTTCAGGTGCCTGACAAGAGATTCTACTGGCTCAAAGTCTTTGCACTGGCGATGACGAAAAATTGGGATGCGCTGGAAAAATTCTCGAAAGAGAAGAAGCCTCCAGTCGGTACGAAGAATCTGACCCTGACATCTGAAATCAGCTGCTTAAATGTGCTACATAGTTGAGGGAGGTGAATAGATGGTCATTTGAAATGATTGCAGAGTGAGTTCCTAAGATATGATAAGCAATGTCGTCGATGCTGTTGCGATATTTTTCGGCAGACTTTAGCTGTCCGGTATAGACTCGGACCCGCACGTACTCTTCTGGTACTCTGACTTTCATGTTTGTCCTGGACAGGTTACAAGCCGTTTGTTGAGGCATGCATAGAAGAGGACGAGAAGGATGAAGCACTGAAGTACATTGTGAAGCTTTCGGATCCTCAGGAAAGGGCGGAGGTAAGTCCGCACAACAAACAGGACTCATACGTATTGTCTGCATCTTTCGCAAGTTCTTAGATTAGGGTCTAATGTAAGGTGTACTACCTGTTCATGTTGGTTGGCAGCAGTTCGTATTTCTGCCGGGGAAGAGAAGTGTAGTATTGGGTATCAACTTACGAGGAACATGGCTTAGTAGTCTAATGCTTGGACCAAAGCTCTTTCTCAAGTAGGATTTGTTCTTCTGACCATACCGTATAATGTGCAATTGGTCAGTTTTACGAAAGGTTAGGCATGTCGGCGGAGGCTGCAACTGCAGCTGCACAAACCAAAGAGAGCGAGATTTTGGGTCGTCTAAAATCAACCTTTGGTCAAAATTCTCCAGCTGGAGCTCTTTTTGATACCTTACGGGATCGTCTTTCACTACCTGGAGTTTCATAAGTATGTGCTTTGGAGGCCTGTTAAACAAGAGACCTGAGGAGACCAAACACATTCCTGAATTTATCGGGAAGGTATTAACCAGTTCTTCACCCAATCTGGACAAGGCAGGGGCTCAACTCGAATTCAAATTGCATCTATAGGTAGTCTGCCGAATCTGGATGAGTGGCATCCAACTCATTCTCTTCCTGTGTTGCAGGTTTGTCGTGGTTTTTCATCTGACACATGGTGGTGACACTCATCTGTAACATCTTAAGGTCAAGAGTTCCGCCTTGCAAAGCGAGTATATTATTAGGGACCTCAACAACTGGGGCTTGTTGGCTCGTTTATACAAATAGATCTTTTGCATAGTAAAGGACGGTGATTAGCCCCCAAGGATTGTATATTTGTGGTGTCAATCTGCTCCGGTTTGCCGTCTCTTGTATTTTTTCTCTTCTCCGGAAGATGGTTGAGAATTCGGTGTATTGCATGCGGTTATTTAGGTGTGGGTGGTTACTCTCCGTTGAGGTGGAAGAAGATCATACTCAATCGAGTGGGATGAGGGCTTGCATGAAGGGTAACAAAAGTTCAGTTTTGCTCGGCAAGATTGCTTATGTATCAACCTCGTAATAGAAGCGGATAACTAGCACGAGTCTCGAGAGGCACTCATCTACTCATTGTACTGGCCTCACAAATGCAGAGTGTGGAGAAATACAACAGTGTGATATAGTTACGGGAATCGCCCTTCTTTACAGAGAATGGGAATCATATGGCTTCGAAGCACGGGTGGTGATCTCACTACGGCGAACTAGCCTCTACCCTTGGAATCCTTACTAATCTTCACAAATCTCTAAAGCAACCACCAGGCCAATGGGCACAGGAGTGAGTGATTGCAGTTGTTAGATTTCGTTCTCGTTTCTCTAAGTGAGCACCTAGTGCCTTGCACAGTTCATCCATTGGATGCGAGTTCGACCATGAGGTCGAAGCACCTTCGTAGTTTACATTTAGCCTTTGAAACTTTTGGTCAAGTCAGCTGCTATGCGGGAGAAATTTCTAGCAGTACGCAGCTGCCTGACATTCTACTGCAGCAACTGGCGGTGATATCAGCCAATTGCAATGGCAACAGCATCTTCAGGTCCTATTGCCTCGCTCTTTCCTGAATCGAGCTGAGCACGGTAAAGTTCAAAGTCGGCTACATTTCCACTTTGAACCTGGTCATGTCTTCAGAAGAGTTGAAACACAAAATCCAGTTATACCATCAACTACACTGAAATCCTAGGAGCCACAATCATTTCCTGCTGAAGTTTCTCTTGTTCTTGCCATTAAGTGTTTATCTAAGAGTTGAACCCAGAATCTCTCATGGACCTCGACAATTACTGTTCCCTCAGACGACTTGTTGTTCTACACCATCCGGTGCTGCGGGTGGTCTCGTTGGTTTTCACTGGGTGGCCTATGAGGCTGAAGTAAACGAGTAGCTTCCGGCACCTAATGGAAGGTGCTAAAATTCATCAGATCCAGAATAGAATCCCAGCCACAGATTCCTAAGACAACCAATTAAAGCGTATTAGCCTACACTACGCCCAGTATCTCAAGTGGGTCCGTGTAAGTTTGAAGAGCATGACGAGAGCGAGACAGTCTATCGTATTGGAAGTGAGAAGGGAATACGTTTCGAGTTTGAATCGAGAGAGTGGTAAAAAGAAGGCAGGATTTCGTTTCTGTGTGATATCAGATCTTCCAATGACAATGGAGGACACAAAATGTTTAAGCCTCACTCACCATCACAACTGACTATTGGTCATTATGGGGTGTCATTTGGCTCTGCTGCTTGTTATTGGCCATCTCTTTCTCGCGCAATCTATGCCTCACCCTATCACCGCATATCCCGCGGCTTTTACCCTTTCCGCGAGTCTTTCCCGATAAAATCAAACGCCTCGTACCCCCGCTGCGATGCATCCATCCGACGGCTCTGGTACAACGCTGCACTGCTGAATAGAAACCCGTACTGTCTGTCAGCCGGTTTTGCTGCACTGTGGGTTCTGGAAACCAGACGGTTTTGGTTTTGAACATCCTAAGCGGAATGGTCATTTATTATCTTAGTTGCCATAAAACTTGTTATAGTGCCTTTCCATGTTGTGAGGACATGGTAATAAGAAACAGAGCACTTGTCATTCCTAATTCAGTAGACTACAACGTTTTGGAGACGGAGAAGATATCTAGAAGCATGTCTATATCCAGTCGAAAGCATCAGGCTTGAGTGCTCTTAATAACTTAATTAACAATTTCTTTCAATTTTCATTAGTCGATAAGTTATTGCAAGAAATTGAGGAAAGGTAATGCAGTGGGAAATTGGTGATCGAGATTGTAACCTCGGATTGATGGGGTCTTCCCATCCTTCGATTTTTCTACGCAGTCGCCTTCTACCGACCTCGGACAGGAATAAAAGAGAAGTATTGGGATAACTACTGTTGTGATCGAGAATGTTTAGTAATCGGATGAAGCCACCAAAAGAAGGAGCGAACCGCCATCCAAAACCTCAGTTAGAAACCATCTCGCTAAATGTGGCTGGCCAAACTTGACTTGTGGATAGCACGAGCCCCTGCCACCGTAAAAGCTCTTTCACTTCCCAACCCCCTACATGGAAAGCCCTCCACAGCGCTGGAGACTCGAAATCGGACCGGCGAATGAGCACCATCTCCACCAGAGCCATGGCCCACCAGGAGGCTTTCACAGCCAATAAAATTCCAGATAAAGCAGATAAATTTTTCGATAAATCACGTTGATAATTGATCCTCAAGGAGACGACAGATGCTGCTCATCGTGTGATGGCCTTTTGGCTATAGGCAGAGGGAGAAATTTGGCAGCAGATTCTACCATTGAGGGAACAGGATAACACCGTGGTAGAATCCAGGAGCAGAGGAGCCTGCTTTTGAGAGTGAAGCTTGGGGTTGAGATTGCGTCGAAGTCCAGTGTGCAGCTGCACATTTCTTGAGGGAAATCATCAGACTTCCAGCAGCAGGAGCGCAGAGAAGTTGGGAATTGAAGCAGATCGGTGTCGTTAACGAAGCAGCAATAATGGCGGTTGCAAGCATTGCTTCGGTTTCACAGTTGACGGCCTTGGCGAGGTCCACCTTCGTCGGCAAGGCGCAATCTCTGCGCTCCTGCCCGCAGGTGGCATTCCGTTCCGTGAGCAATGGCTGCAGGGTCGTGGCCATGGCCACCAAGAAGTTCGCCCCAGCCAAGCCCAAGGGAGGAAAGCTTTCTTGGATTCCCGCCGTAAAGGGTGGTGGCAGCCTCCTCGACCCGGAGTGGCTCGACGGCTCGTAAGCTTCTTCCCTTCCTTCCTCCGTTGTCGGTGCCGTTTCTGATGAGCATCGAGCTCGTGTTGTAATTGGATAATCTGTCCGCTGAACCATATTGCCTAGTAGACAGAAAGTTTTCAGCCAAATGCTGGCCTTCTGTCTTCCCGTTACCCACCACTCGTGGCCATGCCCTATAGAAACTGTTTTCTAAGCACCGTTGGCTAGCTTTTCACTGCATGCGTATAAAACTTAACTCCAGACGTGAAACTGATGATCGCGGCTTCCATAAAATTACTCATTGCTTCGAGTGAACTTTTCCTCGATGTAGTCAACCCATTGTGACATTCAGTGTGTGAGTCAGAAGATTTTTAGTGTATACATTTGAGTGAATTTTATCTTACACCAGAGGTTTGTGAATGCAGTCTGCCAGGAGACTACGGATTCGACCCCTTGGGTCTTGGAAGGGACCCGGCTGCCCTGAAGTGGTACAGGGAAGCCGAGATCATCCACGGCCGATGGGCCATGGCAGCTGTTCTTGGAATCTTCGTGGGTCAAGCCTGGAGCGGAGTCCCCTGGTTCGAAGCCGGTGCCGATCCCTCTGCCGTTGCACCATTCTCATTCGGATCCCTTCTGGGAACCCAGCTTCTGTTGATGGGATGGGTTGAGGGTAAGAGGTGGGCCGATTACGTGAACCCCAACTCTCAGCTCGTCGATTGGGCCACCCCATGGTCCAGAACTGCAGAGAACTTCGGTAACTCTACCGGTCTTCAGGGATACCCCGGAGGCAAGTTCTTTGATCCCCTCGGCCTTGCCGGAGAAGTGAAGAATGGCAAGTACAGCACCGACTTTGACAAGCTTAGCAGGCTGCAGCTTGCCGAGATCAAGCACTCTAGACTCGCCATGGTCGCCATGCTTATCTTCTACTTCGAAGCTGGACAGGGATTGACCCCTCTTGGAGCTCTTGGATTATAGATGTAATTTAGCTGTATCTCCTGTATGATGTGTAGTAATTAGACGAAATCAAAGACCAAAGCTTTACCGAGATTCTTCAGACAGACAAATTGACTCTGACTTTTTTGTTCCGAACTTGTGATTATATTCTTGCTCTCGTCACGTAATAACAAAGTTGTTGGGTTCCTCTCACATCGCGTCTGGAAAATATTGGTGTAGATCTTTGGGAAACCCAAATTACTGCACTCAATCGGTACATTGAGTACATGTGCCCTCATTATCTGAACTCATTTCTTGTCTGATGGATAATTAGATGAGCGTTTGCAGAAGTATTTGTTCCTATTGGCCTCCGCTGCGGACCGAGGTCTCACCAACCCTGCAAATTTGGTGTATTCTTTGAAGCCTCCAAACGAGAAACAGATAGTGCCTCAAACTTCAGATAACTGCATTTTAATGATCTGGAAAAGCCCAAATGGATGCACTGTAGCTGGCCGAGGAGCATCGAAATTCAGTGCAGCCGGAGATACAGAAAAATTATCTGACAGTTTGGGCGACAATATTTGGAGATAAACACGAAATACGATAAGTAAGGAAAAAAAACTGTGGAAAGAACACATTCATCACGAAGTTGAGAAAGCCCGATTCTGTCTCAACATCAAATCATCAAATTTATAAAATTCAGGTGAAACCATCAAATTGAGGTGAAAACTTTATAATCAATTCTCTATCCTCCTCAACTTATATGCCAGAGTGGTCTTTACCAAGCAAGGCACAACAACTTAAAGTTGAAAACAATGGCAGGTACAAGAAGAAAGTGACAGATCATAAGAATAAATTAGCCACCATACTCATAGTAGTGGGTTTCAATAATAGAAACTACGGATAGTTACGGGTGATGTTGATTTAAAATAATTTACGGGTTGGTGAGGAAAGCCTCAAGAGCATTCAGAACCAGCGGGGGTTTTAGTTCTGAAATTGACGGGAGATGGGGACGTTCCCGTAAGTTCTGGATGAGATCCCGTAAATCAAATCATAACCACTTGTGAAAGGGTCGTACAATTTTAGAGTTGCGATTCTATTTCTCCATGATGCAATTTTAGTGCGTCGAGTTCTACAAAACACCCCTTAATCCCATAAATTTAAACGGGTCATAAAAACATGACCCGTTAACTTTTATAAAGTTACGTAAGTCCAGGGATTCCAAGGAATTTCTCTCATTCCCACGCCTCCTCACGATTTAGTAGGGGGGTTTCATTTTTAAAAGACATGGATACTTAAAAGTAAGATCGTGACATCTTGGATACCTTTTATGGATAGTTTAAAAAATAAAATTTGGTGCAAGGGAACCCCTCCTTATATTGAGAGATGGGTGGACGAACAACATTTTACGGTGGTGGGAGTTTCAGTTAGAACGTATGCGAGGGAGAATTCTATAGTGAAATCAGGAACTTGATCAACTCAAAAGTTGACATACGGGTGACAGAATAACATTTTACGGTGCTGGACGGTGGTGGGGGTTTCAGTTAGAACATATGCGAGAGGGAATTCCCTAGTGAAATCAGGAACTTGATAAACTCAAAAATTGACATGTATTAATAAAAAGTTAAAGAGTTGTGCAGATTTTGGTACAATATTGAAATTTGAATTCATCCCTCCACTCCTCTCGTGTGAGAGTATGAATTGAATGTGTGAGTTGTGCGAGGAAGTGAGAGGATTCATGAGTAGAGGAGAGAGAAATGAGAATTTGTCAAAATCTATGGGCAAGAGTAGTCAAGAGTAATTAGAAGAGAACGCAGACATAACCTTGAGGAGTGCCACAGTTACAACATTTGCAAATCAATCAATGGAGATGACCAATACTCCTAATACTTCAATGTTTAGGAATGAAGATAGAGCGGTGATTTCATTCATCAATCCACCATCCTCCATTCCAATTGATCTTTCTCTAGAAGCCAAGTTTCATCCACTGCCACTAAGACCACCACCAAGATTTCAAAAGCTATTGAAGATGGTGATAGAGGAGAATAGAGCGAAGGGAATGAAATGTATCAAAGCCCGGTTTTGGATGATTTGCAATCATTATGCACAACTTCTAGATTACTTAGAAGATGAGGAGAATTTTAATCAAATCCATGGAGGTAACCAATTGGTGGAAACCAATTCAAAAGATGTCTGCATTTACTTAT
The DNA here is from genome assembly GCA_948567375.1 of Lunularia cruciata. Lineage (NCBI taxonomy): Eukaryota > Viridiplantae > Streptophyta > Marchantiopsida > Lunulariales > Lunulariaceae > Lunularia > Lunularia cruciata. Next base: position 50,102,389 of record OX419759.1, read on the forward strand.
ATGGCCATCTATTTGGTGTGACATAAGAGAGGATTTATTACTTCATTAACGTGAGATAAATTGTACAAGAAATGGGTAAAATATATGAAAGCCTATAAGGAAGCAAAGACTTAGAAAACAAAGAGCATTGGTGAGGGTCGCACTGAAAAAGAGTTCAAGCGACAATGGAAGACAATAGAGGATAAGTTAAGTCATATTCGTCTTTCTATTGAGCGCATGGATTTGATGTTCGGAAATCATGCTAATATAGCTCCTCTCGCACTAGTTAGTATTGGTGGTAGTTTTATAGAAAAAGATTAGAGATGGATATGACATAGACATAGATATAGACACACTTTGGGGAGCTTGGAGAAGATGAAGAAATAGTTGAAAATTTACAAGAATCCGAGTTGGAATCAATTCTCTTTGCAATCCCAAGTACTCAAGGGCCAGATTTTTAGATGCCAAACTTTTTGGATGGGTGGAAGAGGAGAGTCAAGGAAGAGCAAGAGGAAGAGATGGAGTGCCACTAGCACCCACCGATGGAGTGGCATATGATGAGGAGATCCGAGGAATGGAGGAAGAGTAGATAATATATCAAGAAGGAGACAATGAATCTCACAAGAAGAGAAAAGTAGCCTCTCAAATTAATGCAAAGATTATACTCGGTATCACACTCTCACACTCTCACAAGAGTTAGCCTATCATAATAAACGGAAAAGAAAATCTATAAAAGCCATAGAGAGATGTATAAATCTTGAGATAAAAGTTGAAAAAAGAAGAGTGTTTAGAATAGAGAAAATAAAATCTAAAGTAGAAAAATAGAGAATCAAGGAGAGGATTGCAAAGTAAAAGAGATTTTATTTCATGCCTCTTGAATTTGCAAGGGCTTAAAAAATTCTTGAAGATATTATAGGAATAATTCTAGTGTTATTTGATATAGGTTTGCGTCCGTCATCTGGATCCATATCCAAAGTGTGTGATAGCAATAGCTATGTTGTAGATCCAAAATTCCCAATGCCAGATTAGAATGTGGAAGATAATATGGAAGATGATGTGTACCTCTAGCTCAAGAGGTAATAGATTTCAATATCAATATGGAAAAGGATGATAAGCTATAGCTTGAGATGTACATATTTTTTCACATGATTATAAACAATTTACAAACCTTTTATTCAATCTTATGTGTGCCTCGATTTCCCACTCATCACTCAAAATAAATCTTTTTTTTCAATCTATTGAACCTTAGTAAATGCTTTATTTAACCGGTGACATTTGTGATGTTGTGTGACAAATGTGAGTTTAGACATTGGCACCTTAAACAGTGCAAATGTAGTTGGAGTTTATTAGATATCATCTCATATCATAGGTTTACATGATAGCCTTTGATAGACTTTACTTTCATATTGTGCAGTCCGCATGGGATACTAAGTATACATAGGATATAGTGAATTATTATATGGAATAACCATGGTTCACACTGTTCATATCTGGCTCACCTAGTAATGACATCTTTGTTATAAATTTGTTAGTGGAAAATTCATTACCCGTGAAATCTAAGAATCCTTTTTCATAGGGTTCAAATTTGAACTTGTAACAAAAGCTATGATGGCTTTGTGAATTTTGTGATATTTTACTTTGAGCCCTACAAAGGTATATGGTTTAGAAACAGTAGTCACAAAGCCAATGCTGATGAAGCTTCACTTCTATTCCTTAGTGGTCTGGGTTGAAATGCAATTGGTTTATGTAGTCTCAGTTGAAATAACAACAAACTGAGTTTTGTAGTGTACAGATTTGTAGATAAAAGCATAATGAATAATTCATTTGCAAAAGCATCAGAGTGATACTGAAAATGAGTTTCCTTCTATAAACACTAGTTTCATGACAACCGAGGGTTTTGTGTTTCCAAATCTTGACATGCATGAGATACATATGAGATACATTGAAGAAAGGAGGACATGCGTATGAGAACATTGAAGAAAAGAGGACATACATATGAGATAAATCTAAGAAAAGAGGACACATACTGAAGAAAACATTGAAGTTTAGAGGAACTTGAGCATGTGCTACTTGGAAGTGAAATATTTATGAAACAAAGTGAATGTATAAGATTAAGGTTTTACTTATGGCTATGCCGATGATCCACAACCATGCCTCAACAATGCATCTTTGAGTCTCTTGTATAGGATGCAATGGAGAAAAAATGGACAATAAGTCCATATCCATAACCTCTCATATGGATGGAAGTTGTGCTCTTGAAAGCCAAGAGCTAATTTTTCATATGGGTCATCACTATAGCCTATGAATCTCCTAAAGGTGCACTCTTCTTCCATGAACATAATAGAAGGTTGAGTGGATACCTAAAATCTATCAAGAGGAGATACTAGAAGGTAATTCAATGGAGTGCATGAGCTAGTATCTATGTCTATAGGACAAAATATAGGAGTATGTATAACACCAAGGGTATGATTCCTACAATAAGGTAAGAAATTTGTGTCAACTATCAATATATCTCTAATGCACAAACCTAAAGATGTGAATGTACTATAAGGTCTCACCATAAAGCCTCTATAATGATCCATAAACCCATCATTCTCACCAAGGTAAAACATGAGTTTAGTGCCCATGTGTACTCCCTCAAGAACAAATTCCAAATCCTACATGGACTAGAAGAGTTGCAATACCTCTCTCTTTGGTCCACTAGTCCATATGATAACCTCAAAGTGCTGCAAAAATTAGTCCATAAACTCTCTATCCCTTGGTTGGGAATATACCACAAAGTACTACTTGTTATATAGTACCTCCATGCTCTCCTATTGGTCTCCTTACATCACTTAGAGAACATAAGACAAGTAGGGTCTCTCATGTATGCATGACACATCCAATAGTAAAATATTTTGCCTCAAGTTTGTGTGGTAAAGTTTACAGGGATTAATACTCTTAATAAGGTAATATTATCTCTTAAATTGTGGAGCCTTGATATCTTATCCTTCAAAAAAGTTCTCCTCTCTTGAAGCCACAATATCTCCACAATTTGCTCAAATATAAAGGTGGGTTAGCAAGATCATCAAAAGTGCATGGCCTCGAAGGACAATCCTTATATCACTCACCTTTTATTACAACTCCTTTGTAGGCTCTTTGAAAGCCCACACTATTTGTGTACCCTAAGATGTGGAAGGAGTACCTCAAGTCAACATGGAAGTGTATGAGTTTCTAACATCTCTATATGATCAATTTGAGTTGCCCTAGTTACACCTCCTATTCTTATGTTGGTGGTTTGAGTCCCCATGTGCAGTGCAAGTTCCATCAAAGTTTACCTCATCCAAGTGCACCGCTCCTCTCCAGCACCAACCTCCTTCTCTAAGGCAACCTAAAGAGTAGTATCTCTCCCCTTCACTAACATATCCAATGCATCAACCACATCCTCATGTGTCATCACTCATGTATCTAACTCACTACCCTCTCTTCTCTCTCTCTCATAGGTATCAAACTCTAGAGAGGAGAGGGTACTTTAGTACCCTCTCCTCTCTTCTCTCTCTCACACAAGTATCCAACTCCACTCTCTCTCTCTCTCTCTCTCTCTCTCTCTCTCTCTCTCTCTCTTCTCTTCCTCAAGAATCCAATCTCCTTGAGTGCTAACAAAATTTCCCTCTCCATGAATATCTACTCTCAACCCTTAACCATGCTTCTCAACTAGTATATGCTCTTGCTCTCAATTATGGTGATCTTGAGTCTTTATACTAAGCTCCCTATCTCCTTATGAACTCTCACTTGCTATAGGTAGGTGCTCCTTGATACTCAACCTTTCATGCTCATGATATGCTCTTCTACTTGCACTCTACACAATGCTTAGAGGAGGTGGAATCCCTACTACCTTATCATCATCATTAATGCTCCAAACTCCAACTCCATCTCTCCTACAAGCATCATGATCATGAGGCCAAATATGGGCTAATTGGTTGGTAGAGTCCATATTAAGAGAGTGACATGTGCACAAATTCACTTTCAAATCAAAATGTGGAAAATGATATTCATACAAATAACAAATCTAAATTGTTTGCTGAGTACACAACAAAATACTCAAGAATTCACATGTATAATCATGCAAAACATAAGAAGCAACCATTCATACAACCTTATTTTCTTAACTAATACAAGAAGGAGGTCCAATATTGGAGAGGAATCCAACATATATTAAAAGTGTATTTATTATTAAAATAAAATACATACTTCCTTCCTTCTGATATGTATCTATAAGAAGAGAACATAAGGTCAAAAAATATGTTTTTTATCCAATATCTCACCCACCATCCTTTACATGCTTGTCCTTATCTTCTCCATCATGATTATCATGAATGCAACCTCCTCATCCGGGCCCTCTTGGCTCTCGTACACCACATTGGTCTCACTCAATATCCCTCTCTCCATGAATAAATGAGTGAGAAACTATCCTAGATATGTCAACTTAAGCAATGTCCATCTGGATTGTAAAAGACCAAAACCGAGGAGAGAAATAGGAGAATAGAAACTCACATTGGGACACTTGAATGAGGGAAAACTCCGAATGCCTAGTATGAACTTCGGCCTTGGTATTTATAGGTAGCATACAAGACCCTTGAAGCTTCTCAAGAAGCTTCCTTCTAGAAGCCGCCTACTTGGCATGCAAGCAAAGCTAGTTAGAAGCTTCTAGAAGCTTCCTACTTAGGACGCAAGTTAACTAGTTGGGAAGCTCTCCAAGAAGCTTCTTAGATGCTTCTAGAATATTCTAGGCTATTTTGTCTTATTCTCTACTTTGTAAGCCTAACTAACTTCGTCGCTAAACTCAATATTGTTACATATTCCTCCACCGCTAGTTGGTGACGTCCTCGTTGCCAATGAAGCTTTGAAGTCCTTGATGGCCATCTGTGCATTTTGGAGGTGGGAAAGAGGTTCCCATGTGGCATCATGAAGGGGATACCCTTTCCAAAGGACCTTGTACTCCGTATGTTGGCGACGGCCTTGTTGAATATGGTGACGTGCAAGGATACGATCAACTTTGTACTCCTCATGATCATTGATAGGGATAGGAAGAGGGGGAGGTTGGACTCAAGAGGAAAAGGAAGAGGGGTTAGGAACAAAGGGTTTCAACTTGGAAACATGAAAGACATGATGGATACGCATGTGACAAGGCAAGGCAAGGCAAGTCGATAAGCAATAGGAGAGACAATTTGGGTAATATCAAAGGGTCCTATCCAATTAGGAGCAATTTACGAACTTGGGAATCAAGTTGGAGAGGGAGGTTACTGGAGGATATCATGACTTTATCACCAACTTCAAAGGTGAGATCACGACGATGGTGGTCCGCATATTGTTTCTGGTGATTCTGAGCAACAAGGAGGTGAGACTTGGCCTATTGGAGAGATTGGGATATAGTGGTCAAGAATGTGGAAGTATGAGGAACTTGAGATGGAGGGGGAGCAAGAAGAGAATCTGGAACAAGTGGATCTTGGCCAAAATCCGGTGCTTGCCTGTTTGGAATTGTTGTAGGCAAATTTTGCAGCGGCAAGACATTCATCCCAATTGGTATGGTAGACATTGACAAAGGCATGCAACATATCTTCCAATGTACGATTTGCACGTTTGGTTTTTCCATCAGTTTGAGGATGATAGGCCGTGGACAAAGCAAGCTTGGTGCCGAGTATCTGAAAGAGTGCTTGCCAAAGCTTCCCGATAAATCAAGGATCACGGTCAGAGATGAGTACATGTGGCATCCCATGATGCTTAAAGACATTGTCGAAGTAGATTTGCGCTAAGGTTGGAGCATCCACGATATCACAAGTTGGTGCCAAGTGGATTTGCTTACTAAGCTTATCCACAAACACCACAATGGCAGTGTGTCCTTGTTTTGTCTTTGGCAAGGATGTGATGAGATCCAAGCTCACATGCTCCCAGCGAGCGGATGGAATGGCAAGCGGTTGAAGGAGTCCACTTGGCTTCTGGTTACTGGCCTTGTTACGTTGGCAGCTCTCACACAATCTGACAAATTCTTGAACATCTCATGTCATGTTGGGCCACTACCATTGACGGTGGAGGGTACCCAATGTCTTGTTCACACCCATGTGACCAGCGATGGGTAAATCATGGGCTTCTTGAAGATGCACAAGTCGAAGATCACCTTTGGCTGGAACATAGATCCGGTCTGCATGGAATAGAAGGCCTTCCTTGAAAGAGAAGGTGTTGTACTCCTTGTCACCTGTTGTTAGACGACCATGTACCATTTGGAAGAAGGGATCTTATTGTAAAGCTAACCAAAACTCGTTATGGATCTTGGGGTCAATTGACACCGTCGTAATTGCTACCGCGATGAGAGGAAGAGACTTCAAATCAAGTCGTCGTGATAGAGCATCAGGGATAACATGGAACCAACCTGGTTTGTACTCAAGTTTGGTGTCGAACAATTGAAGTTGCTCTTCCCATTGATGATGTCGACTCTTCATGTGCTCCAAGTGTAAGGTCTGCAACAATGGCTTGTGATCAGTTTGCATGATCACTTGTTTCCCCAAGAGATAATGCCTCCATACCTTGGTGGCATATACCATTGCAAGTTGTTCCTGATCTCAAGCAGAGTAATTTCTTTCAATTGTATTTAGTTGGCGAGACACAAAGGCAATGTGATGTAGTCCATCTGGAAATTCTTGTTGCAACATAGCTCCAATTGCAAAGTTAGAAGCATCAAAATCAACCACACAAGGTAGTCGAGGACCATATGGTTGAAGAATGGGTCATGAAGACACCATATTTTTCAACTTCTGGAATGCTTCTTCATGTTTGGTGTTCCACTGGAAGCTCGAGTTCTTTCCCAATAGGTCAGTCAATGGTGCAGCCACATGAGCATAATAGTGGATGAACCACCAATAAAAACTAGCCAATTCATTGAATGCCCATACTTTTGTAGCATCCTTTGGGGTAGGCCAATCAGTAATGGCCTTGATCTTCTCTTCTTCTATCTTGATCTCCTCTGATGAGATCTTATGATCCAAGAAGGTAACCTCTTTTTGCCAAAAAGCACACTTTGACTTCGTACAGTAAAATTTCCATTGTCGTAGTCGTCTTAGGACTTCTCGCACATGATTCATGTGTTCTGCCTCTATCTTGCTATAGATTAAGATATCATCCAAGAACACTGCCACTGACCAATCCAATAGTCCATCCAACACCCAATGCATCTGATCCATGAAGATTGCTGGAGCATTAGTGAGTCTGAAAGGTAGAACTCTCCACTCAAAATGGCCATACCTTGTGCAAAAGGCAATCTTTTGCACATCCTCTCTATCAATCAGAATTTGCCAATAGCCACTACAAAGATCCAACTTGGAAAAGTAATGTGCTCCACTTAGTTGATCAAGTAAGTCATCAATCCGAGGTAAGGGATATGCATTCTTCACGGTTTGCTTATTGAGCCCACAATAATCAATACAGAAACAAAGTCCTCCATCCTTCTTTGGAACAAATAGTACCGATGCTCCCCAAGGAGAGGTACTATGTCGTATGAAGTCCTTCTCCAACAACTCTGTAAGTGTTGTTCGCAACTCTTCCAACTCCTTTGGTGAGAGCCAATAGATTGGTCTACTCACTTGAGTACTCCTTGGCAATAACTTGATCTTGAAGGGCATACCTCGATTGGAGGGTAATCCCTTTGGCAGATCATCCGGAAACACGTCCGCAAACTCTTGAACTATCCGATCAACCATTACTTGATGAGGCTCTTGGTCCTCCACAAATTGGTCTTGTGTAATCGGCTTGATCCACACCGCAAATATAGACTTATCTTCCTCTAAAGCTTGCTCTATGGCTGCTTTACTAACAAACTTCCCTTCTAGGGACTCATCTCTCTTCCAAACTTGCTCCATGGTTGCCTTCTTAGCAAACTTCACATCTTGGGACTCCACTTCTTTCAAGGTTTGCTCTATGGCTACCTTCTCAACAAACTTCCCATCTTGGGCCTGACTATTCTTAGGTGTCTTACTCAGAGGTGCCAGACAACCTAATCGGAAATTCCTACCTTGGTGTTGTACTTGAATTTGGCGTCGGGTCCAATCGAATTGAACCTTATGACATTCAAGCCAAGGTAGACCCAAAATGATATCATAGTGTAGAAGTGCCACTACAAACCTCATACACTCCAAAAACTCCTTCCCAATCTTGAAGGTAACAAGATACAAGGTGTGAAATGCAGACTCTTTTCTACCATCCGCCATCATCAAACTACTTCCAATTACTGGCTTGATAGGAATACCCAATTCCTTTGCTACTTGGATAGACATGCAATTCTCTAAACTTCCAGAATCAACCAAAATCCTACAACCTTGATTAGATATCATACCTTGCAAGTGAAGCAGACTTGCATAGGTCAAGCCTTCAATCCCATTGGAACTAATCAAGCTCCCAGTAGGTGGCTCAAAATCTCCTATTGGGATTCCTTGTTTCCCTGATCATTTTGCTCCACAACCTCCACTTGGGCAACTTGTTGAGGTTGTCCATTCTTGAGTGGACATTCAGCAATGCGATGCCCCAATTGGCAACAATAAAAACAACCACCATTTTGTCGCAATTTCTCTCTATCTGCCATGCATAGTGGTCTTCATTGAATTGCATCAATCTCCATTGGTGCTGGCGCCTCCACTTGTGTGTAGTGTATTGGTAGGCTTTGTGGAGGTCGAGGTCGAGACCAAGTTGTTGCCACCAAGGAATCAAAATGTTTGGCCAACCGCATGGCTTCCTCTAAGTGTTGTGGCTCTTGCATGGTTACCTCTAATTTGGTTCTTGCCTTCAAGCCTCTCATGAATCAATCCAGAGCTTCACCTTCCAAAATATCTGGAATTTGCATGATGGTGTTTTGGAACTACGTGATGTAACTTCTTACAGAGCCAATCTGTTTCAACTTTGCCAACTTATCCCGTGCAGCTCGTGTGGCATTTATAGCTTGGAACCGACTGATTATTGCGCTCTTGAATTCCGCCCATGTCAAGAACGGTGCAACCATTTGTCGTTTGGCTCGCTCCACTCGGAATCTCCACCATAGCTTTGCTACTCCATCCAATTGGCTAGAAGCCAAGAGAATCTATTTTTGCTCATCTTGTAGATTGGTAGCTTCAAAATAACGTTCACAATCAAACAAAAAATTCTCCATTGCACACAGGAGATTCTTGCCTTCAAATACCTTGGGTTTAGGGAATCAAATGCGATCTTCTCCATCTTGAACTGGCGCTCTGTCTATCTGTTCTCGTCGTTGCTGGTCTCGTTCATCCAACAATCGAGTAAAATGCTTGATTTGTTGTTGCATTACAAGGATAACATCCGATATTGCCGCCATCGCTACTACTCTATTCCACTACCCTCAATTTATTTAGTTGATTAACACATAGATACAACACGTCCACCATTCTCCATAAGTTACCACTGGAAGTATCAAGGGTTCTTGTGACATGGTGATCATATGTAGAAAATCCTGCCCAAAGCGCGAGGTGATGAATTGTGTGAAACGATGCTTTGGTACTATCTAGACATGAAAGTCCCAATGGTTTGGCAGAAGTAGATTTGGTGGTCCATAAATTTCATCCATCCCATTCCTACTCTGATACCAATGTAAAAGACCAAAACCGAGGAGAGAAATAGGAGAATGGAAACTCACATTGGGACACTTGAATGAAGGAAAAATCCGAATGCCTAGCATGAGCTTCGGCCTTGGTATATATAGGTAGCATACAAGACCCTTGAAGCTTCTCAAGAAGCTTCCTTGAGCCGCTTTCTTGGAGTGCAAGCCAAGTTAACTAGGAAGCTTCTCAAGAAGCTTCCTTCTAGAAGCCGTCTACTTGGCGTGCAAGCTAAGCTAGTTAGAAGCTTCTAGAAGCTTCCTACTTAGGGCACAAGTTAACTAGTTGGGAAGCTTCCCAAGAAGCTTCTTAGATGCTTCTAGAATATTCTAGGCTATTTTGTCTTATTATCTACTTCGTAAGCCCGACTAACTTCATTGCTAAACTCCATATTTTTACATGGATGGTGTATCTTCCTATGTATGACTACCAACTCTTGTTTAATAGCATGTAGCATCATCTCTGCCTAATTAGAATCCTCAAACAAAGATCTAGCTAATTTGGTCTTCACTCCAAGTATGATATTTCCATTTATAACCTCTGGTCTTTGAGATGGAATTAAAAAACAACAAATCACTTGAAAGAAAGGTCTAAATGCAAGGTAGGCACATTGTAAGGTTTTATTCTTATGCCTTTGGGTTAGGATGGATGGGTTAGGACTGACTTGCAGGTGGAGGAAAAAGAAGGAACAGAGAGAGAGATAGTCGGTGGGTGCTGGACTGACAAAAGGACAAGAACATGAATCAATAAAGTTTAATCTTGATGTTTCATGTGGATGTAGCCTCACATCAAGGTGAAACTCTAATGTGTGAACCTCTACTCTTGTCTAATTTGTGAACTCACTTGTAATATGTATGTTGTGGTGTCTATTGTCAAAATTTTCCATCAAATGGTATTAGAGCGAGTTGATGTTAATGACGGAGGCCGTGGGAAATTGAGGCAAGTGCTAGCTCAATGGAGCCAATGCATGAAGGAGTTCTGCACTAAAAGAATGAACCTCAATGTTGGGGACCTAGGTTGATCATTTTGTTTCCTTGTGCTCTATATTTTCTGGAGAGGAAGGGAGCTACGAGCCTTTGAGATTGTGGTAGGCAATAGAACCAACAAATGAACATAGAGTTAGTGCAAGTTGGCAATGAGAGAGATCAAGAGAAGAGGAGGAGGTCATAGGAGAGCAGGAGCTCTGACAAGAGACCAAGCAGCACTAGAGCTAGGACATCAAAGGAGCAAGGGGAAGCACTTCTGACCCTTTTCTTGTCCAAACACGACTAGACTAGGCAAGAAGCAGGAAAAGAGAGGCAACTGTAAGCTTCTTTTTGCGCCGCTCTTTCATTGCTCTTTGAGCCTGCTCGCATATAACAACAACAAATACGCAAAGTAGTCTCATTTTCCTTGTACTTTATTGCCAATTGCCATTTTCCACTCTTTTTGTTGATTTCAAATTCAATCCGTGTTTGATTAGGGAGCCCAAGGGTTATAAATTTTGCATCAATAGGGGCAGGAATTAGGTCTCTTTGGGATAGGAACTTGTGGAAGATTGAGGCAAGAATTGAGTGAGGCTGTATGGAGTTTCTGTGTCCAGTGCTCTTGTCGAGCATCAGTGGTAGTGTTAGGAATTTCTAATAAAGAGGAGCAAAAGAATTGATTGATTGACCAATGCTGCATTTCTAATAGATTTGAATTTGATTTAGATTTTGCATTTTTAATAAATTTGCCTTAGATTTTGAAGGCCACTATTGTCCTTTGGAGGAAAGTGAGAAAGGAGGGAAAAAACTTTTTGTAAAGTGAGCAACAGATGGACACACAAGACTGCTACTACTGCTCTTATATTGCAAGAGAGGGTATGTTGGGTGTGTAAGGAGAAGGAGGAGGAGCAGATCATTGGATTGAAAGAAGTCAAGATTGGCATCAAAAAATTTGATTAGGACTTACGGAGACATGGAGGTGGAAAAGGCTGAGCAAGAATGAGTAAGATGATCAAGAATTGGTGTGGTGAGAGTAGAACAAACAAAAACAATAGGAGCGGTTGGTTTCAACCTATCTGGTGAATCTTAGGAAAGAGAAAATGTAACAATATGGAGTTTAGCAACGAAGTTAGTCAGGCTCACAAAGTAGCACATAAGACAAATTAGCCTAGAATATTCCAAAAGTATCTCAAAAGCTTCTTGGGAAGCTTCCCAACTAGCTTAGCTTGCACCTCAAGTAAGTAGCTTCTAGAAGGAAGCTTCTAGAAGCTTCCAAGTAGCTTAACTTGCACGCTAAGTAGGTAGCTTCTAGAAGGAAGCTTCTTGAGAAGCTTCCTAGTTAACTTGGCTTGCACTCTAAGAAAGAGGCTTGAGGAAGCTTCTTGAGAAGCTTCTCAAGGGCCTTGTAAGCTACCTATAAATACCAAAGCCAAAGCTTATGCTAGGCATTCGGAGTTTTCTCTCATTTGAAAGTCCCAATGTGAGTTTCCATTCTCCTATTTCTCTCCTTGGATTCAGTCTTTTACATTAGTATGAGAGCAAAATACAACAAGAATTCCCAAATGGACTCCACCCATTGCCTTTGTGTCTTGCCGACTCAATACGGCTAAACAAAACTACTCTGCTCAAGATTGAGAACAACTTGCAATGGTATACGCCACCAAGGTATGGAGGCATTACCTCTTGGGGAAACAAGTGATCATGCAAACTGATCACAAAACATTGTTGCAGACCTTACACTTGGAACACATGAAGAGTCAACATCATCGATGGGAGGAACAACTCCAACTGTATGACATCAAACTTGAGTACAAACCAGGTCGGTTCTATGTCATCCCTGATGCTTTATCACGATGACCTAATTTGAAGTCTCTTCCTCTCATCACAACGGCAATTTCAATGGTGTCAATTGACTCCAAGGTCCAAAACAAGTTTCAGTCAACTCTACACCAAGATCCCTTCTTCCAAATGGTACATGATTGCCTTACGGCATGCGATAAGAAGTACAACACCTTCTCCATCAAAGAGGGCCTTTTATTCCATGAAGACCGGATCTATGTTCTAGCTAAAGGTGACCTTTGACTTGTGTGCCTTCAAGAAGCCCATGATTTACCCATCACGGGTCACATGGGTGTGGACAAGACCTTGAGTACCCTCCAATGTCAATGGTGGTGGCTCAACATGACATGAGATGTTTGAGAATTTGTCCGATCGTGTGAGAGCTGCCAACATAATGTAGTACTCCAAGGATAGGAGACTTGAAGAGAAACAAACCCTGAGAACACACCCTTTCACACTCAAACTCCGATGCCCCCAAGGAGCACCTTCTCTTTATTATATAGGCAAAACGGATCTCCTCCAATGAAGCTCCACCGTAGGATTAGGTACATAGATAGATGACATGTCAGCAAGCTCCACCCTTGGATTACTTACTTGGATGGGTGACATGTCGGTCTTGGTCCTATCTGGTTGGTGAAACAAGCTTTGACTAGAGGGAATCTTTTAGGGAATCTTCTTGTAGGAATCTCAAAATCACGTGGGTGAGGTACCGTTGGAAAGCTCTCAATGAGACAAAGTAGGGGGAGGGAAGGCCAGCCTATCCTCTATTGGGGGGGAATCTGCACATTTTCAAGGCCTAATTCATCCGTTTAGGCCTCCGAAATTGCCATCAAAGATTTCAGGCATATTTTGGTTCCAACTCTATTAGTAAAAGTCCCCTTTTTGTGATACCTCTTTCTGATCTATTCAATCCATCTTGTGTAACATCCTTCCAGATGTTACCAACCCAATTCTCACCTTCAGATCATATGTCTAGCTATTGGTTCTAAGGTTTTCAAATCTATTTTGGTTTTCTACCCTATTAGTAGAAGTACCCTTTTGGTGATACTTCTATCTGATCTATTTTTACCATCATGTATAACATCATTCTAGATGTTACCAAACCAAATTTCACATCTAGATCATATGGCTAGCTCTTGGTATTACACGTAACAAGGCCAGCAACCAGAAGCCAAGTGGACTCCTTCAACCACTTGCCGTTCCATCCGCTTACTAGGAGCATAGGAGCTTGGATCTCATCACATCCTTGCCAAAGACAAAACAAGGACACACCGCAATCGTGATGTTTGTGGATAAGCATAGTAAGCAAATCCACTTGGCACCAACCTGTGATACCGTGGATGCTCCAACTTTAGCACAAATCTACTTCAACAATGTCTTCAAGCATCATGGGATGCCACGTGTTCTCATCTCCGACCATGATCCTCAATTTAACAAGAAGTTTTGGCAAGCACTCTTCCAGATACTCGGCACCAAGCTTGCTTTGTCCACAGCCTATCATCCTCAAACTGATGGACAAACCGAACGTGCTCATCATACATTGGAGGATTTGTTGCATGCTTTTGTCAATGTCCACCATACCAATTGAGATGAATGTCTTGCAACTGCAGAATCTGCCTACAACAATTCCAAATAGGCAAGCATCGGATTTTCTCCTTTCTTTCTCAATTTTGGACAAGATCCGCTTGTTCCAGATTCTCTTCTTGCTCCACTTCCATCTCAGGTTCCTCATTCTTCCACATTCTTGACCACTATATCCCAATCTCTCCAACAAGCCAAGTCTCACTTCCTTGTTGCTCGGAACCACCAAAAACAATATGCGGACCACCATCGTTGTGATCTCACCTTTGAAATTGGTGATAAAGTCATGCTATCCTCTAGTTACCTCCCTCTCACAATTGATACCCAAGTTTGTAAACTTGCCCCTAATTGGATAGGACCCTTTGATATCACCCAAATTGTCTCTCTTGTTGCTTATCGACTTGTCTTGCCTTGTCACATGCGTATCCATCTTGTCTTTCATGTTTCCAAGTTGAAACCCTTTGTTCCTAACCCTTCTTCCTTTTCCTCTTGAGTCCAACCTCCCCCTCTTCCTATCCCTATCAATGATCATGAGGAGTACAAAGTTGATTGTATCCTCACGCATTGCCATATTCAACAAGGTTATCGCCAACATACAAAGTACAAGGTCCTTTGGAAAGTGTATCTCCTTCATGATGCCATATGGGAACCTCTTTCTCACCTCCAGAATGCATAAATGGTCATCCAGGAATTTGAAGCTTCACTGGCAACGAGGATGTCACCAACTAGCAACGGTGGAATATGTAACAATATGGAGTTTAGCGACAAAGTTAGTCGGGCTCACGAAGTAGCACATAAGAAAAATTAGCCTAATATTCCAAAAGTATATAGGAAGCTTCTTGGGGAGCTTCCTGGCTAGCTTAGCTTGCACCTCAAGTAAGGAGCTTCTAGAAGGAAGCTTCTAGAAGCTTCCAACTAGCTTAACTTGCACGCCAAGTAGGCGACTTCTAGAAGGAAGCTTCTTGAGAAGCTTCTCAAGGGCCTTGTAAGCTACCTATAAATACCAAAGCCAAAGCTCATGCTAGGCATTCAGAGTTTTCTCTCATTTGAGTGTCCCAATGTGAGTTTCCATTCTCCTATTTCTCTCCTCGGATTCAGTCTTTTATAGAAAACCACTTCTTCTTTCTTGGTTTTCCTCTTGAAAATCACTTACTTCCTATCTAGGATCAATTGCTTTCTTGCCAAACCTGGTAGGGATACTTTTACCATACCCATGGGACGGCTCATCTATAAATTCTTGTGAATTTGAGCTCTCCCAACCTGCCTTGTTGACATCCCAAGATTTATAAAGTACTTGGGTAATTTGATGCAAGAGAACTAACAAGTGAATGGGACCTCCTTGAAATACAATGTCACACAATTTCACAACAATTCACAAAAATTTCAGATTCACTCCCTTCCCCTTGGCTGCTAGTAGTGTAGCATGTGTCCTTGAGAGATGGACAAACGCTAGGACATCTAGCATCAATTTAGTTAATCTCTATCCACTAGAATCTTTTGGGTTCTGTCAAAGAGGAGGCTTGTGGTTCAACATTCTCTTTCAGACTTGGGTCTAAGGTCAAAGCTCTTGTAATAGATATATGACTGCAGTTAAATCATAGTCCTCTTCCAAAAGAATGTCATTCTGGGATAATGTATCTAGACACCCACTCAGATTGTCACCTTCATCATGAGAATCTTTACCAAGAAGTGCATGTATAGGAGTAGCAAATAATTGCATCTAAGATGGAAGCGTTGGAGCCGCTCCTTTTGTGCTTAAGATTGCTTGATGATATAAACTGTATTGTTAGATTCAAACTTTGCCACTCCGATAGTGTTAGCATTGTGCATACAAGCCTTATCATTCTAGGTGCATCTTTTAGAGAAGGTAATTCTCTAGCAACATCCCTTATCTCCCTTTGGAATTCAATTCATAACTTTTGACTCAAGATTCCAATGAATATTCTGTTTAGTGCATTGGAAAGCTTATCTTCAAGGTTACAAGTTGATGCAACTAGATGTTGACTTTGAGTATTTGAAGGAGCTGCTGTAAAAATATTTCCATCTTATGACCCACTCCCTTGTGTATTGGAGTTTTAAGGTGGAAGGTTTAGGGATTCAAGAAGAGTCTCTAAGTGCAGCAATAGCCTCAATAGTACTTGTGGAGTAGAAGAAAGTGAATATAGGTACCTTGAAACTTGGTGGACCCAAAGTTTGATGGCCGCATGGATTACTTGCTATGGGAAAGGCATGTGAAAGGAGTGTTGAGAGCAACTGGTTTGGGTAAGCTCTTGAAGGAGAAACCTGAAGATGTGAGACAAAATGATTGGGATGATATGCAAGAGCAAGCTATGAATAATATTTTGCTTCACCTTCAGCCCCATGTGATCAAGCAAGTGGGAGAGCATTCTGATTATACCTCCTTGTTTGATGCACTTCGAAGTAAGTACCATCAGAATGAATTGTCAAATAGATTGTACACCAATCTCAAATCAATCACATTGAAGATGAAACCAAGGACCAACATTAGAGACCATATGGATGCATTTTGTGACCTAGTAGTGGACTTGAAAAACTTGGGAGAGGACTTGCATGAGGAGTGGAAGTTTCTGCACTTGTTGGGCTCCTTGCCACCGTCCTATTAGTCACTTTCAGAAGTGTTGTTGCAACGTGAGAAAAAGACTATGATGATTTGCAACAAAAACTTACTACTCTACTTACTGATGATTTGCAACAAAAACTTGTTGCAACCTCAGTGGCATCTTCTACTATAGGCAATGCTTTGTTTGTCCAATGTGGGAGAACTTAGTGGAGGACTAATGACAGTGAGAAGAGGAAATGCAAGGCCAAGTCTAGGTCTAAGTCTAGAGGCAAGTCCAAGGAGAGGAAACATGTGACTTGTTGGGGATGTGGCAAAGTAGGCCATGTGAAGAAGGAGTGTAAAGCTAAGGGCAAAGGAAAGGTAGATGAAGGCTCTTCAGCAAACATAGCTTATGCTGAGGAGGATAATGATTTGTTGGATGATCAATATGATTTGTGACATTGTGAGTATGCCCTTTGTGCCTCATCTCTTAGTATAGATGATGAGTGGATTCTAGATTGTGCTTGCTTGTACCATATATGCTATATCAAAGAGTTCTTCTATTTTCTTTCAACATCAAATGGTTCAGTTTTGATGGGGAATGATCAACCTTGTTGGATTGAGGGTATTGGATCCATTAGGATTCAAATGTTTGATGGAGCTATGCTGAAGTTCAATGATGTTTGGTTCATATCTAACATGAAGAAGAACCTGATTTCCCTTAGAGTATTGCATGCCAAAGGTCATCAATGGAGTGTTGGTGATGGGGTACTTTGAGTCACTTCTGGTGGAAAGGTTATCTTGCAAGGTAACTTTTGAAAGAATCTATTTGTATTGGAGGGCACTACAATATGTGAAGAAGCCAATGTAACTAGGTCTCAGGATGGGATGAAGACTGTGTGGTATTCATAGCTAGGTCATTTGAGTGAGAAGGGTTTGGCTGTCTTGAAAAGAAATGGCTTGCTATCTAGCTTGAAGACTATGAAGTTGGATTTTTGTGAGCATTGCATCTTTGGAAAATAGAACAGATCCATTTTTGGAGTGTGGACCCATAGTTCCAAGGGGTCTACTCGGATATGTACATAGTGATGTGTGGGGACCATCCCCTACACCCTCACACTCTAGAAAAATTTACTATGTAACATTCATTGATGATTACTCGAGGTTTGTGTGGATTTATTTCATGCACCACAAGTTTGAAGTCTTTGCCACTTTCAAGAAGTGGAAGACCCAAGTGGAAGTTTAGATTGGGAAGAAGGTTAGGTGTCTAAGATCAAATGATGGCAAGGAGTATGTCTCTGGAGAGTTTCAAGCATATTGCACAGAACATTGGATAACTTGCCACCTTACCACAGTTTATACTCCGCAGAACGGTGTTGTTGAGCTGCTCAACAAGACATTGTTGGAACATGCATATAGTATGTTGAGTGAATTAAAGTTACCACATGAGTTTTGGGCAAAAGCAGTCAACACAACAACATATGTGGTAAATATTTCTCCATCTAGTGCAATCAACTTCAAGACACCATATGAGTTGAGGCATAAGCCATTAGCTGATTATGGTAGATTGAAGATATTTGGTTGTGATGCATATTCATTCACACCTAAGGAGAATAGATCCAAGTTGGATGCTAAGTCAAAGAAATGTGTTTTTCTTGACTATGCAAGTGGAGTGAAAGCTTATGGGATCCAATGGCGTGTAAGGTTGTGGCCAGTAGGGATGCTTCCTTTAATGAATCCAGATCATTCAAGGAGGGAGAGAATGTTCAAGCTTCTTACACTAACAAAGGCAAGTCTCCCACCCTAGATCTAGTTGAGGGGGAAATTGATCACTTATGTGATGAGGAGGAAGGAGGTGCTCCTATAGCAAAGTAAGTTCTTGAGGAGGAAGAACAAGTGGAGCAAGTAGTTGCTGGTGAGCAACAAAATGTGCTAGGTCAGTCTCACATTGGACCTACACATGGAGATCAAGCAAAGATTTCATCTAGGAGGTCATCAAGCAAATATGGTTTGTGGATTGATTCAACAAAGTTGTTGGATGATGGCTTGACTTTTGAGGATGATGCTCATGCTTTGGTCTTGGAAGAAGGTGAATCCTCATCCTACAAGTAGGCATGTTCTTCTAGAAAAAATGATGAGTGGTTTGGTTCTATGGATGTAATACCAATAGCTAGATAGATGGTCTAGAGATCAAGTTTGGTTTGGTAACATCTGGAAGGATGGTATACATGATGGACTAAGTAGATAAGCTAGAGGTAGAGATCACCAAAAGAGTACTTCTACTAATAGGCCAACAATCAAAACATGTTTGGAAACTTTAGAATCAATAGCTAGGCATATGATCTAGAGATGAGACTTGCGGTGGTGACATCTGGAAGGATGTTACACATGATGAAGAATGTAGATCAGATAGAGGTATCACCAAAAGAGCACTTCTACTAATAGTGAAAAAGCCAAAAATAGCCTAAACTTTAAGGCCATTTTTGGAGGCCTAAATGGATGAATTAGGCCTAAAGATGGAAATTTTTTCTCCCTCAAGGTAAAAAGGCTTTCTATCTCCTTCTTATGATTAGTCTCATCAAGAACTTTCCAATGATACCTTACCCATGCAATTCTAAGCTTCCTACAAGAAGATTCCCTAAAGATTCCATTTGGTCAAACCCATTTGATCAACTAGATAGGACAAGGACTGACATGTCACCCATCCAAACAACTAATCCAAGGATGGAGCTTGCTGACAGGTCACCAGTCCATGTATCTGATCCAAGGGTGGAGCTTCCTTTGAGGGGATCCTCCTTGCTATATATAAAGAGAAGGTGCTCCTTTGGAACATTAGAGGATTGAGTGTGAGATCTATGTTTCTCTCTTGAAGAGTTCTCTTGGCCTCAAAGTATTACAATGGGATTAGAGCAAGTGTTCTAGTCCAAGAGAGTGGATCACCCCTCTTGGAAGAGCACAAGCAATTGAAACTGAGTAATTCGAGGTAGAGAACATAATGCAATTGCTAGACTTGGGAAGGGCTTTAGAGAGCAGATGGCATGGATGCACCGTGAGGACGATTTCCTACACCTACCTTCTCATTCTTGAATTCATTACACATCAAGATTATGCACATCTAGCATGAGCAAATGAGAGTATTGCTAGTTTATCACTTTGGAATCGAATTCATGAACAAAGTGATGAATTCACCAAACCGGTAATACTACCTGTGTGGTATACGATAGGGAGTCGGATTTGACAATCCACATTCTATTATGATGTTATGGATTCGAATGTACTGAATCTTCACCCTTTCAACATGTAAGTAGAAATCCATTATGTAGTTAGACCAAAAGCAATGTTTAGGGATTTGTAGTCCATAATTTTGGTGAGTCAACAAGTGATGGCCTCTAAGGTCCCAATGGTAGTCCCCATAGTTTGTGCACCTTCCCAAGTGATCATTCTAAACCTCTATTGAAGTAGGACATAGCAAGTGAACATCAATTGTGTGTAGGAATCATGGATCCGCAATTGTAGGAGTTGATGCAAGGAATGTAGGGGATGTTCAATGAGTTTCAAAAAATCAAGATGACCATGGAGTCATTACACAACCAAGTACAAACCCTCAAGAATGATCAAAAAATGTAGGAAGGAGAACCATCTCAAAGCTCAATTCCTATGATTGAAGTACTTGGAGAGGCACCCATGCCTATGACATCAAACCTGGCCAATGATGAAGCCACATTGTTACTATGGATGAAGAAGACTTGCAATATTGAGCCTTACAAGGGGCAACATGCTATGGGAGTATTGGAGAATTGGATCTTGAGAATGAATCAATACTTCTGATTGTTCTTGATGGAGATCACTAAATATGCCGTAGGTGTGTTTGCATGTGGGTACTTGACAGATAAAGCCCTCACATAGTACAATGCTTGGGAACAATCAAAGTTGGCAGAAAGAAGGGAGGTCACGTGGACAACTATGCAAGAAGTACTTTTAAAGAATTTCCAATTTGTGGATTCCATGCAAATGGCCCAAATCCAACTATGGGGATTGAAAAAAAAGAATAGTATACAAGAGTATGTGGAAGCATTTTTGGATCTACAAGTCATAATAACCAACATGAGTCCAACAAAGGCCTTAGACAATTTCATATGAGGATTGAAGGACCGGATTTGAAGCCATTGCTTCTGCTCAAAGAATAGTAGATGCACTTGGAGGAGGTGAAGGAGTAGTTCTATCTCAACACTATTGGGCCTGAATGCCACACATGGGTGAACCAATACCTATGGAATTGGGCAACCTTTGATTTCAAGACAGAAGAGCACGACCACTTTAAGGAGAGCAAGGACAGGTGGAAGAACGGAGAGATGGAGTTCCACAAGGAGAAAGAACTCAAGGAGAACAACGTCGTTGCTACAATTGTGGCTATATTGGGCACATCTCTATCAACTGTCACACTTGTCTCCCTAGAGGCCCTTGACCTCCATACAAGCAATCTTTGAACACCATGGAGCAATGCACGGAGGAAGAGGAGGTAGAAATCACCTTGGAAAACAAAGATTGTTAGTAAAGGTACCTTCCGGCCTTATTGGCTCAATAGGGAAGTGGACAAGTGAGGAGAGGAAGAAGACGAGGTTGCAAAGATCTAGAAAGGCAAACTAACAATTGATTGTTGTTAATGGAGTCCTAAAAGGCAATCAAGTGAGAGTATCAATAGATCATGGAGCAAGAGAGAATTTCTTATCTTGCTCTATTGCAATAAAATTGGGGATAGATCTAAAGAAAGATGAGAGCGAAGAAGTAGAGTTACCTAATGAGCAAACAAAGAAGATTGAGTCATTATCCAAAAGAGTAACACTCTATGTAGGAGAATATCAAGAAGAAATTGAGTGGTGGGTGATACAACTAGCTTGTTATGATGCAATCTTAGACATACCTTGGATGGAGCAATACAACCCTATGGTAGATTGGAGGAAGAAAGCAATGAGCACCCGCCAATGGACATTGGGGTTAGAGGAAAAGCACATAGGTAGAAATTGCCTCTCTATGTCACAAGAACAACCGCTATTTGTAAGAAAAATAGATGTTTCATGAGTTTAATTAGAGAAATCCAAAGTGCATAACTTGATGGACAAATTCCTAAGAAATTGAAGGATGCAGTAAATGAGTTTCAAGATGTCTTCCCAGATTATCTACCCCAAGATTACTACCAAAAAGGAGAGTAGATCATAAAATTGAGATATTTTCAAGGAAGACCTCTCCTTGTAAGGCCATATATTGACTATCACCTCATGAATTGGAGGAGTGTAAGGCTCAAATTGAGGATATGTTGCAAAAGGGGTTTATCCAACCTAACGTATCACCATATGGAGCTCATGCCTTGTTTGTGAATAAAAAGGACAATTTAATACGCATGTGCATTGACAATTGAGGCCTCAATCAGCAAACAATGAAGAATAAATATCCTTTACCCTGCATGGATGACATGTTTGATCAACTCAATGGGGCAAGACTCTTCACCAAATTGGACTTGCGGAGCGGTTACAATCAAATCCAGATTGCAGAGGAAGATGTATATAAAGCTACCTTTCAAACCAAGTATGGGCACTTCAAGTACCTTGTGATACCATTCAACCTCACCAATGCACCTGCCACTTTCATGAGTTTGATGAATGACATATTTTGGCTATATTTGGATAAGTCTATCATCATTTTCCTAGATGATATCTTAGTATATAGTAGGACAATGACAAAACACATATACAATCTACGAGAAGTCCTCCAAATTCTAAGACAGAATCACTTGTATGCCAAAATCTCAAAATGCAAGTTTGGCAAGTCTGAAGTAGACTACTTGGGATATAGAGTAAGTGCAAAGGGTATCTAAGTATTAATAGATAAAATAGAGGTCATTAAAAAATGGAGCACTCCAAAAGATCAAACTCAACTCAAGAGCTTCTTGGGGTTGATGAGGTTCTATCATTGGTTTGTCAAGGACTTCTCCAAGGTGGCATAGCCTTTAACACACTACTTGGCAAGGAAAGAAGTAGACATGGGGAACCGCAAAAGAGTTGGCCTTTCAAGAATTGAAAGATGCCTTGCTACATGCACCAATCTTGAAATGGTATGACCAAAAATGTCCCATCAAATTGGCTATCAATGCATTAAGCATAGCAATAAGGGCAATCTTACAATAGGAGTGGCATGATTGGTGGCATCCAATTGCATACTTCTCTTGAAATCTATTACCAGAAAAATGCAATTATCACACCACAAAGTAAGAAGAGTTGGCCATTGTCCTTGCAACCAAGCATTGGAAGCACTATCTTGGCAAGAAGGCATTTGTAGTGGAGACAGACCATAAATCTCTAGTCTACCTTGCGATATAGAAAGATCTATCTCATCACCAGATTTGGTGGCAAAGTGGCAACAAAGATTCAACATGACAATCACCTACGTGGAAGGAAAGAAGCAACTTGCAAATGCATTCAATAGAATGCGGATGGCACATAATTTGGTGGTGGAAATCAATATGAACCTTGAATTTTGGCCCAAGATTTGTGTTGCTACAAAAACTAATCCACATATTGTAGGTGCCCAATCATCCAAAGGCATCACCAACACCCAAGGACTCACCTTCCGTGATGGTAGATTATGGATCCCTGGTGATACAAATCTAAGAACCAACATCCTAGCAAAATGTCATGATTCTACCATTGTAGGTCACGTTGGAATGGACAAGACCTTGGATGGAGTCAAACACCATTACTATTGGCCCAAGATGAGCAATAATGTGATGGAATATGTTCAGAGTTGCCTACCTTTTCAACAAAATAAGGCTTCTAATCAAGCTTCCACATGACTCCTCTAACCTCTCCCCACTCCTACATAACATTGGGAATTGGTAAGCATGGATTTGGTTTGTGAATTGCCCAAGACCACCTTTGGATTTGATTCCATTGTCGTCTTTGTCGACCAACTTAGCAAAATGATTCATGTGTGTCTGACCACCAAGGATGTGATTGCCCTACAACTAGCTCAATTGTACTTAGATGTAATCTTTTCCCATCATGGCTTGTCTCAAGTACTCATCACAGATAGAGGTATTCAATTCACTAGTTTGTTTTGGAACACTCTTTGGGTTCTTCAAAACCAACATAGCTTACCATCCATAGACCAATGGAAGAACAGAGAGGGAAAATTGCACTATTAAGAACATGCTTTGGGGCTTTACTTTGGAGGAGCAAGAGAGTTGGGACACCTTATTCCCATTGGTAGAATTTGCATACAACAATTTAGTGAATGACTCCACACAAGTCACATAGTTCTTCCTCATGTATGGAGAGCATCTGTAACAATATGGAGTTTAGCAACGAAGTAATTCTGATTTACGAAGTAGCACATAAGACAAAGTAGCCTTGAATATTCCGGAAGTATCTAGGAAGCTTCTTGGGAAGCTTCCCGTCTAGCTTAGCTTGCACCTCAAGTAAGTAGCTTCTAGAAGGAAGCTTCTAGAAGCTTCCAACTAGCTTAGCTTGCATGCCAAGTAGGCGGCTTCTAGAAGGAAGCTTCTTGAGAAGCTTCCTAGTTAACTTGGATTGCACTCTAAGAAAGCGGCTTGAGGAAGCTTCTCAAGGCCCTTGTATGCTACCTATAAATACCAAATCCAAGGCTCATGCTAGGCATTTGTAGTTTTCCCTCATTCAAGTGTCCCAATGTGAGTTTCCATTCTCCTATTTCTCTCCTCGGATTTGGTCTTTTACATTGGTATCAGAGTAGGAATGGGATGGATGGAATTTATGGACCACCAAATCTACTTCCATCGAACCATTGGGATTTTTGCATCCAAATACTACCAAAGCATTGTTTCACACAATTCATCACCTCGCGCTTTGGGCAGGATTTTCTACATATGATCACCGTGTCAGAGGAACCCTTGATACTTTGAGTGATAACTTATGGAGAACGGTGGACGTGTTGTATCTATGTGTTAATCAACTAGATAAATTGAGGGTAGTGGAATAGAGTAGTAGCAATGGCGGCAATACCGGATGTTATCCTTGCAATGCAATAACAAATCTAGCATCTTACTTGATTGTTGGATGAACAAGACCAGCAACGACGAGAATAGATAGACAGAGTGCCAGTTCGAGATGGAGAAGATTGCATTCGATTAGAGCTATTTGATTTGATTCAATTCACCTTGCTTCCGAGTGGAGCAAGGTGAATGACAAATGGTTACACCAATCTTGACATGGGAAGAATTCAAGAGTGCAATAATTAGTTGGTTCCAAGCTATAAATGCCACACGAGCTGCACGGGATAAGTTGGCAAAGTTGAAACAGATTGGCTCTGTAAGAAGTTACATCACATAATTCCAAAACACCATCATGTAAATTCCAGATATATTGGAAGGTGAAGCTCTGGATCAATTTGTGAGGGGATTGAAGGCGAGAACCAAATAAGAGGTAACCATGCAAGAGCCACAACACTTGGAGGAAGCCATGTGGTTGGCCAAACATTTTGATTCCTTGGTGGCAACAACTTGGTCTTGACCTCGACTTCCACAAAGCCTACCATTACACGACACACAAGTGGAGGAGCCAGCACCAATGGAAATTGATGCAATTCAATGAAGACCACTTGGCACGGCAGATAGGGAGAAACTGCAACAAAATGGTGGGTGTTTTTATTGTCGCCAGTTAGGGCATCGCATTGTTGAATGTCTACTCAAGAATAGACGACCTTGACAAGTTGCCCAAGTGGAGGTTGTGGAGCAGAATGATCAAGGAAACAAGGAATCCCAATAGGAGAATTCAAGCCGCCTACTGGGAGCTTGATTAGTTCCAATAGGATTGAAGGCTCGACCTATGCAAGTTTGCTTTACTTGCAAGGTATGATATCTAATTGGGGTTGTAGGATTTTGGTTGATTCTGGAAGTTCAAAGAATTGCATGTCTATGCAAGTAGCAAAGGAATTGGGTATTCCTATCAAGCTTGTGATTGGAAGTAGTTTGATGATGGCGGATGGTAGAAAGGGTTCTGCATTTTGTACCTTGTATCCTGTTACCTTCAAGATTGGAAAGGAGTATTTGGAGTGTATGAGGTTTGTAGTGACACTTCTACACTATGATATCATTCTGAGTCTACCTTGGCTTGAATGTCATAAGGTTCAATTTGATTGGACCCGATGCCAAATTCAAGTACAACACCAAGGTAGGAATTTCCGATTAGGTTGTCTGGCACCTCTGAGTAAGACACCTAAGAATAGTCAGACCCAAGATGGGAAGTTTGTTAAGAAGGTAGCCATAGAGCGAACCTTGAAGGAAGTGGAGTCCCAAGATGGGAAGTTTGCCAAGAAGGCAACCATGGAGCAAGCTTGGAAGAGAGATGAGTCCCTAGAAGGGAAGTTTGTTAGTAAAGCAGCCATAGAGCAAGCTTTAGAGGAAGATAAGTCTGTATTTGAGGTGTGGATCAAGCCAATTACACAAGACCAATCTGTGGAGGACCAAGAGCCTCATCAAGTAATGGTTGATCGGATAGTTAAGGAGTTTGCGGACATGTTTCTGGGTGATCTGCCAAAGGGATTACCCTCCAATCGAGGTATGCCCTTCAAGATCGAGTTATTGCTAAGGAGTACTCAAGTGAGTAGACCGATCTATCGGCTCTCACCAAAGGAGTTGGAAGAGTTGCGAACAAAACTTACAGAGTTGTTGGAGAAGGACTTCATACAACATAGTACCTCTCCTTGGGGAGCATCGGTACTATTTGTTCCAAAGAAGGATGGAGGACTTTGTTTTTGTATTGATTATCGTGGGCTCAATAAGCAAACCGTGAAGAATGCATATCCCTTTCCTCGGATCGATGACTTACTTAATCAACTAAGTGGAGCACGTTACTTTTCCAAGTTGGATCTTTGCAGCGGCTATTGGAAAATTCTAATTGATAGAGAGGATGTGCAAAAGATTGCCTTTTGCACAAGGTATGAGCATTTCGAGTAAAGAGTTTTACCTTTCGGACTCACTAATGCTCTAGCAGTCTTCATGGATCAGATGCATTGGGTGTTGGATGGACTATTGGATTGGTTTGTGGTGGTATTCTTGGATGATATCTTAATCTATAGAAAGACAGAGGTAGAACACGTGAATCATGTGCAAGAAGTCCTAAGACGACTACGACAATAGAAATTTTATTGCAAAAGTCAAAGGGTGCCTTTTGGCAGAAGGATGTTACCTTCTTGGGTCATAAGATCTCCTCAGAGGGGATCAAGATGGAGGAAGAGAAGATCAAGGCCATTACTGATTGGCCTACCCCAAAGGATGCTATAGAAGTACGGGCATTCAATGGATTGGCCAGTTTTTACTAGCGGTTCATCCACTATTATGCTCATGTTGTTGCACCACTAATTGACCTCTTGGGAAAGAACTCAAGCTTCTAGTGGAACACCAAGCATGAAGAAGCATTCCAGAAGTTGAAACATATGGTGTCTTCAAGACCCATTCTTCAACCATGTGATCCTGAACTACCTTGTGTGGTTGATTTTGATGCTTCTAACTTTGCAATTGGAGTTGTGTTGCAATAGGAATTCCCAGATGGACTACATCCCATTACCTTTGTGTCTTGCCGACTAAATATAGCTGAAAGAAATTACTCTGCTCAAGATCAAGAACAACTTGCAATGGTATATGCCACCAAGGTATGGAGGCATTATCTCTTGGGGAAACAAGTGATCATGCAAACTGATCACAAGCTATTGTTGTAGACATTACACCTGGAGCACATGAAGAGTTGACATCATCAATAGGAAGAGCAACTCCAATTTTTGACATCAAACTTGAGTACAAACCAGGTCGGTTCCATGTCATCCCTGATGCTCTATCACAATAACCATATTTGAAGTCTCTTCCTCTCATCGTGGCAGCAATTACAAAGGTGTCAATTGACCCCAAGAATTATAACGAGTTTTAGTTAGCTCTACAACAAGATCCCTTCTTCCATATGTACATGGTCATCTAACTACAGGTGACAATGAGTACAACACCTTCTCCTTCAAGGAAGGCCTTCTATTCCATGAGGACCGGATCTATGTTCCAACCAAAAGTGATCTTTGACTTGTGCGCCTTCAATAAGCCCATGATTTACCCATTGTTGGTCACATGGGTGTAGACAAGACCTTGGGTACCCTCCAACGTCAATGGTGGTGGCCCAACATAACACAAGATGTTTGAGAATTTTTCCAATTGTGTGAGAGCTGCCAACGTAACAAGGCTAGCAACCAGAAGCCCAGTGGACTCTTTCAACCGCTTGCCATTCCATCAGCTCGCTGGGAGCATGTGAGCTTGGATCTCATCACATCCTTGCCAAAGACAAAACAAGGACACCGCTATTGTGGTGTTTGTGGATAAGCTTAGTAAGCGAATCCACTTGGCACCAACCTTTGATACCGTGGATGCTCCAACCTTAGCCTAGATCTACTTCAACAATGTCTTCAAGCATCATGGGATGCCATGCGTACTCATCTCCGACCGTGATCCTCAATTTACCGAGAAGTTTTGGCAAGCACTCTTTTAGATACTTGGCACCAAGCTTGCTTTGTCCACGGCCTATCATCCTCAAACTGATGGACAAACCAAACGTGCAAATTGTACATTGGAGGATATGTTGCGTGCCTTTGTCAATGTCCACCATACCAATTGGGATGAATGTCTTGCAGTTGTAGAATTTGCCTACAACAATTCCAAATAGGCAAGCACCGGATTTTCTCCTTTCTTTCTCAATTTTGGCCAAGATCCACTTGTTCCAGATTCTCTTCTTGCTCCTCTTCCATCTCAAGTTCCTCATACTTCTACATTCTTTACCACTATATCCCAATCTCTCCAACAAGCCAAGTCTCACCTCCTTGTTGCTCAGAATTGCCAAAAACAATATGCGGACCACCATCGTTGTGATCTCACCTTTGATGTTGGTGATAAAGTCATGCTATCCTCTAGTAACCTCCCTCTCCCACTTGATACCCAAGTTTGTAAACTTGCCCCTAATTAGATAGGACCCTTTGATATCACCCAAATTGTCTCTCCTATTGCTTATCGACTTGCCTTGCCTTGTCACATGCGTATCCATCCTATCTTTCATGTTTCTAAGTTGAAACCCTTTGTTTGTAACCCCTCTTTCTTTTCCTCTTGAGTCCAACCTTCCACTCTTTGTGTCCCTATCAATGATCATGAGGAGTACAAAGTTGATCATATTCTTGCGCGTTGCCATATTCAACAAGGCCGTCGCCAACATACAGAGTACAACGTCCTTTGGAAAGGGTATCCCCTTCATGATGCCACTTGGGAACTCCTTTCTCACCTCCAGAATGCACAGATGGCCATCCTAGAATTTAAAGTTTCACTGGCAACAAGGACGTCACCAACTAGCGGCGGGGGAATATGTAACAATATGGAGTTTAGCAACAAAGTTAGTCAGACTTACGAAGTAGCACATAAGACAAAGTAGCCTAAAATATTCTGGAAGTATCTAGGAAGCTTCTTGGGGAGCTTCCTGTCTAGCTTAGCTTGCACCTCAAGTAAGTAGCTTCTAGAAGCTTCCAACTAGACTAGCTTGCACACCAAGTAGGCGGCTTCTAGAAGGAAGCTTCTTGAGAAGCTTCCTGGTTAACTTGGCTTGCACTCTAAGAAAGCGGCTTGAGGAAGCTTCTTGAGAAGCTTCTCAAGGGCCTTGTATGCTACCTATAAATACCAAAGCCAAAGCTCATGCTAGGCATTCAAAGTTTTCCCTCATTCAAGTGTCCTAATGTGAGTTTCCATTCTCCTATTTCTCTCCTCAGATTCGGTCTTTTATAGCATCCTTTCACACCTTCAAGCTTGATGAAGGTCCATATGGTGACTACCAAGGTGGATGTTGTCAACAAATTTGTTTCTAGAATCCAATAGGGAGTAGAGCACGCCAAACACAAGTTACAAACTGCCCAAAATCAATTAAAGCAATATGTAGATGCACACTGCCAACACATGGAGTTCAATGTAGGAGATCAAGTTTGGCTATCAACCACCAACCTCAAGTAAGTTGGTCCGCATAAGCTGAGACCTCATTTTATTGGACCTTTTTCTATCCTTCATTGCATAGGAGCTATGGCCTATCACCTTGAGCTACCATCACATTTGAAGATCCACTTGGTGTTTCATGTTTCCTTATTACGCCGATATGCTTCTTGGCCGCCCCACTTCTCTTCCATCCAAGAAAGTTGACCTTGTCCAACCTTGGTTGATGACACCAAGGAGTATGAAGTTGAACGCATTCTCCAAAAGCACATTTGGGATACTCGCCATCCACTAGTGGAATACTTGGTACATTGGAAAGGGTACCCCTTGTATGGAGTAATATGGGAGCCAATAGCCAACTTGACCCATGCACTAGTGTTAGTGAAATCTTTTGAGCAACAGCTTTGCAACGAGGAAGTTGTGTCTTGTAAGGAGGGAGGTTTGTAATACCAATAGCTAGATAGATGATCTAGAGATGAAACTTGGTTTGGTAACATCTAGAAGGATGTCATACATGATGGAATAAGTAGATAACCTAGAGGTATCACCAAAAAAGTACTACTATTTATAGGCCAAAAACTGAAACATGCTTGGAAACTTTAGAATCAATAGCTAAGTATATGATCTAGAGGTGAAACTTGGAGTGGTGACATCTGGAAGGATGTTACACATGGTGGAGAACACAGATCAGATAGAGGTTTCACCAAAAGAGCACTTCTACTAATAGGGTAGAAGCCAAAAATAGCCTAAAAACTTTAAGGCTATTTTTGGAGGCCTACACGGATAAATTAGGTCTCAAAAATGGAAATATTCTCCCTCCATAGGATTTTTCCCTTTAGGAGAAAAATTCTTACCTTCTTCCCCCATGATTCATCTCATTGAGAGCTTTCCAATGGTACCTTACCCATGCAATTATGAGCTTCCTACAAAAAGATTCCCTATAGTCAAACCTATTTGACCAACTAGATAGGACAAGGACTGACATGTCACCCATCCAAACACCTAATCCAAGGATGGATCTTGCTGACAGGTCACCAATCTATGTATATGATCCAAGAATGGAGCTTCTTTTGAGGGGATCCTCCTTGCTATATATAAAGAGAAGGTGCTCCTTTGAGGCATCAAAGGATTGAGTGTGAGATTTGTGTTTTCTCTCTTGAAGAGTTCTCTTGTCCTTAGAGTATTACAATGGAGAGGGAGATGGAATCCTTGAGGGATAACAAGACATGAGAGCTAGTTAGGTTACTTAAGGATCAAAAAGTGTTAGATTGCAAGTGGATCTACAAGTTGAAAGAGGCTCCTAAGGAGGGATCAAAGATCTACAAGGCTAGGTTGGTAGCAAAGGAGTTCACTCAAGAGAAGGGGGTAGACTACAATGAGGTATTTTCTCCTATTGCAAAGTATTCCACAATATGTATGTTATGTATGCTTGTTGCATTATCTGGTCTTACTTTAGATCAAATGGATGTTGTCACAACATTTCTCTATGGTACCTTGGATGAGAGGATCTTCATGAGACAACCTATGGGGTTTGTGAAGAAAGGCCAGAAGGAAAAGGTATGTACATTGTTTAAGTCCTTGTATGGATTGAATCAAGCACTTTGCCAATGGAACAAGAGGTTTGATGTGTTTATGCATGCTTAGGGTTTCAATCGGAGTTTATTTGATCCATGTGTATACATGAAACCAATGCGTAATAAGACCTTTGGTTTTATTATTCTTGTTCTATATGTGGATGACATGTTGATAGTTGCCAAGGATAGATTTGAGGTGAACAAGCTCAAGGCGCTCTTGAGATTGGAGTTCAAGATGGAGGATCTAGGGTTGGCCACAAGGATATTAAGCATGGAGATCAAGAGGAACTTGGGCACTGGTCAATTGTGGTTGACATAGGGTATGTATGCTAGGAAGGAACTTACTAGGTTCAACATGGAGAACTATAAACCAATAAGTACTCCTCTAGCTTCTCATTTCAAGCTTTCAGCGGCATGTTGTCCTATAGATGCCGTGGAGAAGGGTTTGATGGCAAACATTCCTTATGAGAAGGCTGTTGGGAGTCTCATGTACTTGATGACTTGTACTAGACCTGATCTTGCCCTAGCAATGGGTAAGGTGTGCAAGTTTATGTGAAATCCAGGAAGGAAACATTGGGAAGCAGTTAAGTGGATTCTAAGGTATTTGAGAAGTACACTAGACTATGTGCTCTTATTTGATGGAAGATCAATGAATGCCGCATCACTAGATGGCTATGTAGATGCTGATTATAGACAAGATTTAGACACGTGGAGGTCAAAAACAGGGTATGTATTCACACTTGGTGGTGGGTGCATTAGTTAGAGATCTACCTTGCAAAAGTGTGTTGCACAGTCTACTACAAAAGCAAAGTATGTGGCAGCAGCTGAAGCAGCAAAGGAGGCAATTTGGTTGGATAGACTTGTTGTGAGATGGGGCTAATGCATGGTAATGTAATGCTTCATTGTGACAGTCAAAGTGCTTTACACCTAGCTAAAAATCAGGTGATGGATAGTAGGGTTAAGCATATAAAAACCAGATATCACTTTCTTAGGCAAGTTGTGATTGAGAAAATTTTTGATCTAGTCAAGATTGATGGTAAGCTCAATCCGGCTGATGCCTCTACCAAAGTCATACCTTTAGAAAGTTTCTCTAAGCATTGTGCTACCCTACAGGTTGTGCAAGTGGAGCATGACTAGGGTGACCTGGCATTGGAGGTGACCTTGGCTGTTTTGGTTACTCTATCCTTGTATGGGCTATAGTTATAAGTTCTAGTTTATCCTAGTTTAAAGGATTATGATTGGCTGTTTTTCTAGAACTTCCCGTTGAGTGATAAATTCTTGCAAGGTTACTAACCCCAAGACAAGAGTCAAGGGGGAGTTTGTAAGGTTTTACTCTTATGCCTTTGGGTTAGGATGGATGCGTTAGGACTGACTCGCAGGTGGAGGAACAAAGAGAGAGAGAGAGAGAGAGAGAGAGAGAGAGAGAGAGAGAGAGAGAGAGAGAGAGAGAGAGAGAGAGAGAGAGATGGTTGGTGGGTGTTGGACTGACAACAGGACAAGAACATGAATCAGTAATGTTGAATCTTGATGTTTCCCGTGGATGTAGCCTCACATCAAGGTGAACCACGTACTCCTGTCTAATGTGTGAACTCACATGTAATCTGTATGTTGTGGTGTCTATTGTCATAATTTTCCATCACACATTGCGTTGCTAAATACATCCTTGCAGTCCTATCTCTTGTAGGGAACCAATCCTCCACCAAAGTATGAGGCACAATCCTCCTCCTACCTATTCTTCCTCTTTCTAAACAAAATATTGCTCTTATGACTTGTGCATTTAGTGTTAGTTTCCTACAAGCTACCATTCAAAAGTGGCTATTTCTATTCCATCTTTTGACAAATTCTTTACAAGCCAGAACTTGTATACATACCCAAAAAACTAGAAAGTTAGAAAAATATGGGCTGTAGGTTAGTGGCACAAAGCCCACACATGCCATGTATTTCATGCAGATTGCATGGTTTGCATGGAATAGCGGCATGTGTGGGATGCACAACATGCATAGATCCATAAATCCATAAATCTAGAAATTCAAGGACCAATTTGAAGTTCAGAAATTTGGAATTGATTCAGAAATTCAGAAACCAAGCAAAGCAAAACAAAAAAAACATGCAGTTATGAGATACCAGATGTCTTACCCATGGATATTGAAGGCCAATATCAATTTTCAAGCAGATTGCATCAAGTTTGGTTTCCTTGATTTCACTCATAGATTTTTGAATCTAGTTCTTATCAAGCCATCTCCATGCTATGAAAGTCATCCAATCTTTTAGAATATGAAAATAAATTATAGATAGACCCTCATGAGTGTTTTCCATGGCATCTTTTTTGTAAACCCTCAAATAATTTGCCGTTGCCGTTGGTTTGATGTTCAAGATGGTAGAAACACTTTCTTTAAAAAAACACTCTCATGGTGATCTCTAAACTCTCTTTCTCTTCTACTTCTACTACCATATGGTTGTTTTAGAGAACAAGCAAGTTTCAAGGTTTCAAACATGTTTTAAGATTTAGAGCACTTGTCTTTGGAGAATGGTTTCTTTAGGGTTAGGAACCGTAAAGAAGAACCCTTCTTCAAACTCTCACAATGCTCTAACTCTAAACTCCCAAGCTCTTCTAACTCTAAATTCTTGAGAGAAGGTTTGGAGAAGGGTTTCTTTTGGGGTTTCTAAATCTTGCAATACTCTAACTCTGAAATCCTAAGCTCTTCTAACTCTAAATTCTTGAGAGAAGTGTAGTTTAAGAGAATCAGGTTTCTTTTGGGGGTTTAAGCTCTACCACATCTCAAATAGTTCTACCTCTTTTGCTTCTACCACACTTCTTTTGTTCAAGTTCTCCCCCTAAGCTGCCTTAGTAGGCTCCTAATTCTTCCCCTCAAAACCCCTTCTACTACTTCCTCTCCTTTGTATTGCCTTATATCCCTTCTCATACTTCTAATACTCAGATAAAAAAATACTTGTCTTATATCAAACTGGCTCCAAATGAGATCACAACTCTTTGGATAAGAAGTCAAGCTACAAACTATCAAAAGCAAAATTAAATGTGTCTTTGTAATTCAACAGAGTTGTAACTAGTTGATTAAATGTATGGAAATAGTCATCCACTTAAATTATAATTTCACCTTAAATTAAAGTTCCATATACACTTAATATACAAGAGTGTATTTCATGCACTTCACATGGACATGGTAGATAGAATGCACCATTCATGACTAGTACCAATCTTTGTGCAAAATTGCATCACACTTGTACCAAAGTTTATAAAAATTGCAAAGCACCAATGACATCATGTCAAGTCTTCACAATATAGATCCTTGAGGTCACTTTCACCATGGTCACTAACATGATATAAATCTGCCCTACAATTCACTCTCATTTAGGTCACTTTTAGGGTAGTCAGTAAGGTACTGAACATGAAATAACTCTACCAAAAAAAACTCTGACATGAGTACACTAGTCACTCACTAAGGTCACCTAACATGAAATAAATCTGCCACACAATTCATTCACTGAGTTCATTACTCACTAGATAACTCTACAAAACCTAAACTATGACATGAGTGAGTGGACTTAGTATCATGAGTAACCTGAGTATCCCAAGTACTCCATCTTGCTCACTTTAATTTAACTTAGTTGTGCAGCTCTTTATTATTCATGAGGACTTAGAAAACCACCTTCTTGATGGTTGAAAGCCAAATAATAGTGTAAAACTTGATTCCTTTTTTCTTCTCTAAATTCTATATGGGGAGCAACTCCACCACAAGAAGATCTGTATCTATATCTTCCTCTGAATCTGCTTCTTCCACTACCCACAAATCTGACCTATTTATAAATAAACTATGGAGAATGATACATAAAATTATCTACTTTAATAATATGCATTTTGGGAGGGATCATTATCCCCTTCAATGAATTACATCTTGTTTTTAGTACTCCCATGCAATTCTTAGTACTCCCATGCAATGCTCATTTAATACATGAGTTGTGCTACACATCTATTAAAATCAGATTTCTCTTGAGTTTTTGCTATATTGAATGAGTGAACCAGGTGACAAATTTGCATATACACTACATCCATTAATAGATATTCCAAGTGCTCAAACAAAGTGCAATTCACTCTTGTGTTTAGCTCATTCTAAATTGATTGTATCCTCAAACAATCCATGTTATAGGATGAACCTCTCACACCTACAATTCAAAGATTTAGAGATATGGGTTAACAACTTGCCTTGGAATCAACCATTTTAATCAACCATTTTAATACATATAGGTTACTCAAAACAAAAATTGGCTTGAAACTTGGATTTTGGAGCTTAGCTTAACACAAGCAAAGTGAATGATTTGCAGCTTGTCATCATACACAATTTGACCATTGATGGAATAATATCCTTTTTTATTGAAATAAGTGGATTTTTGTGCAAGAAAAAAAAGGTTCCATCTACTAATCCAATGCATCTAAGAACCACTTTTTGAGAAAACACAAATGATATCCTTGCTCTTTCAATTTTGTCTTGGCATTACTTCCTTCACAAGGATAGAAATTATAGCTTTGATTACTTTAGAAGTATATCTCTTGAATGATACATTTATTGATCCTCCAAATATTTAAATCTTTGGCTTTTGATGCACCATTTTTGTGATAACAAAATCTATCAAGAACAAGAGCAAGGGAAAATAAGATCCACATAAGGGTTTTGTTTCTATAGGAAAAACTGATAAATACACAATGCTCTTTAATTGCACTTACTACAGCTTGGAATGAGGACAAATCCATCCTAGTGAGTTGTCTAATTACACTCTCCCTGAATTGTTTGAAAAATTCCAAAACAAACTCTGAATTGTGAGCACATTGTGTTCAATGTTCCAAATAACATGGAATGTGAGAAAAATTCCACCATCTCAAAAGTAAATCCAATGAATCATCCTCTCAAAAGTAAATCCAATGAATTATCACTCTTCCTTTGACCAAACATTGTAATGGCCTTATTTGAAATTGAAAGAGCTCCTCTTCATCTCCTCCATTGTCATACCTTGTATGCATCTCATGATTTGGTGTTGAAGTAGAGATCAATGTCTTGCACCAAGCATTCTCACTACAGATACCAAATGTGGAAATCCAATTTACTTTCTCCTAGTCCCTTCTTGACTCAATCACATGTCTCCTCAACTTTCCCAAAAGAAGCTTCAACCTGGCTTGATTGGGTGCTTCAAGATGATGTTCTTACTTGCATGTACCACAAGAAGTATAGTTCATTTCAATCTTGATTTGATGTGAGTGCTTGTTTTGAATCTTAATCCAACATTCTTAATTACCCTTGATTCATCATTAATGTTTCCAGCAGTACCATTACCCATTGCAATTATTGTAAAACCTCACATGTGACAATTTAGAATACCCATACTCATTTTTTGGCAATTTACGGACTCCATTAGCTTTGATTGTTTTCCACTTCTGACCATTATAAAATGTTTTTTGGTCAACCATAAAGAAATTAATGGGTGTTTACTGTACCCACAAAACCTAAAAGTGAAACCACTAAAAGTGAATGTCTCTTAAAATTCCCATAAATTATTTTATGTGCTGCAGAAATGGCCAAACTGAAAACTACCCAATTAATATTGCAAG
The DNA here is from genome assembly GCA_948567375.1 of Lunularia cruciata. NCBI lineage: Eukaryota > Viridiplantae > Streptophyta > Marchantiopsida > Lunulariales > Lunulariaceae > Lunularia > Lunularia cruciata. Next base: position 50,139,166 of record OX419759.1, read on the forward strand.
TTGGGTTCCAAAGCAGATTATGGGGTATAGTAAATGAATCAGTTGATAAGTTGATACAAAATATATGCCAAACAAGGGGAAAAAGGATCGTACACAAAAGAAAGTTTCAATTAATATACATTCATAAACTTTTACCCCATAACCCCTAAATTTCCTTCCGTATATTTATGGGTATCCATAAAGGTATCACAGTTCAATTATCAAGTATATCACAGTTCAGTTATGCCCAAAGAAACATCAATTCAAGGATGTAAAATCCAGTAAAACAAGGATGTAAAATCCAATTGAACCTACATAATACTTCCGATTGGCTTCATATTATCATTCATGCAGTGGAAAGGCATATAAGGTTCAATCTTTCATATGATCACTCGTTCATAAAAAATCTTACATAACCATTTCTTAGATTTTGGTGTGAATAATACCTTAAGAAATCTCTCAAGAAATACACATGAAAGGTACGGGTCTCTGCCATTACTCTTTTATTTCAAAAAATTTAAAAAGATAAATTTCTCTATGACTAGGGTGTATTTCTTACATGGTCTGTTCTTTAAAAATATTTTGTGGTTCATTCTTGCATTAATTTTTTCCACATAATTCAAAAGAATTCTCATGTTAGGTTGATGTGGCCTTATTGAGATAATATGTGAAAGTTAAGAATCAAGAAACCTAATTCTAGAGGGAATTTTTAAATTTTCTCTATTTAATCTCAAATATATTTAAAATATTTTCAAAGTGGACTTAGTTTCCTTTTTCAAATGCCTTGCTAACACTATACTCCAAAGAAAACAAAGGAAAAGAATACAACTAAAAAATTATACAACTTGCTAAGTTGCTTAAAAGCATACAACTTGTACTTTGAACATATTAGTAAGATCTATTGAAGTATATGATTAACTTTGCAAATGCTCTGCACAACTTTCATTCCTCAGGTGACAGACAACGGAATTAACAAATTGATCTTAAATAAGTATCAAATTCAGTAAGTAAATTTCCATTTTTCTCCAATAATGGACATGTTTAATTATAACTTCTATTCATATTAGAGTTTAAAGCAAACAACATTTCATGTTTGAGCAAACTCTAAGAGAATATTTAAATTATAGTTACAATTTATTCATATCATTAGCTTTTCTCACTTAATATATTGATAAATAACACATTGATTGATGTTCTTGTAGTAACCACTTGTACAAGCTGCATGGTAAATATGATATAAGCATGTGCACTGAAGATACTAACAAATTTACTTGGTTCCAACCTTCTTTATCACAATTTGAGAGAAATCAAAGTCTTAACTAAAGGAACAATTAAATCTTGATAGATTACTTTTTGTACATGCTTTTGGGCATATTTTTCATGTCTTTCTTTGGGGCTTGTTTAAGTTGATTTATAAAAATCTTATAAACTTTTGAGAGATTTATGATCTAGGTAAGATATTCTTAAAGTTATTTCAAGTTGTTATAAACTTAGCATGGAGAAAGATGCATTAATCAATTATCTAGTACTAAGTATTAGATGCTAAATAATTTTTGCTATAGAGAAGGATATTGAGAAGGACATAGAAGCATAATACTAATTTCTATTGGAGAGATCCTAATGCATCTACTTACATAGTAGTCTCTTTTAATAAGACCTTTATATGTATCTATTTGAAATTGAGCTTTGTAAATATCAATTAGTCTTATTGTATCTCATTAGCCATACTGTTATCTTCCAATCTAATCTTTATTCAAAGAGAACCTTTTCTGCTTCATATTATAGTGCTATGCAATAAGATTAGAATATTGCACTCCAACATAGCCTCACTTTGGAATGTGACACTTGGTGAAGTGATATCTCTTCATATTAGAGTAATTTATATATAAAAAATAAAATATATAATTACAAATTTTTCTTTAATGTAGCATAAAAATATTTCTAACAATATCTCATATATAAAGATGAACAGAATGTGAGGTACTATAAATTAATTTTTAGAGGACATATGAGTTTAGTGGAGCCTTGAAAAGTCTTGTTCTTCCTCCTTTTACTCACATATCTTATCACAATAGAAGGATAACTTTTTTCAATCAACTATTGATACAAAATATGCAATTCATTAAGAGTAATTTTATTAACTATAGGTAATTTTTGAGCTCTTTTGTCTCTTGAATCACCATTATTAGTTCTGTTTTTCCTTTCTTAGGTTCTACTATGCTATTAACATTATAATAATATTGAGTTAGTGGAACTAACATACATTTAGGAACTCTAAGAATGTTATTGAAATATCCAAGAAGCTTCTAGAAACTTCCACAAGATTGAGTAGCTTGTATGCAAAGAAAATATCTAGCTTAGCTTGTACTCCAAGAAAGGAAAAAATTGTGTAAGGAAACTTTTAGAAAACCTACTTTGGAGTCTTGTACTTATCTTACTAATTCTCTATAAATATCAAAGCCTGATCTCAACTGAAGCATCGGTAGTTCTCTCAATTTGGTCTTTCATTCAACCATTTCTCTCCTCGTTCTATTACATATACATTCTATATCTTATAGACTAGCTAAGACCTGTCTTCTATCAATTTGGTATTAAGTCTAATCTTATAGGTTCAAGAATCAAGGAGGATATAATTTCTCCTTCAAATATCCTTCTTATATCAAACTTCAAATTATTGTATTATGCCTTTGCATCTTAGGAATAAAAAGGATCTAAGTACTTTATCTTGCACTACTTAAATATAGCTTAGCAAAAGATATATTATATGTGGGTGAAGTTTAGAGATTCATAAGTGATTTGTGCTTGTTAGCTAGCCTATCTATTTTTGAGATTTGCCACTTCTTTTACTCTCTTATTATGCTTCCAAATCTTTAGTAGAAAATTGTGGGAGTTTTTGGTATGATATTATATATCTATATATCTTTACTCTTTCTATGTTCTAGAGAGATATGTCTGTTATCTTTGGAGGGGATAGTGCTTATAACATTTTTTGGTAGTTATATACTTTTTCCACTTTTCCTTTACTTCTCAATTTATATTTATTGTTAATTTAATTCTATATATATATATATATATATATATTCATATTCATTGAGAGGTTTGTGATGGAAATGAAGAATGAATTGCTTCTTCTCTAGGTTCTTTTGTTTGAGGTTAAAAGTTATTTTTTCCTTCAAGCATAAGATAAGCTCCAATCTTCCATTGTTTGTCCTCTATAACTTCTTATTATACATATGGTTTGATAGATATTATTTTTTCTTTTCTATCATTATAGTCTCCAAATCATAACTAAACATCTACATTTGGCTTCTAGATCAAAGATAGATACTTCAATATCATAATTTGATGTTCAAATTCTTGATACCGCAAAATCCATATATTAATGGTTTTGGTCTATAAACAAACTCCCTAATCTTTTGTAAAATAAGTCCTAGCTACCAACATTAGGTTATTGATAGTAATATTGTGTTTCTTGCTAACTTGATGTTTACCTTTCCCCCATAATTTCAAATACCTCTACATTCTTTTTTAGTTTACCTATATATCCTTGTATTTCTAAGAAACATCTTTATTGTTCTTCTAGTAATGGTATAAGCTTTTTTTAATCTTAGTTGTACTATACCTTAGAGTTACATTAGCAATTCCTTTATTATGATGATAATTTACTTAAGTTTAGTCCATTAATCTTCATTATTTTGCAGCAACATATGAGAATAGTTTTCCTTAGATCCAAAATTAATGCACTCCTCAATACAACCAGATTGCATATGTCTATAGGAAGATAAAGACGTGTTGTACTTAATTTGATGTAACAAATGTGTTATTTTTGGTATAACTAATGACATTGGGTATCTATATAAAAGATACATTTGTATCTTTTACAGGAACATTGGTTATATGATACAAAAAGGTCAATTCAATTTGGGAAATATTATTGTCACTAACTTTGCATGATATGTTATTTTTTAATTGTGATTAAAATCAAATAAATAAATCTAATAAATCTAATAAATATAACTGAAATCTCCAAGTATAGAGATAACAAAATTAAGATTTTATTTATTTTTTAAATTACATAAAACATATATATATATTATTTTCAAATATGATTTAATATTATATACTTTTGGGAGATTTCATGAGAGATGTTACACTTTAGATTGATTTTATCATTAATATAGAAGATTTTATGTCTTACACAATGTGTTAGAGCATAGGTTTTATTACTCTACCTTTTGTTTTAAGAAATTCATTAAAGAAATTTATTTAACACATGATTCTTTTATAAATACTCAAGTGAATAAAAAGACATATAACTACATTCATAATTATGCTCTAAATGTAATAGGATAAATTAGTCATGAAAATTATCTCTCAATCCTCAAAGATATTCAAGTCATGTTTTCTTGAATACTTGAGTAAGGTACAGATCAAAGCGATATAGTGAATCTAGATGCTTTATTTAATGTTAGAGTAATATATGACCAACAAAATTTACACAATATGCATATTCTAGAGGTAAAGGTTTTAAGAAAAATTACTTGGTAAAATCATCTTCAGACTCCATTTTATGCACATTGGGTTATTATTCTATCATTAAGGTTTATTGCATTACATTATTATAACAATATTTGTAATGCCTAAGCTAGTTTTCTAGAATGTTAGTGTGATTATCTTGGCAATCATAATTATATCAATAGTGACTCATGGACTATCTAGTTACAACTATCTATCATATTAGGGTTTAGGATGCATTGTTAAAGCCTCCATTTACACCATTTTTATTATCAATATTATCAATCTGCCATTAGGATTGGACTTTTTGACCTCCCATGGAGGCTAAACCTCAAAGTGAATTTGTAGTGAACTCACTTTTTCTATATTGAACTTTCAAGCTCTAAGGTATGGTGCACAAAGCTAACAGATCAAATTTGGATTCTGTATGTTATAATGAATTTAGCTCAATGAGTGTAATCAATGTACATTGGAAAAGTGTATACATATCATGCTCCTATAATGTATGATATTGATTTTTAATTATTGATTATTGTAGCATTTAAAGTTTGTGGGTACCTCCTTATATGAGTTTGTGTTTCTATAGTATTAGATATTGAGAGTGAGTGATTATATATATATATATATATATATATATATATATATATATATATATATATATATATATATATATATATATATATATATATTCACACAACATTATGATTATCATTCTATCACTTTTCTTCAGTGGATCTGCTTGTCCTCTTTGCCATCCATTTGTAGGTTAGGATCCATTACTAAGGTAAGAGGCTTAAGACGGGGAACTAGTTTTCCTATGTCAACAATCACCTTTTGTAGGTACAAAGTGTATATAATAGGGGGTTCATATTTACCTTTCATGGGTTCCATAAATATCTAAAGAAGATTTATGTGCAACCCATAAGAATTTTATGTGTAGTCAAGTTGAATCAACACAAGAAAATCTCAAGGGCTTTGTCCATTGCCAAAAATTGTAATAGGTATTCTAAATTATTACCTGTGGGTTTTTTTTGGTCATGATTATTTTTCATAGATCTTAAATGGAAATGAAAAAAATTTATTAATAGATAGAGAATTGAGAAAGGATGATTAAATAATCAAGATTCAAAAATGACCACTAAAATTGAAATCATGAAACTATTTGAGGGTTTTGATAGACCGTTGAGGGTCTAATGAGCTTAAGAGAGTACTCATTCCTTGCTCCACTACAAAATCATGAAATGCATCCAAAGGGTAACAAATGAGATGATGAGGAGTGACCTTGACAAAGGTTATGATGTGGACAATGATGTTTGGAGTGAAGACTACCAAGAGGATGACACATTAGATTTGTAATTTAGGTGGTGGAATTTCACACATACTTCACTATTTGCAACATAGGATTCAATGTGCTTGTAGTTTTGAGTTCATCCTTTTTGTGATTTAGAATCTGATGCATTTAGACAACTAACAAGATGTATGTTTTTTCATTCTAAGCTTTAGTGGATGCTATAAAGGAGCATTAAGTGTTTAAGAATCTGTCTTACAAAAACAAAACCCCAATGAAGATCTAGGTTGCTCCAGCTCAAAATAAATTTTGGGCATCACAAGGACTGCAATTTTGTAGCAAGGTGTCTGAATATTTGGGAGACTAGTGTTGGATCCACAATCAGATTTATTGATAGAGCATTGAAAAGAATTATCTTTCTCCTCAAGAAAGAGGGGAAATTGCACAATATTGAGTAAAGAGCAAGAATATCATCAATTTTTTCACAAGAAGTGCTTCCAAGTTGCATAGAGTTAGTAGACTATACTTTTATCCCCTTGGCTCAAAAAGCAGCTATTTATGGAGAAAATATTGTAGCTAAAAAGGGTTTTATTCTATAAATGTTCAAGTGGTATATGATGACCAAAGCCAAGAAGCAGCTATTTATGGAGAAAATATTGTAGCTAAAAAGGGTTTTATTCTATAAATGTTCAAGTGGTATATGATGACCAAAGCCAAGAAGCAGCTATTTATGGAGAAAATATTGTAGCTAAAAAGGGTTTTATTCTATAAATGTTCAAGTGGTATATGATGACCAAAGGAGAATAATACATTTTGCTAGACGTAAGCACCAAGATGTACATTTAATCCATTTTGCTTTTAGCCAATGATTCTAAGCAAGTTTCATGTTCCAATAAGAAAAGGCTAGTACTTTCTTGGCCCCAAGGGCCAAAGGCCAATACTATGGGTATGTTAACAATTATATTTATATTTTGTATGGTTTCTCAGGTATGTCAAGATCATGCCATGATATGGCTTGCTTGCAGAGGTCTCTAATATGGAATGATGTAAACGCCCAAGGAGATTGTACTTTGTTTGAGCAATCATAGGATTTGTTAAAAGTGTAGGCTATGTACCAATATAACCTAGTTTCATGCTTCAAACAAGCATATTCTCAAGAGAAGTCAGATTTCAATTGATGTATAGCTTTTACGCTTGTTGTAAATGAGCTTTGCACATGAGTTATAAAGGCAATATGGCATTCATTGAGAGAGATCACAATTTGAGTTGAATGACGCTTAAAGAAATTTATATTGTGTAAGTGGGTGACCATATGCATAATTTCCTTATCAACCAGTCAGATATATGAGTAGAAGAAGATGGTGATTTTGCAGAAGATATACATTCAAACATTAGAGTTGGAGGTGTTGTTGAGCCACATCAAGAATACAAAGAGGAGACTAAAAATGAAGTATTGTAGCATTTTTTGGCTTTTGACCACCAACCAAGTGGTCTCTTGAATCCAAGAGTGTAAATAAATTATATCAATTTCTCATATGATATATTGAGTGTCCTTTGCAAAGTGAAATTCTTGTGCTTTTTATTCCAATTTTAAAATTGGGAGTCTTGCGGTGCTCAAGGATACTCAGGCTTCTTGGGCTACTTAGGGTACTCATGATGCTTTAGTTCTTTGTCAAGTCTGAGTGCATCTCTCCTCAAACAAAATTTCAATTATACATTAGGTGGTTTTAGATTTGAATTTGTATTTAAGAGATATATTGTTATCCATGCGGAAAGGGTGTCTCAATTAGGGAGAGAGTGGATCAATGATAGTGAATAATGCACTACACTTTTTAACACACATCTATAATTTTGAAGAGGTGTGGCCTTGAGGTGTCATTTTTCTAAATAAATACTCTCTAAAAGGTATATATCACATACTTTTGGGAAGAGAGTGCATAAAGTTCAAAAGAGGAAAGAGTATCTAAGAGAAAATTTTAGAAAAGAAGAGGTGCAAAGAGGTTTTCAAAATACTAGTTATTAGAGGAGTTTGATAGGGAATAGAGGTAGAGTATAAGTCATTTAAAAAAGAGGAGAAGAGGCATTTGAGGCACATTTTGACATTTAAAAAAGGGAGGAGTTTTGAGGAGTGTGATAGAGAGGGAGAGACTTCCAAATGATAAGGGAGAGACTTCCAAATGATAAGGGAGAGACTTCCAAATGATAAGAGAGAGAGTGAGAGAGGAGAAGAGAGGTTTTAAGGCACTATGGGAAGTGTGAGGGAGACAATGAGGATGTCTTTCAATGATTTGTTATTTTGCAATGGCAATGGCACATTATGAGAAGGTTCTCAAGGAGGATGAGATGGAGGAGATCCAAGAGTGTCCTTTCATGATTGAGTTTCACACTTTCAAGGATTGCATGACATACATTGCATGGTGTTGGCTAGATAAGCACTAAATTAGAGCCTCCATGAACCAAATTGAAGAAATTGACCTCAATGCCTTGAATCTCAAAGTTGCAATTGGGATGTTATATCCATGAATTCATGTAAGATTTTATTAGTCATTTCACTCAATTTTCAAGTCAATTCACTCAATTTGTCAAAATTTAGAACAATCAAACTACAAGAATTGAAATTTCATAAACTACCACAACCATGAGCTTCATGCTCATAGCCCATGCAATCTATGTGTTCTATGCAGCCTTTATAGTCTATGTAGTCTATAATGTGCTATATTTTCTAATCTACTTGCCTTTTATTCTTTCAAAAATAACGATAGTCTTGCATCGAGTTTGCATGTACTTGAGATAGAAATACATTTTTTGGGAGAGTAGGTGAGAGGAGGCTCACACTTAATGCATGGATGTGATGAGGAGGCCTATTTCTTGGAGAGAAGGAGAACTAGGAGGAGGAAGATAATGCATCATACCTTGTGGAGGATTGGTTCCCTATGAGAAAGCATACTACTTGGATGTATTTGGCATGGTTGATGCATATCTTTCATTTAGACTTTTCTTTCAAATGATCATTGCATCCTTATTCCCTCTTGACTACCAAAAGGAAGTTCATGGGGAAATTATATAAGGATTGAAGACTAAGATTGTTAGATAAACCTTTGAGGATTATGATTGAGTGGAGATGATGTTATATGCATTTGAGCAAGAGTTGATTGTTATACATAGCCATATTCACCATCCAAATGAGCATTTCTTCAAAGTGATATATCTTGGATAGTTCCTCACTCATTTTCTCATGGAAAGAGTATTATTGGATGAGGATGAGGTAGTGTACTCAATATAGGGTGAGGAGGAGGAGCTCTTTGTCCATGGTGTAGAAGAGCATGGGAGAGAGGAAGAGGCCAAGGGAGAAAATGGTCATATAGAGGATTATGAGTGAGAGTTTAGTTTAGAAAAAATTATGTTGTTTTCTTCATACATATCACATGTACTCTACACTTACTCTCATAATAAAGAATAATTCTTGCATTCTTCTTGCATGTTTGATATTATACATTTTATTATAAGCTTTTTTTGATGTAATAGTTTAATATATGCTTGGTTTTATATTTTAAAGGGTTTGTGTATAGGTCACCATCCCAATATTGACACTCACCTTGTATATGATTGCAGAGTTGTGATTCTTAATGATGGAGTTGGGAGAATAAAAGGTGAATTGGACTCATTGCATTTAAGAGAGGTAGTGTAAAAGATTGAGACCAAGGAGAGAAATAGGAGAATGGAAGACCAGAGTAGGAGATCATATTGGGACACTTATTCGAATGAGGAAAACTCCAAATGTTTAGCATGAGCTTAGGCTTTGGTATTTATAGGGAACATACAAAGCTCTTGAGAAGCTTCTCAAGAAGCTTCCTTTAAAAGCTGCCTACTTGGCATGCAAGCTAAGCTATTTGGAAGCTTCCCAAGAAGCTACCTACTTGGGATGCAAGCTAAGTTAACCAAGAAGCTTCCCAAGAAATTTTCTTCTAGAAGTCACCACTTGGTATGCATGTTACCCAATACTTGGAAGGTACAAAGTAGCTTCCTAGATACTTTTTGAATATTCTAGGTTAATTGGCCTTGCTACTTTTTGAGGCCTTGACTAACTTATTGTTTAACTCCATATTGTTACATATTCCTCCACCGCTAGTTGGTGACATCCTCATCACCATTGAAGCTTCAAACTCCTAGATGGCCGTTTGTGAATTTTGGAGATGAGAAAGAGTCTCCCATGTGGCATCATGAAGGAAGAGATACCCTTTCCAGAGAACTCTGTACTTTGTATGTTGTTGGTGGCCTCATAGAATGTGGGGGCGCGCAAGGATACAATCAACTTCATACTCCTCATGATCATTGATAGGGACAAGAAGAGGATGAGGTTGGACATGAGAGGAAAAATAAGATGGATTAGGAACAAAGGGTTTCAACTTGGAAACATGAAAGACAAGGTGGATGTGCATATGACAAGGCAAGGCAAGTCAATAAGCAACATGAGAAATGATTTGGGTGATATCAAAGGCTCTTATCCAATTAGAAGTAAGTTTACGGACTTGGATATCAAGTGGGAGGGGTAGGTTACTAGAGTTAAGCATGACCTTATCACCAAGTTCAAAGATAAGATCATGACAATGGTGGTCCACATTTTGTTTTTGACAAAATTGAGCAACAAGGAAATGAGATTTGGCTTGTTGGAGAGATTGGGATATGATGGTCAAGAAGGTGGAAGTATGAGGACATGAGATGGAGGAGGAGCAAGAAAGGCATTTGGAACAAGTGGTTCTTCGCCAAAATTAACAAACAAAGGAGAGAATCCGGTGCTTGCCTTCTTGGAATTATTGTATGCAAGCTCAACAACTACAAGACATTCATCCTAGTTGGTATGGTAAATTTTTACAAAGGCATAAAGCATATGCTCCAAAGTGAGAGTTGCACGTTTGGTTTGTCTATCAATTTGAGGATGATAGGTCATGGACAAAGCAGGCTTGGTGTGGCGTATCTAGAAGAGTGCTTGCCAAAAAATTCTAGTGAATCAAGGCTTACATTCAAAGATGAGTACACAAGACATTCCATGATGCTTGAAGACATTGTCAAGTATATCTACATTAATGTTTGAGCATCCATGGTATCAAAGGTTGGTGCCAAATGGATTTTCTTACTAAGCTTATCCACAAGCACTATGATTGTTATATGACCTTGCTTTGTCTTGGGCAAGGATGTGATGAGATCCAAGCTCATGTGTTCCCATCAAGCAAATGGAATGGAGAATTGTTGAAGGAGTCCATTGGGTTTATAGTTGTTGGCCTTCTTGCATTGGTATCTCTCACAAGAGCAAACAAATTCTCAAACATCTCATGGGCCACCACCATCGCCTTAGAGGGTACCCAAGGTCTTGTCTACACCCATGTGACCAGTGATTAATAAGTCATGGGCTTCTTGAAGGTGCATAAGTTAGAGATCATCCTTAGTTGGAACATAGATTTGGTTCTCACATAATAGAAGACCTTCCTTAAGGTAGAAGGTGTTGTATTCCTTGTTGCATCTTGCAAGACAACTTTGTACCATCTGAAAGAAGTGATCTTGTTGTAAAGATATCTTGAACTCAATTTGGACTTTGGAGTTGATTGACACTGTTGTAATTACCATTGTGATGAGAGGAAGAGACTTCAAATCAGGTTGTCATGATAGGGCATTGGGGATGACATGGAACTGATTGGGTTTGTACTCAAGTTTAATGTCAAAAAATTGTAGTTATTCCTCCCATTGATGATGTTGACTCTTCATGTGTTCTAAATGTAATGTCTACAACAAGGGTTTGTGATCAGTTCACATGATCACTTCTTTTCCCAAGAGATTATACCTCCATACCTTGGTGGCATATATAATTACTAGTTGTTCCTGATCTCAAGTAGAGTAATTCCTTTCTATATTATTTAGTTGGGGAGACACAAAGGCAATAAGATATAACCCATTTGGGAATTCTTAATGCAACACGACTCCAATCCCAAAGTTAGAAGCATCAAAATCAACCACACAAGGTAGTTGAAGTGCATATGGTTGAAGAATGGGTCTTGAAAACATTATATATTTCAGCCTTTGGAATTTGTTTTCATGCTTAGTGATCCACTAAAGCTTGAGTTCTTCTTCAAGAGGTCAATCAATGGTGTGGCAACATGACCATAATAGTGGATGAATCATCAATACAAACTTTCCAATGCATTAAATACCCATACTTTGTAGCATCCATTGGAGTAGGCCAATCAATAATGGCCTTGATTTTCTCTTCTTCTATCTTGATCCCCTCCAATGAGATTTTGTGACCCAAGAAGATAATTTCAAAGGCACACTTTGACTTCTTGCAATAAAACTTCCATTGACATTGTCATCTTAAGATTTCTTGCACATGATTTGTGTGTTTTGCCTCTATCTTGCTGTAGATTAAAATATCATCCAAGAACACCACCATGTACCAAATCAATAGCCCATCCAACACCCAATGCATCTAATCTATGAAGATTACTAGAGCATTAGTGTAATACCAATAGCTATACATATTATCTGAGGTGAAAATTGTTTTGGTAACATCTGGGAGGATGTTATATATGATGGACTAAGTAGATTAGATAGAGGTATCACCAAAAGAGTACTTCTACTAATAATGCAAGAATCAAGAATAGCCTAAAAACTTCATAGCTAATTTTGGAGGCTTAAATAAATAAATTAGGCCTCAAAAATATGTGAATCCCGCCTCCCAAATAAAATAAATGTTGGCCTTCCCTCCCCCCAGGTTTTTCTCATTGAGAACTTTCCAATGGTACCTCAACCATGTGTTATGAGATTCTTACAAGAAAATTCTCTAAAGATTCCCTTTGGTCAAACTTTTTTGACCAACCAGATAGGACAAGGACCAACATGTCACCCATCCATGCAACTTATCTAAGGGTAGAGCTCACTGACATATCATCAATCCATGTATCTGATCCAAGGGTGGAGCTTCCTTTGAGAGGATCCTCTTTGCTATGTAATAAAGAGAAGGTGCTCCCTTGGAGCATCAGATTATTGCGTGTGAAGCTTGAGTTTTCTCTCTTGTATCTCTCTTGGAGATTTCTCCTATCATTGGAGTATTATAGTTAGTGATCCCAAAAGGTAGAACCTCTACTCAAAATGCACATATCTTGTGCAAGTAGTCCTTTACACATCTTCTCTATCAATGGGAATTTGCCAATAGTCACTTTGGAGATTCAACTTGGAGAAGTATTTTCCTCCACTCAATTGATCAAGAAAATCATCAATTCAAGACAAGGGGTATGCATTCTTCATGGTTTGTTTATTGAGGCCATGATAATCAATATAGAAGCAAAGTCCTCCATCCTTATTTGGAACAAATAGTATTGGTGCTCCTCAAGGAGATGTATTATATTGTATGAAATCCTTCTCCAACAACTTTGTTAGTGTTAGTCAATGCTCATCCAACTCCTTTGGTGAGAGCCAATAGATTGGTCTACTCATTGGAGTACTTCTTGGCAATAACTCAATCTTGAAGGGCATACCACAATCAAAGGGTAATCCCTTTGGAAGATCATCCAAAAATACATTTGAAAACTGCTAGACTATTTGATCCATTGCTTGATGAGGCTTTTGGTCTTCATCAGGTCCTCCATGCACAATTGGTTTGATCCACACCGCAAAAATAGACTTATTTTCCTCCAAAGCTTGCTTTATGGTTGCTTTATTGATGAACTTCCCATCTTGGGACGTATCTCTCTATGGTTATTTTCTTGATAAACTTCTCATCCTAGGATTGACTATTCTTTTGTGTCTTACTCAAAGGTACCAAACAACCTAATCGTAAATTTTTACCTTGGTGTTATGCTTGAATTTATCATCAATTCCAATCAAATTAAACCTTATGGTGTTCAAGCCAAGGTAGACCTAGAATGACATCATAGTGTAGAGGTGCCACTACAAACCTTATATACTCCATATACTCCTTCCCAATCTTGAATGTAATAGGATGTGAGTTATAGAATGCAAAACTCTTTCTACCATCCACTATCATCAATCTATTTCCAATTACTAGTTTGATAATAATACCTAATTCCTTTGCTAATTGCATAGACATGCAATTCTATGAACTTCCAAAATCAACTAATATGAACTAAAATTTTACAATCACAATCAGATATTATAACTTGCAAGTGAAGTAAACTTGCATAGGTTGAGCCTTCAATCCCATTGGAACTAATTAAGTTCCCAATAAGCAGCTTGAAATCTCCTTTGGAATGCCTTGTGTCCTTGATCATTTTGCTCCACAAACTCCATTTCAGTAATTTGTCTAGGTTGCACATTCTTGAGTGTACATTCAACAATAGAAGCAACCACCATTTTTCATAATCTTTCTTGATCTATTATGCCAAGTGGTCACCATTGGATGGCATCAATCTCCATTGGTGCTGACTCCTCCACTTATGTGTAATGTGTTGGTAGGTTTTGTGAAGATCAAGGTCAAGACCAAGTTGTTGTAACCAAAGAATCAAAGCGCTCAATAAATTGCATGGCTTCCTCCAAATTTTTTGGCTCTTGCATAGTCACTTCTAATTTGGTTTGTGATTTCAATTCCCTCACAAATTGATCTAGAACTTCACAATCCAATATATCTAGAATTTGCAAAATAGTGTTCTAAAATTATGTGATATAGCTTCGTACAAAACCAATATGCTTCAACTTTGCCAACTTATCTTGTGTGGCTTATGTCACATTTATTGCTTGAAATTTTTTAATTATTGCACTCTTGAATTCCTCCCATGTCAAGTTTGGTGCAAAAAATTGCCATTCAGCTCACTCCACTCAAAACCCCTATAGTTTTAGGGGTTTTTCCGCTTTCATCTTATTGGCTTGAAGTTAAGAGAATCTATCTCTGTTCATCTTGAAGATATATAGCCTCAAAATAATATTCATAATCAAATACAAAATTCTCCATTGCACTCGAGAGATTCTTACTTTGAATACCCTTGTATATTTGATATTGATGCTCTATCTTCTTGTAGAAACCACCTCTATGGTGTTATCCATCATCCTAGATTTAGTCATATTGATATATCTAAGACCTCATACACTTTATTCTCAAACTGCTTTGTAGCTCCTCTCGATAGATTTAGAGTGTCAATAAATTTTGCTATTATTTCTTTGGAGGAAGAGTAGACCTCCAATAGATTTAAGGATTATTGTGTAGACCTTTATGATGGTTTAGCATTATGCTTTTGTGTTCATATCATACATATAGACAAGAGGTCATGGATGTGGATATATAGTCCTTTCTTTCTATGTTGCATCCTCATTGAAGACTCAAAGATGCACCACTACATCATGGTATATAATCACGAGCATAAGCATATGCGTATACATATACTTATTTTTGTACATATTCACTTAAAAATTAATGTACTTATATACATTTCATATACTTATTATTCATCTTATAAATATTCCTTGATTACTCTTTGTTTTTATCAAATGCCTTTTATGCCAATGAATATGTTCAAACCTTGTATGCTAGTGTTGTTATTGCCTTTGTCTGCTTGAAAGAAGGAAAGAAGTCTCTAATTGAAAATTTATCACTTTTGTTGTGATATCCATGCCAAATTATGTAGATGTGGATGTTTTCATTACCACTCAATAGCACTAGCCCATTGTGATAATCCAAAATAGTTTCTAAAATAGTTTTTGAATGCAACAGGCAAGTATAATGAGAAAGAAATAACACTTCATCTCAATAAACATTTCCATCAGATAGAAGTCCGTCATCAATGCAATAATGTAAAACTACAATACAAGGCATAATCATAGGCAAAGTAGAAGAAGAGGAAGAAATAATTTGTAAGGTGAAATCAAAATAGCAATGCAGAAATTGACTCCAAGAATTTTGAAAATTTTGTGAGCATTTTTAAACAAGATAAGATAAGCATAATCAAAAGATGATGGAGACCAAGCAAAATTTTCTTGCCATGTAGACCATGCAAGCTTCATTGATGATGTAGGCTACATAAAATGAAAAATGTATCAATTCAATATTCTAAATTACAAGGTGAGTTGATTGCACAATGATAGAATTCTGCAATGGCATCAAGGATCTTTAACTCTATGGCTGATAAATAGCAGTACAATTAACTATAACTTCTCAAATTCCATTCTATTCAGCAATGCACAATCCTTGATGTGAATCACTAGTAGCAAATGCATGATCCTTTGTGAGAATCAACTAGTGAGGGCATATGAGAACTTCAAGTCTTGGAACTTCAAGTATCGGTAAGTGTTGTACACACATGAGAAACAAGAAAATGCTAATTAGTCATCACCAAGAATAGTCAAGATTAATGGTAATTCAACCATTCAATTTGTCCTTGAGCTTAAGGAGCAATTTTGTAGCCACATCAACATAGAATGAAAAAATGCTACATACTATTGTATATGTATATCAATTTGGTGAAATTTTGCTGAACACATGATTTCATTTAGATGATAATTTGGTGTACAACTTTTCCTCTACATCTCATTCTTGTCTTTATCCTCAAATTTGTAATCCAATTCAAGGATTTTAGGATCTACAATAACATAGCTACTACTACCACCCATGCTATATGGATGCAAATGTACCTCTAGCTATAGTGTAATTATACTCTTGATCTTATCAAGCATCTTCTCAGCCCTAGATAACTCAAGAGTCATGGATTAAAATCTTTTTTGATTTGGCATTCCTTTCTATGAGATGGATTTTCTCCACTTTAGACCTTATTTTCTTTGTAAAACATATTAGCTTTGCTTCCACCTTACTCTTCTTGGCTTCTACAAGATACTTATGTTTCTCCATTTTTGTAAAATTGTGAGCCTTTATGTTTACTATCTTACATCTCTCTTGAACTTCTACTAATTCATGGTTCCATTTACTATGGGTTGCTAAATCTTATGACAAACTAGCCAATGTAAAAATCATTTGTGTATTCAATTGGGATATCTTTCTTCTCTTGTGATCCACTTTCTCCTTCTTGAGATACAATCTCCTCCTATGGTCTTTTGGTCTCCTCCTACAATGGAGCTCCATCTTTTAGTATTATTGAAACTCCTCTTGCTCGGCTCTCCTTTTTGAGCCCATCATGAAAATCTAGCCCTTGAGTACTTGGGACTATGAAAGGAATTGAAGCCACATCAAACTCAAGAAAATCCTACACTATTTCTTCTTCTTTGGTTCCATTCTCCACACTAATGAGTGCTTGAGTGTGCCTCTTCATCCTCAAGCTTATGCACTACTTGAACATCATCTCCATCTCCGGTACTTTCTACAACACCTCCACCAATACTAATTAGGGTAGGAAGAGATATATTTTCACAATTTCAAAACATCAAATCCATATGATAAAAAATTGAACAAATATGATTTAACTTATTTGCTATTGTTCTCCATCCTTGTTTAAACTCCATGTCAATAAATCCTTATCCAATACTCTTGGTTTTCCATGCCTTTACTTCCTTGTAAGATTTCATATATCTTGCCTGCTTCTTGTACAATTTGTCCTACATTAAAGTAGTTGGAAATTTCTTCTAGTGGCACATCAAATCTAATCAAACATAACCATCTTTTGAACATGCTTCTTGCAATTGCAACCATGAATTTGATTGAAGTGCTCTTCTTGATCCAAATAATCTAGCATTATGCATAGTGATGACAAATCATGCATTATATGACTTCCTTGCTCTTCACACCCGTAGCTTTTCCCCCTCAAATATCATCTTTAATAGCTCTTGGAATTTTGATGATCCTTGTGACTCGGGATTTGATGGAGCTATCAACTCTAAAGCTTTTGGTGGTGTTTGTGGTAGATATGGAGCTATTGACTCGGGAGCTGAGGGAGCTATCAACTCTAGAGCTTGAATGATGAGTGATTTATATAGTCCTTGAGAATTGGTATTTATCATTGAAATAGAATGAGACAAAGCAATAGAATTTTCATTGCTCAAATTAAAATTATCCATTGCAATAGACACCTTACAAAGGTCATGTGTGCACTACTCTCCTCATAATGACTCTTCCACACAAATGCTAGTGTTGCAGATTCTTGAATAGTCTCACAAGTGGTTTTTTATTCTCTATCTAAATTTTTTTTTAATTTGAATCATTGCCGAACCAATTCAAACCCTTACATAAAAAAAATATTCAAAAAGTAAAAAATTGAATTTTGGATTTCAAATAACAATTAACGTGCAACCACTTCTTGTTGACCCTTCTTCCCTACTTGAACTGACAATTGATATTCGAACTGATAATACGCTGATTATCCCATAATCTTTGTCACGATTTCACTAATCAAATCAATGATTGGGCTGCACATAAATGTTACTAACTGGAACTCATCCATGTAACAATTTCGACCTGTGTATCTCAATTTAGTGGAGCATCAAGCTATACTCGGTTTACTTCTTACAACTATCCATAAATTCTTTTCTGGATGTGACAAAGCCACCCGTAAATACCCGCCACTTTTGAATCTGAAACCCCAACAGAGTATTCAACCCTTGAAAGTCCTATCATTTAGGAACTCGGTTTCAGCCGAGAAGCCTTACACTTATATAGTAACTGCTCCTCCGAGGTAGTA
The DNA here is from genome assembly GCA_948567375.1 of Lunularia cruciata. Lineage (NCBI taxonomy): Eukaryota > Viridiplantae > Streptophyta > Marchantiopsida > Lunulariales > Lunulariaceae > Lunularia > Lunularia cruciata. The sequence continues at coordinate 50,157,571 of OX419759.1, forward strand.
TGCATGCAGCTTTACGTGCAGCACCTGAGGTCATCGATAATTGGTCATAATTTCGTTAGATTCACACATGGTGCGCAATGCGTTTCTTAATGTGAACTTCATCGCCAGCAGCTAACCATAAGCATGCATTTCTCACCTTTGTGTGGCGATGAACAACTGATCGAACCAAAACCGATAATGCAGCAGAATTATGTACAACAGTACCGATCGTGCATGGATAACTCGAACTGTACAGTGACAACTCCAGGAGACTGAAGGCAGAAACTAGACTCAGTACCAAACGAACTGAATCCCGTGGATATGAGCAGAAGCCATTAAGTGCATCCAGGCGGGATCCAGAACCTATTAAGTGCATATGAAACGGAGATGGAATATAAGTATGATATGGAAATATAAGCATGATATGTGCAAATGGAAATGAAAAAAAGCTGCGGAAATGGAGATCCAAGTGAATCTAACAAATAAGCCAAATAAAGAATGCTGTGTGATATCTAGTTGCAAGAGAGTTGACTTGAGGTCAGTGAGTTTATGAACATCAAGTTGCCCAAATGTCGACGTGAGTCCTGTCATTATTAGAAAGACTGTCATGATTTCTTGAACAGAAACACTATCATTTAATACAATCGAGTCCAGGTCTACCTCAAGACAACCAACGAGCATCTCTCGCGTGAAAGTAGGAACCTGCTAAATCGCCGCGATGTACCTGTTGTTCCGAAACTCCGAAGCAAGTTATCGACCAATCGGAACAGTTATCTCAATCTCTCAAGTGTGCGCGAAACCGCAAACGTGATCTGGATTACAGGTGCTGTAGAAGAGGAAATGCTGTAGAAATAAAGTAATCCCAATTCTATAAACGCATGTTACCTTTTTTGTCTCTCCCTTGTACGGCTTGATGGGGTCTTCCCATCCTTCGTTTTTCATACGCGGTCGCCTTTTACTCTTACTATTCTATAAACGCATGGAAACCGGCATCTCTAGCAGTGAAAGACAGGATGAGCATCTCTAGAAGACAAATCAGGCCGCCGTAAGTACAGAACAATAAGTCCAAAGAAGAAAGGAAGTTCTCTAGGATAATCCATACGCAACATGTTATTTTGAAATTTTTATACGTCATTTTGAAATTGTAATTTGTAATTAAAATCTAACCATATGAATTTAATAAAATTTCCAAGTATAGAGATAATAATTTTCTTTATTTATTTATTTTTCGAATTATATCAAACTTATAAAATTTATTTCATATATTATTTAAGATTAGATGTTATTGGGAGATTTCATGAGACATATTTACCCTTTAGATTAAATTTATCATTAATATAGAAGATTCTTATGTTCTTACAGAGTGTGTAAGGACATATGTATGTATTACTCTACCTTGTGTTTTAAGCAATTCGTAAAAGAAATTTATCAAACACATGATTTTTTCTAAATGCTCAAGTACGATATAAAGATATATAGCTAAATTCATTCTTATATTCTAAATATAATAGGATAAATTACTCATGAAAACTATTTCAATCCACGAAGACGTTCAAGTGATGTTTCTTAAATACTTGAGTAATGTATGGACCAAAATGATACAACAAATCTAGATGCTTTAGTTAATGTTAGAGTAACATATAACCCCAAAAAAATGTACACAATACATATATTCTAGAGGTAAAAGTATTAAGAAAAATTACTTGGTAAAATGATGTGCTTTGGATTATCATTTTATCATTATGGTTTACTGCATTACATCATTATCATAATATTTGTAATACCTAAGCTAGTTTTCTAGGATGTTAGTGTGATTATCTTGGCAGTCACAATTGTATCAATAATGATTCATGGACAGTCTAATGACAATTATCTATCATATTAGGATTTAGGATGCATTGTTAAAGCTACTATTTACACCATTGGCATTATCAATATTATCACTTGCCATTAGGATTGGACTTCTTGACCACCCCAAGGAGTGTAAACCTCAAAGTGGAACTCTAGAAAGCTCACTTTTTCTATATCAAACTTTCAAGCTCTAGGTTATGGTGCACAAAGCTAACAAATACAATTGGATTCTTATTCTATAGTAAATTTGGCTCAATGAGTGTAATCAATGTATATTGGCAAAGTGTATAAAAATTATGCTCCTTTAAGGTATGATGTTGATTTCTAGTTACTGATTATTGTAGCATTTTAAAGTTTGTGTGTACCTCATTATATGAGTTATATTTTTTATAATATTAGATATTGAGAGTGAGTGATGTTATGTAAAAATATATATGCACACAACATTATGGTTATCATTCTATCACTTTTCTTGAGTGGATCTGCTTGTCCTCTTGGCTAGTATTTGCAGGCTAGGATCCTTTACGTGGTTGTGATTGCAAACTAAGGTAAGTGGCTTAAGACTGGGAACTAGTTTTCCTAGGTCAACAATCACTTCTTGTAGGTATAAAGTCTATATAATTGGGGTTTTCATATTTACCCTTCATGGGTTCCATAAATATCTAAAGAAGATTTATGTGCAACTCATAAGAATTTTATGTGCAGTCAAGTTGAGTGTACATAAGAAAACTAAGGGGCTTTGTCCATTGCCAAAATTTGTTACGGGTATTCTAAATTGTCACTTGTTGGTTTTTATGGTCATGAATATTATTCATAAATCTTAAATGAACCTGATTAAACATTAATTAGTAGATGGAGAATTGAGGAATGATGATTAAATAATAAAGATTCAAAATTGACTAAAATTGAAATCAGGTCCTTTGAGGGTTTTGAAAGACCCTTGAGGGTCTCTTGAGCTTAAGAGAGACAATACAAAACATTTATACTTCTTGATTATTGATTAGTGAATGCTCCAAATGCCTTGTGAATACCTTAATCAATGAATCCCTTCTTGATTAGTGAATGTATGTTTGAAGAATAGATTACAATCTACAAATCTTGGGAGTGTCGTGCACGAGTACTCATTCCTAACTCCCACCACAAATTCATGAAATGCATCCAAGGATTAACAAATGAGATGGTGAAGAGTGACCTTGACAAAAGTTATGATGTAGGAAATGATGTTTGGAGTGAAGACGACTAAGAGGATGACATATTATATTTGTAATTTAGTTGGTGGAATTTCACACATACTTCTGAGTATTTGCAGCATAAGATTCAATGTGCTTGTAGTTCTCATTTCATCTTGAAATTTTTTTATGAATTAGAATATGATGCATTTAGACAACTAAAAAGGATTGATGTTTTATTATTTCAAGCTTTAGTGGATGCTATAAAGGAGCACAATGTGTTTAAAAATTTTTCCTTCAAAAACAAATCCCAATGTGGATCTAGGTTGCTCTAGCTCTAGATAGATTTGGGCATCACAAGAATTGCATTTTTGTAGCAAGGTGTTGGAATATTTAGGGGGCTAGTGTTGGATCCACAATCAGATTTATTGATAGTGCATTGGCAAGAATTATCTCTCTCCTCAAGAAGAGGTGAAATGGCATAATATTGAGGAGAGAGCAAGAATATCATCAAATATTTTCACAAAAATGGTTTCCAAGTTGCATAAAGTTAGTAGACTATACTCTTTTCCCTTGGCTCAAAAACTGACTATTAATGGAGAAATATATTTTAGCCAAATATATTCTAGCTTGATTGTTTATTCTATAAACAATCAAGTAGTATATGATGACTAAAGGAGAATAATAAATTTTGCAAGAGGTAAGTGTAATAATTTGAAGACAAGAGAACTCTACAAGAGAGAAAACACAAGTTTCACACTCAATACTCCGACACTCCCAAAGGAGCACCTGCTCTTTATTATATAGCAAAGATGACCCCCTCCAAAGAAGCTCCACCCTTGGATCAGATACATGGATTGGTGATATGGTAGCAAGTTCCACCCTTAGATTAGTTTCTTGGATGGATGACATGTTAGTCCTTGTCCTATCTAGTTGGTCAAACAAGTGTGACCAAAAAGAATCTTTAGGGAATCTTCTTGTAAGCAGCTCAAAATCACCGGGGTGAGGAACCAATGGGAAGCTCTTGATGAGAAAAATCATGGGAGGAGAAGGCAAGAATTTTTCCCTAAAAGAATTGATTTTCTCCATTTTCAAGTTCATCGCTTGGGGCCTCCAAAATTGGCTCTGAAAGTTTTAGGCTATTTTTTACTTCTACCCTATTAGTAGAAGTATTATTTTGATGATACCTCTATCCAATCTAGTTAGCCCATCATACATAACATCCTTCTAAATGTTACCAAGCCAATTTTCACCTCTAGATAATATGTCAAGCTTTGGTATTACAATAAGCCCCAAGATGTATATTTTATCAATTTTTCTTTTAGACAATGATTCCAAGCAAGTTTCATGTTCCTATAAATTATAGATATTATGGGTTTTTTAATTATTATATTTATATTTTTTATGGTTTCTCAATTATGTCAAGATCAGGCCATGATATGGCTTGCCTGCGGAGGTATCTAGTATGCAGTGATTTAAACACATTTGTAGTTTGTTTGAGCAATCATAGTATTTGCTAAAATATGTAGATTATGTGATAATATCACCTAGTTCCATCCCTCAAACAAGCACATTCTCAGAATGAGTCTGATTTCAATCAATGTGTAGCTTGTAAGCTTGTCTTAAATGAGCATTGCATATGAGTTATAAAAGCAATATGGTATTCATTGAGAGAGATCATGGTTCAATTGAATGATCCTTTAAGAAATGTATATTTGTGTAAGTGGGTGATCATATGCATAATTTTTCATGATTTCCTTATCAACTGATCAATATATGGGTAGAAGAAGATGGTGAATCTTTAAAAGAGATAGATTCAAACGTTAGAGTGGAGGTGTTGTCAAGCCACATCAAGAATACAAAGAAGAGACTAGAAATGAATTTTTGTAGCATTTTTTGCCTTTCAGCCACCAACCATGTATTCTCTTGCATTCAAGAGTGTAAATAAATTATATCAATTGCTTATATGATATATCAAGTGTCCCATGCAAAATTGAAATTCATGTGTTTATGATTTCAATTTTATAAATGGGAGTCTTGCAGTGCTTGGAGATACTCAGGCTACTTGGGCTACTTAGGGTGCTCATGATGCTTTAGATCTTTGTTCAAGTACGAGTGCATCACTCCTTTAACAAAAATTCAATTATAAATTGGGTTGTTTTAGATTTAAATATATGTAAGATATATATTGTTATCCATATGGAGAGAATGTCTCAATAAGTGGGTCAATGATAATGAATAATGCACTACACATTTCAAAACTTATTTTATGAGCGTAGGCTTTGAATTTATAGAGCTCTATGGTTTGTTAATTATCACACATTTATAATTTTGAAGAGATGTGGCCTTGAGGAGTCATTTTGCTCTATATAAATACTCTTTAAAAATTACATAGCACATACTTCTGGGAAGAGAGTGCATAGAGCACAAAAGAGGAAAGATTATCTTAGAGAAATTTTAGAAAAGAAGACATGGAGAGAGGTTTCCAAAATACTAGACCATAGAGGAGTTTGATAAAGAAGAGAGGTGGCGTATAAGTCATTTAGAAAAGAGGAGAAGAGGCAATTGAGGCACATTTTGACATTTAGAGAGGTGGGAATTTTTGAGGAGTGTGATAGAGAAGGAGGGACTTTCAAAAGATAAGAGAGAGAGAGGAGAGAAGAGATTTTTTGAGGCACTATGGGAAAGGAGAGAGAGACATTTGAGGAGGTGAAAGATAGAGATATTTGAGGAGGCCTTTCAATTTCAATGATTTTTTATTTTGCAATGGAAATGGAAAATTATGAAAGGGTTCTCAAGGAGGATGAGATGGAGCAGACTCAAGATTGTCTTTTCATTATTGAGTTTCACACTTTCAAGGATTGCATGACATATATTGCTTGGTATTGGCTAAATAAGCACCAAATTAGAGCTTCCATGAACCAAATTGAAGAAAATTGACCTCAATCCCTTGGATCTCAAATTTTCAATTAGAATAAAATATCCATGCACTCATGTAAGATTTCATTAGTCTATTCACTCAATTTTTAAGTTAATTTACTCAATTTGTCAAAATTTAGAACTATCAAACTACAAAAATTGAAATTTCATGAACTACCACAACCATGCGCTCCACACATGCAAAACCCTAACCTATAGCCCATGCAATCTTTGTGGTCTATGCGGCCTTTGCAGTCTATAAAATCTACAATGTGCCATATTATCTAATCTACTTGCCTTTTATTCTTTAAAAAATAAGGACCGTCTTGCATTGAGTTTGCAAGTACTTGGGATAGAAATACATTTCTAAGGAGAGTAGGTGGGAAGAGGCTCATACTTAATGTGTAATGATAAGGGGGTAATTTGATTGGAGAGAAGGAGAGCAAGGAGGAAGAGGATAATACCTCATACTTTGGTGGAGGATTGGTTCCATATGAGCGATCATACTACATGGATGTATTTGGCATGGTTGTGTGCATATCCTTCATTTAGACCTTTCTTTCATATGATTGTTGCATCCTTAGTCTTTCTTGAAGACCAAAAGGTAGTACATGGGGACATTATTTAAGGATTGAAGACTAAGATTGTTAGATCAACTTTTGAGGATTATGATTGGGTGGAGATGATGCTATATGCAGTTGAGCAAGAGTTGATTGTCATACATAGATATATTCACCACCCAAATATGTATTGCTTCAAAGTGATATTTAGGATAGCTCCTTACTCATTTGCTTATGGAGAGAGTATTCTTGGATGAGGATGAGGTGGTGTACTAGACATAAAGTGAGGAGGAGGAGCTCTTTGTCCATGGTGTAGAAGAGCATGGGAGAGAGGAAGAGGTCAAGGGGGAAGATGATCATGTAGTGGAATGTGAGTGAGAGTTTAGTATAGAAAACATTATGTTATGTTTTCTTCATACATATCACATGTACTTCATATTACTCTCATAATATAAGAGTTCCTCTTACATTTTCCTTGCATGCTTAACACTCCCATCCTTGCCTTGCATGCTTAATATTCCTATCCTTTGTTTTTCCTATGCGGTTGCCTTCTTTCTTCTTAAGATTATACATTTAATTATAAGCTTTGTTTGATGTATTGGTTTATAATATGCCTGGTTTGATATTATAAAGGGTTTGTATATAGGTCATCAGCCTAAAATTGACACTCACCTTGTATATGATTGTGGAGTTGTGAGTCTTGATGATGGAATTGAGAGAGAGTAGAGGGTGAATAAGATCCACTACCTTAAAGATGGGTAGAGACACCATTTCCTTTGGGAGAGATGAGCAAGGGTTAGTTGAAAGTGAGGGTAGAGTATATATCAAGCATACTTGAGTTTAGAGGAGCATTTTCTTATTAAGAATAGCAGTATACAAGCCAAGAAGGAGTTACGGATCATGACTCACAAGCACCTTCTTATTGAGAAGGAGCATAGACTTGTGGAGCTAGAGGTACCATTTAGAGTAGAGGAGCATTATTTTTTCAAGAGTGATAATAGCTAGTTGAAGAGGAGATGCATTTCTATATTGAGGAAAGTACTAGAGTTAAGAGATTGGCTAAATTAGTAAGGGTTATGAGAGAGAGTGAGACCAAGGTTAGTGATAGGATTGAAAAGATAGTGGAGTTAGATACGCTTGTGTGGAGGAGTGAGGATATAGCTAAGGCATTGGATTTTCTTGTGAGAGGGAGAGGCTATAGCTAAGGTATACCAACAAGGGAGTACAACTACTATGGAGACTTCGGAGAGGACCAAAATTGAGTTAGCCATTGTTAAGAGGACTCTAAACACTACCAAGACTCAATTACTAAGGGCTTATGAGGAAGCAAGTACTTGGCTTCAAGTGGAGAGCTTATGATACTCTTGGGCCTCTTTTCCAATGCATATGGGGACTCAAACTAATGATGATACTAGTAGGGTAGAATCTATGAGATATCCTCTTGCAGATATTGCATTGCATGTGGGGACTCAAACCACTTGTATAGCTAGAGTCATTAAGAGTTCTCAGACTAGTGGAATAGAGATGCATTCTCATGAGACTCATACTCCTTTCATAGCCTCTCAAGGTACAAAAATGGTGTGGGCTCTTATCATCAACCTAGGGAGGAGTTTTATTTTCACATAACTAATATAAAGATTGTGTCTTGGAGGCCATGCACTTCATATGATATTGCATACCTTCCTTGTTTGTAGGGTACTATTGAGGTGATATTGTGACCTCAAGAGAAGAAGATATCTTTGAGGGATAAGGTATATAGGCTTGGAGTTTTGATAGAGATGACAAGATTATCTAGAGTTTCCATATGTCATATCCTTTATCATACTAATGTGAGGAGGAAGATTCTAGTTTTGGATGTGTGATGTTTAGCCGACATGAGAGTTCTTACTCATATGATGTTCTTGGATTGGTGTGCATGGACTATGAGGAGAGGATAGAACTATTAAAACAATGAGTACTAATTTGTCAAATACTCTTAGCCTAGAGTTAGAGAGTTTATGGAGTATTGTGTGCCACACTTTGAGGTTATCATTTGGACTAGTGGCTCAAAAAGGGAGGTGTAGTAGCTATTATGTCCATGTGAGATATTTATTTCCTACCACTTGGTGTACACCTTGGCTCATGGCTCATGGCATACCTTGGTAAGAAGGATGGATTCTTGGACTAGTATTAAAGGTAATAGAGTGAGATCTTATAATAAAATTACATCTTTAGTTTTATCCATTAGAGATATGTGTATATATATATGATAATTATGCTCTACCTTATTGTAGAAACCACTCCCATGGTGTTCTCCATCATCTTAGATTTAGTCATATTGATAATCTAATACCTCATACACCTCATTAACATACCACCTTGTAGCTCCTCTAGATAGATTTAGAGTATCAATAGAGCTTGCTATTATGTTTTTGGAGGAGCAATAGACCTCCAATAGATTTAGGGACTAGTGTGTAGACCCTTATGATAGTTTAGCATTATGCTTTTGTGAGCATGCCACAAGAGGTCATGGATGTGGACATATAGCCTCTCTTTCTATGTTGCATCCTTTATTGAAGACTCAAAGATGCACTACTACATCATGGTATATAATCACGGGCATAGCCACATACTTGTACTTATTTTTGTACAGATGTACATATAAATGAGTGTACTTACATATATTTCATAAAATTATTATACACCTTATAAATATTCCTTGATTACTTATTATTTGGTTATTATCAAATGTCTTTTATGCTAGTGAATATGTTATTGCCTTGTATGCTAATGTTGTTATTGCCCTTTGTCTGCTTGAAAGAAGTAAAGAAGTCTCTAATTGCAACTTTATCACTTTTGTTTTGATATCCATACCAAATTATATAGATGGGGATGTTTCTATTACTACTCAATAGCATTAGCCGATTGTGATATTCCAAAATAGTTTTTAAAATATTTTGAATACAATAGGAGAGTACAATGAGAAAAGACTAGCACTTCATCTACACAAAGCTTTACATCAGACAAAATTCCTTCATTGATGCAATAATATAGTAGCTACAAGATAAGGCACATTCATATGCAAAGTAGAAGAAGAAGAAGTAAGTAAGTAATTTGTAAAGTGACAACAAAATAGCAATGTAGAAATTGACTCCAAGAATTTTGAAGAGTTTGCAAGTAGTTCTAAACAAGATAAGACAAGAGTAATCAAAAGATGATGACCAAGCATTGTAGACCATGCAAGCTTGGTTGATGATGTAGGCTGTATAGAATGAAAAATGTATCAATTCAACATTCTGAGTAACAAGAAGAGTTGATTGCATAATGATAACATTCTGCAATGGCATCGAGGATCTTCACCTTTATGGTTGATAGATAGCATTACAATGAACTATAACTTCTCAAATTCCATTCTATTTAGCAATGCACAATCCTTGATAAGAATCATTATTAGCAAATGCATAATCCTTGGTGAGAATCAACTATAGAGGGCATACGAGAACTTCAAGTATTGGAAAGTGTTGTCCACCCATGAGAAACAAGAAAATGATAACTAAATTCATAACCAAGAATAGCCAAGGTTATTAGGAATTCAACCATTCAACTTTACCTTGAGCTTAGGAAACAACATTATAGCAAGATCAACATAAAATGCATAATGATACATTTTATTGTATATGTATATCAATTTGGTGAATTTTTGGTGAGCACATGATCTCATAAGATGATAATTTGGTGTACAACTTTTCCTCTACATCTCATTCTTGTCTTTATCCTCAAAGTTGTAATCCTTTACATCTCATTCTCATCTTTATCCTCTAATTTATAATTTGGATTAGGGAGTTTAGGATCTATAATAACATAGCTACTACTACTACCCATGCCATATGGATGTAAATCTATCTTTGGCAATATTGTAATTATACTCTTTATCTCATTAAGATCTTCTCTACCTTAGATGATTCAAGAGTTATAAAATAAAGTCATTTTTTATTTGGCATTCCTCGCCTTGATATAGAGTTTCTCCATTTTAGACCTTGTTTTTGTAAAAAATATTTGCTTTGATTCCACCTTCATCTTCTTGACTTTAACAAGATACTTATGTTTCTCCACTTTTGTAAACTTTTGAGCCTTTATATCTTCTATCTTATATCTCTCTCAAGGTTCTACTAATTCATAGTTCCATTTACTATGGGTTGCTAAATATTATGTCAAAGTAGCCAATGTAAGAGTCATTTGTGCATTCAATCTGGATATCTCTCTTCTCTTGTGATTCACTTTCTCCTTCTTGAGATGCAATCTCCTTCTTTGGTCTTTTGATCTCCTCTGATGGTGGAGCTCTATCTTTTAGTATTATTGAAAATCTTCCTGCTCGGCTCTCCTCTTTGAGCCCATCATGAAAATCTAGCCCTTGAGTACTTGGCACTATGAAAGGAATTGAATACACGTCATACTCAAGAAAATCCTCCACCATTTATTCTTCTTTGGCTCCATTCTCCCCACCAATGAGTGTGCCTTTTTCTCCTCAATTTTATGCACTACTTGAACATCATCTCCATCTCCAATAGTTTCTACAACACCACCACCAATACTAATTAGTGCAAGAATAGATCTATTTTCATAATTTCCAAACCTCAAATCCATGTGGTAAAAAATAAACAAATATGATTTAACTTATTTGCTATTGTTCTCCATCCTTGTTTAAACTCCTTGACAATAAGTCGTCATCCAGTACTCTTTGTTTTCCATGCCTTTACTTCCTTGTAAGATTTTATATATCTTGTTTACTTCTTGTGCAATTTGTCTTACATGAAATTAGTTGGAAATCCCTTCCCATGGTACACCAAATTGATGGCCATTAATCAAACATAGTCATATGTTGAACATGTTTGCTGCAATTGGAACCATGAATTTGACTGAAATGCACTTCTTGATCCAAGTAATCTAGGATTATGCATAATGAAGACAAATTATGCAAATATGTCTTCCTTTCTCTTCACACTTTTAGCTTTGTTCCCCTCTAATACCATCTTCAATAACTCTTGGAATTTTTGTGATGCTTGTGACTCGAGAGATGATGGAGCTATCAACTCTAGAGCTTGAATGATGAGTGAATTGTATAGTGCTTGAGAATTGGTAGTTGTCATTGAATAAAATAAGCAAAGCAATAGAATTTCCATTGCTCAAATTAAAATTATCCATTGCAATAGACACCCTACAAAATACAAAAGGTCATGTGTGCACTACTCTCTTCTAAATGATTCTTGCCACACAAATACTAGTGACGTAGATTTCTTGAATAGTCTCACTAGTGGTCTTTTATTCTCAGTCTAAAATTTGAAAAAATTTGAATCATTGCCAAACAAATTCAAACCTTGAGATGAAAAAAATATTCAAAGAGTAAAATTTAAATTTTGGATTTCAAATACCAATTAACGTGGAACCAAAATAAGGTTCCACAACTTCTTGTTGAACTTTTTTCGTGTCAATACTTGAATTGAACTGACAATTGATATTGGAATTGAATAATACACTGATTATCGCCTAATCTTTGTCACGATTTCACCGATGAAATCAATGATCGGGCTGTCCATAAATGTTACTAACTGGAACTCATCCATGTAGCAATTTCGACATATGTATCTCAATTTAGTGGAGCATCAAGCTATACTCGGTTCACTTCTTACAACTTTCCATAAATTCTTTTCGGGATGTAACCAAGCCACCCGTAAATACCCGCCACTTTTGAATCTGAAACCCCAACAGAGTATTCAACACTTGAAAGTCCTATCATTTAGGAACTCGGTTTCAGCTGAGAAGGCTTACACTTATAGAGTAACTGCTCCTCCGAGGTAGTATGTATGCAGCTCTACGTGCAGCACCTGAAGTCCATCGATAATTGGTCACAATTTCGTTAGATTCACACATGCTGCGCAATTCGTTTCTTAATGTGAACTTCCTCGCCAGCAGCTAACCATCAGCATGCGTTTCTCACCTTTGTGTGGCGATGAACAACTGATCGAACCAAAACTGATAATGCAGCAGAATTATGTACAACAGTACCGATCGTGCATGGATAACTCGAACTGTACAGTGACAACTCCAGGAGACTGAAGGCAGAAACTAGAATCAGTATCAAACGAACTGAATGCTGTGGAAATGAGCAGAAGCCATTAAGTGCATCCAGAACCCACTAAGTGCATATGAAACGGAGATGTAATACAAGAAAGAAAGGCGACCGCGTAGGAAAAACGAAGGATGGGAAGACCCCATCAAGCCGCACAAGCGAGAGACAAAAAAGGTAACATGGGGCTAAGCCCCAATAGAGTCTATGTAATATAAGTATGATATGGAAATATAAGCATGATATGTGCAAATGGAAATGAATAAAAACTCCGGAAATGGAGATCCAAGTGAATCTAACAAAACAAATGTAAGTCAAATAAAGAATCCTGTGTGATATCTAGTTGCAACAAAGTTGACATGAGTTCACTGAATTTATGAACATCAAGTTGCCCAAATGTTGACATGACTCCTGCGATTATTAGATAGACTGTCATGATTTCTTGAACAGAAACACTACCATTTAATACAATCGAGTCCAGGTCTACCTCAGGACAACCAACGAGCATCTCTCGCGTGAAAGTAGGAACCTGCTAAATTGCCGCGATGTACCTGTGTTCCGAAACTCCGAAGCAAGTTATCGACCAATCGGAACAGTTATCTCAATTTCAAGTGTGCGCGAAACCGCAAACGTGATCTGGATTACAGGTGCTGCAGAAAAGGAAATGCTGTAGAAGTAGAGTAATCCCAACTCTATAAATACATGGAAACTGGCATCTCTAGCAGTGAAAGACAGGATGAACATCTCTGAAAGACAAATCAGGCCGCCGTAATTACAGAAAAATAAGTCCAAAGAAGAAAGGAAGATCTCTAGGATAGTCCATATGCAAAAGGATGGATCGGAGGTCGAAATATAGACCTTGTAAAGAGGCACATGGCCAGCGAGTCCGTGAAAAGAAGCGTCAAATAGTGCCACTATTGCTTGCTACAATAGCAAGGACTGCGGCAGAACCATCTTGAAGTCTGTACTCCCAGACAGCAAATTTCGTTCTCAAGAAGCCCATTGGTCTTGAGGTTCAATTGTCACCAAGGAATTCAAAACTTAGCGGCAAATAGTGTCACTACTTTCTCGCTACTATAGCAGCGGGAATTTCGTAATGTCTGTTCTTGTAGACCACAAAATGCTTCATAAAAGAGCCAATTCGTCTCGAGGTTTCTTCCTCTCATTGAAAATGAAACCGTGATGCAAACCCTAATGATTCGGTCCACAAAATATTTGATCGAAAATTTTGGCGCGGTTCGTTCTCCGTTGGAATTTCGTGAAGGCTGTGGAAAAATTGGTTGGTGGGTGTTGTTGGAAGAGAATGGACATAATCGCACTTCAAATTTCCGCCCTCGTCGTCACTATGATGAGGTTTCTGTTGTTTATCGCCCTCCATTTGGACCTGTGAAGGAGTTTGTGGGCAAATGTGCAACGTTTGATTATTGCTGCTGCTGTCGAGATGGACGGATGAAGAATTAAGTTCGGAATTTGACGATAAAATCGGGCGCGAAGAGGCAAATTGGCAACTATGAGGATTTTCGAGATCTGCCAGAGGGCCAGAGAAGTGCTCTGGTTTTGGCGTCAGATGCTCGGTACTACTACATGCTCTATCTTTTCCTCGTGAGGATTTTGACTGTTGACTGCTAGATGTTGCGTAGTTGTAAATTGCCGAGCTGGATTTGTCAGCTCTCAGACGCGTCATGATTCTCCTGTCGCTAAAAGTTGAGCTCAAGTACCAGGACAGCGAGGTTTTGTGTGACTGAAGTACTAAAATGGCCTCGATGGAAAGACGTGTCCTCACTCTGAGAAGCTTTTGATTGTACGTGGAGCTCCAATTGCAATCCGAGCGTAATTTCTGCTTTGATTCTGCAGCTCGCGGAATTGGAATCGAAAGTACAGAATACTCTATTGAAACACCTAGTAATGTTCTTGACCACGGTATTGTGGTGCTTAGTTTGAAAGGCCTTTTACGTTCAGGCTTCCACCAACGCATGATCGAAACTCTTCCTTTACGTCAAAGACCATCAGAAAATGATTATACTTCACGGGAGATTGGCGATTTTCGATCTGGAAGGATAAGAAAAAGTAATCGCAGAGAGAGGGGAGGTGGGGGGGGGGGGGGGGGGGGGGGGGGGGGGGCGGGGGGGGTCCAAGGCTTTGGGAGTTGGGTGATATTTACAAGTCAATCAATTTTGGTGCTAGTATTATTTTAAGCTCAACTCACTTTGTTGGATCCCTTGTAAGTTTTTTTGGTTGTGACTTTGCGGGACTTGGGTTCTTTTCGCTTTAGACTGTGGAATTCTTAGGCAAAACGCGTTATTGGTTCCTTTAGATATCGGTAGCGGCCATGATGTCAGCCTTTGAAGGTATCCCGATCCTTTCCATCACTCGGTATGCCTCCTATACCAGTATGCATTGATTCAAAGATAGCACGCACGTCAAAGTGATCAAATAGGAACTGCAACAGGGCCCAGGTTGAGACCTGGGCCCTCTTCCTAGGATGTGTATCTATCTTATCCACAAGCGATCTTTGCTGAATTTGACCACCTCCGTTGTCAACTTTTCACTTGTGGGGTATGAACCTAGGGAAACTTAGTAACCTCTTGTTGTCCATGCTACTCTATCACGTCTATTAGCGAACTAATCTTCTTCAAAATAGTTTTCATCTTTATTTTCGTAGGGACATATCGTTGAGACTGACAGGTCGATTGAATTATCTTAATGCATCTGGTCCAGGAGGGGAGTTGACATCTAAACGGAGGTTGATTAGGTGAATCTTATATCGTAGACCTGGGAATCTTAACCTCAGATTCTTTTAACAATGATGCTTTTGGTGTTCTGTCCTATCTCTAACACTAATAAACGAGTGGCTATTTTTTTATTTGTGTTCTGCCGTGCTTGAGACTAGCTGGTTTCGATATCCAACCTTGTAGGTATGAGGGGGAAGATCTAGGAATTTTGATGATACAAATTTAACACTTAACCCTTTCGGTTGTACACTCTTTATGTGCTCACTGGGACGAAGAATGAGTCTCCGCTTTAAGCTTTTGGAGATCCTGGGAGTGCCACCACGATGCTGTGACTCACGATCTTTCCGTTTACCGACTGCAGACACAAATAGTGCATCCAGTTTGAACTAGGTTGGTGCATCCCAGGAGATTTGGGTATTTTAAGGGACGTTGTACGAGCAGGAAGGTCGAAGAATAAGTGGGTATTCGCCTAGGTTTTGCAGGAAAATCTTCATATGTGAAGTAGTGTAACTAATAGACAATTTTTGTGGAGATTTTTCCTCGTTCTCAACACAAGCTGGACTTGTATGTGTTTCAAGTCATAACCTTCTGGGCCACAGGCCGCGCTCGCTGGATGGATGGTGGCAGAAGCAGGGCTTGAGAGCAGAAAGAGCACAATGCTGCTCTAGAGAAAGAAGGGAAGTGTTTCATTCATTTAAATGCCTAACTTTCAGATGTTTTTACTACACCATACGAGAGATAAGAGTATGGGAATTCATTGTCAGGCATCTGAACGCAGGGAACAACTCCACTGCAATTAACTTTGTAATCTGAGACCAGACACTACACAATTAAGATCAAAGCATTACATCCCCTTGCCTCAAGTTTTACTGCTCAGAGGATTATATTAGTAGCTGTTGATGATAATCTGTTTTCCCACATCAAGGGATAACCAACTGTCTCTCGACTCTGGCTTGCAATTGCACTTCTTTTCGCTTACTTCCAAGGTAAGTTCATTACTTAGTGGGATATCTTCATACGGACACATGAATCTTTTGAAACTTGAACTTGGAGTTCACCTCTCAGTCTCGCTACTTGTCCTCTTTGACCTGTCTATTCATGAGAACCTTCTGATGAAGATCCTAGGGAGAGAATATAGTGTCTGTGATCTGATTTCTTCCGCTGAAATACTAGCTTTTATTGAAAGCGCATTCAAAAACAAGTGTAGTTGAGTGCCGCTGTTGTCAGTCATTCGTGGATGAATATCTTGGACCACAGTCAAGTTTGATATCTCTTCTGTATCTTCTTTATTCTTGTTGCATGATCTGCAAAACATTAGACTCACAGAACTTACCGGTAAAGATTAGCTTTCAACTGATGTGACAGCTAATTTTTACCATAGGGTGTATATCTGCTGACACTGATCAAAATTAGTCTGTAGCCAGGAGCATAGGTGTCAACCATTGCATACAGTCGTGGTGATCGATTACGTATATTTTCACCAGCTTATGAGCCAACTAGACGGACTGCCTAGCATTTAGCGTATCCAGATTTCTTGCAACTCTGTACTTATTGATCAGAACTGAGATCCAATGCATCGTCATCCTCTCTATGGAGTAGCCAGATACTTACGGTGTCCTGAGATTCAACCTGCTTTCTCCAGATTGGTAAGCCCGTTCTGGTGAAATAATGGCGGACTTCTTCAAGGAAAAATCATTCAAACTGCAGGAAGCTTTACCTCGGTTGTCCTATTAACGGGTTCACTTCTTAGAGGACGTAAGCATATATTTGTAACGATACAGGTAACGTCTGTTTCAGCTCCTTCAGTGGAACGCCTGAAATTGCATAGTCAAGTACCTTGAGTTCCGTTGTCATAGTGCTGCTTAAGTTCGTTCTAGGAGAGAGGATTTGTCCTGGACGCTGGCTGCTGACACTGTGCACGTATTCATATGAGATGCTTACACTTTTACAGATCACAATCTCCCTGTGCCATGTCCATTTACGCGCTTACACTGCCCATCTTTTGTGAGGTCGAGCATTTTAGAAAGTAATGTTTCTCATGCAATCCTCATCACGTGGTAGCTTTCAGTATCTCGTGGGTGGAGTCCCTTGGATGGTCTTGAAATGAACTTAGATATTTCAATACGAAATATTGTCACGTCTGTGGATATAAAGCCAAGAGACGCGTAGTCCTTCGACTACCTAAGAGCTAGTCCCCCCTCCCCTGCAACCTCCTAGAGTTCTTACCTTTTATGTGGGTGCTGTGAATAGAATTTCAACTGCCCACCATGTCTCCAGGATTGTATCTGATTGCAATCTCCTGCTCTTCCTACTCAGTCCTCCCCTCACATATTTTAAAACTGCATCTTGAACTGTAGACGTCTGAACAGCTTTTCTCTTGGGAAACTGAAGGCGTGAAGGCTTGGTTTGTCTGATTCTTATGGGCTTGTGCACGATCTAATCCTGATCTTTGGAGTTGTTTACGCGCCTCTCGTGAACTATTCAGTGTTACTGCAGGTTTACTACCTCTTCTAAATGTTGGGTAATCAGTTGGCACCATCGTAGTTACAATTGATTGCAGGATGGATGCTCTTTCGAGTAGTTGCGCAGTCTTTTTGTTTCTTATCTCACAGTTGATCTTTTCTGCGGTCTTCTGATCGAGGCAGACAATGATATCTCGGCTCCTTGGTAGTGTATTTTCAATATATTGAGGGATGGTATCTATTAAGGTAGTTAGATAAAATAAGTTGAAATCATCTTACACATTAATTCACCAAGGACTATGAACTAATGAGAAGAGCCGCTTTCTGTGTGTTGTCCAGCGAGCTTCTCTCGTAGGGTTAACTTCTGTGCATTGCAATCAAACTGATGATAACTTGCGTGATTGTAAACTTCTAACAACGGGCCGTGGTAGTCATTGTATTCTCCACAACTAACAAGCTTTAGGAGGGGAGCTGATAGGCAAGATCGTGATCTTATGGGTCACTCTGGCGCAATTTCCGCTGGAATATCTGGTCAGCTTCATACATTTTAATACACTGACGTGCATCATGCAATCTCTTAGGCGAAGGGGTTTCATTCTAGATTGCTGCGTTTTGGACGAAGGACTCCCAAGTTGTTTTGGAGTCCTCTCCTTGATAATTTGCGGGCAGTTCTTTTACAACGTGTAGACGGGGTATCGAACTTGTTTAGAGACTTCTAGGGCATGGCTCAAGTATGGACTATCCTTTACGCGTCGCTCTCATGAGAGCGACGCGTAAAGGATAGTCCATAGGATGAAGGGCACCAACACCAACTATATGAGATTATCCTGCCGATGTCAGTCCTATTATGAGTACCTAGTCAACATATATACGGAGATTCGTATGTGGATTGATGCCATACAAGGTTTGGATTTAAGGCCTACATACTGAACTGAGAAAAGTTTCCTCCTGTAACATGCAGCACCTTTTGCTTCCACTGATTTCCCGAGCAGAGGTTGACCACAATTCAGCTTGTCGAAGAAGCGCACTTTCACGACATGGATCTCGCGCGGGCGGAGAATAAATATCTTTTTTTCCGTGGGGGCTATTTATCGAGTTTAGGGTCTAAGCGTTTATTGAATAACCTTGTTTGTGGACCATCAGAAGTTTCTTCTTTCTTTTGTAGGCCTCTCGAAGTTTTGAAGAGATAAAATCACGCTTGATTAAAAACCACAAAGTGAAGTACTTGATGGACAACTCACGGTCCTCTCCTGCAACCTCTACCCTCAAGACCTGGACTCATCATGTTCGCTTGTACACTTCAGAAAAGCTACCTATCGTCATAACTGCTAGATTCCAAACTAAAAGGATATATTCCCATGGGCTGGAGCGAGTGAAAGTAAGTGCACGAAATGCTTCTTGTCGGCTTAGACCATGTAATTCTCCGCCATCTGCTTACTGAAGGGAAGGAAGTGGCAGGAAGGTGAGAGGTCACGGTCCTATTGAGTGAGATAGTCTCCTGTTCATGACATTTACCACAAAGACTACCACCGCTTGCCTTTTGCCGGGCCCCATACCAGACCCCTTTCATCACGAGGATAGTTCTTCAAGGCTGCGAGGGAAGTTGTTGATATTATCTGCTTGCATGTCACCCAACGTTCTTATTATTTGTAAAGAGAAATTAAGTTATAGCTTGCAGGTATTTTCATCTTTCGTTTCAGCTTCGAGACCACGTAGACTTCCAACTTTGTTGCGATTTAAGTCCTAGACTACGTAGAGTTACAATCTTGTCTGAGTTTTAGTCCTCGATATATGACGCCTTTGATAGATGGGGCTTTCACCTGAGTCGATCGATTTTTAACTAGAAGATCTACTTGCAGGATGGAAGACGTTTCCAAGAGCTGAGAAACCGGCATTAATCAGACCCCACCTGCCTCAACATCCTGTTGTGCGCAAGGGTGTCCAAAGTACTAAATGTGACAGTTCGTATCAAACATGTAAGCTTTTTGGGTGGTGGAGTGATATGTTTATGGGTAGAAAGTTCAGTTGTTGGCAGTCGAAGTCCAGATAACTGCGTTTAGCGGTGACAACAGCTATGTATGAAGTTCACGGATATGGAAAAGTTGCTGGAACCGCCATGTACAGCTACCTTTACTGCACGATGATCGCCGAAGAGGCAGAAGTGTTACTGAGAGCTCTTCTCTTCTAAGACGTTTGTTCTCTGAACCTTTTAACATGATACTGTATCCAATACGAATCATTGCAGACGGGTCTGTTGATTGCACGCCTATGACCTCTTACCTGTCAGCTTCAATTGCAACAGCGCTGTACACTCAGCAGTAGCAAGTGGAGGTCTATTTCCGTGAGGAAATGTACAAGAAGAAATGAGAGAAAGTCAAGCCTGAAGAAGAAAAGTCAGTTTACTCTCTCCCTCGGAAAATTAGAGAGTGCATATCAAGTGCTTGCAGCGATGACCGAGTTCTGAACCCCGATCCCCATTCTCAATACATCTGCCGCTCCATACGCTTTTTGTGTTTTATCCATCTATTTCTGTCTACTCTCCCCCGGGAAATTGACTCTGACCATCAGTTCCTGCAAAGAATGACTGAGTTTCTAGACGACAACCATGCACATCCCTAATCTCCAAAACAGCTGTTGTCAATACACATTGTGAGAAGCAATACTTTCGTGGCGGACGATAAAGTTTAGTCTTCTCAGAAAATTGAGACTGGCCATCAGATTCCAGCAGCGAATGGTTGATTATCCCCAAGAACATCTTGTCCCGCATTTGTGAGCCGAATTGTTCTTCCGGTTGAACTATCACTATAAATGCTAAACTATCAGTTTAACAGCCAATGTTGGTGGTAAAAACATCCCAATGTTGCTGTTGGTGTTGTGGTGATGGTGGTGGAACGATCCTATCTCGCACTAAACTCATCTACAGTTGGCACTTACAGTAGTTGTCTCTAGCAGAAACGACCGAGGAGGTGCTTCTTTTACAAATTAAGCTTCAGAAGAAAGTACGTCCGAAAATGGGACCGTGCACCTTGTCAACTGCCTGGAAAAATTTAGTATCCAAATTTCAAACAACAATCATCATGCCAGCTTAAAAGCAGCCGCAGAGCTACGGCACAGGACACCGGAATGTGGATAGTAAAGCAACCTCGTGGGCTGACCAGGAACCGAAATCTATATAGGGAAAAAGGAGAGTGCAATACACGAACCTTTTTTTAGAATCTTCACTAACATGCGATCATCATCATCATTGACTAAAGATACTGCCAAATGACACAATGGGTTGAGTTCGTGCGAGCGAGAGAGTACATGGCAAGGTCCTTACTGTAGAATGCAGCAGGAAATTTGTCCCCGTCCGCGACTTCAACAAGAAAGATCTTGCAAGTTGAGCTTAATTCTAATGGTGGACTAGGTAGCGATTCACCATCAGCAATCATAATAATAATACAGTGGCAAGTACTTTCAAATTTATATGCATCTATAATATTTATAGATGCACTTTGGATAACAACTTACTTACTTCTAGTCAACCATTTTGCTGTCTGTAAAAACTTGTTTTGTTTCACATCAGATCTGGAGGTTTACTGTGGATCATTCCCCTCCTCTCCCCAGCAGACCTGGAGTATATTCAGGTTGAAGGAAATAGGGATCTCTTGGCTTTTAGGCTTGTCATCCACATAAGGGAGAAACAAAGGAAGAAGGCCTAGGAAAGTGGACGTCTCCCTACAAAGCTCAGTTTGCAGAATAGAATTATTTTTATGTGATTTTTGTGATTATCCCAAATTTAGTTAGTTACAATAAATATGCAAACCTCACGCTTTGTTTATTATAAGGCTCACTTTTCTTGTTTTATCTAAGTCTATACGGGTTACACGAGTTTGAAGAAGAGATATTTACGCAATTTCTTTGATGCATCTCTATGTCACATGTCTTAACTATGGTTTTAACTTCTACACGGGGATTGTTGAAGATATCAGCGCAAGCTTGAATCCAAATTGGATGTCATTTCCGAACAAATTTAAACTTGGTCTATCACTCGTCCTGGTAGTATACTATGAAGGAATACCACATTTCACTACGGTTTTAGTATTTACCAAGTTCTCCCTTACCTTATGTTTTAGCCGCTTGCTTTCTTGTCCATTTTTTCTTTATCCCTCGTGATGATAAAAAAAAAAAACCTCCCTGCTACTTGTGTTGATCCTTTTGTAGCTGAATGCATGGATTTGTAAATCCATGCATTTTTTCCTCTATGGAAACAGCATTTGTCAAAATTTACATAACAAAATTTTCAGTATTCTTCAATTTCTGTTATTCAGCTTGGCTAAATTCAAAAGCAAGATTCATAAAGTCACATAATATAATATATCAATATTTTTTAATCTCATAAGTTACTAAGTTATCAGATCTGAAACTTTTGATATGTTGTGCATAAGTCCATAACAAAGATATTTATGTTTTTGTAAAATAGTTCTTTTTGTAATGAAAATTGTATAATAGCACCTTAGATGAAACCTGAATGTTATATTGAGTTCCTAGATATCCCTTCTGGATCCATAAACAATATTTCTAAATACTTTTTCATATTTGAACTTGATATCTTATTACTACCTTAACAAGAGAGTTATCAAATTGATTTGGAATTTGATTCACTTTTTTTTATATTTTAATTAAATTTTTGTTTCTATTTCCAAATTAAAATATTTCGAAACTCGCAGTTTTTTGAAAAACTCATGTATTATTTGTTTTTATGTTGGTTACAAAAATATGGGAATTTTTATTTTTAAATTAAATTAAATTAAATTAAACATTTTAAATCAATATTTTATACAATTAATAGTAAAATGCATATTCTTTGACTTTTACTTTGTCTTCCTTGAATCTAAAACTTCTCCATTGATCAAATTGAGTTCTAAATCATGAATAATATATAAGTTTTACCTTTGTATCATTTCAAGTTTCCAAACATTAGAACCTAATCTGAAACTACAAATTTTGAAATATCCTAACTCAGAATTATAGAAGATAAGATGAATGCAACTATAATGAGGAAGAAGACTTCAATTAGAATTTAGTTTGTAAATTTGAGCATAAAGGAGTATGTGAAGGTATTGTCAAGGTACTTTAAAAAAATTATAAGACACAACATGATTTTTTATATCAATAATCTTCTTGACAACTTTGAATATTAAGCGATTGAGTTTTGTATTCTCATAAATAAGAATATAAAGAGTAGAAGAATGGGGACATAAAATGACATAAGGTAATGAATAGACTGCTATGAATCAAGTGGCCTTACTAAAATTTACGAAAGAAAGGATAATCAAAATCAAATGGATATTTACTCATTTAAAGTTGTTATAAGCAAAATTTCCAACTAGAGCAATAGTATCCTTATAGATTTGATGAAAAATTACAGATATATCAAGCATGTCTTTAAAAGTACAATTGCTTTATTCAATTTGATCATCTAGTTGGGGTGGTGAATAATGGATGTGGCTATTTTGATACCTAGAATTCTAAACAATGCTTTCCAAAAATTACCAATGAGTTGTGCATTGTTAGTAGATATAAGATCTATTGGGAGATTATGATGATAGAATTTAATATTAAAATAGAGCTTGGTAAATTATAGAACATCAATTGTTTAAGCTATGTGAAAAAAGTAGATTTTCACACTCATTTTATCCATAAAAATAACAACATATGTAGAAAGTATACTTTTTTTGCTTTAGAATAACAATCTATTCTTGATACAAAACAAAGTATACTCACTTCATGATAACTTTGGTCTTAGTTAGAAAAAAAACCTCTTGACATAGTTTATTAGTACTTTGACTTATATTCCTCTTTTTTTGCCAATATAGATATTAAAATAATTGATTTTTTTGAATTTACTTGTAATACAGCCAAAAGGGAAATATATCTAGAACAATGTAAAATTTCCATATTTATTCTCAAACTTTATATCATATTCACATAGATGCTCCAAATATTATTGATGCTTTCAGATTGTGTTTCATACAACAATAGCTAGCTCATAGTTTGTACTTATGATCAAAAGCTTTCTAAATTAAACAATTTCAGATCTCAGTAACATACAATTGAGTTTCTTACATCAATGGCTAGCTTGTGGTTTGTATGTATAATAATAAGCTTATCCAAAATAAGAAATTCCATATCTTGTGTGCCATAAATATTTCTTCACACTCAAAAGTATAGCAATCTTTGCAAAATATACCTATTTGAAGCAGAGGTTGTGGAATAGAATCTTGAAACGCTATAAATATGACTATGAGAGTTAAGCTTCAAAGCAAGAAATTATGGAATTTTTCTTGGACAAATTATGCAATTAGATCCTTATAATTGAATTTATTAGTTCATTTTTCAAATGAAAGTTAATAGCTAACCATAGTTTAGGTGACCACATATTTAATATATATAATCTTTAGAGAAAACTGATTTTTGTAGTTACAGTAGGTTTTAGATAAGATAAATAAGAAGGTAAATTGCCACATAAAAAGAAATAAGATCCTAGAAGTTTATTTTTGGTATATGCGATGAACTTGTGTATGCTCCATTGTTGATAGAGTATAATTCTATTTGTATAACAAAGAGCAGTATTCCAAACAAGACTTAATTCAAGATGACACAATTCAAGGTAATTATTCCAAGTATCCCTTGTGAATTTTTCTGACCATGTGTATGCCAATGTATGTATTTTAATGATTTAGCCATTTGTGAAGCTCAACATGTGATAATATGCCAAAGTAATCAAATTATGCATCCATTATGCTTTCTTAAGCATTTATATGAACCTCCATTCCCTTTCCTCTGAATATGTAAGGAGGCAGTACTACTAAGATGAGGATAATTCTAATATCTTAGCTATATATAGGATTTCATTGACCTTAAACTAAAGGACTCAAGCTTTGAATATGTATCATAATTAAATAAATAACATTTATGCAATAAAGAAAGCAAAGACTTTAACAAATAACCAAAGTTAAATTTTTGGTTTCAAAATTATAAATTTTTTTTATTGTATTGTCAGCTTAATAGGTTGATCTTCTCTATGACCTCACCTTAGGGAAGAAATCATGTTGATAGAACAATTTGGAATCTTGATGTTCAGTCTTTGCACATCAAAATAGACCATAAATAAGTATTACTGCATTTCACAAAGTTGTATAAGATACATCGTTGTTGGTTGCAATGAGGTACATCTCTATAATTAGATTAAGCAAGGTTTAAGATTTGTTTACATGCACAAAATCAAAACTCAAGACATCAAGATCATAATTTTATATTAGGACATGCAATCAAGGTAATAGTTGGGGAGGTTTCTACTCATATGACCTGGTAGTTCATATTAGACCATTGCTGCAAAGGACGATGGATGGATATCTGGAAGCGAGGAACATATTATTTAGTGAGAGACAGAATCCATTAAACAACTATAAGATTCAAAGAATTAAATTAAAAACAAGTAATAAGGCAACTCAGAAAGACACCTATCAAAGAGAAAAAAAGAGATCATGGTCATAATTTTATTAGGAACATGAAATTAAGGTAATAGTTGTGAGTGTGAATCTCATTAAAAAAAGTAAATAAGACAAATCAAAAAGACACGTATCAAGGAGGAAGAAAAACATCAAAGGTTAATTAGGAATTAGAAGAATGTAATAGCACTAGTGAACTACTAAAAATAACAGTAAGATCAAGAAATAGTGGATACAAAAATAGTCCAAATAAAAAATGAAAGGAGTCAGAGTTATGGTTGTGTTTAAAGATTTTCTGAACGAGACAATGATCTTCACATAAAAGGTATAAAATATCTATGCCATAGATTCAGATACTTGATTCGCATAATAGTGCTTCAAGACAATTCCATTATTACAAGTACGTTTGATCCCTATTGATAGCCGGCCTGCTAATGTGTAAAAAGTGTTCTTAAGAAAGCTTGTGTAAGGGGATATGATGAGATAATTCAAATTGCATCCAATGATAGCCGGTGTCTCCAGCTTCTAGGTTACTATGGTGCGAGTGGTCATAGTATGATTCGTAGTGCATTGAGAGTTTCATGTTTCATGCTTAGTTACATATCTAGTGTTGACCCTGTAAAATGGGAAATATTTTATAGTTAGTATGCTTTTTTAAATGGTAATTTAGTTTGAAAAAATCTACTACTCAACTTCTATTAAATTTCATATTAGTCATCAGGCATAATAACATATTTGGAATATATTTTGATGTAAATTTAAAAAGGATTTCCATGAAGTGAGTAGATAACAAAAATTATTTTTTTCCTTATGGTACTCTTATCTTTTACTAGATACAAGACGGCTATAGTGAATTTTGTTTATGGTTATTAGAAAGAAGGGTTGGATCTATTTTTGCTTTGAATTTGGTATACAATCAATAAATAAATGATTACTTCAACTTGAACAAGAAGTTGTGAAAATCATTAACTTTCTCCATAAATTATAGAAATTGAGAAATATATCTCTATATATTCACTCAAATCTTTATCGGATATAAATTGCATTAGAATTTTAACGATTGATATACAGAAATATGCATATAAATCCGTTATAGAATATGAATGATAAATCAGATATATTTATTTTATAGAATAATTAAGTTTTATGATAGAAAAGTAACAAGATCTTAAAAGTTTGTATGGATTTGATAGAGATACGAAATAACAACTAAAACAGAACAATAAAATAGATACGAGACTAAGATGATTTTTGGTGAATTTCAGGATTAATATGAAGAATCATAATACATTTCCTTCCTGCAGTAGCTTTATTTGGGTGGGGTACAATTTTATAAAGAGTAGGTAGTTATGTAGAAATTACTCGTATTGAGCCTCTCCTAGCATTTTTCTCTAATCTTCTCTCAACTTACGACCAAATCTTCTCATTTGAATCACCGTAACTCAATTCACATCAGTTGCTTCAGAGACGGTAATAACATGGTGTCATCCTCTAGCTTAAAAAAACATGTTGGTCCCATCGGAATTGAATGACAGATCAGTCATCACTTTTTTTGGTGATTATCTGCCAAGCTATGATGGTGAACCAAGACTTTAATTATTACTGACCACTGTTCCCTTAAACTTGTGTATAATACTGTTTCTGACCTATAAAACAATCGTTATGTTCCTCAATAATGAAGGACGTTACTACTGTGCATATGGTATCCACAGTAACTCGGGAGTGCTTATATCAATGCTATTACTAGTTTGGTATGACTCAACTAGACTTGTTTATGTCAAATTTTATACCGCATTACATCATGAAGTTACAGTTGAGTATAATGAGATCGACTGACAAATTGTATTACACGAGGGAAAACATGAGGCACAAGGATTGGAGAAGACACAATAAGGCCAATGCTTCCCAAACACGAAAGAACAGGTTGACCAAAGTCGGCAAGCTTTATCCAATTTTATATATACAAGAATATTCAACTTAAAACCAAAGTCAATTTTCATTTGCGGTTGAACCTGGCAGTAATTTCAAGGAAATCTTCAAAGTTCTATAATGTCCGGTTAACGTACAGTAGTGGCCAAGTTGGAATAGATTATATTAAGCGTAATGGAGGGTTAGATAAATCAAGACATGGTCTGGGCAGCTCTTTCTCGTGCTTGAGTCTGAAAAATTTGAAACACCACTTTTTCTCGCGGCGATCCGTGGTCGCAATATTGTGATTGCTTTGTCAAAACCAGGGGAAATACGCTCGTGGTTTCGGTTAACACTGTCAAACTGTGCTTCTGTCGACGCGGACGGAGCGAGAACGGACGGAAGTTGGAAGCCTTGAAGGACATAAACAGGCAAGGATAAATGGCAGGTACGCGGCATGTGAAGGCCCACGGACGGGGAGTGTCAAATCTGGCCCGGTTATAATGAGTAACATGGACACAATTGTCGTCCCCGTTCAGAGGCACAATGTCAATACGAAGAGCGGATCAGTTCGACCGGTTTGTCTTTTTTGATTAATAATTAAATAACACAAATAAATAAATAAATAAGAAAAAAGAAAAAAAGATCGGACGACTTGTGAGTCGGGTCGTCAAGGAACCGTGGAAACTTTCATAGGCTTGCATCTGGACCGTGCAAACCATAACATCAGCTCTTTCTCGTGAGGGCTTGGTAATCAAGTCGTACGTCAACTCGTCCTGGCCCTCATTAAAGAACCTTCAAAGCAACTTTCACCTCACGACAGCCAGCATGACAGGCGCTTCCAAGAGCTGAATAAACGGTCTATTATATTATGCCGGTTACGAAATAAATAATTTCTAAAGCTGTTGCAAGTACTGTAGTAACGACAATATTTGGGCCTTGGCAAGTCCGCCGGACGGGTAGGCGACCGGCAATCAGACGGACGGCAGGCTGGTCTGCTATAAACCGCGTGAACGGGAACGGACGTCCCTGGCGACGGAATTTCCAATCACTGCCAACGTAGGAGTACGGGTGTGGTCTGACTCTTTGAAAGCTGTTGATCTTAATTATCGACGGTTCATAAGTACTGTATTGGGGTGGGAGTCGGAGACCTGGGGAGGGAAGCCTTATCTGGAGTGCGATGCAACTGTGGTTAAACTTACGATGACTGGGATTAAACTCAGGTCCCCGGTGACTGACGGTGTTCCTCAGATTGGGTACATCGGACTGAAAGGACGATGTGGGTGAAAGTCAGAGAGCTGGCCTACAATGTAACCTCGTAACCGGCCCCTGCCAGCTTCACTGGGGATTTGGGACCACCTTCTCCGGATCATTAATTTATCCGGAACCTCCAACCAAGCAAGAGGTAAAAGTCCACGTGCCAGTAAGCTTTATAGGATTCAACTGTCGGTTCCACAGAAACGCGGTATACTCCTCATAGCTTCTGGATAGCGTGCGAGACCCTTGTAATATGTCAGCCGGGACACAAAACCAGTTGGTACTGCCATTAGTTGTCCGGTAGCCCCTGACTGGAGTCTTGCTAGGTGATTCAACTGGGCTAGCTCAAATTCACCATGGCCTGGTCCGGTTAAGTTAGCATCCGGGGCTGGCAACATCTGACGCGATTGTGGTTACCTAGGGGTGCCTCATATTATAAACCCGAGGTCATCAGGGAGCGAGTTCAAAAACCGTATGCGGTGGGCCGAGTCCCATACACTTAGTAGTCCACCGCCCGCAACCCGGATGTGGACGGCGGAACGGCGGTGATCAAATCGGCGCCTCGTGAGCGGAGACCGGATGACCGATGTAGTGAACCAGAGGGAAAGCGCGGTCAGTAGAATGTGACCGGGTAACTGGCGACATGACGGATGAGGATGAAGGTAGGAGGGAAAAAAGAGAGGAGCGAGGAAAGGAAGACGACCATCGACAAGCGGCAGCAGCAGCAGCAGACAGCAGCTCGAGGAGGAAGAGGGAGCGAGGGAAGACGAGAGACGAGGGGAGGTATGGAAGGTGGATTCACGAAGGTTGAGCTGTTGTGAGAGATCGAACCAGAGGAAGTAGAAGGTGACAGCTAGGGTCGACGAAGTAGTCGATTGTGTGTGGTTCGGGGTTGAGGGTCGATCGATCACATGATCCGATTGGACCCGAAAAGCGTGCGGTGTGTATTTCTAGATTAGGACGTAGAAATTATTTCGGAGAAGTTTTGTTGCGAGCGAGGTTGAGGACGAGGAGGAGGAGGAAGGGAGACTACAGTTGAACAATACTCGTGGAATGAACTAGAGAGAGAGGACCGAACAGTCGGAAAGACTCGATAAGAGAAGCAGGCAACAGGCCAGCCAGCGGTGGCCAGGAGGAGCGCGTGTTGTTGTCTGTAAGTGTCGAAAGAAGTTCCATCAACCATACCGGAAGAGGAGAAAAGAGGAGTAGGAGGACGAGTCTTTTCATCGGTGTTTGTTAATCGCGGTCTGGTAGACCTGGTACTGGTGGAAGAGCGTTCTTAGAAAGAGATAAGGTTGCGGAACTGGGAGGAAAAGCGAAAAAAGGACCCAGCGTAAGGAAGGGAAGAGTTAAGGAAGGAAAGAACACCGGGCATGCGCAAGGAGGACGAAGATAGTAGTGGAGTTAGTGGTAGCACAGTTTGAGCATGGCGGAGAAGCCTGGCGAGTGAGTGAAGAAACAAGGTGAGATAGCGGGTCTGAAGATTGCGAGCAGCACAGATTAACGGCTTTCTTCTGCCTCGTCTTGCGCTACTATATTCGAACAACTTGCGTCCTTCTTCTTCTTCTTCGTTGTAACCATCTCAACTTCTGGTGGGATCTTATCGGGACCTGTTCTAACTCTTCCCCTTCCACGCGGCCAGGAATTGTTTGCTGCAGGTTTTTGCGGTTCTCCTGATACAAGCTGTCTCCAGATCTTTAGTCCTCCGTACATTCTTGAGCAACAGTCAACGCACGCCAAAAGCTGGCTCCGGGTAGCTAAACTCTTTATCAACCACGCGGCACATGTGGACCAGGATCCGAAAGTACGTTGAGTCTACCTGCAGCACTTTCATCGCCCCTCACTTCGATCTGGGGACGCTGGGGACGGATTAGAGTAGTGATTGTTGGGCCCTGTGTTTCAAACAGCGGTGGTCGTATATCTCTTCCGAGAGGGAAATTTGCTGCGGCACTCTCAATCGAAACACAGTTTCGCAGAGGCGAGGTGGCTTGGTCGAGATTCCTTTATCTCTTCGTACTTCAATGGGATCGCAGCTTCAGCACTAGCAGCTGTGACGCGACTCATTTGCTTTACAGGACCTGATCTCCAACTGAGGACGTCTGTAGAAGACCTTTGCGGCTTGCTTTGTGAGACTTCTTGCAAGGGACTCAACATGTCACCAAGAGCAGCTAACCTCCAAGGTCTGTATCGTTGTTGAGGTGCTCAGTTTTAAGCAGATAGGACAAGCAACTTGAGGACCTACTTGTTAGTACCTCGTTTGGCGCTGGGGGGTGCTGATTTCATGTAAGCTGCTAGTTGTCCGACCATGTCAGGGTGTTCAATGAATGTGTCATGCGATAAACTTTATTGTTGCTTATCAAAGTGGCGTCGGTGTTGACTTTCAGAATGATCAGGTCAGGACAGACGAGTCTAAAGCCGCCTGATTTGAAGACCTTGTAAGATGCAAGCTCTAACATCGATCTCATTGTAAGAGAAGTCAGGGTCTGGCTCCCAGCGGCAGTTGTGGTTGGGATCTGCTTCCGTCTCTCACGACGTTCAAGATTAAGAAACCAAGGCCCAGGCTCAGGTTGTGGATTGCAGGTCTTCCACGTACACAGGACATCATTAAGCCAGTTCGTAGTGTGTTCTCCAGGTTCTCTTCATCACTCCTAGGACGTGTGTTTAAAAAGTTTACCTTGATGCCCCTCAAAAGTATCATCCAGGAGATGAAGGGGGGCATCGGAAGCATATCAAGGCGTAGCTTCGATGTGAAATTCCCTCATCACAGTAGGGGCCGTTCCAGCAGTGTGGTGTTAGATGAAACGCACCTTAAGGTCGAGATCTCTCTGCAGCAGCAGAGCTGCTGGGCCAGTATGCCACCGGAGTTGCTGCGCGATGTGATACAGCGGGTGGAATCGAGCGAGAGTGCATGGCCCTGTCGCAAGCACGTCGTTGCCTGTGCATCCGTATGTAGTAGTTGGAGAGAAATAACCAAGGAGCTAGTGAAGACTCCCGAGCAGTCGGGAAAGTTGACATTTCCAATTTCGCTCAAGCAGGTGAGAGTCTTGGAGAATTTGACTCTCATTCCTATCTTGATCAACTGGATCCGTCTGAGAGCTTGTAGCTCGTTGAAGGTCATTCTGCTGACAGCTTAGGTTGAAGTGGCGCACCTACTGTTTGATGTTGCGGATGGCCAATAATGTGGGACAGCCAATTGTGTGCCAATAATTAACATATCCACATTGGCAAAGATTTTCTGGATATGTTAATTATATGAAGTTTCAATCCATCATGTTCTGGAAGTTTGAAAGGGAGTTACATCCTATGTAGCTTCATTTGTTTTTCT
Organism: Lunularia cruciata; assembly: GCA_948567375.1. NCBI lineage: Eukaryota > Viridiplantae > Streptophyta > Marchantiopsida > Lunulariales > Lunulariaceae > Lunularia > Lunularia cruciata. Next base: position 50,189,329 of record OX419759.1, read on the forward strand.
TCTAAACTGATGCGCAGGATGGTTGGACCTGGTGTGATTTGCACATAGCAGATGTAGAGGGCATGTTAAAGGTGTAGCCTTGTTCATGCTAGATGTACCGCATAATTGTGTGAACTTACTGGTAGGTTTTGGGTTCTGAAACTTCATTGATTATCGCTTTTCTGTTGCTATGGCAGCCTGGGCCACGGGACAGCACTGTCCAATGTTTCATAAGGCGTGATAGAACGACGTCTACATATCAGTTATACCTGGGGCTTCCACCAGGTACATTCCTCTAATGTGTTAGCGATCTGTCAATGCTGGTCATGTAGCTTGTTCCCCGCCATGGATTGGAGTTGCCGATGATCTATGCTTCATTTTTTATCACTCAGGTCATCTGGTTTATGTTTCTATCTATGACATGGACAGGGATGCTTTATTGCTTTCAATTTATCTCGTCGTTGTTCATTTCATCTCTTAATCTCCTTCTGTAGGTTTGTGCTAATTTTTCCTGAATCTACGATCACGGAATGTGCAGCTTCGATGGAGAATGGAAAGTTTCTCTTGGCTGCTCGAAAGTTTCGTCGCGCGACGAGCACGGACTACATTATTTCTTTGGATGCCGAAGATATGTCTCGAGGAAGCAACACATATGTTGGAAAGCTACGGTAAGCTTTCTAGCGGCAGTATTCTCGTATGCTCGCAGTCCTTTTTCTAGTATTACTACTACCATGAGCAAGATTTTGACCATTCTTTTGTTCTTCCGCGTGGCAGATCAAACTTCCTGGGTACTAAGTTCACTATCTATGACAGTCAACCCCCTCACAGCGGAGCCATTGCCTCCACCAACAGGGCTGGGAGACGCATTGGTTCCAAGCAAGTCTCTCCAAGGGTACCTGCAGGTAGTTATAATGTTGCTCATATAGCATATGAGTTAAATGTTCTAGGTACTAGGGGTCCAAGGCGGATGCAATGTACTCTCCACACCATACCCGCATCTGCCATGGAGCCGAATGGATCTGCTCCCACTCCAACTGAGTTTTCTACTAGTAGTATGAACGTCGATGATTCAATCGCACACTCCGGTTTTCTATCTTCTCCGAAGTCCAAGGCAGCAGTTGCAGACTGCAGTGCAGCCGACTGTGAATTCACAAGCGGGCTCCTTAACAAGGACGGACCTCTGGTGCTCAAGAACAAGGCTCCTCGATGGCATGAACAGCTCCAGTGCTGGTGTTTAAACTTCCGAGGTCGCGTGACAGTTGCGTCGGTAAAAAATTTTCAACTTGTTGCTGCCACTGAGCCTGCACAGACTACAGCCCAAAATCAAAGCGATCAAGATAAAGTGCTACTGCAGTTTGGTAAGATCGGGAAGGATATGTTTACTATGGACTATCGCTACCCCCTTTCTGCGTTCCAGGCATTTGCCATTTGTTTGAGCAGCTTTGATACCAAGCTGGCCTGCGAATGAGACATACGAGATGAGGGCAGGTATCAAAGTGGATTGCCTGTTTGCTTTTGCAAAGGTTTTTGTAAGTTCGGTATGATCTGCAGTAGCATACTGCATGGAGTTAGAGGAGTTGGGAGTTCTACCCAGCTTTGGGGTTCTGTCCTATTGAAGAGCTGAAACATGAGCTAGGCTGAAAAGAAAGCCATGTCACTCCAGTAAACCCAGCTCCCGCATAAACCCGGTGTTAAGGCTGAGGGCTTACTTGCTGCAGGCCACTGGGTGCAAAGTTGGGTATGTGGCAGTATGGATGGACCCATTGCTTAAAAGCTTGGCTAGTACTTGGGATACGCTGAGCTATGCAAAACAGTGTATATATAAAATTCTTGTGTTGGATAGTACGGGATTCCAGCAATGTATGCATGTTCAACGATCTTGTCTTGAATGCATCGAGCTTTGGAGTTCTGGAGTTTTGCGATGCTGGGAAGGTGGAAAGTTAAATAGAGAGATCCAACTCACCGTAGCAGAATGGAGCATGTCCCAGCTGCTATGTGGTAGTATCGTCCGTCACGCTATTGTTCCTCCGGAGTCACTTTTAGTTGATGTGACCTGATGAAGAAGTAGCACCACTCTAACTGCTAAAGGATCTGAGCTTCTCTCGAAGTAACTGCCATGGAAGAAAATGGATCCAGAGAAGGATTGAGATGAAGGCACTTGCTTTGGGAGTTTGCTAGCAAGATCATGACATTGTAGATCTATTGTTCAATTGAAGATTCTGTGAAGTTCCTCGAAGTGTACAAAAATGGTCTGGGGATTTATAATGTTTTAGATATGTATTGAAATATGCCATTTGTTGAACCAATACTCTTACGTTCTGCAATGGAGTTAGCACGGTCATAATGTTTAGTTATGCAGGAAGTTAAGTTCGGGTGGCCTATTAGGTATCGTTGTCGGGCGGTACACTGGGTAAGGTTGGATGTCGATGTTGAGGTCTGATAGCTTGTAATCTGTGTCTGCATATCTGAGTTTGAATCCATCTGTAGGAATTTGTATCATATGAAGGTAGTTCGTTGTGTTTCCTTGAAGCAGGGCTTGGGTCACCGGACGTATGGTTGGATGGAGGTTAAATGTCGTTTTTACCTAGGTCAAAGTCGATTCTGTGGATGTAGTACCAGTTAGGTGGACTGTCGAGTCAATAGATCTTGATGAGGTTGACAGCCCGAAGCTTTGAGAGTGTTGGTAGGCTTTTTGACGGTGTACATCGGTGTCCTGATGGTCGTCGTCGTTCAAATTAAATATTGGTAGTGGAGGTGCAGTGAATCTACATCTATGAATTTCTTTCCATCCTAGGGTTCTGTCTTGCTCTCAGATGTGTCTCTAATATGTCACTTGGGTATTTTGAATATTTTTTAAAAATGTTCCCAAGGTTGGGATACTAGCCTCACGGACTTGACAAACACTTTTTCCTGCAAGAATATAGCTTTAGTTGGGACAGCTTTCTCCCGAGGTTTTAGTAGCACTGCTGGTAACTCTGCAGATCAAAGCGACCACTAAGAGTGCTTAAGCGAAGCGTTCACAAGGATTTTTTTACCCGCAGTGAGGCTCCTACAGGCAGGGTATTGACAAAAAGGGTGACCCACTTAGAAGGTCCAGAAACGGCCTCACATGAGAAGACTAGGCAATTGGATTCTTCTCATATCAAGAATGTCGGGTTCTTTCTTGTATTATGAGATGCAGAAGGGAGTTTGGATAAAGAAATTTGTACCGCACTAGTGGAGGTGTTGGTGTGGGTAGCTGGGTGCGTCCACAAGTCTGAGCCTGGCATGGATAAGTATCTGTTGATGAGGATAAGCGAGTAATCTAGATCAAGAGACAGTGATCGGCTTACTGGCTAAGCCTGTGCCGATAGGGGCATAGTATTTTGACCAAAAGTCTCAAGTAACTTGGACACATGCTTATCTGTGAATTCTTGTAAAGATGCTTGTCTGATTGTCTTACTTGTAGGTGCATTGGAATCAAAGCGCTTGGAACGTAAGCGATATTCAATTTCAATTTGCAATATAGAGAAAGCGATACGGACTTTGTCTCACCGCAAGCACCTCGAACACGAATTGTTCCACAAAGATCATATTGCGCTGTTAAGCCGAAAGGATGAATCCAGTTCTGATGGTGGTGTCAGATTGCAGTTCATTGCAAGTACGGTGGGCCTGGACGACCTTCAGGCATGGTCTCTCAGCAACGCCGAAAAAGTGTGATAAGTCATATTTGAAGCTACTTCCGTAAATACCATGTAAGATTCAGATTTCAATGTGGAGGTCCGTTCCGATAATTAAAATTTACACTGTTTCGAGAACTAGCGTACACTTGCAATTTCTCGTTGCAATTTATGCAATCGAAATGCTAATCTTGGCGTCTTGTGGCGAGTATGACAACGTCACTCCCTTTCCCGTGGTTGATACTTTTTAGTTCATTCTGGTAGGAATAGTAAAGACTAAGGGTGAAATTTGGTGGGAACTATACGTAGTTGCAGGTTGGTACTTGCACTGTATTCGCGCATGCATTTATCATGCGCGACTCGTGAATGTCTAGTCTTGTCTTGAACTTGTCGCGATAGCAGTAGCTGATGAGGAGGACGTGCAACCAACGTGGCTGGCATAGGCGATGTGAATTTACTGGCCTTGTAGTCCGGACAGGCGACTCCGAAAGTGGTACGTTCTTGCTTTGACCGCCCACGTATTGTGCATTTAATAGCATGTCTTTAACTGAGTAGCTCTGCTTCAGAAACTTCTAGTTTGCTCTCTGTGCCAATACAACGCTCATATTCGGTAAAGAGCAGTTTATTGTGTCTACTTATTATAAGGTGCACTACCTCTTTTGTCTCTCCCTCCCTCTCCCATCCTTCTTGTGTTCTATGTGGTCGCCTTCTTTCACTTATTATAAGATGCACTTTATCATCAGTACAGGATCCCATACAGTTCAGGAGCACTGTTGCAAATCTTCCTCCTTGAGCGTGTACGTCATCGTGAAGTTCAGATCAATTGTCCTTTTCGTGCACTTGCCAACTTGGTACCCCATGCAGTGGGTCAGCCAGTGGAGCATGGGGTGGAGATCAGATTTATAGGTACTTCAGAAGACTCTGTTGTGGACAGTTCATACGCTGCCACAGAGTCAAAACTATCTCCACTCTTTATGCAGACGAAAGAGCTTTCGGCCAAACTCAAGAACCTAGACCTATTGCACTGACATGGTTATGTCCACGGAACTCCTTATTTTCGACAATTTTCAGCTGATGGAGCTTCCTTACTATGCTTTCTCTTCCTCTCTATGTGCTAACGATGAAATCATACAACTGGTCTTCTAAACCAAGCCCCAGGCCTGGCACTTCCTTCACGTTCTTTCATTGGATTTAGATACTAGAACTTGAATATTACTCTTTAATTTCTCCCTCTAGGGGAAAACCACTGACAATTCCGGTGACCACGTCATTGTCCTGCTTTGTCTGCAAACATCTAGGTGCTTGTGAGTTGATTCCGTTGCTGCACTACACTAAGGTGAACTACACTCACAGAAGATCCAGATCACTGTATTTACCCCTTCCAGTCAGTCGTTTGCAATCTTTTCTCCGCATATACAGTACTTGTCCAGTTGACTTGGTGTATGTCCATTTTTCGTGGCCTTATCTATCTAGCACCTCCGTGTTGATGCACTGTCCCTATAAAAAGCCACATGTGTCTTCTTTTCGCCGTCGACACCGTTTGTTTCCCTCCATAATCATGACTTGACTTCGCAATTCACTTGTCGACTTTCCAACCACATCGGCACTTTGTCGCCATGTTCTCTTAGAAGGTTCGGTTTCACATTCCTGTCTCTAAGCTAGAAAAGTAAAAAGAATCCAAGGAATAGAATATTCTTGTGAATCTCGTCTTATTATTAGTTGCGCTGGCAAGAGTCTAAACTTTTACATTTCGATTGACCACACACATTAAGGTAATACAGTTCTCATTAGTTGCTTTTTCCAAAGTGGTATGAGATTACCTCTAGGTTTATCTATCCGAATCTTTGACATTAACGACTTGCTTGTGGATATGACGTTACCCTTACTGTAACAAGAATAGATATGATCTAATGTCTTTGTAACAATAGGACTTAGGACCTAAAGTCTTTGGGAAGACAGAGGATTACACACATGTTGTAATTACAACGTATGTTTCGGAATGGATATGATATATATAATTTGTGCATATTGGTTGGGAATGATCAGATTATAATGGGGGATGGTATGATTATGAATTCCATATAAAATTTAAAATATAGTTTGAGAACTAAGGATTATCCACTTGGGATGGATAATTGCAGTCCAGTTCGCTAACGAGAAGGGTGGTATACAATAAAGTAAAACGCTTGCTTCTAATATTTAAGTGATACGAAGACATATCCTTAATTCAGTTGAGAAAGAAATGATGCAATAATCTGGCATAATAGGTAAGAAGAGCACTTTCACGTTTCTATTTTATAATTCATTTTAGAGAATAAATATTCACTTCTTTTATAAAGACTATTGGTTTTCACTTTACTCTTTTATAATTTGTTTTCTTGTTGGGAATTTATATTTCTACACCTCTTGTTAAGGTTTTAGGAGTACTAGATTAGCAGGAGTTCAATTATGGTTTTGGATATTTCCACATTATCCAAATGCAACTGCAGCTTGTACCTGGGTTTTTCCAATGTGACGAGAGCGACGAGATACACCAAATGTGTGGCAACCCGTGGAGGTGTATGGCTGTGCACCCAACTTCATGACAGTCTGAGTCTTATGGTTCACAATGCGAAAGTTCAAAGTGTATTTTACAGTGGAATTCGATATGCTTGTTGGAGACCCTCAAGGCCTGTGGGGAAAATGCTTTCGCGTTCTGGCGGTTCCAGTACCTACACACCTATTCAACAACAACGAGCAGGCTCTAGAATTGGGGTAGCTGAAAAGAAACTGTCATGACCTTCCATCTCTTGAACTCCTCCACTTCTATGATATAAACTAGAACGGTACAGAAGTACACACACCCAAGGACCTTTCACTCTGTTTATGGATGTGCACATTTAGCTGAAGTTCTCTTCTCTTCCCATTAGTGTGAGAAACCACTTGGTGTAAAAAAAGCCTGACACTACTTCTCTTCACTACATTGCAATTTCCGAGGTGGAACTCAAAACATAATATGGGGGATCCACACAGTAAACCCAAAAGAAAGTATCAGGTGCCAGTCCTGCCAAAGGGGACACAATGGGAGGGCGGTGAACTAGAATGATTGCTACTGCATCATGCAAAATTTATAGCAATTTCTGAGGTGCAGCTCAAAATATAATACGGGGGATCCACACAATAAACCCGATCAAAAGAAAAAAAAAAGTGTCAAATGCCGGTCCTACCAAGGTGATAATATTGGAGGACAGTGAACTAAAATGATTGCTCTTTGCAAAAATCACTAGCTAAATGAGCAGCCAGGTCAATTTGCCCTAAATTGTAAATTTAAATGTGCCCGCTTACAATTAGATTGGTTTTCTATGGAAATTGAACAATCATGTGTTTAAGATTAGTGACACTATGAAATGGACAAAGATCGATTTGAGGTGTGAATACAAAGGTGATAGACCAAGCAAAAATTCATCGCCCTTCTTGTACTCCATCATTCTAGCTACCTGAGAACATTGATTTGTAATTTTTTGAAATGGCTACAAGTTGAGCTTGTTTTGATGCTCAATATACAACCATGATAGAAAACTAGGTAGAAACAACTGAAACCTATCTTCCCTAGTCCTCATCTATGTCAATTGTTTCTCCAAAACAAGGTCATCAGAAGAACTTCTAGTGACCTTGTCCTACTTCAAAAGAACTTTATTGTCGTATAGCTCACAATGCAATCATGAACAATCTGAGTCCTATAAACACCCAACTTTTACCTTTATAGTAATGCTTGCTTGTTTAACTTTTGAAGGTTGCAAGAAAAAATATTCTTTCTCAATGCAAAGACTTATATTCAGAGCACCATAATGATTTGTCTTCAATATTTAACAACAAAAGATAATCTAAATCAGTTTTCTTTCCATTTTTCTTGGTTGTGAACCTACTTTAGCCACCATAGTTTGGTTTTGGAAATGAATGATAAGCATCCGATTGATCTCACAGTAGTTGAAGCCATGCAATCCCAACCAAAGTTCCATGTTGCATGGCCCACCATTGCAACTCTATGGGAGGGATAATATCATAGGTCCACTTTCCCAACTGCCAATGCAGCAAGTGCAGCTGATGGTTAAAACATAAATGAGATAGCTTTGACCTCAATGTCTAGCATAGAAGTGTAGGAAAGGAACATCAAGCAGACCTTAGCATCCTCACTCATAACTACAACCTGCCATTAGAGCATTTGTGCAACTATCAACATTTCTGCTGCAAAATAACCATTTTCCCTAGGTGGAATCTTAAGTGTGCAAAATATAACATGTGGTCTATGTATACCCTACCAGTTCCCTAGTCTAGACAAGGATTGGAAAAGGACTTGGTCTCAGTGGACGATGGCTTCTATTTGCTTTCATTTGTTCTATTTCTTTGTCTTTTGTAAGTACCAAAGCCATTGCTCAAAAACCACAATTACCATCTCCCTTAACATCTGTCAAGGATTGCACCAAACAAGCTAATGGAATAGATGCAACATAGTCAACCATTGACAATGGTTGTCTACTTTGGGTTCTTTCCCTTTGCACTTCTAGATGCCACGACTGGCCCTATGGCAAATGCCACACTTTGTGCATTTAGTAGGAGGCTTTAGGAGTTCATAAGAGGACTTGTCTCTTGTTGTAGAAGACTCAAAACTTCAAAGAGATCCTCAAGGAAAGCCTTTGATAACCATAACCACTATATTCTTGATATCCAGCAGCTATCCCAAAAAATGATCCTATAATCAAGTCTCAAATACTACTTGTTTAGGCCATAGAAGTCTCTACTTGGGTCTGATGGCATCAAATAAATTCACCTTAGTTGTCCAAACTATAGGGTAGAGCTGCAGCTATAGAAGCCGTTGTGGATGCATATTAACCAATGTAAGCTTTTGACCAGATTTGAGTTTGGCCTCAATGATGTGGCTGCATGGTAGTCCCATTTTAGTACTAAAGGCCTTGATACATTTTATAACTTAGTCAAAGAGAAGAGATCTTTGTCCTATTCTTGTACAAGGTTAAGTATGAATTGGATCGATTTTACACACTTTTACTCTCTCACTTCCAATTGTCTAGCTATGAGACATGAGAAAAATCATAAGAATGAATCAACAAGAGAGATACAAGACATGCAAATAATATGTAGGACAATCAAGCATATCTATTGCATTTTACATTTCTCAACAAAAATAGTGAGACTTTTCCAATCATGTCTTCCAAAAAAGGGATTCTAAGAGAATGAGATATCCAAAACCAACCCTTTGAGAGTGATACCAACAACATGGCCTTTTGATGTTGAATTATCTTCTTGATACATTAGACTACATATAAACCACCAGTTGAGACTTGGAGAAAATTCTTGAGTAATGCATGAGCACTTTCCACTTTGGATGTGGATTGGGATCTGAAATGGAGGACCTAGTTTGTCCATGCATAAGCAAAGTTTTCTTTCAATGGTAGCTGTGTTTGCTCTAAATACTTTATTATCTTTGGATGGTCATCCAATTGGCTTTGGAGAGATGTCCAAAGATAAGCAAACTTGTTAACCAACAGAGCAATCACCAAAACATTTCACCTTCTCAAAAAATTTTTCAACCCCTTGTTGTCATCAAAGTGACTTTTATAATTAGACAAGTAATTCTTTGAAATGTGCTAGAAGCAAATGTGATGGTTTATGGTTGGGATACATCTTCTAGTGCACTCAAAAATCCTAGCTCCTTGTTCATTGCCACTAACACTAGAGGCTACCCAAGGTAACAATATCCCAAAACTTTGCTAATGCCCAAAGGTAATCCACCTGCTCTTCCTTCTGCAAGAATGCAAACCCAACAAGGAAAGTCTCATTTGTTGCCATTGTCCCAACAATGTTCAATAGAGGGGGAGTGAACTGATTTTTTTAGTATATATTGTCCATTAGGAACAACTCATGGAAAAAATATCAAGCCAAACTAATGGAATCTCTATGGGCAAAAAAGAGATGGGTCACATTACTTGACCATTTCCACTCTTTCAAGTTCCTTAGTGTAGAGATAAAGGAATGGATGGATGTCTTCCAAACCAAATCTTCTATATGGATATTTTCCTTTTTCTTATAAATATCCCTTGTAGTGACACTAATGGATAGGTACTCTTGTCAAAGAGCTACTGAAATTTGATGAGGATAAATCCTAACCATAGCTAACGTCTTATCCTTTTTGGTAGCTATTTCATTGAAACATCTAGCTGTTAGGTGGCCAGATATGTCTTGAGAAGGGAGATGATTCTGTTGAGGATTGGTGATTATTAACTTGTGTACTTCAATCCTCCAACATATGACAACTTGGAATGGGCATTTTCCAAGTGGTATGCTAGTCTTTCATTCAAGCTTCAATTATTAAGCCAAGTTGGTTGCGGTAAGTGCATCCATGGTCACATTTGAAGTAAATGGCCTTTTGGTTTGACCTGCTTTGTGTTATGATGTAGCCTTGCTCCATGGTCTAGTCCTTGGTTTTTTGAATGAGGAGTTCTAAGGATGAATTGAATCTTGACAGTGGAGGGAGCATTGTTTGAGATGAGGTTAGGATAGACTTGCCTATAAGTCCTAAAGGTGATGACAACATGAAAATAGGTGTGGAGTATAATATGAGGATCATATTTTAATGACCTGAAAAATTATAATATAGGACTTGATGCATATACACTAAGTAACTAAAAGGGATTTATATTAAGGGTTAAGTTTTCCAGATCTTTCCTTGTCAAATTTTGTATCATCATCTGGGCAATAAAGATGTCAAGTTAATGAGGAACCAAGAATATGCAGAACACAAACCAAACATGTTTAGAAGACCTTTCAACCACAAGAACACAACCATGTAATTTTTTTTGTACTTTGTGAGCTATATATAACTCCTATATGTTGACATGCTACCAACTAGTGTGTATATGGTAGCCATAAAGTTTTGTGCACTACAGATTAAAGGATTATCATGTAACATTGCTTTATACACCTAGGTGATGACAACTAACTTGGAATTTGGTGTAAAATAAAGGTTGCTTGAGAGTAAATTGTGCCTATCTGAATTCATGTAGAGCAATACACAAGATGACTTAGGCAATGAGTATGGTTTTTAATCATTGGAGAAACTTATCAACAAGTGTCTATATTATGTTCAATTGTTGCTTGTTTTAACTTCTCTATGATTTGAGATTGATAATAGGTTTTTGTCTAAAACACAAACAGGAAATTGCAGATCGTAAATCAGGCAAGTCTACTTGAAGTGGGAAATCTACCCAACAAAGACAAAACACTTTGAAAACCTCATCAATCTGAGTTTTTTGTGCAATATATGTCAATGAAGATAATCAATAGAAAGTGTCTTCCTAGCAAGCCAACTCCATCCTTCTTTAGAACTATCAAGAGAATATGAGGCAACTTTATAATCTATTAGAATTGCGGTAACCTATGCTACTAAGTATCAAGTACACAAAATCTGATGGTGTCAAAGTAACTATGGATCCAATTGTGTGCAATGGGGATGACCTTCTACTTGGAAAAATAAAGAAAAAGCATTACAACAAACTATGTTGTGAAACAAAAACCTCAAAATAGCTCAAAATAATCTTGCATTTGCATCTTAGTAAAATAAAATTAGTCAATATCTTGTACGCTTACAAATGAGTAAAATCATAATATTACTATATGAAAATTGCAAGATTGTTGGAAGATTGATTGAAATTGCATTTGTTCTTAAGAACATCATGCAATATAAAGAGGATAGAAGACTTATTAATGAGGATGATCAAATAGAGCAAATCTACAATGGATATGAAGAGAAGTTGGGGAAGTTGGAGAAATTTACCACAAAACAAAGCTACTCAAACAAGCTCCAACACTTACTTTTACACGGATTCTTGTTTTTGAAATTGTAGGATAGTTACAAAGGACACACCTCATGATTGGGGTTGAGATTAACCGTAAAACACAACTTCTACAATGAACTACAATACTTGATTTTGCTGGATGCCCAAGAATCCACCACCAAATTTAGTAGGGATGTGGAAATATAAAAAAACATTGTTTAATTTCTGCTAATGTATGATTCCCTAACCTAGTGGGAGGTGTAACCTAAGACTCTCAAACTTGGCACAAGGTATGGAATTTTAAAAAAAAGGGTGTGGAAATATCAGTTCCCATAATTAATCAATAGATATTTATTTCTCTATAAAGAGTATTGGTCAAGGGAGACTGATAACTTTAGATGATGCATAATGTTGCTATTTATGACAAAACAACCAAACTAAGTGATACTTCTCTTAATACTCTAATAATATAGGCAGTATGATATACAATATATGGTATCATATCTTACTTGCCAAAGATTGTATTATTTCCTTTGCATTCTAGGGAAGGGTTAGGTATCATGGTCAAGATATCCATCAAAATTCAAACCTTTTAACAGATACATCATTTTTAAGGTTATTATGATCAACAGATTATCCAATTGTTTTTATGTGTAGTTATCAATATTAAGAAGATATAATATAGTTGATATGTCTTTATTATAACCCAAATTTATCACATTCTCCTACTTTGTTGATATCATATTATCATGTAAATAAGAAAACATATTTTACTTAAATTATGTGTTATATTTATAGAGTTTTTTTGAGGTCAAAATACTAAAAATGCTCTACAAGTGTTTTCTAGCTTCATTTGGGTATGAAGCATTTTTTATCATTTTGATTATTATAAAAAATAAGAAAAATATTTGGATTATGATTCAAATAAAAATTTAGATGGTTTATCTATATTTATGGTGTTTGAAAGCTTAATTTTACAATGCTAGAAAATGATAGAATTACTAGTGTAATAAACACTTGGAAACACTAGGAAATAATTAAACCTCTAGAGCAGGAACAAAACATAGCATAGAAAATTCAGTGGATTTGGAAAAATATTAGTGGACCTGAAAGAAAAATCTTTCTCATTCTTGTAGAGTTTATAAGCATTGGGAGAATCTAGATTTCAACCTAGAATAATTATAAATCCCATAATATATATGCTATACATATAAAAAATTAAACCAAATATATTATTTACATGATTTTATAATTTTATCTTAAAAAATTTTGACTTCTTTTGTTATGTGATACTCCAGATATGTGTAGTAAAGTTCAATCTACAAGGTAAGCAAGATATCCAAGGTTTGGAGAATTGAATACAGTAGAAGTGTTTATCTCCTTTGCTACAATGGTTTTGTATACACAATGTTCTTACTAAATTTTGAGATATAATAATCTATCAAAGAAGAAAAAAAACTAAACTTGATACATTTGGATGAATTATATTTCTTATAATTAAAACTCTAGTTTTCATTTTAAATTGGGTGATTAAAATATTTGTTAATAAACAACATTATGAGTACTAAATGGTAAAGAATAAATTATTTTCTCATCTCAAATTTTATTTGACTTTTCAAAAGATATGGCTAAATTTGAACTTAGGACAGAATAAAAAAGAAGAAGAAAAGACCAAAGCTAATTGAATGGACAAAACACTCAACATGTTCTTAACTAGTGTTTGAGTTGCCTCCATCCTCACTCAGATTTTATTCAAGAATGATTATCAAGGCAACAAGTCCATATGTTAACACATTGCCTTTCACGAATTTGCAAATAAGTGTTTGTAGTTGCTTTTTACTGATTAAGAAAGTCAAATAGAAGCAAAGTTAACTTCGATATATCCATAGCTTGCTTTCAAAATTTCCTAATTTCACTATGATTTGTAACTCTATATGATTTGGAAAATTATTTACCAATTATGCATCTAGACTTCCATTGCATATTATTGAATTAAATATTTTCATGGAATGGTCCTTACTTCGTCTCCAATATGTATGCTATCTAGAAGGGAATCTCCCAAAGATAATTCTCTGCATCATGCAAATGAGCATATTCATAGAAAATCCCTAAAAATATTATACTCAGTGTGTTCATTGAGTGTAATACACACAAGGGTTCAAAAAAGTAACCTGCAGAAAGAAATCATCAGCCGAGAGAGAGAGAGATCACTGCCCTAAACATCAAGCGCGTGATTTGTGCTTGCAAAATCAAAGAGTCACTTTGAATTTTTTGATCACTTTTTGTTAATGAAGAAAAGTGCGATCGCGTAAGAACAAGAACAATAGGGAAATCCCATCAAGAGGTACAAGGATACGACACAAGAAGTAAAATGGGGCTAAGACCCAATATTTGTTTTAACTTGCAAAAGAAAATCATCAGCTTTAAGAGAGAGATCACTAACCTGGACATCAAGATCAAGAGCGTGAATTGTGCCGGCAAAATCAAAGAGTCACCTGAAGTTTGAGCAATTGTTATTAAATATAAATTATGTTATTGTTTCTTGAAGCAATTTAAGTAATTAGGAGCCAACAACATAACATAAAACGATAACTTTTTCTATTGCAATCAATAGATATTTAACACAATTCTGAATAGGTTAGCTAAGATATTGAGCAAGCTAGAGACTATGCTACTACCAAAGCTAAGTTCTCTAGCATTCAAGTGAACATCATAGAAATTAACTCACCGGTAGTACTAGGCTCTATTCTGATGAAAAAAATTGTTGACTTGTTTAGCAAAGTTTGCTAATGTTCTACTATATATATAGTAGAACATTCAAGTTAGTCAATAAAGTTTTTGTTCTGCATGATTATTTAGTAGAAATCTTATAGTTACAGCAGTCTTGGATTTGATTTTGCATAACTCAAAGCTTAGCTTAAATCTAAGTTTGTTGATGTCAAGACGCCGAAGATGGAATTAAATGGATGTTCAAACTTTATGATCTTTAGATGTGGCTTTTTTCTTTGGAGTGGATGTTAGTAAGTTTCAAACATGAGTTCAAATAAGGAATGTGTCTCATTGAAACATCTAAGAATGTTAGTGTTTGAATTCGATAAAGTCAAACAAAAATGTAAAATTGATCTATCGATAAATAACACAATTCCATTTGCCTTAGACAAACTAGTGTTTCAATATGTCACAAGTTATGGATTACCAGAAATGATAACCAGAAGTAATATGTAACAAGTTATGGATTGACAGAAGCAGAATAGTGATATCAACGTGTAACTTAAATAAATGGTGGATCGTTCACAAAATGATGATGATTTTGGCTTCTTTTGTGCTAATTTATCAAGTAGTCCCATTGATAAGAGGGATGCGATAAAATAACACATTGTGAGACTTGAGTACTTGGATTGGTGTACATCTTTAGTGACTAGGAATAAACCTCTAAAAATTTGTACATATTTTGCCATGTTCCTTATTATTGCAGGTTCTGAAAAATCTAAAAGAAGGATATGCTAAAATTTTAGTACAAATAGTTAACTTTATACAGAAAATCTTGTCCTTGATGAATTGAATTTATTGAGTACCGTGAAAACAGATTTTTTTTTCACCTAGATATTTGATTTGATCTCAAACTGTTTGAAATAAGTAGTTCTCATATTTTCTCTAAGGTCTTGTATTGATTTGAATGTATTTTTTAACGAAACTCCCTTTTTAAGTGTTTGATTTATGAATTTACTTTCAGACCAACTAATTAAGAGTTGACTACCACTCTAGGTTCATCCAGAAATATAAAAGTTATCTTTATCTTTTGAGAGGTAATCAAAATTTGTAGAATGATAGCTTTTTGATCTAAAATCTTGCAATGCTTTCTTTGGAATGAACTTGAACTTTTTTTTGAACATGATACGATAAATCTTTTGCACTGAAGGATGTGTATGCCTTAACCAAGAATTGATACTCCAATATTTGCTAGATAAAGTGACTTCTAGTTTAGGATTTCATTATTTCCACAACTTGGCCAATTTAATCATTGGTAAACCAAAATGAATAATATTTGTATTCTTGACTAAGCTAATTTTAAAAGGAAATACAAGTAGTCATAAATTTCTTATTG
Organism: Lunularia cruciata; assembly: GCA_948567375.1. Classification (NCBI taxonomy): domain Eukaryota; kingdom Viridiplantae; phylum Streptophyta; class Marchantiopsida; order Lunulariales; family Lunulariaceae; genus Lunularia; species Lunularia cruciata. The sequence goes on from OX419759.1 coordinate 50,204,901, forward strand.
TCTCTTTTAGTATTATCCAAATGAAGGTTCAATATGATATGTAATTCTCCATCCTATTCCAAAATGATATTTTGAATGATAATGATTGCAAGATTTGTATTGATTATAATTTTTCTATGCATAAAATAGTATAGCTTGTAAATTATTTTCTAAAATAAGTGTATCCATTACATGAGTGCCTATTTGATTGTTTTTATCTTTGCTTTTAGGACAAGAAAGCAAACATGGTAGGGAAATATTGGCTTCTTTCATACTATTAATCCAAATACCCAAGTATTAGTCACCATCCTTATAGTACAATGTACTATAAGGATTTTAAGGATTTTTAAAGTCAAATTAAGGATGTACCCAAGTATTAGTCACCATCCTTGCTAAAATTTCACTCTCTTCTTTTTATTCTTGCAAAGCAAATGGAGTTTGTGAGATGCAATTTGGTAAGAGACCATTACAAACTTGAAATCATTGGATGATCTTATGTGGTAGAATTTTATAGTAGTATATGCAAAAAAGGATCCGTTAACAACCTAGTACAAATACGTAAGTATAGACAATGGAACTAAGAAATATCAAAATAATGATAAAGTTCATATTTTGAATAGAAGACAACTTGGAAAAATATATTAACTTGAAAATAATTAATAAATTTTATAATATATAGGAAGTATGGGTAAATAACCTTATAAATAGCAAGAACTACCTAGTATAATTCAACCTTTAGTTCAGCATAAGATTTTCAATTGAAAATTATTTATTTGCTTAGAATTTTGGATTTTGATATTTGGAAAAAATATTTGCTTAGAATTTTTAATTTGAAAAATGCTTTTAAAACTTGTTGAACTCAATCTATTGAGATCCTACATATCCATGAATACTTTGCAATAATCATAAATTCCTCTTTTGGAGAATTAGTTAGAAGATTATAAATATTAACATATATAAAATATCCTTTGGGAAAACATCTAGCTATTCTAATAAAAGATGCCTAAGATTAGTGTATTTGTCAAACACAACCACTTGTTACGATATTAGAATTTCCCAAGGATGTAATTTGTGCTATTTGGATATGATATATTCCATAAACTTTATTGAAAGCTTCCTTACCATTTGGCAAACCGCCATATCAAATGTATTTCCTATTATCCATATGTGGAAAATCTTGTTATAAGTAAAAGAACTCCTGGATATATTTGATTATGAATCATGCTTCTTGCATTATCTTGAGCTTCTTCAGTTGAATAGTTATTTGTGCAAAAAAACCATCTAGTTTTATAAATAAAGAAGAGACATGTGTTGAGATATTATAGCTTTGCTATATAGTCTTGCTTTCTTAAAGTTTACCAATTGGCTTTAGTTCCATAAAAATGTTTGTCTTAGATGAAGAAAACATAACTCTATTTATGATACAAAACTAGATGTAATTTTTTTTGTATCCTTAGCTTCTTGGAGCTCACAAGATATACTTCCAACTTTTACTCTTATGTTTCAAAGAGTTACAATGCTACAATCACTATTTTGAGAAATTTTCAATTTAATTGGAATTGATTACGGAAATTTTTATCTCCCAGTTTGTATTTTCTGTCTATGTAGCATAAAGAAATATCCTCTTCCTCAACTTTGTCAATTGGTATAGTTTATTTGACAAGATTACTAACTTGGAGAAAGTAACAATAGCCCCTTTAAACCAATTAACACAAGGTGAAATCTTAACCAAAAACTTTGAACTAGAATCCATGTTTGACTTAGACTTAGACTCTATGATTCTGACTTCTCTAAGGATTTCTCTATATTATCCAATCAACTATCTCTAAAAGCAAGTGATGATTGGATTTATTCCCTATAGATGTAATACCTCAACAATCATGTGACCCATCTTTGGAAGAGTCACTTTCTAGAACTTGTTCTAATATATTCCCAATATCATCTATTATGTTCTCTTGACTTGGCAATCAACATACACTAAGATTAACCTAAGATATGATATGATCTCTATATTCATCAACTTGCTTATTTGGCTCTTGTAATGCAAAATGGCTGACCTTTGCAGTTGGAACTTATACATGCAAAACAGTCCAAAGAAACATATTCCAAATTTTATTCCCAAAGCATACTTAGTGTTATATTTTTAGATTTTCATAAAATGGTTGCATTTATTACCTAGAGATATTTATTATAATAAAAAATATTATCCAAGATACTTTACTTTATCTATCTCATTTATAAAATTATACAAATCACCAAAATGAAAATTTGTCCAGCTATGAAGACATGATATATTTGACCAATAAAAAAGGATCATGTTTGAACAACTATAGTACAATAACGGGTGGTTAATTCCACTTGAGATCTTAATAAATTCTTTAAGTCAAATTGTTGTTAGCCATATTGATAATTTGGTAAATGCAAAGAAATTTCTTCAAAATCAAATCATTTGTATGAAACCTCCAAATATTTATGTATTGGATCAAATGTAAAGATCAAAGAAAAATATCTAAACATGAGAAATGTTGGAAATCTATAATTTCTAGAACTCAAGGATCAAATTCTGATTATAAAAATCAGTTTAATTAGAACCTATCAATTTTAGGAGGTTTGGATGGATAGAAGAAAATTTAATGCAAGTTTTGTGAGTAATAGTTTAGTTCAATTTTGAGGATTGGAAGTATGAAAGAGAAAATCTCTTAAATTTTCTCCTATTTGGACATATTTCCTAAATTTCCAAATTTTGAGGAGATATTTCTTTTTCATTTATGATGTATATGTGTAAGATGTACCTTATGAAGGGAATACTTAATTCTTCTTTGTATATTTTCTTGTGCTTATCTTCTCTACTTTCCTTGGTTTAGGCTTGCATGTTTGCAAAAATAGTCATTTTCTATCTTCCATTTTGATATTACCATTTCTTGCTTCACATCATTTTTAGATTATCCTTCCTTCTACTAACTTCCCCTATAAACTTCATTATGCTTTGCAAGATGGCACCCAAGAAGTGGATTTGTAATATTCTAGTTAGATTTTATAATTCTTTACAATGAGATGTAATTGCTACTTTTTTCATCTATTTTATTTAAGGAGGATAGATGGTATCAAAGGGATGCAGCAAGGATTTGGAGTGTCAATATCCTTAGGAGAAGCATCTCTTTAGTGATAACATGATGCGGTTGAGATTTATTGTAATGTTGTTATTACTTTGTCGTCTTTGATTTATGGAGAATGAAAGTTGACAAAAGGATCTTTAGTAAAATTTTCAATTTTCTAGTAGAAGCAACCATTTAGTGGTAGCTTGTTGTAGATGGGAATGATCATTAAAGCAATTATGGTGAAGCATACTGATAAAAATATGCTTATTTGGCATTCTTGGTGATTCAAAGCAAGGAACCAATTTTATACTTGATGAAGATTAATACTTGGATGGTAAAATTGCTCCTAAAAGCTCTTTGAAGTAAGATATTTGAGTAACAATCAAGGGAATCAGGCAGTAGAAGCTTCTTAAAAAGTATGTGTGCTTGATATAAAAGTGCATTGTGCAAATAATGTATACGTGTATAAGGGTTCTTGGAGTTGTATTTGTTAATGCTCCATACATATATTTTTAGGATATGAATCTTATAGACATACCTCTTAACTCAACTATGCTTGTATATGAGCTTGGCAATTAAACTATTTACTTACTTTTTGAAATGCATTTTTTACAGACAATGCTTATGCCTATTCCTAAGAAGTCTTGTTTCTGTTGTGTTATTTGTTCTCAAAATACACTTTGCATCATGGAAATATAATACAATATGTAAAGTGTTTTCTCTCTCTCTTATGTTGATTTCTCCTTATTTTTGGAAGATTTGGTTGAGAATTTCTCAGAATACATTTTGCATGTATAATATTTTTTATTTCCTAAAACAAATTTTTACGTTGTAAATTCTCATGTTTTTGTCAATTTTTTCCTTCTAGGTGCTCCACTTTCTATACTTGTTTTTGGAGAAATATTACGATGTATATGGTTCAAAGAGTGCTCTTGTGAAGTTAACTATCAAAGAAGAGATCATTACTTGATAATACATGGGTCTCGAGAGCTTTATGATAAGTGGAAGGAGATGGATAAGGCAAATTTGGTTGAGATAAGTGTAACTCCATAAATGGTTGCACAGTAGGGAGATCCTTCTATTATGGTGATTCCCAAGAAGCAAAAGTGCAGGTAACTATATATGCAATAAGGAGCAAGTGTACAAAAAAGTGCTTCCAAAGTCACAAAGTTCTTAGCTCTAGCAAGAAAGTTAAGAAATTTGTCCATGTTGTAGTTGAAGTCTTTTTTTAATGATGCAAAATATCAGCCTAGTTATTATATTCCATCTATTAATGGCAGTAGTAGAGATATCATAAGGCCAGTTCTTTTATGCAAAGTGGATCTAACTCCAAGGATTTCAGAGGAGTTGAAATAAGTTGAACTTTAATGTTTTTGGATGATTTTTGTAAGATACCAAATGCATGTCAAGGAAAAAATGAGATATATAAGGAAGGGAAGTACTATCACAACCCACTTGGACAAAATTGAGCAACCAAAGAAGGAAAATTAGCTACGATTTCATCGGACAATTTAACAGCAAGTTTATGGATCTTTTAGCCAAGTCACATGTGCTATATTATGGTTATCTATCTTTATTTATTTTAAGAATTATAATTATGATTTTTTATGTAAGGTATATAATTTATAAGCATGAATATTAACCATTGATTAAAATGAAAATTAGCAATTTAATTTGTAGTAGAATATTGGCACTAATAATCCCTTGATGAGGGAGGAAAGAAGACACAAGCATGGGAGAGAGCCTTGGTGATATTGACCCAAGTAGTTAAGCTATCCTATGCATGGGACAAGCATTGTCATAGCAAGAGCCTTCTCTTTTAGAAAAGATAAACCTTATAAGGGTAACTTATAACAATGGCAAGAGATGGATCTAAAAATGAATGGATGACCAATATTACATTCTTCATCAACTAGTAAAGTCATTGTAGATTGTATGATCACATGCTTGTTCATAGATGATCAGAAGGAAAATTATAAAGATTTGCAAGTCCATGATCTATGAGAAAATTTCACACCAAGTTCAGCTATGAAAATTGTTTAGAAGTACATAAAGTTTATAAATCTCAATAGGATAGTTCTCATAGAGAAATTTTACCAAGTATGTCTCTCACCCAAGAGATACACTTGAATGATAATTCTATGTACATTATGTGCTAGAAGGATGAGAAGTTATTATTAAGCACTATAAGATCATAATTAAAAGAGAATCTCATTCACTCTCCAAATCTTTCATTCTCCCTCAAGTCACTCATTCTTTCAAATGCCAAAGCTTATCCAAAATAGCCTATAAGAGAACAAGTAACCAATATCAACATAGTTCCTTCTCTTACATGCACAAAAGGGTCCTTTAGAGTTAGAGGTTCCTCAAAGATTAACATTATAAAAAAAGCTCTCTCAAGTAGCCAATCACACTCTATGCTTACTAAATATAAGTAACACTCAAGAAACTTCATTTTGCTCACTCACTCCATACTCCAAGCTCACTAAGGAATATATTACATTCACATCCTAAGCCCCACCTTATAAACTCATAAAAATTACCACAGTAAATGCCTTAGTGAACCCCATACTTTACCTAATTACCCTTAGGCAAGAAATCCTTGGTCAATTTTCATTCACATCTTTAGCCTCACATGCATTCTCGTGGAAGATTTCAATGCCATGATATTTATAGTACTAAAGCTAGTCTACTTGGATGTTGAAGTGATAATCTTGGCGGTCATTAGTACATTAGTAGTTTCTCATAGACTACTTAGTGGCAACCAGATTTTGTGTTAGGACTACTAATCACACCATGAGACCTATCGTCACTTGCACCATTTGCACCATTTGCACCGTTAGATGAACCATCAATGGCACCATTAGGGCTGGAGATCCAAGATGAACAAAGGGGTATACTTTCAAAGTGCAACTCTAGAGAACTCACTTCTTTGATATTGGGCCTTCGAGTTTTTGGCTATGGTATACAGAGATCAACAAACATCACCTAGAGTCTCTTAGCTAGAGTGCGTATGGTTTGCTTGTAATTAGTGCACATTGTTTGCAGATTATTGAGTTGAGTATTGAGTTTGATCTGATTTGAATATGATTATTGTTATTGTGTTTTGATTTGTGAGATGTTATTGGGTTATTGATTTGTGAGATGTTAAGAATAACTCTATTGTTTTGATTTCTTGTGATTGGGCCCAATCACAAGAATATTTTATGTTCATGTGAGGTGCCTTGATATTTAGAGCATTGATGTTCCAATGTGCTCTGAAAAATGAGGTTAGGGTGATGACCAATCAGACTACCTAAGTTTCTCTTTGGTGAAGTAAGAAGTGATGGACTACAGATTATGAGAGTGCATCTTATGATGACAACTTATAGGTTGTACTTCTCTCTAGTGTAGTGTAATTATCATAGTTAAGTTTACATTAGTGGGTGGTTCTTGGTGGTGATACTTGGTAGTTATAGTTGCAATTTAGAATACATTGTCACAGTGGAGTTCTCCAAGGATCATTGAGGAGATTTTCTATAGTAAGTAATGTGTTACACATAATGGTGTTTGATATAAACCCATATCTCAAGTCCCAATGAAGAAGGAGATTGAATCCAATTTGGAGTTTGACATGGGAGCTAATTCAATTTAGTGTGCACTACAATAGGGACCATTGAGTTGGATGACTTTATCCAAGAGTTTGATAGTTGGTGTGATTTGCAATAGATGTAGAACCTGACTTTGTTCATACCTTTCATGGTATGGAAGAGGTTGTTCTAACACTTGGGAGGGTCCACTAATGGATGACTACCATGAGTTTAGGAGAGATCACTTGGAACTATGGATATAGTATTGGTCTCAAAACTACATCTTCATCACTTTAGGCTTGGTTTCTAGGGTATATTGGTAGTACCCACAAGTTCTAACTCTAGTAGCATTGGTGTATTTGATGGAGGTTCATTATCTGGAGATAGTACTATTACAAGTAGAGGTACCACTACAAGAGGTGGTGTATTATTGGGATTTAACCCCATAGTGGAGTTCTTCCAAGGCTTGAGGTAGAACTACCATGGAGTGTGGATTGACAAGCTAAAGAGTAAGAGCAAGCGAGAGTTCTAATGAAAGGCTAGAGAGAGCTTAAGTGAGGTATATACTTGCATGAGATGGCTGATCAATTTCACTCAAGGAATTATTGAGGCCCAACTAGTCTAGTTTTGGTATGGGATATTGGACATAGAGTTGCAATGTAGAGTACTTGATGCTATGTTGTTACAAGTTACCTAATTGACTTTGGTGATAGCTTTTGGTTTGGATGAGCATATTGAGCTCAACATGATGGAGGAGAGAGAGGTGACATCTGGATTTGGTAAGGAGGTCTCATCTATAGTTGTTACTTTTTCTAGAGTGTAACAAAGTGCACCACATTATATTGGTTTTCAAGAGCAAAGTGGATAGTCCTAATCTTATGGAGTGAGTGGAAGGCCTAGTAAATCTAGACTCTAATTGTCAATTTTTGGTCAATAGTAGCTAATGGGTAGGGAAGTTTCTTGTTAGCTTTATGGTGGATCTCACCACAAGAGAGAAGGATCCTAGGGTAATGGACATGATAACTTTGGAGTACCATAGCTAATTCAAAGACAATGTGACCAATGCAATAAATTTTGGTCATACTAATGATTGATGCTTTGACCTCTACCAAAAGTTACTGAATGGTAAGGCTATTACAACCGGTGGTAGAAGAGCTCCAAGTAATGGAGGAAGAGGTGGTAGTAGAGGAAGTACACTTAGTAGGAGCATAGTACTTGCCTTTGCTTTCAATATAACCATTGCTACCTGGATTGAGTAATTGGAACAGAGATTGGCTAGCATAGCTATAGCTCAAAGGAGATAAGATTCAAACATTGAGGCTTCTACCTTATGTTGGTGAGAAAGATATCCTAAATTTTGTATGCAGAATAACACATGTAGATGTATCTACCATAGGAACTAGGAGTGCAATACACGCTCCAAAGCCTAGACGAGCATCAATAGAGTTGGATCCACAAAGAGGAGAGGTTGGTAGGTCAAACTTCCTCAATCTTTTACACTCTTTGAGGCACTATAAACAACGTCCATGGATCCTAGATGTCCTAGTGTAGGTGGTGATGAAGTGCATGATGGACTAGATATTAGTCAGTCACTTGCTACTACAAAATTGAATCTAGCATGATTTTGGGGGCGCTTAGTTGATTATGCGCTCCCCTTTGTTAAAGCCAATGACATGCTTACATTGAAAGTTAACCCAACTTTAGTGTTCCAATTGGTTGCCATAATTTTTGAGAGTAAGCATGATATGGTTCTTGCTTCTAGAGTAGAGGTGGTTGATGGTGGAGTTGACTTGGTTGAGGAGTATGGGATCCATTCAACTACCAATGGTTTATGGCAGGTGGCAACAATTAGGTTGAAGGAGTTATCAACTAGACTTACATTTGAGTGAGTTTGGTTCACACTTGGAGTTGTCTTATTGGACAACCAAAGTGAGATGTTTTGATTGGTGGGACCTTCAAGGAAATTATATAAACCATAGATGTCTTATTAGACTCTAGTGTGCAGCCCTTTATGTTAAGGAAGGTTATAATTGTTGGTCTTGGGCTACAAAAGACCAATGTAAAGAGATGTCCATTTCAGATGCAAACATCTCTAGGGATGGTTCTACACAATACATCAAATATGGGGAGCTTATTGTTTAGATTTAGCCAAATCATTTGATTGCTACCTTTGTTGTAACAATAAGGAGTTTAGCGATGAAGTTAGTATGGCTAACAAAGTAGCAAATATGACAAATTAACCTAGAATATTCTAGAAGTATCTAGGAAGCTTCTTTGGAAGCTTCCCAACTAGCTTAACTTACACCCCAAGTAGGTAGCTTCTAGAAGGAAGCATCTAGAAGCTTCTAACTAGCTTAGCTTGCACGCCAAGTAAATGACTTCTAAAAGGAAGCTTCTTGAGAAGCTTCTCAAGAGCCTTGTAGGATCCCTAAAACTACAAGAGCCAAAGCTCATGCTAGGCATTTGGAGTTTACCCACATTCAAGTGCTCCAATGTGATCTTCCATTCTCCTATTTCTCTCCTCGATCTTGGACTTTTACATTGGTATTGAGTAGGAATGAGATAGATGGAACTTATGGACCACAAAATCTACTTCTGCCAAACCATTGGGATTTTTGTGTCCAAGTATTACCCAAGCATTGTTTCACACCATTCATCACCTTGTGCTTTGGGCAAGATTTTTTGCATATGATCACCTTGTCCAAAGAACCCTTGATACTTTTGGTTGTAATTTATGGAGAATGGTGGATGTGCTACATCTATGTGTTAATAAATTAGATAAATTGTGAGTAATAGGATAGAGTAGTAGCAATAGTAGCAATACCAGATGTTATCATTGCTATGTAGCAATAAATCAGGCACCTTACTTGATTGTTGGATGAACGAGACAAACAACGACAAGAACACATAGAGAGAGCATCAGTTCAAGATAGAGAAGATCAAATCCTATTTCCAAAACCCAAGGTGTTTGAAGGCAAGATCTTTTGGGTATAGTAGAGAATTTTATGTTTGAATACAAATGTTACTTTGAAGCTACCAATCTTCAAGATGAATGGAAAGAGATTATCTTGGCTTCTAGCCAATTGCATGGTGTGACAAAACTTTGGTGGCTATTCCAAGTGGAGCGAGTTGAACGACAAATTGTTGCACCAATTTTGACATGGGCAAAATTCAAGGATGCAATACTTGGTTGATTTCAAACTATAATGCCACCCGAGCTGTACAAGATAAATTAGCGGAGTTGAAGCAGATTTGCTTTGTAAGGAGCCACATCACACAATTTTAGAACATCATCATGTAGATTCTAGATATACAAGAAGCTGAAGTTTTGGATTGATTTATGAGAGGATTGAAGTCACAAACCAAATTGGAAATGACCATGCGGGAACCACAAAATGTGGAAGAAGCCATGCAATTGGCTGAGCGCTTTGATTCCTTGGTTGTGACAACTTGGTCTTGACCTCGACCTACACAAAGCCTACCAGTACACTACGCATGGGTGGAGGAACCAACACCAATGGAGATTGATGCTATCTAATGGAGACCACTTGGTATAGCGGATAGAGAAAGATTACAACAAAGTGGTGGTTGTTTTTATTGTTGCCAAGTTGGACATTGCATTGCTGAATGTCCACTTAGGAATGGGTGACCTTGACAAGTCACCCATATGGAATTTGTGAAACGGAATGATCATGGAAACAAGGAATCCCAATAGGAGATTTTGAGCCACCTATTGGGAGCTTGATTAGTTCCAATGGGATTGAAGGCTTGACCTATGCAATTTTTCTTCACTTGCAAGGTACAATATCTAATCGGGGTTGTAAGATTTTGGTTGATTTTGGAAGTTCAAAGATTTGCATGTTTATGCAAGTAGCAAAAGAATTGGATATTCCTATGAAGCCAATAATTTGAAGTAGATTGATGATGGTGGATGGTAGAAAGGGTTCTGCATTTTGTACCTCGTATCCTATTACCTTTAAGATTTGGAATGAGTACTTGGAGTGAAGTCAAAGAAGTCAAGAAGTCAAAGTGTCCTTTTTTGGTAGAAGGAAGTTACCTTCTTGGGTCACAAGATCTCATTGGAGGAGATCAAGATGCAAGAGGAGAAAATCAAGGCCATTATTGATTGGCCTTGATTTTACTTACTCTAAAGGATGTTACAAAAGTATGGGCATTTGATGGCCAATTTTTACCGATGGTTCATCCACTATTATACTCATGTAGTTGCACCATTGATTGACCTCTTGGGGAAGAACTTGAGCTTCTAGTGGATCACCAAACACAAAGGAGCATTCCAAAAGTTAAAACATATGGTATCTTCAAGACCTATTCTTCAACCATATGATACTTTGCTACCTTGTGTGGTTGATTTTGATAATTCTAACTTTGCAATTGGAGCTATTTTGCAACAAGAATTCCTAGATGGACTACATCCTATTGCCTTTGTGTCTCATTGACTAAATACAACTAAAAGAAATTACTCTACTTGAGATTGGAAACAACTTGCAATGGTATATGCCACCAAGGTATGGAGGCATTATCTCTTGGGGAAACAAGTGATCATACAAACTGATCACAAACCATTGTTGTTGAAGACCTTACACTTGGAACACATGAAGAGTTGATATCATTGATGAGAGGAGCAACTCCAATTGTTTGACATCAAACTTGAGTACAAACCAGGTCGGTTCCATGTCATCCCTGATGCTCTGTTACGATGACCTGATTTGAAGTCTCTTCCTCTTATCACAAGGGCAATTATGATGGTGTCAATTGACTCAAAGGTCCAAAATGAGTTTTGGTTAGCTCTACAACAATATTCCTTCTTCCAAATGGTACATGGTAATCTTATAGCATGTGACAAGGAGTACAAAACCTTCTCCTTCAAGGAAGACCTTCTATTCCATGAAGACTGGATCTATGTTCTAGCCAAAGGTTATCTTTGACTTGTGCGCCTTCAAGAAGCCCATGATTTACTAATAGTTGGTCACATGAGTGTGGATAAGACCTTTGGTACCCATCAACATCAATGGTGGTGGCCCAACATGGCACAAGATGTTTGGGAGTTTGTCCAATTGTGTGAGAGTTGCCAACGCAACAAGGCTAGTAACCAAAAACCAAATGGACTCCTTCAACCACTCCCCATTCCATCTACTTGTTGGGAACATGTGAGCTTAAATCTCATCACCTCCTTGCCCATGTCACACCATTTGTAGTGTCATATCTAGATTGCTTGGACATTGGAGTCGTAGTGATAGTACTTAGAGAGGTATTTCAATAGTTCCACATAGACTACTTTCCAATGGTCAAATTTTGTGTTTGGGGTATAGACTTCACGGTGGGGCACATTGTCACTTTGTACCATTTGCACCATCCAGTGTGCCATCAGCGGGACCGTTAGGGTTCCAAACCTAGCTCAAGTCCAAGAGTATACTTTCAAAGTGCAGCTCTAGAGAGCTCACTTCTTTGATGTTGAGCCTTCGAGTTCTTGGTTGTGGTGGATAGAGGCCGGTGAGCATCACTTGGATTCTCTTAGCTAGAATGGATGTGAATTAATATAATCAGTGCCCAATTGTTCATAGTTTATAGAATGACAGATCAAGTACTAATCTGAGTTGAGTTGAGTAAAAGAGGTGTAAACAATCTGATTACATCAAAGAAGTGAAGTCAGGGGGAAATTGGGTGCAAGAATTGAGAGTATTGGTGGTATTTCCATGACTTGCTAATTGTTGGTAGCTCGATCGGAGCTCAAGTTTTCCCTAGTGCGCACAAGCTCATTAAATTGATGTAGATTTGGTAGTGAGATAGACGGTGTGAGGAAGTGCTGGCCAAATTTTGAGCAAAAAGAAGCAATTTTTGAGTAGTGGTTGTGATTTTGAGCTCAAGAGGTGAGAGTATGACCAATTTGTTTCGAGTTGAGCTCAGAAAGTGAAATTGAAGATGGAGTTGGGAACCCACTCCCATGAATTTGTGATTTGGAGAAACCTATTTTTTCAATTTGGCTCGAGTGAAGAGTTAGTTGAGGATTTTGGCGGTCAGCCAAATTTAGGGTTTATGTCAGGATTTTGCTAGAGTTTATGTCAGATTTTGGCCAAATTTGGAGAGTTTTGCTGGTTGGCCAGATTTGGAGTAGTTTTGCCAAATTTGGAGAGGGTTCAAAGTGGCAATTTGGAGAGGGTTCAAAGTGGCAAGAAGAAAAGCCTCATTTGGCTGATAGAGGCTTTAAGGCATAGGGCTATGAGAGGTTACAAAGGCCTAGAAGTGCCAACAAGCCAACTTGCTAGCGTGAGACTAGCTAGTTTAGAGTAGATCTTGGTCATTGTTTGGCAAAATCTACACACCATGCTAGATTGTGCACAATAGGGTTTGATCCCTAGATCTCTTGTTCTTAGACTAATGCCCTAGCCAACTGGTCCACCCTCACTTATTGTTCTAGTGATTGTGCCACTATTATCTATACACTTGTAGCTTTAGCTAGGAGAGACAGTTTGATCCCATTCTTGGTGATCCCAATAGCTTAGGACATAGATACAAATTTCTCTTATGTCAAATGCCAAATGGTGGTAGTCTTGTGTCAATTTTGTGTTTCTTTATGAGATGAAGGGTTTTTCATTTAGAATTCTTGTGATTGGACCCCCTCCATTCTCTACTTCTTGTTTGTGCACCACATTTGTGTGAGGTGCCCTGAATTTAGAGCGTTGGTGCTTTGGTGTGCTCTCAATAGTGAGGCTGGAGTGATGACTAGTTGTAATACCAAGAGCTAGCCATATGATCTAGATGTGAAATTTGGTTTGGTAACATCTAGAATGATGTTATACATGATGGTCAAAATAGATTAGAGAGAAGTATCACCAAAAGAGTATTTTTACTAATAGGGCAAAAACCAAAATAAATTTGAAAACCTTAGAACCAATAGCTAGACATATGATTTAAAGGTGAGAATTGTTTTGGTAATATTTGGAAGGATGCTACACATGATGGAATAAATAGATCAGAAAGGGTATCACCAAAAGGGGACTTCTACTAATAGAGTAGAAACTGAAATATGTCTGAAATCTTTGAAGGCAATTTTGGAGACCTAAATGGATGAATTAGGCTTCGAAACTATGTGAACTTGCTTCCCAATAAAGGAAAGGCTAGCCTTCCCTCCCCCCTCGTTTGTCTCATCAAGAGCTTTCCAATAGTACCTCACCCATGTGATTTTGAGCTTCATATAAGAAGATTCCCTCCAATTAAAGCTTATTTGACCAACCAGATAGGACCAAAACCGACATGTCACCCATCCAAGTAAGTAATCCAAGGGTGGAGCTTGTTGACATGTCACCTATTTGTGTGCCTAATCCTATGGTGGAGCTTCCTTGGAGGAGATCCTCTTTTCAATATAATAAAGAGAGGTGCTGCTTTGGGGCATCGGAGTTTGACAATGAAAGTGTGTGTTTCTCATGGTGTGTGTATCTTTAGGTCTCCTATTCTTGGAGTATTACAATGGTATCAAAGAGAGTGTTGTCATCCAAGAGAGCGGATCACCCCTCTTCAAAGAACATGGGCTATTGAGACAATAATTTTGAAGAGAGACATCCTGGTGTAATTGGTAGATTAGGAGTGTTAGAAAGAGGATGGAATGGAGGCTCCGAGAGGACAATATCCAACACTTCACTTTCTATTCTTGAATCCATTCCACATCAAGATTATGTACATTCAGCATGAACACGTGAAAGTGTATCTTGATTTTCACTTTGGAGCAGGGTTCATGGATACAGTGATGAATTTGCCAAACCCAATGATTCTGCCTATAGTGATTTATGATAGAGAGTGGGATTTGAAAATCCCACTCTACATTTTTTTGTGGTAGATTTGAATGTCCCAAATCCTTTCCTTTTTTAACACTTAAGTAGAAATTTGTCATGTAGTGAGACCAAAAGTGATGTTTAGAGATTTTGTGGTCAGGAATTTTGGTGAGGAATATTATCAATGAGTGGTAGTTTTTGAGGTCCCAATGGTAGTTCCAATAGTTTATGCACCCTCCAGAGTGATCATATTAACTCTCTATCAATTGAAGTAGACAATAACAATTGAGTGTTATAGGAACCATGGATTCACAATTGCAAGAGTTGGTGCAAGGAATGTAGGGGATGTTGAACAAATTTCAAGAGATTAAGATGACCATGGGGGCGTTACAAAGTCAAGTGCAGACCCTCAAGAATGATCAAGCAATGCAAGACGAAGAGCCGTCTCAAATCCCAATACCTGTGATTGAAGTACTTGGGGAGGTACTTGTGCCTTCAAACCTTATCAACAATGAAGCCACATTACTACTCCGGATGAAGAGGACCTGCAACATCAAGCCTTACAAGGGGCAATATACGATGGGAGTAGTGGAGAATTGGATCTTGAGAATGAATCGATATTTTTGGTTATTCTCAACAAAGATCACTGAGCATGCTGTAGGTGTGTTTGCATGTGGGTACTTGGCCAATAAAGCACTCACATGGTACAATGCTTGGGAACAATCCATGTTGGCAGAGAGAAAGAAGGTCACATAGACAACAATGCAAGAAGGATTGCTGAAGAATTTCTAGTCAGTGGATTCTATGTAGATGGCCCCGATCCGACTATGGAGATTGAAACAAAAGAATAATGTACAAGAGTACGTGGAGACATTTTTGGATCTACAAGTCGCAATAACCAACATGAGCCTAGCAGAGGCTCTCAACAATTTCAAATGAGGGTTGAAGGAGCGGATTTGCCAAGAAGTCATGGTACAAAATCCTTGCACGATATTTCAAGCCATTGCTTGTGCACATGGAATAGCAAGGGCATTGGATTGAGGTGAAGGAGTAGTTCCACGTGAACATTATTGGGCAGAAATTCCACCCATGGGTGGACCAATACCGATGGAATTGAGCAACCTTCAAGACCGAGGAGCACGACCCCTTCAAGAAGAATGGGGACGGGTAGAAGAACAAAGAGATGGAGTCACACGAGGAGAACAATGCTGTTGTTACAATTGTGGTTGTATTGGGCGTATATCTACCAATTGTTGTTCTTGTCTCCCTAGAGGCCCTCGACCTTCATACATGTGATCTTTGAACAACATGGAGAGACGCACTGAAGAGGAAGAGGTGGAAATCACTTTGGAAAAACAAAGATCACTAGTAAATGTACCTCATGACCTTACTTGCTCAATAAGGAAGCAAAAAAGCAAGGGAAAGAAGAAGACAAGCACACAAAGGTACCAAAATGTAACCTCACAATTGATTGTAGTGAATGGAGTCCTAGAAGTCAATCAAGTGAGAGTATTAATAGATATGGGAGCCACAAAGAATTTCTTATCTTGCCCTATTGCAATGAGATTGGGAATGGATCTAGAGAGAGATGAGAGTGAAGAAGTAGAGTTACCTAATGGGCAAACAAAGAGGATTGAATCATTACCTAGATGGGTAATACTCTTTGTAGGAGAATATCAAGAAGCAATTGAGTAGCAAGTGATACAATTAGCTTGTTATGATGCAATCTTAGGCATATCATGGATGGAGCATTACAACCCTATGGTAGATTGGAGGAAGAAAGTAATGAGAACACACCAATGGTTGATCATTGGGGATAAAAAAAATCACACAGGCAAGAGTTGCCTCTCTATGTCATAAGGACAACAACTATTTGTAATACCAATAGATGTTTCATGGGTCTAATAAGAGAAGTCCAAAGTGCACAACTTGATGGAAAAATTCTTGAGAAATTGAAGGATGTGGTAAATGCGTTTCAAGATGTCTTTCTCGATGCTCTACCCTCAAGATTACCACCAAAAAGGAGAGTAGATCATAAAATTAAGACACTTTTGGGGAAGACACCTCCTTGTAAGGCTCCATATTGCCTATCACCTCATGAGTTGGAGGAGTGTAAGAATCAAATTGAGGATATGCTACAAAAAGGTTCATCTAACCCAACGTATCACCATATGGGGCTCCGGTCGTGTTTGTGAAGAAGAAGGATGGTACAATACACATGTGCATTGACTATCGGAGTCTCAATCAGCAAAAAGTGAAGAAAAAATACCCCTTCCCTTGCATGGATTACCTGTTTGATCAACTCAATGGAGCAAGACACTTCACCAAACTAGATTTTCGGAGCGGATACAATCAAATCCAAATTGCAAAGAAGGATGTGTACAAAACTACCTTTTGAACTAGGTATGGACACTTTGAGTATCTTGTGATGCCTTTTGGTCTCACCAATGCACATGCCACTTTCATGAGTCTAATGAATGACATATTTTGTCCATATTTGGATGAGTCTGTTATTGTCTTCTTAGACAACATTCTAGTATACAATAGCATAATGACGGAACACAAACAACATCTACAAGAAGTCCTCCAAATTTTAAGATAGAATCAATTGTATGCTAAAATCTCAAAGTGCGAGTTTGGCAAGTCTAAAGTAGACTACTTGGGTCATAGAGTAAGTGTAGAGGGTATTCAAGTACAGATAGATAAAATAAAGGTCAATCAAAAATGGAGTGCTCCAGAAGATCAGACTCAACTCAAGAGCTTCTTGGGGTTGACAAGGTTCTATCGTTGATTTGTCAAGGACTTCTCTAAGGTTGCATAGCCTTTAGCGACACTACTTGGCAAGAAGAAGAAGTGGATGTGGGGAATCGTACAAGATTTGGCCTTTCAAGTTGCTACATGCCCCAAGCTTGAAGTGATATGACCCAAAACGTCCAATCAAGTTGGCTACAGATGCATCAGGCATAGCAATAGGAGCAATCCTACAACAAGAGTGGCATGACGGATGACATCCAATTGCATATTTCTCTTGAAAGTTGTTATCGGCAGAATGCAACTACAACACCACAGAATGAGAGGAGTTAGCCATTGTCCTTGCAACCAAGCATTGGAAGCACTATCTAGGTAAGAAGGTATTTGTAGTAGAGATAAACCCCAAACCTCTAGTCTACCTCAAGATGCAGAAGGATCTATCTTGTCGCCAGATTTGATGGGCAGAGTGGCAACAATGCTTCAGCATAACAATCACCTGTGTGGAAGGTAAGAAGCAACTTGCTGATGCATTCACCTACATGCTGATGGCAAACAACGTGGTGGCAAAGGTTAAGATTAACCTTGAATTCTGGCCAGAGATTCTGGCTGCTACAAAAACCAATCCACAGATTGTAGAAGCGCAATCATCCAAAGGCATCACTCACCTTTTGTGATGGAAGATTATGGATCCCAAACGTCCCAGAATTATGCACTACCATTCTAGTGGAATGTCATGATTCGGCCATTGTAGGTCATGTCGGAGTGGACAAGACCTTGGATGGAGTCCAATGCCATTACTATTGGCCCAAGATAAGCAATGATGTGATGGACTACATGTGCAGCTGCCTACTTGTAAATAGAACAAAGATCCAAATCAAGCTCCAACAGTGCTCCTTCAACCTCTCCCCACTCCTACCCAACGTTGGAACAAGTGAGTATGGATCTCCTTTATGAATTACCCAAGACCACTTCAAGGTTTGACTCCATCATGGTCTTTGTGGACCGGCTCAACAAAATAATTAATGTACGCCCTACCACCAAGGATGTGACTGCTCCAAAACTAGCTCAATTATACTTAGAGGCAATCTTCTCTCACCATGGCTTGTCTCGAGTACTCATCACCGATAGAGGCACTCAATTCACCAATTTGTTTTGGAAAACACTCTTTGGTTTCTTCGAAACCAAGTTCACCATGTCCATAGCTTACCACCCACAAGTATATGACAAATAGAGCGGGCTAATCACACTATTGAAAGCATGTTATGTGGCTTCACCTTAGAAGAGCAAGAGAGGTGAGACACCTTACTCCTGTTGGTGGAATTCACTTACAATAATTTTGTGAATGCATCCACCAATGTCACTTTGTTCTTCCTCATGTATGGTGAGCATCCCTTCACACCTTCTAGCTTGATGAAGATCTGTCCAATGGCTACCAAGGTCGACGCAATTAACACATTTGTTTCTAGAATCCAACAAGGTGTAGAGAGCGCCAAGCATAGATTATACATTGCACAAAATCAACAAAAGCAGTATGCTGATGCACACTATAGGCACATGAAATTCAATTTTGGGGATCAAGTGTGGCTATTGACAACCAACCTCATATTAGTTGGACCTCATAAGCTCAAACCTTGTTTTATTGGGCCTTTTTCTATTCTTCATTGAGTCAGCGCTATGGCCTATCACCTCAAGCTACCACCACACATGAAGATCCATCTAGTGTTCCATGTTTCCTTCCTATGAAGATATGCTCTTTGATCAGGCCAATGTCATTCCACACAAGACATTCAACCTTGTTCAACACTCATTGATGGCACGGAGGAATATGAAGTAGAGCGTATTCTCCAAAAATGCATATGTGGTACTCGCCATCTGCGGGTGGACTATCTAGTACAATACAAAGGTTACCCCTTCTATGAAGCAACCAGGGAACCCACTGCCAATTTGACACATGCACCAGTGTTGGTGCAAGCGTTTGAGCAACAACTGCACAATGAGGACGTTACGTCTTAAAAGGAGGGAGGTTTGTAATACCAAGAGCTAGCCATATGATCTAGATGTGAAATTTGGTTTGGTAACATCTAGAATGATGTTATACATGATGGTCAAAATAGATAAGATAGAAGTATCACCAAAAGAGTACTTCTACTAATAGTGCAGGAATTGAAATACATTTGGAAACCTTAGAACCAATAGAACCAATAGAACCAATAGCTAGACATGATTTAAAGTTGAGAATTGGTTTGGTAACATCTGAAAGGATGTTACACATAATGGACTAAACAGATCAGAAAGAGATATCACCAAAAGGGGACTTCTACTAATAGAGTAGGAATTGAAATATACCTAAAATATTTGAAGGTAATTGTGGAGGCTTAAACGGATGATTTAGGCCTTGAAAATGTGTTGATCCCCCCAATGGAGGAAAGGTTGGCCTTCCTTCATTCTGGTTTGTCTCATCAAGAGCTTTCCAATGGTACCTCATCCATGTGATTTTGAGCTTCCTACAAGAAGATTCTCTAAAAGATTCCCTTTGGTCAAAGCTTGTTTGACCTACCAGATAGGACCAGAACCAACATGTCACCCATCCAAGTAAGTAATCCTATGGCGGAGCTTCCTTGGAGGAGATCCTCTTTATCTATATAATAAAGAGAAGGTGCTCCTTTGGGGCATGAGAGTTTGATAGTGAAAGTGTGTGTTTTTCATGGTATGTGTCTCTTTAGGTCTCCTATCCTCAGAGTATTACATTCAGACTACCTTTGTTTCTCTTTGGTGAGGCAAGAAGTGATGATCTGCAAGATCGTGAGAGTGCATGTTGTGATGGCATGTTACAGGTTGCCTTTTCCCCTAATGTAGTTATCTCAATTAGAGTTACATTAGTGGGTGGTGTTCCGTGGGTATTGGCACTTGGTGGTGCTCAATTGGTGTTGACACTTGGTGGAGTACTTGTGGTTGCGGTTTGCAATTGCATTTGGTGGTTCCAATTTGTGGTTGCAGTTATGGTTACTTTGTCACGATGGAGTTCTTTGGGGATTCTAGAGGAGTTAGCCTTGCAATACGCAATGGATTTACTTGGAATGGCATTTGGTATCAGCATGTATCTTAGGTCCCAATTAGGGAGGAGATTGACTTTGAGTTAGAGTTTGACAAAAGAGCTGATTCAATTGGGAGTGCACTTGGCACGTCCATACCATTGTTATGGGACATGGACAAGATTTATGGGGCCTCCAAAAGCCCTAAGCATTACTTTTGTATAGTGGGTACCATTGAGTTGGATGACTTTTCATCTAGGAGTTTGATAGTTGGTGTGATCTGTAGCAAATGCGGAACCAGACTTATTTACACCTTTTATAGCATGGAAGGGGTTGTTTCAACAATTAGAGGGTCCACCAAAAGATGACTACCATGAGTTCAGGAGAGCTCATTTAGAGGAGATTGAGTTATGGAGATGGTATTGGTCTCAAAATTATGTCTCTATTACTTCAAGCTTGGTTGCCAAGAGTAGATTGGCTGTACCCATGAGTTCTAGCTTGAGTAGTGTTGGTGGAGCTAGTGGAAGTGCACTAGCTGGAGATAGTGCAACCACGAGTGGAGGTACCACTGCATGAGGTGGCATGGTATTGGGGTTTAACCCCATGGTGGAGTTCTTCCAGTGTTTGAGGCAGAACTACTAGGGAGTACGGATTGACAAGCTAAGGAGCTTGTATGAGTTCCCGTGGAAAGCTGGAGAGAGCCTATGCAAGGCATACACTCACATGAGACGGCTAATCAATTTCACTTAGGGAGTTAGAGAGGCTCAAGCAGTCTAGTTTTGGTATGGAATATTGGACAAAGAGTTACAACGTAGAGTTTGTGATGCTACATTGTTACAGGCTACTTTGCACACTTTAGCAATGGTCTTTGGTTTGGCTAAGTGTATTGAGCTCATGGTAGAGGAGAGGGTAATAACATCTGGATTTTGTAGGAAGACCTTATCTACAACTGTTACTTCTTCTAGAGTGCAGTAGAGTGCACCACGCCCAATTGGTTTTTGAGGATAGGGTGGACAACCCAGATTCTATGGAGCAAGTGAAGGGCATAGTGGAGCTAGATCTTTACCTTCCTTTTCAAGTCAAGAACAATCAATGAGTGGTAGTGTTGCTTGTTGGACTTGTGGTGGACCTCACCATAAGAAAGAGTGTACTCAAGGCAGCGGACTTGATACCTCTGGTGCATTGCAGCCAAACACAAAGGCAATATGAGCATTGCCATAAATCGGTCACACTAGTGACCGATGCTTTGATCTACACCTGGAGTTACAGAGTGGTAGGGCTGCTATGGAAGGTAGTAGAGGAGCTCTAGTTCATGGAGGACGAGGTGGTAGAGGATCTATACCTAGTAGAGGTGCAATACCTACCCTTACTTTTGATACAACTATGGCTACTCGGATTGAGCAATTGGAGTTGAGATTGGATAGTATGGCCATTGCTCAAAGGCAATTAGATTTGGGTGTTGAGGCTTCCACCTCATATGTTGGTAGTAGAGATGCTTTGGACTTCATGTGCGGAGCAGCACAGATGGATGCATCTGGAGCAGTGACTAGGAGTGCAATACGTGCTCTTGAGCCTAGAAGAGCCTTAGTGGAGTTGGACCCACAAAGAGGAGAGGTTGGGAGACATGTCAGACTTCCCTAGTCTTTCATGCTATCTGAGGCATTGCAAACAACATCCATGGCTCCTAGATGTCCAGTGCAGGTGTGGTAGGTGGTGATGGGGTGCATGATGGACTACTTACTAGTCAGCCACCTGCTATTACACAAACTGAGTTGAGCATGATGTTTGGGGCGGCTCAACTGATTATGCAATGCCCTTTGTTTCTAGCCAATGACATGTTTACATCGGGAGTTGATCCAACCCTAGTGTTCTAATTGGCTGCCATGCTTTGTGAGAGTAGGGATGATGCGGTTCCTACTACTAGAGCAGAGGTGGTTGATAGTGGAGTTGACTTGGTTGAGGAGCATGAGATCCATTCAACAACGAGTGGTTTATAGCAGGCAGCAACGGCTAGACTAGAAGAGTTGCCAACTGGACTGGCCTTTGAGAGAGTGCGATTCACACCTGGTGTTATCTTATTGGATAACTAGAGGGGGATTTTCTGTTTGGTTGGACCTTTAGGGAAGGTCTATACACCACAAAGAGTCTTGTTAGACTCTGGTGCGCAACCCCTTATGTTGGGGAAGGCTGCAGTAGTTGGTCTGGAGTTATGGAAGATCGATGTGGGAGGTGTCCATTTCAGATCAAGACATCTCTAGGTGGTGGTTTGACATAGTACATCACACATGGGGAGCTTGTTGTCCAAGTTCAGCCTGGTCATCCAATTGATAGCTCGGTTGTCAAAGCTTAGGCTATTGCGATAATAGTAGAGTCATATGATGTGCTAGTTGGGGGAGCAATGTTATACCCCATGGGTTTCAGTATTGACTATTGGGAGAAGACAACCTCCTATAGAACAGGTTGGTAGTCTAGTGAGGGATGGGTATGTCACCTACTAGTACGCTTCAGTAGTGGCAGTCTTGGCTCGATACAGTTGAGACCATGGCGGCATTAGTTTCAGCTTTTAATGGTGTAGTTACTTGGCCTAGTGACTTGTTGGAGGGGAATGGCCATGCAAAGGATACTCCAATACCAAAGGAGATCACTTGTATTTGGAGTACAAGTGGGATTGTTCCATCCACCTTGGATGTTCCATTGTGGAGTTCAAAGGAGGCATTATAGCAACATGTAGATCATTGGTGCAATAGGCTTGGAGTGGCTCCTTTGTACCATTAGGAGATGAGTGTGAGGATGAACCTCCAGAGTTGATTACTTTGACACCTCTAGATACCACACTCATTGCTTGGTAGTATCCAATAGAGGAGATATGTTTCTTAGAGTTGTTTGGTGGGACTAGCATCAGACTAGTTGCGGTATTACATAGGGGTATACGAGTATAGAGGTACTTGTATGTGGAGAGAGATGAGACAACTAGGCAAGTCTCTCTACATCATGTGGCATACTCGGCCTACCGGTATCCATAGTTATTATTGATGTCAACAGGAAGAGGTTACAAGAAGGCCTTACCAGCACATATTTCCTTATTGGGGGCGCATGATCTGGAGAGACATGGGCTTGTTCACTTGGTGATTTCTGGATTGCTATATCAACAACATACATATGCTGGCCGAGGTTTGGGTCTTCAAAATCCTGGTTCTGGTGTGTTTTGGGAGATACTATAGATATTACAACATCTCCAGGTTCATCACTCCGTTTCTCCAACTTACATTTTGGAGAACGTTCCTTTGATAGGTGATTCTTATACTCGGGTGGTGGCAAGTACACATCAGGTCCATTCTTGGATAGGACTTGCTATATTGTTAGATGCAGCCAGAGTGGGATCACGGGCTCATCGTCTTTGTCTTTGGTGGACAAACATCTTACCCAAAGAGGTTTCAGAGCGTGCATATGATGGGATTCAACGACAAGACCACATCCTTGTTGATGACATCTTGGATGTGGTGCATCAATCTCAAATGGTAGTAGTGGCTGATAGGTCACCTATGGCAATGGTGAACCTAGTTGGACAACCTAGAGCCACTTTTCCCACACTTATGAGTTTCCCAAGCTCTCATGCTTTTTGAGAAGGAGGACTTGGACTTGTTTGGGACTCACATTTATAGCAATTGGTGGAGCCTAACGCCCATGAGAGAGAGCAGGCAATGGGTTTTTGCACTAGTATTACCAATGTTCTAGTAGTATCAGAGGCATCTAGGCGTTAAGTGTTAGGTTAGGCTATGGATCTAAACTGTTTGACCTGATTGTGAGCCTTGGTTTGGCAGAGTAGCGTAGGATGCGCTTGATAGCCATCACCACTCGGACACTTGTGAGCCCTGTGCCTATCAAGACAATTCAAGCACATGCTAGGGGCGATGGACTGAGTGAACATGGTATTCTTGGGACACCAGTTTACACAAGACCAAGCTTACACAAGAGTGGTGTTGAAGAGATAAGCAGGAGAGAGCTTTTGTAGAGCTAAAGGAGAGGTTGACATCTGCTCCTATTTTAAGGAGATTAATCAGAGGATGACCATTTCAGGTTCATATTGATTAGAGTATGTTGGGGCTTGGAGCAGTGCTTACCCAACATGATGATGAGGGGAAGGAATTTGTGGGGCATATGCTTGTCGCTCCAACAATTCAGCGAAGGCAAAGTATAGTTCATATGAGGGAGAGTGCTTGGCAGCAGTTTGGGCAATAACACATTTATGATGTTACCTATTTGGTAACTCTTTCACTCTCATCATTGATCATCAGCCACTGAAGTGGTTGATGGAGTCCAACAAGCTTTCAGAGAAGCTTGCACGATGGGCTCTGATTTTACAAGAGTATGACTTCATGATTATTCACAAACTTGGAGTGGCAAATCGTGATACAAATGGGTTAAGTAGAAACCCATGTCCCCGCCAGTCAGATCAGACTATGTTGGCATGGTGAGATAGATGAGGAGTTGGTGCCAAGTTGGCATGAATTAGCCTTTCTTTGTATATTTTTTGAGGCTTTGGTGGTATCTATGTTAGCATACATAGGAGGAGTTATTGAGGTCACGGATCTAGAGAGTGAAGATATTGGTATAGTTCAGCGAGACATTCATGATGATGTCTTAGTGATGGACTATCTTTGCATTGGTGTTGTGGGTGGCATATTTGGGGCCAAGGAGAGAGACAATGTTCTTCAACAAGCCAAGCGGTTCAGATTGGAGTGTATATACCTTCTTTGAGTATAGAAGGATGGTAGAGTACAAGTAGTACCAGTTCCATCTCAAAATCCACAATTGGTCCATCATGCTCATGAGGAGCTAGGATATTTTGGAGTAAAGCATACATATAGCTTACTCCAATGTCATTATTGGTGGCACGGTATGCAGACCAAGGTATAGCAATTTGTTGCCAGATTTGTGGTTTGTGGCCGAGTTAGAGCATCATTTAATACTCCTACGCCATAGTTACACCCATCACCTATCATGGGATTGGGTTATTGTTGGAGTTTGGACTTTGTTGGACCTTAACCGTTGACTGTGAGACATCATCGGTATGTTTTGATGATGGTGGAGCACTTCTTCAAGTGAATTGAGTTGGTGGTACTTCTTGACAAGTCTAGTGAAAAGACAACTTACTTGTTCATGGATCAAGTTCTTAGTCATTTTGGTGCATCAGCGGAGGTTTTGAGTGATCAGGGTATAGAGTTCTTGGGAGAGTTTCAGATCTTGTGTAACAAGGCTTTGATTGATCATTGTACTACATCCCAAGATCACCTTGAGGCAGATGGCTTAGCAAAGAGAGTGGTTTAGATAGTGAAGAGAGGATTGTAGAAGTATGGTTTGTAGAGAGGCCACTTGGGAGATTCAGATCTTCGATTACATTGGTTGGACATGGGCTATCGGTTCAACTGGCAAGCCTTCTTAGCATCCTTCTCTCCTTACTTTCTACTTTATGGACAAGATCCAGATTTACCTATAGCCATTTGTCAAGATGCTATTGTAGTTTTGGACTTGGATAATCCAAATATATGGATGAGCACATGTTCTCAACGGGCAAAGATCTTTTAGAGAATGATGCCAATAGCCTTTGAGAACTTGGCGATTGCTCAACATAGAGATACCTTATGCTATGCTACCATTCAAGGAGGAGGTTATAGACCCTCAATCTGTCAATTTCATCCTGGTGACTATGTATATCTACAGCAGACAACACCGATGACACTTGATGTTTTGATAGGCCGCACTATCTTGAGAGATCTTCCTCCAAAAAAAACTAAAACTTTTGCTTCAGGCCAAAAAAACACCCATGGGCTATAAAATAGGGGTGTTATGGTAGATTAGCTTAGGCAATAGAACCAAAATGGGTAACGCCTGTGCGCTCTATTTTGCATTCATCCGCACTTGAATGGATGAGTGAGTGAACCAACATTTTTTTGCTACGCGCTAAACTTTCTCCACAAAAAATCTAATAGCAAGCTTGCAATCGACTAAAGGTTTCATCTCCCAGGCATATTTTATAAATATAATTCGAGAGGATTTGCTAAAGGTGTAACCTCGGATATCTTGCTTGTGTTATTGGTAGAGGCGACGAATCCATATTGGTTGTTCAGGTCGATTAAATGGTGCAGAAATAGCCCATAGCTTGCATTGAACACGGTATCCACCCCTAGGCAATTGGCAAAATCTTCCGCCAACCCTTGAAGTTATGCAATCACTAGGCCACAGTAATTGCTATGCTACATGCCTACTTTTTCCTATGATACTAGTTGTTTTCTGATATTGTTCCTTGAGTTGCCAAATTGTTGGTGTTGGTTTTTTCAATCTCTTTTTTTGTAGATTATTTTATTTTTATTCCGTCAAGCCATAAAAGAGTGGCTTATTGACAATCACTTGACACGGGTCATCCAACATTGAGTGCAAGCGCAGCCGCCCTCAAAAAAAGTGGCATCCCCAACGCTCTCTTTCTGGTCGAGTGCTATGCACCTCTCCCTCTGGTTTTGTGCTGCGCACCTATAATCAAGATGTTTTTTGTGTTCCGAGTAAGTTTATTGGTCTGCCAAACATTTTCTAAAATTTGGCGACAAAATTTAAATCTTGATGCAAACATATGAAGTTTAGTTTGTTTTTTTAGTCATTGCGGATAACGGAATTGAACCCATATCCTCTACTTGGAAGGCAGATAATTTACCTTTAATCTATATCCGCATTGAAAAAAAAATATAGAATTTGACAGTCATGAATTATCACCAATGATTCATGATCAACACTTGCTTGATTTGCAAAATAAGGGTATTTTAGGGGTGGTTATTGCAAAGCTCTCAACCAACAGCCCAAAGGCCACGAGACTCTAGGGAGAAGCGCTACGTGCTTGACCAATGGGAGGCATTGGCTTGGAGAAGGTTGCAATGTCAGCTGGCGATAGTCACCAGAACCTAAACCTGGCATGTTTACCAATTCGATCAGCTTTCCAGGGGGGTGCATGAGAAAGCAAAAGCAAAAAAAATGCGTGAGGTTTTGCCATCTGGAGTCCTTGTGTTGGAAGGACGTGATAGTGTAATTTGGAAGGATCATGTGTGCAATTGTGCACCATGCCACCTCCCAAACATTGATGGTACTATAGACCAAAGCTTGGTACTTGTATGTGCAGGCTTGAGGTGTATGTTATGTGGCTCTTCTGGTGGAGCTACTATTATATTAGTATGTGATAGCTGTTCCAGAGGATGACATATGGCATGTATGACTCCTCCCCTCATGGTGGTTCCTCAAAGACAATGGTTATGTCCTAGATGTACTTGACCTATAGCTAGTTCATTCTGTATATGGTATAGATGGTAGACAGGCGACTTATGATGGGGCTCCATAACACCCGGCCTTTTGATCTTTGCTTATCATAGGGTATACCATATACTTAGAGTAGATGGCTATCTGAAGTTAGAGGGACCTAACCACCAGCTAGGGAGGGCAATTGTGGCACTTTAGAATCTATGTATGACTTATGTGTGAGTTGTGCTTCTACAATGTATGATGTTGACAACAATGTATGTTGTGTAGCAATGTATATATGCATGACAACTGTCATGCCATTTGTCGTGTTGCATCTAGATTGCTCGGACATTAGAGTCATTGTGATAGTAGTTAGAGGTATTTCAGCAATTCCCCATAGACTACTTTCCGATGGTCAAATTTTGTGTTTGGAGTACTGACTTCACGGTGGAGCCCACCATCACTTTGCACCATTCACACCATTGAGTGTGCCGTCAGCAGGACCGTTAGGGTTCCAGACCTAGCTTGAGTCCAAGGGTATACTTTTGAAGTGTACCTTTGAACTCGAAGGCTCAACATCAAAACAAGTGAGCTCCAAAGAGCTCACTTCTTTGATGTTGAGCCTTTGAGTTCTTGGCTATGGTGGACAGAGGCCGGAAAGCATCACCTGGATTCTCTTAGATAGAGTGAGTGTGGCTTGATAGTAATCAATGCCCAATTATTGGTAGTTTATAGAGTTATAGATGAAGTACTAATCTGAGTTGAGTTGAGTCAAGAGTTGTAAACAATCTGATTATTGTGGCACTTTAGAATCAATATATGACTTATGTGTGAGTTTTGCTTCTATAGTGTATGATGTTGACAACAATTTATGTTGTGTAATGATGTATATATGCACAACACCCAAGACAAAGCAAGGTCACAAACAATTGTGGTGTTTGTGGATAAGCTTAGTAAGCAAATCCATTTAGCACCAACGGTTGATATTGTGGATGCTCCAACCTTGGCACAAATCTACTTTGACAATGTATTCAAGCATCATGGGATGCCATGTGTACTCATCTTGGACCGTGATCCTCACTTCATTGGAAAATTTTGGCAAACACTCTTCCAAATACTCGGCACCATGCTTCCTTTGTCCATGGCCTATCATCCTCAAACTGATGGAAAAATTGAATGTGCAAATTGCACTTTGGAAGATATGCTTTGCATCTTTGTCAACATTTGCCATACCAATTAGGATGACTGTCTTGCAACTGCGGAGTTTGCATACAATAATTTTAAAGAGGCAAGCAAAGGATTCTCTTCTTTCTTTCTTAATTTTGGTCAAGACCCACTTGTTCATTCCTTCTTGCTCCTCCTCCGTCTCATGTCCCTCACTTCCACCTTCTTGACCACCATCTCCTAATTCCTCCAACAAGCCAAATCTCATCTCCTTGTTGCTCAAAATTGGCAGAAACAATATGCAGATCACCAATGCCATGATGTTAGCTTTCAAGTTGGTGATAAGGTCATGCTCTCATTCAATAACCTCACTCTCTCACTTGATACCAAAGTTCATAAACTTGCCCCTAATTGGATAGGACTCTTTGTTGTCACCCAAATTGTCTCTCTTGTTGCTTATCAACTTGCCTTACCTTGTCATATGCGCATCCATCCTATCTTTCATGTTTCCAAGTTGAAACCTTTGTTCCTAACCCCTCTTCCTTTTCCTCTTGTCCAACTTCCCCCTCCTCTTGTCCTTATCAATGATCACAAGGAGTATGAAGTTGATCGTATCCTTGCACGGCTACATTTAACAAGGCCGTCAATAACATATGGAGTACAAGGTCCTTTGGAAAGAGTATCCCCTTCATGCTGCCACATAAGAACCTCTTTCTCATCTCCAGAATGCACAATTGGCCATCCAGGAGTTCAAAACATCACTGGCGATGAGGACATCACCAACTAGTAGTGGGGGAATATGTAACAATATGGAGCTTAGCGACAAAGTTAATATGGCTAACAAAGTAGCAAATACAACAAATTAGTCTAGAATATTCTAGAAGTATTTAGGAAGCTTCTTGGCTAGCTTAGCTTGCACCCCAAGTAGGTAGCTTCTAGAAGGAAGCTTCTAGAAGCTTTTAACTAGCTTAGCTTGCACGCCAAGGAAGCAACTTCTAAAAGGAAGCTTCTTGATTAACTTGGCTTGCACTCCAAGAAAGCGGCTCAAGGAAGCTTCTTGAGAAGCTTCTCAAGAGCCTTGTAGGATCCCTATAACTACAAGAGCCAAAGCTCATGCTAGGCATTTGGGGTTTACCCAGATTCAAGTGTCCCATGTGATCTTCCATTCTTTTATTTCTCTCCTTAGTCTTGGACTTTACATTTGTGGTGAGAGCTCAAGCCATTGCAACAATAGTAGAGTCATATGATGTGCTAGTTGGAGGAGTAATATTATAATCTAGGTTTAAGCCTTAACTTTTGGGAGGAGAAAGGTTCTTATATGCCAGGTTGGCAATTAGGTTAGGGATGGGTGTGTTACGGATTGGTGCACTTCACTATTGGCAATCTTGGCTCATTATAGTCAAAGACTATGACATCAATTCAACTTTCAATGGTTTTTCTACTTGGCTTGGTGACTTATTGGAGGGGAATGGCTACGTAGAAGATACTCCAATACCAAAGAAGATCACTTGGATTTGCAGTATGAGCAAGGTTGTTCCATTGTGGAGTTATAAGGAGACATTGAAACAACATGCGGATCAATTGGTGCAACAAGCTTGGACTAGAGCCTTTATACCATTAGGAGACCAATGTGAGGAGGAGCCTCTAAAATCTATTACCTTATCACCTTTGGATACTACACTTATTGTTTGGTAGTATCCAATAGAGAGAGTATGCCTATTGGATTTGTTTGGTGGGATCAACATTGGACTTGCTATAGAATTATAAGCAAGTATATAAGTTAAGAGATACTTGTATGTGGAGAGAGATAGGATTATTAGGTGAGTCTCTCGACTTCATAACATACTTGTCCTACTGGTATCTAGAGTTAGTATTGATATCAATAGTTAGAGATTACCAAAAGATCCTACCAACCAGTATTTCCTTGCTAGGAGTACAAGATCTAGAGAGACATGGTCCCATTTATTTGGTGATTTTTGGATAGCCATGTCAAGAACATATTTATACTGGCAAAGGTCAAGGTCTATGAGGTCCTCATTTTGGTGTTTTTTGGGAGATGTTATGTATACTACATCATCTCTTTGTTCATCAAGCCATGTCTCAATCCTATATTTTAGAGAACATCCCTTTGATGGATGCTTCTTGCACACAAGTTGTAACAAGTACACATCAAGTCCATTCTTGGATGAGACTTACCATGTTATTAGATGTAGCTAGAGTTGGATCACAAGCTCATTATCTTTGTCTTTGGTGGACAAACCTCTTATCTAGAGAGGTTTACAATGTGCATATTATAGGATTTAATGATTATCCCACCTTATTATTGATGATACTTTGGATGTTGGGTGCCAATCTCAAATAATGGCAATAGTGAACCTTGTTGAGCAACCTAGAGCCACTTTACTCACACTTATGGGTTTCCTACGCTCATATGAGTTTTGAGAGGGGGTCTTGGACTTGTATGGAACTCAAAATTATAGCAGTTGGTGGAGCCTAATGCAAATGAGAGAGAGAGAGAGCAGCCAATGGGTATTTGTACCAATATTACTACCATTTCAATAATGTAAGAGGCATCCAAACATCAAGTGTTAGGTCAAGCTATGGACTTGAACTGTTTGACATGGATTGTGAGCCTTGGATTGGTAGAGCAAATGTAGGATGTGCTTGATAGGCATCACCACTTGGACACTTGTGAGATTTGTGCCTATCAAGACGATTCAAGTACATGTTGGGGATGATGGACCAAGTGTGCATGGTATTCTTGGGACACAACCAATGTCTGTTAGTGAGAGTGGTGTTCTTGAGGTTCATCCAAGTGAGCATGGACTACTTGGGTTCCTTGGATTACTTGGTTATCTAGAGGACATGTGGAGCTTGTAGCCAAAGCAAAGGGAGTTTTTTGCTCTAAGGTTGGAAGCATGACATTATTTCTCCCAAGGGCCTAGTGTAGCAACTAGTTGGTGCATCTTCCGTTGCTACATCAATTATAGAAGATACTTGGGAGCCAAACATTGGACCCAAGCTTATAGTAGGAGAGATGGAGAGTTTGGAGGTTCTTGAGGAGCTACACGAGTTGTTGTGCCTTTAGTATGAAGGATTTGGGTACTTTGAAAGGACTTGGTATTTGGATTGAGGTGACTAGTGATAAATTAGTTTTTTGACATCCTTACAAATATAGTGATATGGAAAGAGCATTAATTCAAAGCTGAAGTAGAGACCTTTTCGAAGTTGGGTGTAATACCAAGAGCTAGCCATATGATCTAGATGTGAAATTTGGTTTGGTAACATCTAGAATGATATTTACATGATGGAAAAAATTAGATCAAATAGAAGTATCACCAAAAGAGTACTTCCACTAATAGGGTAGAAACCAAAATAAACTTGAAAACCTTAGAACCAATAGCTAGACATATGATTTACAGGTGAGAATTGGTTTGGTAACATTTGGAAGGATGTTACACATGATAGGACTAAATAGGTCAGAAATAGGTCTCACCAAAAGGGGACTTCTACTAGTAGAGTAGGAATTGAAATATGCCTAAATTCTTTTATGGCAATTTTGGAGGCCTAAATGGATGAATTAAGCCTTGAAAATGTGCAGATTCCCCTCCATTGAATGTATGTAAGCTTGGCCTTCCCTCCTCCCTAGTTTGTCTTGTTGATAGCTTTCCAAAGGTACCTCACTCACGTGATTATGAGATTCATATAGGAATATTCCCTAAAAAGATTCCCTCTAGTAAAAGCTTATTTGACCAGCCAGATAGGACCAAGACCAACATATCACCCATCCAAGTAAGTAATCTAAGGGTGGAGCTTGCTGACATGTCACCTATCTATGTGCCTAATCCTATGGTAGAGCTTCCTTGGAGGAGATCCTTTTTTTCTATATAATAAAGAGAAGGTGCTCCTTTGGGGCATTGGAGTTTGAGTGTGAAACTTGTGTTTGTGCATTTGTGTTTCATGCTATCCTCATAACATTACAATGGTACCATAGCAGGTGTTTCAATCCAAGAGAGTGGATCACCTCTCTTGGAAGAACATGGGCTACTAAGACTGAGTAATTTTGGGGTGAAAACCCGTAGAGAAATTGATAGGATAGGAGTGTTTTAGAAAGAAGATGGGATGGAAGCTCCTATAGGACAATTTCTTGCACCACATTTTCCATTTCTGACTCTGTTTCATATCAAGGTCATGTATACTCAGCGAGAGCAAGTGAGAGTATACCTCATTTACCATTTTGGAGTAGAGTTCCTGGACATAGTGATGAATTCACCAAACTGGGTGATTTTGCCTATAGTGATTTACAATAGAGAGTGTGATTTGACAATCTACATTTTATTGTGATGGATTTGAATGTCCCAAATCCTCTCCCTTTCAACACTCAAGTAGAAATTTGTTATGTAGTGAGACCAAAAGTGATGTTTAGACATTTCATGGTAAGGAATTTTGGTGAGGAACATTATCAACGAGTGATAGCTTTTGAGGTTCCAATGGTAGTTCCAATAGTTTGTGCGCCCTCCAAAGTGATCATACTAATTCTCTATTGAAGTAGACAGTAGCAATTGACTGTTGCAAGAACCATGTTGCAAAAGCTGGTGCAAGGAATGCAAGAGATGTTGAACAAATTTTGAGAGATTAAGATGACCATAGAGACATTACAAAGTCAAATGCAAAGCCTTAGGAATGATCAAGCAATGCAAGAAGAAGAGTTGTCTCAAACCCTAGTACTTGTGATTGAAGTATTTGGAGGTGAACCCCTACCTACAAACCTGGTCAACAATGAAGCCACATTGCTACTTTGGATGAAGAAGACCTGCAACATCGAGCCTTACAAGGAGCAGTGTACAATGGGAGTAGTGGAGAATTGGATCTCAAGAATGAATTGATATTTCTGATTGTTCTCAATAGAGATCAACGAGCATGCTGCAAGAGTGTTTGCATGTGGGTACTTGACCAATAAAACCCTCACATGGAACGATGCTTGGGAATGATCCATGTTGGCAAAGAGAAGAAGGTCACATGGACAACAATGCAAGAAGGATTGCTGAAGAATTTCCAATTGGTGGATTCTATGTAGATGACCCAGATCTGTGAGCTGGCCTATCTCTCACTCAAGATGAATCTCTAATGGCTTTTATAGTAGCGCACCATGGACTAAGAAGGCAAAGAACCCCAACTCTATCATACTCCTCCAAGGCTAACACTCCAATACTCAAGACATTGCTCATTAGAGAACTCAATGAGAGAGAGATAGGTGCAAATGAAAGGATGATGAGTACTTCCTCACCCCTTGTTTATATACTTGTGAAATAGTTACGCACCAAAGTTACTAATTACAAGAGTAACTCAAGTTACTGGGCTAAAAGTCAAGTAAAGTCAAAAAGTATAAAGGAATATCCATTCACATGAGCATATTCCACTAAACATGTGATCTTATCTTGACCTAACCACTAAGTCAAGGATTCTTTCACATGGGCTATCCTTGGACTATAGAAGAATCCAAAACAAAAAAGCTTGCGGGCCCAAGAGTTCTCAACTCTTTCCTCAAAGCCAAACACCTAAGAATAATACCAAGTCATGACACTTGAATCCAAAATAGTGGTGCTCATCTTTTCTACATCCTTTATCTCTATATAAATAATATCTCTCTAGTACTTGTAATACCAAGCTAAATATCACAATACCACACATGCATAAATGGGTGTTACATATCCGACTATGGGGATTGAAACAAAAGAACAACATACAAGAGTATGTGGAGGCATTTTTAGATTTACAACTTGCAATAACCAATATGAGTCTAGTAGAGGCTCTCGACAATTTCAAACAAGGATTGAAGGAGCGGATTTGCAAGAAGTTATGGTACAAAATCCTTGCACGGTAGTTGAAGCCATTGCTTGTATGCAAAGAATAGCAAGGGCATTGGATGGAGGTGAAGGAGTAGTTCCACCTCAACGTTATTGGGAAAAAATGCCACACATGGGTGGACCAATATCAATGGAACTAGGCAACCTTTAGTTTCAAGACTGAGGGGCAGAACTGCTTCAAAGAGAGCGGGGATGAGTAGAAGAATAGAGAGATCTCCCACAAGGAGAAGGAGCTCAAGGAGAACAATGCCATTGTTACAATTATGGCCGTATTGGGCACTACCAACTGACGTGCTCGTCTCCCTAGAGGCCCTCAGGCTTCATACATGCAATCTTTGAACAACATGGAGAGACACACTAAAGAGGAGGAGGTGGAAATCACTTTGGAAAACAAAGATCACCAATACCTTTAGCTTTACTGGCTCAATAAGGAAGCAAAAAAGTGAGGGAAGGAAGAAAAAAAGTGCACAAAGATCCCAAAAGGCAACCTCACAATTTGTTGTGAATGGAGTCCTAGAAAGCAATCAAGTGAGAGTATTAATAGATCCAAGAGCAACATAGAATTTCTTGTCTTGCTTTGTTGCAACAAGATTGAGAATGGATCTAGAAAGAGATGAGAGCAAAGAAGTAGAGTTACATAACGGGCAAACAGAGAGGATTGAATCATTACTTAAACAGGTAACACTCTTTATAGGAGAATATCAAGAAGCAATTGAGTGGCAAGTGATACAATTAGCTTGTTAGGATGCAATCTTAGGCATGCCATGAATAGAGTATTACAACACTATGGTAGATTGGAGGAAAAAAGTAGTGAGAATCCACCAATGCTCAATCATTGGGGTTAAAGAAAAATCACACAAGCAAGAATTGCCTCTCTATGTCATAGGGACAACAACTATTTGTAATACCAATAGATGTTTCATGGGCCTAATAAGAGAAGTCCAGAGTGCACAATTTGATGGATAAATTTTGGAGAAATTGAAGAATGTAGTAAATGAGTTTCAAGATGTCTTTCCCAATGATCTACCCTCAAGATTACCACCAAAAACAAAAGTAGATCATAAAATTGAGAGATTTCTAGGGAAGACACCTCCTTGTAAGGCCCCATATTGCCTATCACCTCATGAGTTAGAGGAGTGTAAGAATCAAATTGAAGATATGTTGCAGAACCCAACCTATCACAATATGGGTCTCTTGTCTTGTTTGTGAAGAAGAAGGATGGTACAATGCATTGACTATGTGCATTGACTATCAAGATCTTAACGAACAAACAATGAACCAATACCCCTTACCTCGCATGGATGACCTATTTGATCAACTCAATGGAGCAAGACACTTCACCAAACCAAACTTGCGGAGCGGTTATAATCAAATCTAAATTGCAAGGAAGGATGTGGACAAAAGTGCATTTGGAACCAAGTATGGCCACTTTGAGTATCTCGTGATACCTTTTGGCCTCACCAATTCACCTGCCACTTTCATGAGTCTAATGAATGACATATTTTGTCCATATTTGGATAAGTCTGTTATCATCTTCCTAGACAACATCTTAGTATACAATAGCACAATGACAAAATACAAACAACATCTACAAGAAGCCCCCTAGATTCTAAGATAGAATCAATTGTACATCAAAATCTCAAAGTCTGACTTTAGCAAGTTTGAAGTAGACTACTTGGGGCATAGAGTAAGTGCATAGAGTATTCAAGTATTGATAGATAAAATACAGGTCATTCAAAAATGGAGTGCCCCAAAAGATCGGACTCAACTCAAGAGCTTCTTGGGGTTGACAAGATTCTATCATTGATTTGTCAAGGACTTCTCCAAGGTTGCACAACCTTTAATGGCACTACTTGGCAAGGGGAAGAAGTGTACGTGAAGAACCACACAAGAGTTGGCCTTTCAAGAATTGAAAGCCACCTTACTACATGCACCAATCTTGAAGTGGTATGACTCAAAATGTCCAATCAAGTTGGCTATAGATGCATCAAGCATAACAATAAGAGTAGTCCTACAACAAGAGTGGCATGATGGATGGCATCCAATTGCATATTTCTCTTGAAAGTCACACCACAAAATGAGAAGAGTTGGCCATTGTCTTTGCAAGCAAGCATTGGAAGCACTTTTTGGGTGAGTAGATATTTGTAGTAGAGATAGACCACAAACCTATAGTCTACTTTGAGATGCAGAAAGATCTATCTCATTGCCAAATTTGGTGGGCAGAGTGGCAACAATGCTTCAACATGACAATTACCTATATGGAAGGTAAGAAGCAACTTGCATATGCATTCACTCCCATGCTGATGGCAAACAATTTGGTGGTAGAGGTTAAGATTAATCGTGAATTCTGGCTGCTACAAAAATTGATCCACAAATTGTAGGAGCGGAATCATCCAAAGGTGTCACCAACACCCAAGGACTCACCTTTTGTGATGGTAGATTATGGATCCCAAATGTCCTAGAATTATGCACTACTATTCTAGCGGAATGTCATGATTTGGCCATTGCAGGTCATGTCAGAGTGGACAAGACTTTGGATGCAATCTAGCGCCATTACTATTGGCCCAAGATGAGCAATGACGTGATGGACTATGTGTGCAACTGCTTACTCTGTCAACAAAAAAAAGCTTTTAATCAAGCTCTTGCATGGCTCTTTCAACCTCTCCTCACTCCTATACAACATTAAGAACAAGTGAGTATGGATCTTGTCTGTGAATTACCCAAGACCACCTTAGGGTTTGACTCCATCATGGTCTTTGTGGACCGGCTCAGCAAAATGGTTCATGTACGGCCTACCACCAAGGATGCGACCGCTATATAACTTGCTCAATTATACTTAGATGCAGTCTTCTCTCACCATGGCTTGTCTCGAGTACTCATCATCAAAAGAGGCACTCAATTTGCCAATTTGTTTTGGCAAACACTCTTTGGTTTCTTCAAAACCAAGTTGGCCATGTCCACAGCTTATGATCCACAAACAAATGGACAAACAAAGTAGGCTAATTGCACTCTTGAAGAAATGTTATGCGGTTTCACCTTAGAGGAGCAAGAGAGGTGGAACACCTACTCCCATTGCTGGAATTTGCTTATAACAATTTGGTGAATGCATCCACCCATGTCACTATGTTCTTCTTCATGTATGGTGAGCATCCCTTCACACCTTCTAGCTTGATGAAGATCCATCTGGTGGCTACCAAGGTCAACACAGTCAACACATTTGTTTCTAGAATCCAACAAGGTGTGGAAAGCACCAAGCATAGATTGCAAATTGTGCAAAATTGATAGAAGAAGTGTCCTGATGCAAACCATAGGCACATGGAGTTCAATGTTGGGGATCAGGTGTGGCTATCTACAACCAACCTCACATTATTTGGCACTCATAAGCTTAGACCTTGTTTTATTGAGCTTTTTTCTATTCTTCATCGAGTCGGCGCTATGGCCTATCACCTCAAGCTACCATCACACATGAAGATCCATCCACAGTTCCATGTTTCTCTACTATGTAGATTGCTCCCCGATAGGACCACTGTCATTCCACACAAGACATTTGACCTTGTTTGACACTCATTGATGACACAAAGGAATATGAAGCAGAGCATATCCTCCAAAAATATATGCATGGTACTCACCATCCATGGATGGACTATCTAGTATAGTGGAAAGGTTACCTATCTATGAGGCAACTTGGGAGCCCATTGCTAATTTGACACATGCAAACATTTGAGCAACAACTGCACAATAAGGATGTTGCGTCTTAAAAGGACGGAGGTTTTTAATACCAATAGCTAGCCATATGATCTAGATATGAAATTTGGTTTGATAATATCTAGAATGATGTTTACATGATGGAAAAATAGACCAGATAGAAGTATCACCAAAAGAATACTCTACTAATTGGGCAAAAACCAAAATAGACTTGAAAACCATACTACCAATAGCTAGACATATGATTTAAAGGCAAGAATTGGTTTGGTAACATCTGGAAGGATGTTACACACGATGGACTAAATAGATCAGAAAGAGGTATCACCAAAAGGAGACTTCTACTAATAGAGTAGGAATCAAACTATGCATGAAATCTTTGAAGGCAATTTTGGAGGCTTAAATGGATGAATTAGGCCTCAAAAATATGCAAATTTCTTCCTCATGGATAAAAGGCTAGCCTTCCCCCCCCCATTGGTTTTTCTTGTTGAGAGCTTTCCAACAGTACCTCACTCATGTGATTTTGAGATTCCTATAGGAAGATTCCCTAAAAGATTCCCTCTATTAAAAGCTTATTTGACCAACCAGATAGGACCATGACCATCATGTCACCCATCCAAGTAAGTAATCCAAGGGTGGAGCTTTCTAACATGTCATCTATCTATGTGCCTAATCCTATGGTGAAGCTTCCTTGGAGGAGATCCTCTTTGTCTATATAATAAAGAGAAGGTGCTCCTTTGGGGCATCGGAGTTTGAGTGTGAAACTTGTGTTTGAGCATCTGTGTTTCCCTGCTATCCTCACAACGTTACATTGGGTTGGTAGAGATTTCACATAGAGACTATGTTTCAATTATAGTGATGCCAACCAAGAAGGATATGCATGGTAACTACATAGATAAGTGGATATGTGGAGATTACTAGCCTATCCATTGACATACTAGGGTTGATTGGCTTGCTATCCCTACCCTAGAGGAGATCTTTTTTATGATTGGGCATGCCAATGTCTTCAATACTTTATATCTTTCAGCAAGATATCATTAATTGTCAATTAGCAAGGAGGACAAGTCCAAGACAACATTTTGGACTATTGATCTTCACGGCAAGGATAAATTATATCAATAGAGGTTCTTATCATTTGGGTTAAATTATGCTCTTGCTAAGTTCTAGAATATTATGGACAAGATCCTAATAGGATTAGATTTTTCTTGGGGCTATTTTGATGACATTTTGGTCTATAGCACTATTGTGGAAAAGCATTCGAGATATTTGTTGGAGGTGATTTAGAGATTATAATCTCATAGATTCAAATTACATCTTGGGAAGTGCAGATTCTTTTACAAGCAAGTTGAGTATTTGGGTCACACTACCTACCTTGGTGGACTTGGTGTTTAGCAAACCAAGGTGGAGGCTATTGCATGTATGCCTTAGCATATGGATGTGAGTATAGTGCAAGCATTCCTTGGGTTGGCAAAATTTTATTCCTGATATGTTAGAGGGTTTAGTGATATTGCCAAGGTCTTGATGGAGTCTAACAAGCTTTCAAAGAAGCTTGCATGATGGGCTTTGATTTTACATGAGTATGATTTCACAATTATTCATGAACAATGATGTAGAACGTTGAGTAGCACCAACCAGTACGATCAGACAAGAACATATTAGCATAGTGAGACATATGAGGAGATGGTGCTAATTTGGTATGAAACTACTTTTCTATGTATATTTTTGGATGCTATGATGGTATCTCTCTCAATATATACACAAAGAGTTGTTGAGTTCATAGTTCCAAAGGGTAGAGATATTGATACATGTCAACAAGATATTCATGATGATGTTTTAGTGATGGATTATCTTTGCACTAGTGTTGTGGGTGGCACAATTGGTGCCAAGGAGAGAGATATGTCCTTCAATGAGCTAGGAAATTCAGATTGGAGTGCAAACACCTTCATTGTGTGTGGGAGGATGATAAAGTTTGAGTAGTACCACTTCTATCTTAGAGACCACAATTGGTACATCATGCTCATGAGGATATTTTGGAGCAAAGCATATATATAGCTTATTCCATA
This sequence comes from Lunularia cruciata, assembly GCA_948567375.1. NCBI lineage: Eukaryota > Viridiplantae > Streptophyta > Marchantiopsida > Lunulariales > Lunulariaceae > Lunularia > Lunularia cruciata. Next base: position 50,245,194 of record OX419759.1, read on the forward strand.
GTCATTATTGGTGTTATGGTCTATAAACTAATGTACATCAATTTTTTGCAGATGTGTAATTGATAGTTCTAATTTATGGATGAGATACAAACTTACATATAGCCATTTGTCATGCTATTGTAGTTTTGGACTTGGATGATGCAAACATATGGATGAGTGCATGTTTTCAATACAAACATGTGGATGAGTGCATGTATTCAATGGGCAAAGACGTTTTAGAGAGTGATGCCAATGGCCTTTGAGAACTTAGAAATTGCTCAACATGGATATTTTTATGTTATGCTATTATTCAAGGATGAGGTTATAGACCCTTGACCTATCAACTTCATTCAAGAGATTATGTATATCTATAATAGACTACACCAACAAAAATTGATGTGACTACAAGCCCTACTATTTTTAGACTATACAAGGATTTGCCTTTTAGAATCCTCATGTTGGAAGGATATGATGATGTTGTTTGGAAGGATTTTGTGTGCAATTGTGTGTCACGCCACCTCCCAAACATTGATGGCACTATGGACCCAAGGTTGGATGTTGTATGTGCACGCTTGTTGTGTATGTTATGTGGCTCTTTTAGTGGAGTTATTACTAGGTTGGTGTGTGATAGCTATTCAAGAAGATGGCATATGGGATGTTTGACTCCTCATCTCATAGTGGTTCCTCAAGGATAATGGTTATGTCTTTGATGTACTTTACCTATAGTTAGTTCACACTTATATGATACAGATTGCAAATAGACAACTAAAAATGGGGCTCCATAGCACCCAATCTCTTGATTGTTGCCCACCATAGGGAATATCATATACTTGGAGTAGATGGCTATATGGAGTTAGAGTGACCTAAATGCTAGCTAGGGAGGCAATTGTGGTACTTTAGAGTTCATGTATGAATTTTACATGAGTTGTGCTTCTATAGTGTATGATGTGACAATGATGTATGTTGTGTAGAAATGTATATACACATGATAGTTGTCACAACATTTGTAGCACCAAAGATTGTTTGCTCAAGCACTAGAGTGATAGTCTTGGCAATCAGAGGTATACTTGTAGTTGGTCAAAGACTGCTTAGTGGCAGCCAGATTTTGTGTTAGGGCTAATGATCACACCATGGGACCCACCATCACTTGCATCATCAAATGGACCTTTAGTGGTGCCATTGAGGGCTAGAGATCTAGGTCAAGTAGAGGAGTATACCTTTGAAGTGCAACTCTAGAGAGCTCACTTCTTTGATATTGGTCCTTCAAGTTCTTGGCTATGGTGGACAAAGGCCATCAAGTGTCACCTTGAGTCTCTTAGCTAGAGTGAGTATGGCTTGACTATAATTTGTACCCATTTTTGGCAGATCATTAAGTTGAGGATTGAGTTTGATCCCAAGTTGAGTGTGATTCAAGTGTGAATTGAATTGATTATTGTGGTACTTTAGAGTTCATGTATGACTTCTATATGAGTTGTGCTTCTATAGTGTACGATTTTGATAGTGATGTATGTTATGTAAGAATTTATATACACATGATACCAAACACATTTTTGTAGGAATCTAGTACCTTCTCCTAATTGAAATTAGAATATATTACAAGATCAGGTCACATCTACCTAAAATAACCTACCTCTATTACCAAAGGTCACAACCTGGATCAACCCAATTTGTCGTGCGTATATACATCGCTACACAACATACATCGCTGTCAACATCATACACTATAAAAGCACAACTCACACATAAGTCATACATAGACTCTAAAGTGCCACAATAATCAGATTGCTTAACATTCTCAACTCAACTCAACTCAGATCAGTACTTGATCTGTCACTCTATAAACTGCCAACAACTGGGCACTGATTACAGTCAAGCCACACCCACTCAAGCATAGAGAATCCAGGTGACGCTCGCCGGCCTCTGTCCACCGTAGCCAGGAACTCGAAGGCTCAACATCAGAGAAGTGAGCTCTCTGGAGCTCACTTCGAAACTATACCCCCTGGACTCGAGCTAGCCCTGAAACCCTAACGGTCCCGCTGACGGCACACTCGACGGTGCAAACGGTGCAAAGTGACGGTGGGCCCCACCGTGAAGTCAGTACCCCGAACACAAAATCTAACCGTCGGAAAGTAGTCCCTGAGAAATAGCTAGAATAACTCTAACTACCATCACTGGAACTCCAGTGTCTGAGCATCTAGATGCGGAACTACAAATGGCGTGACAGCTGTCGTGCGTATATACATCGCTACACAACATACATCGCTGTCAACATCATACACTATAAAAGCACAACTCACACATAAGTCATACATAGACTCTAAAGTGCCACAATCGCCCCCCTAGCTGGTGGTTAGGTCCCTCTAACTCCAGATAGCCATCTACTCTAAGTATATGGTATACCCTCTAATGGGCAAAGATCAGGAGGCCGGGTGCTATGGAGCCCCATTGTTAGTCGCCTGTTTGCAATCTATACCATATAAAGAATGAACTAGCTATAGGTCAAGTACATCTAGGACATAACCACTATCCCTGAGGAACCACCGTGAGGGGAGGAGTCATACATGCCATATGCCATCCTCTCGAACAGCTATCACACACTAACATAGTAGCAGCTCCACCAGAAGAGCCACATAACATACACCTCAAGCCTGCACGTACAAGTGCCAAGCTTGGGTCCATAGTACCATCAATGTTTGGGAGGTGGCATGGCGCACAATTGCGCACATGATCCTTCCAAACAACACCATCACGTCCTTCTAACACAAGGACTCCAGATGGCAAAACCTCGCGCACTCTCAAGATAGTGCGGCCTGTAGAAACATCAAGTGTCGTCGGTGCTGTCTGCTGTAGATATACATAGTCGCCTGGATGAAATCGACGGATCGAGGGTCTATAACCTCCTCCTCGAATGGTAGCATAGCGTAAAGTATCTCTATGCTGAGCAATCGCCAAGTTCTCGAAGGCCATCGGCATCACTCTCCAAAAGATCTTTGCCCGCTGAGAACATGCGCTCATCCATACATCAGGGTCATCCAAGTCCAAAACTACAGTAGCATCTTGACAAATGGCTGCAGGTAAATCTGGATCTCGTCCATAGAGTAGAAAGTATGGAGAGAAGGATGCTAAGGAGGCTTGCCGGCTGAACCGATAGCCCATGGCCAACCAAGGTAACTGGAGATCCCAATCTCCCAAGTGGCCTCTCTGCAAACCATACTTTCGCAATCCTCTCTTCACCGTCTGAACCACTCTCTCTACTAAGCCATCTGCCTCAGGGTGATCTCAGGATGTAGTACGATGATCAATCAAAGCCTTGTCACACAAGACCTGAAACTCTCCCAAGAACTCTGTACCCTGATCAGTCAAAACCTCAGCTGGTGCACCAAAATGACTAAGAACTCGATCCAGGAACGAGTAAGCTGTCCCTTCACTAGACTTGTCAAGAAGTGCCACCAACTCAATCCACTTGGAGAAGTGCTCCACCATCACCAAAACATACCGATGATGTCTCACAGTCAGCGGTAAAGGTCCGGCGAAGTCCAAACTCCAACGGTAACCCAATCCCATGATAGGTAATGGGTGTAACTGTGGCATAGGAGCATTGAATGATGCTCTAACTCGGTCACAAACCACACATCTGGCAACAAACTGCTGTACCTCGGTCTGCATACCGCGCCACCAATAATGACTCTGGAGTAAGCTATATGTACGCTTTACTCCAAAATGTCCTAGCTCCTCATGAGCATGACGGACCAACTGTGGTCTCTGTGATGGAAGTGGTACTACTCGCACTCTACCATCCTCCCATACACGCAAAAGGTGTCTACCCTCCAATCTGAACCGTCTGGCTCGCTGAAGAACACGGTCTCTCTCCTTGGCCCCAACTGTGCTGTGAGCCGGCCTGTCTCTCACTCAGGATGAACCTCTGATGGCTATTATGGTAGCGCACCATGGACTAAGAAGGCAAGGAACCCCAACTCCATCATACTCTTCCAAGGCTAACACTCCAAGACTCAAGACATTGCTCACTAGAGAACTCAATGAGAGAGAGATAGTTGCAAATGAAAGGATGCTGAGTACCTCCTCACCCCTTGTTTATATACTTGTGAAATAGTTACGTACCAAAGTTACTATTTACCGTAGTAACTCAAGTTACTAGACTAAAAGTCAAGTAAAGTCAAAAAGTAGAAAGGAATATCCATTCACATGGGCATATTCCCCTTATCTTGACCCAACCACTAAAGCAAGGATTCCTTCACATGGGCTATCCTTGGACTAAAGAAGAATCCAAAACAAAAAGGCTTGCGGGCCCAAGAGTTCTCAACTCTTTCCCCAAAGCCAAACACCTAGGAATAATACCAAGTCAACACACTAAAATCCAAAATAGTGGTGCTCATCTTTTCTACTTCCTCTAAAGTAAGGTCCCATCTAGCTTAGCTATGACTAACTTTAGCTAACCATGACTAATATAGAACCATCCTTTATCTCTATATAAATAATATCTCTTAAGTACTTGTAATACTAAGCTAAATATCACAATACCACACACATGCACAAATGGGTGTTACATTTACCCCCGGACTAAGTTTTCACTTTGTCCTCAAAGTGAAGGTCTCTCTACCTTCTATGGTACATCTTCAACTTATCATGGTTAATCCTATCAAAGTGTCTTCCTCCCAACTCCTTGAGATCATAAGTGTAATTTCCCCACACCTTCTCTACTATGAAAGGTCCAAAGTACTTAGGCAAAAACTTCTTTTGTACTCTCTTGAATCGAATGGAATCAAACAACATTACCCAATCACCTTCTTTGAAAGGCTCCACCTTCTTCTTGCCTTGCCTCTTGTCATAGCTCTCCTTTTGTTTCCTTTGGGCTTGCTCCACTCGAACCATAGCAACTGCTCTTGCCTCTTCCAACTCCATGAGTTGATCCTTCCTTGACTTCTCTGCATCACTTCCTTGTGCTTTCTTCAATCTCCTATGAATGCTTTGGAAGGTAGGAAGATCAAAGTGAATAGGTAAGGTAGACTCAATACCATACACCAATTGGAATGGAGAATATCCAGTGGAAGTCTTCATGGTTGTCCTATACTCCCACAAAACTGCATGAATCCTCTTGTCCCAATGATGTTTAGCCCCCTCCATTTCTGCATCTTTGGCCAACATCATGCACAAGGTCTGATTGGTTCTCTCTGCCAAGCCATTGGAATTTGGCTTATAGGATGTAGTTACTCTATGTGTGATAGAGAAATGTCGTAGCATGGCTGTAGTAATGCTTCCTGTAAACTCTCCTCCTCTATCAGAAACCAACTCCAAAGGGCATCCAAACCTAGTGATAATGCGTTCATAAAGAAATCTACCCACTTCATCTTCATTCTTGTCCCTCAATGGTCTAGCCTCAACCCACTTGGTAAGGTAATCAATAACTACCACAATGTACCGATTGTTCCTTGGGGTTCTATTGAGAGGTCCCACAAAATCAATTCCCCACTTCTCAAAAGGTCCTAGCAATGGAATTGATCTAAGTGGTGGAGTGGATGTAGACTTTCTAGCAAAAGCTTGACAAACATGACAAGTTTTGCAATAATCAAGACAATCCTTGAAAATCCCTCTCCAATGGTAACCTGCATCTAGAATCTTGAAAGCAGTCACCTTTCCTGCAAAGTGTCCTCCACATACTAAACCTTCATGAAACTCCTTTATGAGTAGGATAGACTCTTCCTTACCCACTGCTCTTCGAAGTAGACCATCTGCTCCTTGGTGAAAAAGAATATCCTCCACCATTGTGTAAGGTCTAGATCTTGCTGCAAGGGCCTTCCTCTCCCTAGCATGCATCCCTTCTGGATAGTTACCTCTTGTCACAAAATCCACAATCTCCTTGTACTCCATTGGAATCTCTTGAGTGATTGAGATTGTCATGAGCTCCTCATCCGGGAAGGAATCATCTACTGGCTCATCTCCATCATGATCATAGGCTCTAGATAACAAATCAGCATTTGCATGTTTCTTTCCTGGCCTATCCTCAATTGTGTAGTCATACTCAGACAAGAGTATCATCCACCTTGCTAGTCTCCCTTCAACATTAGGCTTGTTGAAGATGTACTTCAAAGCCTTGTGATCCGTGACAATTGTGGCTTTCCCTCCAATCAAGTAGTGTCTAAACTTCTTGAGACCAAAGATCACTGCCAACCCTTCTCTCTCTGTGACAGAGTAGTTCTTCTCTGCTGAAACCATCTGCCTACTAGCATAAGCTATTGGATGATCATGCCCATCTTGGTCTAATTGACTAAGAGTGCATCCTATAGCTACATTAGAAGCATCAGTGTAGAGGATGAAAGGCTTACTCCAATCAGGTTTAGCAAGAATTGGAGCTACAACAAGGGATTGCTTGAGCTCCTCAAAAGCTTTGAGAGCCTCCTTGTCTTCCAAAATCACCATGTAATCTACACCCTTCTTCATGTAGATGGTCAATGCATAAGCCTTGTTGGAAAATGAGAAGATGAACCTCCTGTAGTACCCAACCATTCCCAAGAATTGGCGTAACTTTGTCAAGCTTGAAGGGAATGGAAGGTCTGAGATTTTCCTCACCTTCTCAGGATCAACTGCTATTCCATCCTTGGAGATGATGTGCCCCAAAAGTAGACCTTCTTCACATCCAAAAATGCACTTCTCTGGGTTGAGTGATGCATTTGCCTCATCCAAGCGTTGCAAGACTTTGATTAGGTGCTCAAAGTGCTCCTCCTTGCTCCCATAGACACAAAAGTCATCAATGAAATCTCTCACAAATTTCCCAATGAAAGGTTCAAATACCTTGTTCATGAACCGTTGGAATGTGGCTGGAGCATTGCAAAGCCCAAAAGGCATGACCTTGAAAGCGTAAGTTCCCCAAGGTGTGGTGAATGTGGTGAGTTGTTGATGCTCTGGTGCAATCTTGATTTGGTTATATCCACTATAACCATCTCCAAAACTGTACCTCTCATGACCTGCAACCTCCTCCAAGATCTCATCAATGAATGGCAATGGGTAGTAGTCCTTCTTTGTAACAGCATTGAGCTTCTTGTAATCCACACATACCCGAAGCTTGCCATTCTTTTTCTTCACAATGACAATTGGAGACACCCATTCTGAATTCTCCACCTCAAAGATAAATCCAGCCTCCTTGAGCTTATCAATCTCCTCCTTCACAACCAAAGATATTGGTGGGCTAATGCGACGTTGCTTTTGGCGGATTGGTCTTGCATGTGACTCCACCTCTATCTTGTGCTCCTCCAAGGTGACTTCCTTCAAATCCTTGTAACTAAAAGCAAACACATGGATGAACTTGCGGAAAATCTCCTCAAATCTCACCTTCTCCTCCTTGGTAACATTTGGGCCATACTTGAGGGTAGATAACCTTCTCTCTACCTCCTCAAGTGTCAATGGTGATTTATCTGGGTCCTTCAAAACCTCTGGCTTAGGTGCAAAATCCATAGCACACAAAGGATACACATCTGAATCAGATTCAGATTCATCCTCCTCCGTGGAAGTCTCCTCTTCCATGCTTGTGTCCACACCTGAAGCTCCTCCTTCAGAATCAGATTCCCAATAATCAGAAGATGGGGTATCTGAATGTGAGGTGTTGGTGGTGTTAGTCACAGGAACAGTGACTCTATGGTTTGATGGCCCAATCCTTAAGTACCCTTTGTGCCATCGATCAGTTGTGCGTGCTGCTCTCAACCATGGCCTCCCAAGAAGTAAGTCATAGCTTGAATCCTTCAAGACTTGGAAAGTCATGAGATTTTGAACTCCCATAACTGAAACTACCACCTTATCCATCACCCCTACTGGTCGAACTTGTTGCTTGTTTGCCATGCTCACCACAAATGTTGAAGGTCTTGAGGGTATCATACCCAACTTCTTCATCAACCTTTCTGACATGGCATTCACTGCTGATCCTCCATCAACCAGTGCATCCTTGATGTTGTGACCATTCACTCTCACATCAATCTTGGAGGCATATTCACAAGCCTCCCATGGTGCTGGCTTGGCATCCACCACCCCCATTGATACTGGAACTTTTGCCTTCTTCTTCTTTTTGCTCCTTGTAGAACTCAAACCACCTCTAAGCTCCTTTCTCAAGGTAGGGTTCAAAGCAATTAATTGGCCCACTGTGATGTTAGCCTTGTGACTACCAACATCCTCCAACACATTGTAGTTCCATTGTTGCTTTGAGATCAAGAAGTCCTCCATCCCCAACTTCTTCCTTGGAGTCTTTGTTGTTGATGGTGTTGAGGTGCGAGTGCTCCTAGTAGACATAGGAGTATCCTTGCTTGAAGTAAATCCTTGAGAAGAGTGAACATCCTCTGCAAAACGAGCTCTCTTCTTCTCTTGTGCCAAAAGCTCCAAATTAAGACCCTTGGAGTTTGAGCACTCTCCCTTCTCATACTTGCTCTCAACCACATCTATGGATGCTATCCCCTTACCTTTGTTGGGATTAGGAGCCACTTGGGTTTCACTACCTCCCTCTTTCCCTCTATTGGCTCCCTCATAACCCCTTCCTCCATGGTAAGTGGAATTTGGGCAATTCCTTTGGATATGGCCTCTTCCTCCACAACCAAAACAATTTCTATCATTGAAATTGTTGGCTGGTTGGCCTCCTCTATATGGATAGTTTCCATAACTCCTAGGTCCTCTCCCTACATTCTGATCCACCTCTCTCTTCTCCCATAGTTGCACCACATTGATCTTGAGATCCGCAAGTTGTTCTGTGATGGTTTGGAGTGGATCTTTTGGTGGAGGTGCAAGAATTGGAGCAACTACTACTTGTGGTGCAACCCTTGTCACCAAAGTATCAGAAGTTCCACCATACTTGTAGCCTTGAGGAGGATGCACAACCTCCTTCACCACCAAATCACTCTCATCCCCTTCCAAACTCTCCTCCATACGAATTGCGATCTTGATAGCTTCAACCTTGGAAGAAGGTTTCTCATATCTCACCTTGCTTCTAATTTGTGGTCTCAATCCTCCCACAAAATTCTTGGTGAGCATGGCCCCTATGCCAATCATTGTAGTCTCCACATCATCCCCACCCTTCCTCAACACTATGCGAAATCTGGACTCCAACTTTTCCACTCTTTCCACATAGACCCTCACTTTCTCTCCATCTCCTTGCTTGAGAAATGTAACCTCACTCATCAATCTCTCATAACTCTCATCAGGAAGAAAGTTCTCAATGAGTGCTGAAGTCAAAGTCTCCCAAGACTCCTCTTCCCCCTCTCTCCTCTCTCTCTTTTGGTATTCTGACTCATACCATGTAAGTGCTGCATCCTCAAAGAAATCTGGTAATAATGAGGCCCACTCATTCTTCCTCCTCTCATTGTTTCCTATGCAAGCTCTCTTGAAGTCTCTCACAAAGGCCTCCACATCTTCTCCATCCTTGCCAAAGAAAACCGGAAGTTTCCCCATCTTAACCCCTCACTATCTTTCTTTTCTCTCAATTTTTTTTTTTCTCTTTTCTTTTCTCTCACTCTATTACTAATAGAGTATATACATGACTAACACCATCTGAGAATAATCCACTCTAGGGAACACAAAAGGTTCAGGTTGCTCCAAGATTTCTATAGCAACATCAAATCCTAGAGTGCATATTAATCTAACTCTCATGGATAGTTTATCCATAAGTTGAAAGATTATCTCCATCACTAATCTTGAGAACTAGCTGATGAAGGTGGTAGTATTTCTGTAGCTGTACTAAGACTCTCTCCAAGATCCTTCACCAAAGTTTCCAAAAGTGCTTTTACTCCACTACACTCATGTCCTTTTGGAAGTCCTTCAACTCCACAAACCTCACACAACTCCTTGGTCTTAGATCTTCTCCCTCCCAATCTTGGTGAAGAAGGTCCAACATGCAAACCCAAGTCAAGTAAGCCTCTCCTTTCCCTCAATCTCTTGCTCTCAAAGGTTAATGGACATGAACTTGCCTTATGTCCCTTCTCTCCACATAGAAAGCACTTAGACTCACTCTTTCCTCCAAGTGGTGTAGGTTTTTGGATCCTCTCAACACTCTCTTCAAATTCTATTGTAAACTCTCTTTTCCTCAAATCCACCCCTACAATCACCTCAAACCCTTGGGGAACCTTGCATAATCTCAATTTCCACTCTTGATGACCCTCCATGTTCCCAAAGATGAATCTAAACACTCAAACATGCTTTTTGTTGATCTCAAACTTCTCATGCATGAGATCTCCACTCTGCAGAATTGACCCTTCCTCACAATGTCACTCAAATCTCTCAACCAGTATGTCACAGTCCTCTGAAATTTTCCACACTTGATCACAACTCTAGGGCGTCCCTCCATGCAAAATTTTAGATCTTTTCATCGAGCCATTTGGCCTAGACACCTTTCTATTCAGCACCCATATTTCAGATTTGGTCTGAAAACCACCCCCCTCACTTCAAAAACTCATCACGCACTGCGCAAAAATGATCTCTCTCTAATTCTTGTGGCACCAGGTAGGATACAATGCACTGAATTTTCTTGGAGATTTTCAGGACAATTCACTAAACATTGAAGAAATGGCAGACTCTGTACAATTTTCCAGAGAGCATGCAGTTGCGGGAGCACTTTACCCTATCAACTTTCAAAAATTCTAGCCCAGTGCGCATAGAAGCTCTCTCAATAATTTCAAGTGTGCTAACTGAAAGATAACCCAAGCTATCATGTGTAGAAATCTCAAGTCCAGATCTCAAAATTGAGATTTTGCCCAAAATCACCTTAATCCCCAAAATCTGCAATCCACCTCACACAATCTCTCCAATTCCTCTCATGTGTACAAGATGTACAAAATCACCTCAAAGACATCATAATGAACTACAGGGTATACAAATGGATCTTGGTTCTCTAACATAAGTTCAGCCCTCTCCTCTCCTAATGTTCTCTCCAAGTGAGCTCTCATAGCCTCCTTCTGCCTAATGTAGAATTGGACGCGGAACATTATCTTGCCTTCTAGAGAGGTCCCGGCAACGGAACCAAAAATGTGAGCCGGCCTGTCTCTCACTCAGGATGAACCTCTGATGGCTATTATGGTAGCGCACCATGGACTAAGAAGGCAAGGAACCCCAACTCCATCATACTCTTCCAAGGCTAACACTCCAAGACTCAAGACATTGCTCACTAGAGAACTCAATGAGAGAGAGATAGTTGCAAATGAAAGGATGCTGAGTACCTCCTCACCCCTTGTTTATATACTTGTGAAATAGTTACGTACCAAAGTTACTATTTACCGTAGTAACTCAAGTTACTAGACTAAAAGTCAAGTAAAGTCAAAAAGTAGAAAGGAATATCCATTCACATGGGCATATTCCCCTTATCTTGACCCAACCACTAAAGCAAGGATTCCTTCACATGGGCTATCCTTGGACTAAAGAAGAATCCAAAACAAAAAGGCTTGCGGGCCCAAGAGTTCTCAACTCTTTCCCCAAAGCCAAACACCTAGGAATAATACCAAGTCAACACACTAAAATCCAAAATAGTGGTGCTCATCTTTTCTACTTCCTCTAAAGTAAGGTCCCATCTAGCTTAGCTATGACTAACTTTAGCTAACCATGACTAATATAGAACCATCCTTTATCTCTATATAAATAATATCTCTTAAGTACTTGTAATACTAAGCTAAATATCACAATACCACACACATGCACAAATGGGTGTTACAGTGCCACCCACAACACCAGTGCAAAGATAGTCCATCACTAAGACATCATCATGAATGTCTCGCTGAACTGTACCAATATCTTCACTCTCTGGATCTGTGACCTCAATAACTCCTCCTGTATGCGCTGAGAGAGATACCACCAATGTCTCTGCAAATATACACAGAAAGGCTGATGCATGCCAACCTAGCACCATCTCCTCATCTGTCTCACCATGCCAACGTGCTCCGGTCTGATCCTGCTGGCTGGGACATGGGTTTCTACTCAACCCATCTGCATCACGGTTCACCACTCCAGGTCTGTGAACAACCATGAAATCATACTCCTGTAAAATCAGAGCCCATCGTGCAAGCTTCCCTGAAAGCTTGTCGGACTCCATCAACCACTTCAGCGGCTGATGATCAGTGATGAGAGTGAAGGGGTTACCAAATAGGTAACATCGGAAATGTGCTACTGCCCAAACTGCTGCCAAGCACTCTCCCTCATATGAACTATACTTTGCCTCCGCTGAATTGTTGGAGCGACTAGCATAGGCCACCACAAACTCCTTCTCCTCCTCATCATGCTGGGTGAGCATCGCTCCAAGCCCCAACATACTCCAATCAGTGTGAACCTGAAATGGTCGTCCCCTGATTGGTCTCCTCAAAATAGGAGCAGATGTCAACCTCTCCTTGAGCTCTACAAAAGCTCTCTCTTGCTCATCTCCCCAACACCACTCTTGTGTAAGCTTGGTCAGCTTTGTCAAGGCCTTGGCAATGGCACTAAATCCTCTAACATAGCGGCGATAGAAGTTCGCCAACCCAAGGAATGCTCGCACTCTGCTCACATCCGTAGGCCAAGGAATACGTGCAATAGCCTCCACCTTGGTCTGCTGAACACCAAGTCCTCCGAGGTAGATAGTGTGACCCAAATACTCAACCTGCTCATGGAAGAACCTACACTTCCCAGGATGTAATTTGAGTCCATGAGATCTCAACCTCTCAAACACCTCCAACAACTGTCTCTCATGCTCCTCCACAGTAGTGCTATACACCAAAATGTCATCAATATAGCACCGAGCAAAATCCAGTCCAGCTAGGATCCTATCCATGACCCTCTGGAACTCAGCAAGAGCATTCTTCAACCCAAATGGTAAGAACCTCCACTGATATAACACATCCTTGCCGTGAGGATCAATAGCCCAAAATGCTGTCTTGGACTTATCCTCCTCCCTGATCGGCAACTGATGATATCCCGCTCGAAGATCCAAAGTACTGAAGACCTTTGCATGCCCAATCGCATCAAAAATCTCCTCCGGTGTAGGCATGGCATACTGATCAGCCCTGGTCTGTCGGTTGATAGGACGGTAATCTCCACACATCCGCCTATCTGTATAGTTGCCATGCATATCCTTCTTGGCTGGCATCACTGTCGCTGATGCATACTCTCCATGTGAAATCTCCACCAAACCAGCCTCAAAAAGGTCACTACTCCGGCTCTGAATCAATGTCCTCTCCATCTCACTATATTGATAAGGACGTCGGAAAACAGGTGTGTCGCTAGTCAGCTCAATCCGTATACCAGGTCCCTTCAGAGCACCCAAATCCTTCATACTGAAGGCAAAACAACTCGTGTGACTCCTCAAGAACCTCCAAACCCTCCGTCTTTCCTCTCCAGTAAGCTTGGGTCCAAGATCTGGCTCCCAAGTATCCTCTGTAACTGTAGTAGGAGTGGAAGACGTACTGACTGGCTGCTACACTGGGCCCTTGGGAGCAATGGTGTCATGCTCCCGACCACTAGAGGTCCCAACCTCTGTGTGAAAAACTCCCTCCACTCTGGCTGCAAGCTCCATACGTCCTCTGGCTGCATCCCATGTGGACCAAGGGTGTAATCCAAGTAGCCCACGCTCACCTGGATGGACTCCAAGTAGACCACTCTCCCTAGTAGCTACTGGATGTGTCCCAAGAATACCATGTCCACTCGGTCCATCGCCCCCAGCATGTGCCTGAATCGTCTCGATAGGCACAAGGCTCACAAGTGTCCGAGTGGTGATGCCTATCAAGCGCATCCTACGCTGCTCTGCCAAACCAAGGCTCACAATCCAGGTCAAACAGTTCAGGTCCATAGCCTGACCTAACACCTGACGCCTGGATGCCTCTGACACTACTGGAACAGCGGTAATACCGGTGCGAAAACCCATCGCCCGCTCTCTCTCATCAGCATTGGGCTCTACCAACTGCTGTAACTGTGAGTCCCAAACAAGTCCAGGTCCTCCCTCTCGAAAAGCATGAGAGCCTGGGAAACTCATGAGTGTGGGAAATGCAGCTCTAGGCTGTCCGACTAGGTTCACCACTGCCATGGGTGACCTATCAGCCACTACCACTGTCTGAGACTGACGTCCAGCATCCAAGATATCATCAACAAGAATGTGGTCTAGTCGCTGAATCCCATCATAACTACGCTGTAGAACCTCTCTGGGTAAAAGGTTCGTCCACCAAAGACGAAGACGATGAGCCCGTGATCCCACTCTGGCTGCATCTAACAATACAGCAGGTCCCATCCATGAATGGACCTGATGTGTACTCGCCACCACTCTAGTGCGAGAATCACCCATCAATGGAACGTTCTCCAAAAGGTAAGCTGGAGAAACAGACTGATGAACCTGGAGATGTCGTAGTATCCGTAACATCTCCTAAAACACACCAGAACGAGGATCCTAAAGACCCAAACCGCGGCCCACACGTGTATGTCCCTGACATGGCCATCCAGAAATCACCAAGTGAACAGGCCCATGTCTCTCTAGGTCATGCGCCCCCAGTAAGGAAATGTCTCCTGGTAAGGCCTTCTGGTAACCTCTGACTGCTGACATCGGTAATAACTCCGGATACCGATAGGCCAAGTGTGCCACATGATGTAGAGAGACTCGCCTAGCAGTCTCATCTCTCTCTACATACAAGTACCTCTGTACTCGGATACCCGCCTGTAACACCGCAGCTAGTCCGGTGCTGATCCCACCAAACAACTCTAATAGACATATCCCCTCTACTGGATACTGCCAAGCAATGAGTGTGGTATCCAGAGGTGTCAAAGCAATTGCCTCTGGAGGCTCATCCTCACACTCATCCCCTGATGGTATGAAGGCTCCACTCCAAGCCTGCTGCACCAACTGATCTGCATGCTGCTGCAATGCCTCCTCTGAACTCCACAATGGAACATCCAAGGTGGATGGAACAATCCCACTCGTACTCCATAGCCGAGTGATCTCCTCTGGTACTGGAGTATCCTCTGCATGGGCGTTCCCCTCCAACAAGTCACCAGGCCAAGTAACTGCACCGCTGAAAGCCAAAACTGATGCTGCCATGGTCCCTGACTGTAGTGAGCCAAGACTGCCACTACTGAAGCGTACTGGTAGGCGACATACCTGTCCCTCACCAGACTGCCAACCAGGTCTATAAGAGGTTGTCTCCTCCCAATAGTCAATACTGAAACCCATAGGGTATAACACTGCTCCCCCAACTAGCACATCATAGGACTCAGCTATCGTTGCAATAGCCTGAGCTCTCACCACCGAGCTATCAGTCGGATGACCAGGCTGAACCTAGACAACAAGCTCTCCACGTGTGATGTACTGTGTCGAACCACCACCAAGAGATGTCTGGATCTGAAATGGACACCTCTCCACATCGGTCTTCCGTAACTCCAGACCAACAACTGCAGCCTTCCCCAACATAAGGGGCTGCGCACCAGAGTCTAACAAGACTCTCTGTGGTGTATAGACCTTCCCTGAAGGTCCTACCAAACAAAAGATCCCCCTCTGGTTATCCAATAGGACAACACCAGGTGTAAACCGCGCTCTCTCAAAGGCCGGTCTAGCTGGCAACTCCTCCAGTCTAGCCGCTGCTGCCTGCCATAAACCACTGGTCGCTGAACGGATCCCATGCTCCTCAACCAAGTCAGCTCCACTACCAACCACCTCTGCTCTAGTAGTAGGAACTGCACCATCCCTACTCTCACACAACGTGGCAGCCAACCGGAACACTGGGGCTGGGTCCACTCCCAATGTAAACATGTCACTGGCTGAAAATAAAGGATGCCGCATAATCAGCTGAGCCGCCCCCAACATCATGCTAGACTCAATCTGTGTAGTAGCAAGTGGCTGACTAGTAGGTACTCCATCAAGTACTCCATCACCACCTACCACACCTGCACTGGGACGTCTAGGAACCATGGATGTCGTCTGCAATGCCTCAGATAACGTGAAAGATTGGGGAAGTCTGACCTGTCTCCCAACCTCTCCTCTCTGTGGGTCCAACTCCACTGATGCTCCTCTAGGCTCTGGAGCACGTACAGCACTCCTAGTCATTGCTGTAGATGCATCCACCTGTGCTGCTCCGCACATGAAGTCCAAAGCATCTCTATCACCAGCATATGAGGTGGAAGCCTCAGCACCCGAATCTGATCTCCTATGAGCAATAGCCATACTAGCCAATCTCTGCTCCAACTGCTCAATCCGAGTAGCCATAGCTGTGTCAGAAGTAAGGGCAGGTACTGCACCCCTACTAGGTGTAGATCCTCTACCACCTCGTCCTCCATGAACTGGAGCTCCTCTACTACCTGCCATAGCAGCCCTACCACTCCGTAACTCCGGGTGTAGGTCAAAACACCGGTCACTAGTATGACCAAATCTATGGCAGTGCTCACACTGCCTCTGTGCTGGCTGTGATGCACCAGAGGTATCAGGTCCGCTGCCCTGAGTACACTCTCTCCTATGGTGAGGTCCACCACAAGTCCAACAAGCAACACCACCACTCACTGGCTGTTGCTGCCCCTAAAATGAGGGTAAGGGTCTAACTCCACTAGGCCCTCCACTCGCTCCATAGGATCTGGGCTGTCCACCCTGTCCTCGAAAACCAACTGGGCGTGGTGCACTCTGCTGCACTCTAGAAGAAGTCACAACCGTGGATGAGGTCTCTCTACCAAATCCAGATGTCACCACTCTCTCCTCCACCATGTTGAGCTCAATACGCTCAGCCAAACCAAAGACTACTGCCAAAGTGGGCAAAGTAGCCTGCAACAACGTAGCATCACGAACTCTATGTCGCAACTCCCTGTCCAGTATCCCATACCAAAACTGGACTGCCTGGGCCTCAGTAACTCCCTGAGTGAAACTGATCAGCCGCCTCATGCGAGTGTATGCCTCGCGTAGGCTCTCTCCAGCCTTCCGCTGGAACTCCTGCAAGCTCCTCAGCTTGTCAGTCCGCACTCCCTGGTAGTTCTGCCTCAAACATAGGAAGAACTCAACCATGGGGTTAAACCCCGGTACCACACCACCTCCTGCAGCGGTACCTCCACTCGTAGTAGCACTATCTCCAGCTAGTGCACCTCCACTAGCTCCACCAACACTACTCGAGCTAGAACTCGTAGGTACAGCCGACCTACTCCTGGCCACCGAACCTGAAGTGATGGAGACATAGTGTGGAGACCAATACTGTCTCCATACTCAATCTCCTCCAAATGAGCTCTCCTGAACTCATGGTAGTCGTCCATCGGTGGACCCTCCAAGTGCTGAAACAACCCCTTCCATGCCATGAAGGGTGTGAACAAAGTCGGGTTCCGCATCTGCTGCAGATCACACCAACTATCGAACTCCTGGATGAAGTCATCCAACTCAATGGTACCCACTGTACCAGAGTAACGCCTAGGGCCTTTGGAGGCCCCATAAATCTCGTCCATGTCCCACAACAACGGTGCGGACACACCAAGTGCACTCTCAACTGAATCAGCTCCTGTGTCGAACTCCAACTCAGAGTCAATCTCCTCCCTCACTGTGACCTGAGATACAGGCTGATACCGAGCACCACTCCGAGTAAACCCACTGCGTACTGCAGGGCTAACTCCTCTGGAATCTCCAAAGAACTCCGTCGTGACAAAGTAACCACACCAACAAACCCGAACCACCAACTGCAACAGCAAGTCGCAACCGCAAGTGCCCCACCAAGTGCCAACACCACCGCGTGCCAACACCAACTAAAACACCACCCACTAATGTAACTCTAACCGAGATAACTACACTAGGGGAAGGGCAACCTGTAACCTGCCATCATAACACGCACTCTCACGGTCTGCAGGTCATCACTTCCTGCCTCACCGGAGAGAAACAAAGGTAGTCTGACTGGTCATCACTCCAGCCTCACCACCGAGAGCACACCAGAGCACCAACGCTCAAAAGTCAAGGCACCTCACACAAGCGTGGTGCACAAACAGGAAGCAGAGAATGGAGGGGATCCAATCACAAGAAATCTAAACGAAAACCCTCCATCTCATAACACAACACGGGACTGACTCTGCCACCATTTGGCATTTGACATAAGAGTAGTTCGTATCTAAGTCCTAAGCTACCAGGATCACCAAGAATGGGATCAAACTGCCTCTCCTAGCCAAAGCTACATGTGTATAGATAACAGTGGCACAGTCACTATGACAACAAGTGAGGGTGGACCAGTTGGCTAGGGCACCAGTCTAGGAACAAGAGATCTAGGGGTCAAACCCTGTTGCGCACAATCTAGCAAGAAAGGTAGATTTTGCCAACTAATGACCAAGATCTACACTAAACTAGCTAGCCTCACGCCAGCAAGCTGCCTTGCTGGCCCTTCTAGGCCTTCGTAGCCTCTCATAGCCCACAGCCCTATGCCTCGAAGCCTCGAAACGCCGAAATTCAGCCAAATGAGGTCTTTCTTGTTGCCACTTCGAACCTCCTCCAAAATTGGCAAAACTTCTCCAAATCTGCGAAACTCCTCCAAACTAGCAAAAGTTCTCCAAATCTGGCCAAACAGCGAAACTCCTCCAATTCTGGCCGTAAATCTGACGTAAATCTGACGTAAACCCTAAAGATGGATGTCCACCAAATCCCCCGCTAACTTTCCACTCGAGCCAAATTGACAAAACGGGTTTTTCCAAATCACAATTTCATGAGAAGAGCTTTCCAACTCCACCTTCAATTTCACTTTCTGAGCCCAACTCGCAGCAAATTGGTCCTGCCTTCACCTCCTGAGCTCAAAATCACAACACTGCTCGAAAATTGCTCCTTCTTTGCTCGAAATTTGGCCAGCGCTTCCGCACACCGTCCGCCTAACTGCCAAATTTGCATCAACTACACGAGCTTCTGCACACTAGGGAAACACAGAACCTGAATCGAGCTACCACGATCCACCGAGCTTGGAGATACCACCAACACTCAATGTTCCTGCACCCGATTTCCCCCTGACTTCACTTCTCTGATGTAATCAGATTGCTTAACATTCTCAACTCAGCTCAACTCAGATCAGTACTTGATCTGTCACTCTATAAACTGCCAACAACTATGCACTGATTACAGTCAAGCCACACCCACTCAAGCATAGAGAATCCAGGTGACGCTCGCCGGCCTCTGTCCACCATAGCCAGGAACTCGAAGGCTCAACATCAGAGAAGTGAGCTCTCTGGAGCTCACTTCAAAACTATACCCCCTGGACTCGAGCTAGCCCTGAAACCCTAACGGTCCCGCTGACGGCACACTCGACGGTGCAAACGGTGCAAAGTGACGGTGGGCCCCACCGTGAAGTCAGTACCCCGAACACAAAATCTAACCGTCGGAAAGTAGTCCCTGAGAAACAGCTAGAATAACTCTAACTACCATCACTGGAACTCCAGTGTCCGAGCATCTAGATGCGGAACTACAAATGGCGTGACAAATTGGAGTTTGATACCTCCTATATACCAAGTCAATTTAACCACACAAATTCCAAGATGGAAGTCCTACTCCAATATACTCAAAAGTAAAATCCACTACAAGGTACCACTCTATATAATCCAATTTAAAATTCAATAAGGAGTATCCAATAATTGAATATTGTTTCCTCTTTCCTTATTTATCTATACTAACCTATTTAGAAATACCTGTAATCTATTTTTTACTTAACTTAGCTAGTTGTAATTATCTCAAAACTACCAAAATATACATTAGAGTTCTATATGAGCTATAATGACCAATATAGACCCTAGGAGTTATAGTTCAAATTCTAAAATTAGAAGTTGTGAGGTTCATAAATTCCTCTATCTATTGCTTAACTAACTCTCCTACACTCAATGTTGTGAAAACCATATGGGAGCATATTCCACTCATTTGCATCCTTCTTTGCTTGAAGATCCATATTTCTTTGCTTGTAAGTAATCTTCTAGATATCTAAGCATTGATGAGAAGCTTTTGTTATCCACTATAATAGATTTCTAGTTTCACTCAAGATTGAACTTAAGTTTTGATCATAATAGTCTCACTTTTTGGTAGAGCCTCAAACTAAATCCCAACTTACTATAGAACTCACTCATGAATCCTCAATGAGGTAAAATTAGGCTTCTTTAGTAAAAGCAATATACCTTGCTTTGGAAAAAAGGTTTGTTGAGTCCACTTCTTTATTTGTGTAAATAGGAGGTTAGTATATTAACATCTAGTAATATCTTGCAACACTTGAGAGCTAGGTAACTTCTAGAAGCTTCCAATGTAAAAGAAAGAAATCATAGAGGAAGATTCCTGATCTTTTTGACTAGTTCTCTTGCTCTGTAAGTTTTCAGGAGTACCATGGAGAACCTAGAAAGGAATATTCTAGATTTATTGCTTGACATTAGAGATATTGCCAAAATTGCATGCTTGTCATCCCAAATCAATCATCTCATTGATCTACTTAATTAAATACCCAAATTGACAAACATATTAAGATTGAGGTGAGATATTTCACTTACAAAAGGAAAGAAAAATAATTCTTATTCCTTAGCATATTCTACTATTATCGTCTAATTTATTCCTTTATTTGACCTTGAATAACTATAGTTAGTCATAACTAAATTGAGTCATGACTAGCTAAAGCTAGTCATAACTACTTTTAGCAACCTCTAGGTAGCAAAAATATCCTCACCAACCCATAATTATATCCATAATATAATTTGATTCTATAATCATTGGAGTCATCAAGTGTACCAATCTATAAATTTGTAACAAGAGTTGGTGTAAAAGACCGAGACCAAGGAGAGAAATAGGAGAATGGAAACTCACATTGGGACACTTGAATGAGGGAAAACTCCAAATGCCTAGCATGAGCTTTGGCTTTGGTATTTATAGGTAGCATACAAGGCCCTTGAGAAGCTTGCTCAAGCTGCTTTCTTAGAGTGCAAGCCAAGTTAACTAGGAAGCTTCTCAAGAAGCTTCCTTCTAGAAGTCACCTACTTAGCGTGCAAGCTAAGCTAGTTGGAAGCTTCTAGAAGCGACTTACTTGAGGTGCAAGCTAAGCTAGCCGGGAAGCATCCCAAGAAACTTCCTAGATACTTCCGGAATATTCTAGGCTAATTTGTCTTATGTCCTACTTTGTAAGCCCGACTAACTTTGTCACTAAACTCCATATTGATACATATTCCCCCGCCGCTAGTTGGTGACATCCTTGTCACCAGTGAAGCCTCGAATTCCTGGATGGCCGTATGTGCATTCTGGAGGTGAGAAAGAGGTTCCCATGTGGCATCATGAAGGGAATACCCTTTCCAAAGGACCTTGTACTACATATGTTGGCGACGGCCTCGTTGAATATGGCAATGTGCAAGGATACGCTCAACTTTGTACTCCTCATGATCATTGATAGGGACAGGAAGAAGAGGAGGTTGGACTTGACAGGAAAAGGAAGAGGGGTTAGCAACAAAGGGTTTCAACTTAGAAACATGAAAGATAGGATGGATACGCATGTGACAAGGCAAGGCAAGTTGATAAGCAATAGGAGAGATAATTTGGGTGATATCAAAGGGTCCTATCCAATTAGGTGTAAGTTTACAAACTTGGGTATCAAGTGGGAGAGGGAGGTTACTAGAGGATAGTATGACTTTATCACCAACTTCAAAAGTGAGATCACAATAATGGTGGTCTGCATATTGTTTTTGGTGATTTTGAGCAACAAGGAGGTGAGACTTGGCTTGTTGGAGAGATTGGGATATAGTGGTCAAGAATGTGGAAGTATGAGGAAACTGAGATGGAGAGGGAGCAAGAAGAGAATCTGGAACAAGTGGATCTTGGCCAAAATTGAGAAAGAAATGAGAAAATCAGGTGCTTGCCTGTTTGGAATTGTTGTAGGTAAATGTTGCAACTGCAAGACTTTCATCCCAATTGGTATGGTGGACATTGACAAAAGCATGCAACATATCTTCCAATGTACAATTTGCACGTTTGGTTTGGCCATCAGTTTGAGGATGATAGGCCGTGGACAAAGCAAGCTTGGTGCCAAGTATCTGGAAGAGTGCTTGCCAAAACTTCCCAGTAAATTGAGGATCACGGTCGGAGATGAGTACATGTGGCATTCCATGATGCTTAAAGACATTGTCAAAGTAGATTTGCGCTAAGGTTGGAGCATCCATGGTATCACAGGTTGGTGCCAAGTGGATTTGCTTACTAAGCTTATCCACAAATACCACGATTGCGGTGTGTCCTTGTTTTGTCTTTGGCAAGGATGTGATGAGATCTAAGCTCACATGCTCCCAGCAAGCGGATGGAACAGTGAGTGGTTGAAGAAGTCTACTTGGCTTCTGGTTGCTGGCCTTGTTATGTTGGCAACTCTCACATGATTGGACAAATTCTTGAACATCTCATGTCATGTTAGGCCACCACCATTGACATTGGAGGGTACCCAAGGTCTTGTCCACACCCATGTGACCAGAAATGGGTAAATCATGGGCTTCTTGAAGGTGTACAAGTTGAAGATTACCTTTAGCTGGAACATAGATCCGGTCCTTATGGAATAAAAGGCCCTCCTTGATGGAGAAGGTGTTGTACTCCTTATTGCATGCCATAAGGCAACCATGTACCATTTGGAAGAAGGGATCTTGGTGTAGAGCTGATTGAAACTCGTTTTGGACCTTGGAGTCAACTGACACTGTTGAAATTGCCACTATGGTGAGAGGAAGAGACTTCAAATCAGGTCGTCGTGATAAAGCATCAGGGATGACATAGAACCGACTTGGTTTGTACTCAAGTTTGATGTCATATAGTTAGAGTTGTTCCTCCCATCGATGATGTCGACTCTTCATGTGTTCCAAGTGTAAGGTCTGCAACAATGGTTTGTGATCAGTTTGCATGAACACTTGTTTCTCCAAGAGGTAATGCCTCTATACCTTGGTAGCATATACCATTGCAAGTTGTTCTCGATCTTGAGCAGAGTAGTTTTGTTCAGATGTATTCAGTTGGCGAGACACAAAGGCAATGGCAATGTGATGGAGTCCATCTGGGAATTCTTGTTGCAGCACGGCTCCAATTGCAAAATTAGAAGCATCAAAATCAACCACACAAGGTAGTTGAGGATCATATGGTTGAAGAATGGGTCTTGAAGACACCATATGTTTTAACTTCTAAAATGCTTCTTCATGCTTGGTGGTCCACTAGAAACTTGAGTTCTTTCCCCCAAGAGGTCAGTTAATGGTGCAACCACATGAGCATAATAATGGATGAACCATCGGTAAAAACTGGCCAATCCATTGAATGCATGTACTTCTATAGCATCCTTTGGGGTAGGCCAATCAATAATGGCCTTGATTTTGTCTTCTTCCATCTTGATCCCCTCTGATGAGATCTTATGACCCAAGAAGGTAACCTCCTTTTGCCAAAAGGCACACTTTGACTTCTTGCAGTAAAATTTCCATTGTCATAGTCGTCTTAGGACTTCTCGCACATGATTCACGTGTTCTACCTTTGTCTTACTATAAATTAAGATATCATCCAAGAACACCACCACGGACCGATCCAATAGTCCATCCAACACCTGATGTATTTGATCCATGAAGACTACTGGAGCATTAGTGAGTTTGAAAGGTAGAACTCTCTACTCAAAATGCCCATACCTTGTACAAAAGGTAGTCTTTTGCACATCCTCTCTATCAATAGGAATTTGCCAATAGCCACTACAAAGATCCAATTTGGAAAAGTAGCGTGCTCCACTTAGTTGATCAAGCACTTCATCAATCCGAGGCAAGTGATATGCATTCTTCACTATTTTCTTATTGAGCCTATGGTAATCAATACAAAAACAAAGTCCTCCATCCTTCTTTGGAACAAATAGTATTGGTGCTCCCAAAGGAGAGGTACTATGTTGTATGAAGTCCTTCTCCAACAACTCTATAAGTGTTGTTTGCAACTCCTCCAACTCCTTTGGTGAGAGCCGATAGATTGGTCTACTCACTAGAGTACTCTCTGGCAGTAACTCGATCTTGAAAGGCATACCTCAATCGGAGGGTAATCCCTTTGGCAGATCATCCGGAAACACATCTACAAACTCCTAAACTATCCGATCAACCATTGCTTGATGAGGCTCTTGGCCCTCCTCTGATTGTACTGGTGCAATCGGCTTGATCCACACCGCGAATACACATTTATCTTCCTCCAAAGCTTGCTCTATGGCTGCTTTACTAACCAACTTCTCTTCAAGGGACTCATCTCTCTTCCAAGCTTGCTCCATGGTTACTTTCTTGGCAAACTTCCCATCTTGGGACTCCACTCTCTTCAAGGTTTGCTCTATGGCTACCTTCTCAACAAACTTCCCATCTTGGGATTGACTATTCTTAGGTGTCTTACTCAGAGGTGCCAGACAACCTAATCGGAAATTCCTACCTTGGTGTTGTACTTGAATTTGGCATCGGTTCCAATCAAATTGAACCTTATGACGTTCAAGCCAAGGTAGACCCAAAATGATATCATAGTGTAGAGGTGCCACTACAAACCTCATACACTCCAAATACTCCTTCCCAATCTTGAAGGTAACAGGATGCAAGGTGCAGAATGTAGAACCCTTTCTTCCATCTACCATCATCAAACTACTTCCAATCATTGGCTTGATAGGAATACCCAATTCCTTTGCTACTTGCATAGACATGCAATTCTTTGAACTTCCAGAATCAACCAAAATCCTACAACCCCGATTAGTATCATACCTTGCAAGTGAAGCAAACTTGCATAGGTCAAGCCTTCAATCCCATTGAACTAATCAAGCTCCCAATAGGCAGCTCAAAATCTCATATTGGGATTCTTTGTTTCCCTAATAATTCTGTTCTACAAACTCCATTTGGGCAACTTGTCAAGGTCGCCCATTCCTAAGTGGACATTCAACAATGCAATGTCTAACTTGGTGACAATAAAAACAACCTCCATTTTGTCATAATCTTTCTCTATCTGCTGCACCAAGTGGTCTTTGTTGGATAGCATCAATCTCCATTGGTGTTGGCTCTTCCACCCGTGCATATTGTATTAGTAAGCTTGGTGTAAGTCAAGGTCAAGACCAAGTTGTTGCAACCAAGGAATCAAAGCGCTCAGCCAATTGCATAGCTTCTTCTATGTTTTTTGGTTCTTGCATGGTCACCTCCAATTGTGACTTCAATCCCTGCACAAATTGATCCAGAACTTCTCCTTCTTGTATATCTGGAATTTCATGATTATGTTCTAAAATTGTGTGATGTAGCCTCTTACAAAGCCAATCTGCTTCAACTCCACCAATTTATCTTGTGCAGCTTGGGTGGCATTTATAGTTTGAAATCGACCAAGTATTGCATCCTTGAATTCTGTCCATGTCAAGATTGGTGCAACAATCTGTTGTTCAGCTCGCTCCGCTTGGAATCGCCACCAAAGTTTTGCCACACCATCCAATTGGCTAGAAGCCAAGAGAATCTGTTTCCATTCATCTTGAAGATTGGTGGCTTCAAAGTAACGTTTGCAATCAAACACAAAATTCTCCAATGTGCCCGGAAGATTCTTGCTTTCAAACACCTTGGGTTTTGGAAATCAAATATGATCTTCTCCATCTCAGATTAGTACTCTCTCTCTATATGTTCTCGTTATTTTTGGTCTCGTTCATCCAACAATTGAGTAAGGTGCTCGATTTGTTGCTACATTGCAAGGATAACATCCGGTATTGCCGCCATAGCTACTACTCTATCTTACTACTCCCAATTTATCTAATTGATTAACACATGAATATAGCACATCCACCTTTCTCCATAAGTGACAACCGGAAGTATCAAGGGTTCCTCAAACATGGTGATCATATGTAGAAAATCCTGCCCAAAGCGTGAAGTGATGAATTGTGTGAAGCGGTGCTTGGATAATATTTAGACATGAAAATCCCAATGGTTTGGCGGAAGTGGATTTGGTGGTCCATAAATTCCATCCATCTCATTCTTGCTCTAATACCAATGTAAAAGACCGAGGCTGAGGAGAGAAATAGGAGAATGGAAACTCATATTGGGACACTTGAATGAGGGAAAACTCCAAATGCCTAGCATGAGCTTTGGCTTTGGTATTTATAGGTAGCATACAAGGCCCTTGAGAAGCTTCTCAAGAAGCTTCCTCAAGCTGCTCTTATGCAAGCCAAGTTAACTAGGAAGCTTCTCAAGAAGCTTCCTTCTAGAAGCCACCTACTTGGCATGCAAGCTAAGCTAGTTAGAAGCTTCTAGAAGCTACTTACTTGAGGTGCAAGCTAAGCTAGCCAAGAAGCTTCCCAAGAAGCTTCTTAGATACTTCCGGAATATTCTAGGCTAATTTATCTTATGTGATACTTCTTAAGCCCGACTAACTTCATTGCCAAACTCCATATTGTTACTATTGGATAGAAAGATGGTCATCTTCACTTGATTGTCATTTCAAATAATAACACTATCCGTATTACTTTTAGGACCAAAGACTTATAGGAAATATAACATAACCTTTAGGACAAACAAGAAATGGAACATGCAACAAGAGGCTTTAAACATGTAGATAAGAGATTGATACAAGGATAGAAAACCAAATCAAGTTTGTCAAGCACAAGGATATTATTTGGTCTCACTAAATGACCTTACAAAGGTCCTATATTAGATTTCCTTTATGTTCTTATATATATGGTTGCTAAAGATCTTACCAAGGATTCAACATCGTAGGAGTATCATTACTACAAGATCCTTTATATGATTACATCACACATGTCAGTTACTACTAGTTATGTGTTGGGAAGATGCTCAAGATAAGCATCCATTGCATTGAATAAAGAAGAGTTCAGTTAGCAATATGTTTAACTCCAAAATTTGCAAATAGATTCTTTCATAAATTTCTCTATTATGATTAACTTAAATTTTGTTTTATCCTTATGATTAAGTTTCTCTCTTTGCCCTTCTTACTTTAACTTGCATCCTATTGATATTCTCTTTGTGTAGGAGGACAAAGAAGTGAAAAAAACATGGTCCAAGGAGAAGAACTTTGAAAGGATAAGCTTTGGTTGAGAAGTGAAAGACATCTCAAGTAGAGATTGATCATATTTCTCTCTCATTTCTACAAACATTTTCCTTGTAGTGTGAGATTGCCAAGAATTGGCAATGACACAATGTAGTAGAATTGGCTAATAGAAGAATTGGAGTAGATTCACAAGTTCCAAGCTAGCAAAAATATTGTGCAATACTTCATTGCCAATCAAAAGGACTACCCAAAGTAATAACCTCTAACTACTTGGCCATAGTCTCTTTCTACTCTTTGCAAAATTGTAACATTGTAGACAATGCATTTCCTAACTAATGCATGGCAATAAATTTCATGGGTCGGTAGGGTCTTATTAGTTTGGAAGTTAATTTTTTTATATTTGGATCATAAGCTTAAACACCTATATATTTCAAGGATGAGCCAAATATGAGAAATGTTGGAAGATATCAAATAAATCACCTATAGGAGTATATCATATTGGATATTGAACTAAGGAGAAAAGATCGATGATAAATACAATCTTTTATATATAATGATGAGAGAATATCTAGTAAATTTACAGTCTTTTGTATTTTCCAAGGTAGTAGTTTGAAAGTTGAAGCACCCAAATGACTTACCTCTGAATGTGTTAAAAAACATAAGCCTTAACATTTTAAGATGTCAAGGGTTCAAGATTGGATTCTTGGACCTTTGCTCTAAGAGTGGTACTTGGCTTTTGCATTGAGTTGAGCTTGGTCAAAATTATGGAGATGTAGAGCTTGATAAGCATTATAGCAATTATATTTTATAGGAGCTATTGACAATCAATGGCTTGCCTTCATGGGCAATAAAAGTAACGCTCATGGTTGGGTTCTATAAGGAGCAAACACTAGATATTAAGAAATCTTAAGCGGTAATCACATCAAAAAATATTATGAAATTGATAAGGATAGAGGTATTGAGTGGACCAATTGATAAAAATATTTTTTGGTTAATTGGTCAAGTTATTGTTTCACAAGCACTTGCTCTTGATGGTAATAAGGAGTAGAAGTTATATGTCATTTGTAGTGGTTGATGTCTAGAATGATTTAGTTTAGAGTAATTACTCTTGTAAATAGATTAAATGCATTATCTCTTGAAAAGAGTTATATTTTGATTGTGTATATAGTATAATGGAACTTGATTTGCTCTTGTTTTTTCAACAAATTAATCTATCATATATAATAAGAAAGAAGATTAAGCAATGTTATGGATGGTAGTTGCTTTATTTCCATGAGATGTAAATCTAGTTTTTTTATAATTTTATAAATTATTTAAAATAATTCTAATTTATATTTAATTCTAAGTAAAAGAAGTAAAAAAAAGTTACATATTATAATTTAGTTTAAAAATATCTAATTTAAACAATATGTGGCACCATGTCAAAATAAGAATTCATGTTAGTTGCTCACCTTGGTACTATTTAAAATAAGGAAATTAGTTATTTGATATGACTTCCTCTATATGAATAGGTAATGATAAATGCAAAGGATTTTTAATTTGAGGTATAAATTTCCTAAACTGATCTTTTAACTAATGTAAAATTCCCTTCTTCTTACCTTCTATACCTCTTCCTTAACTACTCAAGAATCATTTCTCTTTGTAATTTGTAATGAAGTTTGAAAAAGTTGTGTTTCATCTGAAATGCAGTTTGCTATTCAAATGGAATGATATAAGGGAATCCTAAACCTTTTTCATTTTAACTTAATAATTCTTTTTTTAATATTTAATCAAAATTTCAAAATAGTGATACTCTATCCAAAAGAGAGTTTAGTTATTTGAAGCGTAGATCCTAGACCTTTATCATTTTAAGTTGATGGAAAGTGCTTATTGTATTGTCTTGAATACAGTATACTTGTTTGGTATTTCTGTTTTGGTAGTTATAAATATATATGCTTTATTTTTAATTTACTTCACATGTACAAAGTTATTTTTATGGCATATTTTATTATTTATCCTATAGAACAAATATGTAATTCGATCTCTAGTCAACTCAAAAAAGAATCATAATGTGAATAACTGTACTTTTTCTTTCATCCTATGCATCCAAGGTGAATTATCTTATGTACGTTCAAATGATTCCTTTATGTGATTTTCCTTTCAAATATGAAGTAAATAAATAATAAAATTTCAAGGCTAGATATATAAGATGTATAATTCATAATAAATTTATCAGTTTGAATATTTAAATAAGGAGAATGTGAAATCCATAACCCTCTCAATGTAATAATTATGCAATATGAATTCTTAAAACATGGTACGAAATGAAAAATGAAAATTTTTCTACTCGATCAACCTAGATTGATATGGTTTAAGATGAGATCCAAATTTATAGACATCCATTTGTTCTGATGTTATTATAGTTTTGGACTTGGATGATCTAGATGTATGGATAGATGTATAGATAAACTTATATTCTCAATGGGCAAAGAATGATGCCGATGGCTTTTGAGAGCTTAGCGATTGCTCTACACAAGGATAGTTTACGCTACGCTCCTATTCAAGGAGTAGGTTATAGACCTTCAATCTCTTGATTTCATCCAAATGACATGACATTATTCAGGCTTCTGTTTTACATAAGTTATTTTATATTTGAGTAACATAAATAGTAGAGTGATATTTATACTAGACTATGAAAATGAATTTTATTTTATTTACTAATAAAATTTATTTACTATTACAGAAAAAACATGAGATAAAAGCCAATCTTTAATTTCCTCAAAATACCAAGATGGTAAAGGTATTACCAAGAACAAACTACACAATATCTACATTTTTTACTCATTCCACTTCCATAGTACTAGTGAAACTTTCTTAAACCATTTGGGGTGATATTTGAAACTCACATTGAGACTGGCTTCTTTTTCTTCCAGTAGTAAATGATATATATATATATATATATATATATATATATATATATATATATATATATATATATATATATATATATATCTCTCTCTCTCTCTCTCTCTCTAAATATAAAATTAAAATAAAATAAAAGATCTTGAGTGAAAGAGGTATATTGCAATATATGGCTACTGATAGACTACTTGATAGCTAATAGCTGTAATTTCATAAAATTAAAATAGAAATAAACAAAAAATAAATATTTATATTCAATAAATAAATATTTTTTATGTACTGAAAATATATATATACATCTTCTTTTATATTTATGTTAAAGTTGGCATTTTGTGTAAAAAAAAGTTGGATATCCACTCTTCTGATCGTCTTTTTTTTTTATGTTTTATGTTGAATTTTTTATGTTTAAATGTTGTTTTTATGTTTTATGCACATTCCAATTAGTCCCATCTGAAGATCTATCCATTGGTCTGTGCATGGAGCATGCTCCATTGCAATTCCCTTCTTTCGAGGAGTGAGTTGAGACCCTAAACCCTAAACTCTCTCACGTGAAGACGGTTACTTTTTCTTTCTTCATCCGGTCGCCAACCTAATCCTGCACCGGAAACCATATAACTAACCCAACGACACGAGTTATGTACGTCTTATAACTAATTACGTCTTTCCCTGTTTAGCGATTTCAATACGTATTCTAATTCTGACACGGTATCGAGATGCTGTAAGCTGTTGAAAAGAGCCTGTACTTTCTAAAAGCTAAGAGCATCTCGTAGCAGACGACCAAAGGTCTACGTGTTTGTGTAAGCTCAAAGAATACTTACTTACAATGTGAAGGGGACGTGAACGGCAATCAAAAGCTAAAGGGCAGTTCAGCCACAATTTGTTGTTTTTTATATTTTGATAAAATCTGAGTGCTCTCTAGCATGTAGCCTTCGAGTGAATAGACTATTCTCTTCGTTTTTCAATTCCGGTTCCATTGGCACCTAGATTGAAGACTATGGAGAATGGAGTAGAAAGTTATGAAGTTTTTTAGTTTTTTTAGGGTTGAGAGTGATTATTATACATTGAGAGTGATGGGTTGTGAATTTTCATTTCTAATCTCTGGGTTTTCATGATTAAGTTCCATGGGAATTTAATTTGAAAATTTTGGAGACGGAAATTGAAAGTTATGAAAGTTTATAGATTTTAGGGTTGTGAGAGAGATTGTTTTCTTATGTGAGTTGGGATGTGAGGGGTTGTGGTTTTGCAGATATGGGGAGATATGGAGAGGAGTATCATGTGTTACTATCATTATTCTTGTGCTAGCCATGGCTACACCTTCCCATGTGGGGTCGCCTAGAGCGGGTCGGGATACACCATGCCCGGTGTGTCACCGACGCTTTACCTCGCAAGGGGTAAAGACCCATGTGGGAAGGATGCACAAGGACTATGATTGGACCACTTGGGATGCCCACGTGAGACAAGCGACCACATCGACAGCAGTGACACTCGGGATTACGCACGCTTCTTCTATACCTTCGTTGATCGTTCCAGGGATACCGATCGAGTCGTGGGAGTGGTTAGCTTCTCAGGCGGGTTGCATTTTGGGGTTATTTGAGACTAGTTTTCCATGTCCACGTCTATTCCATAGGCTACCCCGCACACTCCATGATGAGGCTAGACAGGCTTTTCGCCTACCACTGGATCGTTTGGCACGTGATCCCTTGGACGAGTTAGCGTGGTTCCTATTCCTCCTACTCCCTCGATGGTGTCTTCGTTATGCTAGAGGGGGACGTGCGGGGCATAGAGAGGTGGCGGCTAGATTTCGTCGATTCCGAGCGGGGGATTGGGCAGCCCTTCAGGAGGAGTCTGTTAGGGCTACACGATTTAGGAGACAGACATCGCCACAGGATACCATAGATTCCACTCGATTACGACGATGTAGGACATTGGGTCAGGCGGGAGAGTTTAGTAGAGCAGCACGAGCGCTACACCCTCTGTCTATAGCGAGTCCTACTGATGAGACCATCTCTTCCCTACGCTCATTGCATCCTATAGCAGTAGAGGGACTACCACTAGAGGTCTTAGATTATCAGCCTGAGCAGCCTTTATGTCTTGATAGGTCGCTATTTGCACAAGCATTGTGCACTGCCCCTCGCCTTTCCTCAGGAGGCTTGTCAGGGATGGTTTATGAGCACCTTAGAGATTGCTTCCAGGCAGATGATCCTTCTAGTGGTTTTACCGAGTTGTTTCAGGTGGCTGCAGCAGTAGCGAGAGGAGATATTCCTATGTCTGTTAGTCGGGTCTTAGGTGCTAGTCGACTTCTCGCGATCGAGAAGGACACGGGAGGCATTAGACCGATCGCTATTGGAGAGATCTTTTTGCGTTTGGTCAGTCGTACCATTGTCCTTCAGCATCGTTCTCACTTTCGACAGCACCTTAGTCCACATCAGTTTGGAGTAGCTACACCTGGAGGATGTGAGGCTATATCTCTAGGCATTAGAGCACTCCTAGATATCCATCCGGAGTGGGTCGTCCTACAGGTGGACGTTGAGAACGCTTTTAATAGCGTCTCACGTGCATCCATCTTTAGAGAGCTTAGGGAGGCTAGTGGATCCTTGGCGAGTCTCATTCCTTTTGTGCGGTCTTTTTATGGCTCTCCTGCTTCCCTTTACTACCAGCATGGTGGTTCACAGGAGGGAGTCACCGTCTTGGAGTCAGCTGTTGGTACACGTCAGGGAGATCCTTTGGGGGGGCCCTTATTTGCCATGGCTCACTTTAGAGCTCTCCTGTCTACTACTTTGGCCATGCCAGGTTGTGTATTTCCATCCTTGGCAGATGATACACACATCGTAGGCCCTGTAGATCAGATTAGGCAGGCCTTTGACTACTTGACTACCGAGCTACATCTAGTAGGCTTGAGAGTCAAGGTGTCAAAGTGTAGGGCATGGTCCCCTTTAGGTATCCCTCCCCACCTTGAGCTTCCAGAGGGGTGTATCACATCCACAGAGGGACTTCGTGTTCTTGGAGTGCCAGTAGGATCGGAGGATTTTGTCACACGCTTCTTGGACGCTGCTCTTGCAGAGGATGTTCTCCATGTGGACGACCTTCCATTACTAGGAGATCCGCAGGTGGCATTTGGTATACTCTCTTCCAGTATTGCTCGTCGACCATCCTACCTCATCCGTACAGTTCCCCCCTCATCGTCCTTCCTATCACGTCTGAGAGCATTTGATAGGAGGATTATGGGAGTCTTTGGTGATATTATTGGACCAGGGACTTTTGAGTGTGTGACAGGGGATTTGGCACGTAGACAGACGGCTCTACCGATCTCATGTGGTGGGGTTGGCTTGCTTTCTATGGAGGAGATGGCACCTATAGCGTTTTTGGGTAGTTGGGCTCTCTCGGCACCCCTACTTGCATCTCGTTTTGTGGTTGCTGATAGGCCGGTTTTGGAGACTTATGTGACAGAGGTGGAGGGAGGATCCTTTTCTCTCCAGGTGTTATTGCGGCAGACGAGAGATAGTCTATCTTCACGAGCACGAGAGGGTTTTCCACCGTTTGCTTCACTATCGTCAGATTGGACTAGAGGTCTACAGTCTTCCTTGATGGAGCGACAGTGTGAGCATACGCTACATTCTCTCTTAGTTGACTCGTCCATTCCTCAGGCTACTAGAGCACGTCTACGCTCTTGCTCCGGCAAGGGTGCAGGCTCGTGGATCCTAGCTCGACCATGCATTAGGGCTTTCCGACTCGCACCGGCTACTTTCTCTACAGCGATGAGGTTGCGCCTAGGTTTGGTCCACCCATCTGCATCTTCACTACTCACTTGTGAGTGTGGTTCTACACTAGATGCAGCGGCGGTCCACATGACACGGTGTCCTTTTGGAGGACAGAGGATAGCTACCCATGATGCCATTAGAGACATAGTGTTTGCTATGGCACGAGAGAGTGGATACTTGGCTTGGAGGGAGCGTTCGTATGCGTTGCAGACGACACGTGTCAGGGCAGACTTATACTTGGTCCGAGATGATCAGGTGACAGTAGCGGATGTCGTGGTGACGGACCCTACGCGAGATACAGTTTCGGAGGGAGTGATTACCCATCCCCCTGGATGGGCGGCGAGTGCAGCAGCAGGTCGCAAGGTCTCCAAGTACAGGGGCATGCAGCGAGGTCACCTCTTTGTTCCTCTAGCCTTGGAGTTATATGGAGCGATGGACACGGCATTTGACACATTTGTCAAGGAGTGCGCGAGGGCTTATCATGTTAGGCGGCAGGGGGTACCACTCTCACTCTCATACTTTGTAGCTTACTTTAGACAGCGTGTATCCATTGCTCTACAGAGGGCAGTGGCTGGTGCAATCCATAGGAGAGCAATCACATTAGGTGATGTTTCTTCGGATGCTCCAGTTGTGTGTAGACCGTACGACTTGCATAGCTCGGATATCTTAGGTGCGGTAGGGCAGATTTCTCATACAGACTCTATTGGGGCTTAGCCCCATGTTACCTTTTTGGTCTCTCCCTTGTACGGCTTGATGGGGTCTTCCCATCCTTCATTTTTCCTACGCGGTCGCCTTTGCAGGTTTTTTATAGGTTTACGATATCTCAGTTTTCATACGCTTACAGTTTTTCCTGGCGTTTATAAAGCTTCCATGACGTGCGAAACAGGCCCAGACGCGAGGAACATTAGAATTTCGACAACCGAGACATCTATTTGACAGCAAAGATGTCACGGAGATGCTCTTGAGATCGAAGCCTCAATTGTTGATGAGCATAGAAGTGAAAGGAGACAAGAAGTCCCGTCTAGTAGATCGATATATAAGTAAAAACCAAGGTGTTCTCACCTCATGTGGAGAAGCTGCAGTCAAATATGAGCTTTTTGAGGAGAAAGCTCCGAGAGTCTCTACGTTTGCCGCTACCCAATAAAGGAACAAACCGATCAATTGGGTTATCAAAGCAGTGGTCTAGTATTCTAGCAACTATTTCAACTTTGATAAGTTGCATAACACTTAAATACTATTATCACAAAGAATAGAGGTGCTCCTGAGACTGCAAAACCCGATTGATAGGTTTTGATGATACGAGATAACTATTCCAATCAAATAAACGTGTACGGTGACGACTCCCCATCTTGTTTTTTGTTACTAGCTTGATAAGGACCCGATCTTAATTGAAGTAACTGAGGTCTGCGTGTAGAGCTTGACTACTCTTTCTGCGTTCTGCCAGTTTCTCGGACTATACTCAAAGTAAATCATGTTACTACATATAATATAATCTTCTCTATCCATGGCGTTGGGCGAGTGGCGAGTGGCATCTTTTCAGAGAAGAAACACTACTCCTGGAAATAAGAGATGAGTCAAATATCAACTCTTAAGATTGGACACACAGACTATGCGTCCAGCAAGAACTTCGCCCGGCAAAAGTGTAGCAGAAGGGATGCAGGTCTTCATCTTGTGTGTGATTTATTCCCAATCATGAAAGAAAGTAATCGTGAGAGAAACCTGTGATTCCAGAAATACAGTGCCGCTGCAAACCAGCTCAGGTCTGTATCCGCAGGGCAGCGCGCAAAGAAGTCCTGTAGGGAATTTGATGAGCAAAGCCCAAACGATAAACAGGAAAAGCAATTTCATCTCCATGGACACAAAGAATTGACGACCTCAACTGATAGCTGCACGAAGAGCGTGTCTTGTCATGACCGGGAAGTGACCGACAGTATACATAAGATATCTACAGGTGAAGAAGGCAATCGCGTGTGAAAACAAGAAGGATGGGAAGACCCTACCAAGCCGTACAAGGAGAAGAATAGGGGGTAAAATGGGGCTAACCCCCAATAGTATCGGTAAGTGGAATCTGCAGATAAGGATAACACTTAACCGAGACTTTGATCTCAACGATTAAGGAAGTTGAAGGTCGGGACTTGTCGACAGCTTTCTCCAGTAGTCATGGATCCAGCCGGGCGAAGAGAACACACAGGAACTGCCTAGTTTATGATTAGCAAGATTGTCTGATTTATAAAGGTTAAACTAGAATATATATATGAGGGTATAAGAGAGAATATCCAGAAGTCCTCGACTAACGAAGTTGCGATTCCGACGAGAGTGGAAGGACAAAGTCTGAAGTCTGCTTTGCTAAGTATCTACTACATGTTCATTAGAGTAGAGCAAAATATATAGGTGAACTCTGACTCACAGAAGTTACAAGTAAGACTTCTTTCTGGAGTGTCTGAAATAATTACGCATCCAGCCAAGAACTGTCCAAGAGAAATATCTGAACGTCGCATACGTAATGAGGGCAGGGCAGCTTGAATCAGCACCGCCTGCGTGTCCTACTGTCCAGGATGTTCCGGTGTAGCTTTTCTCGAAGTTTCCATACCTTTCTTGCAACTACGGATAAGAGGTGAAATCCCCCGTAGCATATTCGAGCAATGACAGAAGATGCTACAAGCTTTGGGCCCCATTTGCTTTGCTGATCCATTTTCGATCTTCCGCTCTTTTACGAGCAATTCTTTTCACCTATGAGGAAGAAACGCATGACTTCAACTTCCTTAGCCTCCAAAGTTTAATAGAAATTATTAAACTAGATAATCTCACCAAGGAAAGCTAGATGGCCGCTGGATAACCACTACACGGTACGCCTCACACCAGGAGAACGTTGAGAGAAGTGTGAGATGTAACAATGATACCGGTCACCACTAGTATTCAAAACTAAAATCCATTACACATGACAAACTTCGGTGCAAATATGTCGTGGCTACGCAGCACACTCACATTACAGGACACTAATACGGAAACTAAAAACAGGACAACGAAGGCTGCCATTCAAGCAAAACCCGACAATTTGAAGTACAACCAAGTCTCTTCCAAAATTCAGTACTTCTCTTATGCTTAAACTTCGCTCATAAAATTCCCGACGAAACATCTGTTTGGAGTAAAAGAGCTCTCGAGATCTTAACATTTTCGCTATATAAGTATCGCCCTAACTACGTATAAACAATCCCTCCTACATGATGTCAGGTGTCGATCTATGAGCCAAAGAACTCATCTACCCGCCTTCATCCACTAAACTACTTCCCCTTAGAGCATACTGGCGCATGCTTATATGTACTTTTGAGCTAATTCTATCAAGAGGAAAGTTGACTCGTTGATGACGAGATACTCTTCTCAATGAGCGGTCACCGTACCTGCCTGTGACTTCAAAAAGTTGTTTATATAATCACGTCTGCGGTTTTAGACAAAAGGACCTCGTTAGATGCCACATGATAGCTTGACTAAGTCAGTCCAGCAGACCACGAACCTTTATCATGACATTTGACAGTTCGCCCACAGTAGTGTAAATGTACTCCTTGAAACCTGGAAACCAATTGGAGGTAATGCATGTGAAAGTGCCGGAAAGAGGGCAGAGAATGAACCTTATAGGATGGTCGTCTTGTGGTCTGTTGTATGGTGTCCAGACGGGTTCACCGATGAACAGCCTCATAGCCTGTAGAATCATGTAGGAAGATGTAGATATTTTGAGTAGAGGAGCAACTTCCTCACAGTTTAAGATCAAACCACACAGAACAGGTGGATATCAATGACGGACAGAGCTCACGGACTGTCATGTCTGTTCAATGCTTCTCTACGAAGTCCTTATGTAGGTATACCAAGGTTATAGTAGAAACATTATGAGAAATAGCCGGAAAAGGGAAGGGACCAAGACGAAGAGCCCATAATACTTTTCGGAACACATTTGGGACTCTCAGAGCTTATTATCAGGTGCAAAAGCCAAGGCGAGATTCAAGTAGTTTGAGTTTAATCACTTCTCATGGAAAAACACTCTTCTAGATCTCTTATCACCCTTACTAAACAAGTAATTGGACTACAGACCATAGCGTTCAAATTGGGAAAGATGTGCTTCTTTAAATCACGCACAACATACACGACCGTGACTGCTTCCGAATTTATTACTGGCTATGTGCTTTGGTAGGCGATGATTTTGGACAAAGAGGAGAAACGAAACGACTGACCTTTATATAATTACTCTCATCTAGAGTAAATCGGTGATATGAACCTGCTGGAAGAACAATCATATCTCCTTTCTTTGTCCAAATTCTAATCCAGCGATCCTTCGAGTCTCTAACATCAAAGTATCCTGTAAGGCCATTTCTATTCAGTACTCTGCAGTCTAATGAGGTCTTTTTCATTCCTACCAACATATTTGGCAATCCTGTGTCGCATGAAATGAACTTCGCAACAGTCACAAGCAAAACAAGGACTTACCACTCCCGTCGATGCAGTATCTGATCTCCTCGTCAGTGTGAATGTGTTCCTCGTAGAAGCTCTTAATCTTCCGTTCAAACTCGGGTAGCGAAGCCGGTGACACGTTGATAATATCCTGCGATCAGAATCAGGTGTTGAATACACATTTGTTACATAGGTAAAGAAAAGTTCTACGCTGCAATCACCATGCCTGCTAACCTTTTAGTAAATAACCTAGCAAATGAGGTCTACCCAGACAATGTCAGCTGCATTCCCCATTTTCTTCTCTTTGTCAGGGAGTGCACGAGAGCTTATCATGTTAGGCGCCAGGGGTACCACTCTCAGGGGTACCACTCTCACTCTCGTACTTTGTAGCATATTTTAGACAGCTCGTGTCCATTGCTCTACAGAGGGCAGTGGCTGGTATAATCCATAGGAGAACAATCACATTAGGGCGGTGGCTGGTCCAATCCATAGGAGAGCGATCACATTAGGTGATGTTTATTCGGATGCTCCAGTTGTGTGTAGACAGTCCGACTTGCATAGCTCGGATATCTTAGGTGCGGTAGGGCAGATTTCTCATATAGACTCTATTGGGGCTTAGCCCCATTTTACCTTTTTTGTGTCTCCCTTGTCCGGC
Source organism: Lunularia cruciata (assembly GCA_948567375.1). Taxonomy (NCBI): domain Eukaryota; kingdom Viridiplantae; phylum Streptophyta; class Marchantiopsida; order Lunulariales; family Lunulariaceae; genus Lunularia; species Lunularia cruciata. Next base: position 50,283,850 of record OX419759.1, read on the forward strand.
TTGATGGGGTCTTCCCATCCTTCGTTTTTTCTACGCGGTCGCCTTCTCTCTTTACTTCTCGGAATGCTCCTTACAGTGTTATTGAAGTATCTAGTACGTTGTTCGAAATATGTTTACGAGAAAAAGGCAAGATCTCGCGGGAAAAGTCCAGCACGTTTCCCACTAACATATTATTATTTCTCCTAGCAATCTTCAAGGGGCAGTAACCGCATGCCAACCAAGGGCTTTTTAGACAAATATGGAAGCTGACAAAAGCGTCGGGGACCAAAAGTAAAACCTGAACGAGGTGGGCCCAAAAAAACCTCTAGTAAACATTTAAAAAATTTCCAGCCTAGCCTGTCGGTCCTGTCATTTGCGTACAGCCATCACGCGGTTCAACTATCCCCACGTCCATTAAGAAATGGTAACTACAGTAATATCAGGTACGACGCTTTGAAACTTGCAAGTTACGGAGGTCGCGCTATCTTTGATAAACGAGAATACGTGGTCGATAATTGTCCATAATAATGTACGACAGTGCGCTGAGCATTGAAGAGAAGTCGCTCACCTGATAACTGTAATTCCGTTCCTTGCGAATTTTCTCCAACTCGGGATCGTTCTCGAATTTGTCTGCGTCAAGGTGCCATTGAAGTACTCCCAAGTCTGCTGCCAAAAGAAATAACGCACACAAGTAGAAACCTATATCAATTTTCAATTACGTTGGACATTTCTGGAAGCACGTGGCTGACAGAGTCTTCCTCTTCGCGTAAGCCCGTGAGCCCCGTAGGCTTCCTTCATTCTACTGGCAGCTCACATTCAAAAGGCTTTTCAAGTAAAGATCATGATCTACAAGACATCCTTCTCGACGCCCGAGTCAAAAGATACGCAGAGGACGTTGCCTGCGTCAATAACATGCACAGTAGATTTGGTCGAAAATCTGGATTGCGTACGGGGATCTTCAACGTGTAATTCGTCATCTCGAATACGCAAAAGCCTCTCCCGCTAGTCTCGACCTTGAGACCTCGAAATATAGAACAGGCCATTTTATTCTACTTGGAAACCTTTCTACTAAACACTTCAAGCGCAATACAATGCTTGGCTTGCAGCCTCAAACGGATATGCTGAGTATACTGTTTAGTGAAAGTAAAGAAGTCAAAAGAATTCCTCAAATCTCATCTTTCAAACGCAGAAAGGTAAAGCCAGAGGGACGAAACACCTGCTAGATCCTTCGCTGACACGGGCTCATTTGGAGTGAGACGATGAGGTAGGCGCTGATCTTCTGTGGAGTCATCCATGTACCAGGCTTCCAGCGTTCGAGAATGTGGCTGCTCCACATCCTGAATCAAACATAATATAATCAAAAGCTAACTCTCTATCCGCCACTTGACTTCAATACTCGACAAATCCAGGGCAATTTTGACCCTATCTCACACATAGCGCAAGTATACTTGCGATCATTACCCACTTATACTCTAACGCCTTGGCAAAAAACATCAATAGCAATTCCACAAACGAGACCATCTCCACATCCCCGGCGACCTGACCCAGGTTTCCCAGCAAGGCAATCAACCAGCCCGGAAAAATTACCCAGCCACGATTTTCTCAAACTACAACTGTTCAACACCTAGACATCGTACAACCTACGTACCAGACCACAAAAGGGCGTAGACGAAACTCAAACACGACCACAGATTAGCGCAATTCATCGCTTCTATCAAACTAACAACAAAAAGCAGGAACGTCATCACACAACAAGAAGACGACCAACCAGCTGAAATCCCATGGCTGATTGCGTCGATTCCAAGGTCGGAAGAAACCCGACGATTTCTGTAGTAAAACTCTTCAATTGCAAAAATCGCAACACCCCAACGTTACTCTGCGTCTTCGTCCTCGCAACAACAACAACAATAACAAGAGACTGACAATGAGTCGTCTTCTTCTTCTTCTTCTTCGCCGCTTGTGTTCTGTTCTCTCCCGTGTATGCACGGAGTTCGTGCACCTTGTGTTTCCTCCTTCGAGCAATTTGTCGCCTACCTACATATATACATATCGCATTGGCCCACCTGCGCTCGACGGCCAAGGCACGTTACCGTCCAATCGCCAACGGCGCCCTCTTTGTTCTCTTGTCTTCTTCCTCTCTCTCTCCCGTCCTCGTGGGATGCTTCAATGCCTCTCCATATGATTGGCATTTATTCGGCTTTCCTCCTCTCGGTCCTAACCAAACCAAACGGAACCGAACCGAACCGAACCCAAACCAAACCCTTCGGGCAGTGCATGACATTCTTCCATTCCAAATGAGATTTACTTGTAGATTCTTCGATCTACGAGAAAATGTCCTTCTTTTTTCATCATGAGTTTCCTTCCCTGTTGGTGGGAAAAATTTGGGCCTCCATGACTACTTGCTCGGACGATTTTTCGGTTCATATAGTGAAAGATTTGCCGTCATTTCACCCGAGTTGCAGCAGTGGTCTATAGATAAATAAAATGGAAGATTATAAAAGAAACACGTTTGGACGGACACCACTAGTGCTATGTCAAACATACGTTTATGGTAGGTCCATTACTTTTAATATATTCAATTATTTTGAATTTTTTTTACTTAGTTCAAAATTTTGGGAAACTTTACTAAAAAGATCATCAGCTGACTTCAAAGTAACCAATCCATCAAATTAAGAACTATAACTAGCCAACCACATATGTGATTTATTGTGTTCCTCCTCCTTAGTGAAAGAACGGAAAATTACTCAAACCATCAAATTCTGACAACATTAAATAGTCTCTTACTTAAGACTAAGAACGTTGGTTTACTCCCATCTACTTTTCAAGAGATTCTCAGCTCTTTCTACTTTAAATTACACGTGATGAGGATATCTCACGGTAAGGATGACTCTCCCAATCAAAGGTTTTATTTATTATTTCATTTGTCCCTAAGTGTCATATTGTGTCTACTGTTTATTTTGATTCACTCACCCTAAGTGCAATGTTGATGAACACATAATTTATGGTCCCCAATAATGATCGTTTGCGTTTAGAGTTGGTTATTTTGACGGTGACGACTTTTGAACTACATTAAAAAAAAAAAACTACAATTACTTGAGTGTGGGAAGTTTAGATTTTTCAAATTTAAAGATGTAGAGTACGAATTTCTTTTATGATACTTCTTACCTTATTTGACTCTCAGCGTTCCCATAGTACACTCTAGGAGAATATCGTCTGTAGAGATTTCATTCGGAAATAGGGGTGGGTTGTGCCCTTACTAACCGGGAGAGGAATGAGAGATATTGTTTAAAGGTTGGAATCATTCATGCGGATGAAAGTAATTTCTTCTTTCAAATATCTAATTTCAATGAATTGGAAGTGGTTATCGTAGATATGATTCCATTTCAGTTATCCCTGAAAATGTTTTTAACACTTTAAATCCTTTTGTGAAAATTTTAAATCAAAGATATATGTAGTTTTCCACTTAGATCATAGCAAGACACACATTTAGCCAATTTCTTCATATGATAAAGTACTCTTTTCCCAATATAAGTATCCACTTTTGAATAAATCGGATAAACCCTATAAACCTTTACAAAATTTGTCGAATAGTTATAATCTGAAAGCCTATAACTTTGATAGTTATAAAATCTTTAAACAATTTAAGTGAGTATATATGGTACCTAAAATTTATGATATTTTCCACATAATACTCATCATAACATAAGTATACAAATTACTTGATAAAATAAATTGCATTGGTTCTAAATTTTATTCCGTAAAATTAGTGGACTTGCTAACACTCAACCAAGCTCCTCTAAACAGAGTGGACAACTGGATACTCGAAATCCAATATAGTAATGTCATTTCATTTTTAAATGTACTCATGAATGTTGAAGGACATAACCATATTTGGACAAGTGATGTTGTTATTTCCAGCCTTTCTTTTCTTTTGCTAGTGTGTGTTTCAAAAATAAAGATTGCGTCCAAATAAATATGAACTATGAAAATTTGATATCCAAACTAGTTTACTATCAAAGGGTGGATATTTTCAAATAAAATCTCATAAAAGTTAAAATTCTTTTGTATCCCAGATCGCTGATAGGCTTTCAATGCAGTATCGCATACAAAAACATGTTTAAAACTTTTGTATGTTCTCACTTAAACGCAAAATCTATTCTTTCATCTTTCAACATCACATACTGATCAAGAGAAAGCCACATATGCCCCCATGTTACTACATTTTACTTTCAAAAAAGACTAAAGAAATATTCTGAAAATGAAACCATGCCTTCGAATACAGAGAAAAATTCTTAATCCATGGTATTATATTATCGGAGGGCTATGTAAACAAAGAGGTTTATTATCAGCTTTACTTTTTCTCCTTAAAATTTCAAATTCAAGCAGAAATGGTTAGAAAAAACACTTTTCTTACAGATGATAATACGGTGACAAAGCTGCCATATAAATACGGTATACGGTGGTATGGTCTCAAGCGTACATATGCCCCTGGTCCTGATGGCAGACCTGGCCAGGCTGACTGACGGGACCATTGCACATTAGAGTAATTAATCATATAGTTCAATTAGCAACTAAACGACCAATCAGCTATTGATCGTTGGGGTTTAGGGTTTTTCGTCGAATCGCGCAGGTTTTCCTCATCTCGTTTCGTTTTCATTGATCTCGTCGTGCTCTCGGAAGCCTGCAATCGAAATTTGTTGCGGGAATCGTTACTCGTGACCAGCTATGGCGGTATGTTACTCGTTGTGGCTTTATTGTTTCCCTTCACGTTTTGCTATGCTAGATTTCCTTTTCAAAATATCTGTAGACTGGGATTTTCGGGCTCGTTGTTCTGTCTCTTCAGGGCCGACGGTTTATCTGGAAGTGCATTGATGTGAGAAATTCAGGTCTTGTCGTCTCGTTCTCGTCAGCTCACTTTTATATGTCATTTTCAGACTGTCCCCGTGAATCCGAAGCCCTTTCTCAATGACCTGACCGGCAAGCCTGTGATCGTGAAGCTTAAATGGGGGATGGAATACAAAGGTAGGCGTTTTTGATATCTCAGTATTCAAAGAAAGGTGAAGTAAACTTGAAAGATTGTCTTGCTTCATTAGGACTGATTCTGTGCACGTCTCTGAACTCTATAGGTTTTCGCAATCTTTTTCTATATCTTTAGATTGCAGATCAAGCTGATACCTTATTTTTGAACTCGACTGGTTGTTGACAACAGGATACTTGGTATCTGTCGACTCTTACATGAACTTACAGGTAACTTTTCCTGTCAGTGGTTGCTTGAATTTTTGGTTCAAGACGCTCTACTGCAACTGTTGTACTCGTAGATTGTTGACTGTGTATAGCAGCTGGGCCTCAACGGATCTACAGTACAAATCAGGATACTGAGATGTGAAAGCACCCCTCATAGTTTTGAAACAAATGAATGAAACATTTTGCAGCTGGCGAGTACCGAGGAGTTCATTGATGGACAGTTCACTGGCAATCTTGGAGAAGTGCTAATCAGGTAAGAGCGGGACCGGAGTTCTTGTCGAACTGGTTGCGCAGGTTATGAACTCTCACAACTACTTCGTTCGTATCATTGTCAAACGAGCCGTGCTCAGATTGTTGGAGCTTTCGTATTCTTATGTTCAACGTGTTGGACGTCTTTTGGACGGCATCGTCTACTGGGCGCTGAAACAAAGCTTCTTGTCCGGAGTTATAGCAGTTGGTAGCACTTTGCGTCATGTCTCGGCATTATTGTCATTGTTTTCCATCCTTGCTCGCTTTTCCTGTTACGTGCAACCTCGTCAGTATTTTGTAAGCTTCCTGCGTCGTTTTAGGTCGAATGCCAGTCACAATGGAAACGAATCGATTTTATATTTTCCATCTGGTCCTACAGTTGTTCTTGTTCCGTTCAGATGTAACAATGTGCTATACTTACGCGGTGTACCGGAAGACGAGGATGCCGTGGAAGAAGATGAATAACGGGGACCTTTTGCTACACGAGTGCTTCGTGGCGACTGTGTAGATATAGGACAGTTGAAGCAGGGCATCATGACTTCGAGAGTGTGGTCGTGACGTACCCGACGGGCTTGCAGGCTCATTCAAATTTCGCGTCCCCATCTAGGATGATCAGATATAAAGGCGCCCCAGCTTGCTAGGAAATTCCAGATCCCGTGTCAATTTTGCTAGTGCGTAAGGGTACTGTATAGTACAGCTTATCATCAACCCTTGTCCACCACCACATACCAAAGCGCATAGCCTAAGCGATCTTAGTTCCGGTATATTGCGACTTGCCATTCCACCAGAATCTGGCAGCAAGTACGTATCGATGTACTTTTGTCCCAAGAAGAAAGATTGTATTACCCCGGCAATGCACGTCGAACTTCGCGCTCGCCAAGCTATTGCAGTCTGAAGTCCCTGTGAAGTGTTTGTTGAGCACAACGGATTCTTGTGTAAAAGTCTTCTGGTTGCAGACATGTCATGTGGTATACAAACCTAAAGGTGGTATGATTTTCTAAACCCTTGCCCTACTTTGGCCAAAAGGTCTTCTCCTAGAGCACACCAGTAAATTAGCACCTAATCTCTGGATGATTCGGCGTGGGGGATTATTCCTAGCAAGGGAGCTTGGAACAAGAGCAAAAGTCCTTAACCCTGACAAACCTGTGGGTTTGTTCAAAGATTGTCCAGCAGAAAAAGCCGGGAGTCCATCGGTTGCAGAATCTCGTAGGCCCCTTTCACCAGTAACGTAGCATATGCGCCTATCATTGTTTGCAATGCAATTACTCAAAGGCGACTGCTTTTATGTTGCATTCCTCATCTTGCGATATTCTCTTTACGACCATGGGACAGTACTCCTACTTTGACCACTTCGACCAGAGGACTATGCTATATGTTTGATAGGTAATCGTTGCTTAGAAGGATCGCGGGTGCAGCGGGCCCCGACCTTCTATAATCAGTGCAGATGGGTTCATATCGAGGGTCATACTCGAATTGGGCTGGAATGTACCGAAATGCAAAGTAACTCAGCGTCAGGATTGCAGACCATATCAATCATGCCGTTTGTTGGCCAGTTGCAGATCCATAACATGACAGCCAACTCTGTGGCGAGTCTGCTGGCTGCGGGCGGTCTACATGAGTGGTCAGTTTCTCAAGCATGCACCGGCCACACACCCTGCGCTAGATGTAACACGTAGCCAGTACACATCGATTTACTTTCTCCGGAGTCTGTCTTCAACCGCAGGAGGAAAAACTAGGATACTGAGTATCTATCGACACTGCAGCTGTTCTCCTCGCAACTTTCACTGTAATCCGATGATGAATGAAGATCATAGGGGCGTCAGGATGTCGTACTGTGACCAACTCTCCAAAGTTTTGCCGTAGGTCGGGTAGCATCCTAAAGGTGCAAAATACATAGGTCGTGCGAACTAGGCTTCTTGTCTATATTTTGGGTGCTGCAAACGACCTGTTGAGACATGTAGAGTTCACTTTAGAACCGTCCCTGACTTTGTGAACTGACATAGTAGTTGATGTCTGCCGCAAATTCTGCTACTGTATAGTACTAAATCCTAACTTGACCTCATTCGGCCATTGTGTACTATTCACATTGGATTTGAGGATGTCCATGTTTTCTGGATGCAAGGGGGACCCACCCCGACTACCTCCTAACCAGAGATCCTTCGCTTACAAAGTGGGGAGTCAAGCATCGAACGCTTGTCGTCTTTGAACAACTCACCAATTTGCGGTGGTACATTCTTGACAGAAGTAGCACAGGTCCGACACTGGCTGTCCCTAGCCTATAGCAATATAAAGTGAATGTCGTAAGGCTCACCACTCGTTCAATCAGCGCGGTTGAGCAAACGGTGGTTTTCCTACTACTGTACTGACGGCGTCCGACTGTGCCTACTTGGAAATTCAAGTCGTCTTGGGTTTATCAAACGCCCGCAGTTTGCCACAAAATATCCTTGTACTAGTAAGATAGCAACAAGCAAGTGCACTTAATGAGCCCAAGATTGTGCCCGCCTGGGCAAGGGTCATTTACTGGTTTAAAAAGGAGGTTAAACAGAGTGGTCTCAAGATTGTTAAATGACAATATTACGATCTGACGTGATTTACAGTAAGGGAACTTCTCAGACATTCCCCTCGAATGGAAAAGTTCTCTGTAGGAGAGAAGGGACCAGAACACCAGGTGCACGAGGATGTGAACTGACATGAGTATCTGAAAGTTGGCAGACTAAAATGGAAGATGAAATTTGAGCAGGTATTCCTTGGCATGATCATAACCTGCTGAAACAGTGAACTCGAAATCTCCCGGTCATAAGAGTGAACTCGAGTGTACCAATCTAGTGGCCCCTCTTCAAGAAGTCCACACCGCTAGATAGGTTAATGACCACATCTACCAATCTTAATAACGGCGTGCTTCTCCCTTACTTCTAGTCAAGGTTCAAGTCCATCAGAATAGGTGTACAAAACTGCGCCGTGATAGGGAGAAAAGGAAAGGAAAGGAAGATTTAAACTCCGGCATATATGGCATGTGCCTGCCACAGAGTCCAAATAATGGCGCCTATAAATAACGTGCTCATAGCCCAATTCAAAGCAAAATGTCGTCCGTCCATAGTACAGCATTCTGCCTACTCGCATTACAACGAAGCTCAAGCTCGTGCTCGTACTAACTGAACTCAGACGCCCCCAGACAGTAAATGTTTGACTTGGCAAGTTCTTGAAAGACCTCACAGTAGTATGGTACAGTTTGGAACTCCAAAAATACCGAACTACTGATACTTTACTGATACATTACCGCCTCTTCCCTTAAAACTAGAAAGTAAAAGTAGAGGTGTGAAGCTATGTTGTACTGGTTGTATCTGTACACTCATGAGAACTCGAGGATAATCCAGGCTCCTTCGTTCAGGATTTAATCCCCAAGTTGTAGTGAATTCTAGCGGAGGGAAACACCTCCCTAACTTCAGGGCTTCCGATCTGCACAAAACTTTACCCATTCTAACTAGTTACGAACAACAGACCAGGAAGTCTACCTTCTTCGAGAATCAATAGCCACCTTACTCTTGAAGCACTAAAGCTGCGACCTAACCTGTAGGAGGTATTCCGCCCAATAAAAGCTGTCCGAACAGAAACAAAATTGTCTGAGGTTCCAAGGGCCCAGCCCGCCACTCTATCGGTTGATTCTCTTGAATAGGAGATCATTTGCCAGCATCTACTTACCAGTATTTAGCCTAAACGCGGACAACGTTGTCTCCTGGGACTGCTTTGCGTAAGCCCCCATTCCAAGTGGGACTTTTTCTATTGTAAGATGCTGCCATGTTTGGAGGAAGCCTCCCCCTAGTATGAGTGGGGGGCAACTTACGCTTGGACCATCTTCGAGAAGATTGAACCAGTGATTGACCGAGAAGTACAGCAATTTGGGAAGCCATTTCTCCTGCTTGCTCTTTCTGGGGGAAGAGATCTCCCGGGAAATGTTGACTCAGCCAGAGGTACATAGACAAAACCTGCAGGTTCAGACAATAATTAGAACCGTTGAATCTCCAATTTGGCAAGCAGATATACCTGGATGCATAAAAGATGACCTGTGATCTCTGTAGATATAGGAGGTATTGCAATAGTCAAACCTTGATAACTAATTTCGGCAGAGACCAACGTTGCGATACTGGAAAACCTGAAACTACCTGGAAATGTAACAGCCTGCTGAAACCTTAGGAGCATCCCTTTGTCCATAAAGGACGACCATAGATCACTCCCAGATATATACCGAAAGGGATGTAATGTCTTCTATTGAAGTTACCTGATGTCGTGCTTCAAGATCAAGAAGCTCAAATTCATCTCTAGCAGAGCTTGAAGGGACACCCATTTCGACATGTACAGGGATCTTTTGACTAAATGCGGTTGCATATCTGTAAAGCGCTCCCATCGACTGTGGATCTCTTACGTTGACTGGCGCGAAACAAAAATTAAACCGGTCCTCTAAAGACAAACCTTTCACCTTCTCGAGCATATTTGCAACTCTCTACATAACCACAATCACCAAAATGTTGCATGTTATGTTCCAAGTAGTAAATAATACTGCGCTCGCAGAAAACAAAGTTATAAAGAGAGCTTAATGAAGGGAAGCTCCAGATCTGTATAGTAAGATTCAAGAATATTAACAACAAATGTCCAGATCAATAAAAGATTTCAGTGCAAAACTGAAAAAAGTTGACAGCATTCGTGAAAGACCTTAAGATTGTCATAACGACAAAGGAAATAGGCTCCATCCAGTTTGCACGTCTCGGAGAATCTGCACGAAATAAATAATGAATTTTCAGCAGAACGAAGCAAAGTAGATAAAAACATCTCTAGAGGTTAGTTCACACTCCGACATACTGTGAGAATAAGAGACCTTCAATCTTTGTGTATAAAGGTCTCAGCACAAAGCGTACACGCTAAGGGACACCACACTTAAAGCAAGAGAGAGATGGCGTTTATTGTTCACTTCTCAAAGACTACTATCTGCTGTTGTCAAGCCCTCCTAAGTTGTATGTATGTGTCTTCTGCAGATAAGGTAGAGAAGGACTTCTAAAGCGTACCGTTCAAGTAGCTTCGCGAAATTCTCGTTTGGGAGTTGGCTGGCAAAAAGCTCCACCTGTTGAAGAGGGAATGTTGCACATAAACTGTAAGCCAGAAAGGAGCAACGTCGAAGAAAAGGAACTGCAAGCAAGAATACCCCGTTTCCAGAATTTCCAGAATGCCCCGTTCTACTAATGTGGCTGATAACTTTGATAAAGCAACCTTGATCATACCTGCTCATAAACAGGAAAGAGGCCTGCCGCAGTAGATGGCTCAAAGTCTTGAAGCAAAGAACTGCCTAGGTATGCTAAATCTTGCGAGAAGAAGGTTGTAGTCACACCCTCTGGATAGATACTTCCACGTCGGCCAGCTCTACCTGCAATTTGCTTCACCTGTAATGAGGAAAGACATGAACCAATTATGCTCTGCAGGATATGAAGTTAATTCGCTGTTACTAAGAAACTTCAATGCATGTCGGCATGTTCCAAGTAACCTTTTATATGGCCTAACCTGAGCTGGTGGAACTGGCTTCTTCGAATCTCCGTCGAACTTGTCCAGAGAAAAGAACACCACCCGGCGGATGTTAAGATTGAGGCCCATCCCAATGGCATCACTTGCCACTAAAACATCGTACCCATTGTCCTGCTCGTTGAAAAGTTTAGCTTGCTGAGTTCTTGTCTCAGGGGGCAGTGCTCCATAAACAACACAACATCGATGTTTTGTTGCAAGTTCGACTTCTCGCTGCCACAAGATACACAACATAATTGGAAAAAATCAGGTCGTATTGTTAACTGATTCGAACACGGTTGGAAAAATGTTCAAAATGACCGGAACTTTTGTTTCAATGCCTATTCAAGATGAACGCCCACTCCTGGGCTACATAACGATGACGTACCTTGATATCAAAAATGTCTCTGCGGGAAAAAGCCACAATGCAATCACCTGCTTGAATATTTCTGAAGTCTCCCCTGAGAGATTCCTGCGGAAGCCAGGTTGATTACAGAATGTAAGCAAATCCTTATTGTGTTGTTTTGGCCTATATGATCTTTAATAATGTGTAAAGAAACACTGGGAATCTGAAGAACAACTTTGACTGAGTTTTGAAAAAGACAACCAACCTCTGAGACCTTCAGCGGTTTGAACCGCTCGTATTCGTTCTCAACCAACTCATCGCCTGTCCCAGCACAGAGATTGCGAATGAGCGGAAGAGCACTCGGATCTCCACACACATGGATTTCATCTGCCTGTAAACCCAAAAAAGCTCTTGTCCAAGCCCATCCTCGATACTCATCACTCATCATCTGCCAGTAATCTACATGCGTTAGTTATGTTCAAGCTCTCATATAGCGGGATTTGACAGTATGGCAATGAGTTCCCTAAACATTGATCGTAGATGCTGACTTTCAGGTATTGCTTTCTTATCGAATATGAAGTCTGAAGTGGAAGGTTCTAGAAGCTGCTGTAGAATGCGGTTGGAAGAGAATATTACCTGAATTTCATCAATGACGGCGACTTCCCACTGCTTGTTTAGGTAACACATCTCAATAGTACATGCTAAGTGGTTGGCGAAAGGCACATCCTTTTTCTCTTGCCCAGTGTGGAGATTGCAGTAAATTCCTTGCACATTGACAGTATCAAAGACCTGCAGAACATTTGGTTTTAACATACTGAGTAGACTGACATGGTGTGCCAATAGCGTAAATCAACTTCATAAACAACCAAACCATGATCTCAGTGCCACAGGCAATGAAGTCCTTCAGATCTATATGGAAACTTGCTTATGAAGGACGACTAATGAAAATATCTTGTTTTTGATGTAATTTGAAATGAGCTGAAAAACTTCAGACTATTCTAGATATTAAAGCAAGCGCCAGCTGCTGGTCTCTTCACTGGCAAGTTTACCTCCATGGCGAGCAGGCGAAGGGGACTACAATATATTCCAGATTGTGCCTCCATAAGTCTCTTCAATGCTCTGTAGGTCTTTCCGCTGTTAGTTGGTCCCTTGTGATACACTACCTTCCGTTTCATTGCCCGTGCAAATGGATACCTGGTTACAACCGTGAACATTAAGTACTATAAAGGGGGCACGTCTACACGAAAACTGGCATGAGAAAAAAGAACCGGTTAAGGAGATGTCAGCTTTGCATGCAATCGTAGATGTTGAGGAGCAAAGTTGGCACTAACCACGCATCAGGCTTCGTCATATCTGCTGTGCTCACAAGTTCTCGGTACCTCCGTATCTCGTCAGAAAACTCCTGGATGCAGAACTCCGCAAAACTTGGAAATAAAAACTGAAGAGCTTCATTGGTAGGCCCTTTAGAAATCATGTATGACCGAAGCTCATGGGAAGATCTGTGAAGAAAAAACTTACGGAACCGAGAGGTTGCGCTGGGGAAAAACTTTGAGTTGATGTACAGAGAAAGGGCTTGATCCGAAACCCATCTGCGAAACCAAATAACACAACGAATATTAGTATTGGCGTGAGATTGATCACGAAGCACGTCTTGAAATTTACGTGTCGATCGAAATTTATGATCTGTGGTTCTAAGCTTATTTGAAGAATTTGCAAAACGTCCAGATTATTACTCATTGATAGAGCTTTCCACTCTTGTAATGAACTGGAATATAACGATAATTGCTTCAACATGGATGAGTGATTAAGTGCAACACTGTCATTAATTCACTAACATGCAATGGGAAGGAGATAATTACCCGGACACGGAGAAGCGATGGAAAATGTTGTTCAATTTCGCTTTATCTTGGCCTTGAAATGCTCTACCCCCTCGGGATGCTTGCAGAATCTGGTACACCTTAGTAGGATCAGTGTAGTCTGCAGACTCCACCAAAGGATCTGCAGTAAACTTGTTCCCAGATTTAGTTGCCCCGAGCTCCTGTGGAGTTTGGTTGGCAATTAGAGACTTTATCATGTTCTGCTTTTGTAAATCTTTGAGGTGCTCCTCTACCACACTAGTGAAGGATGACATTCGCAACTCTTGATCATTCCTAGTCATACTCGCTCCGTAGCTTTTACTATTGGCAGGAGCTGAACTCGCCCCCTTTTCCGAGTCAAACTCACTGGGGTCAGACCATCCATAATTGGAGAAGGCGGTAAGAATTTTCTCGCTTGCCCCGACAGGAACATTCCTCGGACCAGGAATCTCCGCAACCGCATCCATCCCAAAAATCGGAGTGGGAGGCGAACTTTGTCCGTCCACAGATACGCTTTCAAGGCTAGCATTGCCTCCTTCCATCGTGGAGGAAATGGAGCTCTCAACAGAAGCTGCAGCCAATGCTTCCGCATCTTCGACAGCTACAGCTGTCAAACCTGTGTTCACCGATGCGATTGTCTCCTTGCTTCGCTTTCTCCTTGAAATTGTAGCAGGTCTAGGGGCTACATTTTCAGCATGCACCTCGCTAAGAGCTAATTCTAAATCTTTCAACTCTGGACTACCATTTGTAGCCTTAATGCTAACCTCCCTGTCAGTTTCTGGTGCATTTGCCTTCTTCCTCCGCGGTTTCTTCACTGCAGATTCTCTGCCACTTATACTGGCAGTATGTCCTTCATCCCCTCCCTGTCCATCTCTCCTAAATCCATCCGCCACTACTGTTTCCACTACCTTCTCCTCAGCTTTCCCTTCAACCCCACTCAAGCTGGCAAGTCCTCTGGACACCGTCGGAGTAGAGCCAAATACTCTGATAAAATTAGACACGTGAGAAGCCACAGCAGGTCCCAGACAAAAATCCACATAAAGCCCTCTCCTCAAATGAGACGGAAAAAGCTGCTCCAATCCCTTCTCCGTCAAAATCTGGCAATCCCCAGAGACCTCCGCAGCAGAATTGCGCGCCGGAGTATATCGGGATCTAGGGTTTAAGGTTTTGAAACGAGAATTTGACCCTGCAGGAGATGATGCTACCGGTTTCGTCCCTTCGAGTAAACCTCCATCACTTCCAGATCGCTGTGAGTAGTTAAATCTGCGCTGAAGCGTCTGCCTGACCACTCCTCTGAGCACCTCGAACTGCTGCCTCCCCATTGCTTCCAAATCGCCTCAACTTGCGACTGTGATTTACGTCCGCTGCTCCTACTACTCATGTGTTGGGGAACAGATCCAACACCGAGTAGAGCAGTGGAATCACAACTACTCGTGGCCGCCACCGCCGAATTCCTGGCTCCATACTAACCCCCGAATTTCGTGAGTCCAGCGGCAATCCCATTACGAACGAGACAATTCGACTTTCCTGTAGCAGATGGCACAGGACGCCGCCTGTTCCCGTCCTTCCCGTCAACTTGGAAACGACCTCTGCTAAGATCGTCGAGTCATTAACTAAGGTCGGCCCTTAACTCAGGTCAGACTTCCGCAACTGCAGGTCTGGTAGAGTTAAACTGAAATTGCACGTCTAGAGGTTATATGCGAATGTGTAAAATAGCAGTTATATAAATGTGTGCACATGTAACCTAAATACATAGATAATAATAAATTTTGGGATAATGGATACTATCTATTCATAAATACTTTATGTAGCAAATTTTCATTTCAAACTTTTATAGATAAAGTGAATGGCATATGTTGAACTGGATCAAAATCAATTTCATAACTGTAGTATTGCACTTAACAAGGGCTGCACTTGTACCATTATCCATTGTTGGGACGAGAATTGAGAAGTTCTCCTCTCCTCTTATTACCCAATGCAACACGGTACTTATTGTTAACCCTTTTGCAATGAAAATGTCATCCTCCAACTTCTGGATGTCCGAGAAAGTGCTTCATATCACTTATAGTTTACTCTTGAGCTAAACTTGTCGATGAATTAATAATACTCATGTAGTTTCTTTGGGATAAAGCAATAATTTATTCCAGCTTCAATAAAATTCAGAGAGAGAATTGGTTTAATTAAACTTGGACTCTTAGCTGTAAGTTCTACGTATCTATACCTATCTAAGAATATAATATAATGGAATTTCACAACTATCATCAAGGAAAGAGTGTGAATATATCTGCATTAGAGTCTCAAAACAGTTCCTAAAACGTATATAAATATTGTTAAGTATTTTTTCACAAATGTACAGTACATAGGGAAGCTTTGTGTGACAGCGTGCCTTATCTAACATTTCTAGCAGATATAATTCGAATTTCTAACATCTTACATTTTCTCCTATTGACTTTTTTTATTCACATTAGATCCAATTCTCCAGTTTTATAGTTGAGAGAATTTTCTTTGATTTTTAGAACTGCTTTAATTTGAATTTTTCTTAAACGATTCATGCAATCAGTCACAAGCATCAGTTCGACTGATTTGGTGGCTATTGGCGCTAAACCCTTATGCATGTCACACAAAATCGCGTGGACAATTTATTTCGTTCAATTTATTTTGTCCACTCGCGGTAGATCTCATAACGAAAGACTGTTTACAACAAGATTTGCTCAAAATCAATGTTACTCACCTCACGAGTCCATCGAGAAAAACGCCAACATGCCAAATAGTATATTTCAAAGGACAAAGGTTCCAAGATCACAAAAAAGTGCAAACGGGGAACACAAGCACGAGTCCTAAGCAAAAGGTGCTAAAAGTCAAGGAGAGACAAGGCTCTATTCCCAACATGGGGAAATAAATAACGTATGTTGTAACATAAACTACAACCAAATTATATTAAATAATATAGATCTCCAAAAGAAAATGGGGCCTAGACGTGATGGAGCTCCCACCGCCATTGTTGTCCTTCCTACTGCCACTATTGCCAAATTTGGTGTGGCAGACATAAAGCTTTAGCGCCAACAGTGCTTATGACTGATTATGTGAAGCTTTTAAGAAAAGTTTAAAATACAATACTAAAAATTAAAGAAAATCCAATACTTGCAATTGTGAGAGGGTGACCAAAACCCTTTGGCCAAAGCAAGAGATGAACATTGCCGAAAAGAGAGCCACTGCACCTTTCCTCTTTAGCAAACTGTGTGTTACATCTCATCCAATTGATGACGGAAATAGCCATAAAACTTTATTGCCAAGAGGCCAAAAGTATCAAAGGAGAACTGTGGTTTGTAATGGAGCAAGCGAGAGCAAGAGTGGCTATGGTTGTGTTGCATGGGGAAATTTGATCCTCCCGTGCTGGATCTAATAATGATTCTCAAGTAGATTGAGAGCTAATCGAGCAAGATTTTACAGTATTGTGAGATTACAATTAAGCTATCCAAGCAACTACAAGAGTGTTAGGTGGCTATTGGGTACACTCAATCTCCACTGACTGCACTTGCAATTCAAGAGTAACAAATGCAAAGCAAGACCCCTACGGAGAGCAATTACCCATGGCCCACAAGATGAATTAAGGCGGGGAAGCGTTAAACGAGTCAGGTTGAAAAGCTTGAGACAAGGTTGAAGGATTTTGGGCCATTTTCATTAACAATAATTGATATTGCACATGATGGTATGGGAGAGTAGCAACTTAGTGCATATGGACTTCTCTCTTCTTTATAACACATTGTAGGTAGGGTTGTTTTGGATTCTCTTTGTTAGGATGCACGAGTTCTATAGAGTACATAGTGGTCATGAGTAACAATTAGACCACCTATGGATCTCAACTGCACTTTTTGGACAAAAGGAAATCAAAGAACCTTCCCAGATTGAAGGCCTTATGAGTATAAGCCTTTCAACGAGGAGATCACTATAAGATAGTATGATGGGTTACTAGTTGGAGCTAATGCAAATATAGGACAGAGTGATGCATGTGTGGTACTTCAGAGGCTACCATTCTAATTATTATATTATTCTCCAAGGTTAGCATACCTGTAGTGTTGTCTACATTTCAAGTGTCCATTAGGGATTAGGGGTCACATAAGGTCCCCATGTGGACTTAGTGCTTTTTTGGCACACATGTAGGTTTCCAAGAGATCAACATGAGATTAGAGAGGTTTTTTCAAGAAGTAGTATCATTGTATTCCCATAGACATTCAAGACATGGTCCACACCATCATAGGTGACATAGTGCCACCATTTCAATCTTCGTATACAATACGGTGCATTTTTGGGTGTAGATACCATGGCCAATGTGTATGTTGAACCCACCTTGCAGTCTACAATGGCAAGGTAATAAGAGTTGAACATTGTCATGGAGTTTAGTTTCCAACTAACAAAGGACTAGTATCCTTGCTAAACAGATCTAGATCTTTTTGGCTATAACTACTAATTGGGTTTGATTGCTTCTAAACACAATCATTGTTCTAAACCAAACATTTGAAAAAGCACTAGAATGCACATAGTTCACAGAATTTCTTATACTTGAGATAAACTCAAAAAAAGTTACAAAGTATGGTGCTTGTCATTGCTATATAAAAGCTATTTTCCACTTTCATAGATCCTAATGCTCTTAAATCATTTGCCTAAATCATTCATTCACTTCAATCTACTTTCACTTTCATGCACTTTGTCTCAATCCATAGTCTCTAATCCAAGAATCATTATCAAAATAATCAGAACCTCCTCCATTTTAAATCCCATAATACCCCAATTAAAATAGTTGTCTTCCTCAAAAATGTTCCACTACTTCTTCCCAAAAAAATGCAAGAACCACCACCAACAACAACCACGGGCAAGCCACACCACTATTTACATAAGGACCCCCAAGAACCAACACAAATGGTCGTATAACCACTAAGTGATATGCACAAAGATACATTAAGTACAAGAAACTCTCAAAACATGAAGTCAAGGAAAAATAAGTATTGGAAAATAAAGTCCAAGAAATAATGAACTGCAAATAGTTGTAACTTCCTCATGCCACTTCCATTCTCATTGATCTTGGTGTCCATAGAAAGCCCTAAAGAAGAAAATTCTAAAAACATGATGCATGCCACATTTGGACAAGTAACCACAGAGAAAAAAAACCCTAATGTGAATTGTGGGATTTGCCTTATGAGATTTGATTGCAAGAATGGCTACGAGATCTCCTTGTGTGAGTCAAGTTTGGGAAATAATGATATGTAACTTATCATAACTTCTTCTCTAGAGTTTTATTTACCATATCTTGGTGTCTATGGAAAGCCCTTGAGAAGACAATTCAAGATAAAGCATATCCTATTTGGACAAGTAACCACAAAAAACAGTCTTGACGTGAATTGTGAGATTTTTCTTATGTGATTCAACTTTGAGAATGCTTGCAGAATTCACATTATGGGATTCTCTTTGTGGGAATCAAATCCAAGAAAATAATGACATTAAACTTGTCATAAATTCTTCTCTCAATTGCATTGATCTTAATGTTTATAGGAAGCCCTTGAGAAGACAATTCAAACTAAATGAAGCATGCCTCGTTTGGACAAGTAACCATGGAGAAAACAATCCTAACATGAAGTGCATGATTCACCTTATGGGATTCAACTATCAGAATGTTGTGGGATTTGCTTTATGGGATTCTCCTTGTGGGAATCAAGCTTGGGAAAATAGTGACATTCAACTTGTCATAACTTCTTCTCAAGAGCTCTATTTGCCATGATCGTGGTATCTATGGAAAACCCTTAAGAAGATAATTCCAATGCAATGAAGAACACCTTTTTTGGACAAGTAACCATAGAGAAAAAAACCCCAAATTTCTTTTTAGGAATTGCCTTATTGGATTCAACTTTGGGAATGCATGCTTGATTCTCCTTGCATGAATCAAGTCCAAAAAAATAATGACATTCAACTTGTCATAACTTCTTCTATAAAGCTCAATTTGCCATGATCTTGGTGTTCTCTTGTGGAAAGCCCTTGAGATGACAATTCCAACAAGAAGAAGCATACTATTTGGACAAGTAATCTCAGAGAAAACAACCAATATGAATTGCGGGATTCACCTTATGGAATTTGATTGCAAGAATGTCTACATGATTCACTCTACAAGATTCTCTTTATGGGAATCAAGTGCAAGAAAATAGTGACATTCAACTTTTCATAAATTCTTCTCTAGAGTTTTGTTTGCCATGATCTTGGTATTTGCCAAAAGCTCTTGAGAAGACAATTCTAATGAGATAAATCACGTCTTGTTTGGACAAGTAACCATGGAGAAAAGAGCCCCAACATGAATTATAGGATGCCTTACATTAGTCAATAGCTCAACCTATAATATATTAGTCCATGGTAAGCATGCAATAAGCCCGTAGTAACCTATTGTAAACCAATAGTTCAAACTTAACACAACATAGATTTTAGAACTTGAGAGAAATTATATTGAAACATATTTGAACTTGTTTTTTAATGAATGGACAATACACTTCACAATACTGTGGGTGTTGTGCACTATCATCATGGATGTGCATTTGAACCTTCATGTGGCCCAAACATTGGCAATATACAAACATCTCTAGTGGTTTCAAATAGGTCTTTCTCAAATCCTTTATATGGTTTTTGTTCCATGTTTTCAACACTTTCTCATTTCTATCTTCCTTGTTTTAGTATATAATTTCTGGTTGCTATGTCTTGCTTTTTTTGTCATAGTACTTTATTTTCACTCCTACAACCTCCTCATCCCTATAGGATCCTTCTCCTCTACATGGACCCTCAATGCATCTTTATGTCACATCCCATCAACGTCCCACATAATCTTGTCTAGATTGTCTATGGGTAGGGATTGACCTTGATCAACATCAAGAGAGATCTTGTTATCTACACCTACGTGCAAAGACCACCTCTATTCCTATCTCCTCAAACCCCATCCATACTCCAATAGTATCTCACCAAGCTTCTCCCTACTCTTATTCTTTGTTACACTCTTTGGACCATATCTAAGCATTCTTATCAAGTTTGCTACAACCACAAATGTACATTAAGATCCCTATGCCTTTATGTCCTTTGATCAGATCCACAATATCCCTCATGTTCCATGCTATTTTGGCTGATAATCACAAGATAGATGTCTCCACCTAGATGTTATTAGCCCTTTTTCCCTAGTGCAAATTATTGTTTTTGGCCCATGGAGGAGCCTTTGGACATCAAGTGATTGTCTATAAGATTCATATGTTCTTACAGGGAGATTCGGCAGCCCTTTAAGAAGAGTACACCATTAGGGCCCAAGCATCAACAAAGTGGATTGCAAAGTCTCCATAACTCTACACCCTACCTCTAGAGCATCATCATCTCTATCACACCATGCCGTTAGGTCAAGTAAGGGAGTACATGCATGTAGTCAGGCACTATCACCCTCCCAACCAACTCTCTTCTCCCCAAACACTATATCTGATCTATAGATCCTACATCCATCTGCAGCCAAGGACCTTCCTTTGTTCCTCCATGATTATTAGTCAGATGAGGAGTTACAAATGACAAAGTCGTACTTTGCCCATGCTCTACTTCACTCTTCTTGTTTTGTAGTAGGTGGACCATCAAGGCTAGTTTGAGTTTTTTTAAGATTGCCTCTGCCCATAATGTAACAATATGGAGTTTAGCAATGAAGGTAGTAGGGCTAACAAAGTTGCAAATAATGCAAATTAGCCTAGAATATTCCATAAGTATATGGGGAGCTTCTTGGGAAGCTTCATGACTAGCTTAGCTTGCACCTCAAGTAAGTAGCTTCTAGAAGGAAGCTTCTAAAAGGTTTCAACTAGCTTAGCTTGCATGCCAAGTAAGCAACTTCTAGAAGGAAGCTTCTTGAGGAGCTTCCTAATTAACTAGGCTTGCATTCCAAGAAAGCGGCTCAAGGAAGCTTCTCAAGAGCCTTGTATGATCCCTATAAATACAAGAGCCGAAGCTTGTGCTAGGCATTCAAAGTTTTCTCTCATTCAAGTGTCCCAATGTGAGCTTCCATTCTCCTATTTCTCTCCCTGGTCACAGTCTTTTACATTGGTATCAAAGAAAGAATGGGATGGATAGAATTTATGGACCACCAAATCCACTTCCACCAAAACATTGGGATTTTCATGTCCAGATATTACCCAAGCATCATTTCACCCAATTCATCACCTCGCCTTTTAGGCAGAATTTTTTTGCATATGATTCTCTTATTTGAGGAACCCTTGATACTTTTGTTTGTGATACTTTTTTTTGTAACTTATGGAGATTGATGGACGTGTTGCATCTATGTGTTAATCAATTAGATAAATTGAGAGTAGTGGGATAGAGTAGTAGCTACAGTGGCAATACTGGACGTTATCCTTGTAATGCAGTAACAAATCGAGCACCTTACTCTATTGTTGGATGGACGAGAGTAGCAACGATAAGAACATATAGAGAATGCACCAGTTTGAGATGGAGAAGATCGCATCCAATTTCCAAAACCCAAGGTGTTTGAAGGCAAGAATCTTCTGAGAACAATGGAAAATTTTGTGTTTGACTACAAATGTTACTTTGAAGCCACCAACCTTCAAGATGAACAAAAACAGATTCTCTTGGCTTCTAGCCATTGGATGGTGTGGCAAAACTTTGGTTGCAATTCCAAGTAGAGCAAGCTAAACTATAGATTTTTGCACCAATTTGACATGTGCACAATTCAAGGATGCAATACTTGGTTGATTTCAAACTATAAATGCCACTCGAGCTACACAAGATAAATTGGTGGAGTTGAAGTAGATTGGCTCTATAAGGAGTTACATCACACAATTTCATAACATCATCATGCAAATTCCAAATATACAAGAAGGTGAAGTTCTGGATCAATTTGTGCAAGGATTGAAAGCACAAACTAAATTGGAGGTGACCATGCAAGAACCACAAAATGTAAAAGAAGCCATGCAATTGGCTGAGCGCTTTGATTCCTTGGTTACTACAACTTGGTCTTGACCTTGACCTACACAAAGCCTACCCGTACACTATGCACAAGTGGAGAAACTGGCACCAATGGAGATTGATGTTATCCAACAAAGACCACTTGGTACAACGGATAGAGAAATATTGTGACAAAATGGAGGTTATTTTATTGTCGCCAAGTTGGACATCACATTGCTGAATGTCCACTCAAGAATGGATAACCTCGACAAGTTGCACATATGGAGTTTGTGGAATAGAATGATTAGGGAAACGAGGGATCATAGTAGGAGATTTTGAGCCGCTTATTGGGAGCTTGATTAGTTCTAATGGAATTGAAAGCTTGACCTATGCAAGTTTGCTTCACTTGCAAGGTATGATATCTAATCAAGGTTGTAGTACTTTGGTTGATTCTGGAAGTTCAAAGAATTGTATGTCTATGCAAGTCGCAAAGGAATTGGGTATTCATATCAAGCCAATGCTTGGAAGTAGATTAATGATGGCGGATGGAAGAAAGGGTTCTGCATTCCGCACCTCACATCTTGTTACTTTTAAGATTGGGAAGGAGTATTTGGAGTGTATGAGGTTTGTAGTGGCGCCTCTACACTATGATATCATTCTAGGACTACCTTGGCTTGAACGTCATAAGGTTCAATTTGATTGGGCCCAATGACAAATTCAAGTACAACACCAAGGTAGGAATTTCTGATTAGGTTTTTTGGTACCTCTGAGTAAGACACCTAAGAATAGTTAGTCCCAGGATGAGAAGTTGGTTGAGAAGGTACCCATAGAGTATGCCTTGAAGGGAGAGGAGCCCCAAGATGGGAATTTTGCTAGGAAGGCAACCATGGAGCAAGCTTTGAAGAGAGGTCAGTCCCTAGATGGGAAGTTTGTTAGTGAAGTAGCCATAGAGCAAGCTTTGGAGGAAGATAAGTCTATTTTTGCGGTGTGGATCAAGCCAATTGCACAAGGACAATCTGAGGAGAGCCAAGAGTCTCATTAAGCAAGGGTTGATCAGATAGCTCAGGAGTTTGCGGACGTGTTTTTGGATGATCTACCAAATGGATTACCCTCTAATTGTGGTATGCCCTTCAAGATTGAGTTATTGCCAAGGAGTACTCCAATGAGTAGACCAATCTATAGGCTCTCACCAAAGGAGTTGGAGGAGTTGCAAACAACACTTACGGAGTTGTTGGAGAAGGACTTCATATGACATAGTACCTCTCCTTGGGGAGCACCAGTATTATTTGTTCCAAAGAAGGATGGAGGACTTTGTTTTTGTATTTATTATTGTGAGCTCAATAAGCAAACAATGAAGAATGCATATCCCTTGCCTCAGATTGATGACTTGCTTGATCAATTGAGTGGAGCACAATACTTTTCCAAACTAGATCTTTGTAGTGGCTTTTAGCAAATCCCCATTGATAGGAAGGATGTGCAAAAGACTACCTTTTGCACAAGGTATGGGCATGTTGAGTGGAGAGTTTTACCTTTTGGGCTCACTAATGCTCTAATGGTCCTCATGGATTAGATGCATTGGGTGTTGGATGGACTATTGGATTAGTACGTGGTGGTGATCTTGGATGATATCTTGATCTATAGCAAGATAGAGGCAAAACACATGAATCATGTACAAGAAGTCCTAAGACAACTACGATAATGGAAATTTTACTATGAGATGTCAAAGTGTGCCTTTTGGCAAAAGGAAGTTACCTTCTTGGGTCACAAGATCTCATCAGAGGGGATCAAGATGGAAGAGGAGAAAATCAATGCCATTATTGATTGGCCTACTCAGAAGGATGGTATAGAAATATGGGCATTTAATGGATTGGCTTGTGAGCCAGCCTGTCTCTCACTCAGGATGAACCTCTAATGGCTATTATGGTAGCACACCATGGACTAAGAAGGCAAGGAACCCCAACTCCATCATACTCCTCCAAGGCCAACACTCCAAGACTCAAGACATTGCTCACTAGAGAACTCAATGAGAGAGAGAGATAATTGCAAATGAAAGGATGATGAGTACCTCCTCACCCCTTGTTTATATACTTGTGAAATAGTTACGTACCAAAGTTACTAATTATTGGAGTAACTCAAGTTACTAGGCTAAAAGTCAAGTAAAGTCAAAAAGTAGAAAGGAATATCCATTCACATGGGCATATTCCCCTAAGCATGTGATCTTATCTTGACCCAACCACTAAGTCAAGGATTTCTTCACATGGGCTATCCTTGGACTATAGAAGAATCCAAAACAAAAAGGCTTACGGGCCCAAGAGTTCTCAAGTCTTTCCTCAAAGCCAAACACCTAGGAATAATACCAAGTCAACACATTAGAATCCAAAATAGTGGTGCTCATCTTTTCTACTTCCTCTAAATGAAGGTCCCTTCTATCTTAGCTATGACTAACTTTAGCTAATCATGACTAATGTAGACCCATCCTTTATCTCTATATAAATAATATCTCTCAAGTAATTTTAATACCAAGCTAAATATCACAATACCACACACATGCACAAATAGGTATTACATGCCAGGTTTTACCAATGGTTCATTCATTATTATGCTCATGTGGTTGCACCATTGATTTACCTCTTGGGGAAGAACTCAAGCTTCCAATGAACCACCAAGCACAAAGAAGCATTCCAGAAGTTGAAACATATGGTGTCTTTAAGACCCATCTTTCAACCGTATGATCCTCAACTACCTTGTGTGGTTGATTTTGATGCTTCTAACTTTGCAATTGGAGTCATGTTGCAACAAGTATTCCCAAATGGACTACATTCCATTGCCTTTGTGTCTCGCCGACTCAATACCGCTGAAAGAAATTACTCTCCTCAAGACCAAGACCAACTTGCAATGGTATATGCCACCAAAGTATGGAGACATTATCTTTTGGGGAAACAAGTGATCATGTGAACTGATCATAAACCATTGTTGCAACATGAAGAGTCAACATCATCGATGGGAAGAACAACTCCAATTGTTTGACATCAAACTTGAGTACAAACCAGGTTGGTTCCATGTTAATCTTGATGCTCTATCACAACAACGTGATTTGAAGTCTCTTCCTCTCATCACGACAACAACTACAATGGTGTCAATTGACTCTAAGGTCCAAAACAAGTTTTAGTCAGCTCTACAACAAGATCTCTTCTTCCAAATGGTACATGATCGTCTTACACCATCTGACAAGGCATACAACACATTCTCCTTCAAGGAAGGCCTTTTGTTCCACAAGGACCGGATCTGTGTTCCAACTAAAGGTGATCTCCAATTTGTATACCTTCAAGAAGCCATGATTTACCAACAGCTTGGCACATGACAAGACCTTGGGTACCGTCCAACGCCAATGGTGGTGGCCCAACATGACATGAGATGTTTGAGAGTTTGTCCGATCGTGTGAGAGCTACCAATGTAACAAGGCCAGCAACTAGAAGCCAAGTGGACTCCTTCAACCACTCCCCATTCCATCCACTCAATGGGAAAATATGAGCTTGGATCTCATCACATCCTTGCTCCAGACAAAGCAAGGACACACAACAATTGTGGTGTTTATGGATAAGCTCAATAAGAAAATCCACTTGGCACCAACCATTGATACTATGGATGCTCCAACCTTAGCACAAATCTACTTTGACAATGTCTTCAAGCATTATGGGATGCCACATGTACTCATATCCGATTGTGATCCTTGATTTACCGGGAAGTTTTGGCAAGCACTCTTCCAAATACTTGGCACCAAGCTTGCTTTGTCCACGGCCTACATCCTCAAACTGATGGACAAACCAAACGTCCAAATTGTACCTTGGAGGATATGTTGTGTGCCTTTGTTAACATCCACCATACCAATTGGGATGAATGTCTTGCAATTGTAAAATTTGCATACAATAATTCCAAATATGCAAGCACCAAATTTTCTCCTTTTTTTCTCAATTTTGGCCAAAATTTGCTTGTTCCAGATTCTCTTCTTACTCCTCCTCCATCTTAGGTCTCTTATACTTCAACCTTCATGACCACCATATCCCAATCTCTCCAACAAGCCAAATCTCACCTCCTTGTTCAAAATTATCAAAAACAATATGCAGACCATCATTATCATAATCTCACCTTTGAAGTCGGTGATAAAGTCATGCTATCCTCTAGTAACCTACCCCTCCCACTTGATACCCAAGTTTATAAACTTGCCCCTAATTGGATAGGACCCTTTGAGGTCACCCAAATCATCTCTCTTGTTGCTTATCAACTTCCCTTACCTTGTAATATGTGCATCCACCCTGTCTTTCACATTCCCAAGTTGAAACCCTTTGTTCCTAACCCATCTTCTTTTCCTCTAATGTCCAACCTCCTCCTCCTCCCATCCCTATCAATGATCATGAGGAGTATGAAGTTGATCGTATCCTTGCACGTCGCCACATTCAACGAGGATGCCAAAAACATATGGAGTACAAGGTCCTTTGGAAAGGGTATCTCCTTCATGATGCCACATATGAACCTCCTTCTCACCTCTAGAATGCACGATTAGCTATCCAGGAGTTTGAAGCTTCAATGGCGACAAGGACGTCACCAACTAGTGGTGGGAGAATATGTAACAATATGGAGTTTAGCAACAAAGTTAGTAGGGCTATTGAAGTAGAAAATAAGACAAATTAGCCTAAAATATTCCAGAAGTATCTAGGAAGCTTCTTGGCTAGCTTAGCTTGCATCTCAAGTAAGTAGGTTCTAGAAGGAAGCTTCTAGAAGGTTCCAACTAGCTTAGCTTGCATGCCAAGTAAGCGACTTCTAGATAGAAGCTTCTTGAGAAACTTCCCAATTAACTTGGTTTGCACTCCAAGAAAGCGGCTCAAGGAAACTTCTTGAAAGCTTCTCAAGAGCCTTGTATGATCTTTATAAATATAAGAGCCAAAGCTCATGCTAGGCATTTGGAGTTTTCACTCATTCAAATGTCCTAATGTGAGCTTCCATTCTCCTATTTCTCTCCTTGATCATAGTCTTTTACACATAAGCTCCTATTTTTGTTGCTTTTATTAGTGCCTCAAGTCATGTACTCCTTAGAGCAACTCATTTTTTTGGAGCATCTTGTCTCCTTGCTCTTGCAAAGGAGACCTCAAGGGTATGCCCCATTGCCATTGGCAATTTTTTTTCATTTAGTATCTTGCACTATTACTTATAGCCACAGTAGTCTTTTTCTTCCTTCTTGTCTCCCCATCAATTTGTTGTGGCTACTCCATGGGGTTGTGAGATTTTGATTGTGGACATTCAAGCTTTCTTGGATATTCATCTAGATTGGATGGTGATTTAAGTTGATATCTCTAATCTCTTCAATCCCATCTCTTATCCAACATTGTTTTGTGCTCTTTGCTCAATTAGCAACCAAATCCCTTCCTTGATCTTTTTTGTTTATGTTTTCTATGGGATTGAAACACCTCTATTATATAGTCATTGGTACCACTATAGGAGAGTTCTCACAATTTACATCATCAAACAAAACATAACAAGGAGATCCCTTGGGGCATCTTTTTACCATAGTGTATTATATTATAGTCAACATGTGAGAACAAATTTTCCATCTTGTCTTTTTCCTTCCATCTTGGATGTCAAGCTATTAGATGCCAAAGCTAGTTTGCTTGGATGTTAGAATGGTAGTATTGGCAGTCATAGTTATATCAATAGTTGCTCAAGGACTACTTGGTGGCAGCTAGATGTCATGTTAAGGCTATTGATCACATGGTGGGACTCATCATCAATTGCATCATTAGATGGACCATCAATGGTGCCATTAGTGTTAAAGACCTAAGTCAAGCAAAGAAGTGTACTTTCAAAGTGCATCTCTAGAGAGCTCATGTCTTTGATGTTGGGCCTTCAAGTATTTGGCTATGATGTATAGATGCCGGCAAGTGTCATATGGAGTCTCTTAGTTAGACTAAGTTTGACTTAACTATAATCAATGCTCAATTGTTGGCAGATTGTTGAATGGAGAATCAATTATAAATTTGATTTGAGTGGAAGAGTGAATAGATTATAGCAAAGAAGGGAGAGTTATGGGAAATTGAGGGTAGAAACTAAGTGCATGAGTGGTATCTCCAAGCTTGATAGATTGTTGGTACATTCACTTGTGGTCCTAGATTTCCCTAAGAGTGATCATGTAAGGAAGCCCTATTTTAGTTGATCCAAATTTGGTAGTGGGGCAGACAATTTGAGGATGCATTGCCCAAATTTCTCAAAATTGAGGTCAATTTCAAGTTAATGGGTGTCAATTTGAGTACAAGAGAGTGAATTCACTTGCACCATCAAATGGACCATCATTGGTGCCAATAGCGCTAGAGGCCTAGGTCAAGCAAAGTGGTATACTTTTGAACTGCAACTCTAGAGAGCTCACTTCTCTAATTTTGAGCCTTTGAGTTCTTTGCTATGATGGACAAAGATTGGCAAGCATCACTTGGAGTCTCTTAGTTAGACTAAATATTGCTTGACTATAATCAATGCACAATTGTTGGTAGGTAGATTGGAGGAGGATTGAAGGCCCATTTGGGAACTCATCTCCTTGAATTGGGAATTGGAGATCCTCATCCTCTCAATTTAGCACGAGTTGATAGTTAGTAGAGGATTTGGCGGTCAGCCAACAATAAAAGAGGTGTGTCAAATTTGGAAGTCAAGTTGGTAGAGGTTATCTAGAGTTGGAGGTTTCACAAATTGCCCTAGCTAGTGCTCAAATTGGTGAAGGTTTGCCAAATTTGGAGATTGTTCAAATTGGCAAGAAGAAATGCCTTATTTGGCTTAGCAGAGGATTTCACAATCAGATAGTTGTAAAGAAAGTGTATTAGATTGGGAAGTCAAGTTGGCAAAGGTTATCTAGAGTTGGAGGCAAGAAGAAAGTCCCAAAAGAAAGGCCTCATTTGGCTAAATTTTGGCAGTTAGAGGCTTCAAAGCATAGGATGGTGGGCTAGAATGGCCAACACATTGGCTTCATGGTGTGAGGCTAGCCAGTTTAGATGAGATTTTGTCATCATTTGGAAAAATCTATAAATTTTTCCTATAAGATGTTTCAACTACTTGTTATCATAATAGTTGGTTGATTGATACTTATACACTTGTAGCTTTGGCTAGGAGAGGCAATTTGATCTTGTCCTTAGTGATCTTGGTAGCTTAGAAGTATATAGACATTCCTATTATATCAAATGCCAAATGGTGGTAGAGTCAATTTGGTATCAATTCATGAGATGGAAAAAAAAATTATACTTCTTATGATTGGACCCTCTCTATTATATGCCTGTTTTTTGTGCACCATATTTTTGTGAGGTGCCTTGATGTTAGAGCATTGGTGCTCTAGTGTCTTGGTAGTGAGGTTGGAATGATGACTAGTTAGATTATATATGTTTCTCTTTGGTGAGGTAGGAAGTAATGATCTACATGTTGTGAGAGTGCATGTTGTGATGCTAAATTATAGGCACCCTTTCTCCTAGTGTAGTTGTCATATTTAGAACAACGTTAGTGAGTGGTATTTAGTTAGTGATAGCACTTTGTGGTGATCTTTTGTATGGTACTTGTGGTGGTTATGGTTGCAGTTTGAGTTATTCTCATGATAGAGTTCTTTGGGGATTCCAAAGGATATATCACTATAGAACATAATGGGTTTACATGGAGTGGTGCTTGGTTGAACTTGTATCTCATGTCTCCATGAAGGAGGAGATTGACTTTGATTTGGAGTTTAATACAAGAGCTTTTTAGTTGAGAGTGCATCCAAGTACATCAATCGCAAGTATTGGGTTTTGAGACAATTCTCCTTCCTACATTGCCTAATCATTCTTGAAGGTCTGTACTTGACTTTATAATGCCTCCATGGTCATCTTGATCTCTTGGAAACTCACTCAACATCCCTTGCATTCCTTGCATCAGCTTCTGCAACTACAAATCCATGGTTCTTGCAAATGCTCAATCGCTACTTTCTACTTCAATAAAGAGTTAATATGATCACTTGAGAAGATACATGAACTATTGGAACTACCATTGGGACTTCAAAAGCTATCACTCATTGATAATATTCCTCACCAAGATTCTTGACTACAAAATCCCTAAACATCACTTTTGGTCTAACTACGTAATGAATTTCTACTTAAGTGTTGAAAGTGAGAGGATATGGGACATTAAGATCCATCACAAAAAATGTAGATCCTCAAATCCCACTCTATTGTATATCACTACAAGTAGAATCATTGGGTTTGGTGAATTCATCACTATGTCCATGAACTCTACTCCAAAATGGTAAATGAGATATACTCTCACTTGCTCTCGTAGGATGTACATGACCTTGATGTGAGACAGATTCAAGAATGGAAAATGGGATGTGGGAAATTGTCTTCCAAGAGCCTCCATCTCATCTTCTTTCTAGAACCTTCCTAATCTATCAATTTCTCTATGATTTTCTCCCCCAAAATTACTCAATCTTAGTAGCCCATGTTCTTCCAAGAGGGGTGATCCGCTCTCTTGGATTGAAACACATGCTATGATACCATTGTAATATTCCGAGGATAGTAGAGAAAATAGAAGAGAAAGCACAAGTTCATACTCAAACTCTGATGCCCCAAAGGAGCACCTTGGCTTTATTATATAACAAAGCAGAGATACTCAATAGAAGCATAACCCTTGGATCAGATATATGGATTGTTGACATGTCATTGATCTCCATCCTTATATTAGATGCATGCATGTCAAATTTGGTCCTATTTGGTTGGTCAAACTAGTGTTGACCAGAGGGAATCTCATAATTGCCTGGATGAGGTAGCATGGAAAGCTCTTGTGAAACAAACAAGGAAAAGGAAGGTTGGCCTTTTCTTCCTTGGGAGAAGAATCTACATATTTTTTAGGCTTGATTCATTTGTTTAGGCTCTCAAAATTACCTCAAGATTTTAGGTATATTTTGGTTCATGCTCTATTCATAGAAGTACCCTTTTGGTGATAAATTTTTTTGATCTATGTAGTCCATCATGTGTAAGATCCTTCTAAATGTTTACAAAACCAAATTTCACCTCTAGATCATATGTCTAGCTATTGGTTCTTAAGGTTTTCAAGCCTAGCTATTGGTTCTTAAGGTTTTCAAGCCTATTTTGATTTTTTTCCTATAAGTGGAAGTAATATTTTGGTGATATCTCTATCTGATCTATTTAGTACATATGTATAACATCCTTCCAGATGTTACCAAACCAAATTTCACCTCTAGATCATATGTCTAACTATTGGTATTGCAATATAGTTCATATGAAGTAGAGTGTTTGGCAGTAGTATGGGTAGTCACACATTTCTGATGTTACATATTTGGTAATCCCTTCACTCTTATTATTGATTATCAACCAATGAAGTGGTTGATGGAGTCTAACAAGCTTTTAGGGAAGTTTGCATGATGGGCTTCAATTTTATATAAATATGATTCCACGATTGTTCATAGACCTAGACTGGTGATTCATGATGCACATGGATTGAGTAGAAACATGTCCTAACCAACAAGATCAGACCGGAGCATGTTGGCATGGTAAGATAGATGAGGAGATGGTGCTAGATTGGCATGCATCTACCTTTTTATGTATTTTTTTGAGGCTTTGATGGCATTTCTCTTAGCACGTATGGGAAGAGTTGTTGAGGTCACAAATCTAAAGAGTAGAGATATTAGTAAAGGTCAACAATACATTCATGGTGATGTCTTAGTGATGAATTAACTTTGCATTGATGTTTTGGGTGGCACAATTGGTATCAAGGAGGAGATCATATCTTTCAACAAACCAAGCAGTTTAGATTGAAGTGCAAACACTTTCTTTGCATATGGGAGGATGGTAGAGTGTGAGTAATACCACTTCCATCTCAAAGACCACATTTGGCATGTCATGCTCATGAGGAGCTAGGACATTTTGGAGTAAAGCATACATATAGCTTACTCTACGATCATCATTGGTGGTATGCTATGTAGACCAATGTGCGGTTTTGTGACCAAGTTAAAGCATCATTTTATGTTCCTATGCCACAATTACACTTATTACCTATCATGGGATTGGGTTACCGTTGGAGTTTGGACTTTGTTGGACCTTTATTATTGACTATGAAACATCATTGGTATGTTTTGGTTATGGTGGAGCACTTCTCCAAGTGGATTGAGTAGGTGGCACATCTTGACAAGTCTATTGAAGGGACAACATACTCATTCTTGGATTGTGTTCTTAGTCATGTTGTTGCACCAATTGAGATTTGATAGATAAGGGTATACTATTCTTGGGGGAGTTTTAGGTCTTGTGTGATAAGGCCTTAATTGATCATTTTACTACCTCTTGAGATAACCTTGAGGCAGATGGCTTAACACAAAGGGTGGTTCAAAAAATGAAGAGAAGATTGCATAAGTATGGTTTGTAGAGAGGCCACTTAGGAGATTAGGATCTCTAGTTACCTTGATTGGCCATGGGCTATCAGTTCAGCCAAAAAGCCTCATTGGCATCCTTCTCTCCTTACTTTTTACTCTATAAATGAGATATAGATTTACCTACATCCATTTTTTATGATATTATTGTAGTTTTGGACGTGGATGATCAATGGGTGAGCATATGTTATCAATGAGCATAGATCTTTGGAGAGTGATGCTAATGGCCTTTGACAACTTAGTGATTGCTTAGGATAGAGATACCTTGTGCTATACTGCTATTTGAGGAGGAGGTTATAGATCCTTGGTTTGTTGATTTCATCTCAATGACTTTGTATATCTACAAACAACATTGAAAACACTTGATGTTACCTCAGGCAACACTATCTTGAGAGTGCACAATGTTTTGCTTCTTGGAGTCCTCATGTTAGAAGGACATGATGGTGTTGTTTGGAAGGATTGTGTATGCAACTATGGATTCTTATTACACATTTATGTGGTATAGAGATATTATCTCCCAAACATTGATGGCACTATGGACCCAAGCTTGGTACTTGTACAGGTAGGCTTGCGGTTTATATTATGTGGTTCTTATGGTGGAATTACTACTATATTGGTATGTGATAATTTTTTGAGAGGATGACATATGACATGTTTGACCACTCTACTTATGGTGATTCCTCAAGGATAGTGGTTATGTCCTAAATGTACTTGATTATAGCCACTTCACCCATTATGTGGGATAGATTGCAAATAAATGACTCAAAATGGGATTCAATAACCCTTGGCCTCTTGATTTTTGCCTAAGATAGGGCATATCACATTCTTAGAGTAGATGGCTACTTGGAGTTAGAAGGACCTAACCGCCAACTAGAGGGCAATTGTGGCACTTTAGAGTTCATGCATGACTTATGTGTGTGTTGTGCTTCTATAGTGTATAATGTTGAGAGTAATGTATGATATGTAGTGATGTATATACGCCCAACAACTATCACAACATTTGTAGTGCCAAAGCTAGTTTGCTCAAACATTAGAGTGGTAGTGCTAACAATCATAGTTATGTCAGCAGTTTCTCAAGGACTACTTGGTGATGGACAGATTCCATGTTAGGTCTATTGATCACATGTTGAGACCCATTGTCATTTCCATTCTTAGATGGACCTTTAGTGGCATAGTTTAGGTTGGAGACCTAGGTCAAGCAAAGGAGTATACTTTTGAAGTGTAGCTCTAAAGAGATCCCTTCTCTAGTGTTGAGCCTTCAAGTTCTTGGCTATGATGGATAGAGGCCAATGAACATCATCTAGAGTCTATTACCTATAGTGGGTGTGGCTTGATTGTGATTAATGCCTAATTGTTGGCAAATTGTTGAATGGAGGATTGAGTTTAGATCTAATTTGAGTGTGATTTGAGTAGAAGAGTGAACTGACTATTATAGCACTTTAGATTCCATGTATGACTCATGTGTGATTTGTGCTTCTATAGTGTATGATATTGATAATGATTTATGTTGTGTAGCAATGTTTATATGCACAATAATGACACTCATATTG
Organism: Lunularia cruciata; assembly: GCA_948567375.1. Taxonomy (NCBI): domain Eukaryota; kingdom Viridiplantae; phylum Streptophyta; class Marchantiopsida; order Lunulariales; family Lunulariaceae; genus Lunularia; species Lunularia cruciata. Next base: position 50,318,008 of record OX419759.1, read on the forward strand.
TGGGCCTTTGGAAGATGTTGTTAGGGCAATGTTTGCTTTCATACATAGCTTAGAGGCTATGGGTTTATAGTTCTAGACTCATAAATGCAAGGTTTGGAACCCATGCATAGCCCTCACTCCCTTTGACTTTCCACCAAGATTTTAGTTCCACAAAGGTGGATTGCAAGTTTTGGGCTCTCCCTTGGGATAGTAGGATTTTTGTAGTTTGTTCATATTTGATACCTTAGTACAGGCTACATCCCATGCTCACCTCTTCTCTTAATTGGGAATACCCAGGTGGCACATTCTTACTAGGTGTTACCTCCCTAGGGCCTTATATTTGGCACAAACTTTTTCACGTATAGAGGTACAATTGCCACATTTACGGATATTTGACAATACTATTTTCTCCACTTTGTTAGGACCATGCATGGTCCCACAATTATCATATGAGTGGTGTAGGTAGAACATAGCTCTACCCATAGTCATGAGCAAATGTATCCTCATAAGGCAAGAAGCCATAGCAACAATAGCATTTCTTGGAGCATGGGCTCTAGTTGTACCTCATTTAGTAGACAAGTTCTTACATGAGGGTCATCCTTTCCTCATGGGATCTATCACAATAGTGGATTTAAGCACTTTTGCCTTCCATCCATTTCTTTGATTGGCTTGCAACTTATTGCCATGCCCAACACGCACATCACTCACCGGGTTTGTTGACTTTGTCTCTCTAGACTCCATGAAGCTCTATGCAGATCTTGATGAGCATATGCACACTCATACTTACTAGCATCCTCACTAATCCACCTTTACCCAACAAAGCTAGGATTCTATCTTGTGGTGGGAAAGGCCTTGGAGCTTGGCTCCAAGCTTCTCTTTTGTTTGATGACTTTGGTTTACTTTTGAGTAGTTTACTAGAAAACTTCCTTTGATTGAGGTTAGGTCTCCAACATCCATATCTCAAAGGGCTTCTCGATTTGTGTGCACATGGTGCGCCATATGACTTACAAGTAATACACTTTTATGGTGTGTAATGAGAGGAGTGCTCCACTAGAGTCTATGATGCAATTCATGATAAAATAGCTCAGATCTTATGTGCTATATGGGCACAAGTTCAAATTGAGCGATGGTTGGACCCACCAAGACCACCTATATGGGTGCAAGGAGATATTGTTACTTTCATGGATGGTCATTGCATCTTACATGATGTGGTGATTGAAAACCCCCTACAAGCAAAGTCATTTGTACAAGCAAGGGCACAAGCAGGAGCAACAACAACCATTGCATCTAGAGGTAAGGAGGACCACAATGTGCCCTACCTATCCTCAAAAACCTTTGTCTCCTTTGCAATTGAGAATTTTGGGCACCTTCACCACCACTTTGATGGCTTCCTCAAGGAGGCAGAACGAGGTTCCTTGCGAAGGAGGGGTGCATTGGCTACCTCCCCAACCATGCTTACTTCCTACTATCAACAATGTATATTTGTCACCTTAGAACGTGCTCAAGGTTTGGGTCTTCACCAATGGGTAACTACATTAGGAACACCTATTATGGCTAGGATCCTCCTCCCCACTTACCTTTGGAAAACCTCTACCACACAATTCAAGAGTAGAATTTGCTTGGTTTCCATCTCCTTTTATTATTTGGGATATATGTATATATATATATATATATATATATATATATATATATATATATATATATATATATATATAATATGTATACATATTTTATTTTATTTTTCCTTAGGACAATGATCTTTGTAGCTCTGCCTTTGTTAGTTAGAACCAAAGACTTTGGTCTAGTGGGTGTATATATCTAATTTTGATCAATATGTTAACATTGATAATCTTATGCTATTTTATCCTTTGCTTGTCGCTTTGGAAAAACATTTTTTTCATTTTCCTTCACTATAAGTTAAATATAAGTAAACAGATTATCGTTTGGAAGAAAGAGGAAAAAACTTTATCTTTATCTTGATCATCAAGTTCTATTGACATTGAAGCTTAATCTGATTTTATCGTTGTACAGTCGGATGTGGTCTTCCTATTCTTCTTGTTATCTTATGTGTTGCTCTTCCTTATTAGTTCCATTGACAAGTAAGTTCTAATTTTCTATCCACCTTTGAGCACATCAGATTTACAAATTTTTTTCTATCCTTGCAAGAGTTTTAAAGTTCTATTTTACTAGTTCCATTAAAATGTTAGTTCTAAATCTTTTTCTTATCCACTCTTTAAGCATATAAGATTTTTAATCATTTGCAACCTATATAAGAGTTTTGAAGTCTTTTTTCTCTTCTGGGTCTCACTCTTCCTTATAAGTTCTAGCTACCCATTAGTTCTAAAACTTTTCTTCTATTCACTCTTTAAGCACGTAAGTTTTGTATTATTCTTCAATCCATATGAGAGTTTTGAAGTTTTATATTTATTATGTATTTTTAACAAAATTACATTTAAAGGTAAGAAAATTAGATTAATATTCCATACAATTGTAAGATTTTCTCTACAAACATACTTGCTAACAAATTTTATTTATAACTTTTTATTATAAATAAAAGTAGTTGATATCTTTTTTTTCTTCTTAGTAAGTTACACATTGAGATATTATTTCTTCTAATTGGGTGAAAAGAATGTAAGGAATTGTTTGTATTGACTAGATAAATATTGAGATTCAGCAATATAAAATTTTTCCATGTTAAATTTGAAGTAAAATTATATAATTAAAGCCCAAAAATCCTAACAAGCTATCCAAAGTAAGGCATTTCAATATTTGTGACTTGAAAAAGAAAAAAAATAAGAAAAAAATTGCATTGAGAGGAATCATAAACCCTAGATTGATTGTAAAAGTACTACCAAAAAGTTGACATATCACCCAAATAAACTCAAGAAGTTACTGGATATTTACTATACATTTAAAACTCTAAATTTAAGTTTTAAAATTTTATTCTCTAGAAAAAAGTTTTTCGTAAGGAGAATATACAATTTAGTGACCTGTCTCTACTTCACAAGAAGTGAAAAATTTAGAAGCAATAAAACCCAAAAGTTTTATTGTGATATCTAGATTCTTGTGGCATATACTAAATTTATTTGAAATCAAACACAAAGTAAATGTCAATAAAGATCTAAGGATCTTGTTTCAACACAACAAATCTCCATTATTCACTCTTTCTAATGTTAGTGTAGTGTATTTAAATTTGTACTATTTGGATTAGAAGTGGTATAATGATCCATTTTTCATGCTTTCCAACGTTAGTGCATTGTATTTAAAGTTCTACCATTTGGATTAGAAATTGTATAATGATGAAGTAAGAATTATTAAGGATTAATTCTCTCATCATGATCTCTTAAGTTTAAATCAGTTCTTATATTCTTGAAGCTACAAAGAATACAAATTTGATAAAGGAGGAATAGCTCTTCATTGGGTAAGCATAATTTTTACCTCAAGAAGAAGACGAGAAGATGTTTTAAATCCTCACACCATAAGTCTAGTAAATAACCTATAAGAGAAAAAGCATATTGGGAAAATGGAGTAACTTTCATGATTGATTATATAGGAGCCAAATTTGTAACATTTATATCTCAATTATTAGGATACTAAGTTTGCAATATTTTGAACCTGGATGAGACAACTATCTTTAATAGATTAGTACTAAAATAACATTGAGTTAATATCAATTGAAAATGGCTTTATTCATGATATAAAATATGGATTGTAATATAAAAATTCCATTTTGATTAGTCAATCAATCCAACCACTCTCTAGATCTAAAGTATCAAGTAGAATCTTGATAGTTCTTGATATTAGACAGCAATCAAGTACTAGTATATGGATGACAAGAACTATTTTGAGAGGTTTGTATATGAGTTTGACGAAACCTTATAATACCAAAGCAATGTGAAGATAATTCTATTTCTTGATAATGCTTCACGGTATAATATGCTAGGCATTGATTTTAGTTGAGATGCAAATAAACAAGACCACTTTGAAGAATTATTAGTTACTTTTATCTAAAAAGGATAATTATTTTCTTTGAAATCATCTAGATTTTAGCCTATAAAATTATATGAATAATATATAGTCCTTTAAATTAAAATATTTAAAGCTATTGATTATAAAGCACTATCCATATTTGATGTTACCTCTCATATTATAGAAAAAATTGGAATAACCATCTAAGTTATAGTAAATTATTAACAAGATAATGGAACATTAATTCAAAATTATTTCCAATCAAAGATAATAAAGGTAGATGTAGAATGAAACACAAAGTTCATATGTGTTGATTTGGAGCAAAAAGTATACTAGTTGAAAAAATATTAAGATTAAAATGAAATATTATTTATTCAAATATCCTTGAAGATTACTTATATATAGGTTCATTTCCCAATCTATCAAATTTTGATTGGGATAATATACATTGTAGTTTTTCTTGTAGTGATGTAATCCAAGTAAAAAGAGAAGCTAGTATTCCTATTAAAATTATCTCATGAGAGAAGTATAGATTTGATTTGTTGGAATTTTTAGCTATCTACAATAGTAAAATAAAAAGGCATTGAAAAAACATTTTTGACACAATAAACATTTATTTTCTATTTTCATTCTAGATATTAAATCAGTACTTTAATAGGAAATTTGTGTACAATAATTGATACAAAAATTATACAAGCTACTTAAGTAAAAATATATATGAATTAATACATACTCTCAAAGAATGGGTTTAGGGCTTTTTAATGCAGTTTCTTCCTTAAATAAGTTTGTGAAGAGTGTTTTAAATAGTATTGAGTGAGACTCTTGTTCTATTAGATAAGAAATTGGTGCATTTGAGCATTTTTCCATGAAAAAAAACTTCAAAAGAAATCTTATAGAAATATAAATGGTGATTTTAACACAATTTTTTCTTTGCTTGTCTTGGAATGGATGAAATGATACTTGAATGGTACCTGAATAATACTATTCTCATTTGCTTGTATGGGGAATTAATGCTCTAAAAATACCATTTCCATATCGAGAATAGTTCTCTAAGAGTATCATTTCTTTTATAAGGGGAAAATGGTATTCTTGTAGCACTACTTTCCATTGATTTTGTGCAAATGATTGCCTTAGAATGTCATTTCTCACATGTATGATTTTTTCAGATGTGCTTTAGAAGCAATATGTTCTCTTTATTTAAGAGGAAAATGTGCTCCTTGAGTATCATTTTATCTCAATTTTAAGGGAAAAAGACATTATTAGGTTACAAATCTATATAATTTTGTAAAGGAAAAAAATAATTCTAAATCATCATTGTGTTGGGAGAAAATTTTGCTCCAAGTGTACATTTACTCCATATCTTTGATTTAGTGTGCCTTAGGAGCATCACTAATCAAAAGAATATGGTGCACCCTTTTCTCTTGCTGTTGTACAGAATTATGGTCTAGGAGTAGCATCTTCTTATTTCAATGGTTTGAAAAATATTTAAGAGCACCATTTTCTCTCTCTTATGTTTAATGGAGATTGTGCTCTTGGAGCATCATTGATTTTCTAGTCCAATGTGATTTAGTTTTTTATTTTCTTCTTTAGTTTTAGGTTTAGCTTCTACATGTAAATTAAAATTTGTTGCACAAAATACTTTGTCATGAAGATGCCTAAGAAGAGAGAAGAACAGACAAAAGCTCTAAAGAAGGAAAAGAGGCTAGAAATTCTGCCACTACTTCCCATAGCATAAAGTATGCAATCTCTACCATCTCAAGAAGAGAAGGAGAAGAATCCATGTGCCAAGAAGCAAACAATAACAATTGAAGCTTTGGCTTTAATAAACATCAAAGAGTTATCAAGGAATTAAAATACCTTCAACTAGCTTAATGACAAGGATAGTTTTTTTTTGCCAATTTAGGAGAAATATATAGAAATTTCTCAAGTTATATTAACATTGTCCCATCTAAGATTATTGATAGAAATGAGAAATAGTGGTAGTTAGATTTATGACTTGTAAAGAGCACATATGGATATCAACCTCATCAACGAACAAAATAATAAACTTTGTACTAGCAATTAAGGTCCAAGTTAGCTCCGAAAAGGAAGTAGAATGGTGTTTGAGGACCACTTTAGGCAAGCCTAATTGGAGCTTCAAGGTAAAGAGTGAAATATTTTTATAGGGTTATTTCATATTTGGATTAGATACCACCACTTGATCTTTTTGAGAGGTTTTCCTTCTTAAGAACAAAAAATTAGAGCTTCCACCGATAGTTGTATGTTGCTAACAAGATCCTAATTTGTTTTGCTAACCTTCCCATTCTACAACCTAAGGAAATCACTATAACCTAAAGATTTATCAATTGCTTTCATAATAAGACATGCGAGTTTGATAGTGTACCACTTTCTGTACCTTATAGTAATAAAGTTGAATTACTTCTCTGCTATGATATCTTCTTCAAGCTTTAGAGCATAAAAGCCTATATTGGTCCCTTCTATATGAACTATGGACAAGGAAAATGAGCCAATGAAGAAGCAATAGACCCTATACCTTAATGACAAAGAAGCTAAGGAACTTGAGGCAAAGAGACAAGCCAAGAAGGCTGTGTGCTTAAGATAAAAGAAGGCAACAAGATGAAAGTTGTTTAAGATGAGAGCTATTGATGGTTCCACTACTTAGTGTATCTTTACATGGGAGTGGTATATCTTTATCTAAGTAAAGACACACCAAGTAATAGAACAGTTATGGGTGTTATAAAGACTTCGTATACAAAGTCTACAAGGTATGCACAAAGGCACCTTACAAAGCTGCCTAGCATGAGATATTTCTATGCTAGTAATTGAAGAACACTTACGAAAAGTGCAGCAATGGGTACAATGTCATAAAAACAATGACCAAAAATTCGGAAAAGTATTCTAAATATCTTCAGTGTAGTCTTGATCAACGTTTTAAGATACCAATTATAGCAATGATCTAGAATGCACCCACCCATCGAGTACTATATTGGCAGATCAATAGGGAACACGACCATTAAGATGTTGAATAACATGTAAATAAGATGGATTTATGACTTAAGTGACTCTTGGTGTTCACTTTGCATAGGACCTATACGGAGAAAAACCCCTCGCATACTATTGGCTAACTTGAGTACCAAGGAATTGAAGAAATAGTCAACTACAAAGAATGGTTTTCGTCCACATTAAGCAGACCATTCTTTATTTAAACTTAAAGGTTATGATCACTTTTATTCTTCCAGTATCAAACATCTGGCTTTGAATTCCTTTGCTCCCAACTAGAGAGTATACAAATCTATGCTTTCTAGGGCCTTTAAACACTTACAAAGTATACGTACTGCACGTTAATTTGAAGATTATGAGAATTGGGTTTCATTCTACTTCTATACTACAAAATACATTGCGTTCGGATTGAAACCCCTGATCTAAGTGTTCCTGCAGAACTGCATAAATCTACGTGATAGTTTGTGTCTTGAAACAACTTAATCCCACCCTTCATCTTACCCTTAAGTGCCACCCTTAATCCCACTTTGCAGAAGGCGTCTGGAGTTTGTTATGGAACTCCTGCACACAGAGCAGAGAATTTGGGTCCTTGGGAGAAGCAGATACACACTCAGCTGTGCACCGCCGAGTCCTTGACAAGTGTGCGTTTTCTCGTGGCATAGTAATTGACTCATGACTCTTCCTCCAGTTATGCCTGCATTCGCGGCTGGATGTGCAGCACAATGCCACTGCATCCTGCTTCCTTCTAAAATTGAATTCAAAGGGAATGGCTGCCGTGATCTCAGGTGCTGAATAAACATGGCAAAGAAAGAAACCATCCTCATTCCAATTTCCCATTCCGGATAATATCTGCAACTGCGTGATTTCACTGTCAGACGGGATCACTCACTGGATTTGACGAGATATCTGATGTTAGGCCAGTGGAAGCGCATGACCTTCGTCGAGTTGTCAAATTCGATCTCTGGTTTCAGGGGAGGGAGTGAATAAACTCCTGTAACTTCGCCTTGTGTGGGGGCTGTAAAGTGAAGTGCCTGTTGCGCTGTGGCGTTGTTGTGGCAAGTGGTTGATATCAGGTGAGGGAAATTGGTGATAGCCGGTTAATTACCTGAGCAAAAAGCATAATGATTCGTCCTGACTGAGCTCATCACAGGGTAGTAGAGCTACAGACCATACTAACCTTGCGCAGAAACGATTCACTTATTTCTTTGCGAATTTTGACATAGGGAAAGGGAGAGGAAGAGGTTTAGGGATTCTGCACGGCAATTAGCTTTGCCAGGTTTCACTGTTTTGTAGAAAGACGGTCAGGGATTTTTGGTAGTCACATCAGGCAATTTCACAGGCTCACGGGAAGAGGTTTAAGGATTGTGGAGACGCCTGTTGCAATGGGGGTGGATACTGAAGAGCTGAACAAATATGTTACAGTCGCTCGAGAAGCAGCAGCGAAGGCAGGAAAGCTGATTAGAGACTCGTTCTACCTGGATAAGAATGTGCAGCACAAGGGGAAGGTGGATCTGGTGACAGAAACGGATAAAGCTTGTGAGAGTGTAATTTTCGAGCATTTGTTGACGGCATTTCCTTCACACAAGACTCTAGGCGAGGAGACATCGTCATTACGTGGGAGCATCGAGGCAATTACGGATGAGCCCACTTGGGTCGTGGATCCCTTGGATGGGACCACGAACTTTGTGCACAGCTTCCCTTTCGTGTGTGTTTCGATTGGACTCCTGATCGAGAAAGTTCCTGTTGTGGGTGTGGTGTATAACCCAATTCTCGACGAGTTGTTCACGGCTACAAAGCGAGGGGGAGCGTTTCTGAATGACAAGCCAATTCAGCCCTCCGATCAAAACGAAATTGGAAACGCTTTACTGGCCACTGAAATAGGGGTAGCAAGGGATACTGCAACGGTTGATTCAATGACTAACAGGATAAAAGCGTTGCTGTTTAAGGTTCGGTCTCTTCGCATGTCTGGATCTTGTGCCCTGGGGTTGTGCGGAGTTGCTTGTGGAAGACTAGACATCTTTTATGAGATTGGGTTTGGAGGTCCCTGGGATGTTGCTGCAGGGATTTTAATCTTAGAAGAAGCTGGTGGAAAATACTTCGATCCGTCTGGAGGACCTTTTGATATCATGTCGCACAGGGTTTGTGCAACAAATGCTCACTTGAAGGATACCGTGGTGGAAGGATTGAAAGGGAATTGTTAATATATGCTCTTAGTCGATAATGCTTGGTCAAATTTTACGGCTTGCATGGACATTCAACGTGATCCTGAGTCGCAGCGAGGAAGGTCACTATGAGGTCAGAGGAACTATTTTGAAGCAGTTGCTGACTTTTCTCTTGGTTACTTCTTCCTCCAAGCTCTCAAAAGTTCTAACTTGGGCCAGGAAAGCAATGGCACTAGCGGTGCTACTTGTGGGGTCATCTTGAGCAGATTGTAGATGAATCTCCGAGAGAGATTCATTCACAGGGATTTGCACGTTTCAGCTGTTTGATGTTTGTCCTTATCAGACACTACATCTGCAATCTTACTTCTGGATGTGGAAGACCCGATTAGCAGCTGTCAACATGGAACAGAGAAGAACCATTTAACGTTACTTATCCCTGGGGACTTTATCCCCCAGAGATAAGTAACAGCGAGCCATGGATCCTTACAAGATGGTGAACATATTGCATCATCGGATATTTATGGAGTTCGTTGATTTTCTCTTACTTGAATGAGGAATCCACAGATTACTGTGTGAATGCTTTGACATTTTGCCTCCTGTTCATAACAGTGTCCCAAGTGAGGGCCGGCGAGCAGGTTCTCTCTCGGCTATGGATGCAAAGTTCATTCGACCTGACTGGAAAATTATGCGGTGGAAAGTTCTGAGAGGAGATTCTTAGGAAACTTCTTCTGTGGTGCTTTTTCCATTTCAGTCTGCAGAAACTTACTTGAAAGCAGTCTACTTTTTGAAGTGATTGCCGAATAAAGAATTCTAAGTTGGAAGCGAAGTCTAAAGGATCACATTTTTGCTCGGTAAGTAGCTTTATTGTCTTTAAGCGCCCTGCAGCCGATCCCTTTTGGTGCTAATGTTGCAGTTTCAATACGCTGCTTTTTGGGTACTCATGATGTGTTCGTATATTCTGTAACTTGTTGTCTTTGGCTTACTTTGCAATTTTGATTGCGTGCCTTCAAACTGTTAAGAGTCTGGAATTTGTGGTTGTCTTCCAAGTTGAAGCGTTTGCTTTTGGTTTTCCAAGTACAGACTTCGGAGATCAAGGTTATGAGATACAGCAACTACTCTATGTCATTGCACGAAGTGGGTGTGGATCTCTCGTTTACGAACGGCTTCTGCTCTTATTTCTCATCTGTCACTGCACATCATGAGAAAGAAGCGCAGGCTTAGGACTACTATTTGAGCTATTTGTCCATAAATGTGACAAATAGCTCAAATCTTCCATATGATCACCAAGACGAGTCAAGATTCCTCTTCTCAGCCTTTGAAAGCGCAAGTTTTCAGATCCATAGTTATGCGTTCTGAGATAACATGGATTTTCAGCTTGTCATGCCCCAAATAGCTTCCCCGCTGCCTCAGCTCTTTGGATGCTCAGGTCTGAAGCTTAATGTTAGAAACAGATGAGAAGTGCCACTTTGACACTTTGCTCTCAAGTGGTTATCGAGCTCCGTTTCTCTACTTAAGATTCAATGGTGCCTTGTAGAATGCTGTTTGAGTTTGACATGAATTCAAGGTAATCAAGTTAGATAATCAAGTTCTCTCGCAATCGATTTTGGACAACTACCACCACGAACGAGATAATGTTTGACGTCTGGAAGCTCTCGTGTACAGAAGTCAAGAACGAATTTCGGGCCCAGAGAACAATCATGCTTGGACTGTAGCAGACAACCCTTTTAGAGGAAGCGGGCTTCATGAAAATTACGGTAGCTACAGTATTTCATCTCAGACCGATCAAATTGCATCAATACTGTGAGCGATGAACGCACACAAGCTAGAAAGCGAGTCAATTTTCTCTATCCGAGCGGGAGAAAGTGGCGAGAATGCAAATATGCAAAACACATTTCGACAAAGATGTCCTCTCCGCAGTATTAGAGTACCATGCTCGGTCCAACCCGGGCTACACAGGAAAGCAAGCCCCAACTGTGGAGGGAGTCAAATAATAAGTGTGTATGGCAAGGGACACTTGAATGGGCTCCACAATTATTGAGCATAAGAAACGGATAACGTACCTGCAATTATTAAGCAAATTAAGCATTGCATTGCTAGAATGGGGACTTCCCATTCACGACTTCACTCACCTACAGCAGTTCTACAGACCAGTCCACTGTAAGACCATCTTCCATCGAGAGATGGAATTAGGAGCACGGTGACTCAACACGATAGAGGCAGTTCCGGACACCGGCGTCAAAAGGCCCCGCAGGATTTAACTGTGATGCGATGTAGGTCACGGTAAGATAAATACAGTCATAAATCTTCGCAGAATCGAGATCCGGGACGTTTGCATCCGGTACCTCCAAAGTTAAACCGTTGTTGATTGCAGCACTTGAAACTTTTCCAAATACTGTCTGGGCCCGAACCGAGCATACATTGCAGACTTGAGAATCGCTCAAATTGCCTTTGCAGACAGACTTTAGTGAAGATAACGTAGATCGTCCGACGACTTCCTCGTACTCCTCGAGAGTCTTAGGTCCACATAACGCAAGATTTCGGTTGCTGTAACGGAAGAAGGATTCAGAAAAGCAGACACTCACGTCCAGACCAGTCCCGAAGTGTTTGATTTCCGAAACGATGTCACTCACACATGAGCGCAAGGTTGCCTCGTTATTGACCCGGAAATAATCTGACCTGTCTGTCCATTCAGCAGCCGCAATGGCGAATGAGGTGAGGACGATGTTGCAGCAAGGGTCCCGGCGAAGTTGGGGCCAAGTGTTGTTGCTACGTTCCGGAGGTGCTTTAGAGCATGTCTGGGTTATAGACGCCCGGAGCTTTGATAGTCGATTGAAGCTTATTGGACATGAATCTGTCTTTAATTTTCTATGTTCCGCGAAGAAATGAGGGGGATTGGTTCCACTAGAGTTTTGCAGATTGCCGGACATGGGTGTCCCAACGCCGTAGTGCAAGCTGTTTGTGCCAAAGCTACTGTCCTTCTGTAGGAATTCCATGATATTTTCTGGCACTGTTGTCGACGAAGACACGGTGGACAGAATTGAAGCAACCGAAGTTGCAACTATGAACCATAGAAGAGCCATGACGAGATCCGAAAATTGTCACGCATACAGACGATCCACCGTCACGGGACCAGAACGCTCGTGAAATTAAGGGAGTGACCGAATGACTCTGTATGCAATTCGTCTGAGCAAGATCCTCCGAGAATTCTGTAGTGTAAGGGACGGTTTTAATAGTTGAACAAGTGGAGATTGTGATCTGTCGACTCCCACAAACAACAGTGAACTTAAGAGGAGTAGTCCTCGCACACGAACAACGGAGTTCCTGCACCCCGATCGAAACAATGGCATCGTGGAAGGAAAATATATAATAAATCACACTATTGTAGTTGACTTTCTTGCAAAACAGATGGGGGCAGTTTAGGTGATACGCTCGAAGGTCGTGGCCTGTTTTATGCTCGCAATCTGCTGCATGTCAAATGCAAGAAAGTACGTTTCTTGTTAGTCAATGGATTCTTAACCTTCACGCATACGTAAGTGAATAAAGTCAGACAGAGGGGAGTCAAAACCTTATCCATCTCATCCATCTCATCCATCCCCAATACAGAATGGACATTTTTCTTTCTCATAAGCACTCGCAGACTAGATACAAGTACAAGACCATTTGGGCAAATAATTTGTTCATAAATAATTGGTGGATTTGGCATCCACCCAAGAAGTTTTGTTTCAATCAATCATAGACATCGCAGACCTTTTAATCTAGACTAAACCAATGAATCTAGACTATCCTAGTCTCCGCACCCGACTGTTTGTTGACACAGCCCGCAATAGAATTGAGCTACGTATTAATTATCAATTCAATGTTAAGTTACGTGAAGTTTATAAGTGTTCCTGCACGGTGAAAAGGTGCGCATAGAAAACTGGGCGACTACATTTTCTTCCAGACAGCCAACTCAGAGTGTCGATATTAATAGATCTAGCAGAACTTCGGTCTATCTATCTTTCAAAATCGGTCGACCATAGCCTTAGAGAAGAAGTTCTTCCGCAGAGCCACCTCAGGTTTTCCATGTCACCTAGAGAGAAGAGAAAAATCTCCAATGTTCGTCTTGGTGCGAGGCCTCTGTCGCCATGGAGTTGAGAGATGTGGATTCAAAAGTGATGAATTATCAGCGACTCCTCCACAGCACCAAGATTGAAGATCATCGGTGAAGTAAAATGACTCGTGATAGGCAGGTACAATTTGTAATGATAAGCATCCTCTTGATGTTGATGACGGTGATGGTAGAAACGTTGAACAACAACAGCAGGGAGCAGTTCAATAAGAAACAAAGTAATCCGGGAAATGTCTGCATGGAGGTCAATTCCTGGACTCTGAAAATTTTGAGGCCCGGTTAAATGACCGACAAAATCCTCTGGACTACTTTGATGATCAAAATAGGAAGAGTAGTCTGCCCCTCTTCCTCCGCTCTCTGATAATCTAGATTTCCTACATCTCTCTGAGGAACTTCAGAAAGCTACAGCGAGTTCATAATAACGCAGTGGACCCTCTCTACACCCTAGAAGGTTTCGCGAACAGCAGTTGGTTGTTGGGGAAAACATTCTCTCCTTTGGCACTTCCATTCGATCTACTACTCTATAGATGATTCCGAATATGTGCTCGAGCTGATGAACTTCTGGTTCTCTTAGCGAGAACGAAATAAAATGGTGGCTGACTAATGTAACAGCTCGCTTCAAATGTGCTGATGTATTATGCTGCTGTGAAGGCTCCACCAACCGAAACATTTTCTTGAATTCGCTGCTGTGACTACTCCAGGCAGCAGCAGCATTATCCGGCCAGAAATTCATGAGCGCTAGCGAATGCAGAGCTCAATAGCTCTTCCCCACGTCGTGCTGAAGGAGGCACGACCAAAATTTACATGTGTGTTGTATTGTATGTACATTACCGTGAGCCGAATAATAACGATGGATAGAGTTGATGTTGATGAAAATCAGCACAAATCTATCAGTTCGTAGAGTTCGTCGAATGTTCAGCCAATAGTACAGCAAGAGGATACGGATCTCAAGCAAGAGATGAACTTCACTTCGCTCTCGCAGACTGCAGACAGACAGACCCCAACTCCTTCATCCTCAGATGAAAAAGAATCTCGAACCCTTCAGTACCACCCACTTCTTTGCACACGAGATTGATCCAAAATGTAAGCTCGACAAACGAGTAACCTTGCGTCCAACACATGACGAAAACCTTGCTCATGGAAGAGCACAGGACTACTCCTGGTTGGGAAAAAAAATCTCTGCTTCAAGTTCCACTTCTCCAGATCAGCTGCAGGTAAGTGGTGGACTGTAGGCTCCTGTAGTTCATTCAGAACTTAGAAGTTGATGTCATGATCTTCTTCTCCTCCTCCTCCTCCTCTATTACTCCATAAGGGAGCACTGAACTGTGCTCAGTACGCGTAGAAGTCCAAGAGTTCGTCGACTTGAAGGTGTCTCGAAGAGGGATCATCAGTACCAATCAACCAGAGCAAATGCTCGAAAAGCACAATCTCGCAGGCGATGATGATTCCTCCCTTCTGATCGAACCCGTATTCTGCAGCCGAGCGCTCGAGAAGCCCACGGAAGAGGTTGTGCTCCAAGTAGTGGGCACCGATGATGAATTTTCTCCTCTCCCTGCCGACGTACAGCGCCAAACACCCGTCTGGGATATCCTCCGCTACGGCAGATCGAGCGAGGTGCTTCACGCTCTTGGGGCTGCACTCTGAATCCGAGGTATCGCACGACGAGCTGCTAATGCTACTGCACCGGCCACCTTCCCATCTGAAGCACCCGTCGGTTCTCTCAGCGAATACCTCTCGATCCCTCGCTAACGACGTGTATCTCCTCTGGTGTGCGTTCGTGAACTTCTTCCAGTGTCGAACTATGGACCTCATTTTGTTCAGCTTCTTCCCATACATCGTGAAAAGATTATCTCTTCTCTTCTCTCTCTTTCTCGAGAACGGCTCCAATATCTCTCAGGCAGTGTACCAATTCCCACACACGTTCTATATACCCACAATAATAACCACAACTCTAAATGTCTAGTTTCTCTCCTATTCTCTTCTCAGTGTAAAAGAGAATCAACCTCTGGTCACGAGGGTTGACGTCTCTCAGTTTCCCTCGCAACTCGTGCAGTTGCTACGATTCTATTCTTCTTCTTCTGCTCTCTGCAGAGCGAGGACTCAGTATGATTGACTCACAAAACTTTTGTCCCCCTTAACACTCTTCGGCGCTCACCTCTCCGCCTCCAGCGCCAACAATTCCAAACAACTGCAAACAGTTACGAATACCTGCGAATTCCGACGACTATTGGAACGCACGATCACCATATGCTCTTTCTCTATCTGAGAGGAGTCAACTCCACTGCTGTTGCAACAGGACTCAAGCTAAAGGGAGCACCTTTCGGAAGAAGGGGAGAGGAGAGTTCGGAAGCGGAAGGAAACAGCGCATTGAAGGAGTTGTTAGAACTCAGGTCGTATAAAACATGACCTGTTGGGATGTAATTAGAGCGGTTGGGTTGGACCGGAGGAGCAGTAGTAGGGCACTGTGCCAACTGGAGTTGCCAATATGCGACCAAAGATCGATCATTCATAGCTGTACTCGAGCGGTCGATTCCCTCCCAAAACGAGTTGATTCACTGCTGTCCAGCGCAAGAAAACAACGAGAGCTTCGTTGCGCCGCACTGCAGTCCGAGTTCCACATGCAGTCTCGTGCCCCCACCAACTTCACCTCCAATTTAGCATTCGCTGGCAAATGTACCTTCCTTGAAGCTGTCTGAGTGGCCGGTTTTTGTAAATTCATTTAAGGCTTATTATGAACCGTCAGATCTTGATCTAGTGATCTGAATGAAAGCAATTTCTAGTGGCTGGGTCGCCGCGTAGTGGTTCTCAAGCTTGGCTAGTCTGTTTAAGGGTTGATAGCAGCCGTTGATCTTGGCATACATTGGTTAGCGTGATGACTTTTGTTTGGGGTTGTGGCGGGGGGATATTTCGGTGGCTGTATCACTGGATTAGCGGATGCTGGAGCTGCCGATAGAGATTCTCAATCTTGGCAATCCGCTAGAACTGCAACTGGATCAGGATGTTAGAGGAGGCTCAAGTTGGAGGTATGCAGCAGTTTTACCAAGTAGTGGAAGATTGGTAGGGAACTGAGGTGAACATTGGCCGTGGGTAGCCGCGAGTCATGTCTAACATAGAGTGAGTTCGAAGCCGTTGGATCTTGATCTGTGGCTTGTAGCGCCAGAGAATAATTTGGTCGATGTGTTAGTGATTTGATCGCCAGATTGGCCAACGCCAAACATCTCTATACTTGTTCCGAAGCTTGGCCACCAGGATACATCTGGAATTGGAGGAGCTGGACTGAAGCAAGAGGGGAAGAGGAGGTAGCATTTGGCGGCTCGATTTGGAGGTTGGAACAACTAGCGGAAGATTTCGTAAAGGAAAGGAGTGCGAACAACCGTTGAGGTGAACGTTTGCCCCAAGTAGCCGCCGGTCAAGTTTATCCCAACGGCTTCCTTTACTGGAACTAACGAGTCAATTCGCCCTCCCCCTGCCGGTTGAGATCGGTTCTGACGAATAACGGTCGTTTGTAGGTCCACTTCCTCCAGTGCTGAAACGTCTTCACACACTGCACCGTCGTAGCAGTCGACTACGGTAACAGTCGGTCGGCATTGTTCCCAGGTCACTTGTGCCGTTAGATTACAATCTTGTGGGAGAACTTACGCACGGTTAATTAACCTAAATATGAGAATCAGCTCCTTACTTAGATTGTACACATCTAGTGTATAAAACATACGGATTTTGCATCGCATTAGCAAAAATACCATAATAAAGAGTTTTAGAAATAATTTTGACGAATGTCTATTGGAATTTTTTTTTTCATAATTATTTTTAATGAACTTAGTAAGGAGATGAGGTGCTATTTTTAGTGAACTATGTAAGGAGATGAAGTTAATAAATGAATGTTTCGTAAATTATTGTATGGTATATCATATGTAATTTGGACTCATTTATAAAAATCAGGTTTTATATTAAGGATGTTTAAGATATCTGAAGTGAAATAAATGATTGTCAAAAGAGATGATGTTGCTTCTTGAAAGCGTTCCCACATTTTGTTGTGTGTGATTCTTAGAGTGAGATTTATGAAATTTTTTGGCGGATCTAAAATGCCATTCTCAACTATTCAAATTCAAATTCACCATCTGCAAATGCAAATACTATGTGCAAATGCGACTCTCAATAAACTAAACCGGTAGGTTCTGTAATTTTGTCTTGGAGTGTTGGTTCATTTCCATAGATTAGTGCGGCGAGGGAAATAATACGAGTTATGGAAAATGATTTGCATTGTCTTGCGGCAACCAAGAAATTCATTGGAGGTTGAGGAATTTTACTCCAAAAGGGAAACAAAAATTTAGCAAAAACCTGATTGCAATGCAAGCTCACATTTGGATGCAAAATCAATGGGCGTTATCAAGCAACTACCAACGAGCGGCTTCAAGCACCAACAAGCGGCTACGCGCGCCAACAAGCTTCGAGCTTCAAGCACCATCAAGCAGCAATGAGCAACGACAAGCAGCTACGGGCAACAACGAGCAGCCACGAGCAACAACAAGCAGCCACAAGCAGCGAGCAGCAACAACGAGCAGCGAGCAGCAACAACGAGCAGCGAGCAGCAACGACGAGTAGCGACGAGCAGCAACGACGAGCATCGACAAGCAACAACAAGCAAAATCCCATTTAATCCTATATTAACACATTACTAGCACATTACTAACATATTATCGAGCGGTTACCAATGGGAACGAGCAACTACCAACGACAACAAGCAACTACAGCTACAGGTATCATCAAGCGGCTACAAGCAACGACAAACAACAATGAGCAAAATCTCATTTAATCCTAAATTAACACATTACACCGGGCGGCAACCGGCATAGACCATATTCACCCTAAACCTAAACCAGACACTCTATTAACCCTAATATGTAATTAATGTATTATGGTATGACAAGGGGAAACTCCACATCCCTTATTTGCTACGAACCACCTCTTATGGAGTTTGCTAATAATAAGGAACTTGGACAGAATTCAGTAGTGGGACTCTTTTTTCCTCCCACCTGCACCCGTACCAATTTAGTCCACGCTTCGCAATAATCAATATGAAAATATAGAGAACTTCATAAAACTATTTCTGAAAGCCCTTAATGTGTACATTATACTCCCAACAAGAAAGTAGAGCCTCACTAGGAGTAGACGCCCCAATGTGAGCAAACGATGAAGTGAAAGATACTAAAAAGAAAATTCCTTTACGTGTTTGTTTCTTATATATTCAGTTGAAAGTCATTCGATGTTTACTATAGCATGAGTTTGTCCACAACAAGTCAAATTCTGATTGGAAACGGAACACGTTCTTTTGGAGCACCTACAAGGTACGTGCAACCACAGTGCAAGATAATTAACATTAAAAAAGTATCTGCCAAGATCAACCAACCCTCTTAGTAAAAACAATCCAATAGCTTGCGATTTCAAGAATTAAGTTAGTGCTTACGTAGTACGCAACTAATACCATCGAGTTCAACGTCCGAAATGCCATTGTAATTAACCTCAGAGCGAACTAATAATAAACCTACTAAAGAACAGCTACCATTTAAGGACTCTGTGGTTAAGAACAAAGTTGGTCAACTGAGAACTCGAGGTCCCATTTGAGGGGTCCGTTGTACTCTACGGAGAATCCCAACATAAGATTCCCACATCAGATGCTTCACTGGATGCACCACAGTTGAGAGGGAACAGATGACAGTCAAACGGTCGTTGGCGAAGGTTGAAATTCCTCTCAGAATCTGTCCCATTCTATTCCTGCGTGGATGTCGGTTGCACCTAAGTCAGCGTTCTTTTGAGAAGAGTTGAAGCTTCCTCCGCTAAAGTAACAGCCGTTACTTGTGCCAGAAGTAGCCGACATTTGCTGGCGGCCGTCGCACGTTCCGTTAAGCTCCTGCCTCATATCGCCTCTCTTATTATTCATCTCGGTAAATTTAGAACGTCACATGACATCTTCTTCTGTCCATTCTTGTCACTTCCTTCCCTCGTGAGATAATTGAAGGGCACCCACCCACCCACCATCTTTCATGCTTCAGTAATTTCTGCCTTGTTTTCTTCGAGTTCCCATGATGTAGTTGTAAAAGCTGGTAAGCTTTCACAACTTTTTTCGAAGGGATGGATGATATCTGAAAAGAGAATAGCATGTTAAAAAGCATCAGATTCCAAGTTAGCATTTGCCTAATAACAAGGTAGAAAACACATTTGCATGGCTCGTTAATTTAGCGGCATGTATGAAACAAGACACCAAAGCTTGATCTCCAGAAATGAAACTAATTTCTTAATCGTTTATATTAATTACTGTCAGAATCTACGTCGAGTCATCTTCTAAATTCATAGAGACTCTACAAACTTCTACGACGACACAAAATGTTGGAAGCATCTTATGATCCTGGACTTAAGAATAATACAATATAACAAGGACACCCCCTAGACGGATCTACACCACATCATATCTACACCTCTACTCAACTTAGAAGAAAAAGAAGAAAAAAAGCTAGTAAGCTAGTAAACCAAGCAAAATCAACATCAAATAGTAAACCAAGCAAAAACCACCAAAAAAGAGATACTCCTACGCGTTACACGTACAACTAGTAATCGAGATGCAAGACGACAAATACCTGTCTATTTCTGGCCGATGATGAATAGGACGAGGGCCTACTCCAAGTTCGGTGAATGGAACGAAACAATTGTCCAACCCTCTGGTCCGAAGTACGAGAGAACCCACATATTGCCAGTTGGATAAAACTAGTGATCACTAGTTGGTCGGTCTCATCTAAACCTCTGGTTATGCATGATGCATGGTCGCTTGTATTGCCAACCCATTGACAACTATACTAAACAAGTGTTTGTTCCTTGGACGTGTTTTCATTGATCGGTCCAAAAAACCAGGTCTTTGCACATCCATGAAGCTTTGGACCTGCTTCTTGGAATTGGCTCCTGTCTGTCTCCTCTTCTCAAACTATGGTTGGTTTATAGACATGAAGATAATATTATAATGTACATCCCAACTTACCGTATAGTAGTTCCCAATTCTTCGTTCTCCGGACTGCGTTTGCAAGTAATCTGAACTTCAAAGGAAGGGCTGTCATCTGCATTGCTGTATGTGCTGCACAAATAGTGTATTACTATTATAGTTTATGTGCAACTCATTTCGGTTCTGAGGATGTGTTTTGTGTTGATCTCTTTGTCTCTTTTCATTGTTGCTGTCCCTCACTCCATAGACTGGGTACCGCCAAAATATTTATGAATATCACTATTCTGCCCGTAAGTATCTGTGGTTTCCATTATTGAAACCCCCTCATGTTACAGTTTCTTTTACGAATAATCTCATATAGACAACAGTACTTCAAAACTGAATCCTTGCAAATTGTTTTACGGGTAAAATCAGGAAGTTGAGTTGAGTTATCAAAGTTCATGAAATAATTAAGGGAAATCAGGTGAACTAAGTATTGTTAACAAAATATTGTGAGTGTCAAATTGATGATTGTGATAGTATAGGTTGGTATGCACCAGTATGCGTTGGAAGTGGGAGCAAGCACTGGTGTGCATTTGTTATTGTTCATATGCGTTGGGAGGCACTTGTATGCGCTTGTATGTTATGTACTTTGGGAAACAAAGTATGTACCGGGATATTCTAGGTGTTTAGGTGTTAGGTGCCAGAGTATGATATTCGTGAGTGAATCTATTCATGTAGTGACAAGTGAGCAGCAAGAAAATGCATTTTCTTTCTTTCCTTATCTAACTTAAGTTTGAAGTCTACATTATTTTTTTGAGCTCTTGACATTTGGTTTGAAGTGTGTATTATTTCCAAAAGCATGATGTGAATACTAATAAAGGTCTATACCTATAAATAGTGCATGTGATTTCTAGTCTCACCTAATGTGTGCAAGTGCATCCTCAAGTTGTTGCCTATACATGTTGTGTGGCATCCAATAAGGACTATATGCCCATGTGTATTCCCACTCCCTATCATCCAAGGATGGATCTTGAAGTGACTCTACTAATGTCTCATTTAGGTCTACACTTTTGGATGTCCTCTCCTCTTCAAAGAATGTAATGGCGGGGTGGTTGTCATCCTTAAATCTATATAAGACAACTCACAAAGGCTCCAATGATGAGGTATATGATGACCTAGTGGTATAGAATGGAGAAAATGGACAAGAATAGATAGCACCATATGGATGGTTCTCACAATATGGAAGTGCAACATTACCTACTGTCTATATATCTCAAAGAGATAAACCTAGTGAAGTCAATATCAAGTAAGATGTAACTCTAAAATTTCTAGTATCATCAATCCGCTTGTCCTTTGCACTCAAACATCCCATGAGATGCACCCTTGTGTGAACTCCATCAAGTAGGTGGTTCCACTACCACATCTTCTGAAGTAAAAATTCTAGATCACTCCTCATGCTATTTGTCCAGATGATAACCTCAAAGTGCATCACACAATATTGGACAAACACCGGGCTATGGTACCCAATGTAAAGTAACGTTGGTCCCTCCATAATATTGCCATCCACAAGCACACATCAACATGTGCCATTGCCAATTGCCTTATCTTGATAAGATGATTGGTCAACCATTGTACATCTACTAGACAACCAACATACAAAATATAATGTTACTTTGTCTATCTCTTGGCTAAAAGATGCGAGGAATGAACTATCCAAGCATACTCATCCTCTCTCTCAAATCCTTAATCTGAGTCGCCTCAATCTCATGAGCAACTATCTAACTCTTGGGTCCTAGTCTCATGAGTGATTATATCTGAGTCAGTCTGAGTCCCCTTATTATAACTCCTTGCTGCATCAATGTCTAAGTCTAAATGAGTCTTCACCTTAGCTAGATGCCTCTAAGTCTCTCCTAACTAGGCTTGGATCCTCTCCAACCTCTCCATGATAACAATGAACTCATGTGAGTATAACTCCTCTTGAATCCTATAAGCCTCAACCATTGTGTTTCTCACATCTAATTCTAATTGAGCCAATCTCTCCTCTCTTGCTACAAGAGTATGCTCTCTCTCACAAAGAAGTTGCTCTCTCTCCTCAAGAGTGTGCTTTCTCTCACAAAGACATTAAGCTCTCTCCTCTAGACTCTGCTCTCCTGCACCAAGAAGTTATTATCTCTTCTCAAGTTACTATGATCTTTCTCCTCACAAATATGCTTTCTATCACAAAGAAGTTACTATCTCTTCTCTAGACTATGCTCTTTCTCCTCAAGAATATGCTCTCTATCACAAATAAGTCACTCAGTCTCCTCTAGACTACGCTTTCTATCACAAAGAAGTTCTCTCTCCTCAAGAGTACGCTCTCTTCTCACAAAGAAGTCACTCTCTCCTCTCTAGACTATGCTCCTCAAGAAATCACCGCTCTAACAGTTTGAAGTTTGCTACTTGTGCATAATCCTCTAGGATACTATCTAAGCACTTGAGCACTAGTGAAGTCTGAACTCCAAAGGATGGGGGTGGGTCTCTCAACTCCTTGAGATATCTTTGGGTCTCTCTCTACTCTCATGATAGGTAGTGCATATGCCTCAAAATGAATGGGATCCACATGCATATTATCAACTCCTACTCCATGAAATGGGTCTCTCGTTACTCTCACCATAAGTACTGGATGTGCCTCAAAATAAATGGGATCCATATGCATGTAGTCAACTCCTACTCCATCAAATACTACTCTATCAAATGCATGATGACATGTGCACAATAGATAACCATTATTACACCATCAAATAAAAACTCATAACACCTAAGTACTTCGCAAAGAAAATTTATTAAATAGCCATACGTGTATAAAGTAGTGAAAACACAAGATCTTCAAAAGAACATGAAGTTTACTAGAAAAAATATAAAGTTGTCAAGAGTAGTACTAAAACTAAATTCTCACTTATCTTCCTCTCTCATCTCTTTCCTTTGCCTCCTCCTATACCTTCTTCTCTTTACCTTGGTGGAAGATGAACTACTCCTCTACAACACTCTCATATGAGATCTAATCCTCACGAATATAACTTCTATCTACAAATAGATGGGTGAGTATCTGCCTTAAAAAGATGACCTTGAATTGGCATCCATCTGGATGCTCAAGCTGCCTTTGTAACACTACCATCTCTCCCTCACTAGCTGTCATCACCAACTTGGCCCAATCATAATCTTCTACTCTAGCTCTATTCAACTTCATCTTTGTGTTCAAGATCACATGGCCATATACAACCTTGGGAATTTGGGATGGTATCAAAAGTGCATCCATAATCTTGAAGAAAGTAAGGAATGTTGGATAAACACACTAGCAAGCTACATATCTCCTAGCGGTGTACTCTCTCACATGGAACTAATCACCAATTGTAGCATATATGACAAACCTCTTTTCTGTTGTCCTCCCTAGGGGCATGCAAGTGCTTTTCAAAGCAATCATAGGCTCAGGTGCAAATGCTTCCATGAACTGTCCCCGTCCTTATTTGTCTATCTTAAGGTCTCATCATTCCATGTAAGCCAAAACCTGAAAAGAATAATTGTCAAACAAAATTTGTGGTGTTCTCTCTTATGGATTGGGATACACTAATAAATGTTGGTAGAGAAACCTTAAAGATAGTTGGCACTAAATAGCATTGGTAGGCACCAGGTGATATTGATTAGTGCTCTAAATCCTATGGGTGAACATTGGGTTGTGGTTGATGGGGTTGGTGTGCATTGGAATGTATTGGGTTTTTGGATTTTAGTGCGGGTGTGTGGAGGTTTTAGGGTTTGATAGGAAAGATACAACAAAATTTCAAGAAATCACACAAATTTGGACAATTTCAATGAACAAAAATGAACAACTCATATCTAATTTGGGATATTGCATCATGATCACAATCTTGATCCATTATACCTAAATTTACCTCCTCAATTTCTTGCATTTACTCCAAACTTTGCTTGTATTTAGCTAACACCATTTAAATGAAAATCATATGCTTTGGTATTGTGTGAAATTCAATCAACTAGTCCCAATTCTTTGGGTTGTCCATATTCTCTTCATCTACAACTCTCTAATAGTTTGCATGTATGCCATGTCTCCTCCAAAAGTGCTTCTTCTAAATACTCTCATAGAAATTCACTCTCTCAAAAATTCAAAAACTCTCATGCCAAAAGCTCTCAATTCTCTCCTCTCAAATACTTTCCCTTGAATCTAGTGCTTCTTAGAAAAATCTCTTTCCAAATTCTCTTCTCTTGATTAATTCTTGTCTAAACTTCTCCATCTCTTGAATACTTTCTGCCTAAACTTACCACCAAAATTCTCAAAAACTCTCCTCCCAAATTCACTCTCAAAAACTTTCCTCCCAAATGCACTCTTGTCCACTCCTGAACTTAATGAGAATGAGAATAAATGAACTCTCCACTCTTTGAATTTATATATCCCAAGAGTGCCTTTTGTGAACCATTATGCTTCACAATATTTTTCTTTGTATGAGATTTTTTGAATATTTTTAAATTAGCTACTACATCCTACCTAACACCTACCAAAGATTGTCATACTATAGCATGTACCATTGATCACACAAGTTTAACCTAGATTACACAAGCACTTACTAGCGCATACAAACAAATTACAAATAAAGACTCTTTTATATGACCTTACATGAACTTGTAAATATTATGGGTCAAAACACCTTTCAAATAGAGCGTGTTTTACATGAACTTGAAAAATATAACGAAAATTTGTTCTCATTGATTAGAAAATATTATGAGTAAACACACTTAAAAAATAGAGTGTTTTACATGAAGTTACATGAACTTGACAAAAATATAAAGAAATTTTATTCTCATTAATTTAACATTCAACAAACTTGTTGGTTTGACCAACTTGCTGGTGAAATTGAGACAATACTAATATTGCATAACTCTATTTTGGGTTTCTTCTCTCCTCCCTTGCTCTAGATTTGGGTTTTGCACTTTGATTTCCATTTCTTTGATGGTCACCATCCTCTTCTATACCATATTTCCAAGCTATTGATTAAAAAGTTATTTTGAAGTATACATACAATGATTCATCTCTATAAATATGCATTTCTTCTAGGGTTTTTGAGTTGAAATTTTAATTCTCTAAGTGAATGCCATTGAGCTTTTAGCACTCCTATACAATGCTTGTTAAGTATGCAAGTCCATGGAAGACATTTGTTGAAGAGCTTCTTGTCTTCTATTTGTGCTTGCTTGAAAGACATCACTAAATGATTCATTGGGATATAATTGGTATTGTAAAAGAGATATAGATTATTTTCAAAACTATTACAAGCTACTCTATAATTCAATTCTATCTAAATAGTAGACTTCTTTAAGCAAGTCATGTCATGACACAAAAATTCATACAAATATAATAAAGATAAAATAAGAATCTCTAGGGCAACATCAATAAAATCCATTCACCATCAACAGATTTACATATACCATAACACAAAAGTAAAATATCAATACACTTCCCATTGAATAAATACCCTTATCTTCAATACATTGAACACTAGACTCCAATATCAATAGCAATATCAAAATAAATATCAGATATATCCTTATTATCATGTAAACATTGAAATACAACAAAACACTACCTCATATATCAAATATCAATATCAAATCAAAGATACACTTACCTCCCATAAAGTGGATTATCCTTCTTTTATCATCATAGATCACATTTATATTAATATAATACGATTCCTTGTGACAAAATATAGTTCATTGTCAACAGTTGGTCTAACAGCTAAGGGGAACAAGGTTCCATCCACCAATCCCACACATCTTGGAAAACCATTTTGAGCAAATACAAATGAAATCCTCTTTCTCTCATCTTGATTTGATCACCCTACTTCCTCCCCAAGAATAGATAATATGGTTATCATGACTCTCTTGGTGAATAAAATTGTTGACCTGACACTCTTACCCCATATTTTAAGTTGCATGCAACATATTTCATTCTCCTCTAGATATATTTAACTATTCTCTTGATAAATTGCAAACAAGTACTAGATCAAGGCCTTTCTCCATATAGTATGAATGCTAATGATATTCCGGATATCACCAAAGAAACATAGTGTCTCCCAAATGCAACAACATAGATTGCAACACGAGTCCAAGATAACCACAAGTTATGAATGTCAATGATGTCGTGAATGTTGTCGATTGTACGCCCAAATGCAAAGGCTAATGTATAAATTCATGATAAATGTGGAAATTCATAGCATTGAATGTTCTGTCACAAATACCCTTGACAAGGTATGTTGCTAACATGGCTGATGAGAACTAAATGACCTTCTTGCAAATGTGGAAAACTGAAGAATGTGGAAGATTAAGACCACTTCCATGCGAATGTGGAAGACTGATAACCAAGATGGCTGCTTCCTTCTATCCTCCGCCGTCCCAAAGCATCGAGTTCCAAATGCAAATTAAGGTAAATTAATATTTGAATTAATGCATACAAAAGGACCCAAAGCCGGAAACTCAAGTTGGTCACCCTCGAAGGATCCCGTAAACTTTTATAGAATTTTGTTGACTGCACATAAATTTTCCAAAAGTTCCTTTCGGATCCCCATACAATTTTTACAAAGTGCACATAAAACACGTTACAGCTCTTTACGACTACCCATCAAACTATTATTGAAACACTTATTGTCATGGACTTTGTTGCGTATTGTCACCGCGACTATTCATGTACATCAAGCTTTCCATTTACTCCAACGTAAATTGACTATAAACTCTACGCCTTGGGGAACTAAGTGAGATGTGGAGCACACACAATCATAAGTACCCTAATGGCTTATATTAGTTCTATATGGCGGAAGCGTCAAGTCTTACTCATGCTAAGTTTTTCTTGTTATCCTGAATTCCGTAACATATCTTAACTGAACATATGGACGTATTATCATGTATGGCTTTTTCCTTGTCTTCCCTTGTGGTTTATAAATGCACCCTCCTTGTAATACGTGAGTCGTCACAATAAAAGTACATTCTTGACATACAGATATAGGTCTAGCAGAAACTAGAAGTTGAACCACCAGAAATGCTCACCTAGAGAAGTGTTTTACTTGTGGATATAACAAACTAAGGACAATTTTTGTTAATCGAGAGATTCATCCCGTTTGTCAGACAGTCAACTAAGTAGTACAAATCAAAATGCTCAAGGTTCTCATTAGAAAGAGGCTACAAACTTCATAAGTAGGTTCCAATGACCGTATCACCTCTACGGTCGGTGTAAATTCTTCTCTAGATTACAGTATGGAAGTGCCAGAAGATGATGTCTGCAAGTAATCGATGCAGCCAAGACACCCCATACCAACAGCAAAGAACAATCCATCCTAGAGACATGCGTTTGATCTAAACTTTGCCATAATTATGACGGGAATAACTATGGGTATTGGATCCAATGATCATTGTCTTGATCGAGAATTCAATGCCATGGAGTGGTCATGGATCAAAAGTTATTGGAAGTTGAATGATATGATTGGAGAAGTTGTTCTGTCCCCGTCCACAAAGAATGAACGCAAAAAGAATCGCTTTTATCCTGTTTTGTGGCCTCAACAGAAAGGTTCTCATATTTCATACTCATTAGAAGTACAGTGTGTGGACTAGACAGTGACGGACATTCGGGGCTAGCTTACTCGGCGTGAGATGAGTCCAACAATCAATCCATTTAAGCTTTTGGTGTCCTTGATTTCTTTTCATCATATCACGCTTTATGCCCTGGAAAAATATTTGTCTTTGTACTTGATGGTCTGTCTTGGCCCCCTCGTCTCCTTAGTTTTTTAGATGCTTGTTGATGGCGTGATTTTTCACCTTTGGTTGCTTCGGGGCCTACTTCTGTTTGTCTTTTTTTTCCACTTGAGATTGTTTGGCCTTGACCTTGCGCTTTTTTTCTCTTTTCGCATTTGATTTTGCTTTGTACTCCTTTCCCTTTTCCTCTTTCCGGATACTATGCACCCTCGTGTCTTTAGTTTTTTCAGTTTTTTAGTTGCTTGTTGATGGCGTGATTTATCACCTTTGGTTTGCTTCAGGGTCTACTTCTGTTTGTCTTTTTTTGCCACTTGAGATTGTTTGGCTTTGGCCTTGCGCTCTTTTCTCCCTTTCGCATTTGTTTCTGGTTACTCCTTTCCCTTCTATAATGATGATATACGCATTTCCCCTCTCGATGACAAAGAGCACATGAATTGAAATGTTATTGGCATCCCATCAATGGAGAGAGAAGAGCCAGCGAGGACTGTGTCACCAGTGCGTAGCCAATCACCCCAACTAGGTTGTTCAAATGTGACCCTGACTCTTTAATTGATCTCTGAAGTGTCACTGTTCGTCCTGCATTTGTTCTATTGATGTAATATTTAATGTTGTTTGTGACATTCGGTATCGAAGCACCAGATGCTGGTCGCAGGTCATTTGGTTAAAGCTCTAGTATAATGTCATCATAAACGCCACTGATTTTATCTGAACGTTTAGTATGTAATCAACATTTTAGCTACTTGGTCACGCTTATTACTGAGCGTCCAATCCTCCCACTCTTACCTTGCTTCCAGGCGTAAGAATCGCCTTTCTGGCTGCGATGATTGCTACTTAGGATTACTGAGGCTGCTGCTAACTTTTGCCAATCGTGACCTTCGTAGTTACCACGGAATCAATTTGGGGTGCCAAACTTTCAGGGATCAGAACATGTGGAACTGATTGAGAATCATCAGAGTGAAGCTATTCCTTTCCTCTCCTGGTTTATGGTTTCTTATGGGTTTTAGTACGCTCCCCTTTTTGCCTTGTTCAAATTTTTTTATAGCGTTTAGTGGTTTTGTTTTCTTCCTCTTCCTGGATCTATGACTTCCACCCGATAATTATGGGTAATGGAGGGATACCCGTAAAATCTTTTCACACTACCCGTAACAAATGAGCACTCAAGAAAAGGAAACACATGCAAAACATTTTATGGGTTATCACCTGCCTTTTGAGATGTTTACGGGTGATGGGGATACCCTTTTCACCCTACCCGTAACAAATTAGCACTCAGAAAAGGGAACACATGTAAATCTTTTTATGGGTTCTAACCTACCTTATAGTCCGTTTCTGCTTTCCCTCCTATTGAAAGTTTACGGGCCAAGATCAAGAATGACATGTGATTAATATTAATAAGTAAGGTATAACTATCATTAAGGTACGTAGAGTGGGTGCAATGTGGTAGAAGTAGTGTGCAGCATGGCAAGAGTACAATCTTGCTTGACAATTTGAATTGCACTTACTTGCACTCATACTATAAGGAATTATATTTAAAAAAAAAACAGGAATCCTGATTTCTCCAAACTGTGTGTAACGGCTTTGTCAATTAGTTTCAGAGATCATTGTGTTTGTTTTACTAGTTTTCTAGTTCAATGGTCACTTGTTGGGATTGAAATTTGTTGTAGGAAAGGTCAATCCAAGTTTTTAGGTGCCAAGACTCTGTAGCTCGCTGGCTTTGGGGATGGGAGAGATAACGAGTAAGTAGGCTTTGCAAGGAGAATCTAAAATTAGAGGTTGGAGTGTGGTAGCAAGTATGGAGTGCCCACTCCCTTGAAGTGGGACTTGTTTATTTGGAGTTGAGTCCCAATCCATGTGATTCACTTTAGATTCTTACACCATTGTTTCACCTCCTTTTGTATTGAAATTTAAATTTCTGCACATGGTGTTGTCAAACATGGTGTCATCAAGTCCATCAGGGTCCAAATAAAAAGTAGGGGATGAAGATAGATTAGAATGGTCTTGTACCATTATTGTCAAATTTTGGATTATCTAGAAGACCAGGATGATCCAAGCAAATCCACAGAGGTAGCTACAAGAAACCTGTCCAAAAGAGTACTACTCTCAATTACATCGGCCACCTATCTTGTGAAGTTTGGGAAGGGTTTTCCAGAATCTATGAATGGATGAAGATTATAAAAAAAGGAGGCTCATGGCTTCTTATAAGTCTACTTAGAATTAGAAAGACAAGTGTACTATAGAAGGACTCACTAAAAATAACTCAAACAAGGATGGAAGACCATCAAAGGTACTTGAATCACCAATGCACACATTATGCAAGAATGGATCTTTTGTTTGGTGCAAGAGCTAGCATTTTTCCACCCATGTTTGTGACTTTAGGAGTAAAAAATGAATTTTTGGAGATGGTCATAGATGAGGAAACGGGATCCCAAATTAAAATTGAGAGGCCCTTGGAAGATTGTGTAGAAGAAACACTTGGATTAGGAAGTAGTACCCCACATGCATGTATCCCCTTGCATTCACAAGTGTTTTTTTTTCCCAACATGCAATAGTCAGTTCCTTATGTGCCATTATTCCACAAGATCAAGGAAGAGTAAACGGTGTAGGAGTAAGGGCACAAGCAGAAGGAAGAGAATCATACTCCACCATCTTAATAGGAAGAGAGTCAAACTCCATTGTTTCAACAGTCAAGATAGGAGTGTGAAGACTTTCCACCTCAATCAATTACACATATAGATGACAAACATCTCCCAAGAAGGAGAGCATGAGGGTGATAAGGAATGTGAACAGGAAAGTGAAACTCACAAAAGAAAAAGTGTTTCATACATGAAGCCACTCTCTTCTTCCACAAAGACACATTTGTTTGCCCTTGTAGCTAAGTTTGCACAAGATGTTTCAAATGTTAAAAAATTGAGGAGTGATTCAAAGTAAGAGAAAGATGTAATTTGGCAAAAATTAAAGCACAAAAATTTGTCAAGATAGAAAGTTAAGAATGAGAGGTGAAGTAGAGAAAAGTGTATTAAATCCAAGTTGGAGAAGGGGAGAATTAAAGAAAGAAACTCAAAATCCAAGAGGTTTGTGTCTATGATACTAGAATTAGCAAAAGTAGGGAAGACCTTGGAGGAAATCAACAATATTATGAGTATAATGTATGACATAAATAAAAATATTATATAGGTACCACCAATTAAGAGTTACAACAAAAATACAAAATGTCTTGTGCCAAAATACGTTCTTGCAACTCAAGGGAGAATGATTAGTCTAAAAGAGCTAGAGCTTTTCCTTGCATTTTGAGCTTAAGCTTTAGTTATAAACTAGTGGTGGCTTTTACCCTTGCATCCACTTTGTTTCTAGATTTTTTGGATCCAAAAGAAATTTAAGTTGTGTTTTGAGTGATAAAAATTTGTTCTTGACATATTTATTTACCACATGTGGTGCAATATACTAGCTAAGATACTATCTTGTTCTCTAGAAATGGTTTTGTTTTGATCTATGAGAGCAAACCAAAGTGTGCTCTCTAATGTGAACCATTTTTGCTCTATATTGTGAATTGCTTGTTTTGTTGCACAATTTCAAAAGTCATGTTAAAGGGTCATGTATTTAAAGTGAAATTAGTGTTTGGTAAGTGCTTGGAAAACTTGGGTCTTGCTTAGGTATTGTTGGAAAAGTGGGTCTTGTTTGGTCCTTGCTAGGGTTCAGTTGGAAAAATGGGATCTATGAGCCAGCTTGTCTCTCAGGTCTTGCCTAGAAAAGTTGTTGTTGTGTTTGGGTTTTGAGGTCTTGGTAGTTTTTTGCATGGGTTTCAAGTTTCACTTCAGAAATACATGCATTGAGATTTTTCTATGGGGTTTGCTGAGGTCTTGCTAGGGTTCAATGGGACATGTGATTGTGCTTGAGTTCTTGCTACTTGTTGGAATGTTGGTTGGGCAATATCAGTCATAAACGTAAAAGCTAGGTATCATTGGGTCAAGCTTTAGGTGTAGCTCTTACTTTTGTCAGATCATTAAACCATTATAAAATAGGCACGTATTACATTGATTAAAATGAAATTAGAATGATGCATAATACACACAAGCCGATACATACAAGCCAAAAGAAAAAAGGCATCACAAGGAAATCAAAAGATGTGGTGAAAGCTAAAAGATATAACAATGAATTCAAAAGACATCACATGAGATGCATGGGATCATATGGGAGTCATGAGTTAAACCAAAGCTATCACAAGGAAGCCAAATGCAAGAAAAACATGATATACATATAAATGTATGTAAAATATGAATGAGGCATATCTCATGATATAATCATATCCTCTACCATATGAGGAGTTTTAATGGTTCTCTCTCCAACAAGAAGAGAGTCAATGTTACCATGAAGAGAAGTGTCACTTGGAACTGTGGAAAGGGACTTAGGAGGAGAAATAGTTTCCATATCCTCCAAAACTATATCCTTTAACTTTGGTGGGAGGCACTCTAATCTGATCTACTTTAGAGCTCAATCCATGTATGTAATGATAGGTTTAGTTATATATGAAGGGCTATATCTGTCAAGGAGACCTGCTTCTCATCATGGATAAGGGGGTCTTGAAAGGAAAAGTCTAGACCCTTAGAGTGATCCACATTGGACTCTTATAGACAACTTGATGTCTACTTCTTGGTGAAGAACCCATCAGTGGACCTCCTATCTACTCTAAATCTGTCAAGAACAGCTATCAAGGGTTCACATGATGAATTAAAATCTGATACACAAGAATAAAATGGAGTAAATGGTGGAGGATAGATAGTACCATGGAGATGGTTCCTACAATATGGTAGAAAGACACTACCCATTATCAAAAATATCTTGCAAAGATAGACCCAAGGTGGTAAAAGCATTGTAAGGTCTATGGATGTAATCTTAATATTGGTCCCTATACCCATTCATGTCATCAAACACTTCCATGAGATGCACACCCATATGCACACCCTCAAGTAAGAAATCATGGCCCTACATGTCCTTCAAAAATGCTTGCAAACATGTCTGGTGTTATTGGTCCAAATGATAACCTCAAAAAGTGTCACACAAAACTTCATGAATTCCTTGAATTTAGGATGTGGTTTATATCTAAAATTACTCCTTGCTCTATAAGGGGTCCAACCATCCTTCTTCACAAATTAAGACCATTGGCAGGAGAGACAACTACTATCCTACATGATATCTACCAAATACCCAAGATCCAAGACTAAAATCTTCCTCCACTTGTTGTGAGCATAAGTCAAGCAAGGAATAAACTCTCTAGTCTCACTCATCATTTGTCTCAACATCAAAAGTATAGAAAGCTCACATGTGAGTGTCTCCTTCCCCTCCTCTAGCCACTTAATCTCCTAAGGTTATGCCTTAAATGAGATAGAGGTGCAAGATCATCTGAAAGGTGAGGTCTATAAGCAACACTGTCCATGTTAGGCTCTTCCCTAGGCACTCCATGCAATTGAAGCTTTGCATATGTCTCCTTTGACTGCATCTCTACTCCACTAGTTTGAGATCCATGAGTGATACTCTCAAGTGTGTATGTTTGAGTCCCCTTGGTGATAATATCAAAATGGTCAGTTTCAGTCTTCTTATGGGGACTCAGACTTCCTCACTCTCTTGGGGATTATCTCAAAGGGTATTCTCAAAAGAATACCCTTGCATCCTCATAAGCTCACTCTAAAGTTGTCATAACCTTTGGTAGTAAAATTTGAGTTCTTTCAAACTCAACATGAGCACTTTCCAACTCATCCATAGAAAGATTAAGCTCTCAATGGTAAGAATCTAACTAAACCCTATAACCTTGAATCATCAACTCTCTACCCACCTCAAGCTCATCATACACATCCATCCTATCTAATCTATTCCCTCTACCCTCACAAACAACATATATAAATCTTCAATCTTGTCTGATCCCTCTCTCTCCTCCAAGTCTCCCATAGTGTAAAAAATTTCTCAAAACTTGCTCTCTCTCCTCTATATCTCCCATAGTGACTGCTTTCTCTCAAAAAATATTCTCTCTCCCAAGTCCTCTACTAAACTCCCCATCTCAAGAGAAGATATTGCTTTCACTCAATGAAAGCAATATCTTATTAGGCTTGTTTACCACCAGAAGATCCTCAAAAAAACCTCCCTCCAAGCCAAGGTGGTCTCTTGATGTGCCAAAGTAGTCTTGTGACAATTAAGAATACACTCTCTTTGCTAAATCTAACTTTTGAGGAAGCACCTTAGGCCCTCTAAGAGATGCACAACTCTTGATGGGCTCTCTTTCACTCTCATGGACCTCACTCTCTCCAAACTATTTCTTTATAGCATACAACTCACTCTCTCCTAGCTCAAAAAAAATTATGAAGAAGGATGATCATCAATCCCTTTGGGTGGTGTAAAACACTCCTCACCTCCTCTCATGGCAACAAAAACATTTGTTGCTAGGCTCTCACCTCCTCTCATGATTGCAATATTTATAACTAGATCCTCTAAAACATGTGCACAAGGACTTATGCACAACTTAAATTCAAACCTATATCAAAATATTTGTAAACCATACCATTATCACTAACAAGAGATGTGTAATTGTAACAAGCCATTGTCAATGTACTAGTAATAAAATGGTAAGAACAAGTTGACCCTTAAAGGATAGGAGTTTGAAATGACTAAAAGTGAAAGTAAAGTGTCACAATATACAATTCATTTATTATCTATTGTTTTCTGTTTAACCTATTAAGCATAAAACACTCCTAATACAAGGGTAAAATCACCTACTACAATGCTCTATGATAAACCAAAAAAAATTATTCCTAAATCACTCTCAAAACTACTTGTAATCAAAGTTATCTTGAAGGCGATGGTTCCCTTTACCCCAAAGCCTTCAACCTCAATGACATGTACTACCCTTCCAAAACGGCATGCTACCAAAGGCATCTTTCTAGTAGTCAAATGTCCCTGATTTTTTATTGTGTTACTTGTGGCACTTAAGACTGATCAAATCCACCATTGGGCCACTCTCCACCTTCAAAACCCAATTGCAAACCTTCTCTTCAAGATTCAAGCAATTGAACTCTTATTGTAATATTTGCACCACTACTCATGAAAAGGCATTCAAAGCCAAACACTAGGTGAATATAGATTTTTTAGACTAGACCTCAGATTGTATACAAAGTTGCATGGAAAAGTGGACTCTTAGGTTATTGGGCCAAAGCCTTATGTACAATTTCTTGTTTCGTTTCCACTTTGCCCCAAAGGGTCTTTGATCACTAAGTGGATTCCTTGAGAAACCTAACTACTTTCCCACTACCAATTATGGTCTTAAATCTATCTTATCCTAGCTAATTAGACTTTGGACAAGTATCAAGGAGCCTATCAATTCTTCCTTGAGATGTGCAATTGAATCATAATTGTACTTCCTAAGTTATTGCACCAAAGTGATACTTGGCCTAGAAATTGGTACAAGACCAAAGGTTATTCATCCCAAAAGTTCTTACAAGGCCACAATTGTCAAATTTGTACCTATCTTCTAAATTTACAAAAAAGAATTTCTAGGAGGGTGGGTTCAGAATTCTTGCAGGTGGCTATTAGGTTTTTATGTACAATTGCTTGAAAACATTTTGGAAACTAAGCTAATCTAATATGATGTTTTCTTTTGGTAAATGAAGTTCCTTTGGCTCTACACTTTGCTGTGAGGAATATTCTCTGTCCTTAAGCCACTAAAGAACTTCCTTGCTGCAATCCTTATAACTTGCAATCTTTAGTAGATACAAATTGTTGACTTTGTCTAACATCCTATCTACAGTCCTTGGAGACAAAGAGTGAGCTAGTCCATCTACTCTTCATTGTAGGTCTTCTCCTCTAATTTTTGGATCTATAATTTCAATTTGTTGCTCTTGGCTTTGACTACCCTTCCTTTGGCTTCTTCTTGGCGCAACTCCAAAAATTGGGTTTGGACTTCTTCCACTTGCCAAATACACTCCTTCTTCTTTTCCTCCAAGTGCAGTCTTTTTGGAATGACTTGTGCATTTTTTCTTGTTCTATTTCTTTCTCCATGGCCAATGTTAGCTCCTTTGCTTAGGTCTCCAATTGTAATGCCACCTCCTTTATATATTCAAACATTTGGAGGTCCAAGGTAGAATTCTAAACCTTGGTAATGTTCAGCTCTTGGCATAAGCTCTATACTCCTCATCTCTAGCTTGTAGTTGAGCTACAATTCCTTCTTCTCTATCCGTAGCTTCCCCAACTTGAGTTGTACTCTCTCCAATTCCTTCTCATGATCTTGGTAAGCAAAGTTAAGAGAGGCATTCTGCTTCTTTGCCTCAAAAAACTCCTGCACCAAGGAGTTCACCTTCTTGACCTTGTCCTTTAAATGATCCCAAACATGTGACTTCCTCCTAAAGCTTGTACTCCTTTGCATTCTTGGTGTAGATCTCCTTGTGCATCCTTCACACCAAGATGGTATAATCTATGACTTTGAGACACTCCTTCTAGTACTATAGAAGAAGTGTTCTATTAGTTGAAGAATTGTCCCTATCAAAATGTATCACAAAGTGTTCCTCCTTTAGAACCAGGACTTTTGCTTCTTCTATTATTTCTTGAGCCTCTCTTGCCTTCATATTGACCTCCTCTTCATCAGCTCCTTCTTTCTCTGGGCCAAACATTCTCTTGAAGTTCAGGCCAAAATTCCTTCTCCTACTTTGGTAGTACAACCTTCTTCTCCAAGGATGGGTATTGAGGAGTGGGGCTGAAAGGTTTGGATAATGTATGTTTTGTTCCCTCTTGCACTTATTTACCTTCTGTCTTGTCTTCTTCTATCACAAATGGTTCTAGATGGAGAGAAAATTGAGCATCCTTGTACTACTCTTCTTCATCTTCTTTTGCTCTGGTACCTTGCAAGGTAAAGGATCCTTCTTCCTCCCAATCTTCTTGTTTGTCTTTGGTGTCTTCTTCCAAAGCTAATTCTTCCTCTTCATCATAAATTATTTTGACATTTTGAAAGTTCTTCTTTGCTCTCTTCATGGTTGGAGTAGTGGTTTGGATAGGAGGAGTATGCTTCTTATTTGGTTGGGGCCCTACTACTTCTTCCTCCACAAGTACAAACTTGCCTATCTTGGCAAATTTTGCATCTGCTCTTGGCATTTCTTGACCATTAACTTCTCCTTAGGTTGGGAAGCAAAGTATCTTATGGGAGTGTAGTGTTGAGGGAACCTCCTTTGTTCTTCCTGCTTCAACATATTGAGATCCATGTAGGAATGGATCATGAAGAGTGCTAGGTATGTTGTTCCTCCTTTGTCCAAGAATCTTGGTGAAGGGTTTGGGATTATAGATAGAACATGTGAGCCTAATTCATTGGCTCCTCCTTGTATATCTTGTGAAAGAAAATTGACTAACTATTCATTAAGTAAGTTATCTATTGTGGCAAAAAAATATCATAATTGCTACAACTATCACCCTTTAGGTGGGATCCTTATAATTGAGAACTTGCCAACCATTATTTTGGTGGTGCGGTTCTCCAAAGGTTGACTTAATTTCTATTTTTAGCTCATTGTTGGAGTATTTTGTGTCAATCATCATTGCCCCTAAATGGGCCTACATTTGGGCCAAGGACATTATTCTATTGTTTTTTTGGTCTAGGCATAAGGATTCCCTCTTGAATCCCCACCATACTTCTTGACCATTATCTCATGGATCATTTCAAAATCTGTCATATGCAAATCCTAGAGCAAGAAACCAAAATGCTTGCTGTGGATCACTTCTCTCCTACAATAGACTGCCCATTGATTTACTACTAAACTTCTAAAAATTGCTTTGGATGCCTTCCTCATTGGCTTCTAGACAAATACCATATTTTCTTGAAACGTCCTCTTCTTCAACGGTCTTAGTAACCAAGGTGAGTAATGAGCCAAACAACCAATAGTCTTCTTTGGAATGCAAGAAGAATATCTTCTTGATTCTTCTCCTTCTTGAAATGAAACAATTATCCTTGAACTAGGTGATGGTACATTCAAATGTGTGTACAGTGCTTGACATTTGTTGCCTCTAGGACAACGGATGCCTAGGGCACACTCATTTGGCTGAGATTTAGTCTTGACCAAAGTACTTCTAGGTTGCAGGTTCCTTTGTATGGATATCTTTACACCAACATTCTTCCCCACCAAATCCATTTGCCCTTGAGCATTCTTTAGCCCGGTGTCAGATTTGAAAATCTTCCTTTAGCTGACTTTCTGGCTTATGATCTCTCATTCAAGTTGTTGGCTCATTAGGCACAACGTTGAAGAACAATATATCTAAGAGCTTCATCCTAGAAGAATAACAACCTATTGTTTCCTCACAAATAAAGATGAATTTTATTTTTTAAATGCAAAATGTGTGCACCACAATAATGTCATGTAATAAATATGCAGGTGAGGTGGTACATCAAAGTACACCCTAAACCATACAATACACACTAAGAAGAGATGGCAATGTCTTTTATTAGATATGTAAGGTGGTGCATAAGAGAAAAACATATAGTTCTCAATATACATCTATTGAGACTCTTACTTATCTTCCTCATCTTGACCATCATCCTTTTTGTGACATCTTGACCATCATCCTCTCTTGTCCATCTCTCCACTATCATGAATATAAATCCAATCCACTACAATGTCATAGTCCACCTCTCTCTTACCTATTAATCCACTCTTCAAGAACATATGAGTAAGGAATTGACCCACAAATGTCACCTTGTACATCCATCCATTGAGCCTATGAAGATGCTTATGCAAGAAAGCCGTCTTTGCACCCTCTACTTAACATGAATTTAGCCCAATCATAGTCCTCACTAGCTTGTTGCAAGTCTAATCTAGACCTCTCTACTTTAAGAGAAAGATACCCATGCACCACCTTTGGCTTCCAAGTAGGAACAAGTAGTGCTCCCATCATCTTGAAAAAGGTATCCATGCTAGATAAACACATTGCCAAGCACCTCCTAGCAGTATGATCTCTCACCAAAAACAAATCCTGCACCCGTTGATATGGGACTGACCTCCTCTTCTCACTCCAAAGTGGTAATGCAAAGGCATCCTAGATCATCCCAAGCATCAATGTGAAGATGCTTCCACCAATCACCCTTCCATGTGTCATCCCACCCTATATTATTTCAAACTCTACATACGACCAAATTTGCAAGCAATATACCAACTCAAACTCAAAAGTAAAAAGATGTATATAGACCCAAAAAACTTTAAGAATTATTACAAAAGTCAAGAAACAAAACTTTAGGTTTTGTTAGAGTCTTGCTTGCATATTGGTTTTTGCTATAGTTTTGCTAGTGTTTCACCCATGTTTTGGAATTCAGAATGGTTTTTGCAAGGGTTTTGCTAGAGTCTCACTTGTATTTTGAGTTTCACTAAAGTTTTTCTACTCTTCACTATATTTCCAGCTCACAAATGTGTTTTTCTTGCTTTGGTGTGATATTTGGGGTATTACTAAGGTTCCACTAGGGTCCCCTCGTATGCACCACCAAGTTCCATTGGGGTTTTGCTATGGTTTTGCTATAGTTTTGTCTAAACTAGCGGATGTTGTTTGGGTTTCACAAGGGTTTTGACTAAATTCCTGTTCCAGGTTAGGTTATGTTGGAGTTTCATCAGTGTTTTGCATAAACTAAAAATTGTTGTTGGGGTTTGCATCAAGGTTTTACTAGGGTTTACTTAGGATTCTCCTTTTCAGAATGTGGGATTTAGTGTTTTGCTTCGTCACGATTTAGATATCATAAGAGTTTTCTCAAGGTTTTGTTTGTGGTCATTTGGGTTTCGTTTTAAATTGGGATGTCTTTGTAGGTTTTAATAGAGATATGAGGAAAAATAAAGGAAAAGGAAACCAAGATAGAACAAATCAATAAAAAAAAAATCAAAATAGAAGTTGGACTAAGACAAAAATCATGATAGAAATGGGGGAGTAACTTATATGAGGGTAGGAGTAATGGAGTAAAATCACTTTTAATCCCAAAGAATCCAATTCCACTTCTTGAACTTCTTTAGCAAATTTTCTTATTTGATTTTGATCCAACCATGCATAAATGGCATATCGTCTTCTATTGATCATGGATTTCCTATCAACTATTCATCCTCTTTGAAACCTTCCATATTTGGGATGTACCAAACCTTTTCATATCCAAGAATGTTTGCCAGCTTTGCAACTGAAAATCTCAAAATATGAATCTGTCAAGAAATGGGTCCTAGAAGGCAAACTCAAGTGTCTCGTTCCTCTTTGGCCCTTTGGGTCCTCTTTAAAAAATAGTCTCTCTCAATGCATTCTCCTTTTTCCCAAATAATTCTAATGTCTATTGCCTTTTGAAAATTTGCTCTCATGCCTTCCAATGCCTTCGGATCCTGTGAACTTGTTAAACTCTCCTCATGCCCTTTTAAAGTGTGAACTAGTCCTCCTCTCCCTCTCTTGCCCTTTAAAACTTGCCTTTTGATAGGGGGACACGGTACTCTTTCCTTGTAGTACTATACCTATTTCTCCTCTATCTCACACGGTGGACAAACTTTCTCTCCCATAAACTACTTCCTTGTCTTCTCAATTCCTCTATTCTCTCTTTGGATCTCTCTTTGCAGATTTCAGAAATTGGAAACTCAAAACTTCACTTGTGCTATTTACTCTATCTCCAATCATTATTTCAGTAAAAATAAACAGAATATCTGCTCAAACTCTTCAACCCAAATAACTCTGTCTTGAATAAATGCACAAGTGTCCCTATTTCAAAGAAATGCACCTGCACTTCACTTCACTTAATCACTTGGATCTTGGAGAAAGGAGGAGTCATTG
This sequence comes from Lunularia cruciata, assembly GCA_948567375.1. NCBI lineage: Eukaryota > Viridiplantae > Streptophyta > Marchantiopsida > Lunulariales > Lunulariaceae > Lunularia > Lunularia cruciata. The sequence goes on from OX419759.1 coordinate 50,358,776, forward strand.
AGTCTCAAGTCCGGATCTAAGAGAAAGGAAGAAGCTTTTTGAAGGTAACTCTTCACCCTTCCTTTGTATAACAACCCCTTCCTACTATGATGACACCTTCTTCACATAGCAAACAAGCATTCCATATAACGAGTAAGCGCTTTCTCATATAGAGAAATCAACATCTTTATCCTTAAATTTGACTGTAAATGTGAGTCTCTTTGTTCGTTTTAACTTCAAATCCTCCATCATATCAATTTCACTATCAAATTAATTACGATCTGAGCATTCATTTTTGTTTTTTTTAAATTTAAAGTGAAAACAACATCCACATCATATTAGGATTCTCAAATCCATTTCCAAGGTGAAGATAAGGGATCTATGTAACTAAATATCTATAATTTTAAACATGACACAACGGAAACAAACTTGATTTTGTCATTTTTTTACTCTGAATACTCTCAAAATATATTAGATTTTATCATTCCTATCTCAAAACATATTCTACTATGGCATTTTTGACTCTTAAGATTCATATTCCCATCACAAAGAATGTCATTAGCTATACCTAAACTTGGCAACCAGCAACACCCATTTAGTAACCCAATCACAAGTGACACCATGCATGATAAGAAATCATAATTTATAACCCAATCACTAGTTACACCATGCTTGATAAGACATCATAAAAATATAAAGTTGATAATGCCTTGGAGAACAATGAAGATAAGGCTTTTATGAGAATATGATCAAATTTTTATTCATGGTTAGAAACATTACTGTTATTTGGAGTTCAAGAACAACCAAAGTCTATTAAACTCTAGACATGTGTTCATCACTATTGATCTTCTCTCTTCTCTATTGGGACTTTCTCCAAGTTGGACATGAGGGAGATGTTCATCCACTTCCTTCTCTCTAAATTCATGTCTTTCCTCCCATGTGTTTGCTTTACTTATAAGAAAATTATGTAAAATAATACAACCACTAATCCATGTAATAGAAAGCAATTCGTATTCTTGTTTTTCAACTACAACCTTAATTCACATAGAGAATGCCATCAGCCCTTTAATAATCCTATGCAATCTTTATTGATAACTTCAGCTTGAGTTACATATTCAAAAGTCAATTCTGTCTTGAGAGTGTTGCACTTTAAACAAAGGACCAAATGGCTCATGAAAGTATAGCACAAATCACCTAAGAGACGTTGTTGGTGTTCAAAAGATTATTTGGCTCCTCCGTGATTCAGATCCTTCCAAAGGGATGACTTCTTGAGACAAGTCATATCATCGCAAGACCCAGACATCCCTGCACAACTTATAATCAAAATAGGAGACCAATGAGAATATGAGTCTAATTTTGAGAGTCAAATTTGGAGACAAGTAAGAATTGGAGTATAATAAGAAAGCATGGAAAATATGCTAGGTATAGTGAGACTAACCAGAAGCTCAACAAAAAACAACATAGGAACTCAAAATAACAAAGAAACTTAACAATAATATAAGTCAACCTTGGGGAACACTAAGAATATGTTAGGTATTATGATCCAACTAAAAATTCACTAGAAAACATTAGAAAACAACAAATAAACTTTTTACCATGTACTTTGCAATATAATTTTTTTTGGAACTCCTTATCCCTCACAAAATGAATAATGCATCTCATGTCAACCCATATCACTTGTCCATTTTTCCATTGATAGAATAAGTTCTCATCCTATTAGCCCCATGTTACCTTTTTTGTCTCTCCCTTGTACGGCTTGATGGGGTCTTCCCATCCTTTGTTTTTCCTATGCGGTTGCCTTTCTTCAAATTAAAGTCTGTTTCTCTATCAATTTTGGGTCTTTTTGCCAAGGAGAAGAGTGTTCTATCCATTAATCCCACACACCTAAGGAATCCTTTTAATAAAAAGACCTTCAAAATCCTTTCACTCTTTTCTCTATCTTGTCATATCACCTCCCTAGCAAAATTAGATAAAATGACATCAATAAATCTCTGTAAATATGGTAGTGGATCCCAAGCTGATACTCCAAAAGTTAATCCCTCTTGCTATAAATGCTCCATTCTTGTTGTGGCCAAATTGGGCTAGGACTACAGGAAATTGAATCCACACATAAGTCCAATTCTTTTCCAACTTACACTTTTGAAAGACATTGTGATCTTAACAAGCTCCAACAAATTATAAAAATAATTCACATCCATCCACATCAATTGTTTAAAAGGAATGGAATATAAAATTGTAAATAAACAGAAGACAAATTCACTGTTTGACCCATCACCATTCTATCTACCAAATGACATGAAAGTGTTCAAGATCACACCACCTTAAAAGTAATTCCTCCTCTTGTATGCAATTATAGTCTATATCTCATTCTTCATGGTCCATCAACTTGCTACTCCATGAGCTCCGCTTACCACTCTACTAGTTGTGGATGCGTACATCTATTTATTTTTTTCAACTCTTGTCATGAACTAATGTGGGGTATAGCCATACCCATGGGTATGTCTATGGGCATGTTTATGCACTATACCCATGGGCATGTCTATACCCAACCTTATCTTCTATCAAATTTCTTCCATAAATTAGTGCACCATCTACAAGATCAACCTCTTGCACTCAAGTACTGTCAATGACTATATTCAACTCTCTTGTGTGGTATCGACACTATTGCACCCTTGATTGCTTTTTGTGACTAAATCAAACACAACATATGCGAGATTGAACATGAACACTAGGATGCAAGATTGACACTCTTGCACTCGTGTTCTCTCACTAAATTAAACACTTGGATGTGAAATTGAGACTCTTGCACTCAAGAAATTTTGGTCGATGAATTCACCTCAGTTGCATAAAGCTCTACACTCGGAGAATTTCTATTGATAATGTTCAAATTTTCAGATTCCACTTCAAGTACTATTATAAAGTGTGTAAATTTCAATACCTTTGACAAAATTTCTCCACCCACTTCTAATCGCTCGTTCTATTCTCATGCCGCAAGCGTCGTGCAATCCCCAACGCCAACCCTGGTTACAGTATTCTCGTTTGATTTGTGTGTCTTTCATTTACAACTCGAGCTTCCTCGTTCGCGCTATGGGTGGATGCTCTTCAAATTTTCAAGTACCCAAACCCCGCTACTCTTCAAAAGTTTTACGGTTAGACGTAAAAAATATCAACACTACCCGTCGAAATTTTATTACGGAATCTTCAGGGAATGTGAAAACTTCGTTTTTTGAACCCCCAAGTACGTAATCAACATCTTAACTACTTGGTCGTGCTTATTACTAAGCGTCCAATCCTCCCACTCTTACCTTGCTTCGAGGAGTAAGAATTGCCTTTCTGGCTGCGCTGATTGCTACATAGGATTACTGAGGCTGCTGCTGACTTTTGCCGAGCGTGACTTTCGTAGTTACCACAGAATCAATTTGGGGTGCCAGACTTTCAGGGATCAGAACCTGTGGAACTGATTGAGAATCATCAGAATGAAGCCATTCCCTTTCCTCCTGGTTTACTACTTCTTATGGTGTATCCCATCATAAGAAGTTCTTGTTCGTGTTTCGTGTTCTTTGGTTGTCTAAGCTTTCCTTTCGGCCTTATGTTTTTATAAGTTACTAATTGACCCTTCCTGAATCTACTGTTTGGTGGGTGGTTCCATTTTGTTGATCATGAACTGCTTGAATGATCATCGTGCGCAAGTCTTCGACACTGAGTTTGTACCTTTTCAAGTCTTTGCGAACTTGTAAATATGTTTGACATCCCTTCAAGTGACTACGTATTCTTCAAAGGCCAAGGTCTAAGCAAGTCCTTCAGCGAATCCTACTGCGGATTCACTTTGTGAACTCGAAAGTCATGCGAAATCTAGTTTGCACTTTAGTAGATATTCATATCCTAATTTCTATACACACGTGAGCTTTCAGGTGTCGATCTTATTACATGTCTCGACAATACCGTGAAGATCTGAAGACCTTCGGGATCCATTCCTGTTTTCCCGGTGATTAGCTTTAGGATTGAGAATCTCACCCCAAGAAAAAACTGTGACTATATATCTACACATGCCAAAAGTAGTACGGTCGAATCAGGACACGATAAACTATAGAGCCCACAAACACGACGAAAGAATCAAACAATCGTTCACGAGATTCATACGGTATATTATGGGCATTCCAATGAGGTGCTAATTTTCCATGGAGCTATATCTACCGCAGGAACATATTTTTTACTCCGGCGAGATGCTGAACTACTCCATCATGTTGGATTTTACTTCCAGTAATAATCGCACTGCAATAGTACTGCAATCGTACTGCAAACCTGATCCACGGATACGAATCAAACAATCATTTTGGGGGACAATCAAGTCCTTAAAGAAGCACAAGTCGGTGTAAGGAGACCACGTGAAACATCTCGTTAATCACAAGATGACTATTGTCACTGCATATTCCTCCTGTGCTTGACCTCATAAGACGAGATGCGATCGGCACAAATAGCTCTTAACCAGAGCTTCCATGAATAAATAAGTTAGGAGATGGAATAAACGGAAGAAATGATAGAAAAACTGGGGAGAAAGACAAGCATCGTGGGTGCTCACATGAATGAGACATACATATGGTCACGAACCACGATGTCCGTCCAGAGATGGTCCACTTCGGGGGCCGCATGCCGAGGCACATGTTTCATTCGATATGTACGCATTTCAAGCCCTACTGAAAGGATATAGGCACTCAGCACTATGTTCAGCCTTTGACCTGAGTAAATTCCTCTTCTATCACCTCACCCCGTCCTCTCTATCGGCTTCATCCGATAGAGACGAGCATAATATTGTGAGGGCTTCCAGGGAACTTGTCATCTATGCATAACAAGCTGATTGTTTCAGCCTAGGTATCACTTCGACCGAGCAGGAGTTTGTATTGCTATGCCTGAGTAGTATTGCTTGCAGTTTGGTTGGTGACTTGGAAGAGAGTCGACGTGATTATCTCCAAACTGCTTAAGAGCTCAACAGCAACAAGACGAAGATAGACAGTGATTGATTTGGATCAATGTCAAGGATAAGGCGGCGTCTTTGGGGTGGGGAAAGAAAGAAACTATAGATTGCAGTATATACTGCTGTAGGTGAACGTTATGTTATGAGTGGATTTGTGCAGGGTAGACATACATCTTCTAGCAGCACACAAGGAAGAACTGGTGAATATCATCAAGTAGCAGAATTTTATAATTTGATGATCCTTGTACATATTACTTGCATTTGTGTGAAGAGTGTGGAAAGAATATACTGCTAATTCTTGAGGAGGGATAGGATGCTGGAAAAGTCTAACGTCAGGTATTCTTTAAACTGATAACAAATAATCAATGTCTAGATTTGGAAGCGAATTGTTTGATACTCTCTCACCTAGGATCCTAGTTTACAAATACAATTAATAAATGAAGTGTATATAGACTTTAACTACTAACCTTCAGTGACTGTGAGAAGACTCCACCCACTAGCAATTTAGAACACCATGTCTCACCCAACTGAACTAGATAGAAGAGGATAATGTAGTGATTATATATGGAATAATATAATAATAATAATAATAATAATAATAAATCACATAGCATACTTTGTTTGTATTTTCGTCCGGCTCTCTTGTCTTTTAAAAGATATTAAAAAATCAATATTATTTTGTGTCGAGAAACGATAAACCCACTTCACCTCTCCTGCCCATCCACCTCACCCTCCTATTCTAACACTTCCAGCCAATCGGAGTGGTTAATAGTGTGAAATTTGTCATGGCCACATGCCGTCAAGGATTTCAAGGATTTCTATCATTGTAGCAAAGCTCATAACATAGCGACAGTGGTTTGATTGGTTTATTTGCAATCGGTATAGTATAGCAGATGGGTGAGGCGAATGAACAGACAAGGTGACGTGGATTTACCATTACCCTTTTTCGTCCATATTGCAAGTAAAATTTAACGTATCCCCGTTTGATTAAGAGAATCTTACTCGCCGACACCACCCTTCTACCTAGTTAGCTGTAATAAACTGGGCGCCACGTGGGTCCACGTGGCACCGAGGTACAGTTGAGTCCTTTCGCCAAACTTGGGTACCGCTGACTCGTATTGGCAAATATGGAGTACCGCGAAACTGTTTCTGACTGTTTGACGGTGTCGAAGGTGAGGGCGGGCTGATCCTCAACTCGTGAACACTACACGAGTACGCGGAGCACTAGACTGTAGAGTGCACTTTTCTGCGAGAGGAGTGATGGGAGTTAATGAGCTCAGCGGCCAAGAAGTGTTCATTTCCCCGCCTCGCTACTTGTGGTCAAACTTGTAGGAGCCTTTTGCAGTATGATGTCGCCCTTGGGGATAGGGGTTTAGCTGTCCTACATCAAGCAGCAGCAGCTGCCTCCTGCATCCCTTGTTTCTGACGTACATTTCTACAGATCCGATTCTCAGAGCCACCGAGTCGGAGAGGAAGAGAGAGGCGTACAGTTTTGACCTGACGTATCGCAGAACTTTGTGGTATATCCAGTATTTATGAGGTGCTTGCTCTTGGTGGATTATGAACGACTCTCTTCATATAGCTATGGTGCGCAATCAAGGAGATAGCCTGTACTTACGAGGGTGGCAAACTGAAGGGCTGGTATAGGAGGACAGGGAAGACAGCATTTGAGTGTGATTGACTTCTTGCTTTGCTTACGAGGACTGACTTTTGTGCATAAGTACAGTGCAGTGGGTGCATGGCATTTGTGGTCTGACTTTCCTGCGTACATCCTTCGTGGTGGATGACACCAGATGTTTGCTGCCAATTCTTGGTGCTGATCAATGCACATATGGGTCGTTCGGGTTGCTGAGTTTGGGGGTACGATTCTACTGTGTAATGATGAATCATGGAGGGGACACCATCTAAACGGGACCTGCAACGCAAAGGAGAGGTCTTTTGTGTACATTTTCACCCACAGTCAATATTGCTTGAGTACTCCTGGGAAAATGACGTCTTCATTCCAATTCAAGGGATGTTTCGAACCCTCGAGATTGAAGCAGTATTTCCGGGTGAAACCTGATCTGGAACATGCCCCATGTTCTTCTTCATTTTACCGTTGGCTGTTACTGCCGAAATGATAAGGTAACTGCTGGTTGCAGTCCCTATATCATTTTCAGTCAGTAACAACACTAGTTGTTCCGGTTCCACAGAAACCGGTTCTTGTATCATATTCAAGAGAAAATATCTAAACATGCAATTAAATCAATTCACTCTGACAGGAAACAATTGGTTCCCTCCTACTTTTCTTTCCTTTTCTCTTCATGAGACGTTTTCTTGTGTCTGTCTCATCTTCTCTTCTCGAGGAGTCATTTTCCTAACAATAAATCGCACTAAGCAAGGTCTAAGATAAAGAAGGCTTCCAAGTATTGCGGGTCTGAAGTCATTAATGAGAAGTACGTACATTGACTTCCCATTTGGAACCAGCGCGATGAATTTCGCTACGACAGACAGGCGCTCGCAGTAGAGTTCTCGTGATAGACGACAGAAGGCGATCGAAACAAGTGTGTATCAGCAGTCTTAATTTTGAAGAGTGCTACCTTTGGAAGTTTATAGCTGCAGTCAGTCCAGAAACTGTTCGCGGCAGGGCCGAGGAGTTCGAAGCTTTCATGAGTGCTGGTAACCGACTGGTTACGGAAAAGATATCCATGAGTCCGAACATGAGCTGCGAAGCATCAACCCTCCTCTACTAGTGTTACGTCTGCAGTCAATTGATGACCTTCATGCACAGAGGTTGACCTGTGATCCAGTAAGCTTTTGGAAAATAGTTCCCGTGATGCTTATTTTCGAAACCACCCCAACATGACGAATACTATCCTTTTATGACCAACTAAGGTCTGCCTGTTTGGAACAATCCTCAACTAGAACTGGAGCTGAAACAACCGCGAGCAACTTGGATTGTTTTCAGAGGGAAAAAGGAAAGCTATATATCAAGCAAGCTGTGAGGAGAGTCTCCAACGTCAGGCGAGCGTGACCAAGGAACACCTACTTTCCGTGTAAAGTAAAATTGATGACTCACTTTTACAGTAAAGTCTCCCTACATTACGGTCCTTGTTGAGAATTTAGAAAATGAGACATGAGAATGAGTTCGAATGGCTTGGGTAAAACCCAAAGTAACCGGTCACGACTGTCATGAATATCAGACTTACTTTCCGACGAGCTCAAGGACGTGCCAACAAGTTGTTCTCCCATGCAAGCACCTCAACGAGATGTGTGCATGAACAGTAACCCCAGGGTGAAATCCTGTTTTGCATTCTCAAGCATTTATTGATCATGTAACTCACACAAGCTTCTATAACGAGAACCTAAAGTCGAACGACCTCTTCGCGAGCTCTTGATGCTCGGCCTTTCTATTTTGGAGAAGAAAGACAATGATGTGGGCACTGTAGAACCCCGCAGACAAGACAAGGTTTGGGACAAACGTTTAAAATTAATTACATTAGACTACAGGACACCAAACTTACTGAGAGCCGATTGCAAAGAATCAGCAAATGCGGGCGCCAAGCTGGAATCATCGGCCTTGATTTTTGCGCTTGCAAGACCAGAGGATGTGGTCACTACCAACTCAACGAGAAAGAAACCAATGTTTGCTGGTGAATCTGACAACTGTGCAAAAAAGAAAAACTTGAGAGGCGCATTTCCTGATGCCATGCATTGCACCGAGTTGGCTTGCATGTGCCGTACTAACGGTTGTGGTCCAGTGAGCCCAATCAAGGCTTGTGCTGGAAAAGTGTACTCCTGCAAATTTCCACACTGCATTAGATCATGGTCACATTACAGCAACTGTTAGTTAAACATAAAATTCATTTGAGCAGATCGAAACAGTACATGTATGAACGGTGTACGTACCAAAGTTAATGCTACTGTCAATTGTCCCCATTTGCGCTTGAATGATGCAGGATCCAAAACAGGCTTCGGATTTAATTTCAGCTGAGGAGATTGAGGCGCGGGGGAACTAGACCCTAAACCAAGTAAGTCGTCCACGGCAAGGAGAGGAGCTGTGCTAGGTATGGCAGCAGCCTGAGCCTGGGCAGAAGTGCGAGCAGGGCGAATTGGTTGTGTGGGCGAAGGAGAACGAGGGGCGAATGGCGAGTCAGTAAACCGAGAGGCATTGTATCCATGAGAGCCATTACTCACATCCGCCCGGCCTTCTTCTTTCTCTGATGCACTCAGGAGCAGCTCATTATCCCTGGCATCGATATCACCTGGAAGATCCTCCCGACCAGGAGATTGAGGGCCAATGATCGAGGATCCAGTATCTTCCGAGAATGCAAACGGACTTCTTTGATCTTTGTCAAGAAACATATAAGAAGGCTGCAAGGCAAAAGAAAAGGTCAAACTCATTTCATCTCAGCACAAGTAGCAACTTCAACGACAACTTGCATGCTTTTCAGTGTAACTACACACGTGCTATATTAAAAAGTGAGTCACTCGGGCTGACCTGGCGGTAAACCACCGAAAGACTGTTAAACTCGTCAAAAATCCGGTCCTTGATTTCACTACTTTGATCCCCGGCGAACACAGAGACGGCCTGCTTAGGGGGGTTGATGACCCGTTCCGCAACTTCTACACTATGCTGCAGAAGCCTGTAATATAATAGTGCTCTGTCGTGCACGTCCTGTAATGAACAAATGGAGAAAGTGAGCGAGGCCACTATGACCTGGATACGAAGGTCTGGAAACCAAGCTAATTAGACATGTCAAGTTAACAGCCATAACGAATAGAGCTGAGATAGAAAGAATGATGAGCGGGCTTAATTACCTGATTTGCATCTGCTAACCCGGAGGAAAGAGCAGCTCCCAATATATTTACTGTCTCTGGAGGTCTCTTGAAGAAACACTTGGCAACAGCGGTTAACAACTCCAACCGTACCTGGGATCATACAAATCATTAGGTAATGCTTAAACATCGCCCATTGCAAATCCTTGACAGGGCAAGGCAGCAAACTCAACGCTGGCAGACTGCACTACAAGTTATAAATTCAAATGATTGAGAAAGTGTTGGAGAAAGTCAATGATACCGTACAACTTTGTTAATCTTAAAGAGCAAGGGGCCGTCCAGGGGTCTACTGACAAGCATAACAAATTATTATTATTATCTACTTGGTGACAAGGTACATAGGAGCCCTAAAAAGATTTTCAGTATCACACACTGAACCAAAATGGAAGCAGAGTACCTCTGCGAAGTCTTCTTCAACCCAGTCTTGCACGAAGCCCTCTAGAACATAAGGAGCATCGGCCATATCAATTGCATACTCCCCTAACATCCAGACGAGGGCAGCTTTAGCCTTCGGCTCTGTAACGCTCTGACTGCTTACGCTACCCACCACAGCAATACAGTCATGGCTCCACTGAGGATACTTCCGTAACAAATCTTTCACTAAGACCTGTCATACACAAGAGGAGTCACTTCACCACCAATGATTAACTGAGACGAACATACTTCAGTGCCATAATTTATCCTTACAAAGATACAGCAACCTGTCATTCAACATCACTCTTGACACATATATTGTAAAGAAGAGTACATCCCCATACTGACCAGAGTCTCGGCTGTTACGTAATCCTTCTCCATCTCGAGAAACTGTAAGAGGCGATCTACAATCGCGTTCACGTCGTATTGTTGCAAGGCGATCTTTCCAACAGCTCGGATAGATTCGCGTGCAATAGCCACGTCAACATTGGCGGCATACTCACTGAGCTCCGTCACTATTTACACAGAGACATGCCTGCAATAAGTGCATTAAGAAAAATGTCCCCCAGTTCCCGCAAAACTAAAATGCTTAAAGATTGCCCTTGTCCCCTTAAATATAGGTCGCCAAAAGGAATCGCGTAGTTATGCCAGCTTTTAGGTTTTGTAAATCTGCACTCGAAAGAAGGCTGGGCTAGGATTGGAGGGATATGGTTAGTGACATTATAGGAGAAGCACATACTTGCACAGAAACTTCTCTACGGCACGAGTCATCAGTACGAACCAAAGGTAACCTCAGACTAGCATAAGTAAGCTGTTAGTCATCAAGAGTTTGAGCCTGCGTGAATTTCAGGATGTTAAAAATACATTAATACCTAGAAAACATCGTTTCCTCCGGGTTTGTTTACATATTTAGACAATTCGTCTTTCGCTGTCGAAGAAGAATTAAGACTGCACATGGTTGTCGAGATGTGCTAAGGAGACATAAATGGGTAAAGGAGTAGATTGAGATGTAGATAGCGAATGATGGAGACTTAGTCGCTTATGCAACAGACAGACTAGGACATCAAGTATGATACCTACAGGCCGAGAGTGATTTGGAAAGTTGATAAACGGAGCTATTGAGGTAGAATTCGAACCTAAACCCTGACACATTTTAGAAAGGGGAGCAGAAGCCGTTCTAAAAACGGGGGATCTAGAATCCCACTAAGTATGGAACCGAGAACGTGCATAAGGAGTGCATATGAAATGCAAGCATGAAGGTGTGCGAATCTAATGATTAAATAGCATCTAAGGAAATGGAACTGAAGTGAACGTAACTTTACGAAGATAAGCAGAAGTAAAGACATATGGGAAATGAGAGCAGAAGTCGTTCTTCGAACGTGGTATCCAGAAACCCACTAAGTGCATCTGAAGTGCATATGAATATAGCATGAATGTGCGCAAATCGAAATGAATAGCAACTCAGGAAATGGAAATTAAGTGAAACTAACAAATACTAAGGTAAGCTGAAGTAAAGATATAGTCGAAACATCTCATGAGTAACACCTGCAGAGAACTAGTATACATCGTGTAACCACAAGCAAGACACGACTGATTAAGCGTCTGAAATAGGAAGTCAAGTAGGAATCATGAAACAGAAAAACATTGAGCTAAGAGTAGTATACCAAGCATTAATTGTGGATGGGTGGAATGGAGCGAAGTGGGAGAGGAGTGGATGGCGTCTTGGCTGGGTTGGAGCGAAGAGTGCCAGGACTGAATAGTGTATATCACAGCATGCGCTACAAACGCATGAGTCCTAAAACGCTAAACACTGAAGGAAGCAGAAAGGCGGTCAAAGCAAGCCTCCACAACTTCATCATGCCTAACGCAGTGCCGAAGTAGCTGGGCGAATGCCAGTACCCCTTGTACCTAGTTTCTGCTCGAGAGCTCATGAGTGCTAAGGCAAACTTGGTTGCTTCCAAAAGTGCCGCTCAAAAATGGTTGCAGTGCGAAGTAAGGAAACGCTGGAACAGAAGTAAAGACATAATGAATACATTTGATAAGTAGTACCTACAGAGAACTAGTATACATCATGTAGTAACAAGCAAGATACAACCTATGCAGCATCTGAAATTGAAAGCCGGAGAGGTCCATGAAACAGAGAAACATAGAGCAATGAGCAAAAGACAAAGCTTTAGTTGAAGATGGGTGGAGTGGAGAGAAGTGGGAGAGGAGTGGAGCCTAAACCCTGACATATTGAGTAATGGAATACAGACCCAGATCCCTCTACCCCTGACTGACTGTGAACTGATCGATCTGCTGAAGCGCTGTTATAAAACGACTCAAATACGTTGCATAACAAATTATAGTGAAACCTTGCTTTGTTTAAGTAAACTTAAGACAACTCTAGTTGAACTACTAGCGAGTCTTCTAAGAACAAAGAAATGCCGAAATTATTCACACGATTTCCCCCTCAGTAGTAAGTGTTATTCTTCCCGGGCTGGCAGTGAGGTCACAGATGAGGATAATCATCGGAGAAAGAATTTGCGGTTTCCTCCCTATTGTAAGACCATAAGTTGGCAAAGGCATCTGACACGAGTGACAATAGCTTCGGTACTTACCGATTTCGTACGTGTTACTTTCATTGGCCACAGCTGTCAACATCTCCAGTTTTAACTTTTTCACGTACGATGGATCACTGTATCGGCAATAGAAGTGTTTGTAATCTGATGCAAAAAGCATGGGAGCTCGCATCACAAGAAGGTGCAGGTGACTTAAAACAGAATACGACTGCTCCGCACTTCCTGAGCTCACGAGCGTCAGCAACGGAGCCTTAATGCGCTCGTAAACCTGCTCCAGAAAATCACGTCAGGGGCATTCGATCAGACATTTTCTTCCTTTAAATTACAACTTAAATGAAATGCATTAAAACCTTGGTCTCAAGCACAGACCTTTAGTCTGATCCATGGATCTGAGCATGCTTTCTAGAGGGTGTTATTTGGCATTAACCATCAGACCTAGAAAGTTCTCGCTTCTCAACCTTGCAAACGATCAGTATGTAACATTTACTGGTGTGCTTCTAAAACCCTTCATTCCACAGTGTGGATTAATCAGGAAACTGATTAATCCAGACTCTGTGGATTAATTCTTTAGTTCATCAAGTAACTGATCGAGATAAAGGACTAGACACTGGAAGAAATATTCGTGCTTTTCGGGGTACCTTTTGGTGAACGTCGGCCATAGACATGGTCAAATGTAAGAAAACTTTAATGGTGGCAAGCACAACAGCACTGTTCGCATGCTGTAACCTGTCGTCCAGCACATCCATTATATCATGTGTTTCCTGGTCGTCTGACGGAACATATTTCGAAACCACCTCCAGCACAAGACACTGGGCCCATTCGTTGAACTCCTTGAACCTGCGTTGCAACATAAACAAAAATTTCAGTATACGATACTCGTCTAGTTCAAAGCTGTACTACTTAATCAGCTCGAAACTTACCCGCTAGCAACTGCGAGTTGTCTCTAGCATCCACAACTACTTGTAACTTTCGTCCCGAAGAGAGAGAGGCTGAAAAGGCAAAGAGAGGTACTTCAAACGATGTCATACCTGGAGAGTTGTAATAACATACCTGTTCAAAAGAGAACGAATGACATTTCCATGTAGAAGTGTTTCTTTTTCTCTCAAAGCAGCTTCGGAACTATTTCCTTCGATAGACAAAATTTCTAGAAGCGAACAGAGGCAATTTGCCACTACCTGATAAACATCCACAGATTTAGCTAGTAAGAAACAAGAATTGACTGATATTGTCACACTAGGATGTATAAAATCATGTTCTAATTAGGGTAAGTGTGATATGCTTTAAAATATAATGCTAGGAAAATAAGTCTGCTGACTGCAGAGATTCCAGAGGAGATGTGTCTATGACTTGAGGAATACTCGAAAAAGAAAGTGCGATTTCACGGAAACAACCGGAACTGACATCGACATTCAAGTATCCCGTGCCTATCACCAGTTGAGTGCTAATGTAGCGAATGTTAGCAAATACAAAGCAAATTCCTCCCAGAAATACGCGGAGCTCCCAACTCAAAACCTTGAACATCCAGACTCATAAAACTTGATCGCGAACTAAATTCCCTCGCTAGTTACATAGTACCTGAGGGTCGGTGTCGTGGAGAAGTAATTTTCTCAGTGTCTCTAGGAAATCATTGTCAGTACAAGATGAAGGCGCAATGTGATAGAGTTTCAGAACACCAATAGCTGCTACTGATCTCACATATCCATTGCTGTCCTTCAATCCCAGTTGCAATGGTCCAACCAAGTACTCCACCAAATTTTTTACTCTGAGTGAACACAGACTTCTCAGTGCCAAACCACGAATCATTGGGTCATCATCCTTGCAATCCTTTTGAAGGAAATTTATAGTGAGAAGAGCCAAATCGGGGTGACCTCGTGCATAATTTCCAACATACAAGTAGCACATTTTCTTCAAGACCAGATCCGACGTGGCCGAGCACATGACCATCTCACTGAACAATGACGACACATCGATTCCTATGGTCAAATACGATATAACTTTCTTGTAAAGCTCCCGCTTCAAATCCTCGACGCCAGGCGCTCGGCTTCCCGCAAGCTGCCTAAGCTGGCTCTTGAGCTCTGCCAGCTCTCCTTTCCGATTATCCGCATTCATGTTTCCAGATCTTCGACCTATTGTGATCAACTGGATATAATCCAAACCCCCAAATTCCTCCTTACAATTCTCCGAACTACCCGAAATTACACCTCTAATGCCGATCAAATGCGTTCACACCAAAACTACTCAGCACTATCGAGTTCTAACAAATTCTACTGATCAACACCGCTATTCGCAAAATCAACTTGGCACGCAGTCCCCAGGCAGCCGATCGGCCATCCTATTCATGGCTTACTCATGACCGCAAAATCGAGACAAGGCTCACCCATCCATCACCTACTATGCTCGCCGTACCTCTCCCGTATCCCTAGCGCGGGGGCCCTTCTTTCCTTCTTTGCTTGTCTTCTCTTCGTTTCGTATTAAGGGCATGATGTCTCGTGTCAAGTGTCACGAGCATTCTCTCCTGCGCATTTCGTCGTCGAAGGGAAACGAAAACGCAGTCACATACTGTCAGTAGCATGTATAGATCCCGGTCCGCTCAACCTGTTTCTGTCGCCGACTGTAGTACCTCCGTCCGTTTTGCCGAGTCTTTCGACGTAGGTTACGTGGTTCCTTTCCTCTGCCATGGTAATCTAAAAGAACCAAAGGTGCAGTAGAAGAGGGCGTGTCAGCCATGTTCGTTACACGTCCTGTTTACTATATTTCAGTTGATTTAGACCCTGAAGTTTTACGGTAGACCTTTAGAGTAGATATGAGGTTTTCTTTGAAAATAATTATTTTGATACTTAAAAAAATTAAAAATTTACGGATCAAGGATAAGTAAAACGCTTCAGAAGTTGCGAACTTAGTGAAATTCATATGAAAGTCACTAATGTTTTTACCAGTTGATACGTTACCGAAAGTCTTGGTAAGTTTCCTCAATGGAATATATTATATTCTAGTAATTTATACCGATTTTTTAAAGGAAATTTTGCTTTTTAAAGTTACACTTCTTTATCATCTTTTTTCCGATCGTATACATTTTTAGAATAAACTTCATTTATTTTATATCGCTACCTTCTACATAATCTTGATGACCAAGTAGATTAAAATTGTAATCACGTAAATAGTTTATTTGATAAACATGTGATAAGCAAGTAATATTTCTAATTCTATGTTGATTTCCCGCATATCCAGGGTTTTCCTTCATTCACTTGGTGCATTTAGTTCCTATTTTTCTTTGTAACATATGATCTTTTCCATTTATTCTACACATTAAACTTGAAAAAAAAAATCTCCTTTCTTTCCAATGCTTTTATGAATCCTTTAAGCTACTCAAAGCAACCATGACCAAACTGAGCATGTAAGAACCTTAAATTTTTTGAGACTATTTAGTAGTTTTCATTACTCTAAATTCTAAAAGTGTAATGTCCCCAAAAAGGAATTAAATTACAAATGAAGATTTATAAATCAACTACTCCGAGAATTTCTTTTCTCAAATTAAGTGTGTAATTAGGTGAAACTACATATCATATTATTAAATAAATAACGTGAATGGACTTGAAATGATTAATCAACTTTTCAACATGAAAAGTAAATATAAAACTCAGTAAAGTATCATAAATTATTTATCTAAAATTTAAATAATTTCAACGAATAACGTAACTTTAGAACACCCACAAACATACACAACTAACATCATATTCAAAATTAACTTTAAACTAATTTACACTAGTTTCCATTTTGTACAGTCCAAAGAAAATTTGATTATTCTTTCTTATCCAATGCAACTAGCTTTTCTAAGTCTTATTTTATCATTATCACAAATTTCTTATTCATGCAATATTACATATGCTTGGTTTTGATTCAATGTAGTTCTTTTCAAGCAAGCCATATTCCTGTAATAATACAATTAAATTCATAGGAAGAACTTTCAAATAATACCATCATGATGATATTTGACTCCAATGGTCTCCCACCACAAACCACAATGATGTTTGATTCCAATGATCTCACACCATGATGATATTTGACTCTTATGGTTTATATATATAAGAAAATTATATTTACATTCCCTTTTTAGATATTTGCACCGCCGCACTGCCTACATTTCAAGTATTTGTTGTTGTTTGCTTCTGGTCCAAACGTGGAGGGGGTGCAAATATCCAAAAAGGGATGCAAGTTTAATTTCCCTATATATGTAGTGCACCCATGTCCTCATTGGGTTGGAATCTCTTTGCCGTTGCATATTCAAATTAGCTTATCTATTTGGTTGGCATGCTCAGCAAATTCTTTTTGCATGTTGGTCGAGACTACTTGGAACTTGGATTTGGTATGCTTCTTCAATTAAGATATACAATAAAGAAAATTTTGAGTAGATTATTAAAAATGAAAAAGCAATAATAATGCATTAGAAACTTATTGAGGTCCATGCATCATAAGTCACTAAGGACTATTCTAATACAAAATTTTATCTTCACACCAAACCTATGTTCTACCATATTCCAAACTTTATCAAACTTAAGTTAAGTTTGACTACCACCATAAGAATCCCTTTCTACTCTTGGATGAACTTTCTCTTCTAAGTTCTCGTTTATACCTTTCTCTTGTTTGCTAACAAGAGAGATTGTAAAACTATTTGCGCTCAAATTCAAGTCATTGTTGAGGTTATGAGGATAACTATCTCAATTAGTGTAAACTGAGATTATAATTTAGATGTTAGAACCACAATGAGACATATATTCTCAAATTAATACCACATTATATACTCTTAGGAAAGTCTATCATGAAAAACAAACCCTATTCAAAAAGTTAATTCAACTAAGTTTTCTTTAGAGTCATGAAGGAATATATTTAAAAACAAAGAACTTGTATCCGTTGTTTGTTTAGGATTCAACTAGAGTAATCAAAGAAGACCAGTTTGTCATATATCTATTGACTAGTAAGTGCTCATTGTCTTTGACGGGGCAAGGGTAGTATAGAGTGTTAAGTATCCCTAGTTCTTGACTTTGCGGCAGAATCATATTCCATTAGTCATTACGGACAAACATTGTTGGAAACTAAAGGAGATTTTTGGTAATAAAGTGGATTTTGGATGCCATTAAGTGTTGTTGTTAAGTAGTATTAAGAATTGGAATGGAAATCTATTATTATAGAGAAAGATAAGATAACCAATGTTGACAAATCAGTGCAAAAAACATCTACATGTAGGGAATTGGATCAAAATTTATGAAGTAAGTTGCTTCCAAATCCAATAAACAAAGTGTTGGTGTTATGTTTTGAACAAAGTTTCTCTATTACATCATTCTTTGTTGAATTCCAATCTCAAGACTTGCATCATCTTGTAGCAACAATAGGGAGTTTCAGGTTTAGGTCCCACTAAAATTTACAAGCAATAGATTCAAGTTTGTGATTGTTTTACAATTCACATAAAAAATATGCTTTCAAAAGTGAATGCTTTTGTAAAACCAAGTACGGGTGACAAAAATATCTTATGGGTGCTTGGGAGTAGAATTACAACCCCTAAGTAGTTAAGAATTAGGCACCACATTAGTTAGTGATAAGAAGACAAACTGGTGAGTAATAGCAATCCATGTATTGGTACACATCACAACTAGGAGCACGTGAACTTGTGAGTCTATCCATACGAAAGAATATAACAAAAGAAGGAGATAAGAGTGATTTTGAAAATTTTCCCTCCCCATCCTTGTGATCATTGTAAGTTGATTAGACTCACACAAAAAGCACAAAAGAGAAAAGTAGTGCAATACGACACCATCTTTAGAGGACAAAGTTAGGATTAAAAAATATGAGAATTCAATTCAGAATTGATTTCATTGAAAACTTGAAAATTGATGAAGAAGTTCACTCAAATGCACATGGAGTTGATGAATATGGTTTCAGCCAAGCCTCATGTTGCAAACAAAGGGAAGTGTGGTGAGGAAGATAGATTCTAGATGATTCTCCATCATTATACACAATTTTGAATTATTTAGAAGAGTTTGAGCATTTGGTCAAATTCATGGTGGTGGCAATTCTAAGAAGCTTATCCAAGAAATTACAACATTTAGTTATATGGCACTTTTCTTGTTGAGGATTTCTGCAATCTTTAAATGGAGAGAAGCTATACAAAAAGTGTGCAAGGTACATGAAATCATACAAGGAAGCTTGAGATTAGAAAAAAAAGAGTATAGATGAAGGCCTTATTGGCAAAAAGCAAAAATGGAGAACTATAGAAGATAAACCAAAATCACATCTATCCTCACTTTGATAGGATGGATTCAATGTTTGGTGCTTGTGCAAATATAACTCCTTTTGACACTAGTAAGTAGTGAGATAGGTGACAAGGTTGATATATTGGGACTATGTGTTGGAGAAGAGGTTCATGGGGGACTATGTGTAAGAGAAGAGGTTCATGGGGTTGGAGTTGGGGTTGGAGATGAGTGTTATGCCTTTGAAGATGGTGGATAGGATGTTGTGCATATACACATTGCTACACAACATACATCATTGTCAACATCATACACTATAGAAGCACAACTCACACATAATTCTTACATGAACTTTAAAGTGCCACAATAATCAGATCATTTGCAACTCAAATTAACTCAAATCAGATCACTACTTGATCTGATTCTCAACAACTTGCCAACAACATGGCACTAATTACAGTCAAGCCACACCCGCTCTAGCTAAGAGACTCCATGTGACGCTCGTCGGCTTTCTATCCACTCTAGCCAAGAACTGAAAGGCTCAACAACAAAGAAGTGAGCTCTTTGGAGCTGCACTCCCAAGCTATTCTCTTGATTTTGACCTAGGTCTCACCACAATGGTCCCATTGATAGCACACCCAATGGTGCGGATGGTGCAAGTGATGGTGGGCCCCACCATGAAGTCAATACCCCAAACACAAAATTTGACTGTCAGAAAGTAGTCTATGAGTAATTGCCAAAATGCCTCTAACTACTATCATAGGAACTCCAATGTCCGCGCGATCTAGATGCGACACTACAAATGGTGAGACAATTGTTGTGCTTATATACATTGCTATACAACATACATTGCTATCAACATCATGCACTATAGAAGCACAACTCACACATAAGTCATACATGAACTCTAAAGTGCCACAATTGCCCCTAGTTGGCGGTTAGGTCCCTCTAACTCTAGATAGCCATCTACTCCAAGTATATGGTGTACCCTATGATGGGCAAAGATCAAGAGGCCGAGTGCTATGGGGCCCCATTGTTTGTTGCATGTTTGCAATCTATACCATATAACGGATGAACTAGCTACAAGTCAAATACATCTAGGACATAACCACTACCTTGAGGAACCATCATGAGGGGAGGAGTCATACATGCCATATGCCATCCTCTCAAATAGCTATTACACACTAACATAGTAACAACTCCACTGGAAGAGCCGCAATAACATACACCTCAAGCCTGCCCATACAAGTGCCAAGCTTGGGTCCATAGTACCATCAATGTTTTAGAGGTGGCATGGCGCACAATTGCACACATAATCCTTCCAAACAACTCCATCACGTCCTTCCAACACAAGGACTCCAGATAGCAAAACTCACGTATTCTCAAGATAATGTAGCTTGTAGAAATATCAAGTGTTGTTGGTGCTATTTGTTGTAGATATACATAGTCTCTTGGATGAAATTGATGGATCAAGGGTCTATAACCTCCTCCTCAAATTGTAGCATAGCGTAAGGTATCTCTATGCTAAGCAATTGCTAAGTTCTCAAAGGCCATCGACATCACTCTCCAAAAGATCTTTGCTCGTTGAGAACATGTGCTCATCCATACATCAAGATCATCCAAGTCCAAAACTACAGTAGCATCTTGATGAATGGTTGCAAGTAAATCTGGATCTTGTCCATAGAGTAGAAAGTAAGGAGAGAAGGATGCTAAGGGGGCTTGCCGGTTGAACCGATAGCCCATGGCCAACCAAGGTAACTGGAAATCCCAAGTGGCCTCTCTACAAACCATACTTTTGCAATCTTCTCTTCACTGTCTAAGCCACTCTCTTTGCTAAGCCATCTACCTTAGGGTGATCTTAGGAGGTAGTACAACGATCAATCAAAGCCTTGTCACACAAGACCTCAAACTCTCCCAAGATTTGTACCTTGATCAGTCAAAACCTCAATTGGTGCACCAAAATGACTAAGAACCCAATCTAAGAATGAATAAGCCGTCCCTTCACTGGACTTGTTAGGAAATGCCACCATCTCAATCCACTTTGAGAAGTGCTCCACCATCACCAAAACATATTGATGATGTCTCACAATCAACAATAAAGGTCCAACAAAGTCCAAACTCCAATAGTAACTCAATCCCATGATAGGTGATGGGTGCAACTATGGCATAGGAGCATTAAATGATGCTCTAACTTGGTCACAAACCACACATCTAGCAACAAACTGCTCTACATTAGTCTACATACCGCGCCACCAATAATGACTATGGAGTAAGCTATATGTATGCTTGACTCCAAAATGTCTAAGCTCCTCATGAGCATGACAAACCAATTGTAATCTTTGAGATAGAAGTGGTACTACTCTCACTCTACCATCCGCTCATACACGCAAAAGGTGTCTGCCCTCCAATCTGACCATTTGGCTTGTTGAAGAACATGGTCTCTCTCCTTGGCCCCAATTGTCCCACCCAAAATGCCAATGTAAAGATAGTTCATCACTAAGACATCATCATGAATATATCACTGAATTGTACCAATATCTTCTCTCTTTGGATCTGTGACCTCAATACTCCTCTTGTATGCGCCAAGAGGATACCACCAAAGTTTCCAAAAATATATAAAGAAGGTAGATGCATGCTAACCTAACATCATCTCCTCATTTATCTCACCATGCCAATTTGCTCCAATCTGATCCTTTTGGTTGGGACATGGGTTTCTACTCAACCCATCTGCATCACGGTTCACCACTCCATGTTTATGTACAACCATGAAATCATACTCTTGTAAAATCAAAGCCTATCATGCAAGCTTCCTTGAAAGCTTGTCGAACTCCATCAACCACTTCAATGGTTGATGATAGTAAAATACCAAATAGGTAACAAATACACAAAGTAAAATAGAGTACCAAATAGGTAACATAAAAAATGTGCTATGGCTCAAACTGCTACCAAGCACTCTCCCTCATATGAACTATACTTTGCCTCTGCTGAATTGTTGGAGTGACTAGCATAGGCCACTGCAAACTCTTTCCCCTCATCATCATGCTGGGTGAGCATTGCTCCAAGCCCCAACATACTCCAATCAGTGTGAACCTAAAATGGTCATCCTCTGATCGGTCTCCTCAAAAAAGGAACAGATGTCAACCTCTCCTTGAGTTCTACAAAAGCTCTCTCCTGCTCATCTCCCCAACATCACTCTTGTGTAAGCTTGGCTAGCTTTGTCAATGCCTTGGCAATGGCACTAAATCCTCTAACATAATTGTGATAGAAGTTTGCCAACCCAAGGAATGCTCACACTCTGCTAACATCCGTAGGTCAAGGAATACATGCAATAGCCTCTACCTTGGTATGCTAAACACCAAGTCCTCTGGGGTAGATAGTGTGACCCAAATACTCAACTTGCTCGTGGAAGAACCTACACTTCCCAAGATGTAATTTGAGTCTATGAGATCTCAACCTCTCAAACACCTCCAACAATTGTCTCTCATGCTCCTCCACAATAGTGCTATAGACCAAAATGTCATCAATATAGCACTGAGAAAATCCAATCCAGCTAGGATCCTATCCACGACCCTTTGGAACTTAGAAGGAACGTTCTTTAACCCAAATGGTAAGAACCTCCACTTATATAACACATTCTTGCCGTGGGGATCAATAGCCCAAAATGCTATCTTGGACTTATCCGCCTCCTTGATTGGTAACTGATGATATCTTGCTCAAAGATCCAAAGTATTGAAGACTTTTGCATGCCTAATTGCATCAAAAATCTTCTTCGGTGTAGGCATGTCATACCAATCAACACTAATCTGTTGGTTGATAGGATGGTAATCTCCACACATTGCCTATCTATGTAGTTGTGATGCATATCCTTCTTGGCTAGCATCATTATAGCTGATGCATACTCTCTATGTGAAATCTACACCAAATCAACCTCAAAAAGGTCACTACTCCGGCTTTGAATCAATGTTCTCTTCATATCACTATATTGATAAGGACGTCAAAAAATTGGTGTATTGCTAGTCAGCTCAATCCAAATACCAACTCCGTTTAGAGCACCCAAATCCTTCATATTGAAGGCAAAACAACTTGTGTAGCTCTTTAAGAACCTCTAGACTCTCTATCTTTCCTCTATTGTAAGCTTGGGTCCAAGATCTGTCTCCCAAGTATCCTCTATAACTATAGTAGGAGTGGAAGACGTGATGACTAGTTGCTACACTGACCCCTTGGGAGCAATAATGTCATACTACCAACCACTAGAGGTCCCAACCTTAGTGTGAAAAATCCCTTTGATCTAATTGCAAGCTCCTCTAGTTACATCCCAAGTAGACTCTGTCCACTCGGTCCATAACTCCCAACATGTGCTTGAATCATCTTGATAGGCATAGGGCTCACAAGTGTCCAAGTAGTGATGCCTATCAAGCACATCCTATGATACTCTACCAAGCCAAGGCTCACAATCTAGGTCAAATAGTTTAGGTCCATAGCTTGACCTAACATCTGACACTTAGATGCCTCTTAACACTGCTAGAATAGCGGTAATACCGATGCAAAAACCCATGGCCCTCTCTCTCTTATCGGTGTTGGGCTCCACCAATTGTTGTAACTGTGAGTCCCAAACAAGTCCATGTCCTCCCTCTTGAAAAGCATGAGAGCATGGGAAACTCATAAGTGTGGGCAAAGCGTCTCTGGGCTGTCCAACTAGGTTCACTATTGCCATAGGTGACCTATCAACCACTACCACCATCTGATGCTGATGCCCAACATCCAAGATGGCATTAACAAGGATGTGGTCTAGTTGTTGAATCCCATCATATGCATGCTGTAGAACCTCTTTGTGTAAGAGGTTCGTCCACCAAAGACAAAGATGATGAGCTCGTGATCCCACTTTGGCTGCATATAACAATACAGTAGGTCATATCCAAGAATGGACCTAATGTATACTTGCCACCACTATGGTGCAAGAATCACCCATCAAAGGAACGTTCTCTAAAAGGTAAGTTGGAGAAATAGATTGATAGACCTAGATGTCATAGTATCCATAACATCTCCCAAAACACACCAAAATGGGGATCCTGAAGACCCAAACCTTGGCCAACACGTGTATGTCTCTAATATAGCCATGTAGAAATCACCAACTGAACATGCTCATGTCTCTCCAAATCATGTGCTCTCAGTAAGGAAATGTCTATTGGTAGGACCTTCTGGTAACCCTTGACTGCTGAGATTGGTAATAACTTAGGATATTGGTAGGCCAAGTGTGCCACATGATGTAGAGAGACTCGCCTAACAGTCTTATCTCTCTCCACATACAAGTACCTCTGTATTGTGAGCTGGCATCTCTCACTCAGGATGAACCTCTAATGGCTATTATGGTAACGCACCATGGACTAAGAAGGCAAGGAATCCCAACTCCATCATACTCTTCCAAAGCTAACACTCCAAGACTTGAGACATTGGTCACTAGAGAACTCAATGAGATAGAGATAGTTGCAAATGAAAGGATGATGAGTACTTCCTCACCCCTTGTTTATATACTTGTGAAATAGTTACATACCAAAGTTACTAATTACCATAGTTACTCAAGTTACTAGACTAAAAGTCAAGTAAAGTCAAAAAGTAGAAAGGAATATCCATTCACATGGGCATATTCTCCTAAGCATATGGTCTTATCTTGACCCAACCACTAAGTCAAGGATTCCTTCACATTGGCTATCCTTGGACTAAAGAAGAATCCAAAACAAAAAGGCTTGCAGGCCCAAGAGTTCTCAACTCTTTCCTCAAAGCCAAACACCTAGGAATAATACCAAGTCAACACACTAAAATCCAAAATAGTGGTGCTCATCTTTTCCACTTCCTCTAAAGTAAGGTCCCTTCTATCTTAGCTATGACTAACTCTAGCTAACCATGAATAATATAGAATCATCCTTTATCTCTATATAAATAATATCTCTTAAGTACTTGTAATACCAAGCTAAATATCACAATACCACACACATGCATAAATGGGTGTTACATTTACCCCTGGACTAAGTTTTCACTATGTCCTCAAAGTGAAGATCTCTCTACCTTCTATGGTACATCTTCAACTTATCATGGTTAATCCTATCAAAGTGTCTTCCTCTCAACTCCTTGAGATCATAGGTGTAATTGCCCCACACCTTCTCCACTATGAAAGGTCCAAAGTACTTAGGCAAAAACTTCTTTTGCACTCTCTTGAATCGAATGGAATCAAACAACATTACCCAATCACCTTCTATAAAGGCTCCACCTTCTTCTTGCCTTGCCTCTTGTCATAGCTCTCCTTTTGTTTCCTTTGGGCTTGCTCCACTCGAACCATAGCAACTGAAGAGGCAAGAGCCATAGCAACGGCTCTTGCCTCTTCCAACTCCATGAGTTGATCCTTCCTTGACTTCTCTGCATCACCTCCTTGTGCTTTCTTCAATCTCCTATGAATGCTTTGGAAGGTAACAAGATCAAAGTGAATAGGTAAGGTAGATTCAATACCATATACCAATTGAAATGGAGAATATCCGGTGGAAGTCTTCATGGTTATCCTATACTCTCACAAAACTGCATGAATCCTCTTGTCCCAATGATGTTTAGCCCCCTCCATTTCTACATCTTTGGCCAACATCATGCACAAGGTCTGATTGGTTCTCTCTACCAAGCCATTGGAATTTGGCTTATAGGATGTAGTTACTCTATGTGTGATAGAGAAATGTCATAGCATGGCTATAGTAATGCTTCCTATAAACTCTCCTCCTTTATTAGAAACCAACTCTAAGAATAAAGGCATTCAAACCTAATGATAAGGCGTTCATAAAGAAATCTACCCACTTCATCTTCATTTTTGTCCCTCAATGGTCTAGCCTCAACCCACTTGGTAAGGTAATCAATAACTACCACAATGTACCGATTGTTCCTTGGGGTTCTATTGCGAGGACCTACAAAATCAATTCCCCACTTCTCAAAAGGTCCTAGCAATGGAATTGATCTAAGTGGTAGAGTAGATGTAGACTTTCTAGCAAAAGCTTGATAAACATGACAAGTCTTGCAATAATCAAGACAATCCTTGAAAATCCCTCTCCAATGGTAACTTGAAAGCAGTCACCTTTCCTGCAAAGTGTCCTCCACATACTAAACCTTCATGAAACTCCTTTATGAGTAGGATAGACTCTTCCTTACCCACTGCTCTTTGAAGTAGACCATCTGCTCCTTGGTGAAAAAGAATATCCTCCACCATTGTGTAAGGTCTAGATCTTACTACAAGGGCCTTCCTCTCCCTAGCATGCATCCCTTCTGGATAGTTACCTCTTGTCACAAAATCCACAATCTCCTTGTACTCCATTGAAACCTCTTGAGTGACTAAGATTGTCATGAGCTCCTCATCCAGGAAGGAATCATCCACTGGCTCATCTCCATCATGATCATAGGCTCTAGATAACAAATCAACATTTGCATGTTTCTTTCCTGGCCTATCTTCAATGGTGTAGTCATACTCAGATAAGAGTATCATCCACCTTGCTAGTCTTTCTTCAACATTAGGCTTGTTGAAGATGTACTTCAAAGCCTTGTGATCCGTGACAATGGTGGCTTTCCCTCCAATCAAGTAGTGTCTAAACTTCTTGAGACCAAAGATCATTGCCAACCCTTCTCTCTCCATGACAGAGTAGTTCTTCTCTGCTGAAACCATCTACTTACTAGCATAAGCTATTGGATGATCATGCACATCTTGGTCTAATTGACTAAGAGTGCATCCTAAAGCTACATTAGAAGCATCAGTGTAGAGGATGAAAGGATTACTCCAATCAAGTTTAGCAAGAATTGAAGCTACAACACGGGATTGCTTGAGCTCCTCAAAAGCTTTGAGAGCCTTCTTGTCCTCCAAAATCACCATGTAATCTACACTCTTCTTCATATAGATGATCAATGCATAAGCCTTGTTGGAAAATGAGAAGATGAACCTCCTATAGTATCCAACCATTCCCAAGAATTGTCGTAACTTTGTCAAGCTTGAAGGGAATGGAAGGTCTGAGATTTTCATCACCTTCTCAGGATCAATTACTATTCCATCCTTGGAGATGATGTACCCCAAAAGTAGACCTTCTTCACATCCAAAAATGCACTTCTCTGGGTTGAGTGATGCATTTGGCTCATCCAAGCATTGCAAGACCTTGATTAGGTGCTCAAAGTGCTCCTCCTTGCTCCCATAGACACAAAAGTTATCAATGAAGTCTCTCACAAATTTCCCAATGAAAGGTTCAAATACCTTGTTCATGAACCATTGGAAAGTGGCTGGAGCATTGCAAAGCCCAAAAGGCATGACCTTGCAAGCGTAAGTTCCCCAAGGTGTGGTGAATGTGGTGAGTTGTTGATGCTCTGGTGCAATCTTGATTTGGTTATGCCCACTATAACCATCTCCAAAATTGTACCTCTCATGACCTGCAACCTCCTCCAAGATCTCATCAATGAATGGCAATGGGTAGTAGTCTTTCTTGGTAACAACATTGAGCTTCTTGTAATCCACACATACCCAAAGCTTACCATTCTTTTTCTTCACAATGACAATTGAAGACACCCATTCTGAATTCTCTACCTCAAAGATAAATCTAGCCTCCTTGAGCTTATCAATCTCCTCCTTCACAACCAAAGATATTGGTGGGCTAATGTGACGTTGTTTTTGGCGGATTGGTCTTGCATGTGACTCCACCTCTATCTTGTGCTCCTCCAAGGTGACTTCCTTCATATCTTTGTAACTAAAAGCAAAAACATGGATGAACTTGCAGAAAATCTCCTCAAATCTCACCTTCTCCTCCTTGGTAACATTTGGGCCATACTTGAGGGTAGCTAACCTTCTCTCTACCTCCTCAAGTGTCAATGGTGATTTATCTGGGTCCTTCAAAACCTCTGGCTTACATGCAAAATCCATAGCACACAAAGGATACACATCTGAATCAGATTCAGATTCATCCTCCTCCGTGGAAGTCTCCTCTTCCATGCTTGTGTCCATACCTGAAGCTCCTTCTTCAGAATCTGATTCTCAATAATCAGAAGATGGTGTATCTAAATATGAAGTGTTGGTGGTGTTAGTCACAAGAATTGTGACTCTATGGTTTGATGGCCCAATCCTCAAGTACCTTTTGTGCCGTCGATCAGTTGTGTGTGCTGCTCTCAACCATGGCCTCTCAAGAAGTAAGTCATAGCTTGAATCCTTCAAGACTTGAAATCATGAGATTTTGAACTCTCATAACTGAAACTACCACTTTATCCATCACCCTTATTGGTTGAACTTGTTGCTTGTTTGCCATGCTCACCACAAATGTTGAAGGTCTTGAGGGTATCATACCCAACTTCTTCATCAACCTTTTTGACATGGCATTCACTGCTGATCCTCCATCAACCAATGCATCCTTGATGTTGTGACCATTCACTCTCACATCAATCTTGGAGGCATATTCACAAGCCTCCCATGGTACTGGCTTGGCATCCATCACCCCCATTGATATTGGAGCTTTTGCCTTCTTCTTCCTCTTGCTCCTTGTAGAACTCAAACCACCTTTAAGCTCTTTTCTCAAAGTAGGGTTCAAAGCAATCAATTGGCCCACTATGATGTTAGCCTTGTGGCTACCAACATCCTCCAACACATTGTAGTTCTATTGTTGCTTTGAAATCAAGAAATCTGTTAATGGTGTTGAGGTGCTAGTGCTCCTAGTAGACATAGGAATATCCTTGGTTGGAGTAAATCCTTGAGAAGAATGAACATCCTCTACAAAACAAGCTCTTGTGCCAAAAGCTCCAAATTAAGACCCTTGGAGTTTGAGCACTCTCCCTTCTCATACTTGCTCTCAACCACATCTATAGATACTATCCCCTTACCTTTGTTGGGATTAGGAGCCACTTGGGTTTCACTATCTCCCTCTTTCCCTCTATTTGTAAGTGGAATTTGGGCAATTCCTTTGGATATGGCCTCTTCCTCCACAACCAAAACAATTTCTATCATTTAGATTGTTTGCTGGTTAGCCTTCTCTATATGGATAGTTTCCATAACTCCTAGGGCCTCTCCCTACATTCTGATCCACCTCTCTCTTCTCCCATAGTTGCACCACATTGATCTTGAGATCCACAAGTTGTTATGTGATGGTTTGAAGTGGATCCTTTGGTAGAGATGCAAGAATTGGAGCAACTACTACTTGTGGTGCAACCCTTGCCACCAAAGTATCAGAAGTTCCACCATACTTGTAGCCTTGAGGAGGATGCATTACCTCCTTAACCACCAAATCACTCTCATCTCCTTCCAAACTCTCCTCCATACGAATTGCGATCTTGATAGCTTCAACCTTGGAAGAAGGTTTCTCATATCTCACCTTGCTTCTAATTTATGGTCTCAACCCTCCCACAAAATTCTTGGTGAGCATGGCCCCTATGCTAATCATTGTAGTCTCCACATCATCCCCACCCTTCTCAACACTATGCAAAATCTGGACTCTAACTTTTCCACTCTTTCCACATAGACTCTCACTTTCTCTCCATCTCCTTGTTTGAGAAAGATAACCTCACTCATCAATCTCTCATAACTCTCATATGGAAGAAAGTTCTCAATGAGTGCTGAAGTCAAAGTCTTCCAAGACTCTTCTTCCCCATCTCTCTTCTCTCTCTTTTTGTATTTTGACTCATACCATGTAAGTGCTGCATCTTCAAAGAAATCTGGTAATAATGAGGCCCACTCATTCTTCCTCCTCTCATTTTTTCCTATGCAAGCTCTCTTGAAGTCTCTCACAAAGGTCTCTACATCTTCTCCACCCTTGCCAAAGAAAATTGGAAGTTTCCCCATCTTAACTCCTCATTATCTTTCTTTTCTCTCAATTTTTTTTTTCTTTTCTCTCACTCTATTACCAATAGTGTATATACATGACTAACACCATCTGAAAATAATCCACTCTAGAGAACAAAAAAGGTTCAAGTTGCTCCAAGATTTCTATAGCAACATCAAATCCTAGAGTGCATATTAATCTAACTCTCATGGATAGTTTATCCATAAGTTGAAAGATTATCTCCATCACTAATCTTGAGAACTAGTTGATGAAGGTGGTAGTATTTCTATAGCTGTACTAAGACTCTCTCCAAGATCCTTCACCAAAGTCTCCAAAAGTGCTTTTACTCCACTACACTCATGTCCTTTTGAAAGTCCTTCCATTCCATAAACCTCACACAACTCCTTGGTCTTAGATCTTCTCCCTCCTAATCTTGGTGAAGAAGGTCCAACATGCAAACCCAAGTCAAGTAAGCCTCTCCTTTCTTTCAATCTCTTGCTCTCAAACATCAATGTACATGAACTTGCCTTATGTCCCTTCTCTCTACATAGAAAGCACTTAGACTCACTTGTTCCTCCAAGTGGTGTAGGTTTTTGGATCCTCTCAACACTCTCTTCAAATTCTATTGTAAACTCTTTTTTCCTCAAATCCACCCCTAAAATCACCTCAAACCCTTTGGGAACCTTGTATAGTCTCAGTTTCCACTCTTGATGACACTCCATGTTCCCAAGATGAATATAAACACTCAAACATACTTTTTGTTGCTCTCAAACTCCTCATGCATGAGATCTCCACTCTGTAGAATTGACACTTCCTCACAATTTCACTCAGATCTCTCAACTAGTATGTGATAGTCCTCTGAAATTCTACACATGTGATCAAAACTCCAAGGTGTCCCTCCCCACAAAATTTCAAATATTTTCATTAAGCCATTTGGCCTAGACATCTTTCTATTCAGCACACATATTTCAGATTTTGTCTGAAAACCACCCCCTTCATTTCAAAAACTTATAACTCTCTGCGCAAGAATGATTTCTCTCTAATTTTTGTGGCAGCAAGTAGGATACAATGAAATTGTATCCTACTTGCTTGGAAAGTTTCTTGGAAATTTTAAGGACAATTCACTAAAAATTGAAGAAATGGCAGACTCTATATAATTTTCTAGAGAGCATGCAGTTGTAGGAGCAGTTTACCCTATCAATTTTCAAAAATTCTAACCCAATGTGCATAGTAGTTCTCACAATAATTTCAAGTGTGCTAACTTAAAGATAACCCAAGCTATTATATGTAAAACTTTCAAGTCCAAATCTCAAACTTGAGATTTTGCCCAAAATCACCTTAATCCCAAAAATCTGCAATCCACCTCACACAATCTCTCCAAATCTTCTCATGTGTACAAGATGTACAAAATCACCTCAAATACATCATAATGAACTACATGGTATACAAATGGATCTGGGTTCTCTAACATAAGTTCAGCACTCTACTCTCCTAATGTTCTCTCCAAGTGAGCTCTCATAGCCTCCTTCTATCTAATGTAGAATTGAACGTGGAACATTATCTTGCCTTCTAGAGAGGTCCCGACAACGAAACCAAAAATATGAGCCGGCCTATCTCTCACTCAGGATGAACCTCTGATGGCTATTATGGTAGCAAACCATGGACTAAGAAGGCAAGGAACCCCAACTCCATCATACTCCTCCAAGCCTAACACTCCAAGACTCAAGACATTGCTCACTAGAGAACTCAATGAGATAGAGATAGTTGCAAATGAAAGGATGATGAGTAATTCCTCACCCCTTGTTTATATACTTGTGAAATAGTTACGCACCAAAGTTACTAATTGCTAGAGTAACTCAAGTTACTAGGCTAAAAGTCAAGTAAAGTCAAAAAGTAGAAAGGAATATCCATTCACATGGGTATATTCCACTAGAATGTGATCTTATCTTGACCCAACCACTAAGTCAAGGATTCCTTCACATGGGTTATCCTTGGACTAAAGAAGAATCCAAAACAAAAAGGCTTGCGGGCCCAAGAGTTCTCAACTCTTTCCTCAAAGCCAAACACCTAAGAATAATACCAAGTCAATACACTAAAATCTAAAATAGTGGTGCTCATCTTTTCTACTTCCTCTAAAGTAAGGTCCGTTCTATCTTAGCTATGACTAACTTTAGCTAACCATGAATAATATAGAACCATCCTTTATCTCTATATAAATAATATATCTCAAGTACTTGTAATACCAAGCTAAATATCACAATACCACACACATACACAAATGGGTGTTATAGATCTTCCTACCTTCCAAAGCATTCATAGGAGATTGAAGAAAGTACAAGGAGGTGATGCAAAGAAGTCAAGGAAGGAACAACTCATGGAGTTGGAAGAGGCAAGAACAGTTACTATGGTTCAAGTGGAGCAAGCCCAAAGGAAACAAAAGGAGAGCTATGACAAGAGGCAAGGCAAGAAGAAGGTGGGGCTTTTCAAAGAAGGTGATTGGGTAATGTTGTTTGATTCTATTCGATTCAAGAGAGTGCAAAAAAAGTTTTTGCCTAAATACTTTGGACCTTTCATAGTGAAGAAGGTGTGGGACAATTACACCTATGATCTCAAGGAGTTGGGAGGAAGACACTGTGATAGGATTAACCATGATAAATTGAAGATATATCATAGAAGGTAGAGAGACCTTCACTTTGAGGACAAAGTGAAAATGTAGTCCAGGGGTAAATGTAACACCCATTTGTGCATGTGTGTGGTATTGTGATATTTAGCTTGGTATTACAAGTACTTGAGAGATATTATTTATATAGAGATAAAGGATGGTTCTTCTAACAATATGGAGTTTAGCGATGAAGTTAGTTGGGCTCACGAAATAGCACATAAGACAAATTAGCCTAGAATATTCCGGAAGTATCTAGAAAGCTTCTTAGGAAGCTTCCCGATTAGCTTAGCTTGCATCTTAAGTAAGTAGCTTCTAGAAAGAAGCTTCTAGAAGCTTCCTACTAGCTTTGCTTGCACGCCAAGTAGGTGGCTTCTAGAAGGAAGCTTCTTGAGAAGCTTCCTAGTTAACTTAGCTTGCACTCTAAGAAAGCGGTTCGAGGAAGCTTCTTGAGAAGCTTCCCAAGGGCCTTGTATGCTACCTATAAATACCAAAGCCAAAGCTCATGCTAGGCATTCGGAGTTTTCCCTCATTCAAGTGTCCCAATGTGAGTTTCCATTCTCCTATTTCTCTCCTCAGATTTGGTCTAATACATTGGTATTAGAGCAGGAATGGGATGGATGGAATTTATGGACCACCAAATCCATTTCCACCAAACCATTGGGACTTTCATGTCCAGATATTACCAAAGCATCATTTCACACAATTCATCACCTCACGCTTTGGGCATGATTTTCTACATATGATCATTGTGTCAAAGGAATCCTTGATACTTCCAGTTGTAACTTATGGAGAACGGTGGACGTGTTGTATCTATGTGTTAATCAACTAGATAAATTGAGTGTAGTGGAATAGAGTAGTAGCAATGGCGGTAATACCGGATGTTATCTTTACAATGCAACAACAAATTGGGCATCTTACTCGATTGTTGGATGAACGAGACCAGCAACGACAAGAACAAATAGACAGAGCGCCAGTTCAAGATGGAGAAGATTGCATTCGATTTCCAAAATCCAAGGTGTTTGAAGGCAAGAATCTTCCAAGCACAATGGAGAATTTTGTGTTTGATAGCGAACATTACTTTGAAGCCACCAATCTTCAAGACGAGCAGAAACAAATTCTCTTGGCTTCTAGCCAATTGGATGGCGTGGCAAAACTTTGGTGGCAATTTCAAGTAGAAAGAGCTGAACAACAAATTGTTACACTGATTTTGACATGGGCAGAATTCAAAGATGCAATACTTGGTCGATTTCAAACGATAAATGCCACCCGAGCCGCACGAGATAAATTGGCGGAGTTGAGGCAGATTGGCTCAATGAGAAGCTACATCACACAATTTCAGAACATCATCATGCAAATTCCAGATATCCAAGAAGGTGAAGTTCAGGATCGATTTGTGCGAGGATTGAAGTCACGAACCAAATTGGAGATGACCATGCGGGAGCCACAAAATGTAGAAGAAGCTATGCAATTGGCTAAGCATTTTGATTCCTTGGTTGCAACAAATTGGTCTCGACCTCAACTTGCACAAAGCCTACCAGTACACTACGCACGAGTGGAAGAACCGGTACCAATGGAGATTGATGCTATCCAACAAATACCACTTGGCATAGTAGATAGAGAAAGATTACGACAAAATGGAGGTTGCTTTTATTGTCACCAAGTTGGATATCACATTGCTGAATGTCCACTTAGGAATGGGCGACCTCGACAAGTTGCCCAGATGGAGTTTGTGGAAAAGAATGATCAGGGAAACAAAAAATCCCAATATGAGATTTTGAGCCGCCTACTGGGAGCTTGATTAGTTCCAATGGGATTGAAGGCTCAACCTATGCAAGTTTGGTTCACTTGCAAGGTACGATATCTAATCGGGGTTGTAGGATTTTGGTTGATTTTGGAAGTTTAGAGAATTGCATGTCTATGCAAGTAGCAAAGGAATTGGGTATTCCTATCAAGCCAATGATTGGAAGTAGTTTGATGATGGCGGATGGTAGAAAAGGTTTTGCATTCCGCATCTCGCATCCTGTTACCTTCAAGATTGGGAAGGAGAATTTGGGGTGTATGAGGTTTGTAGTGGCACCTCTACACTATGATATCATTCTGGGTCTACCTTGGCTTGAACGTCATAAGGTTCAATTCGATTGGACCCGACGTCAAATTCAAGTACAACACCAAGGTAAGAATTTCCGATTAGGTTGTCTGGCACCTCTGAGTAAGACACTTAAGAATAGTCAGTCCCAAGATGGGAAGTTTGTTGAGAAGGTAGCCATAGAGCAAATCTAGAAGGGAGATGAGTCCCAAGATGGGAAGTTTGCCAAGAAGGCAACCATGGAGCAAGCTTGGAAGAGAGATGAGTCCCTAGAAAGGAAGTTTGTTAATGAAGCAGCCATAGAGCAAGCTTTGAAGGAAGATAAGTCTGTATTTGCGGTGTGGATCAAGCCGATTGCACAAGAACAATTTGAGGAGGGCCAAGTGCCACATCAAGCAACGGTAGATCGGATAGTTCAAGAGTTTGCAGATGTGTTTCCGGATGATCTGCCAAAGGGATTACCCTTTGATTGAGGTATGCCCTTCAAGATCAAGTTATTGCCAGGGAGTACTCCAGTGAGTAGACCAATCTATCGGCTCTCACCAAAGGAGTTAGAGGAGTTGCGAATAACACTTACAAAGTTGTTGGAGAAGGATTTCATACGACATTGTACCTCTCCGTGGGAAACACCGGTACTATTTGTTCCAAAGAAGGATGGAGGACTTTGTTTTTGTATTGATTACCGTGGGCTCAATAAGCAAACCGTGAAGAATGCATATCCCTTGCCTTGGATCAATGACTTGCTTGATCAATTAAGTGGAGCACGCTACTTTTTCAAGCTAGATCTTTGTAGCGGCTATTGGCAAATTCCTATTGAAGGAGAGGACATGCAAAAGATTGCCTTTCGCACAAGGTATGGACATTTTGAGTGGAGAGTTCTACCTTTTGGACTCACTAATGCTCCAGCGGTCTTCATGGATCAGATGCATTGGGTGTTGGAGGGACTATTGGATCAGTCCGTGGTAGTGTTCTTAGATGATATCTTAATCTATAGTAGGACAGAGGCAGAACACAAGAATCATGTGCGAGAAGTCCTAAGATGACTATGACAGTGGAAATTTTACTGCAAGAAGTCAAAGTGTGCTTTTTGGCAGAAGGAGGTTACCTTCTTGGGTCATAAGATCTCATCACAGGGGATTGAGATGGAAGAAGAGAAGATCAAGGCCATTACTGATTGGCCTACCCTGAAGGATGCTACCAAAGTATGAGCATTCAATGGATTGGCCAGTTTTTATCGGCGGTTCATCCACTATTATGCTCACGTGGCTGCACCATTGATTGACCTCTTGGGAAAGAACTCGAGCTTCCAATGGACCACCAAGTATGAAGAAACATTCCAGAAGTTAAAGCATATGGTGTCTTTAAGACCCATTCTTCAACCATATGATCCTCAACTACCTTGTGTGGTTGATTTTGATGCTTCTAACTTTGCAATTGGAGCTGTGTTGCAACAAGAATTTCCAGATGGACTACATCCTATTGCCTTTGTGTCTCGCCGACTAAATAGAGCTGAAAGAAATTACTCTACTTGAGATCGGGAACAACTTGCAATGGTATATGCCACCAAGGTATGGAGGCATTATCTCTTGGGGAAACAAGTGATCATGCAAACTGATCACAAGCCATTGTTGCAGACCTTACACTTAGAGCACATGAAGAGTCGACATCATTGATGGGAAGAGCAACTCCAATTGTTTGACATCAAACTTGAGTACAAACCAGGTCGGTTCCATGTCATCCCTGATGCTCTATCACGACGACCTGATTTGAAGTCTCTTCCTCTCATCGCGGTAGCAATTACAATGGTGTCAATTGATCCCAAGATTCAGAACGAGTTTCGGTTAGCTCTACGTCAAGATCCCTTCTTCCAAATG
The DNA here is from genome assembly GCA_948567375.1 of Lunularia cruciata. Taxonomy (NCBI): domain Eukaryota; kingdom Viridiplantae; phylum Streptophyta; class Marchantiopsida; order Lunulariales; family Lunulariaceae; genus Lunularia; species Lunularia cruciata. Next base: position 50,395,192 of record OX419759.1, read on the forward strand.
GTACATGGTCGGTTAACAACAGGTGACAAGGAGTACAACACATTCTCCTTCAAGGAATGCCTTCTATTCCATGCGGACCGGATCTATGTTCCAGCCAAAGGTGATCTTCAACTTGTGCGCCTTCAAGAAGCCCATGATTTACCCATCGCTGGTCACATGGGTGTAGACAAGACCTTGGGTACCCTCCAACGTCAATGGTGGTGGCCCAACATGACACGGGATGTTCGAGAATTTGTTCGATCGTGTGAGAGCTACCAACGTAACAAGGCCAACAACCAGAAGCCGGGTGGACTTCTTCAACCGCTTGCCGTTCCATCTGCTCGTTAGGAGCATATGAGCTTGGATCTCATCACATCCTTACCAAAGACAAAACAAGGACACACCGCCATTGTGGTGTTTGTGGATAAGCTTAGTAAGCAAATCCACTTGGCACCAACCTGTGATACCGTGGATGCTCCAACCTTAGCGCAAATCTACTTTGACAATATCTTCAAGCATAATGGAATGCCACGCGTACTCATCTCCGACCGTGATCCTTGCTTTACCGGGAAGTTTTGGCAAGCACTCTTTCAGATACTTGGCACCAAGCTTGCTTTGTCCACGGCCTATCATCCTCAAACTGATAGACAAACTAAACGTGCAAATTGCACATTGGAGGATATGTTACGTGCCTTTGTCAATGTCTACCATACCAATTGGGATGAATGTCTTGCCGCTGCCGAATTTGCCAACAACAATTCCAAACAGGCAAGCACCGGATTCTCTCCTTTCTTTCTCAATTTTGGCCAAGATCCGCTTGTTCCAGATTTTCTTCTTGCTCCCCCTCCATCTCAAGTTCCTCATACTTCCACATTCTTGACCACTATATCCCAATCACTCCAACAAGCCAAGTTTCACCTCCTTGTTGCTCAGAATCGCCATAAACAATATGCGGACCACCATCGTTGGGATCTCACCTTTGAAGTTGGTGATAAAGTCATGCTATCCTCTAGTAACCTCCCTCTCCCACTTGATACCCAAGTTTGTAAACTTGCTCCTAATTGGATAGGACCCTTTGATATCACCCAAATTGTCTCTCTTGTTGCTTATCGTCTTGCCTTGCCTTGTCACATGCGTATCCATCCTGTCTTTCATGTTTCCAAGTTGAAACCCTTTGTTCCTAACCCCTCTTCCTTTTCCTCTCGAGTCCAACCTCCTCCTCTTCCTATCCCTATCAATGATCATGAGGAGTACAAAGTTGATCGTATCCTTGCGTGTTGCCACATTCAACGAGGCCGTTGCCAACATACAGAGTACAAGGTCCTTTGGAAAGGGTATCCCCTTCATGATACCACCTGGAAACCTCTTTCTCACCTCCAAAATGCACAGATGGCCATCCAAGAATTTGAAGCTTCATTGGCGACAATGATGTCACCAACTAGCGGCGGGGAAATATGTAACAATATGGAGTTTAGCGACGAAGTCAATTGGGCTCACGAAAAAGCACATAAGACAAATTAGCCTAGAATATTCCAAAAGTATCTAGGAAGCTTCTTGAGAAGCTTCCCGGTTAGCTTAGCTTGCATCTTAAGTAAGTAGCTTCTAGAAGGAAGCTTCTAGAAGCTTCCAACTAGCTTAGCTAGCACGCCAAGTAAATGGCTTCTAGAAGGAAGCTTCTTGAGAAGCTTCCTAGTTAACTTGGCTTGCACTCTAAGAAAGCGGCTTGAGGAAGCTTCTTGAGAAGCTTCTCAAGGGCCTTGTATGCTACCTATAAATACCAAAGCCAAAGCTCATGCTAGGCATTCGGAGTTTTCACTCATTCAAGTGTCCCAATGTGAGTTTCCATTCTCCTATTTCTCTCCTCGGATTTGGTCTTTTATAGTTCTACATTAGTCATGATTAGCTAGAGTTAGTCATAACTAAGATAGAGGGGACCTTACTTTAGAGGAGGTGGAAAAGATGATCACCTCTATTTTGGATTCTAGTGTGTTGACTTGGTATTATTCTTAGGTGTTTGGCTTTGAAGAAAGAGTTGAGAACTCTTGGGCCCGCAAGCCTTTTTGTTTTGGATTCTTTTATAGTCCAAGGATAGCCCATGTGAAGGAATCCTTGACTTAGTGGTTGGGTCAAGATAAGATCACATGCTAGTGGAATATACCATGTTTTGGATTCTTCTATAGGTCAAAGATAGCCCATGTGAAAGGATATTCCTTTCTACTTTTTGACTTTACTTGACTTTTAGTCTAGTAATATGAGTTACTCCGGTAAATAGTAACTTTGGTGAGTAACTATTTCACAAGTATATAAACAAGAGGTGAGGAAGTACTCATCATCCTTTCATTTTGCAACTATCTCTATCTTATTGAGTTCTCTAGTGTGCAATGGCTTGAGTCTTGGAGTGTTAGGCTTGGAGGAGTATGATGGAGTTGGGGTTCCTTGCCTTCTTAGTCCATGGTGCGCTACCATAATAGCCATCAGAGGTTCATCCTGAGTGAGAGACAAGCCGGCTCACATTCCATTGGTGGACCCTCCAAATGTTGAAACAACCCCTTCCATGCCATGAAAGGTGTGAACAAAATTGGGTTTTGCATCTGTTGCAAATCACACCAACTATCAAACTCCTAGATGAAGTCATTCAACTCAATGGTACCCACTATACCAGAGTAACACCAAGGGCCTTTGGAAGTCATGTAAATCTTATCCATGTCCCACAACAATGGTGCAGACACACCAAGTGCACTCTCAATTGAATCATCTCTTGTGTCAAACTCCAACTCAGAGTCAATCACCTCTCTCATTGGGACTTGAGATACAAGCTAATATCAAGTCGCCACTCCGAGTAAACCCACTGCGTAATGCAAGGCTATCTCCTCTGGAATCCCCAAATAACTCCATTGTGACAAAGTTACCGCAAACCACAAGTACCCTACCAAGTGCCAACACCACCAACCAAACACCACCGAGTGCCAACCCTAACGGAACACTACCCACTAATGTTACTCTAATTGAGACAACTACACTAGGAGAAAGGGCAACCTGTAACCTGCCATCACCATATGCACTCTCATGGTCTATAGGTCATCACTTCCTGCCTCACCAAAGAGAAACATGGATACTTTGACTGGTCATCACTCTAGCCTCACTATAGAGAGCACATCAGAGCACCAACACTCTAAATTCAAAGCACTTCACACAATCACGATGCACAAACAAGAAGTAGAGAATGGAGGGGGTCCAATCACAAGAAGGCTAAACAAAAACCCTCCATCTCATAAAACAACACTAGACTGATTCTGTCACCATTTGGCATTTGACATAATTGGAGCACTTATCTACTTCTTGTGCTACAAGGATTGTCCAGAAAGAGATCTTCTCGCCAAAATCTGTTCTTCTTGCCAAAATTTGACATAAACCCTTCACAAAATCTGACATAAATCTAACGTGAAATCTAATATAAATCCCTAAATTTGGCTGACCTCTAAATCCTCAACTAACTCTTCAGTCGAGCCAAATTGGAAAAATAGGTTTTTCCAATCTCTAATTCACTAGGATTTGCTCACAACTCCACCTTCAATTTCACTTTCTAATCTCAACTCGCAACAAATTGGTCATGCTTTCACCTCTTGAGCTCAAAATCACAACTATTGCTTGAAAATTGCTTCTCTTTGGCCAAATTTTGCCAGGGCTTCCGCACACATCTCTCTCAAGAAAATTTGAACTACTCGATCAAGACATCACGATCCACCGAGCTTAGAGATACCACAAACACTCATAGTTCTTGCACTTGATTTCCCCTTGAATCACTTCTTTGATGTAATCAGATTGTTTAAACTCAAATCAGATCAATACTTGATCTAATCCTCAACAACTTGCTAACAACATGGCACTAAGTACAGTCAAGTCACACTCTAGCTAAGAGACTCCAGGTGACGCTCGCTGGCTTTTTGTCCACTCTAGCCAAGAACTCAAAGGCTCAACATCAAAGAAGTGAGCTCTCTAGAGTTTCTATAATACCAAGAGCTAGCCATATGATCTAGATGTAAAATTTGGTTTGGTAACATCTAGAATGATGTTATACATGATAGTCAAAATAGATAAGATAGAAGTATCACCAAAAGGGGACTTCTACTAATAGAGTAGGAACCAAAATATGCCTGAAATCTTTGAAGGCAATTTCGGAAGCCTAAACGGATGAATTAGGCCTTGAATATGTGTTGATTTCTCCCTCCAACAAAGGTAAGGCTAGCCTTCCCTCCTCCTTGCTTTGTCTCGTTGAGAGCTTTCCAATGGTACCTTACTCACGTGATTCTAAGATTCTTACAAGAAGATTCCCTAAAAGATTCCCTCGGTCAAAGCTTGTTTGACCAACCAGATAGGACCTAGACCAGACATGTCACCCATCCAAGTAAGTAATCCAAGGGTGGAGCTTGCTGACCTGTCACTTATCCATGTCCCTAATCCTATGGTGGAGCTTCCTTGGCGGAGATCCTCTTTGTCTATATAATAAAGAGAAGGTGCTCCCTTGGGGCATCAATTGTTTGAGTGTGCAATCTGTGTTTTCTCTCTTCTCTTGTCCTCGGAGTATTACAATGGTATCAGAGCGAGTGTTTTAGTCCAAGAGAGTGGATCACCCCTCTTGGAATAGCACGAACTATTGAAACTGAGTAATTTGAGGTAGAGAACATAGAGTAGTTGCTAGACCCAGGAAGGACTTTAGAGAGCGGATGGGATGGATGCACCGGGAGGCCAATTTCCCGCACCTAGCTTTCCATTCTCAAACCCATTCCACATCAAGGTTATGTATATCCAGCGTGAGCAGATGAGGGTATTGCTAGTCTATCACTTTGGCATAGAATTCATGGATAGAGTGATGAACTCACCAAACTCGGTGATTCTACCTGTGGTGATATATGACAGAGAGTAGGATTTGACAATCCACATTATATTATGATAAAATGGATATGAATGTCCCTAATCCTCTCCCTTTCAACACTCAAGTAGAAATCTGTTATGTAGTGAGGCCGAAAGTGATGTTTAGAGAGTTTGTGGTTAGGAATTTTGGTGAGGAGTATTATCAACAAGTGATAACTTTTGAGGTCCCAATGGTAGTTTTGATAGTTTGTGCGCCTTCCAAAGTGATTATATTGACTCTGTATTGAAGTAGACATTAGCAATTGAGTGTTGCAGGAACCATGGATCCGTAATTGCAAGAGTTGGTGCAAGGAATGCAAAGGATGTTGAATGAATTTTGAGAGATTAAGATGACCATGGAGACATTACAAAGTCAAGTGCAGATCCTCAGGAACGATCAAGCCATGCAAGAAGAAGAGCCGTCTCAAAACCCAGTACCTGCGACTAAAGTACTTGGAGAGGCATCCGTGCATACGAACCCTATCAACAATGAAGCCACATTGCTACTCCGGATGAAGAAGACCTGCAACATTGAGCCTTACAAGGAGCAACGTTCAATGGGAGTAGTAGAAAATTGGATCTCGAGAATGAATTGATATTTTCGATTGTTCTCAATAGAGATCACAGAGCATGCTGTAGGCGTGTTTGCATGTGGGTACTTGACCAATAAAGCCCTCACATGGTATGATGCTTGGGAACAATCCATGATGGTAGAGAGAAGGGAGGTCACATGGACAACAATGCAAGAAGGATTGCTGAAGAATTTCCAATCGGTGGATTTTGTGCAAATGGCTCGAACCCGACTATGGGAATTGAGACAGAAGAATAGCATACAAGAGTATGTGGAGGCATTTTTGGATCTACAAGTTGCAATTACCGACATGAGTCCAGCAAAGGGTCTCGACAATTTCAAACGAGGGTTGAAAGAGCGGATTTGCCAAGAAGTCATGGTGCAAAATCCTTGCACGGTATTTGAAGCCATTGCTTGTGTGCAAAGAATAGCAGGAGCATTAGGTGGGGGTGAAGGAGTAGCTCTACCTCAACATTAATGGGCAAAAATATCACACATGGGTGGACCAGTACCGATGGAATTGGGCAACCTTTGATTCCGGGATCAAGGAGCACGACCGCTTCAAGAGGAGCGGGGACAGGTAGAAGAACAAAGAGATGGAGTCCCACGAGGAGACGAGACTCAAGGAGAACAACGCCGTTGTTACAATTGTGGCCATATTGGGCACATATCTACCAACTGTTGCACTTGTTTCCCTAGAGGCCCTTGGCCTTCGTTCATGCGATCTTTGAACAACATGGAGAGGCACATTGAAGAAGAGGAGGTGGAAATCACTTTGGAAAACAAAGATTGCCAGTAAATGTACCTCGTGGCCTTACTGGCTCAATAAGGCAGCAGAGAAGCAAGGGAAGGAAGAAGAATAATGCGCAAAGATCCCAAAAGGCAACCTCACAATTGATTGTCGTGAATGGAATCCTAGAAGGTAATCAAGTGAGAATATTAATAGATCCGGGAGCAACAGAGAATTTCTTGTCTCGCTCTGTTGCAATAAGATTGGGAGTGGATCTAGAGAGAGATGGATGTGAAGAAGTAGAGTTACCAAATGGGCAAATAGAGAGGATTGAATCATTACCTAGACGGGTAACCCTCTCTGTAGGAGAATATCAGGAAGCAATGGAATGGCAAGCGATATAGTTAGCTTGTTATGATGCAATTTTAGGCATACCATGGATGGAGCAGGACAACGCTTTGGTGGATTGGAGGAAGAAAGTAATGAGAACACACCAATGGTCAATCATTGGGGTTAAAGAAAAATCACACAGGCAGAAACTACCTCTATATGTCATAGGGATGGCAACTATCTGTAAGACCGATAGGTGTTTTATGGGTCTAATAAGAGAAGTCCAGAGTGCACAGCTTGATGGAAAAATTCTTGAGAAATTGAAGGATGTGGTGGATGAGTTTCAAGATGTCTTTCCCGATGATCAACCCTCAGGATTACCACCAAAAAGGTGAGTAGATCACAAAATTGAGACACTTCTCGAGAAGACGCCTCCTTGTAAGGCCCCATATCGCCTATCACCTCATGAGTTGGAGGAGTGTAAGACTCAAATTGAGGAGATGCTGCAAAAAGGGTTCATCCAACCTAGCGTATCACCATATGGGGCCCTTGTCTTGTTTGTGAAGAAGAAGGATGGTACAATGCGCATGTGCATTGACTATCAGGGTCTCAATCAACAAACAGTGAAGAACAAATACCCCTTACCTTGCATGGATGCCCTGTTTGATCAACTCCATGGAGTGAGATACTTCACCAAACTGGACTTGCGGAGCAGTTATAATCAAATCCAAATTGCAGAGGAGGATGTGTACAAAATTGCCTTTCAAACCAAGTATGGCCACTTTGAGTATCTTGTGATGCCTTTTGGCCTCACCAATGCACCCGCCACTTTCATGAGTCTAATGAATGACATATTTCGTCCATACTTGGATAAGTCCGTTATTGTCTTCTTGGATGATATCTTAGTATATAGTAGCACGATGACAACACACAAACAACATCTACGAGAGGTCCTCCAGATTCTAAGACAAAATCAATTGTACGCCAAAATCTCAAAGTGTGAGTTTGGCAAGTCTGAAGTAGAATACTTAGGGCATAGAGTAAGTGCAGAGGGCATTCAAGTATTGATAGATAAAATAGAGGTCATTCAAAAATGGAGTGCCCTAGAAGATTAGACTCAACTTAAGAGCTTCTTGGGGTTGACGGGATTCTATTGTAGATTTGTCAAGGACTTTTCTAAGGTTGCACATCCTTTAACAACACTACTTGGCAAGGGGAAGAAGTGGACATGGGGAATTGCACAAGAGTTGGCCTTTCAAGAATTGAAGGCCACCTTGCTACATGCACCAATCTTGAAGTGGTATGACCCAAAACGTCCAATCAAGTTGGCTACAGATGCATTAGGTGTAGCAATAGGAGCAGTCCTACAACAAGAGTGGCATGACGGATGGCATCCAATTGCATATTTCTCTCGAAAGTTGTTACCGGTAGAACGCAACTACCACACCATAGAACAAGAAGAGCTGGCCATCATTTTAGCAACCAAGCATTGGAAGCACTACTTGGGCGAGAAGGCATTTGTAGTAGAGACGGACCACAAACCTCTAGTCTACCTTGAGACGCAAAAGGATCTATCTTGTCGCCAAATTTGATGGGCAGAGTGGCGACAACGCTTCAACATGACAATCATCTACGTGGAAGGTAAGAAGCAACTTGTAGATGCATTCACCCGCATGCCAATGGCCAACAACTTGGTAGTAGAGGTTAAGATTAACCATGAATTCTGGCAAGAGATTTTGGCTACTACAAAAACTGATCCATAGATTGTAGAAGCACAATCATCCAAAGGTGTCACCAGCACCCAAGGACTCACCTTTTGGGATGGCAGATTATGGATCCCAAATGTCCCAGAATTACGCACCACCATTCTAGCGGAATGTCATGATTCAGCCATTGCAGCTCATGTTGGAGTGGACAAGACCTTGGATGTAGTCAAGCGCCATTACTATTGGCCCAAGATGAGCAACGACGTGATGGACTATGTGCGTAGCTTCCTACTTGGTCAATAGAAAAAAGCTTCTAATCAAGCTCCTCTAGGGCTCCTTCAAACTTCCTCATGTATGGTGAGCATCCCTTCACACCTTCTAGCTTGATGAAGATCCGTCTAGTGGCTACCAAGGTCGATGCAGTCAACACATTTGTTTCTAGAATCCAACAAGGTGTGGAGAGCACCAAGCACAGATTACAGATTGCGCAAAATTGACAGAAGCAGTATGCTGATGCACACCATCGGCACATGGAGTTCAATGCTGGGGATCAAGTGTGGCTATCGACAACCAACCTCACATTAGTTGGACCTTGTAAGCTCAGACCTTGTTTTATTAGGCCTTTCTTGATCCTTTGTCGCATCGGCGCTGTGACCTATCACCTTGAGCTACCACCACACATGAAGATCCATCCAGTGTTCCATGTCTCCCTACTACGCAGATATGCTCCCCAATCAGGCCAGGGTCATTCCACACTTGACATTCAACCTTATCCAACAGTCATTGATGGCACAGAGGAATATGAAGTGGAGCGGATTCTCCAAAAACACATGCGTAGTACTCGCCACCCACGGGTAGACTATCTAGTACAATGGAAAGGTTACCCCCCCCTATGAAGCAACCTAGGAGCCCGCTGCCAATTTGGCACATGCACCGGTGTTGGTGCAAGCATTTGAGCAACAATTGCACAACAAGGACGTTGTGTCTTAAAAGGAGGGAGGTCTGTAATACCAAGCGCTAGCCATATGATCTAGATGGGAAATTTGGTTTGGTAACATCTAGAATGATGTTATACATGATGGTAAAAATAGATAAGATAGAAGTATCACCAAAAGGGGACTTCTACTAATAGAGTAGGAACCAAAATATGCCTGAAATCTTTGAAGGCAATTTTGGAGGCCTAAATGGATGAATTAGGCCTAAAAAATGTGCAGATTCTCCCCTCAATTGGGGAAAGGCTGACCATCCCTCCCCCTTGCTTTGTCTTGTCGAGAGCTTTCCAACGGTACCTTACTCACGTGATTCTGAGATTCCTATAGGAAGATTCCCTAAAAGATTCCCTCCGGTCAAAGCTTGTTTGACCAACCAGATAGGACCTAGACCAAACATGTCACCCATCCAAGTAAGTAATCCAAGGGTGGAGCTTGCTGACATATCACCTATCCGTGTCCCTAATCCTATGGTAGAGCTTCCTTGGCGGAGATCCTCTTTGTCTATATGATAAAGAGGAGGTGCTCCCTTAGGGCATCGATTGTTTGAGTGTGCAATCTGTGTTTTCTCTCTTCTCTTGTACTCGGAGTATTATAGTTGCACTCCCAAATTATACTCTTGATTTCAACCTAGGTCCCATCCCAACGGTCCCATTGACGGCACATCCAACGGTGCGGATGGTGCAAGTGACGGTGGGCCCACTATGAAGTAAGTACCCCAAACACAAAATCTGATCGTCGAAAAGTAGTCTATGAGTATTTGCCAAAATTTCTCTAACTATTATCACTGGAACTCTAGTGTCCAAGCAACCTAGATGGGACACTACAAATGGCGTGATAGGGATAACTAAACTGAAGGCATCCATGCATTTGAAGAGGATTATCCTACATCTACTTTGTCATAAGAAATTCCTCTAAGTGTTCCTAATACACAAGGGTAAGAATATTTTGAGGAGGAGAGTTGGGTAAATTTAGACTATGTTTCACCATTACATGTTTCACCAATAATTGAGGATGTTCCATTGATGAGTGGTTCATCATGCAGAAATGTAGATGTGATTCTTCTATATAGGAGAGGCACAAGAACAATGGACAATATATTGTCTCAAGATACTTAAGACATAAGAACAAAGATGGATAAGAAGCAAGATGCAAGATACCTAATATGTAAGCACAAAGATGGACAAGATGCAAGAAGGTAGAGTAGAAGAGGAGATACAAGAAGGCAAGAGTAAATCAGGGAAGAAGAAGAAGAGAATGTCCAAGGAAAATTCAAAGATTACACCAGCCATTGCAATTTTGTCACAAGAGTTAGCAAACCATAGTAAATGAAAAAGTGAGATAATGGATGTACAAGAAAGATGCAAAATGGCCAAAATAGAGGCTCAAAAGATAGCAAAGCTCAAGAAGCATATATATCTTGCTAAGGCAAAGAAGATTGGCATATATATCTTGGCTAAGGCAAAGTAGAGGTTGAGCATATATTGAGATCCAAGATAATTAAGAGAAAGTAGAGAAACTTTGAATTAAGGAGCAAGATAGAAAAGTTTGAAATACTCCTAGTCTAGAAAACTCTTGAGGAAATTAATTGTATCATTACTACACTCTTTGATATAGATTTAGAACACCACTCTTCTTACAATAACTAATAACTATTGTAGCCATGAAGTAGATCCTAAGTTCTATGTGCTTAACCCTACCAAAAATAAGAATGACAATGATGATTATGACATGTAACTTTTGGTATAAAATTTGGAGAAAATGGTTTATTTCTCACATCATGAGAAATTTTTTAGCAATCGGTATCCAATTAGTATTTATTATGTGGTTAAAAATTTGTGTGTGTACAAGAGTTTGAATGATAATAGGATTTTTGTCTCTTGAATTTGAGTGACAATTGGAATGATAATGGACTTTTTTTTCTATAGAAGTTGAATGAATATGAGATTAAGTTTGATAGATGTTGTGCAAGAAGCACAAGTAGGTCACATTACAACTTGCAAAAAATCTTGAGACCTGCCTTGTTCATGCAGTTTATTTTTAGATTTCAAAAGGGTATGCACAATATCCATGAGCTACATGGTATATGCAAGTTGTGAGTTATGCATGGGTTGCATTTAGCTATTCTTTTGGGATTTTTTTATGGTCTTGTGCTTATTTTCTGAACATTGCACTTGTGATTAAGTGCTTTCTTCTACTGCTTATAATGCTCCACTTATTTTCTAAACCCTCCACTTGTGATTAATATTGCATTGATTTCTAAAATATAACTATTGGATAGTAAAAAGTATTGGATGCTCTATAATAACACCATCCATACCTTAGAGTGCATCGACACCACTTTAAGATAAGAGGGTGTCTAGGCCACCTAATATTAACTAAAAAACCAACATCCAAAACTATACTCTTTCTCCTAGCATCTCTAGCATAAGGGATGAATTCCTTAGATAAACTAATCCTCTTTCTCAAATCACTAAGCCTAGATATCTCATCCCTCAAACTCATCCTTCTCCCTTGAAGCCACCTAAACTCCTCAAGTATTCTTCTAAAATGAATTGGGTGTATAGATCATCTAAAACTTGGGGTCTCCATGGAACAGTATTTATCTCACCAATTTTCACATAGGGCTACTCCCTTATGCCCTCCAATCAAATTCAATAATTTGGGTTGCCTTTGAACAAGTCTCTCAAAATCCCATATGTTTGGTAGGAGTAGTTATGGCCTTAATAAGAGAAGTAGCCAAAGGAAGAGTCTCCTCACTTGCCTCTCTCTCCTCCTCACTAATAGGTATAGGTATATGAGTCTAAGTCCTTACTTGAGTGAAACTCTCTAGATCTGTTTGAGTCCCTATATGAACATGAACCACATTCTTGAAGTCTATCTAAGTTCCCCTATACAAAACTAACTCTATCTCTTATACTCATCATGAATGAATGTCCTTGCTTCCTTATAGCTCCTTCTAGCTAAGTCCTCACCTCCTTGAGAGTGCTTGTAGTCACTCTAAGGTCACCTTGGGTCCTCTCCACTCTCTCCATAATTGCAATAACGGCTTTACTATAAAATTGCTCCCAAATCCTATATGCCTCACACATCAACTGTCTATGAGCCAATATACTATCTAACTTGCCCATCTTTGGGCTCTTGTGCTCTCCTCAATACTAAAACTCATATCCCTTTCTATCGCTAACCAGTCTAACTCCACCAATATTTGAGCTCTAGAACTCTCTTCAATCCTAAATCCCCCCTTCATCTCTATCACTAGCCTATCTAACTCTATGTAATGCCAATAGCTAGACATATTATCTAAAGGTGGAAATTAGCTTGGTAACATCTAGAAGGATGTTACATATGATGGACTAAGTAGATTAGATAAAGGTGTCACTAAAAGAGTACTTCCACTAAAAGAGCAAGAGCCAAAACACCCTAAAAACTATAAAGCTAATTTCAAAGGCCTACATGGATGAATTAGATCTCAAAAATACAAATATTCTTTCCTTTTGGGACAAGATGCTTGCCTTCTTCCCCCATTGTTTGTCTCATTGAGAGCTTTCTAATGATACCTCACCCATGCAATTCGGAGCTTCTTATAGGAAGGTTCACTCCAATCAAACATGTTTGACCAATCAGATAGGACAAAGACCGACATGTCACCCATCCAGGCAACTAATCTAAGGGTGGAGCTTGCTGACATATCACCAATCCATGTATCTAATCCAAGGGTGGAGCTTCATTTGAGGGGATCCTCTTTGGTATATAATAAAGACAAGGTGCTCCTTTGGGGCATCAAAGTATTGAATGCTTGTGTTTTTTTTTTTTTTTTCTTGGGATGTGTTCTCTTGTCCTTGGAGCATTAAAATCTGCCAATCTACATGCTCTATCTCCCTTCTGAACCCTAAATGCATCTCCTTCTTTGCAAGTAACCTATCTAACTCTACCAACCTCTATACACAAATATGCTCCAAACTACAAGAACTACTAAGGTCTTCATCATCCACTATCCTTGTGAAATGTGTATGTGTATCCAGCTCTCCTTCTACTCTATCAAGTGCAAGTGTATGCAACAAGATACATTGGTCACTCTCTACCTTATCTCTAGAATCATTCTCTACTCCAACATCCTTGAAAGTATCAACCCTTAAATTGATTGGACTCACATGGGGAGGGTGCAGACTCAAAACTCCACCATCAACACCTCCATCTAATGGAGATGGTGTGGATGGTGACCTATGCATAAACCATTCAAATATCAACCCAAAAGCAAGAATATTAAATATCAAACCCTTATCATGAACTTACAACACATGAACTTTTATTATGGTAGATAGAAGATATGAGATATTATTATGATAGATAGAAGTCTAGTACAAGAAAACAACATGTTTTTTATAAGGTAAATGTAACTAATCTCTTACTCATCCTCCTTTACATACTCTTCTTGGTGTTCTTCTCCCTCTGTGGAGTGATGCATGTAGATCTCTTCTAAGGCTCCTTCCATGCTCTCATATTTGGCCTCATCCTCATCCATATACCCTCCTTCCATAAAGAGATGTGTAAGAACTTGGCCTAAATATTTCACCTTAAAGCATTGACCATCAAGGTGGTGAGGTTGCCTATTTACTACAACTAACTCAGCCTTAATTGCATGAAACATGATCTTTGCCCAATCATAATCCTCCAAAGTGGAGTGTACTATCTTTTTTTCACAACCAAGATTATATTCCCATGTACCACCTTTGGCCTTTAAGCAAGGATGATCAAAGAACATATCATCTAAGAAAATGGTCAAAAGTTGAGGTATGCATACTGCCTTGCTAAATACCTCCTAGCCATCCAATCTCACACTAGAAACCAGTCCTCATCATATTGTGAGGAATAATCTTCTTCCTCTTGCTTCTCCCAATTGGTAAAAAAAATCTTCTCCCTACATGAAGTTGCAATAGCTCATGGTGAACTTGTAGCTACAACTTCACCATGAGCTTGAGCCATTTCTTTGTGAGATTGTGCTAACTTGCTTTGGGTTTCTAGTAGGCACTCTAGACAGTTTGAAGTAGAAACTCCAATAGCTTATTATAGTTGTTTATGTCAAGATGTAGTTCTTGGTGTAAGGGGAAAATATTCTCCATCACTTATAGGTCCCATCATATTGATGGTCCACCATAACATTGGCACACCTTCCTTATCTCTTTGGAGTAGCTCCTCCTCTCCATCTTTCTCTTGTGACAATTCCAAAGGCTTACTCAGCTCTAGGTCAACACTCTCCTTACTTTCTCTTCTTCAAGTTCCCTCCAACATCAAGAATGATTGATGTGCTCCTCACTTTTGGCACCTCCTTGGAGCAGGATGCTAGTTCTCCATTGAGGTCCATACTCTCATCTACCTATGCTTGGATAGAATCCTCCTACTTTGTCTTCAAGTATTTTATACACAAAGGGTACTCCTTTGCTTTTGGACTTCCCTTTGTCCTCTCTTGTGAGTTTCTTCTTCTTTGGAACCTCCTTTGATCTAATGGTTACATGCTTCCTATCTTTATGCAACTTACCACTAGGTTCCTTTTCCTCTTACCCAAAGAACCTAATTTGGCTAGAACTCTTGTTGTGTCTTGTGAGCTGACCCATCTCTCACTTAGGTGCATCCTCTGATGGCTATCAAAGTAGTGCACAATGGAATAAGAAGGCAAAGAACCTAAACTCAACCACACTCCAAGGCTAAAACTCCAAGGCACCTCCAAGACTTAAACCATTACTCACTAGAGAACTCAATGAGAGAGAGGCAATTGCAAATGAAAGGATGATGAATACCTCTACATCCCTAGTTTATATACTTGTGAAATAGTTACACACCAAAGCTACTAATTACCATATTAACTCAAGTTACTTGGTAAAAAGTCATATACATACAAAAGTCTAGAAGAATATCTAACCTTGTGAGAATAATCCCTAATGCATGTGGTCTTATCTTGACACAACAACTAAGTCAAGGATTCCTTCATATAGGCTATTCTTGGATTATAAAAGAATTTGAACCTGTGGATCTAAAAGTTCTTAACTCTTTCTTCAAAGCCAAAAATTTAGGAATAATCCAAAGTTAATACACTAGAATCCAAAAGAGTAATGCTCATCTTTTCTACTTACTCTAAAGTAGGGTTGGCTTTTTAACTATATCTTAGCTATGACTAAATTTAGTTAATCATGGCTAATGTAGAAGGTTGGTTAAACTCTATATAAATAATATCTTTCAACTACTTGCAATACCAAATTAAATATCCCAATGGAACATACATGCAAAATGGGTGTTATATGCCTCTTTTCCTTTTTTGGTTTGGAGGAGTTTGATATTTACAAGGAAGAAGTTCTACTCATCTTCTTGTTGTTTAAGCGGGTGGTCACTCTGTTGACTTCCAAGTTCGGCCCATTATTGTCTTCCAAGAGGAGTGCATCTACTTCATAAAGCTCTTTGAAGATTACATAGTGCACATCCATATCTACTTTGGTAGATGGCGTGGTAGGTTGAAATCTGACTAGTGGTCTTGGGATAGGAGGTTGAGGACAATTTGCCCTCACATGCAAATCCAAAAATACACGAATGCTTCTGCAATTGACCTCCTGATAAGCCAGAATTATGTAGTTCATGATCAGAATTTGATATTCACATGTACACAAGATTCTTTCAGTTAGCCCGCTCACTTATATTACTTAAGGACTTTATCCATTATTCATTACTGTAATAAAAGTAAATGTGGTTCGGAGTCAAGTCCCGTCCGTCCAAAAGTTACAGCTCGTACTCCCACTTCAGCACTATCAAATCGTTCTTGCAACTACAACAGTGAAGATCATACGAAGAACACCATGAAATAGATTTATCGCAAGCAGGTCCAAGTCCCTACCTGCTTTGCACAACGAATCAACAGCGAGTCTTTGTTGCATTCCAGGGCTTGATCTCGCATGACAAGCACAAGAGGGCCCACTGCAGGCTTTAGCTCTTTCAGACGGCTGTACTCCGAATAGAGGTCACTCACATCGAGGTTTCTGCTTGCTTTCTTCGCATATTGCTCTCGTAAGTAGGGACTGCAGAGTACCAGGATACTGTCGTCATGTTATTTACTCACTGGGATTTCACCACTCGTGCATATGTTTGCAAAGATTCTTTGGTATCCACCGTAGTTTCCCGCAAGTGAGTCGTCGTCTTTTCGACGTCCTTTCTCCTCTCCTCGTGCTCGTGGATGAACTGTCGTTGCAAGTCGTGCAATCCCAAAGTCTGGAATGAATCACCATATTTCAAGAATGAAACTATACCTTCGGGATCAAAGATTAACTCAAATGGTCCTGTACTTGCACCATCGTTCCATTTTCCACCAGTCGTTTCAAGTGATCGTGGAAAAGCAACAGATCTCCTCCGACTGAAAGCAGTAGTCTGGAGAAGAGAGTGAACATAACATGCCGGGGTATGGATTTGGTGTCAGAGCTTGCAATTAAGATGAGCAGACGTTTGATATCCGGTGGTAAATCTCTGTACGTCATCCACAATGTCTGCCCAATAGTCCGTTCGTATGGTAAATCAAGTACCGGTTGGAAATTTGAATGTATGCCTTCTCCAACGAATTCTTAGACCACTGCGCATGAGTAGCTTCTTGCGACCGTTTCCCACACTTCACGATCTGTGTTCTTCCTCCTGCGTATCCTCGTCCCCGCCATCGCCAGAGCCAGTGGGTTACACTCAGTTTGTTCCACCAAACGAACAACATCCTGCAAATTAAACAGTTTTGGAAACAGATTCTTCTGTTTGTTAGTGTGGAAGACCAGAAAGTGCAGACCAAGAGAAGTATGACAGCAAGAGATCAAGTTCATTCAATAGAAAAGTATAGTCCGGATCGGTGTCATATTATGTGGGATCGATATTAATTGGATTGCATAGACTTCAACCTGACTT
The DNA here is from genome assembly GCA_948567375.1 of Lunularia cruciata. Lineage (NCBI taxonomy): Eukaryota > Viridiplantae > Streptophyta > Marchantiopsida > Lunulariales > Lunulariaceae > Lunularia > Lunularia cruciata. The sequence goes on from OX419759.1 coordinate 50,412,334, forward strand.
AATAGATTTTGGAAATGCAGTCTCTCACTCTGCAGAACCCAAGAGAATATGCTTATAGCATATTGTTAGAAAACCTGATCTGTACAGAACCTATCCACAAACGAGATGTAGAAACTCTGATCGAGCCCGTCCCTAGTTTCGATCCGCACCTTAACGAGTTAACATCGGCTGCATCAAATTTGGATTGGAGAAGAAATGTCTTGAGTTCAAACCTTCAGATGTGAGGGTATATCGTTGTGTGCCAATCCTGCATGGCTCGCAAGGATCTGCTCTGCTTCCTCCACAGTGATCCGCTTAATTTCTATTGATCTAGAGACTCGCCATAACGTTGCTTTCCGAGAAGTTACTAAAAATTTAACATTGCTACGACTTGAGCTATTCTCAAGCCCAACAAAGGCGCAGACGATAGGAATATCCCAGACATCATCTAGAATAATCAGTGTATCTTGCAACTCGAGAATCCTTTGTAATCTACTTTCGATCTTGACAGTACCCTGAACCTTCTCTTCTTCAGTAACTACTATTTCTGTCTTTGGACTAAGCTTCCGGAGGAGCTCTAGTTGCTTTGATGTGGAATTGGCCACAAGCCCACATTCTAAGAAAACGACGGTAAAATTTGTGTACCGCTGAGGGTGCAGTATACTAGAACTGTCAGATCCCACGACAGGCTGAATTTGGGCTTGCAGCTGCTGATTATAGGTTGAGTAATGAACAGCCACATATCTTTAATGTAGATTTCTCCGCTCCAGGGTTACCGTGTTGAACCACAGTTGGTCCATCTTTGTCTTCTAACGCATGCAAAATGAGTTTCTCCGCTTGCTGTAGTCGGACATGAGCTTCGATACCCTCTCTACTAACGATGAAGGAACGAGACTTCCGGAGAAGTTCTGAATCTACCGTCTGCACTAATTTCAAGTCATTTCTGGCTGGCGAAGAACAATGTTTATCCGGACCTTTGGACTTGACCTCTACCTGCAAAACGCAGAGATGTGAAGCTTCGTTTGTATTAGAGCGCTTAGATCTGTCATCCTCTTCAACTAGCCGGTTTGACGTGAATTTGCTAGAGTTGACCAGCTATGACTTACACGGATATATCGATACGAAAGATCTCGCGAGGACGGTCTACACCCTCACCCCGTGTAATAAATTAGTGCCGGAGGGTAGGGTTGCAAGAAATTGTTTCCTCCAACGAAATCTTCTGGTAGCAGTAGCCGGCTACGGTAACGTTGGAATTGGTCCTAGTGGGGCTTTTCATTTAATGGCATTTAGGGAATACCATGATTGCTTCCCAAAACTCGACAAGTGCCAGATATGAAGTGCTGGATTCCGATTCTGGTCTACAAACGTCAAAGTGATCCGTTTGGACGGAAATGTATTCATCTGTATCCATTCTTGCCAAAGCCTCCGGAACCAAGATTTTGAATTTCTGCAACGTGCCAGATAATCATTCAGGACCACCATGGAGTGAATGTCATGTGACATCGAGGAAACTAAGGTACAATATCAAGCTCTAACGATGCAAACAGCAAGTCTTGGAAATCGGATGCAAGTTCACAATTACGTTGAATCGGCCGGTCTTCAACAATTCTCCGACAGCAGCTACTTTCCAGCGTAATGTTTGGCGTAATTTCTGGAAACGATCATTCAGGAGCATCGTCTCCTCATTCAGGAGCTTGAGATCATTCAGAAGAGGGTTAGGGTGATCCAACGTTCCTGCAAATTCGCGCAAGTTCATATCCAATTGAGGGATTGCATATAGAAATACACCTCTCAAGTTGGTAAGAAACTTCTTTGCCAGATCATCGGGATTTGCGCCATATGCATATCCTGTTCGAACGATTAGTACACAGAGTTCTTTGATAATGAGGCCTCCAAGGCAGTGTCCAACAAGAATCACAGGTTTGCCGGTTTGCCTAACTCTGGCAAATCGAAGCGGTTCATATGCCAAATTTTCAGCCGTAAGAAATCTGTCAGTGCGGCCCTTCTGACTCCCTTGAGTACAACTGGCATCATATGCAATGATGAGGATTCGAGCCTCAGGGAACTTCTTCGCAAGCCACGCTTTCAACCAACACTCCGGTTCGTCGTGGTTTCCTGAAAACCAGGTCTCTAGTTCCGGTTTTCTGTAGTAACCTAGGTGGAGACCATGGAAAAAAACGATTTCCATTGAAATTGGTTCGAGTACCATGTCATTTATCTGCATTATGAAAAGTGGAACACCACAAATTGATCATGAACTGTTTTGAGTGGGTGCCTTCAGATAAAGATAGAATTGATATTTGATTTCTCTCATTAGAACTTGCAACCTGTTGAAGAAAGGTTAGGGAATCAGGTAGCAGAGGTTGTCTAACTCTCTGGCAGTGATCATAATTGCATAGTTGATGTTCTTCAGAGCTCATACAATTGAAGACTGCCCATTACTGTATTACGCAGAAACAAGGGGAGGAATTGTGAATTTACCCTTTCCAGGTGAGGATCGGCGCTCGCTCTCGAAGGATAAGTAGTTGAACAGCCACTAATACGGAACTGAAGGGATTTCAAAAGACCCCATATTGATTTGGAATCTGATGAAGGTGCTATTTGAGCAGCGTCTGTGATATGGATGAGAAAGAATTAATATTAGTACTTACTTTTTGATCCCACTATAGATGACATGTTTTCAATCTGGAAAATCTTTGCTAGATGTTCTAGCCTTGTCACGAGTTAAATTCTCAGTTTGGCTACCATGGTGGATGTAATTCGTCCCAAGAGAGCTTGATCATCATCTATATTAGATTCCTGTTGAAGATGTTACATGTATGATCCATATTTCTACAATGTCTATCGGCATCTATTCCCTTGACTTTGTCAAGGTGATCGCGTGTATTCAGGTTGAATTTGAGCAAATCTAGAAGTATCGATTATAGTGTGTTTCGGATGAAACTTGTATTCACGATGAACGACATAGACATTACAAGAGAAGTCAAGAATCGGATGAGGCTTCTAGAAGTAACAACTCCATATGTATGGAGATGAAGTACACAAGAAAGTGGAGTGATGAATTGATGAACAGGCCCATGAACCAGGATTGGACGCCATTTGGAAACTCAAAGACGGCTTGACTGCGTAGCAGATAGAGATGGCAGATGATAACTATACATGACTTACGCTTTCTTTCAGGGATCGGAGAAGTAGAGGCCTCACATGGTTGGTAGACACTCCATGGTCATCTGATTCAATATTCGCCTAATTTTGGTTATCCATGGGATGAATGAACGAAATCGAAGACTAATTCGACTACATTGAGTTCCGGCCTATAGATGTATGTGTACTTTTCTCGTCGCTTCTTGATCATCCAGCATTCTTTGCAGATCGTGATCAGCCTGCTTCAACCACATGTTTTTCAAGAGCTGCTTTGGTTACGGCTAGTTTAAACCAAATCTTGCCGCGAGTTGAAGAGGCGATATTCTCCTTTCCCTTAAACCTTTGAAACTTCCGGGATCAAGAAAATTGAGCATTCCAATGGGGAACTGACCTTGATCTTGCACGAAAGTTGGCATGTAAGAACCGCAACTTCAGAATGGTCGTCCAGAGATGATAAGAGTCACCAGGGACACAACGTGTACGAAATTGTAGCATCCATCATAAAAGAGCTTCAGACTATAACACTTACATCTGAACACCCTCCCATCCGAATGAACCACTACCTTCAGATGATACTACTCACATCTGAGACACCCTCCAAGTCGGATGAACTAGGAGAGGTCGGGGACACAAGGGAGGAGCACAAGGAAGTGCTGGGTTCTAAGAACCGGTTTGCATGTATATAGCTTCTGGGACCGGCAAGGGCCGTTCAACACCTTTCATTGCGGGAGCGGCGATGCATTCGGCGACAATGACAATGAAGGAATACAATACATTTTAGACGTCATTACTTCCAATTTACATATGTTAAGAGACCAATTAAATATGTTTGAATCATATTACACGTAAATTTGTTTATTTAGTTCTATACCTTTTAGCTTGTAGTGGATAGTGCACTGTCCCCTCGGATGGAAGAATAAGATCCCCATATACGACTCTGGACGAGACACAATCTCTTTGGATTCTTGTGCTTAAAATGTGCTGAAAGCTTAAGCAGATCTGGCAGGCTGAGGTGGAAATCGAGCGTTGGTACATGGCCACCGGAAGACCTGGCACTCCTCGTCTATCCAGCTTGGTTTTCACTCCAATGCTCCTCCGTGAATTCCAGATCTAAAACATTATGATGCTTTCGGCTAACATATTCAATTCGGGCATGTTACAGTCCACATCAAATTCAGGCAAGGTGGGATCCTAGGAAATTATTAGAGTGATGCGAATGAAAGCGGGTGACCCAGAACCCCACTTAGGACTTGACACATGCTTTTGCAAGCAAAAAAATTTCAATCACGTAAGGAATAGTACGAGAAGGTATTGAGGAATAAAATATACTGTCACACGCATGATTGAGATAGAGGAGTAATTCGTTCCTCTCCAAGTACTTTTGCAACAAACAAGACATCCCTTATCTCCTTAAGTACAAGATGATTTCCTATCATTTTCTCTTTCCTTATGACCAAAGGTGTAGAGTCTTCCTTGAGAGATTGATAATTTCAATAGACTTGATATTCTCTTATGATTGATCCATCTATTCTACTACTAGTGCATACCTATTTAGAGTCTTCCTTGAGAGATTGATTGTTTCAATAGACCTGATATTCTCTTATGATTGATCCATCTATTCTACTACTAGTTCATACCTATTTAGAGTCTTCAGTGAGAGATTGATTATTTCAATAGACCTGATATTCTCTTATGATTGATCCATCTACTCTACTACTAGTGCATATCTATTTAGAGTCTTCCTTAAGAGATTGATAATTTTAGTAGACTTTATATTCTCTTATGATTGAACCATCTATTCTACTACTAGTGCATATCTATGCTCTTGCTCTAGCAAATGTGTAAAATTTTGGATCCTAGTTCTGCCTTTTACCTATTTGTACATTTTTTTACCACATTACATTAGATACTTTCTGTCGGGCTATGAGGTTTGCCTAAGTCTGGTCCACATATCTCCATCTTCATTACTCACTTATGAGTGAATAATTACCATAGATGCAAGGTCTATATAATTTATAGCGCTTTTGGAAGAGAAAGGAATAGCTATTCCTAATGCCATCAAAGATACAGGTTTGCTATGGCATGGGAGATTGGATATTCACTCAGAAGTACCAATTTGTATGCATTATAGATGACCGGAGTTATTGTAGATCTGTATATAATCCAAGATAAACTAGTAATAATGGTGGATATTGTAGTTATAGATCTTACACATGATGTAATTTTGGAGAGGATAGTTTTCCATCCTTTTGGGTAGGTAGTGAACGAAGCCACATAAGGTCCCCAAGTATAAGGTAAACAACAAGGTCATCTCTTTATTCCTCTAGCCTTGGAATTATATGAAGTTTTGACTGTCCACATTTTACAAGGGATTGCACAAGAGCTTACCATACGGGTTCATAAGGACATCACTTTCACTTTACCATTTTGTAATTTACTTCAAATACATGTATCCACTTCTACACAAAGATTATTGACTAGTGTAATCAATAGAGATTTATCACATTGGATGATAGTCCGATGGTATATAGATAGTTTTGTTACATAGCTTTACATAGTTATTACAATTTAGGTCCATAATTTTAGAGAAATAGCATAATCACACTAGGATAGGTGATGTTGGCTCATTTACTCCAAAAATAACAACAATAATTATTATTATTATTATTATATACCAATTAATTAATATAACCATAACCTTTTCAATGTATTAGGACAAACTTTTCATTCCAGAACTTTTGATTCAAAATGAGGTTTAGTCTCATTTTACATCTCACATTTTACGTTGATTTCCATCCTTCTTATTACTAAATGCGTTTATGTTTATCAAGAAAAAGGCAATCACGTAGAAAATACTAAGGATAGGAAGACCCCATCAAGCCGCACTAGGGGGAGACAAAAAAAGTAAAATGGAGCTAAGCATCAATAGAGTCTATATGAGAAATCTACCCTAATGCACCTAAGATATCCGAGCTATGCAAGTCGTACGGTCTACAAACAACTGGAGCATCCAAAGAAGCACCACCTAGTGTGATTTCTTGCCTATGGATTGCACCATCCACTGCACTCTATAGAGCAACAGAGACATTTGTAGCATATCTAAAATATGCTACAAAGTATGAGAGTGAGAGTGGTACCCCTTGGCGTCTAACATGATAAGCTCTTGTGCACTCCTCGACAAATATGTCAAATGTTGTGTCCATAGCTCCATATAACTCCAAGGCTAGAGGAACAAAGAGGTGACCTCATTGCATGCCCCTATACTTGGAGACTTTGTGACCAGCTGCTGCACTTGCGCCCATCCAAGGTGATGGGTAATCACTCCCTCCAAAACTGTATCCCACGTAGGGTCAGTAACCACGACATCTGCTAATCTCACCTGATCATCTTGGACCAAGTATAAGTCTGCCATGACACATATTGTGTGCAAAGCATCCAAACTCTCCCTCCAAGCCAAGTATCCACTCTCTTGTGCCAGCAGACACTATGTTCCTAATATCATCATGGGTAGTTATCCTCTGTCTTCCAAAATGACACCATGTCATATGGACTGCTGCTTCATCTAGTGTAAAACCACACTCACAAGTGAGTAATGAAGATGCAAATGTGTGGACCAAACTTAGGTGAAAGTAGTTGAACCAAATGTTGTAGAGAAAGTAGTTGGTGTGAGTCAGAATGCCCTAATGCACAATCAAGCTAGGATCCAAGAGCATGCACCCTTGCCAAAGCAAGAGCAAAGACATGCGTTAGTAGATTGAGGAATGGACGAGTCAACTAAGAGAGAATGTAGTATATGTTCACATTGTCGCTCCGTCAAGGAAGACTGTAAACCTTTAGTCCAATCTGACAATAGTGAAACAAAAGATGAAAAGTCCTCATGTGCCCATGGGGTTAGACTATCTCTTGTAAGCCACAATAACATCTGGAGAGAAAAGGATCCCTCCTGCACCTCTGTCACATAACTCTCCAAAACCAACCTATCAAAAACCACAAAGTGAGAGGAAAGTAAGGGTACCAAGTGAGCTCAACTACCCAAAAATTGTTATAGGTGTCGTCTCCTCCATAGATAGCAAGCCAACCCCTCCACACAAGATCAGTAGAGCCGTCGGTCTATGTGCCAAATCTCCTATCACACACTCAAATGTCCCTGGTCCAATAATATCACCAAAGACTCCCATAATCCTCCTAGCAAAAGCTCTCAGATGTTATAGGAAGGACAAGGAGGGGAGAATTGTGCGGATGAGGTAAGTCAATCAACGAGCAATACTAGAGTAGAGTATACTAAATGCCACCTACGGATCTCCTAGTAACAGAAGGCCATCCTCATGGAGAACATCCTTTGCAAGGGGCAATATCTAAGAAGCGTGTGACAAAATCCTCGGATCCTACTGGCATACCAAGAACATGTAATCCATATGTAAATGTGATACACTCTTTTGGAAGCTCAAGGAGGAGAAGGGTACCCAAAGGAGACCATGCTTTGCACTTTGACACCTTGACTCTCAAGTCTACTAGATGTAGCTCAATAGTCAAGTGGTCAAAGGCCTGCCTAATCTGATCTACATGGCCCATTATATGTGTATCATCTACCAAGGAGTGAAATACACAACTTGGCCTGGCCAAAGTAGTAGATAGGAGAGTTCTAAAGTGAACCATGGCAAATAAAGGTCACCCTAAAGGATCTCACTGACTTGTATCAACAATTGACTCCAAGGAGATGACTCCATCCTATGAACAACCCATGTTTGTAGTAAAGAGGAGTAGGAGAGCCATAAAAAGTTTGCACAAAAAGAATAAAATTTTAAATTTCCATATCAAAAACACTCAAATTAAATTCACTTAGAACTTAATCATAAAAACCAAAAGATTAGAAATGAAATTATCTACCCCATCACCCTCCATGTGTAATGATTACTCTAAACCCTAAGAATCCCTCTAACTTTTGATTCAATTCATTCAATGTCTTCAATATATACCAATGCAACCAAATTGAAAAAGGAACAAAATAGACTATTCACTCAAGCAATATGCTAGAGAATACTCAAAATATTATTTATTTTCCTCTCCTCTCCCGAACTCTCGGACGCAATGTTGCTGCTTTTCGACCCTGCTTTTACGTTTACCTAGCTCACTAGAAGTGCTAACTTAAGGTTGCAGGGTCTTCCAGCATGCGAAGACAAATTCACTGCAGGTACTATATCAATATCATCTTGTTAAACTATGCGTCTCGCTTTCGGAACTGCATCAATCACATCAATCATTTTATATATCTGAGAAGAAGTACTGAAGTGATCTACTGCGGTATCTCAATCTATAGGAAGATAAGTGATTCCACGTGAGAAACATAAATTGGACTGACGTACTGTACAACAAGCGACGATCTTGATTTGATCTCATTGAATATTCGGATCATGGACCAATATCGTTATTCGAAATTTCTCAGAAGAAATAATATTAGTGGATGAAGTCACAAGGGAACTTGCAGATTGTGCCCTCGTAAGTCCGAAGTTACTTCTCGACATGCTTTCATCCATGCCAGAATTGAATAGTCCAAACTTTCTACAAAATAAGGTATGGTAGATATAGTAGTTAGAGTAGAACCAAAGCTCAGAGCTTGGAGGTTCAAAACAACATCTTTTCTCCCCTATTGACTACGTTAATGATCGAAAATCCGCTCGAATCTGAGCGGAAATCAGGCACTACAGACAGGACCTGGGAATAATATTGCACGAGGAAGATTTAAGAAGGACACACATGTCGAAGCGCGTGCGTCACTATTTAACTCAAGAAGTGACAAAGCGCGTATAGCCAGTACTATTTGTTAGGCTTTGTAAGCATACATTCTGCCAAAACCAAGTTGGAGGGTGATCCTTCTCGCTTTTTCTGGTCCAGCAGATCGTGAGACTCAACTCATCCCGACGCTAGACATAACAAATGTCGTTTATAAGGCTCATGCCAGTTCAAGCAAAGGCACGAGATATGTGAACAGAATTTAACTTTTTGACAACATTGGATGCATTTGCTATGATTCAATCTTGAAAGTCCAATTGAGCTCAAAATTCAACGCTCATCTTCCAAATGCTGGAGGTTTACAGTCTGTAACGAGGTAGAAAAATTGCTCAAAGTCAAACATTGGTGAATTTTCAATCGTCCGGTGTTGCGATCAACCATGGTGGCGGGCGGTCCTGCTCTTTCAGGAAAAAGAATTGTATCAATCTCGGTATGCAATGGTCATGGGGCAAAGTAGGAACCAGAAGTTAGTGGATGGGACGTTTTCGAATCCAGAAATGGTAAGGTCTTAACCTGACAATTAGGCTTGATTGGGCATTCATTCCACTGACCTCTCCACAGCAGCGAAGCAATGTGAAGGCTCCTATACTCTATGTTCTGAGATAACTTCTGCACATCCTTTTCCATATTCGAGTTGTGAAGCATCCTGGCCTGATAAGTGGGAAGCCAGAGACATGTCGATTCAAGTAATCGTCGAGTAACTTTGACGGCTGAGTCCGGTCTTAATCATTCTGGTCAAAGTTCAAACGGACACCGCTGTTTGTCGACATTCGTCTGGTTGGGATGCGATATAGGCAGATCTGTTCGTTGTTGAAGAAGATGGTCAAAGATCCCAATGGACCCTCTATGACACAGCTCGGGAAGGGACCTTAAATCCAGGATTACGATACAAGTCTGCAGGCTTGCTGGACGGTATGCAATGCGTATGTACGTGAAATCCAACCGCCTTGAAACGAAATGACAGATTTCGTGGAGGGTTCGGTGCCCGTTCTAAGATTCTCACGGTGGTGGCAATCCGAATCCATCCCTTGGTGGAGAAACGCTTTCTCGTTTAACACTTGGCAGTATAGTACCGTCCGGAGAGTCGATGGATTCTTCGAGCAAATGATCAGTATTTGTCGGATCGATGCCCCTTGCGCTCCTCGTTCTCGTCACTCCCGGAGCTTCAGGATCAGTTTCAGGCACCAGCGCAAACCCCCCAGTTGTTATTGCGAACCCCACCCCATGTCTTCCTTGGGGCGCAAACGCGAAGAACACACCAACGATGAGTGCCACGAGAATGGGGAGAGTTTTGATTATAGTGCCCGGTATGTCTGGATAGTAGCAAGTTGTGATGGGAGCAGCGAGAAGAGATAGGGAACTGAAGGCAACGACATCCATGACCCCATTGATAAAGTCTGTAGCGTTAACCTTATACTGCGTGTCATCGTTTCCAATGAAGTAATTGTCATCTTTCCGGAGATCGTTCGGTATGTTGGATCTTGAAAACTGCGGATTGTACAGTCCTTTACTCGTTACAATACCGTAGTAGACTTTGCCGCTCGCTGTTGTGATGCTATCCACGAAATTGAGCACGAAGACCAGTACAACGAATGTTCCCAGAAGAATGCCCGTCATTATCTTCTCGGTGTTCCCACATATCCCATTGTTTGTGAACAACGGAGCCAACGTTGAAAACGTGAGGTAGGTCCCCGTGGGAAGCAAACTGGCCAGATTAGTGGCCATTTGTCCTGTGCTCTTCGTCGCTGGGGATGACATACGGATATTAGCTCCAACCAAAAGCAGAGTTGAGGAGAATTTTCTTCCAAGTGTCCCTGCAATCTATACCCTTGCACCACCTTACTTTCTGTACTTTTTGCTCACGAGATACTTCCCAGGAATCCGCTGGCTTCGCTTTTGTTATTCTTGTCACAGCTCTTCTGGATATCACAGTCGAGTGCTAAGTACGTTGGTAAAGAGAATAGTCGACCGACCGATGTAGCAAAGGCCCTGATCTACACCAGATTACGCCTTAACTGCAATCTACTTTGACAGCTTGTTAGCAATGCCGTGTCAAACCTTCGATATGATGAGTGGCTTCACGAAATACTCACCTCACGCTTGATAATCGTTGACAAACCATTAATCTCGTGACCTTTCTTTGAGGACACGACGACAGGGTGATCAGCGCATTCTCAGTGGCAGTTGAGGGGACAATAAAGATTTAGCAAGTAATTTACAAGTGCTCTAACCTTCGAAGCTCAAAAAGCAAGAGAAGAAGTTACATCATATACAAAGCTCACAAAGCTCCACGACAATGTTAAGAGGAATAGTACCGGTAATCTAGGTGTTAGTCATGCGATAGAAAACCTGACAGGGTTTGAATCTGCGTGTTGCTTACAGGTGGCTACACCTGCTTGATGGCTTTACAGTTCTCTTTCAGTCAAGAGATTTACATATTATAAGACATGCTGACTTTCATGTGCTATATCGCTCAGCAAACGCTGCCAATACCTACAGGGACCAGAAATCTCACATTGCAGATAACTAGAATAATCTAAAATCGACCAGAAACCGACATTGATACTAGAGTGATACCACACAAAACTTGCTTATACTATCATTCATAAACCAAACAGTGTGCTGCTCATAACTCGCAGGAAGTTTCTCCTGCAAGCTGGAGTCGGATTTGACCATGAAGCTGTGGTTTGAATCATACGTCCAAACGCTGTACTTCTGGTTGGAATGTTTGCAGGCCCTTAAATATCCACCTAGTTTGTGGAGATAGTTCCTTCCCCTCGAGGCTGCAATATCACTGCGGTCATAAACCTGCGTTGAAGTTTCTCTCCTCGACCAGGTTTTGTGCTACTCTTGCGTAATCATTAGATTGAGAATAACTCTCACTGTTACATTACGTGCCTGCTTACCAGCCCTAGCAGAAAATCTTGAATAGTACGTACCGCCTACTCACTTTTCTATAGAAAAGAGATTAGACTGTAGCTCATATGCAGTCCGTCAAATCGGAATTATACTCTTCTCAGTCTTAGTTTTATCAACAACAGTATCTCGAGTTTGGTCTTTAAAACAGTTTTTAGGTTCAATGTCGACGTAGATTGACCTCAAACCTGCCCTTTTCTGCATGACATTCTCAGTTGATTTTAGTAGATTATAAGTCTAATGAATTAGGTGGAGTGGAACTGCACCAACCGCCACCGGAGAGTACGCTGTTGCTGCGAATTCGCATCACGAACCAATAGAATAGTCTGATCACTTCCCTATGTGTGATGACGAGATGGAAGAAAAGTTGATAGTGATGAGAATGCACTGACAGTGAGCATTAAAGTCAAAATTCCATCAGAAAGGAGTTAAATATTAGCAGGAACGACAAGTCATCGTACGCAATCGCAATTAATGAGCTGAAGGTGCTTGAAGTCAGTAAGGAAACATTCAGGTTGAAGAGCATTTTTTCCAATTCATTTAGTGCAATATTTGACCTGAGAAATTCCCAATAAGAAGTGAGTGCATCTTCTGAGAATGCTAAGCACGTGCTTTGTCTGCGACTGTTGATGGCTGCTGCCACAAGGAAATTACGCAAAAGTCAGTTTTTCCTGTAGACCAAGATTCATACGTTAGCGTGTAGATGCATAAACCGGCGTTCATGCCTCAGGCGATAAGTCTCTGTGATCCGGTTCTCCAGGCAGGAGAAAAAAATGTGGACATTCTGCTTAGAATCTGCCAAAAACAAGTATGGACACTATGAACACAGAGCACCCTCGTTTTCCAATGTGTTGAGACTTCCTCCGTAGGATTGGAGATGCGTGAAATGTAGACAACCATACCACCACTGTTGCAGTCATAGACTGATTCTTCCAGATGATTTTGCTCGTGCCAACTTCTCTATACAGCAATGCTAGCGCATCTCCGTAAACACGACCAGTCATAACACTTATCATGCAAATCTATGCACACCTCAAAACCGTTAGTGCTTATATGCCAGGAACGTGATTACAGATCTCTCCAAATAATAGTTTTCATTGTAATTTGATCAGGTTCGGACCAATCTTCTTTTGGTTATAAGGAAGCAACTTTGGGCGTTATTTATTGTATTTTACGGTACCGATATTTCAACTAAGCTCGTTCAATCTACTCCGAAATGTGCACCAAGATAGGTATATCGGCGGAATCCCCGACGGATCCTTCACGCCCAGAAGTGGCCGTCTGTAGAATGGAGGCCATCGCCATGGTACACTATTGTCCACTTCAGTTTATCCTACTCCCGAGTAATAATGATTTTCAAGTGATGGATTTCATGTATGACTGACAGACATGTAAACGAAACGGAAATCTAGAAGGGGATCTCCATCTGAAGGCGAATGTATATTCCTTCATCTGTTCTTATAAATTGGGACTCCCCCGTTATTCCCAAGTCATCTGGATCTGTGTCCTGCTTAGTCTTGCACTCCCCGGCCATTTTCAAGTCCGTGCCTTCGACTTACAGTGCAATCGTGACCGGAAGTACTTACCTCACAATTGCACTCTCTATTTTCATAACCCCGCAATGTCTCCCCAGATCTTATCATCCCAATAATATCTACCTCGTCGTTTTATTGGACCCATCACCTCCCGTCATGGGCACGCCTAGCGGTGCCATGAATGCCAGCTTCTGTCACTACGCAGGGCCGCATGTTGTATATGCTGTCACTTCTTCAAGTTGCACCATAAAATAATTCTCTGGATAATGAAGGTTCGTTCGTCATACTTGCCGTCGTAAGCTTCGAGTCATCCGGGTCACCTGCTTGCAACTTTTATGATATCATACGAAACTCGTCCCTCGACCTCGAGAGTGGAATGTCAAGCCTTATTCCTATCGTGTGGAACAGCCCTCGATTAGCCCCATCCTTCAAGCCCGCCCGTGGAACTGTCACCTCTTTAGCGTCGGGGTTTCATGATCTTGAGACTCCGGAAAATTCTCTCAGAATCCTGTTTACTTCGTTGCGCGAACTCTGGATTTAGGTGCGGGATCTCGGGAATGTTCATCCTATCCGGATGCTTCCTTCATTTCGGGAGGTATTTCGGGTTCTCAAGAATATACCTGGAGAACCATCTGCTTGGTATCCGACCATTAAGTTCTCCCTGCCGGTATTGTCAGAACACTGCCGCCCTAAGCATTAGTTTGTACTGTGAACCGCGGTTGTAGGAAGAGCTGAACTGTGGTTAGGTTTGCAAATCCACCACGTACAGTAAATAGGTACTGCATCGTATTAGTTTAACAATATTGTCGTAACATTGTACTGGAGAGACAAGAAACCGTCTCCAACTGGATGCGCGGTTATGTGTTGACCTTACCAATGCAAATAACTGATATTTAGATCTGAATAGAGCTTGATCAATAGTAAAGGAAGGAATCAATTACTGTTAGACATCACAGAAGATCATGCGAATCTATAGATGAACAGTGCTTTAGAGAATAATACTTGAAGTCACAAGAAGGTAAAAACGAATATTTCATCTTAGTATATCACTCTTAATCTCGATTCTTCATCGATTTTACTGGAGAATATATGTGATTGGTACGCTAGGTTTATATACGTATGTCTTGTAGACTTGTATCAATCCTGGAGTGATTGTTGAATTTCTATATTAAGATTTCAATCTCGTAATGGTAAAAAAGTAGCTATTCTTCTTATCTAATTGTATATCACTTTTGGGTAATTCTAGGGTCAATTGCATCATCGAATATTAAAAACCAGGCCTCGTTTTAAAATAAATTTTTAGTTTTCAAATTCTCATACTTTTTTCCCTTTGGACAAAAATAAATAACTTATTTCTTTTGTTCTATATGAAATTTCTACCTTATCCTTTTAATATACTTATAAAAATATGAACATCCACACACACACTATATATATATATATATATATATATATATATATATATATATATATATATATATATATATATATATATATATATATATATACTCTTATAGAACTCTTATTTATTTATTTATTTATTGATAGGCAACACTTTGTCAAAAGATAACTCATTGCTGGTTCCGTCTGAAATTGTTTAAAAGGTTGGGGTGATTGTAGTGCTCATCCAAAATGCAAATAGCTCAGCCAAATTATTTTGTAGCAATTGCTGAAATGCTACTCCTTGGTTGTATTTTCAAATATTCATCCCAATGGAGTGGATGTGTTCTTCAATTAGCTTATGAGTGGTAATGTGAGAAAGACGTACTTGGGGGATGCCTAAAACAATGCAGTCAACGGTGGCAAACTTTTCTCGTATTAATGATCTTCCATTTCTCAGTTATAAAGGAATACAATTGCCTGTGTTTGGTAAGAAAGACAGACTGGAAAAAATTAACTTTCTACTGGTCTGTTCAAATGTTAGTAATTATATGACTTAGGAAATTGAAAAGATCCAATTCAAAACTCTAAGATGAACAGGATATTGTGGAATAATTCCAATTCTCGATTGATTAATACTCTATTAGACTCCATGATCACTTGTAAGAATTCTAGAAAACCATTAGTGAACCTCTTTAGCACTTCGTGACGTACGGAAATATTATGTTCAAGTTAATGTACGGAAATGGTACAGTAAACTACTTATGTTTCTGAATAATAGTTTATATATACATGCAGAATCCATACTTTGACCTTAACCAAATAAACATATAATGAATTTTTCATCATGATGGACTAAGGAAAATAATTACAGAAAAAGAATAATTTTGAACATACCGTTTTAAATTAAGTGACAAACGTAGTTGCATTAGTATCATTAGGTTTTCCGAAATTGCACACATATAGTAGATTCTTTATGAGTACCTGATTTTTGGGTTTTTCTCATCTTTCACAATTATGAGTTCAGTATTTACATTTAATATCTTTCCATTCAAGGAAGGGGAACGACCGTGAGCACTCTCTTTTCACAACAAGTTCTTTCTCGAATAAGTTAGCTTGGTATTTACAATTTTTAATAATTTTAGTTTGTTTATAAGCATATTATTTGCCTCTTGGTATATCGTTGGTTCCATCATATATAGAAAAACTCAAACCTTTGTATTTTTTTCTTTCTTTCCGACATGATAATTCTCTAAGAGACCTTACCTGAACATCAGGACAAAAATAGGTGGATTTCATATATTGCTTGGATCTGTTAAATTTATCAAAATGAAAATAATTGGAAAATGTTACATTTTGGAAATAAATAAATTTTTATATCTATATTTATACATACATAAATGATAATGCCTTAAAAATACTCCAATTTTTTAAGTAATAGATCCTATCAACGATTATAAGACACTAGAATACATGTAATTCACAAAATTACATTTTTTTCTTTTGATATCCTGCTCATATGACCGATCCCTATGTAACTCATCGAGACAGTATAAATTGGATCAAGAAATATCAACTCGCTGAAAACTTGAATAAAACAGCTTCATATATTTGGTCATTTTCAAAGACCTGACGAAGAAATTCAAAACGTATCTAACTATCAATACCGTATATTATACATGTATGCACTGCACTAACAACAAGCCGACATCAAAGAGTATCCAAGGACATGGTTGGTTACACCGACCAATCTCAATTTATTGTAAAGTGGAAAAGTCCCCTTTGAATTATCATTAAAGTTCCTTCTTGAACGGGATTCTCTCGTTAGTGTATACGCAAGTTGGATGGAGTTAATGAATATAGTAAGGAAGACATCATGTTCTTCCATCTAGCTCTCTCTAATCATAGCATGATCTCAAGTTAAGGGGTTAAGTTCTGTTATCATTGAGGCGGTGCGCAACTACTATCACCCAAATATCCTGAGGGGCTCATTCTGTTCACACAAATTCGGTCTTTCTTGTGGAGGGATTAAGTGAGTGAGGAAGAAAGAATGCATGCCATTTCTACTTGGAGACTTCTCCAGAAATTTAGCATATTCATGGTCTCTCATACTATACCTTGCCAAGTTTGTGTAGAAGTCAATATCTTACTAGACCAGGTGAACGAACCATGTCTTTCAAATCAGGCAACTTGGAGTTTCCATGCCTCAAAAGATGAAGTCATATAAGAAAGTCATCAATGAACAGTCATCTAGTAGCTATGTAAAACATAGTGCTCCAGGGGATCCTGGAATCAGAAAGGAAGTCCGTTGGACTTACTATGAATGAATCAAGGGACCCCAAAGCCGACCGACCGGGCACTGGCTGACGGCCCCGAGGTCTTGATGGCAAAAGCCCTTCCAGGGTGCTTTCTCTATATATGCTTTTGTAGATTATTATTTCATGAAATTGTAGATTTTATTACATCTGAGTCGTAAAGCCACATCCTTCGGTGCCTTCCCTGGCCTTAACGCCGGCCCTTCCTATAGCCTAACCCATCCTGGTGTTTATTTCTCTATCATTCAGACAGATAATGACCTTATTTGGATCATTGATTCTACTGGAGCCACTCTCGGTCGGTTGTTTTTCTCGACCCGCGAGAGAGTCCTTCCATACAGAGAAAAGGCCTGAAGGGCTCTCCCTGGGGAGGCCGGGCCCGACTACATTAGGTGCATACAAAACAAAAATAGAAAAAAAAGATTGCCAAGGCTCTGCTCTTTCAGAGAGTCTTAGCGGTAGCAGCTCCACAGTTCTCTGATTGAAACTTGCTGCTCCCGAGTAAGCCCGGTTTGTCCGCCTGTTCGCTCTTTTTTATAGGTAGAGATCCAAAAGCCTAACGCTTCGAGTTCGAGTTCGAGTGAGTTTGCGTGCATGGGTATTAGAATTTAGAAAATTCGATTATAGCTTATCCATAGACCGAGATTTTCGGCCAAGGTTTAATGGATATTATTAAAGAATTAGAAAGTAACATAGTATCTGGTTGTAGATCTACAACGAGATACTATGTCGCGCACTTTTTCTAAATTGCGTGCATTTTGGCACAAGAGAGAGAGATCTAAAGTACGACTTGTTGCTAATATTCTCAAAAAAGGTTCAGAACTAATACCTCTAGACTCAGTTACAAACAGCCTTATTCGTGCCCACGCTGAAATTCCATATCTACTGGGACGACAAGCTTATCCTTATCCCCTATTCATTGTCACCTTGCCAATTCCCATGAGCACAAAAATCCTGACACGAGCGCCGATAGACCTTTCTGGCCAAATCATGGTTTGATTGAAGGTTGGTACTATAACTGGCTTGCACTCGTGAACTACTTCTCCACAAACATATTTTGTCAACGTTTTACCGTTGGTGAAAATATGGGATCATGAGTACCGCATCCAATAAAAGCAAGTCACTAGGATAACAACATTCTTTTGACCTGCTAAAGTAGTTTGACAATGTATGAGAGACTTGCAAGGCTTAGCGTCCATTATTTAAAATCCTGTACCAACGACTTCCCAGAAAACAACGGAAAAGGCTGAGTATACATGTTCAAAAAGCGTTGAAAAATAAACCGCCACGATCCTAAGCGGGTCTCGTGAATACATAAACTCTCGCGTACAACTATATATGGTTATCTTCTCGTTGAAATTTCGAGCCTTACGTATTTGTGGGTTGTTCATTTTTGCATATTTCTTTTTCCTCTCCTCTCACCTTTTTTTGGGGAGTCGTACTCTTCACCGTATCCAGGTACAGCATTCCATGAGCCTTGATACTGACTGCCGCATCGGCTGGAGGTTATAAGAATCTACCCTGTCGTGGACGTAGTGACGTATAAGTGGTGGAGACGCCAGCAAGCACTTAAAGTGATATTTGTCGTAGTCGGCTGAGCGGTCCCATATCGGGGCTTACCCCCATTTTACCTATTTTGCCTCACCCTTGTACGGCTTGGCTTGATGGGGTCTTCCCGTCCTTCGTGTTTTCTACGCGGTCGCCCTTTTCCCCTTGAGCAGTCCGCGTAGTTCCCTTAGATGAAGTCGTTGTAGATATTATTACAAGATCACGGAGTCCGATGTGTGTCAAAGAATGCGCTATCAGAATGATGGATATAGTCAAAGGTCGTTGAAATTAATCTGTTGCTCATTTAGAGTTATGGCGAGAATTTTGTTCTGCTTGCGCAACAAAACTCTTTTACATTTCAACATAAAGAGCAATAATTTAGTCACCACTGAGCAAGGGAGGACCCTGCATGTTGAAGTATTCTAAACTTGGTTATCTAAATATTTTGTAGATCCATAATGTTTGATAATCCTAGAGCATCGTTTTAATTCAGGGCACCCTCTTCAATCTCTTTCATGAAATATGTTTTATATTTCCTTGTTTAAACATATTCCATGGAAGAGATTGAAGAGGATGCCCTGAATAAAAACGACGCTCTGGATTTCCAAAATCTCATTTTTCATCTCGTCAATGCATATTTCATATATGTTGGTATTTACGGAACTAATTGCTGTTTATACTTATATTCACATGTATCTAGAGTTTGAATATTGAAATTATATTATTACAATAAGTAGCTAAGTTATATCCATCATGTTTAAGAGATACATTACTACAGATTTAGGTCAGCTTCTCAACCTTATCCATTTTCTCGAGTCACTCTGGCAGTCTAGTAATATGAACTTCTAAAGCTTCAATTCCAATATTGAAATTTAGAACTCTCAAGATCCCGACGTATTCATGTATTCAAACTCAATGATCCATTCAAAATATTCATTCTCTAGAACTCAAAAGTCCAATCCATTATTTGTTTCAACTAATAGATCATATGCTATCCATTGTTATAAGAAGCATGTAGTAGTTGAAGTCAATTATCTGTGACTCGGAGTAAATCTTCCCTTTTAGATAACTCAAGTGTGTATCTTAGATTATCCAAACGAATGTGTTGACTTACCAATTTACCAAATAAATTTGGAAAGCTTTATTTTTATTTTACTTTAGAAGTAGGTCAAATCGTAAAAGCTAAATAAGCAATAAGTATAACCCCTCCATGTTAAGATTCAAGATTCCCTCCAAATAAAAGCAAGAGAACGGGCTGCCATTGTAGGCTAATTAAAGTACTATTTTTCCAATCAGAAAATCAATGAGCGAGTTAACTTAATCTAATACGATAAATGAACCCCGGTCATTCCATGTAAGAGACGATGGACCAAACAAAGGACCAACTTCCACTCCTGTTCTTCCAAATTAGTGAGCTAAGAATCAACTAATCTGTGATTGTGATGTGATTGCGTTTCATAAAGATCATGATATATACCATTAAGTGGTCTGATGTAATAGTGGCTTGTGCTTTCAAATCTTTCTTTTTTTAATTAATCATAAAAATATGACCACTTTCACCAGTATTATGGGTTAAATGTTTCTGTTTGAGCAGTTCTTGCAAATCAAATTATACTTGGCTTTGGTGATTCGAGAGACCTTGGGCCGTTGCGCCCGGTTCTTTGGGTTGTCTAACGTGATGTGGATGTTATGGTTGCTATTGGAAAAGAAATTAGAAGGAGAGCCTAAGCAATCAACTCAAATCTCCTTATGATAACTCTAAACTATTCATGATTGGACCCAAAGATTGGGTCTAATCTACTGAGGATTGGAACCAAAGATGTTTCAAAAGTAAGATTGCATTCTCCGATGATTTCTAAGCTTTTGAAATCATCAAACTACAATTTGATGCATTGTGGACTTTTGGAACCATGACATAGAAATGTCTCCAGTTCATAAAAGTCCGCTGAACAGTTTGTAGGGAAGGAAATTCCACAAACAGCTGGAGAGGGATCCCAGTGAGACGTCAAAATCTAATGTTTACATCGATCCGTGCAACTGAGGAATGTTGACGCGAGGATCCAGGCATGATCCATCCCCTGTCGGAGTTGAAGTAGCCAAATGGTTAGTATTCTTTCGATCTCATAGCAAGCATGTGAGGCTCGTGATCAGCTTTATTCTCCCTTCTCCCTAATCGTCACACTTTACAACCTCGTCCATCATGTGCGAGACAGGTGCATACATGCGAATCTAGCCTGGCGGGCCGTGATTTCATCGTCAAATATGTCATTGACTTCATTTGGCGATACAGCGCTTAGCAGTTAGGGAGGAAAGTTTCCCGTCGAAACTCTTTCATTTGGGAGGAAGGAAACGATAATGTGTGCTATAAGTACTTGGGTTGTCATGTGTCCAGAAAGAAGTTCCTCCGTACCAATGAAACCGAGTCCATGGAAATAGGAAATGAGGATGTGTGAAATATCCTCATTTTGCTACTCACTAATGTGAATGTGTCAAGTGGAAATAGATACTGAACGTTGACTAGAGCGAAGTAGCTCGGCCATATGTTGGGATGAAGTTGGGGGTGAAAGTTGGTGGAAGCGAATGCTGGCGTAGCGCACATAAACTTATCCGCCCCCAGGTTGACGCGCTGCAAATCCCTGCTTATAGCATATGACTGTTTCTGTCTTCAAGGATTGGTTTCAGTTAGAGTGATGCAGCATTCAAACAACCTATATATGTATTCTGTTTCCCTGGCAGATTTGCGAGCACCTTTCTACTTAGAACCACCGTCACTTTCATACTCATGTCTATCCCCGCAGCCGTTGACCATTTCAGCTCTATGAACAAGTGTCAAATTCTCAGCTGAAACGAATATCGCTTCTCTGACGTAAATAATAGCGCTTCTTGCCATATAAAATTTCTCCTGCTCCGCACTGGACAGTTAAATTTTCAACCTGGCCCCAGATTCTTCTCTGCTATATACAGCGGAGAAATAACGGGGGCTTTGTAGATGAGATCTGAGAGCAAGTAGTCTTAGCCAATACTCAAAATCAGTGCTGTACATGTCGCTTCGTCTGCAGCTTCTCTCACCCTTCAACATTTAGAATCTCCAAAGAAATGTTTAAAAAGTAAGCTAAGAATATCCATTATATACATCAGTTTCTGCTTGTTTTCTTGGAGTACAGTAAATAGACTGGCGACACCTTAAAGAGACTTATGTACAAGTACAGTCTGCAGGGATCTTAGACAGACCCTGAACGAGCTGAACTGACTGATCTCGATGGGGCTGCTGCAGCGGATTTCAGGATCGTAGACGTGGTAACGTCTGCATTGTCTATCACCTGCAGAGTCTCTGTATTCACTCTCAATCGCGGGGCCCATTCATGTGTTGGTGTCTTCCAGTCTCGGTACACGGTTGTCGAATTTGTTTAAGGTAAATATGAAAGTTCATAGCTCCAGCGATAGGAAATGGTCTGACATTTACTATCAAATCAGAGATATTTCCTCAGCAGGTAGAACCTGGATTTGATGGTTTACAAAGTTTCGGACTTTACTTATGAGAAAACTTAACTCTTCTCTTCGTCGTCGAGTTGGGAATCGTGGATGCATACTAGAAGACACAAACTTTAAGGAGATCAAGGACTTTACCGTTAAGTCCAGAAATGAGAGCGCTGCAAAGTCCAAGCTTTCTGCCAAGTAAACACCTGCATTTAGGCCCCAGCATGATGTGTTGAAATTTTCAGAAAAGTCCCGACAATATTGTGTAATTATACGAGAGGACTTTTCATGCAATGAAGATCCAATGGGGGACCGGACCAGCTTCATCCAAGACCAAGTTGACAACGTTGCTTGGAAAAATGTGCCCTTATTGAGCGCATAAGTGCATTCAGTGCCCTTATGGTCCAGAATTTTTTAAACATGACACAGTCCTTGAAAAGTGTAGATGAGTGCGTGTAAATGAAATTCTGACTTTTATGTAGTGTTGAAGTGGGGTTTCTACTCTTACCTTATGGTGTGATCCATCACTTACATGAGATCACGTTCCATTTCTCAAACTGAGACGCACCTTAATTTGAGTAGTTCACAACATACATGCAAAGCTCACGTCCGTATATATAACAAGGAGCAAGCCTCTGCTTTATTTTCTTGACGTCGTTGAGTAGCACAAGTTTGTTTTCGTATGTTACATCGTTCAAGATTTGTTCGGTTTTGATCTTCCTTTTGTCACAATAAAAGCCGAGAAGGGTCAACGAATGTCAAGCTAGTATATTCGTCTTCTTACTTTTGTTACTCTTTCTGTAAACTGAAGGAGAATGAAGCTCGAAACACACAGGGAGTTTTGATATGCAGCAAAACAGCTCATGCAATGTGAAGCTCTCGTTTTAAAGCTTATGTCACATGATGGTTATCGACTGCACGTGATTCGACAATTGTGTTACACATTGGGAATATGCCATCTTCATGTTCACGTCATTTACCCAGACATTTGAACTGGCAATGTCATGCTCGTGCAGACAACCTGTGCCGGTCTTTGTGTCCTACATGACATTGGACTGCGCAACGAAACAAACTGAGCAGCTAATTCTATCCTATTGCAGTTACACTGTTATGTTTCCAAGCATTTCCTCTTATCATATCGAACTGCTAAATCTTTTCACTCCTAATCCAAATCTATGACTTTTTCCAACCCGGATAGGTGCAGTCCTGAGAAACCGTTCGGCCAAGATGATATCGCAATAATGCAAACGAAATGCTATCGAATTCCTTATCATTAAACGGATGAGACCGTGACGTCTCGCAAATCGCGTCCAGCCTATGGCGTGTGTGTCACAATCTAGGGCTCTGAACCTGACACGGTGGGGTCCGCTGTTCCCTTTGATTGAAGCAGCTAAACCAATGTGCAATCCGGGATGTCATGCTGCAGGCTGCAAAAAGGTTTTGAAACTAATTAGTTGCATGGAAAGAGGCGAGAAAGAAATCGATGGAATCGGTTGGAGAGATAGCTGAGGTGCAGCTATGTCATGTAGGTTCGTAAATCCATATGAAAAAGGCGAGAAAAATGTCAATTTTAGCTTTGCGTCTTCCCCACTCCTCCGATATTTTTTCTGATGAACTGCCATTGGTGGCCTGTATACTATTGCATAATATCTGTCCATGATCTTACATCATGTTAACTTGAACTCAGTGAACTTAAGATCGATAACCAGAACAACAGTATCGTCAACTGAAGTAGCTCTTGAGCATCAGAAGAGGTAGGCTGTGACGTGAGCATGTATCTGTTTTCAGAAGAAGGTAGTCATCGTCTGTATACCCGATGAAGGGAATCTATACAAGTAAAACCATGGGAGTAGATTCGATAGCTAAGTCTACTAGTCAAATTGATGATATTTCCAGAGCAGGTGGATCAGGCGATGACTACAACTTCCTCTCGTGTGTTGGAGGACCTCGTGAAGCTTGCAGTCAATGTGCAACCAAGTATGCGCACATGTTCACTGTGTAGACCACCAAACTAGGGACTTCAGCAAACAGAGTACTGAACGAAGTGCTTCTTAATAAGTTTATTTACATCCTGAAATGTTGTTTACAGTGTGTAAAATCTTCACGCTCGTACTTCGCGACTGCTGGTTACGTATACAAAAGGATCAAGGATCTTTAATGGGGCTTCGCAGAATGGTTTAGGGAAGACGTTTCTGAGTGCGTTGGAAATCCTAGACGTCGTATAAGGCTGTGACTGTGTGCACCGGACTGCTGAAGTGGATAGAATGCTCGGTCTGCGTGAAGCCTACTGAGATCAACCTCGTAAAGCTTTGTCATATTTGTCGTGAAGCGGTGACTTGAAATCGCCAATGGAGCGAGAAACTAGGCAAACTCTCTTTGCCTAGAGGAAGTAGGTCGCGAAGAAGCTCCTGCAACAGAAGATCACGAGTAGGGAGCTTCAGTCTTCATTCTCATGTGCAAGAAGTCAGAATAGCGATATTCTTTGCGTTGGAACTTCGCTAATTTGCAGGTTGAAAAGTTGGTTCGCTGGACTCCGACGAAATGACCCAAAGTCCTGATGGGGTTGAAGGTTTCGAGATTCCTTCATGGATACATTACGGCTCGCGATGTTCAACTCTGGTGATCAGTTGCGGTCCACGAATGTAAAGTTGATAGTAGCAGAGAGTGATGTGGATCTGACAGCTCGAAAGAAGAATATAAGTTGGTTGTGCTTCTGAAAGGTAAGAGATGAAGCTCACGCACTTTCCAGATAAAGAAATAGTTTCAACGCGAAAGTCTGCTATCTTTTGAATTTGTTATTGAGGACTATTTCAGGCAATTGTCGCCATTAGAGTGCTAAGGTATTGGATTTTCTAAACGGTCGTCCGGTTTTGTTACTCAGTAGATAGACTGTCGTTAAAGCAACTGTTAGATATGGAGGACTGTTTGCTGACATGTGATTAGTCAGAATGGTCGACTGTGGGTGTCCTGGAGCAGCTCGTATAAAGGTCAATTATACGGTAGATTGTTCGAACTGGTATGGCTCGTGGCCGTTTCGAGACTCAACCGAGTTTTGAAAGTTGGGGGGGGTTTTGGGGGGGGGTCCACAGTGCTTGTGCCAAAAACAGAGCGCTGGCACGGCTTCTCACCACTGCCGCCGGCCTCTTCTGCTTTATAAAGGATCACGAAAGCTAGCAAATTCTTTCATAACAAAGCTGAAAGAAAACACGACGAGATCAGGATTTCTTTTTCTGAACAATCTTGCTTATTTCACTCGGGAGCTTGTACACTACTTCCGCAATGCTTATTTTCGCTGGTTGGCAGAATTGAATGGGATCGAAGATCTGAGGTGAGTCTTCTCCACCTGTTCTGTACTCAGCTTGAATTGTGACTGCCTCGCAGTTCGCAGTACGATTGGTACGGATCATGTGGAGACTCATCTCAGATCTTTGTTCAGAAGCAGTACTTCATGACGTTGGGAACGCCGATTCCCTGGGATTTCAAGCTTTGTGTATCTCCCGTGGGGACCGATCGGAGCCTTTTCCATAACAGACGAACTCTGAGCAGCGAGAAAGTCATTAGTGAACGTTCAGAACTCAAGGTGCAACCATGCTGATTTCCGGGAGAGATTGTTGACCCAGTCGCCAGAAAGGTATGCCAAGTGTGAGGTAACCTTCACATGCCTACAAATGTGTTCTAGGATCTCTTATATTCTTCTATACTACAATCCTCTCTACTCCTATAGAAGATTCTTCTACGTGCATCCTTGGATGTGATTCATGAATGACGGACAGTTCTCTGGGAGTCAGTTCTTCACAAGATGATGCACAAAGTCAGGGAAACAAAAGTTCGCATTATCTCCAGATTTGAAATCTAGAGGTGATGCCATGGAAGTCATTTTGCATATTAACCATCACAGCAAACGAGCGAAGGAGAGAAAATTGCCTTCCGTGATCATGATGAATGGTCCTCCTTCGCTGAACAGAAAACCTACACGACTAACTGTCGATCATGAATCCAACTTTGATCGTCGAAGGTAGATCCTGACGAATGCCTGTATGCATACCTTGCAAGAAGAAATACCAGTGGTGACCTCCAGCCAAACAGGAGCTTGACAACGTCTCCACGATACGAGACGTCGCATTGGTTGAAGTCCGCTGTGACAGTCTTAAGATGTACGTGCTGCAAGAGAACGATGAGCTCTTCATATGAGTATTGAGCTATTGTAGATATCTATCACACAAAATATGATGTGCGAACGCGGGATCGGCTGAGATTCTGATGTCCAAGGCTTGTGTAATCTGCAGTAGTAACCCAGGATCCTGAAATAAGAATTCATTGAGTGTTTCTTGGAAGTGTACAGTGGCCTTCAATGTCGATGGCTCAGATGGTCTCTCATGTACAGCGCTAAGAGAATAGCAAGTACATTCGACCGGAATCTAGGTTCTTGATCTCTAAGTTCTGCCGAGCAACCAATGGTTCCCAAGAAGTTGCACAATCTGCTCAATTAATGTTGCTGAGCAATTTGAAGCCTTCTCCATTTAATAGACGATGGACGCAACAGTGGCCGGAACTGCTCATGAACGGTCCATGAAACAGTCTGAATCTTTTATTTCAACATTTGGAGGGCTGCTTATATCTGACATTTACATGAACAGTCTCATGAGCTTATATCAGAAGCACAAGGGACGTCAGATGTGAGCTAATCGAAAAGTAGCTGCGTCTGCACATGCACTGAGTAAGATCTTGCATCAGTAGCTCCCTTTCATCCATTGAATGTTATCATGGCCTGTGTGTATTCCAGTCTCCAATACAAAACAGAGTCGAAGACTGGACAGATTCAGTGCTTGAATAAAATTGGCACACCAGACATAAAAGATAAGTGCTGTATTGTATGTTAGTATACAGATGGAGCTGATAATGCCAAATTCAATATGCGTCGTAAACTGTTGATAAATACTCGTGCCTTCAATTGCTTCCACGGTTAGTGCTAGCAAAGTAGTACTTCTGTATTCTTGCTCACGTGAGCGATGTAAGACATTCAGTTTCTGGTGCAAGACCGAAGCCCAACATATTACTTTGCTGTTTCCTCTCGAGGAAGTGAAACAAGACACTTAAGTGAAATACTTACTAGGCCAACCAGTTTGAACGTGGTAATCACTACTTAATCTCATGTGAGCTTCAATGCATTTACCTTTCTCGGTCAGAAACAAATTTCACACTTTATTGTAAGGTTAATAAACAGTTGCAAACTTCACAGATTGTATCGAAGCTTTGCAAGCATCAAGAAGTGACTTTTCTCCACCTTTCTGTACCTCCCTTTGTTTTATCTATTCTCGAAGTGAGAGTACTTTAGTGTAGTCCACTTGTGTATAAGATCAAGCTAAAGGTGGTACAGAGCCTTACTTGATTGATCGCCTCCCTGCTTTATTGTACTGCTGGTACTCCAACCAGAGACATGAGGTCGGCACTTACAGCTCCACTGGGCATCGAAATATACAGCCTCGAGATCCCATACTCACAAAACTAAAATATATCAACAAAGGGATCTCTTTCGTCGAGAGAAATTTTTGATATGCTGTGGACATATCTGCGTCACCGTCAGAAACTGCGTCGCCTATGAGAAGATTCTATGATGGTGTAGCTCTACACGAAGCACGTGCAGTTCTCACATACTCGGATTGATTGAATGTGGATTCGTAGAGACGAATTAAGCTAGGCAGAATAAGTTCCGATCGGAAATGAAGCCTTGTTGGTGGAAAACAGTGAGCTCTCGAACTGAGGCTCGTTGTTTGTTGCCAACGAGGCTTCAATGCCCATCGGCGAACTTAATCTGCTCGTAATGTTCTCTTCGCGTGTCCTTCACAGTAATCTCATATTCCAGCCAATGAAGGCTGCTCTCTCGTCCAGCCTCTTCACTGGACTCTCCCACCAATTATCGGTGCTCAAAAGCACTATATGTAGCCCCCGAACAATATTACCATGCCTCCGCACTCACGACCTCCCAGTTAGAAACTGCAGCTCGAACCTACCAGATTAAAACACTGTTTTCACCAACAAGTGTCTCGTTCTCCTTAATGGTCGCGTGATAAACTTCCTGGGGCTGTTGAGAATTGTGGCCGATGAGACTAAACGGGATAGATAAAAGTTGGCACTTCTCATGGTGGACTTCCTTTCGCTTCCTCACCAGAATTTAGTTAAAGGATTTATCAACTCTTTCATATCTCTAGCTTGGGTAAGTAGAATACTTTTTACGCTCCATCCTCGGTGTTGGATTGGTGTAGTTAGCTTCGTCCATTATCGATCCGAGAAGGTGGACTCTGCCATTATTTGGATCCACCATCTCGATTCGGACAGATCTAGATGATGTCAAGATGGAGCTTCACCATTTCGCTTTACTGTCTGAAGTTAATCATGTTCGTATTTTAGTGGAGCAAAATTTTCAGCTTCCGTGACAGTTCCCTTAGTCTTACAGTCTTCCAACTGCTGTCAGGTGTACACTTGCGATATCAATACATGCGACTCTCTCGTGTTGGTCTTTGTAGCTGAGAAGGTCCCCTCTTCTTCTCGAACACCTACTATTGGGGATGTGAGACGTAATTGGTTTTAGCTCATGTACCCTAAGATCTAGTGCAGATTAGAGTTGCAGAGTAATTAGGGGTTATGGATATGAGCAACAAATATTTGCTGGCTGCAATAATATGGGAGTGGGAGGTCGAGTACTCTAGCTTTCATTCAAACTTTGGAGTGCAACACATTAGAGGTACATATTCAAGCGTAACGCGTTTAAGTGCTCGTGCCCAAGGAATCGGGAAACTCATGAATAATGTTCTTCCACAGAAGGCAACAAAAGGC
This sequence comes from Lunularia cruciata, assembly GCA_948567375.1. Lineage (NCBI taxonomy): Eukaryota > Viridiplantae > Streptophyta > Marchantiopsida > Lunulariales > Lunulariaceae > Lunularia > Lunularia cruciata. The sequence goes on from OX419759.1 coordinate 50,441,252, forward strand.
AATGAAAACTCTGAGCTGTGGCTCAGTTTCCGGAATGTTCAATTAGAAAAACCACCACAAATTAGCCAGCTCGAGAGCTCACACACGCGCTTTTCCTCTCTGACTAGTCTAAATAAGACTTACAAAATTGGTCCAGCTGGGTAGCTTTTCACTCTGTGAGTGTGGGAGGACGTTAGGAAAGAGGGAGAGTAAGTTCAGAATCTAAAAGTTAAACTAAATGACTGGAATGGACAAAATGCTCCATCAGGTGAGGTACATTAATGGTTAGTTTACCCATATTCTTCTAGGTATGCTGACGCACAGCAGTAAGCATGCAAGGGTTCCGAAGGCACAGTAGAGACTACCAGCCTGTGGAAGCATCTGCAGTGAGATTTCATTCGATGCAAAGGACTCATTCTACTATAGACAAGGGAAGCATTTTTTCCTCCCAAAATGGCCTACATCATCATCCTCCGAAGAAGTGTCACTGGAAGATTCTCCTTTCTTGCCTCCGGTCTTCTTACAAACCTTCTTGTGATTTCTTCTGTGCTTTGCGCTGGGATGAGCATTGGGGTACGTCCACCCACAATCCTTGCAAACCCAAATTTCTTTGGTTTCCTGAGTGCCCTTTGCGTTCCCATGCCGTTGCTTCAGCTCTTGGTTTCCCTTGGCTTCTTGTTCACGAACCTGAAACGATGATGTGGCAGCAGAATCAGCTTTCGGAGCCTCGCCTTCAGCAGCTGCTGCTTGTGGCGTATGAACTCCTACACCCTGCATTCCCCTCTCCTGAACATGTCCTACAGGTGCCTCAACAGCGTCCTCCGTTGTTGTTTTGGCAGGGCTTTCACCTGCTCAATACAAGTGACAACATATGAGTGCCTAAATGGCGCTTCTCAGCGTGCCCTTCTCACCAACTCGTACACCCGAGACAGATATTTCCCTTTCCCTAATTTTCTCATGCTCACAATCTATCGAGCAGTTTTCTTTGGAGCATGACCGCCATTGCTGTGAGCATGACGACTCACAGGCTCACCTCCGTGGGGATGTTCGCCCTCAGATTCGTCATCAGACGATCCTCCCGGTGCAGCTGTGGTTATAGCTGCAGCTTTCCCTGGACAAACCTTCTTGTGGTTTCTCCTGTGCTTCGCACTAGGATGAGCGTTGGGGTATGTCCATTTGCACTCCTTGCAGAGCCAAATGGCATTTGGATCATCTGTGTGAGGCATAGCACTGCTAGCTGCTGCATTACATATGAATATGACATCATCACGAAACTTCAGTACCTCCATATGGGGCGAAGAGGTTTCGCTGTGCAAGACGAGTTCACTTTCAGTGACAGTAAATGATCATTTAAAATATTGCTGCAGTCAGTATGCTTGGCAGTCTATTTTCAGTCCTCCTTAGAATGCTTGAATGGAATGTTCATGATGGAGTTCACTGAAGGGAAAGAAATGTCAAGTCGTGACTTGATATTCATAGAAAAAGTGCGGATCAAACTAGACGAAGCAGTTCATATACAGTTTCTCACCTTTAGGAGCAGTTGCTGTAATTGGTGGAGAGATTTTCACCACAGCTGGTCCTGCGACCTCAGGTTGAGGACGTGTAGCCGGAGGCAATTCCCCTTTAGGTGCTTCCTTCTCTTGAACCTGGGCAGTGGTAGCAGCGGGTGCTTCCAGCTTGGATTTTTCCGCCTGAGTCGATGCAGCGGTGGGGCGTACATCCACAGACTGAGTTGGTAGCTTGAATTCACGTGAAACGGAACCTGAAGACTCAGAAGGGGAACTTCGTGCCGCTGAGACAGGTGCAGTGCTTGAAGGGGATGATTGAGTTTCAGGATCAGAGTCTTCGTCACAACCTCCTGCAACTGGAGCTGCTGCTCCACTCTTTCCTGCACAGCTCTTCTTGTGCTTGTTCCTGATTTTCGCGCTAGGATGTGCATTTGGATACATCCAGCCACACTCCTTACAATCCCAGCGATCGTGCTCGTCCTTCATCATCGGATGAGGAAGTGCCTGGCCATCTGCAAGAGGGAAGAGATATTGTAAAGCTGACATTTTCATAAAGCCTACACAATGCTAATAAACTAAAATTATAGTGAATTATAGTGTCGATCACACAAAAGTTTGAAATAAGAACTCCACTAAATTTAAAAGGTTTCATCAAGACGAATTGATATTCCAAATCGACTTGCAAACACGGATTAAAGAAAAGAAGGCTTGAAATTTGGTCCGTTCTTCTCTTTAGAATTACCCAAAATGGCGCTGTCAGATGATCAAAGGAGAAAGAAGATTGTGAAACTCAGTTACTTCTGCTTCTACTTCAGTGACAGCCCAAGAAATAAATGAAATGGTCAGTGAAGAAAGAAGATTGTTGAACTCTGTTAATTCGGAAGTCGCAAGCAGAACCCGAGCCGGTTCCACTTCCTATGCAAACCATGTTTACACAAGGAATTCCGCAACAAGGAACTGAATGCCAGTAATTTAATTGTTCCCATGATTCAAACATGAAGAGCCGGGGATGTGGAGGGGTCTGCTGTTGAAAAACCACAACCGGTATTTCCTTATTCAAAATTACAATCAGATAGTCCTGTTTCATTCCACAGGACCATCCCTCCCCGTTATCAGTCTTTCTCACCTACTTTGGAAACATGTACAAATTTCTAGTCAAATTTATCCGTAGTGCTGTAACACTCGCAGTATCCAATGAACATCATGGTTGTTCAAGGTGGATGCAAAAACAGGTGCCATACTGTACATGAAAGCCACTAATGAAAATATCTCTCCACAGCCGTGAAAAACAACGCTAGAATGATTTGTTTCACCCACATACCTTTGGGTGCCTTTGCAATCGTAAGATTCTCCTTATTTCTTTTCTCAGAAACTACAGGAATATCTCCCTTAGTAGTGGTCTCCTTGGAAGTTACAGCTGCAGGAGGTGTTTCAGCAGGAGTGTCCTCCTTATTTCTGTCCCCAGTGACAACAGGGATTTCCCCCTTCATCGTCGCTTCAGGGACCACTACTGATGGGGGAGTTCCAATAGTAATTTCATCCTTCTCCTCAACAACCTCCTTGGCAACTACGGCTGGAGATGGCTCCATCAGTTCAGGCTCCTCTTCAGTTGCACGTAACTGAGACTTCTCTAAAGTAACATTAGTTGTGGCAAGCGCTTTAGCTGCCACATCTTGATCAGTTGCAGCAGTAGTCTTAGTCTGGTCCTCCTTCCTCTCTCCCACCGACGATCCTTTCGGGATGGAATTTAGGTCGAAGTCACGGGAGACATTTGAACTTGCTGGCAGTACTACTTCGGATGTGGAAGCTTCCAGTGCAGACTCGAGCTGATGATGAAAATCATCACCAGACTCGTCTTCTGAAGAACCTTCAGGAGCGGGAGCAGCTGCTGCGACCTTTCCTGGACAGCTCTTCTTGTGTTTGTTCCTGATTTTTGCACTCGGATGCGCATTTGGGTACATCCACCCACAATCTTTACAATCCCAGCGATCGTGCTCATCCTTCATCATTGGATGAGGAAGTGTCGGTCCAACTGCAATCGAAAACAGGTATCACTGAGAAACCGCTCAAGAGAATTCTTCATCGGCTTCGACTTGATAAACTCTTGATGTGGTCGAATTAGGGAGTGGAACACCAGAGATTGACGACTTAGGATCACACACAAACAGATTATTACATACCTTTCATGGCAGATCTATGATTGCCAACCAACTTTTCGCACTAATGGTCACCTTAGACGCTACAACTGGAGTTGACACAGCAACAGGCATTTCCTACTTCAAACTCTCCTTAGAGGCTACAACTGGACTTGAGACAGCAACAGGGGTTTCCTGCTTCGAGGTCTCCTTAGACTCTGCAGCTTGGAGGGTATCATCTGTAACATCCCCCTTAGAAATTTCCCTTAGAACCAAGATGGCAGGTGGTACAGCTGCACCTGGGCTGTCTTCTTTGGGAGCTGCTAGATCTCCAAGCGACTTTGCTACATTGCTGTTTGCTGCGGCTAGCACTTCCACCTCCCACAACAACTTGTGGAAGCACCTCAGCTTTCTTGGGCCGGTCCTTCTTTGCTGCTGCCAGTGGAGAATCCTTGGCTAGCAGCTGTAGATCAAATTCACGGGACGCTGTTGCAGTTGCATGAGCTTGAGCACTTCCGGTGATTGGTTCAGATTTAGTGGATTTATGGGAAGACTCATAAGGATGGCCATGATCAGAATCTTCATCTGAAGAACCTCCAGGAAGGGAATTAGCTGCTACAATCTTTCCAGAACAGTTCTTCTTATGATTCCTCCTATGCTTAGCACTTGGATGTGAGTTTGGATACATCCACCCACATTCTTTACAGTCCCAGCGATCAGTCTCATCCTTCATCATCGGATGAGGAAGAGCTCCGACACTTACAACTGCAGTTAAAGAGCAGGTGAACTTAACAGCTGAACAAAAGCACACCACTCTTACGTCGATAATACACCTTTGTATGACGTCTGGGACTCGGAACAGAATTTGGAGCACTTGGAATCGAGAAAGGGAGCTCGAGAGGTGGTCAGGAATATTGAAGATGGATACGAGAAGAATTCGGGAAAAGATGGAGTAAAGCTTTTAGTTCTCTACCAATGATAATATCAACAACTGCAGATACACCATTTCCTGTTCCGGGATGAATTCAGATGCACTAGTTCAACCAACCGCAATGAGTGATGACAGACACCGGACAAGGATCATGATTGTCTCATTCAATAATAACCTGTCTATTTGCTAGCTTTAAACGCTCATAATCAAACGAGCTCTGAATGCCATAGAAAAGCACTGATGAATTTTCCAGCAAGATACCTTCGGATGCAGCTGGAGACTATGTAACAGAAGATTCACCTTTACTGGCCTCCTTGAATGCTAAAGCTTGTGACTTGGAATCTGGAGTTCACTCTGTGGTGACGTTCTTAGAAACTAAAGGCGAAGGTGTTTCAACGGGAGATTCCTTCGACACAACAGCTGGAGACGGTTCAGCTGCAGTTCCTTCCTCTGCAGCAGCAGCAGCAGCAGCCGCAGCCGCCAGAGGCACTGGAGTTTTTCCTCCATTGCTCAGAATTACTGCCACTGCTCCGGCTACTCTCACAGGTTCTTGCATAGTAACTCCTTTTTCTAGTGGCTCAGCTTTTGATACACCATCTTCTTTTTCTTTGCTATCTTCCCGGGCAACTGCTAGTGGATCTTCTTTAATTTCTCGAGTAATACTTGATACTTGGCTCTTCCTCATTCTCTCGGGCGAGGGCAAGTGATAGCGGCACTTTCCCATGCTTTGGAGGAGCTATGCTGTCACCTGTAAGACGCTCAGACTCGCTGCCTGCTGGTAAGCTTGGTGAGACTTTACTTCCAAGAGTCACTACCCAAGTTTTAGGAGCTTGATGTGAAGATTGATCATGGTGTTCCTCATCACAGTTTTCATCCGACGGATCTCCTCCAGGAATGGGATTAGCTGCTGCAATCTTTCCTGGACAGATTTTTTTATGGTGCCTATGCTTCGCACTTGGATGCGCATTAGGGTGCATCCGCCCGCATTCTTTACAATCTGGGCGATCGTTCTCATCCTTCACCATAGGATGAGGAAGAACTGGACCATTGACAACTGCAGTAGAAGAAGGAGACGTTGGGAGACAGGTAACTAACTCCAAACTTAACCAGATGCAGTTGAGGTTGGAGGTGGGGTTGGGGTCGAACATCGAACGAGTAGAATACGGTGAGAGATCGTACTGATCCCCTTTGAAACAACCAACTACGAGTGACTGCTTCATTTTTGGGGTATGGTAAGCTTTGGGGAAGGGAAGGGTCCTCTAGCTGATTCAGATTACATTAAGCGGAATGTTGCAAGAAGGACTACCAAAACGGCCCAAACAAATCACTCCACACTAATATCGTTGCTGGTAGAATTGGGATGGGCCATCGATCAAGAAGAAAGCAGATTGTTAAGCCTTACCCACCTCACCCTCCAAGTGAACCCTTCCATTCGGAAATTCTAGAGCATTGGGTGTATAGGAGAAATTGGTTCGGAGACTACTACGCTGGTAAAGGAGAAGTTAGTAGGAGAAACCTTCCCACGATCAGCCACTTATACCACTCCTCGCTTTATGATATGCAGATGAGGTTGGGGAAAGCCCTCGAAGTATGCTCAGTAAGTGAAAAAGTGTCAAAGCTGTAGGCATGACAACTTTCGCAACAGAGAATTGGTGTGGGAGGGATGGTGCTCCATGGAGCTTGGAACTCGAGAAAAGAAGACATACAAATCACTTAAACTCCGGCAATTGTGTTTGTTTAGCACGCAAACCTCTAGGAGTCGCATCGGGGGCACGAGTTTCCTCCTTCCTGATCTCTGGAGTAACATCCTTGGAGAGGACTGCTGGAGCTTCTTCAAAATTCTTCTCTTCTGCAGCTGGAGTAGATTCAGCTTGGGCTTGACTCGAAAGAGATTTCGCTGCAGGACTCTCAACTTCACTAGGTATTTCCGGTGTTCCAATCTTGTCTGGAAGAGGAGCTGCAACTGCCAATGACGACAGACTGAAATCGCGGGTACCGGTTGTCACGCTTGGTAATTCTTCACTTATGGCATTCACATTCTTGGACTTAGGGGCATCAACTGCAGCGAGTTCGTCACCAGAATCATCTGAAGAAACTCCAGTGGCGGGAGCAGCTGCTGCGACCTTCCCACAGACCTTCTTGTGATTCCTCCTAACTTTCGCACTTGGATGCGCATTTGGATACATCCACCCGCATTCTTTACAATCCCACCGATCGTTCTCATCCTTCATCATAGGATGAGGAAGACCTGCAATCGGTAACAGGTGATCTCAGTACCAAAATCTTTCACTTCCTGATCCACTTGAAGGGTGGTGAAAAAGTTTGAACCTAAGAGGAAGGAAAGGGAATCTGAAATAGGTGTATTATGATGATCGATTACTCACCTAGATCTACAAGTTCATCATTTTGAATTGTGGTAGGCAAGACAAGGCGGGATTGTTGAATGCAGATGTGAGGAAGATTGTTTCAATCCCCAGACACATTACTCAACATATGCAGATGGGATGAGACATTGAGTAAGTAGAGAGAAGAATGTGATGGCTGTCACATTCTTCTTTCTATCACCTACCCTTCTAAATGACCCTTCCTTCCTGGCAATCTTTACCTTTGCGGGGAAGAACGAGAAGAAGGGTAACTACCTTCCAAAACTACTGCTCTTCTCTAAAGGAATTTGGAAATGAATATCATAATTTTCATAAGCAACCGGTTGAAACAGTAAGCAAATATTGCCAAAGTTTGCAGTACGCTACTTTAGAGTAATTAAACCTGGTGGAAATGATCAAGTTCAAAGGTGACAACGCTTGCAAATGAGGACTGACGAGGGTCAAAACGATGCTCCGCGGAAGAATTCTACACGTTAATAGTTTTAGAATTTTGAGCACTGGAGACAGTTAGTTACTTCAACTGCAGCAATGGAGTTTATTTTGTCCACAAACCGTTTGGTGTCGCAGTGGGGGCCGGGGCCTCCTCCTTGATCTCCGGAGTGACATCCTTGGGGACGACTGCTGGAGAAGCTTCAACATTCGTCTCTTTTGCAGCTGAAGGGGATTCAGCTGGGACTTCGCTTGATAAGGGTTTCGCTTTGGGAATTTCGACTTCAACGGGTGTTTCCGCTGAAGTCGCTACCCCACCCTGCTCTGAAAGCGGAGCTTCAACCGCCAGTGACGACAGATTGAAATCGCGGGTACTAGTTGTCACGCTTGGTGTTTCTTCACTTGTGGCATTCACTGCTTCGGGCTTAGGGGCCTCCACTGCGGTGTCTTCGTCACCAGAATCATCTGAAGTCCCACCAGTGGCTGGAGCAGTTGCCGCGACCTTCCCACAGACCTTCTTGTGATTCCTCCTGATTTTCGCACTTGGATGCGCATTTGGGTACATCCACCCGCATTCTTTACAGTCCCACCGATCGAACTCATCCTTCATCATCGGATGGGGAAGACCTGAACGGATAAGAGGTGATCTTATTAGCCGAATGTAGCATACCACTCTCAGAATGCATGGTGCGCAGGTGTGTGGGTTGGGAACAAAAGGGGAAGGAAAGGGAACTGGGAATCAGGTGAGGCTTGTAGGAGCACCTCCAACTGCAAGTCAATTCTAAGACTTGGAGTTCAGGTACAGAATGTTGGGTGAATGAACGAGAATCTAAAGTAGCCTATGGACCGAAGAAGGAGAAGAGGTTGAATTCGAATTTAGCTAAACTCGCTAAAAGAAGTTGCTTCTTCACAGTGGGTGGAGAACTTGAATCAGAACTGAGGCAAACGAGTGAAAGCAAACATGACAACTCTTGCAAAAGACAATTGAGAGGCCCAAAACAATGCTTGATGAACTCGAGCACTGAAGAAAAGGAAATCATTTCTTGCTGTCTGTGTTTCATCCACATACCTTTCGGTGCTGCATCGACTGGGGCTTCTTCCTTCTTAATCTCTGGAGTGGCATCCTTGTTGGACAAGATTGAAACAGCTGGAGCTGTTTCAATATTGTTCTTCTCTGGGGCTGGAGTAGATTCAGCTGGGACTTCCTGAGCTGCAGCTGTCAGTGAAGCCAGATTGAAATCGCGGGTTGTCACGGTCGGTGCTACTTCACTTGTACCATTCACAGCTTCGGGCTTAGGCGCTTCAACTGCAACAGATTGGTTATGGCGTTCGTCACCGGAATCGTCTTCGGAAGAACCTCCGGGAACGGGAGCAGCTGCTGCGACCTTCCCACAGACCTTCTTGTGGTTCCTCCTGATTTTCGCACTTGGATGCGCATTGGGATACATCCATCCACACTCCTTACAATCCCACCGATCGAACTCATCCTTCATCATCGGATGAGGAAGGGCAGCTGCACTCGGAGACATATATCGTTGGAATCAATTGAGGACCGTTCAGGACAGTTTTAAAATTTCATAGTTGAGGCGCGGCTATATTGGGTTAAGCTCATAGATGGATAAACTCTGTATTCATTCACATGAATAGGGCATCAGAGGCACTTGCGGTTCATGAGTACATACACTGATTACAAAAGAAACAGTGTTCTGGTTATGATGTCAATGAGCAAAGGAGAAGGGGGAAACTTCTTTCTCTGCATGTCCGTTTTTGAAGTGCAAGAAGCGGGTTGGTTCAATTAACAATCTGAATCTCAAATCCACCAGATGACCTTGCGGAGACTGAGATGCCATATTCGCGATCAATTTCTTCTGAACAGGAAATTTGACACAAAGCTTGAACATCTCCAATTAATCTTCACATGACTGACTTTCTCCCCCACCCCCACTTCCACTCTTCTCCAACAACGCTTCGCTTCAGAATCATCTCCATCTCGGAAGTCTCCGAACTTACGGTGTTCGGGGCTCTTCACCCACATCGAAGCAATCTTCCATACTCTACCATTCTCTTCCTCTCTTCCTCCACTCCCCGACAGTAAAATCATCGACAAATTTCGAGGCAAATAAACGCCTCCATTTTGGAAACGATGAAACTTGTGGCACGTGATAAGGTCTTATCTGTAGGAGCAAGGAAGCTCGTGAAAGCTATGTGCCTGAAGTGTATAAACTATGACCTGGATCGTAACGTTAACTACTAGTTGACGGATTGACCACTCTCTCAAACGAAACCATCGGTCGGAAACAAAACCGTATCACGACCATGGCCACTTCTCTTCAAGAAGAGTCCACTTCACCCGACTTACTTCAACCTTCCTCCAACTCAGCAGATGATTACGACCTCCCCTTCGTCGTACTGTCTGCGTGGGATCTTCCCAAAGTCCATTTCTCCAGACTTACTTCAATCTTCCTTCAACTCAGCAGATAACCACGACCTCCTCTTCGTCGTAGTGTCTGCGTGAGATCGCGCCAACCAACACAATCCCACCGGCAACTTCTTCTTCATCTCCGCTTCGCACTTCCCCACTCTGCTTCGTTCTTACAATTCTACGTGACTACCGTGCCCCACATCTAGACTCCTCCAACACAAAGGAGATAGAGAACCACAGTGGGGAAGCAGAAATAGCAGTCTTTTAGAAAATCCAAGCGAAAGCAACGAACGCAGGATTTGACACATAACAGTAGATAATCTCCCACTGCAGTACTCATTTCTGTGACATATCAGACCTGAGCAACACGTACCTTTGGGTGCTTGAGAGGGAGCCACTTTGGGTGCTGGTGCAGGTTCCATAATTCTGCTTAGGTGAATCGGTGCAGATCAGAACAGAGTGGAAGTAAACTACAACGATGCACTAGCCACTGGCAAGAAAACTTGCACTACTACCACTAGTAAAACTAAAACAGAGCTCAACGAGCTGAAATGAAGATCGATCCGAGGGATCGGAGAGAGGTTACCTCTACACTCTACGCCTAAGCTCTCAGAGAAAGATGAGTATTGGTTTCTGGAGCGCTCTCTAATGTTTTATTCTACCATGTGGCAATGTTGACTCTGCCTTCGAAACTGTGCGCCGATTTTGATGGGATATCAACTTAGAAGGACGACCGCGTAGAAAAAATGAAGGATGGGCAGACCCCATCAAGCCGTACAAGGGAGAGACATCAACTTTAGACTCAAGTCTATAATCTTCTTTCCAGGTTCCAACTCCCGGGAGTATGTGGATCAAATATTCCATATATTCCAGCCTAGAATTGAATCTGTATCCGATTTGCAGCAGTAATAAATTGACTGGTTTTCAGTGGGTTCTTTATCCGCCAGCATTCCAATTTTCACATCTTCCACCTAAGTAATATCTTTGATTGAGTCTCTGTGGGTCCTCTCGGATTAACAACCCCACTTTCTGCAAAAGACAACAACTTTCGCCAGATAGATCTACCGAGCTCAACACACAAGGGGAAAGTCAACTTAAGAATGCATTATTTCGTTTTGTAAAATTTGCTAGCGACTCCTCCGGTACTGTACGCTCCTAAACCCCCAGCATTAGGTACAGTGGTACTCCTGCCTCGCTGGTAATTGCACACAGCTGGGCTCCACCAACATCGGATTGAATTCTTCCTTAATTACTAGATCAAAAGCCAGCTGCAGCCGGTTCCCTATTTGACGAAGTCGTCGCCGCTTGAAGTACCAGGCTTAAAAGTCTATCTAATTCCACCGTATGAATCACGCGGTGTAGTCGATCTTGTGAGAAGATTTAGCGAGTGCTTTTAGATTTGAGGGTTCTGACATACCTTTGAGTGAGAAATCAAGTGTTTTGCTCACCACTTTAGGAATCCAGCGGTATTGCCGAGTCCCTGTGGCGACAAAATTTAGCGAGTGAGCTGAGCTTTGGAGCTCTGGAAGTTGAGAGTTACGACAAAGAAGTGAATCTCGTCTAATCCCGCTGGGATGTCACCGGCCTCCACTTTTTACTCATTATCCTCAGGTTAATTGATTAGACAACGAATTCGCCCGAGTCGGTAGTACTTTGACAGACATAGAGTTCAGGGGCAGCCTTTGTGTCAGATACAGTGGATCATGTAAATGAATATCCAGAATCTGGACTGGAAAGTTCACTTCCTTTGTGTTGCAGGTGAAACAGGTAAATCAGCAGAAACAACAAAGGGAATCTGATGACTGGAAAAAGCAGAAGTGGAGGATAAAAAGACTCCAAAGGTAGCCCATTGCCATAGCCACGCTGGAAGCTGATTAGCTGACAGACAGACAAAAATCTGCTTAGGAGTATCAGAAAACCCTATCCTAAATAGCCGCTGACAAGATGGGGTAGCAACATTTAATTTAGTATTACAATTGCTCACAGGTACGACAGACCCACCCATCGTCAGCTTTGTGTGGATCGGCCGAGGACGAACAGTTTTACATCACTGCCTGCATCACTCAGAGGACACTACCAATTGGCTGCGGTGACCTCGAGACAGAAGGGAACTTCTGTGACCTGTGTCTTCATTACAATTAACATTGTGGATACTTCATGACCAGCACGAACTTAGAGAAATGATTTCCTCGATAAGAAGGAAGATTCCCTGTTATGGTAGTGGATTTCGTTATTGTCTCTCGCCATTTTCCATTCACCTCTATGATGAGATGTAGAGAAAGTCGTACACCTTGTACTAACGGCATTTCATGAACTGCATGTTCAGTCACTCCACATTTCCCGTTAAGGTGAAACCTCAACTCATACACTTCTTCCGGAAGATCAGTGGTTTATCAACAGTCCCCTGCTAATTATGTCAGCCGATGGGTACAAGAGCTGGAAATAGACTACGGTGCCCCTCTTAAGTAATATCATCAGCCAAAGAAACAATTATACGCGGTCATCGGAAGAATTACTTTGATCCTAATCGTTTTTTCTGCAACAAGCAGCATATACTGTAGATTTTTTAAGTAGGTTCCACAACGGGTCATTTGGACTCCAAATGCAGGGGAAATGTGACTGAAAATTTTGAAATTTCTCTCAAAGTAATCATGCCACCAAGAAACTCAGCTATTTGTGTATCAGACCGAATTAAGACTTCCAACATCCAGCTCTATTAAAAGCTAATAACTGTTTCAAGGTCCCACGATGAGTCATGCCCTCGCGGAACATGTACATGATCACTCAGCACGACCACAGGGCTATTTCCAAGCAATGCAATTTGAATCCCTCTGTGTGGATACAATCCAATCAACAGATCTGGATGAATCGAGGTGCGACACAATATTATTTGAGTCTAACGTTACTTAACATCACAAACATGACTAATATACTACTACTACTACTACTACTACTACTACTGTCCACAGTTTCTTTGGTATGGATCCTGTGGAGGTTAACCCCAACAACACCCAAGTCATCATGAGTCATTGGGAACAAACTCACGCATTTTGCTGCACTAAACAAGCTAGATACATCGACTTTTGCATGATGCCGTGTAGATCCTCGTCGCGTTTTAGCGCAGTGAACACTGCAGACGATCCAACTTCCCGCTTCGGTGGCTACTTCATCAAAACTGATTAGTTGCATTAACAAGCTGAATTCATATCGGATTTACCTTCGGAGACATCCGATAAAATTGGAACGATACAGAGAAGATTAGCATGGCCCCTGCGCAAGGATGACACGCACACTAACAAGCTGAATTCATGCTAGTCGCGAGAGGAAAGTTAAACTGGAGAGTCAGTTACAATGTTGTTTAATCGAATGAAAGCTGATCAGACAGAAACGATAACTAGTGAAGTCAAGATGTTGAAATCACACAAACGTGTAACAAGCTCAGACTTGTCAAATGATTTCGTGAAAGCGTGGATATTCGGGTTGATTCTCACATCGAGTGGATCTGGAGGAGATACAGAATAATAGATTCAACGGAATATCTAACAACAAGCCGAAAAGTACCCTAGATACAGATAGACATAACGACTTTCTTTACCCCCACAATTCTCTCCATCTTTCTCCTGACGTGCTCCAATACATAATTACCCCACTGGACAAACGAAGAATTCATTTGCCAATTCGCAGAACTGAAAAAGGAGCTAATGAGAGTCCATTTTCATTAGCTCCTTTTTCCCTTCACTATTCAATCTCACCCTCTTGGGAGCTGTTAAATCATGTAACCACTACGAACCCATGAGTAACTGCAATTTACTAGAAAACTTCGCAGTGTCAAAATCGTCAAATCTCTGTAGGTGTATGCTACATCCAAATTGACGATTCTATGTAGTTGCATCCTATATCCAAACTGCTACTTACTGCGCAGTCTTTTGGAATCATTATTGGTTTTGCTCCACACGAGTTCTCGTGTTTCGAATCCAAAGATCCACTTTACCCTGTGATTGTTGTCATCATCCCCATAAGAGGCCACCTGCGTAGAAATAACGAAGGACGGGAAGAGTGACCCCATCAAGCCGAACAAGGGGGAGTCCGAACAAGGGAGAGAAGAAAAGGGTAAAATGGGGCTAAGCCCTAATAGAGTCTACACGAGAAATAGGCCCTATTGCACCTAAGATATCGTAGCTACGTCTACAAACAACTAGAGCAATTGAAGAAACATCATCTAATGTGATTATTTTCCTATGGTCACTATCCTATGTAGAGCAATGTGCACATATTGTCTAAAATATATCACAAAGTATGAGAGTGAGAGTGGTACACTTTGGCACCTAACATGATAAGCTCTCACGCACTCCTTGAAAAATGTACCGAACGCCTTGTACATCACTCCATATAACTCCAAGGCTAGAGGAACAAAGAGGTGATCTTGTTGCATGCCCCTATACTTGGAGACATTGCTACCTCTTGCTGCACTCACCACCTATCCAAGGGGATGAGTAATCACTTGCTCCGAAACTATATCACACATAGGGTCCGTAACCACGACATCCGCCACTATCATCTGATCATCTCGGACCAAGTATAAATTTTCCTTAACACGTGTCGTCTGCAAAGCATACAAACACTCCCTCCAACCCAAGTATCCACTCTCTCGTGCCATAGCAAACACTATGTCCCTAATAGCATCATGGGTAGTTATCCTCTATTCCTCCAAAAGGACACCATGCCATATGGACCTTTGCTACATCTAGTGTAGAACCACACTCACAAGTGAGTAATGAAGATGCAGATGGTGGACCAAACCTAGGCAAAACATCATCATTGCAGAGAAAGTAATTGGTGAAAGTCAAAATGCATGGTCAAACTAGGATCCAAGAGCCTACACCCTTGCTAGAGCATGAGCGAAGATTTGCCCTAGTAGCTTGAGAAATGGATGAGTCAACTAAGAGAAAATGTAGCGTATGCTCACACTATTGCTCCATCAAGGAAGACTGTAAACCTTTAGTCCAATCTGATCATAATGAAGCAAAATATGGAAAGTACTCTCGTGCCCATGGGGATAGACTATCTCTTGTCTGCCCAATAACATTTGGAGAGAAAAGGATCCCCCTTCACCTCTATCACATAAGTCTCCAAAACCAGCCTATCAACAACCATAAAACAAGAGGAAAGTAGGATGTCGAGAGAGCCCAGCTACCCAAAATTGCTATAGGTGTTATCTCCTCCATAGATAGCAAGCCAACCCTCCACATTAGATTGGCAGAGCTGTCTGTCTATGTGCCAAATCCCTTGTCACACACTCAAATGTCATTGGTCCAATAATATTACCAAAGACTCTCATAATCCTCCTATCAAATGCTCTCAAACGTGATAGGAAGGATGATGAGAGGGGAATCGTATGGATGAGGTAGGATGGTCAACAAGCAATACTAGAGGAGAGTATACCAAATGTCACTTGCGGATCTCCTTGTAACAAGAGGTCATTCACATGGAGAACATCCTCTACAAGGGCAATGTCTAATAAGCATTTGACAAAATATTTGGATCCTATTGGCACTCCAAGAACACATAGTCCATCTATAGATGTGATACACCCCTATGGAAGCTCAAGGTGGGGAGGGATACCTAAAGGGGACCATGCCTTGCACTTTGACACCTTGACTCTCAAGCCTACTAGATGTAGCTCGATAGTCAAGTGGTCAAAGGCCTATCTAATCTGATCTACAAGGCCCACGATGTGTGTATCATATGCCAAGGAGGGAAATACAACGTGGCATGGCTAAAGTAGTAGATAAGAGAGCTCTAAAGTGAGCCATGGAAAATAAGGGTCCCCCTAAAGGATCCCCCTAATGTGTACCAAAAGTTGACTCCAAGACGGTGACTCCCTCATGTGAACAACCGTGCTAGTAGTAAAGGGAAGCAAGAGGGCCATAAAAAGACCGCAAAAAGGAAATAAGACTCGCCAAGGATTCACCAGCCTCCCTAAAAAGATAGATGCACATGAGACACTATTAAAAGCGTTCTCAACATCCACCTGTAGGATGACCCACTCCGGATGGATATCTAGGAATGTCCTAATACCTAGAGATATAGCCTCACATCCTCCAAGTGTAGCTACTCCAAACTGATTTGGATTGAGGTGTTGTTGAAAGTGAGATCAATGCTGAAGGACAATGGTACGACTGGCCAAATGCAAAAAGATGTATCCAATAACAATGCCCCTCGTGTCCTTCTTGATCGTGAGAAGTAGACTAGCACCTAACACCCGACTAACAAACGTAAGAATATCTCCTCTTGCTATTGTTGCAGCCACTTGAAACAACTTGGTAAAACCACTAGAAGGATCATCTGCATGAAAGCAATCTCTAAGGTGCTCATAAACCATCCCTAACAAGCTTCCTGAGGAAAGGCAACAGGCAGTGCAAACAACAACTTATCAAGACATAAAAGTTGCTCAGGCTGATAATCTAAGACCTCTAGTGGTAGTCCCTCTATTGCTATAGGATGTAGTGAGCGTAGGGAGGAGATAGTCTCATTAGTAGGAATTGCCAGTGACAAAGGGTGTAGTGCTCGTGCTGCTCTACTAAACTCTCCTGCTTGACCCAATGTCTTACGCCGTTATAATCAAGTGGACTTTGTGGTATCATGTGGCAACGCTTGTCTCCTAAACCGTGTAGTCCCTGAACGGGCTCCTCTTGAAGGGCCGCCCAATCTCCTGCTCAAAACCGACAAAATATAGCAGCCCCCTCTCTATGCCCTGCATGTCCCCCTCTAGCATAATGAAGACACCATCAAGGGAGTAAGAAGAATTGGAACCATGCTAACTCATCCAAGGGATCACGTGCCAAACGATCAAGTCGTAGGCAAAAAGTCTGTCTAGCCTCACCATGGAGTGTGCGGGGTAGCCTATAGAATAGACGTGGACATGGAAAACTAGTTTCAAAAACCCCAAAATGCAACCCACCTAAGAAGCTAACCATTCCCACAACTTGATCGGTATCCTTGGAACGATCAACAAAAAGATAGAAGAAGTATGTGTAATCCTGAGTGTCAGTGTTGTCAATGTGATAGCTCACCTCACATGTACATCCCAAGTGGTCCAATCATAGTCCTTGTGCATCCTTCCCACATAGGTCTTTATTCCTTGTGAGGTAAAGTGTAGATGACACATGGGGCATGGTGTATCACAAGGTGCTCTAGGAAATCACACATGGAGAATTGTAGCCATGGCTAGCACAAGAATAATGATAGTAACACATGATGCTCCTCTCCATATCTCCCTATACCTGCAAAATCACAACCCCTCACATCCCAACTACATAAGAAAATACAATCTCTCTAAACCCTAAAAATTTATAAATTCTCATAACTTTTAATTTCTATCTCCAAAATTTCAAAATTAAATTCCTATAGAACTTAATTATGAAAACCAAGAAATTAAAAATAAAATATCTCAATCCAATCACTCTCAATGTGTACTGATCACACTAAACCCTAAAAATCCCCATAACTTCTCCTCAATTCTCCATAGTCTTGAAAAAAATTGAGAATAAACTATTCACTCAAGTGCTATATATTAAAGAGCACTCAAAAAATAAAGATATTTCTTCTCAAGTCTATCCCCTTTCCTCTCCCGCCTCCACACTATCCCCGAACTCCTCCCATGTAATTCCCAAATGAAGGAGAGGAAGAGTTTGTTCGTACCGAGTAGAACGCGACCTCGTGTGACATAGAATGGGAAGACACCACCAAGAAATGCCGAACAAGGAAAAGACAAAGGGGGTAAATGGGCCTAAGGCCCAATAGTAGCTACCACGATCCCAAGATTAAACGTTAGGTCCTGTCTTTCTAGAGCACATACCACAGTAGGTGGATCCTGGTTGTTCAGAGAATAATGAAAGTTGGTCAGGGAGGGAGTTTGTACAAGTGAACGTGGAAATGCTGTAAATAATAAAGACTAGATCGGAAAAGGTGAGGCAAGCGCGTGACTGCATGAAAGTGGGAGGCCCCGGCATGCTGCAGAAGAGAAGTATGCTGCGTAGGTCTGGAAAAGGTCACGGAGTAAACTATTATTTGCTGGATGAATAATTCAGAAGTGGATGAACACACTACGGCGTATGAATGAGGTAATCGTTGTCTCACACCATCTGTGAGGCCCAGCGTAAGATCGACTCCAATCATGCGGGTGCGATGATGCCTCAAGGAAGCAGATAGCATCTGCAAGCACAGACAGTACACTTCCACTCTGTGATCTAAAGGATGACTCGACCTACGAGAGAACAATTCTTATGTTAGAAGGTGCCGACTAAGTGCATCCCTATGGACATAGGAGAGGGCTCTCGTATCCATGAGCGAACTCACCACGTTGTGATTTTAGATTTTGCTCAAGTGAATTAGGAACCTATATGTTAGTAGGGTCGATTGAGCGTGCAGCTTGACCCGAGCATTAGGCGGTTTCAGTAATAGAAACCGTAGATATTTCCGGGTAGAATAAGGATATTCATAAAAAAAATTTATGGATATTCGAAAAGGGAAAGCATCTCATACTTGAATCCTTAGTAGGAAATTGTTTTGTTTTAAGGGTGAACAAGCAGGGAGTGTATTCAATTGTCAGAGTCCAAAATTTACGGAAAATTATGAACACTAAATATATGTGAGAGGGAAGGAGGAGGACAAGGAGAGCTTGCCACGTGCACAAATTATCATAACACATTTGAAAAAATATGTAATTCCTCAGATGCTACTGCTCGAGTGAGAGGGTCAAAACCATGTACTGCAAAATGTGTTTAATGTTGAGGTTGAAATCGAGAATTCCCTCCAATTTGAAATTAATTTATAGCTTTGAATCCATGCGCTTGAAATTTTGTGAGATGTTTGCACCGCAAGCATGGGAGTAGGAGAGTGGACAAGAGAGTTAAGAAAATTTTGAGCAGAGTGCAACCAAACTGCAAGAAAATGGAGGATTAATGGATCTCGATGAACTTGACAGGGTTGCAAACAATGCATACTCAGAGTGCAACCAAACTGCAAGAAAATGGAGGATTAATGGATCTCGATGAACTTGACAGGGTTGCAAACAATGCATACTCTCCACTTCCAAATCACATTCCCATTCCCAACTCCAATCTCATTCATGACTCCAAGGATCTGTTACATGGTACATTTGGGGAGCTATTGAAGATGGTTCTGTCTATCTTTTCCCATCACCTTCTTCCACTGTGAACAAAGGGAAACCATATGAGAACAGGTTTAGGATGATTGTACATCATTACTCTTAAATTTTAGATTATTTTGATGACCTTGAGCATTTTGGACAAATTCATGATGTCAATTGCAAGAAACTAATACAAAAAAGCACCACCTTTAGTTACATGGCTACATATTTGGTCCAACATGGTAGGGGTTTTCACATTTTTATGACAAGTGATAGATTATACCAAAAATGGTGATAATATATGAAATCATAAAAGGATGGACAAGATTTGGAAAGACAAAAGTATTGTAGAAGGTCTCACATACAAATAAATGGGCTCACATACAAATAATATGGGCACAGATGGAGAATACTTGATGACAAACTAACCATCTCTGCACTTATTTTTACAGGATGGACGAGATGTTTGAGGTCAAGCCAACATCTATCCACCCGCTTGGGTAAGCATGGGGTTTGGGAAAGAGACTAATATAAGTGAAGGTGACCTTTTCATTCTTGCAAATACAATAAGTATTTAGAACACTCCAAATAAAATCCATTCACCATCAACACATTTATGACTACAATAACACAAAACTAAAATATCATACACTTCTCATCAATAGAAATTTGCCTCTTTGCAACACCATGAAAAATAGACTAGAATTTAACATATATTCTTGTCATCATGGACGTATTGAAGAAAAAACTAACTTGAATATCAAATCATATCTACAATTATAACCTTACCTCCCATGGCATGAATTATTCTGCTTTTTTAATCTTTTATCACCTATCCAATAATGGAATATGAGATTTTATGGCTAAAATACAATTCATTGTCAACCGTTGGTCTAGCTATAAGTGGAAATAAAGTGCCACCCACCAATCTTGCACATCTCAAGAAATTTTTTTTGAGCAAATATGGATGAAATCCTTCTTCTCTATTCAGCCATCCCACCTCTTTCCCTAGAATTGATAAGATGGTTATCATGATTCTCTTGATATATACAATTGTTGACTAGGCACTCTTACCCAATATATTTGAGCCTTGAGCAACACATGCTCCATTTCCTTGGTGACCAAATTGGTCAAGAGCAAGACCTAGTTGGATCATATTGGGTCTGATTCCTCTTATATGTTTTCATGAACACCTCATGATGTTTAATCAAATCTACCATCACATGAAAAGAATGTACATCCATTCCAATGAGTTTTTTAAAAACCTTTCGATAAAGATCTCTAAAATATTTTATCACAAGTTCAACACTTTGGGGAAAAGAAATTGAAGAAAGGCAACCGTATAGAAAATGCGAAGGATAGGAAGACCTCATCAAGCCATACAAGAGTGAGACAAAATAGGTAAAATGGGGCTAAGTCCCTGTAGAGTCTAGATGAGAGATCTTCCCTACTGCACCTAAGATATCCACGCTATGCAAGTCATATTGTCTACAAACAACTAGAGCATGTGAAGAAGCATCATCTAGTGTGATTTCTTTCCTATGGATTGCTGTAATATTCCAAGGATAGCAAGGAAACACAGACCCACAAACTCCGATGCCCCAAAGGAGCACCTTCTCTTTATTATATAGACAAAGAGGATCTCCTCCAAAGAAGCTCCATCATAGAATTAGGCACATAGATAGGTGACATGTCAGCAAGCTCCACCCTTGGATTACTTACTTGGATGGGTATGTCAGTTTTGGTCCTATCTATTTGGTCAAACAAGCTTTGACCAGAGGGAATCTTTTAGGGAATCCTCCTATAGGAATCTTAGAATCACGTGAGTGAGGTACCATTAGGAAACTCTCGATGAGGCAAAGCTAGTGGGAGGAAGGCCAGGCTTCTCTCTATTTTGAGGGGGGATTTGCACATTTTTAGGCCTAATTCATCTATTTAGGCCTCCAAAATTGCCTTCAAAGATTTTAGCCATATTTTGGTTCCTACTCTATTAGTAGAAGTCCCCTTTTGGTGATACATCATTTTGATTTATTTAGTCCATCATGTGTAACATCCTTCCAAATGTCACCAAACCAATTCTCACCTTTAAATCATATGTCTAGCTATTGGTTCTAAGGTTTTCAAGTCTATTTTGGTTCTTGTCGTATTAATAGAAGTACAATTTTGGTGATACTTCTATTTGATCTATTTTTTCCATCATGTATAATATCATTCTAGATGTTACCATACCAAATTTCACATCTAGATCATATGGCTAGCTCTTGGTATTACAATTGCACCAGCCACTACCTTCTATAGAGCAATGGACACACACTATCTAAAATAAGCTACAAAGTACGAGAGTGAGAGTGGTACTCCTTGTCACCTAGCATGATAAGCTCTTGGCACTCCCTAAAAAATGTATCAAATGTTGTGTCCATTGCTCCATATAACTCCAAGGCTAGAGGAACAAAGAGGTGACCTCACTATATACTCCTATACTTGGAGACCATGCGAGTTGCTACTGTACTCACTGCTCATCCAAGAGGATGTGGTAATCACTCCGTGCAAAATTTTATCACATGTATCTGTAACCACAACATCCACTACTATCACCTAATCATCTCGGACCAAGTATAAGTTTACCTTGACATGAGTCAACTACAAAGCATACAAATGCTCCCTCCAAGCCAAGTATCCACTCTCTCGTGCCATAGTAAACACTATGTCCCTAATAGAATCATGGGTAGCTACCCTTTATCCTCCAAAAGGACACCATGTCATTTGGACCGATGTTGGATCTAGTCTAGAACCACACTCACAAGTGAATAATGAAGATGCAGATGGGTGGACCAAACCCAAGAAAAAACTCCTTGCTATAAAGAAAGGAACTAGTGCAAGTTGGAATGCCCTAATGCACGGTCAACCTAGGATCCAAGAGCCTACATCCTTGTTGGAGCAAGAGCAAAGACGTGCTCTAGTAGCTTGAAAAATGGACAAGTCAACTAAGAGAGAATGTAATGTATGTTGACATTGTTGCTCCATCAATGAAGATTGTAAACCTCTAGTCCAATCTGATGGTTGTGAAGCAAAGATTGAATGTCCTCACATGCCCATGGAGATAGATTATCTCTTGTTTGCCACAAAAACATCTGGAAAGAAAAGGATCCCTCCTCCACCTCTATCACATAAGTCTCCAAAACCGGCCTATCACCAACCACAAAATGAGAGGAAAGTAGGGATGTTGAGAGAGCCAAATTGCCCTAAAAATGCTATAAGTGTTGTCTCCTCCATAGATGGCAAGCCAATCCCTCCACACAAGATCAATAGACATGTTTTTCTACATGCCAAATCCATTATCACACACTCAAATGTCCCTAGTCCAATAATACCACCAAAGACTCCCATAATCCTCCTATCAAAGGCTCTCATACATGATATGAAGGTCAAGGAGGGGGGAAATGTGCTGAGGAGGGAAGTTGGTCTATGAGAAAAACTAGAGGAGAGTATACCAAATGCCACCTATGGATTTCCTAGTAACAAAAGGTCGTCCATATGGAGAATATCCTTTGTAAGGGTAGCATCTAAGAAGCGTGTGACAAAATCCTTGGATCCTATTGGAACTCCAAGAACACATAGTCCATCTATAGATGTGATACACCCCTCTAAAAGCTCAAGGTGGAGAGGGATACCTAAAGGGGACCATGCCTTGCACTTTGATACCTAGACTCTCAAGCCTACAAGATGTAGCTCAATAGTCAAGTGCTTGCTTAATTTGATCTATAGGGCGCACAATGTGTGTATCATTTGCCAAGGAGAGAAATACACAACTTGGCATTGCCAAAGTAGTAGATAAGAAAGTTTTAAAGTGAGCCATGGCAAATAAGGGTCCTCCTAAAGGATATTCCTAACGTGTACCAACAATTGACTCCAAGATGATGACTCCATCATGTGAACAACCATGTTGGTAATAAAAGGAAGCATGAGAGCCATAAAAAGACTGCACAAAAGGAATAAGACTTGCCAAGGATCCATCAGCCTCCCTAAGCTCTCTAAAGATGGATGGTCATGAGATGCTATTAAAATTATTGTAAACATCCACCTGCAAGAGGACCCACTACAAATGGATATTTATGAGTGCCTTAATGCTTAGAGATATAGCCTCACATCCTCCAATTGTAGCTACTCTAAATTGATGTGGATTAAGGTGTTGTCAGAAGTGAGAATGATGTTGAAGGACAATGGTGCAACTAACCAAACACAAAAAGATCTATCCAATAGCAATCGGTCTAATGCCCCTTGTGTCCTTCTCTATCATGAGAAGTCAATTTTTACCTAACACTCGACTAACATACATAGGAATGTCTCCTCTTGCTACTACTACAACCACCTAAAACAACTTGGTAAAACCACTAGAAGGACCATTAGCCTAAAAGGAATCTCTAAGATGCTCATATACCATCCTTGACAAGCCTTCTGAGGAAAGTTGAGAGGCAGTGCACAATGCTTGTGCAAAAAGTGACCTATCAAGACATAAAGGCTATTCAGGCTGATAATCTAAGACCTTAGTGGTAATCCCTCTCCTGCCATAAGATATAGTGAGCATAGGGAAAAGATAGTCTCATCAATAGGACTAGCCATAGACAAAAGATGCCACGCTCATACTGCTCTACTAAACTCTCCCACTTGACCAAATGTCCTACACCATTGTAATCAAGTGGGGTTTGTGGTATCACGTGGCAAAACCTATCTCTTAAAACATACAACTATAACAAACTCTTCCTGTAAGGCCACCTAATCTATCGTTCAAATTGACAAAATCTAGCAGCCATCTCTGTATGCCCCGCACATGGGGATGTGCAGGGCATAGAGAGATGGCCGCTAGATTTTGCCAAGGACGAAGACAATGCCAAGGAAGTAAAAGGAATAGAAAAATAAATTTTGTAATCTAGATATCTCTTACTAATGATAAACTCCCTCCATTTTAACCACCATATTGTTAATACTAATGATATCCCTAAACTATACAATGTCCCTTCAAAATCCACCAAAAGCAACCATGCAGATTGCAATGCAAGTCTTAGAGAATTTCAAGGTATGAACATTAGTAATGTCTCAAATGTGGAAGACTAAAATAGGAGGTTGAATGTAGAAGATTGAGAACCTTGTGAATGTGGAAGGGCAAATTAGGGTACATTGGTTCCCTTATTGCAATTTCCCTCTATTCTCTATCCCCTCCTTAGCATGCACGTAAATCAAGCTAAATTAATGTTCTCATTAATGCTTTCAAACTAAACCATCGTCATAAATTCCTACAGGTCACCCTTTACAAATTCCAAAAACTTTGACAGAATTCTATCAACTGCCCATAAATTATCAGAGAGTTCCTTTCCTTGCCCGCCATAAACAAATTTACAAACTGTCCATAAAATAAAATCTGATACAGAACTTTATTACTACCAATAAAACTATTATTAAAACCCCTACTAAAGTAATAGAAGAAGGCAACTGCGTAGGAAAAATGAAGGATGGGAAGACCCCATCAAGCCGTACAAGGGAGAGAAAAAAATAGGTAACATGGGGCTAAGCTCCAATAGAGTCTATATGAGAAATCTGCCCTACCACACCTAAGATATCAGAGCTATGCAAGTCAAACGGTCTACACACAATTGGAGCATCCAAAGAAACATCACTTAGTGTGATTGCTCTCCTATGGATTGCACTAGCCACTGCCCACTATAGAGCAATGGACACACGTTGTCTAAAATATGCTACAAATTATGAGAGTGAAAGTGGTACCCCTTGATGCCTAACATGATAAGCTCTTGTGCACTCTCTGACAAATGTGTCAAATGTCATGTCCATCACTCCATATAACTCCAAGGCTAGAGGAAGAAAGAGGTGACCTTGTTGCATGCCCCTATACTTGGAGACCTTGCGACCTACTACTGCACTTGCCGCCCATTTAGGGGGATGGGTAATCATTCCCTCCAAAACTTTATCCTACGTAGGATCCATAACCATAACATCCACTGTTGTCACTTGATCATCTCGGACCAAGTATAAGTCTGCCCTAACACGTGTTGTCTGCAAAGCATACAAACGCTCTCTCCAAGCCAAGTAACCACTCTCTTGTGCCATAGCAAACATTATGTCCCGAATGGCATCATAGGTAGCTATCCTCTGTCCTCCAAAAGGACATCATGTCATGTGGACCACTACTGAATCTAGTGTAGACCTACCCTCATAAGTGAGTAATGAAGATGTCCCGAATGGCATCATAGGTAGCTATCCTCTGTCCTCCAAAAGGACATCATGTCATGGGGACCACTACTGAATCTAGTGTAGACCTACCCTCATAAGTGAGTAATGAAGATGTAGACAGGTGGACCAAACCTAGGCAAAACTTCATCAATGTAGAGAAAGTAGTTGGTGCAAGTTGGAATGCCCTAATGCACAATTGAGCTAGGATCCAAGAGCCTGTACCCTTGCCGGAGCAAGAGCAAAGACGTGCTCTAGTAGCTTGAGGAATGGACGAGTCGACTAAGAGAGAATATGCTCACACTATTGCTCCATCAAGGAAGACAGTAAACCTCTAGTCCAATCTGACAATAGTGAAGCAAAAGGTGGAAAATTCTCTCTTGCTTGTGGGAATAGACTATCTCTCATTTGCCACAAAAATGCATGGAGAGAAAAGGATCTTCCCTCCACCTCTATCACATAACTCTCCAAAAATAGCCTATTAGCAACCACAAAATGAGAGGAAAGTAGGGGTGCCAACCGAGCCCAACTACCCAAAAACACTATAGGTGTCGTCTCCTCCATAGACAGCAAGCCAACCCCACCACATGAGATTGGCAAAGCCGTCCGTCTACGTGCCAAATCCCCTGTCACACACTCAAAAGTCCTTGGTCCAATAATATCACCAAAGACTCCCATAATCCTCCTATCAAAGGCTCTCAGACGTGATAGGAAGGATGGTGAGGGGGGAACTGTAAGGATGAGGTAGGATGGTCGACAAGAAATACTAGAGGAGAGTATACCAAATGCCACCTACAGATCTCCTAATAATGGAAGGTCATCTACATGGAGAACATCCTTTGCAAGGGCAGCCTCTAAGAAGCATGTGACAAAATCCTCCGATCCTATTGGCACTCCAAGAACACGAAGTCCATATGTGGATGTGATACACCCCTATGGAAGCTCAAGGTAGGGAGAGATACCTAAAGAGGACCATGCCTTACACTTTGACACCTTGACACTCAAGCCTACTAGATGTAGCTCGATACTCAAGTAGTCAAAGGCCTGCCTAATTTGATCTACATGGCCTACGATGTGTGTATCATCTGCCAAGGAGTGAAATACACAACCTGGCATGGCCAAAGTAGTAGATAGGAGAGCTCTAAAGTGAGCCCTGGTAAATAAAGGTCCCCCCAAAGGATCTCCTTGATGTGTACCAACAGCTGACTCCAAGACGGTGACTCCAAGACGGTGACTCCAAGACGGTGACTCCCTCTCGTGAACCACCATGCTTGTAGAAAAGGGAAACAAGAGAACCATAAAAAGACCGCACAAAAGAAATGAGACTCGCCAAGGATCCACCAACCTCCCTAAGCTCTTTGAAGATGGATGCCCGTTAGACGCTAATAAAAGCGTTCTCAACATCCACCTGTATGACAACCCACTCCCGATGGATATCTAAGAGTGCTCTAATGCCTAGAGATATAGCCTCACATCCTCCAAGTGTAGCTACTCCAAACTGAGGTACTATCGCAAGTGCGAACAAAACCCGAATAGTAAAAGAGAACAAAACCTGAATATGACAAGGCCCTGTTCAGGAATTATGACTGTGCCCGTAGGCTTATTTGGACAAGTAGGATAGGCACATACAATAGAGATGCAAAGACAAACATATATGTAGAAAATTTCCATGGAAAAAGATTCCTTACTTTTTACTATTCTTTTTCTTTTTTACTTCGGGTACTGTTCGGCTCGCTTTCTCTCCTCTCTTATTTGTTGTAGGTGTCTTTAGACAGATGCAGCATGGTGTTAAGAAGCAAGAAATCCATCATGATCATTGGTCGAGGACAAATGTTCTCGTCCGGATTGTACTCTTGGGGTTTAGCTCCATTTTACCTTTTTCATCCCTCCCTTGTACGGCTTGATGGGGTCTTCCCATCCTTCATTTTTTCTACGCGGTTGTCCTTACTCTTCGATTGTACTAAGCAAAACAAGAAACTTGGCTATAAACCAGTTTTCCATGCATGGTGTCTTGATGTTCCTATACAATAACCATATCGCTGAATCTAATGTGGCTTTCACATCAAAGTTCTCAGCTGCGAGATTAAAGTTGCACTCGACGTGCCTGTAAGGACTAAGCTGTCGCTGAATTTAGAAAGCCATTCGCAATTGGGTTTCTCTTATCCGAGGTGAAAATCGCACTCGACATCCCATAATAGTTAAGGCCGTTTAAGACTAGCTGTGCAGGGATCAAAACCCAAGCTATTTCTGACTACACAACTTTGGTGAGAGTCCATTGTCATAAATGTTGGCGGTTTCCGCCAAGGTGAAACTTCAGACAGAAGTTCCCAACTTATTTAGGATCTGCTGAACATAGGTTGAACAATCACGAGGATAAAGGAAAGAAGCGCGTGATCCGCAGCAGCAAAAGTGGGGCCCCGGTATGGCAAAAGAGGTGGAAGAATAAGCGTTGATTCCTCCGAGTCAGTAGATTCAATGCAAATGGGAGGAAGAAGGTCATGGCATGCTATTCCCTTCTGTTGCTTTGCTTCGTTGTCGTCCCATGTGTTTAATGCACCGACAGATGAGATAATAATCCACATCTCCACAGTTGCTGCAGACAACGCCTCTCTCTAGCTGGCCTTCGATCGACGGCTTCATTCACTGCAACCTAGTTGACTCCTGACATGGCGCATCCGCATCGGTTTCTCCTCTGCTAAAAAACGGTCATCTCTGTCGCCTTGATACTCCTTCTACACGGTCGATCAGTCTACAACACAAACGCGGAGACTATCTTTGACGATAAGAGGGGACAGACTTCGAAATGGCTCCCGAGGTCGCAATCTTCCTTGTCTACAACAGAGATGTTCAAAATAATCGCATCCACTTGGGTTTCTCGCACTTTATCAGGACCGACCGAGAGTTTAAGGGCAAGGATTATATATTTATATTCAAAGTCATATTTTTAAAGAATTATTTACGTTAATATTGATGGATGTTATATCCGATGCTATAATCTTCGTTTCAGGTTGCTGAAACTCGGTGCATGGTCAAGATCATCAATGTCTTGAATTTTATAAGATTGTTTGTCTATGAGGATAATCATTTCCGAAAGTCTTATATTCAGTTTTCATGTGAAAAAAACAATGACGGTAGGGTATATATATATATTTCAGTCTTCATTTTTTCTACGCGGGCGGGCATCCTACTTATATGTTTTCATGTGAAAATTTATATTGTAATTATCCTTCCTCCACAAAAGACAGAAAGGTCAATGCAAGATATCTATTTGATTAGTGTTTATCCAACATAGTTACACCTATGATCTCAAGGAGTGGAGAGAAGACACTTTGATAAGATTAACCATGATAAGTTGAAGATGTATTATAGAAGGTAGAGAGACCTTCATTTTGACAATAAAGTGAAATCTTAGTCCAAGTGTAAATGTAACACTTATTTGTGTATGTATGTGTTATTGTGATATTTGATTTGGTGTTATAAGTATTTGAAAAATATTATTTATATTAAGATAAAAGAGGATTCTATATTAATCATAACTAACTAAAGTTAGTCATAGTTAATATAGAGGAGACTTTACTTTAGAGGAAGTGGAAAAGATGAGCATCACTATTTGGGATTCTAGTGTGTTGACTTTGTTTTATTCTTAGGTGTTTGGCTTTGAGTAAAGAGTTGAGAATTTTTGGACACATAAGCCTTTTTGTTTTGGATTCTTCTATAGTCCAAGGATAGCCCATGTGAAGGAATCTTTGACTTAGTGGTTGTGTCAAGATAAGACCACATGCTTAGAAGAATATTCTCATGAGCATAGATATTCTTTTAACTTTTTGATTTTATTTGAATTTTAGCTTAGTAGCTTGAGTTACTCTAGTAATTAATAACTTTGGTACATAACTATTTCAGAAGTATATAAACTTGTGGTGCTACAAATGCACCACAAGCTTGTTGCACCAACTGATCTGCATGATGGTGCAATGCCTCCTCAAAACTCCATAATGAAACATCCAAGGTGGATGGAACAATCTCACTTGTACTTCAAATCCAAGTATCTTCTCTGGTACTAGAGTACCCTCTACATGGGTGTTCTCTTCCAATAAGTCACCAAGCAAAGTAACAAAACCACTAAAAGTTGAAATTGATGCCATGGTCCTTGACTATAATGAGCCAAGATTGCCACTACTAAAGCAAACTGGTAGGCAACATACATGTCCTTCACTTGATTGCCAACTTGGTCTATAAGAGATTGTCTCTTCCCAATAGTTAATATTGAAACCCATGGGGTATAATACTACTCCACCAACTAGCACATCATACGACTCACCTATTGTTGCTAGCTTGAGCTCTCACCATAGAGCTATCAATCGGATGACCAGGCTGAATTTGGACATTGAGCTCTCCACATATGATGAATTATGTAAAACCACCCCTAGAGATGTCTCGATCTAAAATGGACACCTCTCCACATTGGTCTTCCATAGCTCTAGACCCATAACTATATCCTTCCCCAACATAAGGGGTTGCATAATAGAGTCTAATAAGACTTTGGTGACCTCTATGGTGTATTGACCTTCCTTGAAGGTCCCACCAAACAGAAAATCTCCCTTTGGTTATCCAATAAGACAATTGCAGGTGTGAACCACGCTCGTTCAAAAGTAGGTCTAGTTGTTAACTCCTCCAATCTAGCTACTATTACCTACCATAAACCATTGGTCGTTGAGCAGATCCCATGTTCCTCAACCAAGTCAATTCTAGTATCAACCACCTCTGCTCTAAAAGTAAGAACCACATCATCCTTACTCTCACTAAGTGTGGCAGCCAACCAGAACATTGGAGTTGGATCAACTCCCAATGTAAACATGTCACTAGCTAAGTAAAAAAGGAAGCGCATAATCAATTGAATTGCCCCCAACATCAAGCTAGACTCAATCAGTGTAGTAACAAAAGGTTGACTAGCAAGTAATCTATCATGCACCCCATCACCACCTACCACACTTGCACTAGGACATCTAGGAGCTATGGATCTTATCTATAGTGCCTTAGAGAGGGTAAAAGATTAGGAGAATTTGACTAGTCTACCAACCTCTCCTCTCTATGGGTCCAACTCCATTGATGCTTCTTTAGGCTCTAGAGCATGTACTACACTCCTAGTCACTATGGCAGATACATCTACATGTGTTGTTCTATGAAGTCCAAGACATCTTTTTCACCAACATAAGAGATAAAAGCCTTACTACCCAAATCTGATCTCCTTGGAGCAATGGCCATGCTAGCTAATCTTTGTTCTAATTGCTCAATCCAAGTAGCCATGGTTATCTTGGAAGTAAGGGTAGGTACTGCACCCTTACCGGGAGTGTTTCCTCTACTACCTCGTCCTCCATAACCTAGATCTCCTCTACTACCTGCTATAGTAGCCTTACCACTCCGTAACTCCAAGTGAACATCAAAGCATCGTTCACTAGTTCAACCAAATCTATGGCAATGGTCACATTATCTCTTTGTTGGTTGTGATGTGCCAGAGGTATCAATACCTTTGGCACATCACATGTCCGCTACCCTGAGTGCAATCTCTCTTATGGTAAGGTCCACCACAAGTCCAATAAGCAACACCATCACTCAATAGTTATTGTTGACTTAAAGTGAAGGTAAGGGTCAAGCTACACTAGGCTCTCCACTTGCTCTATAGGACTTGAGTTGTCCACTCTGCCCTCGAAAGCCAACATGGTGTGGTGTACTCTACTGCACTCTAGAAGAAGTAATAGTTGTGGATGAGGTCTCCCTACCAAATCCAAATGTCACCACTCTCTCCTCCACCATGTTGAGCTCAATGCACTCAACCAAACCAAAGACCATTACCAAAGTAGGTAAAGTAGCCTATAACAACATGGAATCATGTACTATATGTCATAACTCCTTGTCTAGGATCCTATACCAAAATTGGATTGCTTGGGTGTTAGTAGCTCTCTAAATGAAATTGATCAGCTATCTCATGCAAGTGTATGCCTTGTGTAAGCTCTCTCTAGCCTTCCATTGGAACTCCTCTAAGCTCCTCAACTTGTCAATCCGCACTCCTAGTAGTTCTACCTCAAACACTAGAAAAAATCTACCATGTGATTAAACCCCGATACTACACCCCTTGTAGTGGTACCTCCACTTGTAGTAGCCCCATCTCCAATAGATTCACCAATGCTACTAAAGCTAGAACTTATGGGTACTACCAATCTATCCATAACAACCAAGCTTGAAGTGAGGAGACGTAGTTTGGGGACCAATACTATCTCCATAGCTCAATCTCCTGAACTCATGATAGTCATCTATTGGTGGACCTTCCATGCCATGAAGGGTGTGAAAAAAGTCAAGTCCCACATCTGCTATAGATCACACCAACTATCAAACTCCTAGATGAAGTCATCCAACTTAATGTTACCCATTGTACTAGAGTAGCGCTTGAGGCCTTTAGAGGCCCCACAAATCTTGTCCATATCCCACAAAAATGGTACAGACACACCAAGTGCACTCTCAATTGAATTAACTCTTGTATCAAACTCCAACTTAGAGTCAATCTCCTCTCTCATTGAGACCTTAAATATAAGCTAATATCAAGCGCCACTCTAGGTAAACCCACTATGTACTACCATGATATTTCCTTAAGAATCCCCAAAGAACTCCGTTGTGACAATGTACTTCAAACCACAACCGTAACCACCACAAATACACCACCAAGTGCTACCACCAACTAAACACCACCCACTAATGTAGCTCTAACAATGACAACTACACTAGGAGAAAGGGTGAACTATAACCTATCATCACAACATGTACTCTCATGGTCTATATGTCTTCAATTTTTACCTCACTGGAGAGAAACACAAGTAGTCTGAGTGGTCATCACTCCAACCTCACTATCAAGAACAAACCATAGCACCAATGCTCTAAAGTTAGGGCACCTCACACAAACATTGTGCACAAACAAGATGCAAAGAATGGAGGAAGTCCAATCACAAGAAGGCTAAATGAAACCTCCATCTCATAAATCAACACCAGATCGACTCTACCACCATTTGATATTTCACATAATAGGAATATTTATCTTCTTCCTAAGCTACCAAGGTCAATGAGAATGAGAATAAACTACCTTTGGCCAAATTCTAACATAAATTTGATGTACTTGGCTTATCATCAAATCTTCCACTAAATCTCCACTCAAGCCAAATTAGGAAGATAGAGGTCTCCAAATCTCTAATTTGAAGAGACATGTTCCTAACTTCACCTTTGATTTTGCATTTTGAACTCATTTGGCACCAAATTGGCCTTCATTTCACCTCTTGGGCTCAAATCAAACACAATTGCTTGAAATTGACTCCATTCTCATTAAAATTTGGCCAATACTTCCACACACAATCACTATTAGGGAAATCTAAACCAAATCAAGGTACTAATGATCAACCAAGCTTGGAGATACCACCAACACCTTCAATTCTAAACCCTAAACCCTAAACCCTTGACTCTTACTTCTCTGATGTAATCAATTCTTCATCAACTCAAATCAACTCAAATCAGATCAGTACTTGATCATTCACTCAACAATCTGCCAACAACTAAGCACTAATTACAATCAAGCCACACTCACTCCAACTAAGAGACTCCAGGTGACTCTCACCAGCTTTTTGTCCGCCATAGCCAAGAACTAGAAGCTCAACATCAAAGAAGTGAGCTCTTTGGAGCTATAGTTCAAAGGTATACCTCTTATTTTGACCTTGGTCTCCAACCCTAATGGTCCCATTGACAACACACTTGACGGTGCAAATGGTGCAAGTGATGGTGGATCCTACCATGTAATCAATACCCCAAACATGAAATCAGACCATCAACAAGTAGTCCATGAGTAACTACCAAAATACCTATGACTACCAACACTACTACTCCAACATGAGGGCAATCTAGCTTTGACATCACAAATGTTATGATAGAGAAGAGAAGGAAGAACACCTAGATTTGACCTTGAATATTGAATCTTTGGTGTTAAGGGAAGCCATAAGAATTGTGGAAGATTGTTTGGAGAACAAGTGAGTACTAGTTATTAAAGCTTTGAGGAAGTTTCAAAGGTGCAAGAGGAAAAGCATGCCAAGGAGCAAGGCCATCTACTGCAACAATCCTTAGATAAAATTTCTTTTGGCACACATAGATTGAATGTAAGGTGCAAGTAGAAGAAGGTTATTTGCTAAAGATGCAATAAGTTTAAATGTTAGTATGTTAGATGCATCAATATTTGACTGACATAGAGCACTTGAACAACTCTATTGTGCTTTGGACTAGTGTATATGAGTTCACTAACCTTTGGATTATTATTGTATCCTATATGAATACATACAACATAATCTCATATATTTGCTATAAACTTGGATGTAATCATCTAATTTTGACCTGGCATATATGCTTGTAGAAGTCAATCTTCTCATAGATTCCAATCAAGTATCATGTATCAAAGGCTATCAATTATTATAAAGGAACCAACATGGTGGACAAAATTATATCAATCATCATAAGATATTGTGTTTGATAGAATTGGATTTGACAAGTTTTATTAAATATATAAAACTATTGATATTGATACTTCCTATTATTAATTGACTCAATTACCTCTAACTAGCCTTTATAAGAATACCATAACTTCAAAATAGTTCAAGCTAAATACTTATTTTAGCTTGAATAAGCATGGTTTGTGCTACTTTAGTCTTGATTACCTCATTGGAGCTACAAATAATGAAGTCAGCAAGGCTGATGACCCAAATTTGAGACTGATTTTATATCTTTTCATTTCTATGCCAAAATTAAAGATATTATTTTTTTAATTTGACATATATTTAAATTGAAAAAATATACAAGATATATGATGACATCAAAAGGAAGAAGACATATCCACTTGAGTTGGACCATGCTATTACAAAGAGAGAATAGTAAGATAAGGAGTTGAGTAAACTTATATGAAAATAGAATAAGAGATGCAAGTTGTCCATAAAAAGAGATAAAATGTGTACCTAAGAAGGGGTAAAAGTTTGAAGGTTTTTGGTCAAGTAATATGCACTTCTTGATAGAATAATTACATATAAAGATGAGAAAATTGATTGACTATATTGTTTAGGAGTATACACATATCCTTCCAATTACTTTCTTAGCTTGTTGAGCTTAGTGACAAGAAGGTTGTTATCTTGAATCACTTTGTAATATATGATGAACATTTAAGAACTTATAAGAGAAGATCTAAACTTAGGGAGAATAATTTGCTATACTAAATTTAATTAATCTTGTAGCTACTTGGTCAAACAAGTTTGTATGTTGGGCTTGTTGTGCATATATACATCACTACATAAGATGCATTGCTATAAACTTCATACACTATAGAAGCAAAACTCACACATAGTCATATATGAAATCTAAAGTGCCAAATAATTAGTTCACTCTTCCACTTGAATCACATTCAAATTATTACAAAAAACTATGATTGCTAACACTACCATTCCCATGTCTAAGCAAACTAGCTTTGGCACTACAAATATTGGGATAGTTGTTGTGCATATATACATTGCTACACAACATACATTGCTATCAACATCATACACTATAGAAGCAAAACTCACATATAAGTCATACATGAACTCTAAAGTGCCACAATTGGCCCTTAGTGTCAACTAAGGGCCACTTGTGGTACTTTAGAGTTCATGTATGACTTATGTGTGAGTTGTGCTTCTATAGGTCCCTCTAATTCTATATATTCATCTACTCTAAGTATGTGATTTGTGCTATGGTGGGCCAAGACAATGAGGTGCTATCAAAACCTATCATTAGTCATATATTTGCAATCTATATCACATAAAGAGTGAACTAACTATAAGTCAAGTACATCTAGGACATAAGCACTATCCTTGAGGAACTATAGTGAGGAGAGGGGTCAAACATGACATATGACATCCTATCAAACAATCATCACACACCAACATAGTAGTAGCTTCATCAAAGATCTACATAACATACACCGCAAGCCTGCACGTACAAGTGCCAAGTTTGAGTCCATAGTGCCATCAATGTTTAGGAGGTGGTATGGTGCACAATTGCACATATGATCCTTCTAAACAACACCATCATGTCCTTCCAACATGAAGACTCTAGAAGGCAAAACCTCATGCACTCATCAAGAGAGTGTAGCCTAGAGTAACATCGAGTGTTATTGGTGCCATTTGCTATAGATATACATAATCACTTAGATGAAATCAATGGATCTAAGGTCTATAACTTTGTCTTCAAATGGTAGCACACCATAAAATATCCCTATGCTAAGCAATCATTAAGTTCTTAAAGGCCATTGATATCACTTTTCAAAAGATCTTTGCTCATAGAGAACATATGCTCACCTATTTGTTTTGCTCATCCAAGTCCAAAACTAAAGTAGCATCATAACAAATAGCTACAAGTAAATCTAGATCTTTTGTGTAGAGTAGAAATTAAGGAGAGAAGGATGCTAAGGAGGCTTGTTGGTTGAACCAATAGCCCATGGTCAACCAAGGCAACTGGAGATGTCAATCTCCCATGTGGCCTCTTTGCAAACCACACTTATGCAATCCTCTCTTTGTCATTTGAACCACTCTCTCTGCTAAACCATCTACCTTAGGATGATCTCAAAAGGTAGCATGATTATCAATCAATGTCTTGTCACACAAGACTTGAAACTCCCTCAAGAACTATGTACCCTAATCACTCAAAGACTCAATTAGTGTACTAAAATGACTAAGAACCCAATCCAAGAACAAGTATGTTGTCCCTTCATTGAACTTGTCAAGAAGTGCCACCAACTCAATCTACTTGGAAAAGTACTCCACCATAACCAAACATACCAATGATGTCTCATAATCAATAATCAAGGTATAGCAAAGTACAAATCTAATAGTAACTCAATCTCATGATAGATGTAACTATGGCATAGGAGCATTAAATGATGCTCTACCTTGGTCACAAAGATAATCCATCTCTAAGTTGTACCATCTCTAAGTCTAATGTCTTGCTAAGTTGTACCAATATCTCTTGATTTGTGATCTCAATAACTCTTCCTATATGTGTTGAGAGAGATATTATCAAAGCCTAAGAAAATATACATAGAAAGGTAGGTGTATGCCAACATGGAACCATCTCCTCATTTGTCTTATCATGCCAACATGCTTTGGTATGATACTTCTAGCTAGGACATGGGTTTCTACTCAACCCATTTGTATCACGGTTCACCACTCCATGTTTGTGAGTAATTATGAAATCATACTTTTGTAAAATCAAAGCCCATTGTCCAAGCTTCCTTGAAAGCTTATTGGACTCTATCAACTACTTCAATGGTTGATGATCAATGAAGGGAATGAAGGGGTTACCAAATAGGTAACATTAAAATGTAGTACTACCCACATTGCTGCAAAGCACTCTCTCTCATACAAAATATACGTCACCTTTGTTGAATTGTTGGAGCAACTAGCATAAGCAACCACAACCTCCTTCCCCTCATCTTCCTATTGTGTGAGAACTACTCCAAGCCCCAACATACTCCAATCAATATGAACCTAGAATGGTTATCCTTTGATCAATCTCCTAAGAATAGGAGTAAGTATCAACCTTTTGTTGAGTTTTCTAAAAGCTTTCTCTTGCTCATCTCCCCAACACCACTCCTATGTAAGCTTAGTTAGGTTTGTCAAGGCCTTGGCAATGGCACTTAATCCTCTAACATATTGGTGATAAAATCTTATTAATCCAAGGGAATGCTTTCACTTGCTCACATCCAGAGGTTAAGGAACACATGAAATAGCCTAAAACTTGGTCTATTGAACACTAAGTCCACCAAGGTAGATAGTATGACCTAAATATTCAACTTTCTTGCTGAAGAATCTACACTTCTCAAGGTGTAGATCCATAATCTCTAGGTGTAGATCATGGACTTGAGTCCATGAGATCTCAATCTCTCAAACATCTCCTACAAATGTCTCCCATGCTCCTACATAGTAGTGCTATAGACCAAAATTTCATCAATATATCATCGAGCACAATCCAATATTGCTAGGATCTTCTCCATGACCCTTTGGAACTTGGCAATAGAGTTCAAATGGTAAGAAAATTCATTGATATAATACATCCTTGCCATGAGAATCAATAGTCTAAAATGTTATCTTGGACTTGTACCCCTCCTTGATTGGCAACTAACAATATCTTGCTCAAAGATCCAAAACACTAGAGATCTTTGCATACCCAAATGTATCAAAGATCTTCTTTGGTGTAGACATAGCATAACGATCAGCCCTAGTTTATCAATTGAAAGGATGGTAATATCCACACATTTGTCTATTTTTGTAGTTGACATGCATATCCTTCTTGGCTGGTATTGCTAAGTTGAAGCATACTCTCCATGTGAAATCTCTACCAAACTAACCTCAAAAAGTTCTCTAATCTAGCTTTGAATCAATGCTCTCTCCATGTCACTATATTTGGAGGGGCATCAAAAAATAGGTGTATCACTAGTCAACTCAATCCAAATACTAAGTCCTTTCATAGCACCCAAATCCTTCATATTGAAGGTAAAACAAGTAGTGTAGCTCCTCAAGAACCTCCAACCTTTATGTCTTTTCCCTCTTGTAAGCTTGGGTCTAATACTTGGCTCCCAAGTATACTCAATAAGTGATGTAGAAGTGGAAGACTCACTGACTAGCTACTACACTAAGCTCTTGGGAGCAATAATGTCATGCCTCCAACCATTAGAATCCCCAACCTCAACATGACAAACGCTCTCTGCTTTGGCTACAAGCTCCATACGTCCTCTAGCTGCATCCCAAGTAGATCAAGGTTGTAACCCAAGTAGACCATGCTGACCTAAATGGACCTCAAGTAGACCACTCTCATTATTAGCCATTGGTTGTGTCCCAAAGAATACCATGCACATTGGGTCTATCACCCCTAGCATGCACTTGAATTGTTTTGGTAGACACACATCTCACAAGTGTCCGAGTGGTGATGCCTATCAAGTGCATCCTATGTTCCTTTGCCAAGTCAAGGCTCACAATCCAAGTCAAAAATTCATGTCCATAGCCTGACCTAACACTTGATGCTTGGATTCCCCTAACATTATTATAATAATGGTAATACCAATATGGAAACCCATTGCTTGCTCCCTCTTATTGGCATTGGGCTCCACCAATTGCTATAATTGTGAGTCCTAAACAATTCCAAGACCTCCTGCTCAAAAAGCATGGGAGCTTAAGAAACTCATAAGGGTGGGTAAAGTGGCTCTAGGCCGTTCAACAAGGTTCACCATTTCTATAGGTGACCTATCAACCACTACCACCATTTGACATCAACAATAAGGTGATCTAGTCATTGAACCCAATCATAATCATGTTGTAGAACCTCTCTAGGTTAGAGGTTTGTCCACCAAAGACAAAGATGATGAGCCTATGATCCCACTTTGGCTGCATCTAGAAACATGGCAAGTCCTATCCAAGAATGGACTTGATATGTACTTGCTACCACCCATGTAAAAGAATCACCTATCAAAGGGACATTCACTAAAATGTAGGTTGGAGAAACAGAATGATGAACCTATAGATCTTATAGTATATGTAACATCTTCCAAAACACACCAAAATGGGATCTTGTAGACCTTGACCTTAACCAACACAAGTATGTCCTTGAAATGGCTTTCCAAAAATCACATGTGACCAGATCTCTCCAAATCCTATGCTCTTGGCAAGGAAATGTTTGTTGGTAGGGTTTTTTGGTAACTCCTAATTGTTGACATTGGTAATAACTTAGGATACCAATAGGCCAAGTGTGCCACATGATGTAGAAAGACTCACCTAGTAGTCTCATCTCTCTCCATATACAAGTACCTCTAAACTTGTATACCTGCCTATAGGACCGCATCTAGTTTAGTGTTTATCCCACCAAACAATTCCAATAGGCATAAGTGCGGTATCCAAATATGACAAGGTAATAAATTCCTGAGGTTCATCCTCACATTGGTCTCTTAGTGATACAAAGGCTTTACTCCAAACCTATTGCACCAACTGATCTGCATGCTACTATAATGCCTCCTTAAAACTCCACAATGGAACATGCAAGGTGGATGGAACAATCTCACTTGTACTCAAAATTTGAGTGATCTCCTTTGGTATTGAGGTATGCTCTGCATGGATGTTCCTCTCCAATAAGTCAGCAAGCCAAGTAACAAAACCACTAAAAGCTAAAATTGATGACATGGGCCTTGATTGTAGTGAGCTAAGACTACCATTATTAAAGCGCTCTAGTAGGTGACATACTCATCCTTCAATTGACTGCCAACTTGGCATATAGGAAGGTATCTCCTCCCAATGGTCAATACTAAAACCATGGGTTAACACTACTACACAAACTAGCACATCATATGATTTTTCTTTTGTTGAAATAGCTTGAGCTCTCACCACAAAGCTATTAGTTGGATGACCAAGCTGAAGCTGGACAATGAGCTCTCCAGATATGATATAATGTGTAGAACCACCTCCTAGATATGTTTGGATAAAAAATAGACACCTCTCCACATTGGTCTCTTGTGGTCCAAGGCCAAGAACTATAGCCTTCCCTAACATAAGGGGTTACACACCAAAGTCTAATTAAACTTTTTATGGTGTACAAACCTTCCTTCAAGGTCCCACCAGATGGAAAATCTCACCTTGGTTATCCAATAAGACAATTCCAAGTATGAACCAAGATTGCTCAAAGGCAGGTCTAACTAGTAACTCCTCAAACCTAGTTGTTGCTACTTGTCATAACCATTGGTTGTTCAACATATCACATGTTCCTCAACCAAGTTAGCTCTACTACAACCACCTCTACTCTAGAAGTAGGAACCACACCATCCCTACTCTCATAAAGTGTGGTAGCCAACCAAAACATTGGAGCCAAGTCAACCCTCAATGTAAACATGTCATTAGTTGAGAACAAAAGGAAGCATATAATCAATTGAGTTAGCCCTAACATTGTGCTAGACCTATGTAGTAGTAGGTGACTATCTAGTATATAATCTATGACTAGCTAGTATCTAATCCATCATACATTCCATCACCACCTACAACACCTACACTAGGACATCTAGGTGCCTTGGATGTCATCTATAGTACCTCATAGAGTGTGAAAGATTGGGGGACTCTGACTTGTCTACTAGCCTCTCCACTCTATGGATCCAACTCCATTGATGCTCCTTTAGGCTCTAAAGAATATATTGCACTCCTAGTCATTTAGCATATGCATATATTTATACTGCTCTGTACATAAAGTCCAGGTCATCTCTATCACCAGCATAAGAAGGTGGAAGCCTCAACTCTTGAATCTTATTTCCTTTGAGTTATGGCCATGCTAGCCAATCTTTGCTCCAATTGCTCAATCCAAGTAGCCATGGCTGTATCAAAATCAAGGGCATGTCTTGGGCCCCTACCAAGTGTAGGTCATCTACCACCACCTCATCTTTCATGACTTGTAGCTCCTCTACTACCTACCAAAGTAGCCCTACCACTCCATATATCCAAGTGAAGGTCAAAGCATTGGTCATTGGTGTGATCAAATCTATGACAATGGTCACACTATCTCTATGTTGTTTGTGATGCACTAGAGGTATCATGTCCACTACCTTAAGCGCACTCTCTCTTGTGGTGAGATCCACCACAAGTCCAACAAGCGACACCACCACTCAATGGCTACTTGCTATTGATCCAAAAATGAAGGTAATAGTCTAGTTGCCCTAGACCCTCTACTTGCTCTATAAGATCTTGGTTGTCCACTCTACCCTTGGAAGCCAACATGTTGTGGTGCACTTTGCTACACTCTTGAAGAAGTAACGACTATGGATGAGGTCCCCTACTAAATCCAGATGACACCATTCTCTCCTCCACCATGTTGATCTGAATACTCTTAGCCAAACTAAAGACCACCGCCAAAGTAGGTGAGGTAGCCTGTAACAATGTAATATCATGTACTTTACATTACATTTCCTTGTCTAGGATATCATACTAAAATTAGAATGTTTGGGCCTTAATAATTCCTTGAGTGAAATTGATCAACCGTCTCATGCAAGTGTATGCCTTATATAGGCTCTCACTCCAACCTTTCAACTCAACTTATTAGCCTATACTCTATGGTAGTTTTTCCCCAAACATTGGGAGAACTCTACCATGGGTTAAACCCCAATAATGCACCACACCCTATAGTGATACCTCCACTTGTAGTAGCACCATCTCCAACTAGTGCACCTGCACTAGATACACCAATGCTACTAGAGCTAGACTCGTGATACTACCAATTTATCCATAGAAACCAAGCCTTAAGTGATAGAGATGTAGTTTGGAAACTAGTATTATCTCCATAACTTGATTTCTTCCAAGTGAGCTCTCCTAAACTCATGATAGTCATTCATTGGTGGACCCTCCAAGTGTTGGAACAACCCCTTCCATGCCATGAAGGATGTGAATAAAATTGGGTTCCTCATCTGCTATAGATCACACCAATTATCAAACTCTTGGATGAAGTCATACAACTCAATGGATCCACTATATTAGAGTATCACCTTAGGCCCTTGAAGGCCTCATAAGTCTTATCCATGTCCCACAACAATGGTGGGAACACACTAGGTGCAAACTAGGATAAGCTCTTGTATCAAACTTCAAATCAAAGTCAATCTCCTCCCTTACTAGGACCTAAGATATAGACTGATACCAAGCACAACTCCATGTAAACCCCTTGTGTATTATAGGAATACCTCCTCTAGAATACCCAAAAAACTCCATTGTGAGAATGTCATTCAAATCACAACCATAACCACCACAAGTACCTCATCAAGAATCACCACCAAGTGCCATCACCACATGCACTCTCACGGTCTGCTAGTCATCACTTCTTGTCTCATCAAAGAGAAACATAGGTAGTCTCAATTTCTATCACTTCAACCTCACTATTGAGAGCACACCAAAGCATCAATGCTCTAAAGTCAAGGCACCTCATACAAACATGGTGCACAAATAGGAAGTAGAGAATGGAGGGAATCCAATCACAAGAAGTTTAAATAAAACCCTCTATCTCATAAATCAACATCGGATTGACTTTACCACCATTTAGCATTTGATATAATAGGAGTATCTCCTCCTCCTAAGCTACCAAAATCACCAAGGATGAGATCAAATTTATTCTCCTAGCCAAAGCTCCATGCGTAAAAGTTTAGTTGACCAATTACTATGACAACAAGTGAAGGTGGACCAATTGGCTAGGGCATCAATCTAGAAACGAGAGATTTGGGGTTTGAATCTTATTACTCATAATCTAAAAATATGAGTAGATTTTGCCAAACAACTACCTAAAAATTTGCTACCCTCATGCTATCAAGCTGGCCCTTCTAGACCTTCATAGCCTCTCTAGCTGTAACAATATGGAGTTTAGCGATGAAAACAGTCAGGCTCATAAAGTAGCACATAAGACAAATTAGCCTAGAATATTCCGGAAGTATCTAGGAAGCTTCTTGGGAAGCTTCCCAATTAGCTTAGCTTGCACCTTAAGTAAGTAGCTTCTAGAAGGAAGCTTCTAGAAGCTTCCAACTAGCTTAGCTTGCACGCCAAGTAGGCGACTTCTAGAAGGAAGCTTCTTGAGAAGCTTCCCAGTTAACTTGGCTTGCACTCTAAGAAAGCAGCTTGAGGAAGCTTCTTGAGAAGCTTCTCAAGGGCCTTGTATGCTACCTATAAATACCAAAGCCAAAGCTCATGCTAGGCATTTGGAGTTTTCCCTCATTCAAGTGTCCCAATGTGAGTTCCCATTCTCCTATTTCTCTCCTCGGTTTTGGTCTTTCACATTGGTATCAGAGTAGGAATGGGATGGGTGGAATTTATGGACCATCAAATCCACTTCCGCCAAACCATTGGGACTTTCATGGACAAATATTACCAAAGCATCATTTCACACAATTCATCACCTCGCGCTTTGGGTAGGATTTTCTACATATGATCACCGTGTCAGAGGAACCCTTGATACTTCCAATTGTAACCTATGGAGAACGGTGGACGTGTTGTATCTATGTGTTAATCAATTAGATAAATTGAGAGTAGTAGAATAGAGTAGTAGCGATGGTGGCAATAACGGATGTTATCCTTGCAATGCAACAAAAAATCAAGCATCTTACTCGATTGTTGGATGAACAAGACCAGCAACGACAAGAATAGATAGACAGAGCGCCAATTCGAGATGGAGAAGATCGCATTCGATTTCCAAAACCCAAGGTGCTTGAAGGCAAGAATCTTCAAGGCATAATAGAGAATTTTGTGTTTGACTGTGAACGTTACTTTAAAGCCACCAATCTTCAAGATGAGCGGAAACAAATTCTCTTGGCTTCTAGCCAATTAGATGGCGTGGCAAAACTTTGGTGGCAATTCCAAGTAGAAAGAGTTGAATGACAAATTGTTACACCAATTTTGACATGGGCAGAATTCAAGGCTGCAATACTTGGTCAATTTTAAACTATAAATGCCACCCGAGCCGCACGAGATAAATTGGCGGAGTTGAGGCAGATTGGCTCAGTGAGAAGCTACATCACACAATTTCAGAACATCATCATGCAAATTCCAGATATCCAAGAAGGTGAAGTTCAGGATCGATTTGTGCGAGGATTGAAGTCACGAACCAAATTGGAGGTGACCATGTGGGAGCCACAAAACATAAAAGAAGCCATGCAATTGGCTGAGCATTTTGATTCCTTGGTTGCAACAACTTGGTCTTGACCTCGACCTACACAAAGCCTACCCGTACCACGAGTGGAAGAACCAATACCAATGGAGATTGATGCTATCCAACGAAGACCACTTGGCACAACAAATAGAGAAAGATTACGACAAAATGGAGGTTGTTTTTATTGTTGCAAGTTGGGGCATCGCATTGCTGAATGTCCACTCAAGAATGGATGACCTCGACAAGTTGCCCAAGTGGAG
The DNA here is from genome assembly GCA_948567375.1 of Lunularia cruciata. Classification (NCBI taxonomy): domain Eukaryota; kingdom Viridiplantae; phylum Streptophyta; class Marchantiopsida; order Lunulariales; family Lunulariaceae; genus Lunularia; species Lunularia cruciata. The sequence continues at coordinate 50,485,441 of OX419759.1, forward strand.
GTTGTGGAGCGGAATGATTAGGGAAACAAGGAATCCCAATAGGAGATTTCAAGCCGCCTACTAGGAGCTTGATTAGTTCCAATGGGATTGAAGGCTCGACCTATGCAAGTCTGCTTCACTTGCAAGGTATGATATCTAATCGGGGTTGTAGAATTTTGGTTGATTCTAGAGGTTCAGAGATTTGCATGTCTATGCAAGTAGCAAAGGAATTGGGTATTCCTATCAAGCAAGTGATTGGAAGTAGTTTGATGATGGCGGATGGTAGAAAGGGTTTTGCATTCCGCACCTTGCATCCTGTTACCTTCAAGATTGGGAAGGAGTATTTGGAGTGTATGAGGTTTGTAGTGGCACCTCTACACTATGATATCATTCTAGGTCTACCTTAGCTTGAACGTCATAAGGTTCAATTTGATTGGACCCGACGTCAAATTCAAGTACAACAACAAGGTAGGAGTTTCTGATTAGGTTGTCTGGCACCTTTGAGTAAGACACCTAAGAATAGTCAGTCCCAAGATAGGAAGTTTGTTGAGAAGGTAGCCATAGAGCAAATCTGGAAGGGAGATGAGTCCCAAGATGGGAAGTTTGCCAAGAAGGCAACCATGGAGCAAGCTTGGAAGAGAGATTAGTCCCTAGAAGGGAAGTTTGTTAATGAAGCAGCCATAGAGCAAGCTTTGGAGGAAGATAAGTCTGTATTTGTGGTGTGGATCAAGCCGATTACACAAGAACAATCTGAGGAGGGCCAAGTGCCGCATCAAGCAACGGTTGATCGGATAGTTCAGGAGTTTGCAGATGTGTTTCCAAATGATCTGCCAAAGGGATTACCCTTTGATCGAGGTATGCCCTTCAAGATTGAGTTATTGCCAAGGAGTACTCTAGTGAGTAGACCAATCTATCGGCTCTCACCAAAGGAGTTGGAGGAGTTGCGAACAACACTTACAGAGTTGTTGGAGAAGGATCACAAGCCATTGTTGTAGACCTTACACCTAGAGCACATGAAGAGTCAACATCATCGATGGGAAGAGCAACTCCAATTGTTTGACATCAAACTTGAGTACAAACCAGGTCGTTTCCATGTCATCCCTGATGCTCTATCACGACGACCTGATTTGAAGTCTCTTCCTCTCATTGCGGCAGCAATTACGACGGTGTCAATTGATCCCAAGATTCATAACGAGTTTTGGTTAGCTTTATAACAAGATCCCTTCTTCCAAATGGTACATGGTTGGCTAACAACAGGTGACAAAGAGTACAACACCTTCTCCTTCAAGGAAGGCCTTCTATTCCATGCGGACCGGATCTATGTTCCAGCCAAAGGTGATCTTTGACTTGTGTGCCTTCAAGAAGCTCATGATTTACCCATCGCTGGTCACATGGGTGTGGACAAGACCTTGGGTACCCTCCAACATCAATGGTGGTGGCCCAACATGACACGGGATGTTCAAGAATTTGTCCGATCGTGTTAGAGCTTTCAACGTAACAAGGCCAGCAACCAAAAGCCGGGTGGACTCCTTCAACCGCTTGCCATTCCATCAGCTCGTTGGGAGCATGTGAGCTTGGATCTCATCACATCCTTGCCAAAGACAAAACAAGGACACACTACTATTGTGGTGTTTGTGGATAAGCTTAGTAAGCAAATCCACTTGGCACCAACCTGTGATACCGTGGATGCTCCAATTTTAGCGCAAATCTACTTTGACAATGTCTTCAAGCATCATGGAATGCCATGCGTACTCATCTCCGACCGTGATCCTTGCTTTACCGTGAAGTTTTGGCAAGCACTCTTTTAGATACTCGGCACCAAGCTTGCTTTGTCCATGGCCTATCATCCTCAAACTGATGGACAAACCAAACGTGCAAATCGTACATTTGAGGATATGTTGCGTGCCTTTGTCAATGTCCACCATACCAATTAGGATGAATGTCTTGCCGCTGCCAAATTTGCCTACAACAATTCCAAACATGCAAGCACCGGATTCTCTCTTTTCCTTCTCAATTTTGGCCAAGATCCGCTTGTTCCAGATTCTCTTCTTGCTCCCCCTCCATCTCAAGTTCCTCATCTTCCACATTCTTGACCACTATATTCCAATCTCTCCAACAAGCCAAGTCTCACCTCCTTGTTGCTCTGAATCACCAAAAACAATATGCGGACCACCATCGTCGAGATCTCACCTTTGAAGTCGGTGATAAAGTCATGCTATCCTCTAGTAACCTCCCTCTCCCACTTGATACCCAAGTTTGTAAACTTGCCCCTAATTGGATATGACCCTTTGATATCATCCAAATTGTCTCTCCTGTTGCTTATTGTCTTGCCTTGCCTTGTCACATGCGTATCCATCCTATCTTTCATGTTTCCAAGTTGAAACCCTTTGTTCATAACCCCTCTTCCTTTTCCTCTCGAGTCCAACCTCCACCTCTTCCTATCCCTATCAATGATCATGAGGAGTACAAAGTTGATCGTATCCTTGCGCGTCGCCACATTCAATGAGGCCGTCGCCAACATATGGAGTACAAGGTCCTTTGGAAAGGGTATCCCCTTCATGATGCCACCTGGGAACCTCTTTCTCACCTCCACAATGCACAGACGGCCATCCAGGAATTTGAAGCTTCATTGGCGACGAGGACATCACCAACTAGCGGCGGGGAAATATGTAACAATATGGAGTTCAGCGATGAAAATAGTCAGGCTCACAAAGTAGCACATAAGACAAATTAGCCTAGAATATTCTGGAAGTATCTAGGAAGCTTCTTGGGAAGCTTCCCGGTTAGCTTAGCTTGCACCTTAAGTAAGTAGCTTCTAGAAGCTTCCAACTAGCTTAGCTTGCACGCCAAGTAGGTGGCTTCTAGAAGGAAGCTTCTTGAGAAGCTTCCTAGTTAACTTGGCTTGCACTCTAAGAAAGCGGCTTGAGGAAGCTTCTTGAGAAGCTTCTCAAGGGCCTTATATGCTACCTATAAATACCAAAGCCAAAGCTCATGCTAGCCATTCGGAGTTTTCACTCATTCAAGTGTCCCAATGTGAGTTTCCATTCTCCTAGTTCTCTCCTCGGTTTCGGTCTTTTACACTAGCCCACAACTCTATGCCTCAAAGCCTCTACAATTAGTAGTCACCAAATGTAGTGTCAAATCTTCCATCGACTATCAACTCGGACCAAATTGAAAGCATGCAGATCTCTAAATTTGTAATTCAAGGGGATGGATTCCAAATCTACTTCTAATTTCTCTTTTTGAGTCCAATTTGTAACACCAAGGCCTCCAATTTCACTCTCTTGCCCTCAAATTGACATCCATTGACCTCAATTTTGAGAAATTTGTGCAGTGCTTTTGCATACCATCTACCTCATTGCCAAATTTACATCAACTCAAATAGAACTTCTGCATACAATCACTTTCAAGGAAATCTAGGACCACAATCAAATATACCAATGATCCGCTAAGCTTAGGAATACCACTAGCACACTCAATTCCTACACTGAATTTCCCCCTAACTCTCACTTCTCTCATGTAATCTATTCATTCTTCTAGTCGAATCACACTCACATCAGATCTGAACTTGATACTCCACTAAAAAATTGGGCACTAATTACAATCAAGCCACACCCACTCTAGCTAAGAGACTCTATGTGATGCTTGCTGGCCTCTATCTATCACAACCAAGAACTCAAAAGCTCAATATCAAAGAAGTGAGCTCTCTAGATTTGCACTTCAAAAGTATACTCCTCTACTCAACTTAGGTATCCAACCCTAATCGTATTGTTGATGGTGTGAACGGTGTAAGTGATGGTGGGTCCTACCATATGATCAATATCTCTAACATGAAATCTGTCCACCATCAAGTAGTCCATGAGCAACTACCAAAACAACTATGACTACTAACACTACCATTCTAGCATCTAAGCAAACTAGTTTTGGTACTACAAATATCATGATATGCTTGATAAATCATATAAATAGTAATTAGATTTATTACGTGGTTGAACCAAGTGCTTACCGATACATAGAGAGTGCAAAATACATTGGTCTTCATACATAGGAGACTTTCAGGAATTGTATGAGAGGGATCTTTCACCATATGATGCTCTTATTGTCATCCTCTAGGAGTTGGTAATTCTTTAAATCATCATTTTCATGCTATTCACTCTTATTTTATTTGGTCTTATGTAGATTGTATGATATCACATTGGTATTTCTTATTGATAATCTCATTCAAATTCTAGATAGATAAGGATATCAACACTTTGTAGTATTAAGTTCTTTGAGAGTGTATGGTTTGGGTATCTTTACTTCATCATTGCAAATCCATTTGATGGCTTGAGTTATTGCAAGACTCTTGTTATTTTGGCTATTCTCAAATTTCCTAGTATTAATAATTTGAATTATATTTTTTGGAGGAGAACTTAATAGCATCTCTCTTATTTCTTGTGGTTTAACATTGTCTTTAGGAGGATTAGTTAAATACTACCTATTACTGTTGAGTTTGATGATTCACTTTGAGATCTTTAAACTCAAGATCATAAAGATATGGAAGTGGATTTTATTCACATTTGAGCCGTTCACTTAGTATATAAATATATATTTTAATATATTTTAATATAGTTTCTCCTTCATTCATAAAAGTACACTACAAAATGAAAAGAAATTTCTATTACTAGACTTCTTACATTTTAGATCTAAATGGACAAATTGATCAATCCTATTTATGCCGGTTTGGTTGATAGAATCTTGTTTCGAAAATTTTATATCCTTCATGTATCCATCTAATTAAAAAGCTAATCATTAATATTGATATAATTTACCTTTGCATTCTTTTTTGCTGTCCACATGTTTTGATTTAGCTTTCTTTTCTTAAAACAAAGCTTCTCTATCTTTGTATTATTCTTCTTTACTCTTGAAATGTTCACATATCATTTTTCTCTCTTTAGGAACCATCTTAGTTTGTTGTTGGAGCTTTGGTATCAAGTACTTGGTGAAGATCTTCTATTACTCTTGACATTGCTATTTCCTAATTATTTTTTCCACCTTTAGTATTGAAGCTTATAATTTATGTGTCTTTTTTACAAGACCTTATAATACTCACCTCTTCCTCATACATTCTCATAGATAAAAATGAATAAAGAGTAATGTAAGCATATTGTCTAAAAAAGGCATCCATAACTTAATTCTACAAGTAATTTAACTTATTACTTATTATCTTCTCTTGTTTAATCTCCTTATGGGTGAGTGCTTCTCTCCTTTTACTCTTAATAATTTTAAGAGGTCATACAATAGCAAATTATTTTTGGAGTAGTCTTTGCTTATGTTAGAAAACCTCATTCCATGCTTAAGTAAACATATAACCATGTACTAAAATGATATGCTTTTTATTAGATTTTTGAAGGATCTTCTATGAATTTAGTTAAAACTCATTGGTGTTGTAGTAAGGGCTTTTCCATTGAGAAAGTGTAACATTTTGGCTTTAGTAAACAATTGATCTCCAGACAAATTAGGAGGTAGCATTGCGCATCTAATCAAATCTTGAAGCAATATGTGTTTTGCAAGGTCTTATTCTTTTCATAGATTATTAGAGGGGAAAATATTCAGATTGGAAAGTCTATGATCTATTGAGCAAAGTCCATACTTAAGTTGATATTGGAAGTTGTTAGGAAGTGAATAAGGTCCATGAAGTTCAACTAAATGTTGTATGAATTCTAGAATAGGAAGTTAGGAGGTTCATAAACTCATTTATTCATCTCTCACCCACTCTTTGACTAACCATTGTCAAAATCCCTCACATAGAAGAACTTTACACTCATTAGTACTCCTTTTCATTTAACAACCATGCTCACAAGTTGACAACTAACCATCTAAATACTTGATAGAGAGCTTGCATACAAAATCTCAAGCTAAAGTAGGTAATCTATAGGATATAGTCAAGACTATACACACAAGCAGATTGTTATGAGAATTCCACCAAAACTCAACCAAGTCTCTTCCCAATCCTAGAATTAAAGCCCTAATCCAACTCAGTAACATTCAATCTTGCCATATTGCTAATACCACTCAAGCCTCATTCAAGGCTCTATCATAATACTCTCACTTTCTAAGAAACCAAAATTCAATATCAGCTCACTTCAAAACCCACAAAAAAACACCCAACGTTGAGAATGATAGTCCTCTAGTCAAAATAGCATGCACACTCACATAAAGGAGACTTGGTGAGGCACTCCACATATCTATACTTAAGCTAGTAGGAGGATACACTACTAACATATGGTAGCATCTTGAAGCTAGGTAGGTTTTAAAAGCTTTTGCTCGTAAAGAGAAGTATCATATGAGTAGATCTTAAACTTCTTGACTAGTTCACTTGTTCTAGAAGCTTCTTAAAGAATATTGGAAGCCTCAAAGGAATAAATCCGAGATTTGTTGCTTAATTTTAGAGATAATGTTCTATATTGCACTTTTGAAGCATATCAATCATCTCATAAATGCGCAAGGTAAAAAACTTCAAATTGGCCAATTTGTGAGTGTTTTGGTAAGATATTTTGGTCTTCGACAAGAAGATAACATAAATTTCTTCCCCTTTCACATATTATAATATCGTAGCCTAATTACTCATTAGATTAAACCTTGACTAATTTTGGCTTGCTACAATTACCTTAGTCATGACTAATCATGCCACTTATGACTGTCATCAACAACCTCTATAAGCAAAACTATAGTTATTAAGCTATAAGTACATTTATAACATAGTTCAATCATACAAATGTTTTAGTTATTAAGTGCATTCATCTATAACAAAGCCCTATGAATGTACAAATATGTCATCATTATTTTGAAACATCCGATTAATAAAAATTTGAAGTACAATTATTTGGTAGCATTATGAGACAAACTTCATCCACATTGCTTCCTTTTCTATAAAACTTGAAAGCAGACTCTATTGTAGATTTTGGATTAGTAACATGAGCATAAGAAGAAAGCATAACAATATAGAAGGATGAATAATAGCATAAGTATTAAAAAAGAGGAAAGGGAACCACCATACTAAGGAGTGTTTGAAAAATCTTATCAATGCACAAAATTAGATCATTCTCAATTTCATAGATAGATTAGAAAGTTTATCTTGGGCATACGTAAGGACATACACATAAATTAGAATGTTTGTCACTCCTTTCTTGTGCAAATCGATCACAATAAATTCCATGACTCTCTTGGCTTGAGGTACTCAGACTGGTAGAATCTTCTTCAATGAGTCCACCGCTACTTCTAATTTCAACTAACACAAAGAATGATAAAAGAATCTATTGTTTCAAAAACCCGAGGACTAGTTTTTTTGTTTAAACTTTGACTGAACAAGTGTTTGATTAATGAATAATGAATGAATACTATACAAGTTATCTGAAACAAAATTTTGAAGTTCTGCAAACTTTCAAAGCTCTCACTAATTAGGTTTTCATTTTTCTCTCTAGACTTTTCATCGAACATCTGCTCAATTTTTTTCATCAATCATCTTGGTACCATGATGAAATTGCCACCCTTGTTGCAGGACTACAACGAAATGATTCTTTAAATTTCTTTGACTAAAAGAAGTAATTTACAGAGCAAACCTACAACCTTATCAAACGACTAGACACTTAAAGGACCAAGTCTGTAGATTATCTTGCTTCCGATAAAGTGGATGCCGAATATATTAGTCTTGTCGTTCTGTCGCTATTTATTGAAGTACTTCTTAATTTTAGAATCTTTTGTTTTCTTGAAGTGTTTTCTTTTCTCATTTTGATTTTAACGGTGTTATGTAAGAGACGTGTATATTAGGGACGGACTGTTTGATGTACTTAATATTCATACACAACAAATCTTAGTGTATTCGCAACTGAAGAAAACGAAGTATTCATGATGCATGCAGACCAACACATAAACACATACCAAGCAATAATTATAAGAATAAGTTGTGTTGAGTGCCTTCTGATTGTGGGTTTTTATCAAGATTTGGAAACGTTATTTTGCATCCAGATGGTTGGTAACACGCTAATCACAAGCAGATTCTCCTTTCATTCACATCCAGCCACTATTAAGTAAACCACCAAACACCAATTCATTTTTCAGAAAAGTAGAATAAAAAGTATGATAAATCGCAACACCAATTTAGAATGAAAAAACGTGGTTACCATGATCCTAACTGCAGTAGAACTAATCGGTGTTGATTGATCTCATTTGTCTTCTCTATATTGTAAAACTTGACTCAACGTTACTGTGCGGTAACCGGTTTCCTGGTGACTCATGCACCGTGCAGGTAAAGCACCAGGTTCATGCGAGTCCCGAAGAGGATTAAGGGTTTTAGGAATTCGGCTCCGTGCCGATGTTGGAAGAAGAATCCGCATTTTTCACACGGGAGCTCCTGTTTTGAACTTTGATTTCAACATCTGATGTCATAATGTACATCATTTACTGCGAAGCAACAACTGTAGAGGCTTGGAATGCTGTCTCTGGAATGATAAGCAATTCTGGGGCCAAGGTCTTGGGTTTTGGAGGGGTTAAAGATGATCACAGTGAATGGATGATCGTGTCTCCGATGCAGTAGAACTCAGGGAACGGGGTCTAAAGGATTTTAACGGAATTTCACCTTACAGGCCTCATCCCAGACGATGGGGTGCGGTCCTCGGCTTTTCGTTCAGTCGGTAAACATGAAATGTAGGAAACTGCGCATGAGGAAGATCAAGCTGCGGATATTGAAGTTGGAGAGGCGCTTGAAGAAAATGGAAAAGCGTATGGAGAAGCTGGAATTCCAAAAGTATGAGGAGGAAAATGCCGTCAGCTTCTTCTACTAGGTCCTTGCAATGTTCTCTTTCTTGGTATGGGGATTTGTCCGCAGCAGCATACCTTGTGTATGATGGAATTTGTCTAGCAAGAATCAAGCGCGGTTGTATTTGATGGCATAGATACTGGCATCTCTTGTCCAGTGGCCAATGATGACAACTTCTGAACGGACAAGAAACGGATCGGTTTCTGCAGCAATCCCCCAGTTTTGACTTCCAAATTCTGTGAATTTCAAGAGATTTTTTCATGAAGAGTCTCTGTACATCGGCACATGTCGGGAACTTGAAATAAACAGGTTGGGAGCTTATCAGGTGTTGAAGAAGGAGTTACCGCAAATCGGAGAGTTTAGCTTCGGAGTAACTCTGAAGTAGAGGGTCCAAATCTGTGGATGTGGGGACGTTACCTCGGCTTGCCAAATTTCCCGGAAGAGGTAACAACAAAGGTCAGGAATGACGTCTGAATGTGTAGGTTCATCTGATGAGCTTCGTTTCATTCTTCAAAGAGGAGTTCCTGTTCCATGTGAATTGAACGGGTGGCACCCACCGTGGTCAGAGGTACCGAAAATGAGGTGGTTTGATCTCCAGTGTGAATTTTGTTAGGGTTGTCCAATCATCGCATATGTAGACTCAGGCATATCTAGAATGCGATTTTGTTAGAACACATGGACGCGAAGGACTGTCTTCATCAGTTCTACATTCTTAGGATTGGTCCTGGGTCACGACCATCGTTGAATGTGCCTTCGTGTTGTATTCTGAGTGGTAGCTGCAAATCTAACTAAATTAGCAGTAGCGACGCATTTTTTCCTCAACGGGACTGAGAACTAAATCATAAATTATTTGACTTTAGTGAACAACTGCGCACTCAAGACTACTGAAAGCCTTTGTTTCTGATTCTCCGGAGTTGACTTGGTTGCTACGATTTGAGATTATCTACAGATCGCATAATGTCTTTCTGCTCGTTTTGGCCTCTGCGATGTTTGATTGATGATTGTTTTGCTCTGTTTCGGTATCCTCCTTACTTATGAACCTTCTTGCTTGCAAACTTTCAAGCAAAGTATTGATAAGGCTACGTTTACTTATAATGCGTTAGATGCACCTGCACACCTACAGTACCTGCACGACCAGGAAGGGTGAAAGCTTCCAGGATCGTTGTTTTCAGCCAGCCCATTGGGAAATCTTTTAGCCTCAAGTGTCATTTCATTCGAGATTGATCGTGTTATCATGCACCATTTCATGGAGCAGATATTCCAGGTGAGCATAAGACGCAAGAAAACGTTCCATTTTCTTCAATGTGTGATGTAATCACATTCTTACGGAGATCAGACCACCTCTGCCGACAGAGAATGATTTTCGCTTGACAAGTGCAAACGAAAAGGAGATCGTCATTAAAGGAAACTTCCTTCTTACAGTGATCAGACCACTCAAGCCTACGGAGATTGATTTTCGCATTCGAATTTAATTACATGAGCAAGCCGAAAAGAGATGGATCTAGGGAAAACTTCCAAGCTTTGAACTTAATAACATGAGCAAAACCGAAAAAAGATAGAAATAGGCGAACACGTAGAACACATGAAGGCCCCATCAAGCCAAATAAAACTAAGTCGAGGAACTGCGTCCGAGCATTGAACTCGACGTGAATCGAACACGCAACCTTCTGATCTGGAGTCAGACGCGCTACCATTGCGCCACGAATCCCCTTATTGATAAGTATAATGTCATCCCAAATTTAACGGCTTTCATGGAGCTTAATGAACTTATCTGCCAGATCCTCCTCAAGACGCCGATGTGAAAATAAAGAAACTGGTCTGAAACTACAAGGATATCAGTGAGCGACGATGAAACGCAAGCATGTAGTGGCTAGTATTGATGCAAAGCTCAAGGAAACAAACGATTTACTGAAAGCAAACTCGTGCATTGAAGTTCGAGGACACCGAAGGACTGCCAGAGGACATTCTGGTAACAAACCTAGTGAGTGACAAATGTAAAGGGCGACCGCGTAGAAATGATGGGAAGACCCCATCAAGCCGTACAAGCCCATAGTGAGTGACAAATGCAAGCATGGTGTTCACTCTTTTTGGATGTCAAGAAAAGGTCGTCATCCCGTAAGGAATAAAAGGGAGCTCTTGACCAGAACAAAGGTGCTAGTTTCCAGTTCGTCCTTGCGGATTCGCCATTAAGGCCACTGAGTCGTAGAATGAAGAAGTCTGACTCCACGATGGGGGGTTGGATTCTCATTGCCTGGGGGATATCTCAGAGCACAGGTAGGAGTTCTGCTGTGAAATTGACAAAATAGTTCGAGGTGATTTCTCCGAGCTTTGAACTGGGCGTGAACCGTACACGCAACCTTCTGATCTGGAGTCAGACGCGCTACCATTGCGCCACGAATTGTGCGATAGATCTATATATTGAAAAGGAGTCAAAATGAGTGTTCAGTTATGAAAGCAGACTGTTCAGAAAAGTGAACATCTGATGAACGAATTCCAGGATTTGTGTTCGACGATCGAGCTTGAAATGATTTGCATGAGCTGAAGGAAAAGATGAACAAGTTTAAGGGAGGAGTGGCAGCGCTTGCTGGCATCCATATTTGGCTATCTCCACTCTGGATAGTGGGAACTGCAGCAAAATGCTCAAAATGCATCAATACGCTTCAGGTGAACTTACGAAGAAATAGCAGGTGATGTGGATTTGATGCCGTAGACGTCTATGGCCGCTTAAGTGCGGAATCATCTTCGCAGGTTTCGATGAAAAATGAAACATCGTTGTTCTCACAAGGAACCCATCCCCTAACCCTGCCTGTACGCGTTACGACCGATGACTGAATACCCTTCTCGTGCAGGTGCAAAGAGCTCGTAACAAACCCACAACAACAGGCGCTGGAACATCGTTGTTTCATTCATCTCAGGATAAGTAGGAGAGCCTTCCCATACTAGCGCGACCCGACAGCACCTCCGACGTTTCCAATGTAGCGATGTAATTTCAAACACAACTCGAGGAGAGAGGGGCGATGACCTGAGCCGCGAAATAGCTCGAGGGAGAAGGTACTTCGGAGCCCAAGGAATTGATACCATGAGATAGGCGGGAAGCCAACGTGGGTTATCGGGGGTGACGCTGTTGGGTTACTACGTGCAGCAATGAGAGCCACTTGGTTGTTGCATGAACTGAATAGATGGATTTAACCTCAAGACATCTACTTCTCTTCTCTGTTCGCGAGTTCGTCTCAACCTCAGGTCCAAGATCTAGTTGGGACTCTAAATGTAACTGGTGCGAACGGACTCATCCTCTGTCTATCCGTCTATACTCTCCATGGAACGTCAACCTCGAGACTTTACTTCAAAATCGTCAGTTGTGGACGATTACTTCAAATTCGTCCACTTTGTTTAATTTAAACTCGAACCTACATTCTTTCACAGTTTCATTCATAATGGCCGGTTATGGGACAAAACGCAGGCCAAAGGAATTCTTCTCGTGATAGCTTGAACTCCTCATGTGTAGGTTAGGATAACAACCCAGCCAACCGCCGAGCTGAACCTCCACCTCGTACCACTCGTGCTAGCACTCGTCAGGGAAGATAAGCTGTCGAACATGGATAATTGTTGGAAACATGAAGACAACTGATAAAACATGGCCTTCCTCCTGAATTCGAAAAAAGTTTGCATTCGAATAAATTTTTCCCTACAATGATCCAATTATATTTGATCCCTACACGTCGGGAAGGTTATCCTTCATGCAAGTTTGGGCTCGACTTGTTACTGAGGAGAGTTTTGCTTACCCTCCTTGGTTATAAACAATTAGCATTGAGCCCTACCTATTACGGAAATTTGCAGCCACCAAGCTACATGTGATGCAGCAAATCTCCACGTGATGAACAAAGTGTTCTCTAATTGATGAATCACTAATCTATGGTGGTCTGTTGTTTTCTTCGCGACTCATTTCCCGCAATTAGCACGTCGTGCACTGTACATGCTTTCAACGAGAAATAAAAGTTGAGCTCGCCAATTTTTCAGTTTCTCATCCCTTCTGAGCGCTAAAGATAGCCTGAAAATATGCGCCTACGTATGCTTCCTCTCTGCAAGACGAATGCTTTCAAGTTCCGGCAAATCATGCGACTTCAATTCTCTCAACACCACATACATTCAGTTCCCAGCTACACTGGGAGCTCAGATACCACATGGACGTCCTCTGAATGTGCATGCCTTTACGTACCTTTGAAGGCATCCAGCTGCAGGTGGTGCCCTGCCCTGCCCCGCCCACATACTCTACCCTCGTTCGAGAGGCAATTGCGGTCTTTTTAGAAGAGCTTAATCACTCACCGTCGTGAACCTGAGGCTCGTGTGCTTGAAGGAACGTAGAACTGCAAGTAAACGACGGTAGAGAAGGTGAAAGGAGCTCAAGAAAATCCAAAGAAGTTTAGCTTGCTGCAGGAATCACACGGGTGACGCACTTGGAGTAGACACGCGGGAAGCTTTAGTTCCATTTGACTGCCTCTGAGAATCCGCAGGGAGAAACCCCTGGTTTTCATCTTTCGGGCTCTCTGACACCGCGTTTGCATATCCTGAAAATCCAATTCCAGCTCTGGGTGGAGGAGCAATGGCGAAGTAACAACCGACAACAATTGCAGCAAGAATCGGAACAGTTTTGACGATGGTGCTTGGAATGTTGGGGTAGTAGCATGTCGTAATAGGAGGAGTGAGCAAAGTGAGAGCTCCCAGTGCAATGATGTCAAACACTCCGTTTATGAAGTCAAAAGTATTAACTATGTACTTATCTCCCTCGTCCTCTTCGTTGCCGTGGTAGTGGTATCCCTTTAACTTTACGCCGTTAATTGTGAACCCCCTGAATCGAGGATTAAACAATCCTCGACCGGTGACAATGCCATAATACACTGTTCCGGTATTTGTTTTAAGGCTGTCGGTGAAATTGACCACGACACAGATTATGGCGAAAGTGAGAAGTAAAATGCCGGTCATGATCTTTTCGACCCTTCCGCACTGCCCGTTGTTAGTAAAGAGAGGGGCCAAAGCCTGGAATGCAAGAAATGTCCCTGTTGGCAGCAAATTCGACAGCTTGGAGACTACATCGATGCTCACCGAGGACGACGACATCTTCACGTAATTTAACAAGTCTCCAAAGTATTACACTGCTTCACGATGAAGAATTCACCAACAGAACTGAGGACTTGATTCAGATCTTCAGCGTTAGTCCCTTGGCAGTGACGAAAATCCTATGTCTCCCCTGGAACTTTTCTTGACGAGGAGGGCGCTCCGGGGTCACAGGCAGTGCATGCAGATATCCCTTCAATATTACGGCCACTTCTTAGATCTCTGCGTCACTCGATTGCTAAAGAAGCCGGCAAGAAAAATCAAAAAGATGTGAGCTGAATTTTGTTGAGGATAGACTGAGGTACGAAGCATCTGAGAAGATCACTTCGTGCAGCACCTAGGTCTTATGTATACAGTGTCAGGTATAAGTGTCTGGATACAGAGAGTAGCTGCATGACTTTTGTGTCTCTCTCCGAAACCCTTCTGAAGTTTCTCCTGGGACCGCTTTCAACGATGATTTGACTCTAATTAGCTAGCCAATATAACAGGAGTTAGGTTCTGAACTCGGTGGGCTTCTTCTGTGAATTCACCAATTATGCCTACAAGATCAGATTGGTAGAGCAAGGAAAAAATCAAAGATCTGTTTTACATAAACCTAACCCTCCCATGTGAGCAGTGCACGACGCCTGGAGAGTCAGTGTGGATACAACAACCTTCATCAAATTAGTCCCACCAAGCACGGGATTAAGCCCAGTCAATCTAAGCAAATTCTTAGAACGCGATGATAGGCGCTTGAGATCGAGTAGCGTAGAGTTTGGTGCATCTTGGCATTTAGTGCCACCTGTCTGATACCTCATGTAATGACAATGTCAGACACATCTACCGATAAAAGATCGATAAAATGATTTGTACATGGTCCCACTTTGCAATTTTGAGAATCTGGAAGGTTTCTTGACTTGCAAGGATTTGCCCTAGTGGTCCGTTGCTCCACTTCGTTCGCTGAAGAAACTGAGGTTTACATGCCGCTACCACTGGCTTCCTCAACTGGAAGTCTTACTTCCAGTTGAGGAAGTTCATCTCTTTATCTCGCTAAAGACTTCCAGTTGAGGAAGTTCATCTCTTTATCTCGCTATTATGCCAAAACATGCCATAACTAGCGAGGGCCCTGTCTCCGTTCACTCGTCTCTAGCAGTTCCAGAATGTTCATCAAGCCCATCGGATTTTGGAGGATCCGAAGTTATTATGATGGCTAAGATTGAGCGCTCTAAGTTTGAGTTGAGCATATTCTTACGTCAGTGGTTCTCATAGGTAGGTGACGAGTCAATCGATTCGCGATACATGCTTTACAGCGTCACTGGATCAGGACAGGTAGGCAAAATTTCATTCACTTCACAACGTCACTCGATCGAAATAGCTTAGACAAATTTAGCCAAGGCAAATGTTGATATTTTCACAGGTGTTGCGAGAATCAAAGAGAGAAGGCGCCATCTTGCAGGTCTTCTGAGGGAAGAGTCGTCAGGTCCTCAAGATAGTTGAAGGAAGCTTTGAAGTAAAGGATTTGAAAGAAGCATCCTACCTTTTATTTCGTGACAACTGTCAGATCCCCTCAAAGTGAATTCCTGAGTCAAATCCACCTCCTTAGCACTTCGGTTGAGTGGAAAGCCTCAACAATCCACGGGCAAGTGAAATTCTCGCAACAATTGCTCGCCAAATTGAGCAAAGATCCAGGTGTTGTGAGAATCAACGTCAAGTTAAGCAATGTCTCCCCCTGTTTCGTATAATCATCCCGGATTGCACCTCTCAGCGTTGAAATCGAGTTTGCATGGTCCTAAACTTTTGCGCCACGTGTTGGATTTCAAAGTTCTCTCGATCATCACTGTCTGTTTGTTCAAAGTTGTTAACCAACTTTAATACTTTTGCCAACCGGGTGACTCGGCCGAAGTTCTAACGTGAGGCTCCTGGAAACAATTCATGTCTTGCGAGAAAGGACCCACACTGGACAGCAGTGGGAAAGGAGTAAAGTCTCTCTGGGGAGTTTCTGAGGGATTCTGAAGTTTCTCTTATCGAAGACTTTCTGGCTTCAAAATATATTCCTGTCACGGTTGACAGCGTTGATTCCACTGAATTCAACCCACTAAGTTTGTGAGGTTCGTATCCTTCTACGCTCAACAAATCCACTCTACCTGCACTGGTCTGCCTTTTCATCTGTCGAACTAGCTCCTCAACCAGTCTACAAATCTGATGATCTCAACCTCGCTAGCATTCAAGGAACTCCATCTTGCCAGACACGATACTGGCGAGTGGATGCTTTTAAGTCCCTAATTCACCTGTAGAGCCACCTGGCACACCAAGTGGCTGAGCCACAGAGGATGAACTTGAACTCTTAAGGTATGCTTCCTCGAGAGCTTAGTTTACTAAACTGACCTGTGTTATCTGAAGGATCTTGTCTTTCCAACAGACAGACGTAAGATACCAACTTGAACAGAGAGTGGCAACCGCTGTATACGGTTAATATATTTGTCAGAGCTCACGACCATTAGAAGAATGAGGCATCTCGTGACTAAGCCACTAGCTTTCACATTAGGACAAATTTTATTTCAGCATCGTTCCCGAGTACCTCGGGTAATGTGGCAAATAGTATGAACAATTCGAATCTATGCTGCCCTAGCTACTAAGTATGGTCGCGCCAGGAAACTAACAGGGCCTATGTACAGAGCATTTAGCGAATCGCAGGTGCTTCTCTCCGGAGTGGGTGGTAACTTTCAACGTGATAAGGCACTATTTATGACTTCCAAAGTCGAGGAGTGACTGCGTGATACTGCTTTATAAGTCACTGCATAAGACATGAGATAGGGGGAAGGCGACCGCGTAGAATAAATGAAAGATGGGAAGACCTATCAAGCCATACAAGGAGAGCCTAAAAGGTAAAATGGCGCTAAGCCCCAATAGAGTCTATATGAGAAATCTGCGAAATCACACCTAAGATATAAGAGCTATGCAAGGCAGTAAGATCTACAAACAACGGGAGCAACCGAAGAAACATCACCTAGTGTGATTGCTCTCCTATGGATTGCACCCATCACTACCCTTTGCAAAGCAATGGACACATGCTGTTTAAAATATGCTACAAAGTATGAGAGTGGGAGTGGTACCCTTGGCCCCTAACATGATACTCTCATGCACTCCCTGTAAAATGGGTCGAACGTTGTGTCCATAGCTCCATATAACTCCAAGGCTAGAGGAACAAAGATGTGACCTCGATGCCCCTATACTTCGAGACCTTGCGACCTGCTGCTGCATTCACCGCCTATCCAAGGGGATGGGTAATCACTCCCTCCAAAACTATATCTTGTGTAGGGTCCGTAACCACAACATCCGCCACTGTCACCTGATCATCTCGGACCAAGTATAAGTCTGCACTAACACATGTCATTTGCAAAACATACAACCATTCACTCCAAGCCAAGTATCCACTCTCTCATGCCATAGCAAACACCATGTCCCTAATAGCATCATGGGTAGCTATCCTCTATCCTCCAAAAGGACACAATGTCATATGGACCGCTGTTGCATCTGGTGTAGAACTACACTCACAAGTGAGTAATGAAGATGCAAATGGGCGGACCAAACCTAAGCAAAACCTCATCGTTGTAGAGAAAGTAGTTGGTGCAAGTCAAAATGCCCGAATGCACGGTCAAGCTAGGATCCAAGAGCCTACACCCTTGCCGGAGCAAGATCAAAGACGTGCTCTAGTAGCCTAAGGAATGGACGAGTCAACTAAGCGAGAATGTAGTGTATGCTCACATTGTTGCTCCATCAAGGAAGATTGTAAACCTCTAGTCCAATCTGACAATAGTGAAGCAAAAGATGGGAAGCCTCTTGTGCCCGTGTGGATAGACTATCTCTTGTATGCTGCAATAACATCTGGAGAGAAAATGATCTCCCCTCCACCTCTATCACAAGAAGTCTGCAAAACTAGCCTATCAACAACCACAAAATAATGGAAAAGTAGGGGTATCGAGAGAGCCTAACTATCCAAAAATGCTATAGGTGTTAACTCCTCCATAGATAGCAAGCCAACCCTCCACATGAGATCGGCAAAGACGTCTGTCTACTTGCCAAATCTCTTGTCACACTCTCTAATGCCCTTGATCCAATAATATCACCAAAGACTCCCATAATCCTCCTATCAAAGGCTCTCAGACATGAGATCCATATGGTGGTTTAAGTCCACTAAAGATAAGGTATGTTTATGAGGAGTGACAGGTCTAGACTTGATAATAACTATTACATTAGGGGGTTTGAATAGTAAGTTTTTGAGTACTTGTTTACATCCGTATGGAATTTTATAGGTAAATTTTTTGTGGGTAGTGTGTGAGGGGAAAATAGAAGATTTTATGGGGAGTTGAAGTCACAATCCATATAATTTTTTATGGAAAAAAAGTGACCCGTAACTTTTATGGGTTATGGGGATTCCATAAATATTAAATAATATTAAATGAGAGCTTGAATATGATTAATTGGGATGTTGGGTTAAAATTCAAATTTTAGGAGTGGACTAGACTCTCGGTTCCATTCTACATTCAAGCATAAGAAATATAGAAAGTATGGTGTGGTGGTTGTCTATATTTGCAATAATGATGCTCACGGATTGATGCTCATTGATTGATAAAGAAAGAGAAAGAGGATTGTTGTTATTTTGAGATGTTATGGGATGATGCTTGTGTGATGTTGGCAAAAATAATTCAGCGGAGTGCATCATTTGAGAGGGTAGGATGTTGCAAAATATTGATCTTCTGAAATTGAGTAGGAAAATTTTGAAATTGAGTGAGTGGAGCATCAGACTTGAGATAGAAAATGATTGTGATGAGTGGAGCTTGGACAATGAATGGAACCTCAAGGAATGGAATACCTAGGAATAAATTATGGGCCTTATATTAAGGTGGTGGGAAATGTTAAATCAATGATTGTATTTACAACCTAGATCACACATGACTTTGAGTTTAGAGTTTTTTTTGAAGTATTTTAAAGATTTGGATGCTTGAGCCTTTAGAATGCTAACCCAAACGGATTTAGAATCATTTCATGCACTTGTAGATATTATAAAAGTACATGTGGAGACATTTGATAAAACACATTGGAGAGAACAAACCCCCATTTAGATTCAAATGGCTATAGCATTGGGCAGATGTCGTCACAATGAGAATGGGGCATGTGTAGCAAGGGGTTTGGATATCTAAGGCATTAGTGTAGGATCCACCATTTTATTCACTAAGAGAGTAATGTATGCTATTATATGTATCTTAGGGAACAAAGTGGTGTGGCTCCACAAGGAAGAGCACCTTAGAATCTCCTATGTATTTGCTCAAAAAGAGGTCCTCGGGTGCACATGTCTAGTTGATGGAACTCTTTACCCTTTAGCACAACAATTAAATGTTGATGGAGAATTATACTCCAATTGGAAAGGGTTTTATTCAATCAACGGTCAAGTAATATGTGATGATAAGAGAATAATAATACACCTTACTAGAGGTAACAGTTTTGAGCCCAATTATCGGTTACAATAGTATTTCTTTTGATGGAAGGTATAATCATTTATGTATGATTGAGCCCTGATACAAATACATTTATATTTAGTGAAGTTTTAATTATTTATTCAGTTTGTGTGCTCACTTCATAGGGATGCCCAGCTCTTGTCATGATATGACATGTTTGAAGAAATCTCCTCTTTGGGCAGATTTCAATAGGTGAGAAGCATGTACAACATTTGACCATAATCAATATCTACTTGGTGATTCATTTTCATGTTACAATGAACCGTCTTGTGCTCTCTTTCAAGCAAGCAAGGACCAAAGAAAAACACCTCTTCAACAAATGTGTGGCAAGAATGAGAGTCTTGAATGAACATTATATCCGACCATTGTATTATATTAAGGATACAATTAAAAAATCCAAAGAGAAATGTATGTGTTAAAATGGATGAAGTGTATGTGTTATTTTGCATAATTTTTTGATAAAGGGAGAAAATATTTGATTAGAGGAGGTATAGGTAGAAGTTTTAGACCAAGGACCTATGATGATGCTTGAATAAAGCAAAGAGTAGACAAGAAGTATGGTAGTGCAATATTGTCTTACTTTCAACAAACTACTAGGTGATATTTTTAATCCATGGTAAATATGTTAATTTTCTTTTCTTACCTTGTAAAAAGTATAATGAACATTCTTTATTTAATATACAAAATATGTTTTATGATTCTATTTGAATGGCATATTGTTATGGTTGGCTTGTTGTCTATGACTTGATTGATTATTAAAGACTATGACAATCAAGAGCAATTGTGATTGATGAAACACCTTGCTATTTCATGCAGCGCGGGACAGGCCCTTGTCTTGATATATTCAGTCACTACTATGGCAAAGTATTAACGTGACTAGATACCTTGAGTGGTCAATATTCAAAAAGTCCAGCAAGTAAGTATTTAGGAGTTCAGCCAGAAGACAATGATGAGGAACTATATATATATATATATGCAGTGAGTAATAAAGCATTGGGGTGTGAGTCTATCCAGCCGTGGAGGTAGCTTCTGGGACAGAAAGTGAACCATGTTATTTTCTATTGTCCTTACATTATTTGATTAATGGGGTTTATGATGTGCTATTGCAAGTGGTCCTAGGGATTGTGTTTTCTAAAAATTAGTATCAGAGCTTACTTGGTCTTGAAGAGAGTCTTGAGATCTGGGGGAGTAGTGAAGTGGGTCCAAAAGCAAGTCCACCGCAAAGCAATAGCAAGGATGATATCCACATCAAATGCTAAATTTGCAATAGAGGAGTTTGATGGAAAAAACAATTTTGGACTTTGGCAACTCAGGATGAAAGACCTTCTTGTCAAACAAGGACGCATAGAGTACTAAGAAAAAGACATGAGGAAAAGAGTTATGGGGATGGGGAAGATGAAGATGCAGATCTCAAAGATATTAGATTTATTTGGTGGAACCTTGCTGATGAAATGCTATACAATGTTATGAATGAGGAATCCGCACCAAAAATATGGGCCAAACTGGAGAATCTTTATATGACCAAGTCATTGACAAAAAGATTGTATCTTAAATAGAAGTTATGTATGTTGTGGATGAAGGAAGGCCAAAGTATTATGGAGCACTTCAATGCTTTTAACAAAATCATTTGTGAGTTGATGAGCATAGAGGTTAAGTTAGAAGAGGAGGATAAGGCATTTTTGTTATTGCCTTCACTTTCTACATTGTATGGGCATCTGATCACAACTCTTCTATATGGGAAGGATGATATAAAGTTTGAGGAGGTCACTTCAGCATTAGTTTCCGATGAGATGCAAAAATGAGCCAACCAAGAAAAGAAAAATCTAGAGGCTCTATTTATTAAAGGAAGCATGATAGAGAGAGAGATAAGATAAGAGTAAATCAAGATCCAAGTCCAAAACTTGAGGTTTCAAAGGCAAGTGTTGGATTTGTGGGAAGGTTGGACATTTCAAGAAGGATTGTAACAACAAGAGGCTTGAGTCCAACAAGGATAAAGGTCAACTTTCAGATCAAGCAAGTATTGTTGAGTCATTTGGTTTTGTGAATGATGTTCTATGTGTTGACAAAGATCAATTTGAGGAGACTCAAGTTGCTCTTACCATATGTGTTGAAATAAGGAGTGGTTTCATGAGTACAAACCATTCAATGGAGGATTTATGATAATGGAGAACAACATGGCATTGGCATTGGTACAATACACATTATGATGTTTGATGGTGTTGTGAGGATTCTTGCTGATGTGAAGCTTGTTCCAAAGTTAAGGAAAAATTTGATATCACTAGGCACTTTGGACTCAACTGGTTGGAGGTGGGGAGCAGAAAATAGAACACTCAAGGTATCAAAAGGAGCATGGGTTGTAATGAAGAGCAAGAAGATAGGAATCTTTATGAGCTTGCTAGAGATACCATTACATGAGGAGTGGCAAGTACTATTTCTGAAAATGAAGATCCCAAAGATCTTACTCACTTATGGCACCTACGTTTGGATCATATGAGTGAAAGAGGTCTAAGTGAATTGTCCAAGCAACAACTTCTAAAGAGCCTTAAAAGTTGTAAGTTAAAATCTATGAGCATTTTGTAATAGGAAAGCAACAGAGGGTAAGCTTTTCCACAAGAGTTCACTACATAAAGGGAATTTTAAACTATGTGCATTCTAATATTTGGAGCACTACACCTATAGCTTCAAAATCTGGAGTATTATATTTTGTATCTTTGTTTGATGATTACTCTAGGAGAGTATGAGTCTACACCATAAAGAAAAAATCAGAGGTCTTCTCATCTTTAAACAATGTGAAAAAATAGAGAAGAAATAATTTGGAAGGAAAGCGAAGTGTTTGAGATATGATAATGGTGGAGAATACAATTCTAGAGAGTTTGAAAGATATTGTAAGAGTGAATTCATCACTTTACCATACCAATTACACCTCAACAAAATGGTGTGGCAGAGTGGATAAATCATACACTCCTGGAGAAAGCAAGAAGTATGTTAAGAAACATTCGATTGGAGAAGAGTTTTTGGCATATGTAGTAAATACGGCTTGTCATTTGGTAAACATTTCTCCTTCTACCACTCTTGAAAGTAAGACATCTATAGGAATATGGACAGGTCAGCATGTTAATTACTCTTCACTTAGAGTGTTTGAATGCATAGCTTATATTCATATTCAACAAGAATAAAGGATAAATTAAGATCCCAAATCTAGAAAATGTATATTCTTGGGATATGAGAAGGATACAAAGGGATATAAATTATGGGATCCAGAAAGATATTGTCTTGTTATGAGTAGGGACGTAGTTTTTGATGAGACTAGTATGATGGAGACTATTACTATAACAAAAGAAAAGAAAAAACAAGTTCAGTCAGATTTTTTTAAGATAGAAATGAAGACATCTCACCTCTTGTAGATCTACCAAGTGAACCTTTAGAAGAGCAAAGTCTAGAAGTGATTCATGAACATAGGTATCCAAATATAGATAGAAGGCCTCCAAAGAGATTTGATGATTCATTTGTAGCTTATGCTCTTCTTACGGAGAATGGTAAGCCTTCTTCATCTGAAGTGGCAATGCAAGATCAAGAGTGTCAAAAGTGGGACTGTGCAATGGAGAAGGAGATGAAGTCTTTGGCCAAAAACCAAACTTGGAGACTTGAAAAATTGTATATGGAAAAGAAGGCAATTGGTTGTAGATGGATATTCCCAGAGGAAGGAAGGACTTCCAAAATCAGGTGGAGATAGATACAAAGCAAGGCTTGTAGCAAAGGGTTACAGCCAAAAAGAAGGTATTGACTTCAATGAGATTTTTTCACCAGTGATAAAAATCTCTTCAACTTGTGTATTATAGGCAATAGTTGCATTGCATAACTTGGAGTTGGAGCAACTAGATTTTAAAACTTTTTTTTTGCATGGAGAATTGGAGGAGGAGATTTACATGCATCAACATGAAGGTTTTGTGGTACCAAGGAACCAAAATATAGTTTGCAAGTTACAAAAGTCTTTATACACAATAAAGCAAAGTCCAAGACTCTGGTACATGAAATTTGATGCTTTCATGTTGAAGCATGGATATAACAAAATTGAGTCAGATTGTTGTGTGTACCTCAAAAAGCTACATGGCCCTAGAGTATTTGATTTTATCATCTTGGTACTATATGTGGATTATATGTTGATTGCTATGGAGGATATGGTTGAGGTGGAGAAATTGAAAGCACAACTTGGTAAGGAGTTTGATATGAAGGACTTGGGTTCTTCAAAGAGGGTGATTAGGATTGAAATCAATTGAGACAAGAGCAAGGGAAAGTTAAGGATAGCTCAAAGGAGATATTTGGAAAAATTACTTGCTCATTTTGGCATGGAGAATGTTAAACCAATGAGCATTTCAATAGCAAGTCAATTGAGGATTTCATTAGAGCAATGTACATCAAATGAGGAGGAAAGAGAATTAATGTCAAATATTCAATATTCCTTATGGTAGTGCTATTGGGAGTTTCATGTATGCTATGGTCTGCACTAGACCAGACATCTCATATAATGTGAGTATGGTGAGTAGATACATGGCAAATCTAGTGCAACAACATTGGGAAGTTGTGAAGTGGACACTTTGTCTTGAAAGGGATTATAAATATTGACATTATCTTTGATGCGGTGAAGGACCAAGAAGGAGGAATTATGGGGTATATAGATTCTGATTTTGCCAAAGACTTGGATAAGAGAAGGTCTACAATGTGATTTATTTTTACACTTGTTGGTGGTGCAGTAAGTTGGAAGTCAAATATTTAATCTCTTGTTGCTCTTTCTACTATAGAGGTGGAATATATGGCAACAATTGAGGCTGCCAAAGAGTCAATATGGCTACAAATATTAACCAAGGATGCAAGATTCCCTTACATCAAGTCCACACTTTTTGTGACAGCCAAAGCACTATTCACTTGGCCAAGAATAAAGTATATCATTCAAGGACAAATCATATTGATACGAGATATCATTTTATCAGGGAAGTTATGACAAATGATGAAATCAATTTGCAAAAGGTTGGCACAAAGGTAAATGCAGCTGATATGTTGACTAAACCTATTCATGTTGAGAAGTTCAAGTTATGTATGAACTTGCTCAACATTCAATGTTGCTCTTTGTGATGATATGGTGGATACAAGCAAAAGGTGTAGATTGTTATGTATGGCTTGTTATCTATGACTTGACTAATTATTGAAGACTACGAAAATCAAGAGCAGTCATGACTAATGAAACACTGTAGGAGACAGGCCCTTGTATATATTCAGTCACTACTATGGCAAAGTATTAAAGTGACTAGATACCTTGAGTGTTCAATATTCAAGAACTCCTGCAAGTAAGTATTCAAGAGTTCAGCAAGATGTGAGCTTGCATATTATTTTAAAAGTAAGTCTATGCTAGTTGGTATTGGGATAATTTGGGTCAATTTGGATATGTGGGTTGAATGTTGGATGCAATGAACAATGTAGAATGTAGTATAGAACATGAGTGTGCAGGATGTGATGATTATGAGAGTATATAAACTAGATGATTTTGAGTGTTGTATATATTTGGGTTTCAAGATATACATATTTCAATTTATAAACTATTGGGTGATAAGTCCTGTCTCTCAAGTATGTTTGGAGTATGTTGGTAGTTTCTATCAATGGACTATGATATTGAGAGTAAATTTAAATTTTAGTGCAAAAACTATCAATTTTTTAAGAGTCAACTTGGTGAGAAGGGTTGTGTTGAGAAGTATAATACGAGTACAAGAAGATTTAATGTTTCACTTTTGGATTCAAGAGATTCAAGAATTATCAAGAGAAGAATTGATCACAAGATTTCAGGGTAGGGAGTTTCAATTTGGGAAGGTTTTTCCCAAATTCCAATTTGGAGAAGATAGACATAGGATGGGAGAATTGGGAAAGAGAGTTTGAGGGAGGAGATAACTTTGGGGAGAAATATCAGGAGGGGAAGAGAGGAATAGCTAAATTCCAATTTGGAAAAATTTGGAGAAGAGAGACGCTAGACAATTTACTTGGGAAATTTGTGAGAAGGAGAAGAAGAGGATTATCGAGAGGAGAGGAGAGAATTTTTGGAGAAGAGAGGAAGAGAAACATCAGGAGAGAAAGGGGAAGAGAGTATTAATAGGAGAAGAGAAATATTGAGGAATTAGAGATCGGGAGGACAGAAGAGAAGAAGAGTTTACATAGAGGAGAAGACAAAATAACTCAATGTGACAACAAAATCAAAAGAAAGGTGATAGAAGTGGAATCAAGTTTGAGGAAAGGAGTTTGAATCACTCAAAGTGAACATTATGTGAAAAGAGAACATTTTACTAAAGAAAAAGAGTTAGGGAGAGAAGTTTTGAATTCAGAGCATTTTGAAGGCACATATGGCAGCAGTTTTCCCATACTCACAAGTGATGGATGAGGAAAATATGGAAACTTTCCATGAGGGACATTGGTAAATAAATTCCACACCCAATGTGTTTGCAAGACATTCATCAGTTGGTATTGGATGGATTAAAACCAGACCAAGGATTCTGTCCAAGAGATTTGGGAGATAGATCTTAATATAATGGAGCTCAAAATTGCAGTTGGCACGGTATATCTACGTCCACATGTAAGCATCACTTGTTGATAAATGTATTATTTTTCTTCTTTACATTTTCATTTTCCTTTCTTATCTTATCTCTTTGCTTGATTAGTTTAAACACAAATTCTAAACCACCTATGCACACCACATCCACATCACATACCAACACAAAGAGACAAATGCCAATGTAGACCAATGCATACTAGATAGCATAGTTAAAATCCCTAGTATAGTTGACCGCATGCCCATTTCACTTGTTAGTGGACCAACAAAGATAGATGTATAATAGCACATAAGAACACAATTGGACATATGCCAATGCAAGCCAAGGAATATGGTTTTGTGCTCTAGCCCATGCCAATGCATATCATTTAGGGCAAACACGTACTAGTAGATGCTGATTTTGGAAAAAAAATTTCTCATGTGTTAAACATGAGTTGGGTTTCTTATTAGTCTTTCTTTTTGTGTATGTTTCTCCAAGTATATTTATGTATTGAGTTTGTGTCATCATGGAATTGTGATACAAAGAAGGCAAGAGTTGGAGGAAGGGAGTTCACTTTGAGTGTTGCCATGATATGTTAAGAACTTTCTTTACCATGGTGTCAAACACCAAAGAAGAGATGTATCACTTATACTTTAGTGATGGATTAGTTTCCAGTACGTGATAGGATAACACATAGGTATCTTGCAAAACAACATGCATATCTAGCTTTAGGTCCACTTTTTCAAAATGATGGGTTCCCTCTTTGTCCCAACAAGGATGCCTAAGGTGGTGCATGGACAAATTAGATTGAACATGAAAACTAAGCTTAGGAGATTTGGTTAGAGGATTAGAATTGGGCCAAGTTGGTTATGTATGCTATGGAGGCAGAGTTAGTGGTTTTATAAAAGCAAATTTTACAATTTTACAAAGGCAGATTTAACATCCAGACAGATAGAGATTCAAGATGACTCATACAGGGCCACTTCTCACTCATCTCTTTGTGGAGAGAGCTTCATGGGCCAGGATGAGGTGTCATATATTAGCAATGGAAATGAGGCAGATGTAGTTCAAGATGCAGAGAATGAGGAAGAGGGTGAAGAGCATGATTTAGAGAGTCAATGAGAGTATAGTTTAGGTGAAAACTTCAAGTTTTTGGATATGTATCTTCATCATATATAATAATTTATAATGAATGAACTTTTCTAAGCTATAGATGAAAAATTTCAAGTTATGGATAGTCCACAAATATAACTCATTCATAAAACTCATTTCTTGCAACTACCTTTTGCAAATTTATACATAAAATGATGTTTATAAATCCTTGTGCAAAGGACACCATCCCATTCTTGATCCTCCATTTGATGGAATAGTGAGAACTCATGTTGACCCTTTAAAGGTGTCAACCTTTAGGAATAGAGTTGTGAGATTGTATGTTGAGGAGATGCCAGCTCACCATGACATGCATTCTCATGAGTCCTGTACTAGGGGAAGGAGTGAGGATCTTTTGAGCAAGAGAGCATCCACTATTAGAGTAGCAAGAGATACATTTTAGGGTTATGAGAGTTCTAGAGTTGAGAGATTGGTTGAGTTGGATAGGTTAGTGATAGAGAAAAAGATGCATTTTAGGAATGAGGAGAGTTCTAGAGAAGGAGATGCATTTTAGGGCCCTAGAGTTGAGAGATTGGCTGAGTTAGATAGGCCTTTGATAGAGATGTAGATGCATTTTAGGGATGAGGATAGAGCTAGAGTTGAGAGATTGGCTGAGTTACATAGTGATAGAATTTATAAAGAGATGATGGTTGAGAGATATCAGATTCATGAGATATGGTACACATGTGAGTTCACTCTTACTATGGAGATTTTAGATAGGACATAGGTTGAGTTAGCAAAGGCACATAGGACTCTAGACTTGGTGAGGACTAAGCTAGAGGAGGCTTATGAGGATGTGAGGACCTTCTTTTGGGAGGAGGCATGGAGACACACTATTTGGTGCATATTGGGACTCAGACTAAGGAGAATCATACTCATACTTAGAGGATACATGTTTTGGAGACAAAGACTCAGACATTGGAGGATATGCAAGGAGCTCCCATATCTCAAGTACATACTTTGACTTAGACCCATATTGGGACTTAGGAACCTAGGATTTAGACTTTGAGGATGCACACTCATACTCCAACGTCACAAATTAGTGTTAAGACTCTAGGATACACGCTTGTACTCATACTTCATAGATAATTTTGATGTTGATTGGAGAGCCTAAGGAGGAGCCTTAGGTGCAAAAAATTGATATGGATATTGGTCCTTGGAGACCAATGGTTTAAGATGATCTCTCATTCCTAATCAAATTTAGAGGTACTCTTAAGAAGTTTAGGTGGCTTCAAGAGAGGAATATGGCTTTGAAGGAGGAAGTACCTAGGCTTAGAGATTTGAGAGAGAGTATATCACCTTTTCCTAGATAGTTCATTCCTTGTATCCTTTACTATACAGATAGGAGGAGAAAGATATTGGTATCTAATGGATATTAGGTGGACTAGATGTCTTTTTTCTAGATTGTGGTATGGGACTACACATGCTCATGGATGGAGGAGTTATAGAGCTAGTAGGGATTTTTGGTATATCCCACAGCCAGGAGTTAGAGTTTTTGTAAAGTATTATATATCATAATTTGAGGTGATCCTATGGATGAGTGATGGTAGGAGGGATGCAAAGCACCTACTATGTTCTATATGGGATTGTGGTTTCCTAACTAATGGAGTACATATTAGAGCGTGCTTCATGTAATGCTTTGGTGAGAGAGACAGGTTCATTGATAAGTATAGAGGTTTCATGGTTAGACCTTACTGGATATTTGGGGTTTAGGGCTATCCATATATTGATAGTTGATAGTGCATCACTTTCATATTGTAGGAAACATTCCCATGGTGCTATACTTTAACTAGATTTTCTTTGCTTGATTCACCATTTTCATCACACACTTCATCATTGGACCTCTTGGTACCTCCTCTAGATAGATCTATAGTAGACACATGCCCCACTATCACATTTTTAAATGGATCTATATGAGTGGATCTCAAGAAAACTCAAGGATTATAGTATAGATCTATATGAGCTTTTAGCATATTGTTTTCAAGAACCATCTCTACATCTCATTGAGTGGAAATGGATGTGAACCTATAGCCATTTTTTTCTCCACCATTGTGACACTTGCAGGATGCACTAGATCATATCATACTTACACTTCATCATACACTACTTTGTAGATTTTATTCAAATTCTATCATTCTATTTCTCATATACAAATTTCTTCCCTATTTGTAAACTTTGTAATGTACATGGAATCTATACTCATCCATGATTCAATGGAATTTATAACTTCTTCTTTCTCATATGAACATAAGTACACTAATTTTTCATTAATTTCTATCCATTGAGTTTTTTACTTATGAAATGATTTAAAAGTAAACAATTTAGAAAGTATAGGCTATGAATTTCATACTTATTATGAGTGCATAAAAGCACATATGAGTGCATATGAGAGCATACAAGTGCATACAAGTGCATAAAAGCTTTATATAGGTAAGCAAAAGTAAATGCATATGACTATGGAAATGCATACAAGAGTATACAAGCAGTAGGAAGCACATACTTGTGCATAGGATTGGACAAAGTGCATATAAGTGGTAGCGAGCACATACTAGTACATACAGAACAATATCCTAGATAGAGAAATTCAAAGAAAAAGAATTTTATTATCAAGCTTTACATTTCAAAACTATTGTTAACATAATCATCTGGATTGTGATCAAGCATAGGAATTTTGGGTCACTAGTGTAAGTATGATAAGGTGTATCTATACACATGATGGACTAAACGGATCAGACGGAGGTATCACCAAAAGAGGACTTCTACTAATAGAGTAGGAACCGAAATATGCCTGAAATCTTTGAAGGCAATTTTGGAGGCCTAAACGGATGAATTAGGCCTCGAAACTGTGTAATTCCCTCCCCCCCCCCCCCCCCCACCCCAAACGGAGGAAAGGCTGGCCTTTCCTTCCTACTTGCTTTGTCTCATCGAGAGCTTTCCAATGGTACCTTACGTGATTCTGAGATTCCTACAAGAAGCCCTAAAAGATTCCCTCCGGTCAAAGCTTGTTTGACCAACCAGATAGGACCTAGACCAGACATGTCACCCATCCAAGTAAGTAATCCAAGGATGGAGCTTGCTGACATGTCACCTATCTGTGTCCCTAATCCTATGGTGGAGCTTCCTTGGAGGAGATACTCTTTGTCTATATAATAAAGAGAAGGTGCTCCTTTGGGGCATCGAATGTTTGAGTGTGCAATCTGTGTTTTCTCTCTTCTCTTGTCCTCCGAGTATTACACTTCTTGACTTCATAGTCTTTTACATCTCCATTAGGCCATTTGTGAATCTGTTCTCTGAAATTAGTGATAGAATTCTTAGCCTTGACAAGTATGAGTGCACTTC
Source organism: Lunularia cruciata (assembly GCA_948567375.1). Taxonomy (NCBI): domain Eukaryota; kingdom Viridiplantae; phylum Streptophyta; class Marchantiopsida; order Lunulariales; family Lunulariaceae; genus Lunularia; species Lunularia cruciata. The sequence continues at coordinate 50,515,881 of OX419759.1, forward strand.
CTTTGCACAGTTTGTAAGATTCAACTATTGCTATGGATGTAAATTTCTTTCCTGATCTGACATTGTGAAATAAGAGTAAGTTATTTTAGGGTTCTTCAAAAATATGAATCATTTGACAAAATGGAATGAGCTTTGTCTTTAGCCTGATACCTTAGAGCATGATAGTAGCAAATACCAATTGCAACCTTCACCTGTATCATCACTCCTGTAGCACGACAATACATCTTCTCTTTTGAGAATAGAGTTATACACCCTTAGAGTTAGAGGTCTAGATGAGATTTACTAAATAGAACAATCTGTTGAAGAAGAGAGAGAAATGATAAGATGCAAACACAACCCACAATCTGACTGATTTTGTATTTCCTCTCATTGCAAATGATCAGCAATGTAAAATCAGGTTGCTCAGTCTTATGTTGAATAGTAATGTCAAAGCCATGAGAATCAGCTCCATCATTATAAATTTAAGGACTGTCAAATTCAAGCAGTTTGAGTTTGATCTTGTAGTTTGAGTTTGTAGATTGAAAGAGACAGACCAATTACAAGGGAACATGGCCTTGTTGCAGCTGGAGTTAAACTGCAAAATCACATATTTTCCATGTCTATTAAACATGTAATCTCATGCAATTCTATATGGTCTGCATTATAGATTATAATTGCACCATGTTGTATATCTGATATGATTCCATTTGCAGTTTTGGTAGCAATTTGGACAAATTAAGTACAAAGCAAAGAATGGGAACAATCTTGAACCCTAAACCCAATGTAAGCCTTTTGCAAGACACAATATACAATAGTGCAAGGGACTTAAAAGCAAAAATTCTAAGTTATGCAATCAATTTGCATTTTGAGGTAAAGGTACACTCATGTAGACACAAAATATATACAATTCAATCATGTAGATTCAACTAATGTGTATTTTATTACATATGATCTTTAATACATGCTTATGTATCTTTTATGTTCTTTTCAACTTATCAAGTCTAATAAAATATGTTATAGAGTATGTTGTGCTTTTGATGCTTGCAATTGGAAACTTTATGCTATAGTTGTGCACAATTCAACTACAATCACAATTAAGACTATCCTTGATATTCACACATGGTTGGAGGTATAAACCACCTTAGAAACCACCAAGCTAGTGAAACTTGGGCTGAATAAGATATTTTCCACCAGCTTTACAACACACTAGGCTACAAGCCAAAGGAAATTTACATCCAACATGAACACAACATTCTTGTACCCTATCACCGTATTTGGTGTAGAAAGGAGGTAGCCCTTGCTACAATCCATGGTTTTTATGAAGAAAGATATGCCCATCTACCTCAATATTTTACCCACCTATTACAACCAAAGCCTTGTAGCATTGGTAGAGACCACTACCACCAACCGTTTCCATTGGTTTTTCCTTTTGTAGTTTACATCAATCTCAAGATTCCTCATTGGTTGCCGCCCACTTTTTTGCATTGATGAAACCAAACTAAATAGAAAATACCTTGGGATATTGCTATGTGCCACTAGCATTGATGCAAAAGGGAAACTTTTCCCCATTGTTTTTGCAACTGTTGATGCTTAAAATGACACAAATTTGGATTTGTTTCTTAAGAATCTATTACAAAGCTTTATGAAAGCATTAATAGATGGAGCATGCATTCCAAAACTCACATTCTTATTAGACTGCCAAAAGGGAATGATTCAAGACATTGAAGCAAATTTTGGGCACCAATTCCATGCCTTTTGCATGTGCCATCTTATAGTGAAAAATTTGTTGCACCTTCAAAAACCCAAAACTTGCCTCACTTCTTTGGAAGTGTCCTTATGCATAGTAAGCCTTACTTCATTGTTTCCAATATCTTTCCCATGTTAAATTTTTTTTTTATAAACCTCCATTTACATTCCATGTTTAGACACCTACTCAATATGCTAAAGAACTACATAAGATTGATAAGATTTCCTTGAAGCTATCAAATAGATCCATAAGACCAAGCCAAAATTTTGAGCAAGAACATTGTTTGGAGGCAACTGATTTGGGTACTTTGATGTAAACATTGCAGAAGTACTCAACTCATGGATTTTAGATGCAATTAACTACTCAAGAACTCCCTATAGTCAAAATGGATAAGCTCATAAGTTGGAAGCTCATGGTTTGGTTTATGGAGTGATGCACTAAAGCCATGGCATGCCAATACTATCTCATCTCTTCAGCCAAAGAATGCATTCAAGTTGCAATCAATCATGCACAAGGGTACCAAGTCATCTAGGCAAGTACCACTGAGTTTGAATACTTGTCTAAATTTAAAAGTAGGGTTATCAATCTTGAAACATGGACTTGTGCTTGCCAATCTTGGCAACATTCTGATATCACATATGCTCATGCTTTTGTTATTATTTGCTTACACAAAAAGATGTACATTTCTTCACCATTGGAATCATGTTGCAATATGTATAAGGAAATTATCCATCCAATCCCTCACAATAGTTAGGAAGATGTTGCTCTTGACCTTGAGGACAACAATGACAATATCAAGAACAATATACATCTTTGCTTTCCACCAAAGACTCATCGTCATGTTGGTTGCTCTAAGACAAAGTGCATTTGTCACAAAGAGGAAGGTGGTAAGATTAGACAAGTGCATTGCAAAAGATGTCATGGCCTTGGTCATTATTATAACACTTGTAAATAGCCTATCTTATCAAAAGGTAATAGTTATTGTCTTTGTGCTTCTCTTTTATGTTCAATTCAAGTAGACAATGTATGATAGGGAGGTGTGTTGTTGAAACAATGAGATCATGGGGTGAAGTTTTATTTTAAATTGATGAAACTTGTTTCAACATGCAAGAACTAGACAATGGACTAAAAGACAAACTTGGGAAGACTCTTGATGATTACCACACATGCTACTGCTTAAGTGGTTTGTTAGGAGCCCAATACTCCATTGCTCACCACATTGGTGCTCCTCTTCCTCCTTTTGGAATTGTTGGATCCTACAACAACTTGCTAGAGGCTACTCAAGTGTTATGCAACATACAACTTGACTGATACTATGAGGCATGTAGCTTCTTCTAGTGCTATTACAGTCAAAACTAGTTCTTGGATATAGTGGGGTTTATTTAAGGTTACTAGCAAAGGTACATAAGACTTTATGAAAGAGGATTGTTATAGTTTGAACATCCCAATGATGTCTATAGGTTTGCATGGTCTACCTCGTGATGAGGACTACTCTAAGCTATTCATCAACCTATATAAATTTTGAGACACATCACCTCTAAATCTCAACAAGGATGTTTGGCAAAAGTTTCTCACATACTTGCAAGAAAAATGCCATGATTGTAATCTATTTTATCATATTTGCATTCTTATTTTATGTCTTGTGCCTCCAAAGTCACCTTAAGCTCAACATACATAGTGGAAGATTGTGCCGCAAGTCTAGACTATAGTTTCAATCTATTTTTTATGTTTAATAAGCCTTCTTTTGTAGGTAACACTGCATTAGTAGACACAAACATACTCAACAAACTCATAGTCTAATCCAACATGGCCTTGCGGTTTGCACAGGAGTTTTAGTCAAAACACATGAGAAATGTTAGATCATATCAACCTTGGAAGCAAGCAACTTTGAGCAATGATGTAGCTTCTTGGGATAGCATCTTGCTTGACCCACCAAGGCCATAGCCAATAAAAGTGAAGTCTGGCAATAACTTTGGAAAATTATGCATGTAAACACACTCAACCTTACATTCCACACATAATTTTTAAGAGGATGGTCTTGGTTCTACTACCATAACCATAGCCTTTTGAAAATATCTTTGAGCTATATATGATAAGATTGTCTCATTTCCCTATTAAAAGGGAAGGAGACATAGATAGATAAAAGATGCAAAACATGGTAGGTCAAAGATCATAGGTGGAATAGTTATACATATAAAGATTCCCTAAAACTCAAGATTGTAGTGATTGTTATCCATAAGGAGTGAATATATTCTCTACATCAAGAAAATTATGGATAATATACATGTGTGAAAATGATAAAGCAACCCTATTCCTACAAGCAGAAGAGACAAGAAGTGGCAAAAGCAAGATGCTTATGATGATCACTTTGGCATCATCAACAACATTGGGTATGCCCAAGCAAGAAGCAATTGGATGTAATGTGCTCAATGGAGTGATGCCTATTCACTTACCTCCATTTTCCCCATGGCTTATTGCTTTGATTCTAGTGCAAGCAGGTTTGCTCCACTTCTTTTCAAGAAACTTGTGGCACACATATATAAGAAAGAGAGAGAGAGAGAGAGAGAGAGAGAGAGAGAGAGAGAGAGAGAGAGGATAAACCAAGAGAATGAGGTAGGTAGGCAATGCTCTCTAGTATATATACAGAACTGAGAATAGAGTGCAACTCACAAAGGAGGGTAGGCACCAAGAACAATTGCACCACATAGGCAACGGCTTTCTAACTAACCCCAACCAAGTAGACTAAGTGAGAATTCAATGCTATACAAGTTCAGTCTTACTCTGAACTAGTTCACACCTGTAGAGAGCTTGGAGTCTCAACACTCCCCCTCAAGCTCCTATCATCCTAACTAATCTAGAAAGACATCAAATGTGTCTCTAGGCACCCTATGCATTTGAGTACCACATCCATAAGCTCCATAGCTAGGCACCCTGTGTGTTCCCAAAGAGAGAAAGGCAAAGTATAATAACACTACTTACCTACCTCATTCTCTTAGTTTATCCTCACTCTCTCTCTCTCTCTTGTGTGTGTGCAATGAGTTTCTTGACATGGTATTAGAGTGATAGAGAGCACAAAGACCCTTGCATGCATGCTAGTGCAAGGCAAGCTAGAGAAATGCAGCTTGGAGAGAGAAATCCTTGTTGTGGTGCAATAGCAAGACATGTTGCTAAACCCAAAGTTCTGTTCACTAGAAGATGATGAAGAGCTGTGGTGATATGACGCCTTGTCAAAACTTCCAAGGCATTTTTTAGGGCAAAGATGACTTTTTTTGACCAAAATAACATCAATGATGCCAATTGGAGAGTACCTTGTTCGAAAGACTCAAATTTAGTTGTCCACCAAATTTTAGCTCAATCAGAGCTTGCAATGATTGTTTCTTTGAGGGAGCATAAATTTTAAATAAAAAACTCCATAGCTAGGCACCCTATGTCACTACTAGTCTAAGCACACATGGTACCCAACCATCAGAACCCTCCACTATTGTTTCTAGTATTCCTTTTACTGGGTAGGGTAGTAACGGTAATGTAACCTATCATCATAACACGCACTCCGGGTCTGCTGGTCATCACTTCTAGCATTACCAAGGAGATATACAAAACACTCATAGAAGGAAAAAAATCTAAGCACAATGCCTACCTACCAATCCAAGCAAATTGGGCATACAAACAAGCATGCAAGTACAGAGAAGATCCAACCACAAGAATTAAATAACTCTCCATTCTTTTGGCAAAAATCAGTTTGAGAGCCTTCTACCCTATTCTCAAGCTAAAATCTGTACTCCAAGTTTCTTCCAAGCTGTACTCCAACTTCCAAACCAATTTTTACTCCAAGTGAGGAAATTCTATGCCTTTTTGAATGGGGAAACTCTATGAAACTCATATGAGAATAAATTTATCTATGTTTCTTTGGTTCAAATGATCTATAACTCAATAAAAAGCCTATGAGATAAGCTTTTCAATGGTGTAAAGAAAACCATAATCTAACCATTACAGCTCCTTTGACAAGCTCTCAAACTCCTTGTTCTTGATAATTTTCCCCAAATTTCTAGATCAGAGGTACACATAATCCTCATAAACTCTCTAGCGACCTAAAATATTAAATCATAGTCATAAAACATAGGAGAATTGACATTCAATTATGATTAAAGATAGAAATGCTACACCAAGTTTACAAAAATATTTTTAGTAAAACTTGCTGCATCAACTCTCACTCTCCAAGGACCTAAAAGAAACCAAATTTTTCATAGTAATTGGTTGTAGACTTTTCCAAATCCCTACAAAGTTTGAAAGTCTAGTCCACTTCCTATCCCTAGATATGGATCAATTCTTGCGCTGAGCTAACTTGTGAGATCTGTAGACCCAGGTATGCTTGATCCAAGACCTTGAATTCTCTATTTGAGGAATCCACATAGAACCTTTACAAAAAGGTGAAAGGCCTAATTAATAACAATGCTGAAAATTTTTATAAGCTGATTTGAATCAATAACTTGAGGAGTGACCAAAAATCCAAACTTGATCATCATCTCATCTCCAACACCTTACTTTCCAAAGCTCCAACTTCAATCAACCAGATTTGATTTGAGATTGATTCAAAACTAGAATTTCTCATGCTCAACACTTTAACCATTTTGACTACTCTCCAAACTCACTAGTTGATCATAAAAATATGAGATTAAGTTTTCTAAAATTTCAAGTTTGTACACTTGAGTATGAATTCTACCTCCCTTGATTCAATTTAACATAATCTCCCAAGAATCTACTCAAATCACTTGTTTTCTATCTTCAAATTATAGCTTGTTTGGTCTTCTCTCCAACCATAGTCTCTTCTCCTTGAATTCCCTCCTTTAACTCCTTGGATGGTCAAAAAACACCATACTTTTCCTATTGGTACCCAATCACTTGCATTTTTGTCACTTAGTTGGTTCTCCTTTTGCCAAATGGATTCCCAAATTCCAACTTGAAGCCACTGAATGAGATTAAGTTCTTCTCCATCTATAAGAGCACATAGATTGTCAAGTCCTAGACCTGCTCATAAGTAAGCATAGGAAGAAAAATTAGATCCAAGCTTCCCATCACTAACTCCATGAATGCAGGCCCAAATTGCACTATCATCCAACCTTGAAGTTCATCATGGTGTTGAATCTGAAGCTTGATGAAAAAATGATTCGGGAGTGGTAGATTAGGAGCATGGGACATCTCCTACTCATGTGCTTCCTTTGATGCTCTTGTGCCCACGCTCTGCTACTACTCTCAATCCCCATGTCCTCCTTCCGCTTGAGACTCCTCAAATTAAAAACACACTCCGCATCTATCAACTCTCCACCACCTATATATATACCATAATCAATATGGCTAATTATATATATATATATATATATATATATATATGTATATATATATATATATATAGAGAGAGAGAGAGAGAGAGATTGCTCACATGGCAAAAGCCTAATCATAGGATCTGGCCTATAATTCACTCTAATAATGTGGAGATAAACAATACTCAACTACACTAGTTACGCAAACCACAACATGATAGCACTCTCTAGTATATAAAGAGTGCAACCCACAAAGGATCATAGGCACCAAGAAACTTTGTGCCACATAGGTGGTGGCTTTCTAACTAACTCCGTACCAAGTAGACTAAGTGAAAACTCCATGCTATGTGAACTAGTTCAGTCTTACTCTGAACTAGTTCACACTTGTAGAGAGCTTGGAGTCTCAACACTTCTAAACTATGATTCAATAGCTTTCATCTGACCCTCTTGTAGTACTTCCTTCCCCTTTTGCTTTTATGGATGCTATAGCTCAATAGGTCTACTTTACCCATTTAAGCCAACTCTAAAGATTTCAGATCTAGCTTGTTAAAAAACCATCTTTTAGGAAGGGAACTATTGGAACCCATAGAACCCCAAAGATAGGCATAGCCTATGATCTCTTGACCCAACATTCTAAACCAATATCAAAGCTTGGTAAATACTACAGCTATTTTTATAAATATTGAATTGCATAGGGTAGGTTTATAATATCAATACTTGTGAGGGTATTTTTGACATTTTCCTGATATTTGAGTGGAGTTGAGTTGCTTGTATGCAATAATAATTGCAAGTGAATATTAGGATCTACACATTGAATTGGGAATCCAAACTTTTCAGCTTGCATGGGTGCATAGGAAGCACAAGATGTGCGTAGAGGGTGCATGAGAAGCACATACCAAGCGCATAAGGAAATAGTTGGAGGTGCATAGAGAGCATGAGAGCATGCTCCATGCACCTCCAAAATAAGCTATAAGCTTCCTTGAGGGTGTAAGACATAGAGTGAAGCTCATCAAAAAATCTACCTTGCTCCTTTTTATTATTGGAATGTAGTCAAATCCAAACTATGTTGGAGAAAAGGGAGCTATAATGCACATTGGTGCATTTATGCTCTATTTGGATACATAGTTTGGGATTGCAAGTACTTAAAAGATATTATATGGAATTTAACAAAGCTTATACACTAGCCATTATTAGATTAAATTATCTGATCCATACCCAAGATAAAGGTGACTTTATTTTAGTTAAAGTTGAAAGAGTGAGCACCACTACTTTGGATTCTAGTCTATTGACTTTGTATTATTCCTAGGTGTTTGGCTCTGAGGAAAGAATTGAGAACTCTTGGATCCACAAGTCTTTTTGTTGCAAATTTTTCTTTAGTCTAAGTTTAGCCCATGTGAAGGAATGCTTGACTGAGTTTCTTGGTCAAGATAAGACCATATGCTTATGGGATTATTCCCATGAGTTTAGATATTTCCTTTAGCCTTTTGACAATAGAAGAATTTTTGCCCAGTAAATTGAGTTAGTCTAGTAATTAATAACTTTGTAAGTATTTCACAAGTGCATAAACCTAGGAAAAGGAAGCACTCATCATCCTTCATTTGGAATTATCTCTCTCTCATTGAGTTCTTTAGTGAACAATGGCTTCAGTCTTGTAGGTACTTTGGAGTTTTAGCCTTGGAATAATTTGATGGAGTTTGGTTCTTTATCTTCTTAGTCCATAGTGCACTACCTTAAAAAGCCATCAAAGGTTTATCTTGAGTGATACGTTAGCTAATAAAGTAGCATGATTGACTTATTTCTTCTTACCCTTTTAATTGATGATAGAAATGGACAAGTTAGTAGATATACAAACTCAACAACCACCTCCATCAAAGGATTTCTTTCACATCAAGAAACATAGCCGCTTGTTCTTGAGCTCCTTGATTAGCTCTTAAGCTCTTAAGCTCTTGATTAGCTCCTTGATTAGCCACTTGTTCTTGAGCTCCTTGATTAGCTCTTAAGATCCTTATAGAATAAGAACTACGAGCAAAGGTTAAGCTTATATGCAAAAATTCATCAATTAGTCCAACTATACAAATAATTGTAGATTCTAATGAAGGAGAAAAGATATTTTGCCTATCTAATACATGTTGCATTTGAGGTTTGATAAAGAAAAGTGAGCTCATTTAGACAACTTTGAAAATTTCCCTCTAGTTCTTAGAATTATTTTTATGTAAATGAAAGTATCATCATGAAGAAGACATACAACCTATGGCACAAGAGGGTGTTGTATTCTTAGCTCTTATTATTGCATGTGGACCAAAGATGTCAAGGTGTACTACAAGAAAATACCTTAAATTCAAATTCAAATTTTACCAATTCCATTTCTTGTAGCCAAAGTTTAGACCCAATGAGAGGTTAGATATGCTCCTTGTGAAAATTCTTTTCATCAATATATAAAGATTGAATAGAAATAAATTGACAAACTAAATCATCACCCACTCAAATGATGTATGTTTATTGCCAACAAAAAAGAAGGAAATTTGTTCTTACAAGCATCATAACCTATAAGAACATCTTGTGCAAGTAGTAGTCCTATCTATCTACCTCTTCAAACACAATATCTTGAGTACCTATGATGGTGAAAACATCTGCTAGCATGCTATGGTTGACCAGAGGTCTCCCACCTGGCCGCCAATACTGAATTATTTCTAGAACTTACAATTGTGGAAATTGGCAAAACAAGGGTAGTTTAGAAAGTGTTGCACTAATATTTGTGAAATCTATCATTCACAACAATCCCAAGTAAGAATGAAAAGAGACAACAAGATGTCTTTCAAAGGAAATAAGTCATTATGTAGAGAAATAGGAAAAAACTAACTTTTTAGGGCACATCTAAATTAATCAACATAATAAACCATGGTTTGCAATCTCTAGCAAAGTGAGATTGCAAACTATCATTTAGGACACAGAGTGAAGCTCAAGAAAGCATGCATGCTCTCCTTTGATTCTTGGAGAAATATATACAAAGGTCCAAGATGAGTGAATAATGCTCAATTGAATCATGAAATAAATATATAAATGTTCAAGTGATGTGATAGTATATCACAAGCCTAAACTTTATACATGTACCTTTATCAACTCTCAATGGTTAAGGCATTCTACTACAACATCCAAGTGTGGAAATAAGAACAACTGCCATCTTGGACTTAAAGACCACATAAAACACCTCTCTTGGTATGTCAAAGATGGATCTTGAAAGAGTTTGGCTAAACCATCATATGGGTCTTTGCTATAATCTCTCAATCAATCAAACTTCCATTCCTCAATGCAAAAGTCAATAGAAGAAAGTCTAGAGGCTTTAAATCTCTCTAAGGGTTCTAGCAAGATATCATTAGATGAAGCGTGCAATGCACCATATGGATGATTAATGAAATATGGAACAAATGCACTATCATTTATAAATACATCCAAAACTAATATAGAATGTTCATGAAATGTAAAATAGAGTATAACTCTCAAACATCAAAGTCTCATCCAATAGCAATCCACCCCAATAAATATGCCCAAAAGGTATGCCCTTGTGTGAAATCCCTCCAATAAGAAATTTCAATCTCACATAGACCAAAGGAAGTCTATCATGTCTATCTATCCAAATCATAATCTCAAATGAAGACACATAATTTGAAAGTAGATCTTTAACTCTTGGATGAGACACATATCAAAAAGTACTCATACCTCTATAAGATGTCTATCCAAACCACTCAATCAACAAACACTACAAAGTGAAATATGAACTAATATCTCACATAATGTCCACTAGACATCCCATGTCTAAACCTAGGATCTTTTGGTATAGATCAAAAGAGTAAAGGTTACAAGGAATGAGTTATTGGGATGAGCAAATCCTACACATTATATCTTCAGGCCGTGCAACCTCATCTATCAAAATCATCTTCATCTCCTCAAGCAACTCCATCTGGCTATCCATATCTCTAAAAGGGAGTGGGGTTGAGGAACCCCATGAAAATGCTATAAGACTATTTATAGTGTTTTGTGTATATTGAGCACTAAACTCTATGCAACTGGTTTGTGTTCTATGAGTCTCCATCTCTCTATGAGTATTCTAAGTCACATGAGTTTGCATCTCTATCCAAATCCATTAGTGTGCATGTCTATTGCAATCTAGATCCTAACATAATGTGTTATGCATGAACTTGGGTCCTAGCCTCATGTAATTAAGCTCTAGTCTCCTTTAAAAAAGTAGTTTTGTGATTAAATTCAAAATAATAAAACTCCTTCTAGAGCCTCCATCCTCTTCCAATCTCTCTTTCTCTCCTTTATTATAACATCTAACTCCACAAATCTCTTTGCTTTGCTCCTTACTTGGACCTAAAGAGTTCTTTATTCTCTATTACTAAATACCCCCTTTCAACAAGAAGAAGCTCTCTTGCTACTAAGTTTGCCTCACTCCCTTGAGTTAGGCTCTCTTCACTTCTCTATCTTTCCTTAACCTTAGCATAGGTAGTATAAGTAAACTCTCATGGTCCCTCTAAAGAAACACTTAAGTGAGTGTCTTCCATAAGAACATCCAAGACATGATATCATAGTATGTTTTTCTCTCTTTGGGAACACACTAGGTGCTTAGCTATGGAGCTTAAAATAGGATGTTATATGTAATAGACCTATCACTATTAATTTAGACCCATTTGTCCTCCCACCGCCAAAACCTTATATCCTTATTTCCAACATTCCTTCTACCTGGTGGGAGAAAAAGTGCAACCTAACCTATCATCACAATATGCACACTTGGTTTGGATAATCACTTCCAACATGCCAAGGAAAAATACATAGCACACCTAAAGAGAAGGAACCTAAGCACAACATCTGCACACAAATCCAAACCAACTCAATGTACAATCAAGTATACAAATGTATTGTTCTGAGGACAAGGGAACTTCCAAGAGAAACACAAGGCCTCATTCCTCAATACTCAAATACCCCAAAGGAGCACCTTGTCTTTTTTATATAACAAAGAGAATTCCTCTCAAAGAGAGCTCCACCCTTGGATTAGATATATGGATTGGTAATATATCAACAAGCTCCACCCTTAGATTAGTTGCATGGATGGGTGACATGTTGATCCTTGTCCTATCTTGTTGGTCAAATTTTTTTGACTAGAAGGAATCTTTAGAGAATCTTTTTGTAGGAAGCTTAAAAAACATAGGTGAGATAAGGTTGGAAATCTCTTGATGAGGTGAACATGGGGAGAGAAGGCAACGCCTTTCACTACAAAGGAATGCAAATTATTCAATTTTCAAGGCCTAATTCATCCATTTAGGCCTCCAAAATAAGCTTTGAAGTTTTCAAGATGCTTTTGGTCTTTGCTCTATTAGTAGAAGTAGTCTTTTAGTGACACCTCTATGTGATCTACTTAGACCATCACATATAACATCCTTCTAGATATTACCAAGTCAATTTTCACCTCTAGATAATATGTCTAGCTAATGATATTACAACAAAACATGGAGAGGATCCAAACACAAGCAACATAACAATAACTCTCCATGCTTTTGGCAAAAATATGCTTTAGAGCCTCCTTGCTATTAACAAGAGTTTCTCTCAATCTATACTTCAAGATTTTCTTCCACCATCTACTCTATGCTATGTCTTTTGGTGAGGAAATATTTGTAAGACTTAGTTAAATTTTTCTCTATAGCTCTAATTCAAATATTCTTGGTCTCAAAAAACACTTGCAAGATAAGTTTTTCAATGATATAAAGCAAACCCAAATTTGACAAATTTACCTTCTTTGAAAATGTTTCAAACTTAGTCTTATTTTGTTTAGTTTAATCTTATTTTCAAAACTCTAATCAAGACCCTAGTCCTAGTTCTTGCACAAATTATGTCAAAGTTTTGGCTAAGGTATTCATGTAAACACTAGGGAATAATCTAGCAAGATTTCACTCATGACTTCAAATTGGGAAAATATTCAATTGTAGTTGGAGGCAAAATAACTCCTTGGTGCTTATGATAGTATTTCTAGTAGAGTATATCACTACCTATAAACCTTAAGCCAACCAAATTTTGTACAATAGGTGTTTTTTATCTGTGCCTAAATATTGGTGAGCTTTTCCATTCAAATTCAAACGAATTCAAATTATATAGTAATTTTATAATAATCTCCATCCCTAATGCCTTTATTTTAAGCACTCCAACTTCAGTTTGTCATATCAGGTTTGAGATTGACTCAAAATTTGTCTTTCTTTAGCTCTACATAATCAAATATTGTCATATCTCCAATGCTATTGACAGATCATGAAAAGCTGTCACAAAAATCTCAAAATCCTCTAAAGTGTTTGCTTCAATAAGAATTAGACCCTCCTTGCTCCAATTGATCACATCTTGCTTATAAGCTGCTCAAATATTGTGTTTCTTGTATTCACACCATGAAATGTCTGCTCTTCTTTCCAATGGTGGTCTTTTCTTCCCAAAGAGCCTTCTCAAACTTCCACAAATAGTGAAAACCCTAGACTCAATATGCTTGGATCAAACTCATGCACTTAGAGCACTTAGCAGCTACTCCTTCTGACACATGGACCCCAAAACTCCACTTCCAAGACCTCGAGGGAGTTTTAGTCACTCTTTGTCTACAAATAGATGTAAATGGTTAAATCCCAAACTTATCCATAGGTAAGCACAAGGAGGATAATATGATATGGATTCTCCATCGCCAATACCATGAATGCAAGCCCAAAATGAGCTACCATCCAAGCCCAAAAGTGATAATGGTGCATAATGTGAAGCCGGATGAGAAAAGGATTTAGGAAAGGCAAATCAAGAGCACAAAACATCTCTTAATCAAAATTTCCCTCCAACTCTCACACTCTACTACAACTCTCAAACAAACTTTTGCTCCCACATTTTATTACAACTCTTGACAAACTCACTTGCCGACATTCTACTCCAACTCAAGACTCATAAGACTAAAGAACTATATTTTTTATCAAGCTTCCACCACCTACATACATCAAAGCTTTGGATGTGGATAAGACCATAATTGACACAACCAATCACTTGAATGTACAAGGATTGTGCATATGGCAATAGATCTACCAAGAGATCACTCACATTATACAAAATATAAATTGATGTATAAACTATAACTACTTCACTCATTATGCAAATCATGATACAATAATTTCCTCCCTAGAAGCATCCAAGATACTATCTTCCAAAGGAACATGAGTTGTGCAAAATTAACATAAGGTAAAGGTTATCAAAAAATTTAAACAAGTTTTCAATGCAATTTACTATTCTATTCTACTCACTCTCTTCCTCCATTAGAGCATATACTACTCTATTCTCATTGAAAAATTCCTCCTCCTCCTCTTCCTTCTCCTCATCATGACTCTAATATGTAAGCTCATTTTCATCTAAGAACCTACTCTCAAAGATAAGTTGAGTTAGTTGTTTGATGAAAGTCTTCTTGAAGTGTCTCCTATCTGGATGATTTAGGTACCTTTGTAACATGAACAACTCCATTAACCTACTAGAAGAATAAGCTCAATCATAATCCTCAATCAAAGATTGTTGAATCTTTGTCGTCATGTAGCAGATGATTGGCCCATGCACCACCTTTGGCCTCCTTGTTGGGAACAATAATGCACTTAGCATCTAAAAACCAAATATATGCACATTGTCTTGAAGGATACCTCCTAGAAATTAAGTACATGATGGGGAACCAATTCTCCACTAAACTACTATCTATTGTTCTCTTCCTCCCACTTTGTAACAATATGGAGTTTAGCAACAGAATTAGTTAGGACTTACAAAGTAGTGAATAGGCCAAATTAGCCTAGAATATACCAGAAGTATCTAGCTTAGCTTAGCTTAGCTTAGCTTAGCTTGCATCCAAAGTAAATAGGCATCCAAAGTAAATAAGCTTCTTGGCTAGCTTAGCTTGCATCCAAAGTAAATAGCATCTAAAAGGAAGCTTCTAAAAGCTTTCAACTAGCTTAGCTTGCAAGCCAAGTAGGCAGCTTCTAGAAAGAAGCTTCTTGGGAAGCTTCTTGGTTAACTTGGCTTGCACTCCAAGAAAGTGGCTCAAGGAAGCTTCTTGAGAAGTTTCTCAAGAGCCTTGTATGTTCCCTATAAATACCAAAACCAAAGCTCATGCTATGCATTTGGAGTTTTTTTGCATTCAAGTGTCCCAATGTGATCTTCCATTCTCTTATTTCTCTCCTTGGTCTTGGTCTTGGTCTTTTACATTGGTATTAGAGAAGGAATGGGATGGATGGAATTTCTGGACCACCAAATCCACTTCTGCCAAACCGTTGGGAATTTTGTGTCCAGATACTACCCAAGCATCATTTTGCACAATTCATCATTTCAAGCTTTGGATAGGATTTTCTACATATGATCACCTTGTCTTAGGAACCCTTGGTGCTTCCGGTTGTAACTTATGCAAAATGGTGGAATTCTACATCCATGTGTTAATAAATTAGATAAATTGAGAATATTGTGATAGAGTAGAATCCATGGCAGCGATGCCTAAAGTTATCCTTACTATGTAGCAACAAATTGAGCACCTTACTTGATTGTTGGATTAATGAGACTGTCATAGACAAGAGCAGGTAGAGAGAGCACCAATTCAAGAAGGAGGGGGGAGAATCTGATTTCCAAAGCCTAAGGTATTTGAAGGCAAAAACCTTTTAGGTGCAGTAGAAAATTTTGTGTTTGATTGTGAATGTTATTTCAAAACAACAAACCTTCAAGATGAATGAATACAAATTCTATTGGCCTCAAGCCAATTGGATGGAGTCACTAAATTATGGTGGCAATTCAAAGCGGAAAAAGCTTAGTGGTAGTTTTTCATGCCAATCTTGACATGGGAAGAATTCAAGAGTGCAATAATTTGGCAGTTCCAAGCTATAAATGCCATGCAAGCCGCACGAGATAAGTTGGCAGAATTGAAGTAGATTGGCTTGATAAGAAGCTATATCACTCAATTCCAAAACACCATTATGAAAATTCTAGATATACTAGATGGAGAAGCTCTAGATTGCTTTGTGAGAGGCTTGAAGTCTTGCACCAAATTGGAAGTGACTATGCCTAAGGCCATAGACTTGGAAGAAGCTATGCAATTGGTTGAGCACTTTGATTCCTTGGTTGCAACAACTTGGTCTTGACCTTGGTCTAGCCCAAATCTACCCACACACTACACATGGGTGGAGGAGCCAATACCAATGGAGATCAATGCCATCTAGCAAAGACCTCTTGGCATAATAGATCATGAAAGATTACAACAAAATGGTGGATGTTTCTATTGTCACTAAATTGGACACCGCATTGCAAAGTATCCACTCAAGAATGAGCAACCTTAACAAGTAGCCCAAATGGAAATTGTGGAGCAAGATGATCAGGGAAACAAGGAATCCCTATAGGAGATTGCAAGCCATTTATTGGGAACTTGTTTAGTCCAATGAGATTGAAGGCTTGACCTATGCAAGTTTGCTTCACTTGCAAGGTAAGATATCTAATCATGACTGTAGTATTATGGTTGATTTTGGAAGTTAAAGAATTGTATGTCTATGCAATTATCAAAGGAATTGGGTATGTCTATCAAGTCAATAATTGGAAGTAGATTGATGATGAAGAATGGTAGAAATTCTGCATTTTGTGTCTTGCATCCTGTTACCTTCAAGATTGGGAAGGAGTATTTGGAGTGGATGAGGTTTGTAGTGGCACTTCTCCACTATGATGTCATTCTAGGACTACCTTGGCTTGAAAGTCAAAAGGTTCAATTTGCTTGGACCCGACAATGAATTCAAGTACAACACCAAGGTAGGAATTTTTGATTAGGTTGTTTGGCACCCTTGAGTAAGACACCTAAGGATATTCCTTCCCAAGATGGGAAGTTTGTAAGAAAAGGAGCCATAGAGCAAGCTTTGAAGGAAGAGAAGTCCCAAGATGGGAAGTTTGTCAAGAAAGCAACCATAGAGCAAGCCATGAAGGAAGATAAGTCCCTAGATGGGAATTTTGTCAATGAAGCAGCTATAGAGCAAGCCTTGGAAGAAGATAAATCTGTTTTTGCATTGTGGATCAAGCACATTGTAGCCTATCCACTCCTCTCTCCAACCGTGGTCTCCATTCCTTGAATGCCCTCCCCAAACTCCCTCGATGCCTAAAAAACTCTAGAATTCCTCTCATGAGACCCAATCTTTTGCAATTTGTCATCTAATCTTTTCACTTTTTAACAAATGGACCCCACAAGTCCACCTTGAAGCTTATGAGCAAAAATTAAGGTATTCCTCAACTATAAGAGCACATAGATTGTCAAATTCTAGACTTGCTTGTAAGTAAGCACAAGAAGGACAATAGGATCTGAGTTACCATCACCAACTCCATGAATACCACTCCAAAATGTGTCACCATCCGATCTTGTAAGCCGTTGTGGTGTAAAATTTGAAGCTTGATGAGAAAAGGATTCAAGAGTGGCAGATAGAGAGCATGGGACATCTCATGCTCAAATGTTGCCTCCGATGCTCTATCACTCTCACTCTATTACAACTCTCACTCCCAATGTCCTCCTCCCTCTCAAGACTCCT
This sequence comes from Lunularia cruciata, assembly GCA_948567375.1. Taxonomy (NCBI): domain Eukaryota; kingdom Viridiplantae; phylum Streptophyta; class Marchantiopsida; order Lunulariales; family Lunulariaceae; genus Lunularia; species Lunularia cruciata. The sequence continues at coordinate 50,533,514 of OX419759.1, forward strand.
CAACTAAAACACACTCGTTTCTCTACTCTCCCTCACCTATATACATCAGAGCCCTTGAAAAAGATAAGATCATAACCCACATAGCCAATTGCATACATGTACATAGATTACTCACATGGCAATGTCTCATCCATGTGATCTATCATATAACTTACTCCACTAATGTGGAGATAACCATGATAATTTACTTTTTTATGGGCTATGCAAACCACAACATGATAGTGTGCAAGCTTGTTATGTAAGTTATGTGGCTCTTCTAGTAGAGCTACTACCATGTTGGTGTGTTGAGAAGATGGTACATAATATGTTTGACTCCTCCCCTCATGATGGTTCTTCAAGGATAATAGTTATGTCCTAGATGTATTTGATCTATAGCTAGTTCATCCTCTATATGATATAGATTACAAGCATGCAACTAACAATGGGGCTTGATAGCACCCAACCTCCTAATCTTTGCCCACCATAAGGCATATCACATACTTGGAGTAGATGGCTATTAGAAGGACTAACCACTAGCAAGGGAGACAATTGTGGCACTTTAGATTTCATATAGACGTACATGTGAGTTGTGCTTCTATAATGTACAATGTTGATAATAATGTATACATGTATGATAACTATCATGACATTTATAGCACCAAAGCTAATGTGCTTGGACATTGGAGTGGTAGTGTTGGCAATCATAGTTATTTTGGTAGTTGCTCATGGACTACTTGATGGCAGTTAGATTCCATATTAGGGCTACTTATCATATGGTAGGACCCATTGTCACTTGCACCATTTGCACCATTGTATGTGCAATTACTACCACCATTAGGGTTGGAGACCTAGGTTGAGTAGAAGAGTATGCTCTTGAAGTATAGCTCCAAAGAGATCACTTCTCATATGTTGAGCCTTTGAGTTCTTGGTTATGGTAAATAGAGGTTGGGAAGGTGGCTTGATTATAATCAATGTCCAATTGTTGGTAGATTGTTGAGTGAAAGATTGAGGACAGATTTGATTTGAGCCTCATTCAAGTGGAAAAATAAACTGATTTTTGTGGCACTTTAGAGTTTATGTATGTGTGATTTGTGCTTTTATAGTGTATGATATTGACAAAAATGTATATTATGTAGTGATATGTATACATAAGACAAAGGTGACTTCCTTGAGATCTTTGTAATTGAAAACAAACATAGATTAACTTGCAAAAAATCTATGCAAATCTTACCTTCTCCTCCTTGGTAACATTTGGATTATACTTGAGAGTTGATATTCTCCTTGCTATATCCTTTATTGTCAATAGTGATTTATCAAGGTCCTTTAAAACCTCTAGCTTAGGCACACAAGGATACACATCTAAATCAATTCAAATTCACATTCATCCGCCTCCTTGGAAGTCTCTTCTTCCATGCTTATGTCTACACTTGAAGCCCTTTCTTCTAAATCTAATTCCTAATAGTTAGAAGATGATGTATCTGAATGTGAAGTATGAGTGGTGTAAGTTACAATAACTATAACTTGATGGTTTGATGGCCCAATTGTTAGGTACCTTAAGTGCCATCAATCAATTGTATAAGCTACTATCAAACATGGCCTTCCCCTAAGAAAATCATAACTTGAATCCTTCAAGACTTGGAAAGTCATGAGATTTTAAATTCCCATACTTGATACTACCACCTTGTCCATCACACCCACCAATCAAACTTGTTGCTTGTTTGTCATGCTCACTGCAATTGTTGAAGGTTTAGAGGGTATCATACCCAACTTCTTCATCAACCTTTTTTATATGGCATTCACCATAGATCTATTCATCAACAAGTGCATCCTGATGTTGTGACCATTCAACCTCACATCTATCTTGGAGGCATATTCATAAGCCTCACATGGTGTTGGTTTTGCATCTACCACCTCCATCATTATTGGAGCCTTTTCCCTTGCCTTCTTCTTTCTCTTGCTCCTATAGAACTTAAACCATCCCTAAGCTCCTTCCTCAACCTAGGATTCAAAGCAATTATTTGGCTCATCATGATGTTAGCCTTAAGCCTACTAACATCCTTCAACACATTGTAATCTCATTGTTGCTTTGAGATCAAAAACTCATCCATCACCAATTTTTCCTTGGAGTCTTTGTTGTTGATGGCATTGAAATGTTGGTGTGTATACTTCCAGTGGGCCTAGGACTATCCTGGCTAGGAGTGAATCCTTGAGAAAAATGTACATCATCTGCAAAATGGACTCTCTTCTTTTGTGCCAAAAAATCCAATTTAAGACCTTTGGATTTTGAGCACTACCTCTTCTCATACTTGCTCTCCACAATGTCTATGGATGTTATCTCTTATCTCTATTTTTCATAAGATCTGCTTGGATTTAACCACCTCACTCCTTCTCTTTATTAGTTCCCTCATAACCCCTTCTTCAATGATAAATGGAATTTGGGCAATTCTTTTGGATGTGACTTTTACCTCCACAACCAAAATAATTTTTATCATTGAAATTATTTCTTGGTTGGCTCTCTCTATATAGATAGTTCCCATAATCCCTTGGTTCTATCCCAACATTTTGATCCACTTCTCTCTTCTCCTATAGTTGTACTACATTGATCTTGAAATCTGCAAGGTGCTTCGTGATAGTTTGAAACATATCTTTTGGTGGCAGTGCAAGAACCAAAATAACCATTACCACCAAAAGGTTTGAAGTTCCACCATATTTGTAGACTTGAGGAGGATTGACAACCTCCTTCACCATCAAATCACTCTCATCTCCTTCCAACCTCTCCTCCATACAAATTGCAATTTTGATAGCTTCTATCTTGGAAGAAGATTTTTCATATCTCACCTTGTTTTGAATTTGTGGCTTCAATCTTCCCACAAAATTCTTGATGAGCATAACTCCTATCCCAATCATTGTAGTCTCTACATCATTGTAATACCAATAGTTAGACACATGATCTAAAGATGAAATTTAGTTTGGTAGCATCTGGGAGGATATTATACATGATGGACTAAGTAGATCAGACAGAGGTATCACCAAAAGAGTACTTCTACAAATAAGCCAAAAATAGAAACATGCTTGAAGACTTTAGAATCAATAGTTAGACATATGATCTAAAGGTAGAATTTGGGTTGGTGACATATGGAAGGATGGTACACATAATAGATGAAGTAGATCAGGTAGAGGTATCACCAAAATAACACTTCTACTAAAAGGGCAGAAACCAAAATAGGCCTAAAAACTTCAAAGGCAATTTTGGAGGCCTAATTGGATGAATTAGGCTTGAAAATGTGCATAATCCCTCCCCCCTCTTCCTTATGGAGGAGAGGCTAGCTTTGCCTCCCCCTAGTTTTTCTCACCGAGATCTTTCCAATGGTACCTCACCCATATGATTCTGAGATTCCTATAGGAAGATTCCCTAAAAGATTCCCTCTGGTCAAACTCTATTTGACCAACTGGATGGAACAAGGATTGACATGTCACCCATCCAAGCAAGTAATCTAAGGGTGGAGCTTGCTAAAAGGTCACATATCCATATACCTAATCCTATGGTGGAGCATCCTTGGAGGAGATCCTCTTTGGCTATATAAAAAGAGAAGGTGCTCCCTTGGGGCACCAACGTTTGGAATGTGAAACCTATGTTTTCTCTTGTGTGTTTCTCCACTATCTTTGGAAAATTACAATGGTATCAGAGTGAATGTTTCAATCCAAGAGAATGGATCACCCCTCTTGGAAGAACATAGGCTACTAAGACTGAGTACTTTTGAGAGAAAAATTGCGGAGCAATTGATAGATTAGGAGAGTTTTAGAGAGAGGATGGGACAAAAGCTCCTAGAGGATAATTTCCTACACCCCAATTTCCATTCTTGAATCCATTTCACATCAAGATCATGTACATCCAATGAGAATAAGTGAGAGTTTATCTCATTTACTATTTCAGAGTAGAGTTCATGGACATAGTGATGAACTCACCAAACCCAATGATTCTACCTGTAGTGATTTACAATTGAGAGTGGGATTTGACAATCTTCATTTTGTTTTGATGGATCTGAATGTCTCAAATCTTCTCCCTTTCAACACTCAAGTAGAAATTTGTTACGTAGTCAAACCAAAAGTGATGTTTAGAGATTTTTTAGTCAAGAATTTTGGTGAGAAATATTATCAAAGAGTGATATCTTCCAAAGTCCCAATGGTAGTCACAATAGTTTGTGCACGCTCTGACTGATCATATTAACTCCCTATTGATGTAGGAAGGAGCAAGTAAGCGTTTGCAAGAACCATGGATCCGTAGTTGCAAGAATTGATGTAAGGAATGTAGGGGATGTTGAACTAGTTTTGGGAGATCAAGATGACCATGGAGACATTATAAATTCAAATACAAACCCTTAAGAATGATCAAACAATGCAGGAAGGAGAACCATCTCAAAGCCCACTACCTACTATTGAAGTACTTGGAGAGGCACCCGTGCCCATGACATCAAACCCTACCAATGAAAGCTACATTGTTACTACGGATGAAGAAGATCTGCAATATCAAGCCTTACAAGGGGCAGCGTGTTATGGTGTAGTGGAGAATTAGATCTCAAGAATGAATTGATACTTCCAATTTTTCTTGATGGAGATCACTGAGCATGCTGTAGGCATGTTTGCATATGGGTACCTAATTGATAAAGCTCTCACATGGTATGATGCTTAGGAATGATCAATGTTGGCAGAAAGAAAGGAGGTCAATAGTGGGCAACAATGCAAGAAGGACTTTTGAAGAATTTCCAATTTGTGGATTCCGTGCAGATGGCCCAAATCCAACTATGGGGATTGAAACAAAAGAATAGTGTACAAGAGTACATGGAAGCATTTCTAGATCTACAAGTCGTAAAAACCAACATGAGTCTAGCAGAGGCTCTAGACAATTTCAAAAGAGGGTTGAAGGATCAGATTTGCCAAGAAGTCATGGTACAAAATCCTCTCATTGTATTTGAAGCCATTGCTTGTGCTCAAGGAATAGCAAGGGCACTTGGAGGAGGTGAAGGATTAGTTCCTTCTCAACATTATCAAGCAAAAATGCTACACTTGGGTGGACCAACACCTATGGAATTGGGCAACCTTCAATTTTGAGATAGAGGAGCACGACCGCTTCAAGGAGAGCGGGGATGGGTGGAAGAATGGAGAGAGGGAATCCCACAAGGAGAAGGAACTCGAGGAGAACAACATTGTTGCTATAATTGTGGCCATATTGGACACATCTCCATCAATTGTCATGCTCGTCTCTCTAGAGGCCCTCGGCCTCTATATAGGTGATCTTTGAACAACATGGAGCAATGCACGGGGGAAGAGGATGCAAAAATCACCTTGGAAACAAAGATTGCCAATAAAAGTACCTCACGGCCTTATTGGCTCAATAAGGAAGTGGACAAGCAAGGGGAGAAAGAAGATGAGTGCACAAAGATCTACAAAGGCAAACTCACAATTGATTGTCATGAATGGAGTCCTAGAAGGCAATCAAGTGAGAGTATTGATAGATCTTGGAGCAACAGAGAATTTCTTATCTCGCTTTGTTGCAATAAAATTGAGGATGGATCTAGAGAAAGATGAGAGCAAAGCAATAGAGTTACCTAATGGGCAAACGGAGAAGATTGAGTCATTATCCAAAAGAGTAACACTCTATGTAGGAGAATATCAAGAAGCAATTGAGTGGCGGGTGATACAATTAGCTCATTATGATGCAATCTTAGGCATGCCTTGGATGGAGCAATACAACCTTATGGTAGATTAGAGGAAGAAAGCAATGAGCCCGCCAATAGACAATCATTGGGGTTAGAGAAAAACACATAGGCAGAAATTGCCTCTCTATGTCACATGAACAACAACTATCTGTACGACAGATAGATGTTTCATGTGCTTAATAAGAGAAGTCCAAAGTGCACAACTTGATAGACAAACTCTTGATAAATTGAAAGATGTGGTAAATGAGTTTCAAGATGTCTTCCTAGATGATCTACCCTTATGATTACCACCAAAAAGGAGAGTAGATCATAAAATTGAGATATTTCTAGGGAAAACACCTCCTTGTAAGGCCCCATATCATCCACCTCAAGAGTTGGAGGAGTGTAAGGCTCAAATTGAGGAGATGCTGCAAAAGGGGTTTATCCAACCCAACTTATCACCATACGAGGCTCCTGTCTTGTTTGTGAAGAAGAAGGATGGTACAATGTGCATGTGCATTGACTATTGGGGCCTCAATCAACAAATAGTCAAGAACAAATACCCTTTACCCTGCATGGATGACTTGTTTGATCAACTTAATGGAGCAAGACACTTCACCAAATTGGACTTGCAGAATGGTTATAATCAAATCTGGATTGTAGAGGAAGATGTATGCAAAACTACCTTTTGAACCAGGTATGGCTATTTCGAGTACCTTGTGATGCCATTCAGCCTCACCAATGCACCTGCCACTTTCATGAGTTTGATGAATGACATATTTTGGCCATATTTAGATAATTTTTTTATTGTTTTCCTAGATAGCATCTTAGTATATAGTAGGACAATGACAGAACACAAATAGCATCTATGAGAAGTCCTCCAAATTCTAAGATAGAATCACTTGTACGCTAAAATCTCAAAGTTTGGAAAATTTGAAGTAGATTACTTGGGGCATAGAGTAAGTGCAGAGGGTATCCATGTATTAACAGATGAAATAGAGGTCATTCATAAATAGAGCACTCTAGAAGATCAGACTCAACTCAAGAGCTTCTTGGGATTGACAAAGTTCTATCGTTGGTTTGTCAAGGACTTCTCCAAGGTAGCACAACCTTTCACATCACTACTTGGCAAGGGGAAGAAGTGGACATGGGGAACCACACAAGATTTCACCTTTCAAGAATTGAAAAATGCCTTGCTACATGCACCAATCTTGAAATGGTATGACCCAAAACGTCCAATCAAATTGGCTACCGATGCATCATGCATAGCAACAGAGGTAGTCCTACAACAAGAGTGGCATGATGGGTGGCATCCAATTGCATACTTCTCTCAAAAGCTATTACCAGTGTTGTCAAGAAAAAGGTTAATGGCTATCATTGGTGCCATTTGGTGAGAGCTAGAGTTTCCTTCTATGAGACCTTAGCTCAAGAGTCTCTTTGTGTTACTCAACACTTGGAGCTTAAATTTGTGATACTCCAAACCATGGCTTTGTTTATGGTACTAGAATCTTGAGAATATTCTTTGAGTGTCATTTGAACTGATAAGGCATGTGAGAGTATTTAAGTTAGGACATTTTTTTTTCTTGAGCCAAAAAGTCTTGGAAGTTTTATTTGGTGCTTTTGATCAAATGAGCTTGTGTGAAACTTATGTTGAGAATGAGAAAAGAAGAAGAAAAGGGTTGAGAGGGCTGTTTAATGAAAGGACAAAGGGAAGAGCTTAAGAAATTCTTTCAAAGGGCTTGCTTGCTGGAGAGGACAAAGGAAAGACTTAGGGAAAATTCTCTCGAAGGGCTTGCTTGCTGGACAGGACAAAGGAAAGACTTAGGGAGGATTTTGAAGGGCTTGCTTGCTGGACAGGACAGAGGCAAGACTTGGGGAGGATTTCAAAGGGCTTGCTTGCTGGACAAGACATAGAAAAAGACTTAGGGAGAATCTCTGGAGGGACTTGCAAGGAAGTGACTGCAGGAGGGGAGTTTTTGGAAAGAGGAGAAGGAGGGCTTGAATGTGCAGGACAGGGGGAGAGACATTTTTTTGAAGGATTGGTAGTGATGGCCTGAGGGCTGGACATGGGAGAAAGGGAGATCACTTCTCAGAGGTTTAGGGAAGGCTGGAACAGAGAGTGGACAAGGAAAGAAGAAAGAAGGAGATTTTGAGGGTTGGGGCTGGACTGTGAAGATGTGTGAGACGAGAGAAATTTCATTTGCTGGCCTGGTCTGGACACGAGGACAAGGAGTGAAGAAAGAAGGAAATTTTTTAGGGTTGGGGCTGGATTGTGAAGGTGTGTGAGAAGAGAGAGAATTTGTTTGCTGGCTGGTCTGTGACAGGAGGACAGAGGAAAAGGGAAGGGTTTTTGAAGGATTTTGCTTGGAGAAGAGGGACTGTGTGAGAGGAGAGAAATTTTGTTTGCTGGCTTGGTCTAGATAGGAGGACAAGAAGAGAAGAAAGAGAAGGATTTGAGTTTTGTTGGCCTTGGGCACAGACAGCTAGGGATTCAAGTTTGGCCTGAAGAGAAGAGAAGAAAGAGAAGGATTCGAGTTTTGTTGGCCTTGGATAGAGATAGCTAAGGATTCGAGTTTGGCCTGAACAAAAGAAGAGAAGGAGAGGAATTTCAAATGAAATATGTAGGTATGAGGGCTGCTGTGAGAGAAGATGGATAGAGGAGAGAATTTTAGAATGTATGAGTGTGCTGTGAGAGAAGCTGGACAGAGGAGAAAATTTCAAATGTATGGGGGCTACTGTGAGAGAAGCTGGACAGAGGAGAGAATTTTAGAATATATGAGGGTGTTGTGAGAAAAGCTAGATAGAGGAGAAAATTTAGAATGTATGAGGGCTGCTGTGAGAGAGCTTTGAGAGACTTTCTGTAGTGTTGGCAGTTCCAAGACAGTGATTGCCCTAAGTGATCAGAAGAGAGAGAGAGAGTGAAAAGAGAAAGTTTGAATGTTCCGTTTGGCCTGAGCATTGAGAGTGAGCAGAAGAGAAATTTTTGAAGTGTTTTGTTTGTCCTGAGCAGTGAGAGTGAAAAGAGAAAGTTTGAATGTTCTGTTTGGCCTGAGTAGTGAGAGTGGACAGAAGAGAATTTTTGCAGGGTTTTTTTTTGCCCTGAGTAGTGAGAGTGGCCATAAGAGAATTTGCGAAGGGTTCTATTTGGCCTGAGCAATGAGAGTGGAAAAATGAAGATTTTTGTAGGGTTCTGTTTGGCCTGAGCAATGAGAGTGGCTAGAAGAGAATTTTCACAGGGTTTTGTTTGCCTTGAGCAATGAGAGTGGCCAGAAGAGAATTTTTGAAGGATTCTGTTTGGCCTGAGCAGTGAGAGTGGACTGTGAGCCGGCCTGTCTCTCACTGAGGATGAACATCTGATGGCTATTATGGTAGCGCACCATGGACTAAGAAGGCAAGGAATCCCAACTCCATCATACTCCTCCAAGGCTAACACTCCAAGACTCAAGACATTGCTCACTAGAGAACTCAATGAGAGAGAGATAGTTGCAAATGAAAGGATGATGAGTACCTCCTCACCCCTTGTTTATATACTTGTGAAATAGTTACGTACCAAAGTTACTAATTACCGCAGTAACTCAAGTTACTAGACTAAAAGTCAAGTAAAGTCAAAAAGTAGAAAGGAATATCCATTTACATGGGCATATTCCCCTAAGCATGTGGTCTTATCTTGACCCAACCACTAAGTCAAGGATTCCTTCACATGGGCTATCCTTGGACTAAAGAAGAATCCAAAACGAAAAGGCTTGCGGGCCCAAGAGTTCTCAACTCTTTCCTCAAAGCCAAACACCTAGGAATAATACCAAGTCAACACACTAAAATCCAAAATAGTGGTGCTCATCTTTTCTACTTCCTCTAAAGTAAGGTCCCCTCTATCTTAGCTATGACTAACTTTAGCTAACCATGACTAATATAGAACCATCCTTTATCTCTACATAAATAATATCTCTTAAGTACTTGTAATACCAAGCTAAATATCACAATACCACACACATGCACAAATGGGTGTTACAAGAGAGAAGAGGTTTTTTGCATGGCTTTGTTTGGCTTGAGAAGTGAGAGTAGAAAGAAGAGAAATTTTTGAAGGGTTTTGTTTGTCCTGAGCAATGAGAGTGAAAAGAGAAAGTTTGAATGTACTTTTTGGTTTGAGCAGTGAGAGTGGACAGAAGAGAATTTTTGTAGGGTTTTGTTTGCCCTAAGCAATGAGAGTGGCCAGAAGAGAAATTTTTGAAGGGTTTTGTTTGGCCTAAGCAGTGAGAGTGGAAGAGAAGGAGAACTTTGAGAGAGCAGGCTTTGGGTAGAAGAACATGGAAACCAAAAGGGTTTGGAGAAAGGCTGCAAGAGAAAGGGGATTTCAAAGGAGAGGCTTGGCTGTACAAAGAATTAGGGATTCAAAAAGGAATGTGAGAGTTGGCTTGGTAGGAAGAATGGAAGGAGTGAGCTGCAGGGAAGAGTCTTTCAAAAAGACAAAGTTGAACTGGAATGAGCTAGGAGAGTTATGCTTCAAGAGAGAAATGTTGTTCTCATCTGAACTAAGCCAGTCATGCTTCAAGAGGCTTGAGAGTGCAAGCACGGAGGAGAGAAAGTTTTCTCGAAGGACAAGGAAAATGTGCAGGAGCTGGGAACTTGGACGGAGAATGAAATTTTGACAAGAAGAACTTTGAGAGAAAATGCTCTAAGAGAGAAATCTTGCTGGAGAAGACAGAGCTGTAGGGTTTAAGGGAAAGCTTCAAGAGAAGATATTTTGATGATGGATGCAAACAGGAAGAACTTCAAGAGAAAATGCTTTGAGAGAGAAATCTTGCTAGAGAGGAGCTCTTGATAGTGAATGGACAGGAGGTAGGGCTTTGGAGACTGCTTTGAGAGATCAGAGAGGAGCACTTGACAGTGAATTGACATTAGAACTTTGGAGAGTGCTTCAAGAAATCAGAGAGGACTCTTGATAGTGAAGTGCTACAAAAGGGTTTGGGAGAAGCTTTGATTGGTCAAGAAGGAGGTCCTTGGCTGAAACCATACCAGAGAGGATTTAAGGAAAGAAAGTGAAGGTTTTGACAAAGGCTGCAAAGGAGAGAAATCTCAAAAGGGAGGCAGTTGGCTGTGCAGGAGCAGAGGGAGTAGGATTTTCCCCGTAGGAATGGCTGAGTGAGAAGAGCTGGACAGAGGAAACAAATTTTGAAAGCAAGAAGGTTGTTGTTGTTGTTGTGAGGGTTGGCAGTAGAGAAATCCCATGAAGGAGTGATTGGACAGAGAGACAAATTTTTGAGTATAAGGGCTTGAGAGAAAGGCTAGAGGCTGGACAAAGAGATTGCATCTCACAAGAAGAAGGAAGGATGCATTTTTTAAGTGAAGAGAAGTAGTGATAGGAGAAGGGGTTGTGAAGAGCTACAAGAGGGAGAATTTTGCAGGAAGGAAGTGTGGCTTGTGTTGTAACATCAGGAAGAGAGAAATTTTTGAAGTGGCTTGGGAGCTATGATAGGACAGAGAGGCAAAGTCTCACAGTGATTTGGCCGGACCAGGAGAGAGGACCTGGAGAGATTCATGAAACAGTGGCAGCAAAACAGGAAGACAACGGGCTATAAGAAATAGTGGTTAGAATGTGGCTGAATTCATTTCATTTGTTATATGCTTGGGCACTTAAAATTTGGTGTGATCATTGTTTGGTTTGGAGCTGATTATCTCCCCAAGATTGTACATTGTAAGGCTTGGTGTTGTGATGTATACACGGGTTCTCATGATTAAATGTGGATATACTTCTGTGAAAGTCAAGGAGAGGACTCCATTCTTGGAGCTCATAGTCATGCTATATAGGTAGGTCTTGGCACTAGCCTGGTTGGTGATCTAAACTGAGCATGGGCTTGTGACTCGTAAGGCAAAACCCACCACTACCCCATTACATTCAAATCCAATGATAACAAACTTGGGCATTAGCTAGCAAATCTGAAGATCAAGGATCTCCAATCAAAGCCAACAGGAGAAAACCCTTAAGAGGAACCTACTCTCAGGGAGAGTCATGTCCAGGCTGCTCTAGCAGAAAGGAGACTGGCAAGAGGCAAAGAAAACAATAGGGGCCTGGTTACAAGAAGCTAGAACCTTTGATAACAAAGCACTCTAAGCACAAGCAGTCAGGTGCCCGATGCACTCTTGAGACCAATGATTCCCCGCAACACCGGCAAAATGAAATTATCAAACCATAAAGAGAAGAGCTGGCCATTGTCATTGCAACCAAGCATTGGAAGCACTATCTTGGCAAGAAGGCATTTGTAATAGAGACAGACCATAAACCTCTAGTCTACCTTGAGACACAGAAATATCTATCTCATTGCCAGATTCTGTGGGCAAAGTGGCAACAATGATTCAACATGATAATCACCTACATGGAAGGCAAGAAGCAACTTGCAGATGCATTCACCAAAATGCCAATGGCAAAAAATTTGGTAGTAGAGGTCAAGATGAACCCTGAATTCTGGCCAAAGATTCTAGTTGCTACAAAACTAGATCCATAGATTGTAGGAGCTCAATCATCCAAAAGCATCACCAACAACCAAGGACACACTTTTTGTGATGGTATACTATGGATCCCAAATGCCCCAAAATTACACCACCATCTTAGCAAAATGTCATGATTCTGCCATTGTAGGTCATGTCGGAGTAGACAAGACTTTGGATGCAGTCCAACGCCATTACTATTGGCCCAAGATGAGCAACAATGTGATGGAATATGTTTGGAGCTGCCTACTTTATCAACAAACAAAGTCTCTAATCAAGCTCCAGCAGGACTCCTGCAACTCCTCCCTACTCCTATGCAACATTGGGACCAAGTGAGTATGGATCTAGTCTGTGAATTGCCTAAGACCACCTCAAGGTTTGACTCCATTGTAGTATTTGTTGACTCACTTAACAAAATTATTCATGTATTGCCTACCACCAAGGATGTGACAACTCCACAACTAGCTTAGTTGTACTTAAATGTAGTCTTCTCTCACCATGGCTTGCCTCAAGTGCTCATCACCAATAGAGGCACTCAATTTACTAGTTTGTTTTGGAGAACACTCTTTGGTTTCTTCAAAACCAAATTGGCCATGTCCACGGCTTACCATCCACAGATTGATGGCCAAACAGAGTGGGCTAATTGCACTATTGAAGATATGCTTTGGAGCTTCACCTTAGATGAGCAAGAGAGGTGGGACACTTTACTTCCATTGGTGGGATTTGCCTACAACAATTTAGTAAATGCCTCCACCCAAGTCACACCATTCTTCCTCATATATGGCAAACATCCTTTCACACCTTCAAGCTTGATGAAGATCCATCTAGTGACTACCAAGGTTGGTGTTGTCAACTCTTTGTTTTGAGAATCCAACAAGGCGTGGAGAATGCCAAAAACAGGTTGCACATTGCCAAAAATCAACAAAATCAATATGCCAATTGCACACTATAGGCACATGGAGTTCCAAGTGGGAGATCAGGTTTGGCTGTCAACAACCAACCTCACAATAGGGGGCCCTTGCAAGCTCAGACCTCGCTTTATTGGGCCTTTTCCCATTCTTTGTTGAATTGGTGTTGTGGCCTACCACTACACATGAAGATCCATCTAGTGTGTCTCCTTCCTATGTAGATATGCACCCTGATCAGGCCACTATCACTCCATACAAGACATTAGACCTTGCTCGACACTCATTGATGGCATGGAGGAATACAAAGTTGAACGCATTCTCCAAAAATGCATCCATGGGACTTGTCACCCGCAAGTGGAATATCTCATAAAATGGAAAGATTACCCACTATATGAGGCAGCATGGAGCCAATAGCCAACTTGACCCATGCACCAGTGTTAGTAAAATCTTTTGAGCAGTAGCTTCACAATGAGGACGTTGTGTCTTAAAAGGAGAGAGGTTTGTAATACCAATAGCTAGACACATGATCTAGAGATGAAATTTGGTTTGATAACATCTGGGAGAATATTATAAATGATGTACTAAGTAGATCAAACAGAGGTATCACCAAAAGAGTACTTCTACAAATAGGACAGAAATCAAAACATGCTTGAAGACTTTAGAATCAATAGCTAGACATATGATCTAAAGGTAAAATTTGAGTTGGTGACATCTGGAAGGATGGTATACATAATGGATGAAGTAGATCAGGTAGAGTTATCACCAAAAGAGCACTTCTTCTAATAGGGCAAAAACCAAAATAGGCCTGAAAACTTCACAGACAATTTTGGAGGCCTAAATGGATGAATTAGGCCTCAAAAGTGTGTAGACTCCTCCTCCCCCCTCCCCAGTAGAGGAAAGGTTGGCCTTGCATCCTCCTAGTTTGTCTCACCAAGAGCTTTCCAATGGTACCTCACCCACATGATTTTGAGATTCCTACAAGAAGATACCCTAAGAGATTCCCTCTGGTCAAAGCCTATTTGCCAACCAGACGGGACCAAGATCGACATGTCACCCATCCAAGCAAGTAATCTAAGGGTGGAGCTCACTGACAAGTCACCTATCCATGTACCTAATCCTATGGTGGAGCATCCTTGGAGGAGATCCTCTTTGGCTATATAATAAAGAGAAGGTGCTCCCTTGGGCCACCAAAGTTTAGAGTGTGAAACCTATGTTTTTCTCTTGTGTGTTTCTCTACTATCCTTGGAACATTACACTCTTCCTCAACACTATGGGAAACTTGGACTCTAAATTTTCCACTCATTTTATACATGCTCTTACTTTCTCTCTATCTCCTTGCTTGAGGAAGGCAACCTCACTCATCAATCTCTCATAACTTGTATCCAAAAGAAATTTATTAATGAGTGTTGTAGTCAAACTCTTGCAATACTTTTCTTGACCATCTCTCTTCTCTTTCTTTTGATTCATACCATGTAAGAGTTACATCCTCAAAGAATTTAGGTAGTAATGAGACCCCCTCATTCTTCCTCCTATCTTTGTTTCTTATACAAGCTCTCTTGAAGTCTCTCACAAAAGCTTTCACATCTTCTCTATCATTGCCAAAGAAAACCATAAGTTTCCCAATCATAGCATCTTACTTTCTTTCTCCTTTCTCTATATTCTTTGTGTTTTTTCTCTCACCCTATAACTAATAGAGTACAAACATAATTAATATCATTTGAAAATCATAAACTACAAGAAGCATAAAAAAGTTCGAGTTATTCCAAGGTTTTCATTGTATAATCAAATCCTAGAGTGCATATTAATCAAACTCATGGATAGTCTATCCATAAGTTGAAAAATTAGCTCAATCACTAGTCTTGAGAACTTTGTGATGAATGTGATAATTTCTTTGTGGCTATACTAAGACCTTATCCAAGATCCTTCATCAAGATCTCCAACAAAATTACTATTCCATTACACTCATTGCTATTTAGAAGGCATTCCATTCCACAAACCTTACACAACTCCTTGGTCCTAGATCTACTTCCTCTCAATCTTGGTAAACAAGGTCCAACATGCAATCCTAAGTCAAGTAAGCCTCTCATTACTCTCAATCTTTTTCTCTCAAAGCTCAATAGACATGAATTTACTTTTTATCCCTTCTTTCCACATAAAAAGCACTTAAAATCATTCTTTCCTACAAGCGATGTAAGTTTTTGAGTCCTCTCAACACTCTCTTCAAATTCTACCCTAAACTCTCCTTTCTTCAAATCAGCCACTACTATCA
The DNA here is from genome assembly GCA_948567375.1 of Lunularia cruciata. Lineage (NCBI taxonomy): Eukaryota > Viridiplantae > Streptophyta > Marchantiopsida > Lunulariales > Lunulariaceae > Lunularia > Lunularia cruciata. The sequence continues at coordinate 50,548,849 of OX419759.1, forward strand.
CCTCAACTCTTGGGGAACCTTACATAAATGTAAGGTTTCCCTTAACTTTCACTCCTAGTGGCCTCCAAATGTTTGGATTCAAGATGAATCTAAACTGGACCACTCTTCACAATGTCAATTAATTCTCCCAAATGTTAATTCACATTGCTTTGAAATATTGCACACCTAGTCAACACTCTATGGCATCCTTCCCTAAAAAACTTCAGTCCTTTTCATTGAGCCATTTGGTATAAGCACCTCTCTATGCAGTACACGTCTTCCCAAATTTGGTCTAAAACCACCTCTCTCACTTCAAAAATTCATAACTCCTTGTCCAAAAGTGATCTTTCTCTGATTTATAGGCCAGAAGGTTGCCTATCTACCACCAACATTTATAAAAAAAAATTAGTGTAATCTATTCTTAATTGAAGAAATTGGTGAACTCTATACAAATTTCCAAAGAGTGTAAAATTTTCAAAAGTAGTTTACCCTATCAACTTCCAAAAATTATGGATCAATGCATGTAATGGCTCTCCCAAAAATTCCAAGTGTCACAACTAAAGAATAAACCAAACTCTTATTCCAAGTCTAGATCTAAAACTTGAAGTTTTGCCCAAAATGATCATAATCTATAAGCTTTACCATCCACCTCACATAATCTCTCCAAATTCTCTCATATGTATAAGATATAAAATATCACCTTAAAACCATCATAATGAATTACAAAATATATAAATAGATCTAGATTCTCTAACATAAGTTCAACTCTCTCTTCTCCTAGTGTTTTCTCCAAGTATGCTCTCATAACCTCCTTCTAACTAATATAGAATTGTACATAAAACATTATCTTGCTTTCTAGAGAGAACAAAAATTGAACAAAAAATATAACAAATGACCCAACTTGTCTCTCACTCCAGATGAACCTCTAATGGCTATAAGAGTAGTATATCATATAATAAGAAGGCAAAGAACTAAACTCCATCACAAGGCTAAACTCCAAGAGGCACCTCCAAGACTCAAGTCATTGCTAACTAAAAACTCAATGAGAGAGATAGTTACAAATGAAAGGATGATGAGTACTTCCTCATCCCTTGTTTATAAACTTGTGAAATATTGATACACCAAATTTGTTAATTATCATTTTAACTCAAGTTACTAGGTAAAATTTATATAAGAAAAAAAATCTAAAGAAATATCCAAACTCATAAGAATAATCCTCTTAACATGTTGTCTTATCTTGACCCAACAACTAAGTCAAGGATTCTTTCACATGGGCTATCCTTGGATTGTAAAAAATCCAAACCAAAAAGGCTTGTGGATCCTAGAGTTTTTAACTCTTTCTTTAAAGTCAAATATCTAAGAATAATACAAAGTTAATACATTAGAATCCAAAATAGTGGTGCTCATCTTTTCTATTTATTCTAAAGTAGAATTACTTCTTTCTTTGCTATGACTAACTTTAGCTAATCATGACTAATTTAGAAGCTTGGTTCAACTTTATATAAATAATATATCTCAACTACTTGCAATACCAAACTAAACATCATGATGTAGCATATATGCACTTATGAGTGTTACAAATCCAACATATTGGTTATATTTTTCCTTTTATTATATATATTATTAATTCAAAAGACTAAAAATGTCTTCCATGTGCCTACCATATCCAAAAACTTGCTATGTGTTGGAGAGTTGGTAGAGTAAGGTATGTAAGTGCACTTCAACAATAAAAGATGGATGCTTTATTGAAGATGTTGATAGTAATCTTATAGCACAAGGTAGTAAGAGTGGAATATTTTCAAGCTTTATGCCTTTGTACCTCCCTTATATTTTTTTCATATATTGACAAAGTGGTCAAGTAGTGCTTGCTATTGCCATCTTGCACAAGCAAGTTGGGCCCTAGGAGCTTCCTATAGGTTTATTGAGTAATGACTTAGAAAATAATATTCACAATAAGCTCATATATTGAATTGGGATGGAAATAAAGATGAAGGTAATAAAGAATAATAAGATTTCATATCAAAAAATCCCAAAGTGCAAAGGAAAAAAACCATAAGGCCGATAAGCAAAGGATCTACTATGTAATCAACTTGTTACATAAACACATGTCTCATTATTGACTTGATAGTAACTTGATAGACATTAAATTGTCTTCTAAGAACATATCACTCTCTCTCTACTTGGAAACCTGGTATATTAATGCTCTAAGATTAATATTATACACTCAAAATTATTTATTTATATCAAATTACTAATATATTATCTATCTCAAATATAATATAACACTCTCTTTGTAGTTTAACTCTCACACCAACTCTCAACACTCTCATCCACTCTCTTGAACTTTTATTGAGCTCTTTATGTTTGATGTATTTTTTTCTTCAAAACCAAATGAGATATCTACTATTTATAAGCGGAAGAGAGACATTAAACACAATATAAAGGAATGTGCAAGAGGTAATTTTTCCATTCTTTGCACAAGCTGATTATAGTGCCTAATTGCAAAGGAGATGGTGGGTGCCTACAATTCCTTATGAGCCAAAGATGAATTCCTTCAATTGCCAATAATATGAACCTTAAGAAGTTGAAGAGTCTCTCCTTTGGTTTGGTCATTGGATTGGCCAGACTCATTTTTGTTGATAATTCTACCATCTGTAAAGCATATCAATTTGGAAAATAGGCTAGACAACCTTTAAAGGACCAAGTAGAACTGCTAGTAAACTCTTCATATTGGTGCATAATGATGTATGGATTGCCTTTGAACGAATTTTTAGTTATCATTACTTTGTGTCTTTTTTTTACTGCTCTTGCAACACTTGGGTTTACTTTCTGAAGAGTAAGACTTTTGTATAAGTCTTTTTAGCATTTGAGACTTTTCAAAAGACTACTTAAGAATTAATCTTGGTTTTATGTCTTGCAACTAAGATCTTATGGAAGAGTAGAGTTCTTTTCTTTTGGAATTAAGCCAATATGTGAGGGATCAGGGTATTTTGAGACAAAAGATTTATGCTTACATTCCATGACAAATTGAAGTAGCAAAAGAATTATCATATATTTGAGGCAACACGTGCCATGCTTAATGAGAAGCACATGGCTATGGCTTACTGTGTTGAAGTTGTTGCATGTGCAGTGTAATTGGTGACTAGTACACTAACCATTGCAATTCATTCTTGTACATCTTTGGAGGCATTTATAAGAAGTAAGTTTGATTATTCCTTTGTCAAGGTCTAAGGTTGTATTTCTTGTATGCACATTCTTGATGAAAATCATAAGACGTTAGATCCAAAGATTAGAAAGTGCATTTTCCTCAGATATGCTATAGATTCTAAAAGGTATAAAGGTTATAATCTTGTAACAAAAACGTTCTATGTTAACAAGGATGTTATTTTTTATGAGCTAACTACTTGGTTTTTGTTAGCTCCCACTCTTTGGTTTTCTATACCACTTATTACAAACCCAAGGAGTATTAGTTTGCATATCAGTTCCCTACATCTATTGGGGAACCCAAAGAGGTCGTTAAATCTACATCCTAGTCAATTAGTTCAAGAGGTTGTGATTTTATATTATATACGTTATAATAGGAGTGTCCTATTCTATGGAGGTTGTTATCAATAAGGATACAAAACTCATCTTCCAAGGCATTCTTGCACTTACACATGATACTCATATGTAAAATATTAGTTTAGCAAATATGCCTAATACATTAGAAGTAGAGTAAAGGTAGATAAACAATCAAATACTTGATCTCTTAAAGTCTCAACGGATGGAACATCATGTTAGACAATGGATGAATGAGTGTTTTCTTGTTACAAATTTTGCATATATGACTATTTTATTACAAGAGAAAAAACTAGCCACATTTAAAAAAGTTCTACAATAGGAACAATGAGGTACTACCATGTAGGCATAACTTCCTACTCTTTACACCAACACACATGAGAGTTGGTGGATCTACTTTATGGTCATAAGGCCACTAGTTGTAGGTTTGTTTTTTGTATCAAGCATAATTTGATAGATCTATGAGCAGGTACACCTGGTGGCAAAGGGTTATATTCAATAGTATGGCATGGACTATTTTGAGACCTTTAGTCCAATTGCTAAGATGGCAACTATTCATATGATGGTTAGAATTGCAATTATATGAGTGGCATCTAGACCAAATAGACTTCAAGAATGCATTTCTCAAAGAAAATCTTGAGGAGGAGGTATACATGGTGCAATCACTTGATTTTGATGATTTGCAATTTCTATTTGAGTTTGAAAGTTACAAAAAGTGCTCTCTTGCTTGAAAAAAAACACCCAAGGTTTAGTGTACAAAGATTACTTCCTTCTTGGTAACTCATGGGTAGGTTTATGTTTGTCATTCTAATCCATGAGTGGGTTTATCTCTCATTCAAGATGAAGCTCTAATTTTTATTAAGGTAGTGCACCGTGGATTAAGAAGGCAAAGAACCTCAACTCCATCATACTTCTCCAAAGCTAAAACTCCAAGGCATCTCAAAAATTCAAGTCATTGCTCATTAGAAAACTCAATGAGAGCGATAGTTGCAAATAAAGAATGATGAGTACCTTTGCACCTCTAGTTTATATAATTGTGAAATAGTGATACACTAAAGTTATTAATTACCATATTAACCCAAGTGATTAGGCAAAAAGTCATATAAAGTCAAAAGTCAAAACTAATATCCATACTCATGGGAATAATCTCCTGAGCATGTGGTCTTATCTTGACCCAACAACTAAGTCAAGGATTCTTTCACATGGCAATCCTTGGACTATAGAAAATTCCAAACCAAAAAGGATTGTGGGTCCAAGAATTCTCAACTCTTTTTTCAAAGCTAAACACCTAGGAATAATACAAAGTCAATACACTAGAATCCAAAATAGTGATGCTCATCTTTTCCACTTACTCTAAAGTAAGGTCACCTTTGTCTTGGCTATAGCTAACTTTAGCTAATCATGACTAATCTAGACTTTTTCTTTAACTCTATATAAATAACATCTTTCAAATATTTGCAATACCAAACTAAATATCATAATAAAACATGTGTGCACTAATTAGTATTACATTTACTCTCGGACTAAGATTTTATTTCATTCACAAAGTGAATGTCTCTCTACCTTCTATGATACAATTTCAACTTGTCATGGTTAATCCTATCAAATTTTCTTTTTCTCAATTCCTTGGGATCATAGTGTAATTGCCCCATATCTTTTTCACTATGAAAGGTCTAAAGTACTTAAGCAAGAATTTATTTTGCACCCTCTTGAATAAAATGGAATCAAATAACATTACCCAATCACCTTCCTTGAAGAGCTCCACTTTTTTCTTACCTTGCCTCTTGTCATTACTCTCTTTTTGTTTCCTTTGGGCTTGCTTCACTCAAACCATAGCAATTGCTCTTGCAACCTCCAATTCCATGAGTTTATCCTTCCTAGACCTCTTTTCATCACCTCCTTATGTCTTCTTCAATTTCTTGTGTATGTTTTGATAGGTAGGAAGATCAAAGTGAATAGGTAAAGTAGAATCAATATTATATACCAAATGAAATGGAGGATATTTGGTAGATGTCTTCATTGTTATCTTATATTTTCACAAGACAACATGAATCCTCTTATCCCAATAATGTTTAGCCTTCTCTAGTTTTGCATCTTTGGCCAATATCATGCATAAGGTTGATTAGTTTTCTTTGCCAAGCCATTGGAATTTGGCTTATAAGATATAGTCACTCTATGTGTGATAGAAAAATATCACAATATGGTTGTAGTGATGCTTCTTGTAAACTCTCCTCCTTTACCAAAAACCAACTCCAAAGAGCAACCAAACCTAGTGATGATGCATTCATAAAGAAATCTACCAACTTCATCTTCATTCTTATCTCTCAATGATCTAACCTCAACCCACTTATTAAAGTAATCAATAACTACCACAACATACCAATTATTTCAAAAGGTTCTAGTAATGGAATTGATTTAAGAGGCAAAGTGGAGGTAGACTTATAGCAAAAACTTGACAAACACTGCAAGTTTTGTAATAATCAAGGTAATCTTTGAAAATCCCCCTCCAATGGTAACTCATATCCATAATCTTAAAAGTAGTCACCTTTTCTATAGAGTGATCTCCACATACTAAACCTTCATGAATCTCCTTCATGAGTAGGATAACTCCTTACTCATTGCTCTTTGAAGTAGACTATCTACTCCTTGATGAAAAAGAATGTACTCCACCATTGTATAAGGTCTAGATCTTGTTGTGACAACCTAGCAAATATCACTTTTGTGGTAATCGAGTAAGTAAAGTTTGTTCCCATAGAGATACGAGTCAGAAATGTCTAAATATGAAGTCAAAGTAACAATCGTAGTTCTTCTTGGTTGCGTCTTTAATCTCTCAAGTAGAAACCACACCCAAAAGAGAGTAACAAGCACTGATTCTTAGGCTTGTCACAAATTAACACTTCTTAATCACAACACCTTCAATTTTTTCCAAACAATCTTGATTGTGATGATTCAGGCTCTTCCAAAAATGACACTTCAATGCAAAATGACTTTGCCTTAGAATTGTGTTCCACCCCTCCACTGGAGGCACAACTTCCTTGATCAAAATTGCTTCACATCAACACTACGCTGCACTCACAAATGCAGAATACTACCAACACTACAATTCCTCTCAGATCTGTCAAGGCATTGCTCTGATTGCACTTCACTCAAGATCAAACATACATAATGAAGATGAAGGCTGTGGAATCCAACATCCAACAAGCACCCTGACTTGCACTTCAAATTTCTGCACACACTTACAAACACAAACATAAAGTTGATACTCAGAATCAAGCTTAAGCGACGAGCACTACTTCACAACACTTCGCTTTATCTATTCTCAGAAATAATGAGCACTAAAGAACATAAGACTGCAAATGCCACTCTTAAATAGTGATGCAAGCGATAGTTATCTTCCTAATGTACCTCTTCCTAATGACTCTACAAACCTGCAGATCTGAAATGACAATGCACCTCTTCATATCTACCTATTCAAATCTCAAATCGGTTACTAATCCGATCCGATGTCTACTTCTTCTTTGGCTTTCAAACCTGATCCCGAAGTAACTTCACTTCCTACTACTCTGTCCTCAGGTTTCATAATTCCTACATCTTCTACCAGATTTAACAATTCTCTTTCCTGATTTGACATTTCACTAGTGGGTAATCTATCTAACTCCTTATCTGCTGACCCACTCTTCTCTAATGTCTCCAATGGTAACTCTAAAGACATCTGCACTCCTACTTCATCTACTTCGGGTTTTGCTCTAACATCTTTCCAAAGTTTATCTATCTCCAATTTTACTAAGTCTAATCTAATCGTGATATTATCTTCAACTTCCAATATTTTCCTATCTACACGAGTTCTGAGACTAATTAATAGAGCATTCAAGTTTTTATCCTTCGCATGTCTCCTCCTTGTCTCCTGCACCAACAACTTCAACTCGTGCAACCTCGTCTCCTCAATACAAACACTGGCCTCTGTACTTAGCATCGCATTCATCCTGATTACGATCTCCTTCAATGGCTCCAATCTCATCTTCCTTTCATGCTCCCAATCTGCAAGCCAATCTTCCCTATACATTGCCAATTCTGCCTCGAACTCGGCTTTCACCGTTTCCTTCTCCTTCTCCTTCTGCACAATCTTCTCCTCTTGATTATGAAGTAACTCTCTTAATCTCTCTTCTTCCCTATATCTCACTGTCAACTCTCGTTGCCATAGTTGCTTCTTCACTTCTACACTCTCCATCACTCTATCGAGCTCTTGTTCCTTCTCTTCTACCCTCGCCATAGCATGGATAATTTCTTGTCTTGAATCAGCAAACTGCTGCTTCAAGATTTCATACTCAGCTACTTGTCTCTCCCTTGCTATGTCACTCTTCTTCACAAGGTCCTCTCGATACCTTGCTTCTCTTTTCAAGTTCTCAATTACTTGACACTGCACTACTGCATCCCCTCGTAGTACTTCCCTTTCCTCCTCACCTCAGATTATACTCTTCTTCAACTCCAAGTTCTCTTCTTCTAGCCTTGCTAATACCTACAACACAATCTTCACCTTTGGACACTTTGACTGCATCTCTTTCTTCTTGTGCTCTAGCTTCACTAACAACAGGCACACAATTTCTTGTAGGTACTCCACTCCATCACTCGCAACTATTTCAACCTACCGAGTGATCTTCTTCTTTACCTCTTCTTCTACCGGTACTCACCTTCTTCTTTGCAATCATCGTATCAGAATAGACGCTTCACTTCCCGAACTAGCATTCTCTTCTTCCCTTGCCTTGCTTGGACCCGCTTCACACTTCACCTTGCACCTCAACCAAATTCCCCTCTAAATCGTAATCTTCTTCTCCTCCGGCTCGGGTACCTCGTCCTCCAACTTTGCATTATTCTCTTCCTCAAGCTCCACCCGAACTTCTTCTTCTTCTGCAGGTACCAACGTCATCTCCCCACCTTCATCACTATCACTACTCGTATTCCCACTTGGTAGCGTGAGCTCACGTTCTTCCTCGTGTTCCGAGTCTTTGGACTTGCACTCGGCTTTGCCTTCTGAGTCTTCCTCTGATGACGCAATCACCATCATACCTTTCCTCGGGTTTCCTCTCCTGGTCTTCCGAGGTCTTGTCTTCTCTATGTCTTTGCCTTCTCCTTGTTGACTTTGCTTCTTTGACTTTGGAGTACTTACTTCTACCTGCGCACTCTTCCCCGTCTATGCGTAGTACTCATTAGTGCTTTGGATTTGAAGAATATACTATTGCTCCTCCGCGTTGACTTCCCTTCTCAAGTCAAGATGAAAGTGAGACACCATTCTGTTGTGCTCCGCCGCATTGAGCAAATTCAACCAGAGGTAGAAATGTGCTGCAAACAGCACAATGTAGTGTGGAGGCGACTTATCCCGCAAATTCCACACCATCTGCCCCATTCTCCCATAGAAGCACCTCGCACAGTTGATAGGTTCTCTTGTAAACATCTTACGGAAGAACACCACTTGGTATTTCATCACATAAGTCGTTCTCTTCGGCTTCAAGATTGCCATGAGAGCACTCACAATCCCTCTCTTCACCGGATCTTTGTAACTCTCGACCTTATACCCATTCTTAGTCCTCTTCAAAAAGAAGGCATCCTTCTCTGCTTGGGTTTCTTTGACTACCTCTCCCTTCCCCAAGAACGTGGCACCCTACTCTGTGCCTGCCTCTCTTCCGAGTACCAATCTCCAATCCAACTCTATCCAGCAAACCGGATTTCCTATCTTCCCCTCTTCCTCGGGGCCATCGAGACACTTACTCTCAATTATCTCGGTCATGAACCTTGGAAAACTCACGTTCCAGTTCCACGCCAAGAATGTGATCCGAAGTCAGCTTAAGACTTCAATTCTTGTGATCACATCTAGCCTCCAAATTGCATGATTTCTCACTATGAATTCAAAGTTCTTCTTCCCTCCTCCCATCTTTCCTGCTTCCTCATTGTCTCTCGAGTTAACTCTCTCAAATTCTCCTCTACACACTAGCGCGTCTTCAACTCTACTTCCTTTCCCATGATCTCCTGCATGACGACTCCTCAACGGCAAAAGAAAATTGCTTGACATTGCTTTGTCGTTAGCCCAATTTTTATAGAGTAGTGCCTTCTTTGTCCCTCTTCAATTCAATTTTCGACCAAGAAATCACACCTCTTGCATGCGCCTGTCACTATCAAGTGTACTTCACACGTATGACCGCCAGTTTTTGAACGGTCCTTTCTTGAATTTCTCGCCCCGAAGAAAAGTTGTTACATTGTCTTCAAGAAGAAAAGTTGTTACAGTGTCTTCACCTCGGGTTGAGCTCCCTCCAATATGAAGACTTCTTACTTTGGGTTGTATGCTGACAAGGCAAGTCCGAGTACTTTGCCTTATGATCCGAAGCCACGTTACCTTGGGTTTCATCCCAAAGACTCTTTTCTTTGCCTTCTTTGGCCATACATGCACAATCCGACTTCTCTATACGCTTCTTCTTCTCCATTTCAAAAAAAAAACAAAAAATGTGGGTACCATACTTTCTGCAAGGGCCTTACTCCCCCTAGCATGCATCCCATCAAGACAATTACCTCTCTTGTAAAAAAGTTCAAAATCTCCTTGTACTCCATTGGAACATCTTGAGTGATTGAGATTGGTATGAGTTCCTCATCTGGGAAAGAATCATCCATTGGCTCATCTCTATCATGATCATGAGCTCTAAATAACAAATCAACACTTGTGTATTTCTTCTTTAGCATATCCTCAATATTATTATCATACTCAAACAAGAATATCATCCACATTGCTAACCTCCCCTCCACATTATACTTGCTGAAGATATACTTCAAAACCTTGTGATCTATGATAATGGTGGCCTTCCTTCCAATCAAGTAGTATCTAAAATTCTTGAGACCAAAAATTCCTACCAACTCTTCCCTCTCATGACTAAATAATTTATCTATGTTGAGTCCATTTGTCTATTAGCAAAAGCTATTGGATGATCATGCCCATCTTGGTCTAATTGACTAAGAATGCATCCTATAACTACATATAAGTATCAATGTAAAGAATGAAAGGCTTATTCCAATATGGTTTAGCAAGAATTGGAGCCATAACAAGGGATTGCTTGAGTTCCTCAAAAGCTTTAAGAGCCTCCTTGTCCTCCAAACCACTGTTTATTCTACACCTTTCTTCATGTAAATGGTCAATGCATAAAATTTCTTGGAAAATGAGAAGATGAACCTCATATAGTACCCAATTATCCCCAAGAATTGGTATAACTTTGTCAAAATTGAAGAGAATGGAAGTTTTGAGATTTTCTTCACTTAAAGTTCATTGCTATTCCATCCTTGGAAAGGATATGCCCCAAAAGTAGATTTTCTTCACAACCAAAGATACACTTCTCTCGGTTGAGTGATGCATTTGCTTCAACCAAGGGTTCCAAGACCTTCATCAAGTGTCCAAAGTGCTCTTCCTTACTCCCATAGACAAAAAAGTCATCAATGAAATTTCTCATAAATTTTCCAATGAAGGGTTCAAATATTTTGTTCATGAACTGTTGAAATGTGGCTAGAGCATTACAAAATCTAAAAGGCATGAATTTGAAGGCATAAGTTCCCCAAGGTGTGGTTAATATAATAAGTTATTGATGATTTGGTACAGTCTTGATTTGGTTATAGCCACTATAAACATCTCCAAAACTGTACTTCTCATGACCCATAACGTCCTTCAAGATCTCATCAATGAATGGCAAAGGGTAGTAATCCTTCTTGGTAACAAAGTTGGGCTTCTTGTAACTCATGCATACCCAAAGATTACCATTATTCTTCTCCACAATCATAACTAGAGACATCCATTCTAATTTCTCCACCTCAAAGATAAACCCAACCTCCTTGAGCTTATCAATCTCCTCCTTCACAAACAAAGTTGTTAATGCACTTATGCAATATTGCTTTTTGGTGGATTGGTCTTGCATGTAACTCCACTTTATTTGATGCTCCTCCAAGATGGCTTTCTTGAGATCCTTGTAACTAAAAGCAAACACATGGATATTTTTGTGGAAAGTCTCTTCAAATCTTACTTTCTTCTCCTTGGAAACATTTGGACTATACTTGAGGGTTAATAGTCTCCTCTTTATCCCCTCTAGTGTCAATGATGACTTATCAAGGTCCTTCAAAATCTCTATCTTGGGTATAAAATCCATGGCACATAAGGGATACACATCTAAATCAGATTCAAAGACATCCTCTTCCAATGAGATCTCTTCTTTCATGCTTGTGTACACACCAAAGCTACTTCTTTTGAATCTGATTCATAATAATCAGAAGATGGTGTATTTTAATGTAAAGTGTGGGTGGTGTTAATAACAAGTACTATAACTTGATGGTTTGAATGGCTCAATTTTCAAGTTCCCTTTGCACCATCAATCAATTGTGCATGTTTCTCTCAACCATGGCATCCTAAGTAAAAAATCATAGCTTGAATCTTTCAACACTTCAAAAGTTATAAGATTTTGAACCCCATAATTGAAACTATCATTGGTCAAACTTGTTGCTTGTTTGCCATGCTTGTTTGAAGGTCTAGAGGGTATCATACTCAACTTTTTCATCAACCCCTATTTCATGGTATTCACTATAGATCCTCCATCAACAAGTTCATCCTTGATGTTATGACCATTCACCCTCACATCAATCTTGGAGGTATATACATAAACTTTCCATGGTGCTAGTTTTGCATCCCATCATCCATTGAGATCTGAATCTTCTTCTTTCTCTTGGTCCAGTCAAATTCAAACCCCCCCCCCCCCCCCCCTTAGCTCTTCATTATCATAGGATTTAAAGCAATTAGTTGGTTTAGTGTGGTGTTAACCTTGTGACTACTAACATCCTCCAATGCATTATAATCTCATTGTTGCTTTGACATTAGGAAAAAATCCATCCCTAACTTCTTCCTTGGAGATTTTTTGTTGATGGCATTGAAGTGCTCATGCAAGTACTCCTAGTAAATATATGATTATCCTTGCTAGGAGTAAATCATTGAGAAGAATTTACCTCATCTTCAAGATGTGCTCTCTTTTTCTCTTGTGCAAATAAAACTCCAAGTTAAGATCTTTGGAGTTTGAGCATTCCTCCTTCTCACACTTGCTCTCAACCACATCTACATATGTTATCTCCTTACTTCTATTTGGGGTAGGAATTACTTGGGCTTCACCATCTCCCTCTTTCTCTCTATTGGCTCCCTCATAACCTTTCTTCTATGGTAAGCGGAATTTGAACAATTCCTTTGGATTTGATCTCTACCTCCACAATTAAAATTGTTAGTTTTTTATTCTCCTCTATATAGATAGCTCCCATAACTCCTTGGTCCTCTATTAACATTGTGATCCACCTCTCTTGTCTCTCATAGTTGTACTACATTGATCTTAAGATCTACAAGTTGTTTTGTGATAGCCTGAATGAGATCTTTTTGCAAAAGTGCAAAAACCTATGCAACTATTACTTGTGTTGCTACCCTTGCCAACAAAAGATGAGAAGCACCACCATACTTATAGACTACCATACTTATAGACTTGTGGAGGATTCACAACCTCCTTCATTACCAAATCACTCTCATCCTCTTCCAAACTTCCTCCATACAAATTACAATCTTGATAATTCATATCTTGGAAGAACTTTCTCATATCTCACCCTGCTTCAAATTTGTGGTTTCAATCTTCTCATAAAATTCATGGTGAGCATGGTTCTTATCTCAATCATAAAAGTCTCCACATCATTCGTACACTTCCTCAACATTATATGGAACCTAGACTCTAACTTCTCCACTCCTTTTACATAAGCTTCTATTTCCTCTCCATCTCCTTACTTGAGGAAGGTAACCTAACTCATCAATCTCTTATAACTTTCATATGGGAGAAATTCTCCATAAATGCAATAGTTAAACTCTCCTAAGACTCTTCTTGGTCATCACTCCTCATTCTTTTTGTATTTTGACTCATACCATGTAAGAATTGCATCGAAAAAATTTTGGATAGTAATAAGGCCCACTCATTTTTCTCCTCTCATTGTTTCCTATGCAATTCTTCTTGAAATCTCTTACAAAAACCTTCACATATTCTTCATCTTTGCCAAAGAAAATTGGAAATTTCTCCATCTTAGCCTCTCATTCTACACTATAAGGAACATGAAATGTTCAAGTTGTTCTTATAATTTTCATTGCACAATCAAATCTTTAAGTACATATTAGTCTAACCCTCATGGTTGAAGGTGTCAGTTTCTCCTTAGCAATATTAAGATTCTATCCAAAATCCTTCACCAAGGTCTCCAATAATGTTATTGCTCATCTACAGTCATGGCTATGTGGAAACCCTTCCACTCCACAAACCTCACACAACTCATTGGTCTTAAATCCCTTCCTTCCAAATCTTAGTAAAGAAGGTCTAACATGCAATCCCAAGTCAAGTAAACATCTCTTTTCTCTCAACCTCTTGCTCTCAAAGCTCAAAGGACATGAACTAGCCTTTTATCTCTTCTCTCCACATAAGAAGCACTTAGAAATCTATTTTTCCTCCAGATGATGAAGGGTTTTGAATCCTCTCAACACTCTCTTTAAATTCTACTCTAAACTTTCCTTGTTAAAATCAACCACTATTATCACTTCAACCCCTTGAAGAACCTTACATAACCTCAACTTCCACTCTTCATGTCCTTTAATGCTTCTGACATGACTCTAAACGATCAACATGCTTTTAGTCATTTTCACACTTCTCATGCATCAGAGCTCAACTCTCCAAATATGACCATTCCTCATAATGTCAATCAATTCTCTAAAATGACAATTCCAAATCCTCTAAATTTTGTACACCTTATAAGCATCCCATGGCATTCTCCTTTGCAAAACTTCTATCATTTTCATCAAGCCATTTAGCTTAGGAATCTTTATATTTAGCACACATCTTTAAGATTTGGTTTGAAAACCATCCCCTAAACTTCAAAGATTTATAATTCTTTATAAGAATGATCTCTCTCTAAGTGTTGGGCCAAAAGGTACCATATCTATCACTAAATTTTATTTTTACTTTTTAGTGCAATCCAATACAAAGTGAAGAAATTTTGAACTCTATATAATTTCCAAAGAGAGTGCAATTTTCAAAAGAAATTTACCTTATCAACCTCCAATAATTGTAGCTTAGTGCATGTAGTGACTCTCACCATATTTTTGAGTATGTTAATTGAAAGATAATCCAAGCTATTATCATCTTTGAAAATTTAAATTTAAATTTTAAAGTTAAATTTTTTCCCAAAATGATTATATTTCCAAAATCTACGGTCTATTTCACATAATCTCTCCAATTCTTCTCAAGTGTATAATATATATAATATCATCTCAAAAATATAATAATGGTTTACATGGTGTCTAAATAGGTCTAAGTTCTTTAATATAAGTTTAGCTCTCTCCTCCCCTCGTATTCTCTCCAAGTGAGTTCTCATAATCTCCTTTTGTTTAATATAGAAGTGAATACAAAACATTATCTTGCACTCTAGAGAGATCCAACCAACATAACCAAAAATATGAGCCTGCATGGCTTTCACTTAGGACAAACCGTTATGGCTATTAAAAGAACATCCATGGACTAAGGAGGCAAAGAACTTTAACTTCATCATATTCCTCCAAAGTTCCAAGACTCAAGTCATTGCTCATTAGAGAACTCAAAGAGAGAGATAATTGCAAATGAAAGGATGATTAATATCTATTCATTTCTAGTTTATATATTTGTGAAAAAATTACACATCAAAGTTATTTACTACCATAGTAACTCAAGTTACTAAACAAATTTCATATAAAATCAAGAGTCTAAATTAATATTCATACTCATGAGAATAATTTTCTAAACATGTGATCTTATCTTGATCTGACAACTAAATAAAGTATTGTTTCGCTGACTATATTTGAATTATAAAAAATCCAATCAAAAAAGATTTATGGATCCAAGAATTCTTAACTCTTTCTTCAAAACTAAACATCTTAGAATAATATAAAATAATTATAATTAAATTTAAAATAATGATTTTTTTTATTTTTTTATTTAAAAATAAAATCATATCTATTTTTATTATAATTAACTATAGTTGTTCATGATTAATGTAAAAATTTCTTTTTAACTTTATTCAAATAATATCTCTCGTATATTTGTAATATCTTGTAATATCCGCAAATCACTCTTCAAATAATATCTCTCCTATACTTGTAATACTCAAAAATCACTACATTTTTTGGGTTGTATGTGGACGTTTTCTGGGTTGTACGTTGCGGCACTTGTGTATATAGAAGTTACTGCTACCTGGAGCTAATTTTTTTGGTTATGCAAATGCGATAAGCGACCTTTGCAACCCGGCGGTTTTGAGATCTCTGAATGTGTTTTTCTTGGCAGTGTGCGCCTTGCTGTTCCGAGAAATTGCCCTTTTGCTTGATCCTGACAGGAATGGGCTTCGAGCTTCCTCGAAGGCGTTGGTTCTTTCTCTGTATCCTCTCCACTGGTTTTACACTCTCTTGTACTACACGGAGTTGGGATCGGCAACGGCTGTGATGGCCATGTACCTGAGCAGTCTAAAGCGTGCTTACTGGAGCAGTGCGTTTTTTGGCGCGCTGGCTTCTTGTTCCGGCAGACAAATGCAGTGTGGATACTCTTCGTTCTCTGCGTGGGGGTTTTAGACTTTCTCGGAAATGTAAATGGTAATTCAGATCCCAGACTAAAGAGAGACGATTCATCCGCAGGCTCAGCCGGAGTCTACGAAAATGAGGAATTATTAGTCAAAAGTGAAAATGCAAGAAAAGAGGGATTGAGGCAACGATCACATAGTAATTCAGGGAGCTCAGGGTCTGGCTCTGGTCATGGGGCAGCTAAAACTAGTGATAGAGCTGTAAACCCTAAACCCTGCGACGATATCATTCAGGACGTATGTAGTCTTCTTAAAAGAGCTTGGGTTCGGAAACGTGAAGTACTTTGGAACTTCACTCCATTTCTACTAGTGATTCTTGCCTTCGTATGCTTTGTTGTGAAGAATGGCAGCATCGTGGTAGGGGATAAGAATGCACATAAATTGTCGCCTCATTTTGCTCAGATTCTCTACTGTGGCATAGTTTGTGCTGCACTCCAAGCTTCTATCCATTTCAATCCTCGAAGGATAGCTTACCTACTGAGCGTTTTAAAGCGGGAATCTGGTGGGAAGCCAGGAATCTTAGTCCTTCTCGCTGCAGCACTTTCTCTGCTTGCAGTCCACTACGGTGTCCCTCACCCATACCTGCTTGCAGACAATCGCCACTACAGCTTCTATCTTTGGAAGGATGTGATACAAAGGCATTGGACCGTGAAGTATCTGGCTGTTCCATTTTACGTTTACTCATGGTCATCCATCCTTTCATTGCTAGCTGAGAAACAGAAACGGTTGTGGATAGTAGCATTCTTCCTAGCAGCTTTAGGCGTGCTTGTTCCATCTCCTCTACTCGAGTTTCGTTATTACAATATCCCATTCTACTTCATCTTCCTTCACAGCTCTACGTCGGCATCCGGGAACTCCAAGAACTCCGGTGCTCCTTACTTTTTCACTCCAGTTCAGTTCCTCTTCGTGAACTTCGTGACGGTGTTAATCTTCCTCACCTGGCCGTTTGAGTGGTCCTCTCAACCAGGAGTGCTTCAGAGATTCATGTGGTGATTTTTCTTGATCAATCCCGTTGATAGGTATTGATTCAGCGTAGTAGTTAGTCAAGGACCTGCAGCGTTATCGCATATGAGAGAGAGTGAGTTTAGGCACTAGTGTCTCCAGTATTAGCATGGCAGCTTCTTGACTGAACGTATGTATCACATCTAGCTAGCTACAGTATCATGTCTATATATTGTATCTGGACTCATTAGATATCTGTGTTCATCCAGTTAGGAACAATGATACTTGGTCACATCTGCCTGGCAAGCTAAATGTTCCGAGTTTATCTACTAGAAGTTAAGAAGCTGCCGTAGGATCTATTGGAGAAATGAATTCTGTAGATGTGTAGGCGAGGATACAATTTTATGTAATCGCAGGTTCTTGGCTACCGGTATAATACAACCAGCTGGTGAGTTTTTAGTGATGCATCAGCATTTTGACCTGTGGATACTCTCAAAGCGGTCACACGAAAGTAACAACTAAAAATGTGCTGAGGAGTTCCTTGCTTTTGTGACGATTTGATCGAGTTAAATGACACCAACTTTTGGAAAGAACTCAGTCCAGACGAGGGATTTAACCTCCTGTGTGGATTCCAATTTACTGCGCTCCAACATCTTGGCACTTCTTGCTGAGAAGTAGATATTTGCAGTGTTGGTCATCATCATACTTATCAAAAGTATGCAAATGTGCTTAACTTTTGCCATCAAGTAAAACCCATGGGTCGATAAACCGCAATCAAGCTCCATTCTCTCGAATTTTATATCATTTAGTAACTAACTCGGGGGCTAAGCTCTCTTGCATACTTCTATGACTCCTCTGATCTGCATAATGAATATCCAGATCATCCTGTCCAACTGTGTCAGCTACTGTCATATGTGTTATTCTCTCTTCGATCTTCCAGTGCGAATGTTGAAGCGCTCAAATGGTTTTCAGTTGAGAGCCTGAGATGCCCGACATGTGAAGTGCTTACACTCTTTGATGGGTGCAAAAGCACATGTTTTATTTGAGCTATCATGTCCCTTGCCTTCTCGGTGTTGGCATTTTTCCACAGAGCAGGTGTTATCAACAGGAAAAGGGGAAAAAATCGCAAATTTTAATCATGATGGACAACTGGAATTGATCGAAGGACCATGATCATCAAACGCTGATGGTAATTTCGACTATCAACAGGGAACAGCAGGTGGTGAAGATCTGGTCTGTTATTCTGCATAGAACTTTTAGTGACGAGAACCAACAATAGATGCTTGGGCACGAGCAGTTCCTTGAGGATATGTCCCAGGGAATCTTCCGTTTCAGGCCAATGTTGACATGTTCTATATACAAACAATTACATTGCAAACATCCTTGTGATCCACGGAATATAAACACGATAATCACCAGATCTCATAAGAGCCTGAAGCTCTGTAAGGCTTCAGAGTGTAGTTCGGTGATTCATACCACTGGAATGAGGATGGACAATAAGTATTATCAACTTCGTCGACATCAAGTGATTATTTGAGTATAAAAACTGTGCACTGCAATACATGACCTATCGTTTGGTTGTGAAGGCGAAGCTACCTTCTTGGCAGCTGTTTCTGTGAATTTACAGGCGCCTGATTTATGCAAAGTCTAAATACACAATGGAGGGTGCAATTCCAGCTTGAAATAAACCTCCAGCATAGTTCTAAATTCGGGCACCTGAATACTTGAACATAGGCAGGAAGTAGACTCCCTCTGAAGAAACCATCCTAGAAACGGGCTGTGGTGAGTACAACGTATTAGCAAATGTTTTTTACATCAAGTATAAAATTTTGAAAGCCTCGCAAGCACCGGGTCCCATAGTCTAGTGGTTACGACATTGGACTTTGAATCCAAGAGCCCGAGTTCGAATCTCGGTGGGACCTGTCTGTCGAGACGATTGTGATCGGCTCTCCTCGGTGTATTTAGAATTCCATCTTTTGTGCAACACCAGTAGTGTCTAGGCTAGTGCTTTGGAGCATAGTATGTTGCTGCAGGTGGCACAAATATGGATTATCATCGTTCCTCCGCTAAGTTCCTTACCTGGAGTCTTTTGAAATCCATTAGTGCTTTGGAGCATAGTATGTTGCTGCAGGTGGCACAAATATGGATCATCATCGTGCCTCCGCTAAGTTCCTTACCTGGAGTCTTTTGAGATCCATTGTTGCTACCACATTCAGAATTGGATGAATGTGCCACTAATTTGAGTATCAATTGTGGCCTATCTTTCAAGTGTTATACTAATCCATATTCTAACTTTTATGTATTATTTCTACTTTGTAATACATTTTATGTACCTCATATATTCTCAATAGCCAAAAGACTTCAGAAAAGTTCTTACAAAGTTGATGGAATCAATTCTCATATTAATCCTTTTATCATGTTTAGGTTATAAGGTATACTTTGTTTTTATGCTAAAGTTACTTGCATAACCTCTATACACCTTTGCTAAATTGATTTTAAATTTCAATAAATTATTCAAATTGATTGAAATACTATATTAAAACTATCGAAAAAAGGGCGACCAAATAGAAAACACGAAGGATGGGAAGATCCCATCAAGCCTTTTTTGTCTCTCCGTATAAAGGAGAGACAAAAAAAGGTAAAATGGGCTAAGCCCCAATAGAGTCAATATGAGAAATCTGCCCTATTGGACCTAAGATATCTGAGCTATGCAAGTCGTACCGTCTACAAACAATTGGAGCATCCAAAGAAGCATCACCTAGTGTGATTGCTCTCCTATGGATTGCACCCGCCATTGTCCTCTGTAGAGCAATGGACACATGTTGTCTAAAATATGCTACAAAGTACAAGTGAGAGTGGTACCCTGGCGCCTAACATGATAAGCTCTCATGCACTCCTTGAGAAATGTGTCAAATGCCATGTCCATCGCTCCATATAACTCCAAGGCTAGAGGAACAAAGAGGTGACCTCGCTGCATCCATATACTTGGAGATCTTGCGACCTCTTGTTGCACTTGCCACCCATCCAGGGAGATGAGTAATCACTTCCTCTGAAACTGTATCTCGTGTAGGGTCCATAATCACAACATCCGCTACTGATCATTTCAGACCACGTACAAGTATGCCTTGACACGTGTTGTCTGCAAAGCATACAAACACTCCCTCCAAGCCAAGTATCCACTCTCTCGTGCCATAGCAAACACTATGTCCCTAATAGCATCATGGGTAGCTATCTTCTGTCCTCCAAAAGAACATTGTGTCATATGGACCATTGCTGTATCTAGTGTAAAGCCACACTCACAAGCGAGTAATGAAGATGTAGATGGGTGGATCAAAACTAAGCAAAACCTCATCATTGTAAAGAACGTAGTTGGTGCGAGTCGAAATGCCCTAATGTACAATTGAGCTAGGATCCAAGAGCATGCATCCTTGCCGGAGCATGAGCAAAGATGTGTTGTAGTAGCTTGAGGAATGGACAAGTCAACTAAGAGAGAATGTAACATATGCTCATATTGTCGCTCCATCAAGGAAGATTGTAAAACTCTAGTCCAATTTGACGATAATGAAGCAAAAGATGGAAAGTCCTCTTGTGCCCGTGGGGAGAGACTATCTCTCTTTCCACAATAACATATGGAGAGAAAATGATCTCTCCTCCACCTCAATCACATAAGTCTCTAAAACCGGCCTATCAACAACCACAAAATGAGAAGAAAGTAAGGGTGTTGAGAGAGCACAACTACCCAAAAATGATATAGGTGTCATCACCTCCATAGATAGCAAGCCAACTCCTCCACATGAGGTTGGAAGAGCTGTTTGTCTATGTGTCAAATCCCCTATCACACACTCAAATGTCCCTAGTCCAATAATATCACCAAAGACTCTCATAATCCTCCTATCAAAGGCTCTCAAACATGATAGGAAGGACGAGGAGGGAGGAATTGTACAAATGAGGTATGTCGTTGATGAGCAATACTAGAGTAGAGTATACCAAATGCCACCTACGGATCTCCTAGTAATGGAAGGTCATCTACATGGAGAACATTCTCTACAAGGGCAATGTCTAAGAAGCGTGTGATGAAATCCTCAGATCCCACTAGCACTCCAAGAACATGTAGTCCATCTATAGATATGATACACCCCTCTAGAAGCTCAAGGTGGGGAGGGACACCAAAAGGAGACCATGTCCTACACTTTGACACCTTGACTCTCAGGCCTACTAGATGTAGGCCTGCCTAATCTGATCTATAGGGTCCACTATATGTATAGCATCTACCAAGGAGGGAAATACACAACTTAGCATGGCCAAAGTAGTAGATAGGAGAGCTCTAAAGTAAGCCATGGAAAATAAGGGTCCCCTTAAAGAATCTTCTTGACGTGTACCAATAGTTGATTCCAAGATGGTGACTCCTTCACATGAACAACCATCTAACCCCTAGGAAAGGGAAGCAAGAGAGCCATAAGAGGACTGCTCAAAAGGAATAAAACTTGCCAAGGATCCAATAGCCTCCCTAAGCTCTCTAAAGATGGATGCCCATGAGACGCTATTAAAAGCATTCTCAACATCCACTTATAGGACAACCCGCTCCGGATGGACATCTAGGAGTGCACTAATGCCTAGAGATATACCCTCATATCCTCCAAATATAGCTACTCCAAATGGATGTGGATTGAAGTGCTATTGAAAGTGAGAATAATGTTGAAGGAAAATGGTAAGATTGACCAAATGCAAAAAGTCTCTCCAATAGCAATAAGTCTGATGCCCGTGATATCCTTCTCCATCATAAGAAGTTGACTAGCACATAACACCCAACTAATAGCAATAGAAATATCACCTCTCGCAACTAATGTAGTTACCTAAAACAACTTGGTAAAACTACTAGAAGGATCATCTGCTTGAAGCAATATCTAAAGTGCTCATAAACCATCCTTCACAAGCCTCTTGAGGAAAGGCAAGGGCAATGCACAATGCTTGTGCAAAAAGCGACCTATCAAGATATAAGGCTGCTTAGTTGATAATCTAAGACCTCTAGTGGTAGTCCCTCTACTGCCATAGGATGTAGTGAGCGTAGGGAAGAGATAGTCTCATCAGTAAGACTAGCCATAGGCAAAGGGTATAGTGCTCGTGTTGCTCTACTAAACTCTCTTGCCTTACCCAATGTCCTACACCATTATAATCAAGTGGACTCTGTGGTATATTGTGGTGAAACCTATCTCTTAAAATGTGTAGCCCTAATAGATTCCTCCTAAAGAGCCGCCCAATCCTGCACTCAGAATTGATGAAATCTAGCAGACATCTCTCTATGCCCCACACATCTCCCTTTGGTATAATGAAGACACCATCAAAGGAATAGGAACCATGCTAACTTGTCCAAGAGATCATGTGCAAAAAAATCAAGTGGTAGACAAAAAGCCTATCTAGCCTCATCATGCAGTGTGAGAGATAGCCTATAGAATAGACATGAACAAGAAAACTAGTCTTAAGTAATCCCAAGATGCAAACCCGCCTGAAAAGCTAACCACTCTCACAACTTGATTGGTATCCCTAGAATGGTCAACAAAGGGATAGAAGAAGCATGCATAATCTTGAGTGTCACAACTATTGATGTGGTCGCTTGGCTCACGTGGGCATCCCAAGTAGTCCAATCATAGTCCTTGTGCATCTTTCCCACATGAGTCTTAACCCCTTGTGAGGTAAAGTGTCCATGACACCTAGGGCATGGTGTATCCTCAGCCGCTTTGGCCCCACATGGGGAGGTGTAGCCATGGCTAGCAGAAGAATAAAGATAGTAACACATGATGCTCCTCTCCACATCTCCCCATACATGCAAAACCACAACCCCTCACATCCCAACTCACATAAGAAAATACAATCTCTCCAAACCCTAACAACTGTAAACTCTCATAACTTTCAATTTCTATCTCCAAAATTCTCAAACTAAATTCCCATGAAATTTAATCATGAAAAACCAAGAGATTAGAAATGAAAAATTTTGACCCATCACTCTCAATTTTAATGATCACTTTAAACCATAGAAAACCTAAAATACCTCATCAATGTGTAATGATCACTTTAAACCCTAAAAAACCTCATAACTTTCTACTCAATTCTCCATATACTTCAACCTAGGTACCAATGGAACCAAAATTGAAAACTGAACAAAATCTACTATTTGCTAGAGAGCACTCGCTAAATATAGATATCTCCTCTCATATCTCTCCCTCTCCTCTCTTTTCTCCAAACTCCTCCAAAATTCCTCACTCCTCCCAAATTCCTCACTCTTCCTCATACCTAAACTATTGAGAATAGGTTCAAGATGTAACATTGGTCACTCATACTCATAGGTCTTACAACATCAACCCAAGCATTATCACCCTTTATATTAGCATCTCTTTTTATTGACACTTTATTTGCATTATCCACAAAGATTCTACCTCAAGGAGGACGCACCACTTCTACCCGCCCCTAGTGCTCGCCCAACCTGGTGCATTGGTCCCTAATTAAAATTCTCTATCACTTGCCACTTATAACTTTTCTTCTTCCTTTGTGACTCACCAAAATCAAGAACTACTTTTTTAGTCTTTCTTTGCTCATGTTTACTCCATTCCACATGTTTCTAGGTAGGTCGATATCAAGATTGGTTTTTGAATATTGATATCATTGTCTTTTTATTAGATATGTAAAATTTGCTTTCTCCACTCTCTTTGTTTTTTTATCAACACATTGATAAAAAATGTGTGTCAAATGCAACCTAGAGTTGCTCATTTTTTTGGTCTTTCCAATCTCCTTTCTCACTCAAAGGAGACATATGGTATTTTATCCATTGCTATCAAGAGTGTTTTTTTCTATGTTTAGTATCCCATATTATTCATTCATAACTTTTACACTCCTCATTCTTCTTGTCTCCATATTAGCGTGGAGGTTACAAGATAGTTATTATTAGCATTCAAACTTCCTTGTAAAAATATCTTGATGGGGTGGTCCCCCTTTTGATATCTCAAATGCCTATAATACCATTTCTTGTTTGGCTTTATTTAGTGCTATTTGCTCCTTGATCTCATCTGTACATACTTTCTATGGAATAAAGACATGTGGTAATAAGATAGCTATACAACTATCATACTACCACAAGGAATGTCACACAGTTGGAATCTACCAAGTTCACATGCAAGCAAGATGATCCACTTGATGGATATCTATTTTTCATAACTCATTTTATAACTTTGAGTGAAATTATAGCCATTTTTCCATTATGTCTACTTCTCTTACTTTCAGATGATACCCATATATTGAGCCTATCTTTTGGAGTCTTGACTAATTTTACACTTTGCTTAGAGAATTTAGGTTTACTAGTCCAAGCTCATAAATGCAAGGGTTGGAGTCCACAAGCAATTCTCACTCTCTTGAACTTCCTACCAAGGTTCAAATTTCCAACATGAGGTTTTAGGGTTTCTAGTCTCCTCTAAGAGAAAATAATTTTTGTAACTCATTCATCTCAAACACTTTGTTTCAAGCACAACCCATACTCATTTATTTTCTTGGTTGGAGAACTCATAAGTAGCATATTTTATTTTGACAATATATTATATCCCTAGAGCCTCCCATCTAGCATGTACTACACATCCATAGATGTACTCTTGCCCCATCTACATATATTTGATAATACAATCTTTTAGACTTTTTGCACTTTTTTAGGACCATATATGCTCCTAATACTATCAAATGAGTAGAGTATCTAATATATAGCTCTTCCTATAGCTATGGGAGGATGTGGTCTTGTATTGCAAGAAATTAATGCACCAATAGCTTTTTTAGAAGCATGTACTCTAATGGTCTCCGTACTAGCATATAAGTTCTTACAGCATAATTACACTTTTCTTTTGGCACTTATTATGGTATTTGACATAGGCAACTACAATTTCCAATCATAAATTTTTTTGGGATGCAACCTATTGCCAAGCCTTGCATGCAAAAAATTCCTTTTTTTTCATTAACTTTGTATTACTTCTCTAGTAAGATTCATGCAAATCTTAGTGAGTATATGCACACACACATTTACAAAGTAAGCATACATACAAGAGTAAAAATAATAATCACTACCCAGGAGAAGGACACTTGGCAAGCAAAAGTAAGTTCTTGTATGTATGCTTACTTGTGCTTGTAAATTTGTGTAAATCCATACTAGTGTAAATGTGCATAAATCCATACAAGTAAGCATACATACAAGAGCAATATATACAAGAGTAACAATAGTAATCACCACCCAAGAGAAGGAGGACCATTATACACCAAAGCTATCCTTTGATACTCTTTTACCCTTGGTTGTAACAATTTTTGGGCATCTTTATCATTAGTTTGATGTTTTCTTTCAAAAAACAACATGAGGTTCCTTGTAGAAGAGAAGAGCTATGGATGTTTATCTAACCATACTCCCCTTGTATATTAGACAAAGACCCTCAATCACTTCATATCTCTCAAGCATTAGGCTTTCATAGATACAATAAGCTTATAGATAAGTCCACATTTTTTTAATGTCCAGATCACAGATAAGTCTACGTTCCTGATTCAAAAAATTAATGGATCAATATGGTAGAGTTATTGATTTGACAAGAATCCAAAGTCATGAGTGGTTAGTTTTTGGCTTTCCATCACTTTTTCTCATGTGATAAGAAAATTTTCTTGTTGTATGATGCTCTTTTTTGTGAAGATTCAATCAAGCAAAGAATTAATTATTTCTGAGGTAAATACCAAGAAGTAAGCAAATTCCAAGTCTTTAAATCCAGATTGACAACATCCAAAAGAATTTCTTTAATAGAAACTCTTGCAGACTCTACATTGGGTTGGTTGGTGCTCTCTAATTTTCATTCATTATCCAACACAACCTCATCTTCAAGCAATCCACTTTTGTCGTCTTGAAGTTATTTGTCAATATCTTCAATTAAGGCTTATTGATATTCATTGTAGTTGCAATTATCAAAGATTAGAAAGCTCATACCTCATCTATCATTGATGTAGTGGAATCTGCCAAGAGATCAAAAAGCAAGCAGTACTGCATGAAAGAAATCAAATTTTTGACAATTCCATCATTAGAATCATCAACATAAAATTCAGGTTCTTGAGAGCAGAGGTTGGGAATAATTTTTTCTTTCTTGAAGGATGGCGACGTCAGAGGATGGTCCTAACTCATTGCCAAGTAGACCTGGTGGGTGATTGTCCCAATTGCACGGGTTACGGAGCTAACCCGGAGGGCGCCAATTAGGGAGTGGAGCTCGACCATGTCTAGCCGGCATGTCGGATTTGAGTGACACGGGGTTCATCCCATGGATCAATTTGAAGAGCTCGATTCACTCCTTGATATGACATCCGCAGGGGGCACTTTGTAGCCAGACATTGGTTCTCAACGGGAGTTGGCGCTGCGGTTCTTTGTGGCGCTGCGGTTCTTTGTGGCGCTACTTCTTGCGGGGCTTGTGTCCATACACGAAGGTTGCAAAGGCTCAGGCGCATGCGGTGTGTGTTGGAACGCTAGCTTTAGCCGGGGTCGAGAGTTTCCCATCTGATGGGAGGCTCTCGTGTATCGGCCAAAGTCTGGCGCTCCACCATCGTCCGTCGCGATGACGCGCTCACAGAACACTGGATCGCTAAGTAGGTAGGGCGTATCGAGCCCAAACTCGATTCAAGCATGGCCGAGGGTATGTCGTGACCGGCGGATGCAATGTTACACTGGATCGGAAGACATGAAGGAATCCCGACGGCGAACGGTCGAAGTCGGGTCTCGTAGGAGTGACGACGATATCCGCGCTCGCGTGTGGGTCGGCGAGGGAACAAGATGCCACTAGCAGCGCTCCTCCCTTGGCGCTCCATCTTGGAATCCTCCGTCTGTGTCCACGGGCGGCGCTTTCCACGGGAAAGGTGCATCTCAGAATGTGGGCGTCCCGAAAGCTTTGGAAATCTTCTCAAAAAAGGACGAGACGGGGAGGGAGGCTCAAAGCCCTCTCTCTCTCTCGCCCGCGGCTGTCGTGCGGGTGCAAGCCCAGAAGATTTCCATGGCGGAAGGGCGCATTTCATGTCCGGGGCTCACGTTCCCCATGCGAGTGATGATAGATGACATCCGACTCCTTGACCCGGCCGAGTGGCCAAGTACACCAAGCGGATTCCTCCCGCGATGGGCTGTGAACTCGGGTCGGCCTTTGGGCCGCTCCTGGGCAGCCCCGCGGGGCTCAAGACTAAGATCTTGACGCGCCATGGGTGTAAGCAAAGTGCGTCGTAAGTAGCATTGCCGCCGGTGACCGCGCCTCCGGACGCGGTTCCTCAAATTGTACAATGTTTGGTATGTTCGCGTTGGATGTTTGCTTGTGTGTTCAATGATCCTTCCGCAGGTTCAGCTACAGAAACCTTGTTATGACTTCTCCTTCCTCTAAATGATAAGGTTTAAAGAACTTCTCACAATGTCACCGGCGGCAAACCGCCGGCATCGCCGCAATCCAAACTCTTCACCGGACCATTCAATCGGTAGGAGCGACGGGCGGTGTGTACAAAGGGCAGGGACGTAGTCAATGCAAGCTGATGACTCGTGCTTACTAGGAATTCCTCGTTGAAGATCAATAATTGCAATGATCTATCCCCATCACGATGAAGTTTGAAAAGATTACCCAGACCTTTCGGCCCAGGTTATAAACTCATTGAGTCCATCAGTGTAGCGCATGTGCGGCCCAGAACATCTAAGGGCATCACAGACCTGTTATTGCCTCAAACTTCCATCGGCTAGATGCCGATAGTCCCTCTAAGAAGCTGGCCACAAGGACAAGTCCTCGCGTAGCTAGTTAGCAGGCTGAGGTCTTGTTTGTTAACAGAATTAACCAGACAAATCACTCCACCAACTAAGAACGGCCATGCACCACCACCCATAGAATCAAGAAAGAGCTCTCAATCTGTCAATCCTTACTATGTTTGGACCTGGTAAGTTTCCCCGTGTTGAGTCAAATTAAGCCGCAGGCTCCACTCCTAGTGGTGCACTTCCGTCAATTCCTTTAAGTTTCAGCCTTGCGACCATACTCCCCCCGGAACCCAAAAACTTTGATTTCTCATGAGGTGCCGGCGGAGTCATCAAATCAACATCCGCCAATCCCTAGTTGGCATTGTTTATGGTTGAGACTAGGACGGTATCTGATCATCTTCGAGCCCCCAACTTTCATTCTTGATTAATGAAAACATCCTTGGCAAATGCTTTTGCAGAAGTTCGTCTTTCATGAATCCAAGAATTTCACCTCTGACCATGAAATACGAACGCCCCCAACTGTCCCTATTAATCATTACTCCGGTCCCGAAGACCAACGCAATAAGACCAGAGTCCTGTCGTGTTATTCCATGCTAATGTATTCAGACCATAGGCTTGCTTTGAGCACTCTAATTTTTTCAAAGTAACATTGCCGACTCCGTGTCCCGACCAGTTAAGGCCAAAAGCGCGTCCCCGGCCAAAAGAGAGAGGCGACCAGTGCACACCAAAAGAGGCGGACCGCTCACCCCTCCCCAAGATCCAACTATGAGCTTTTTAATTGCAACAACTTAAATATACGCTATTGGAGCTGGAATTACCGCGGCTGCTGGCACCAGACTTGCCCTCCAATGGATCCCCGTTAAGGGATTTAGATTGTACTCATTCCAATTACCAGACTTGTAAAAGCCCAGTATTGTTATTTATTGTCACTACCTCCCCGTGTCGGGATTGGGTAATTTGCGCGCCTGCTGCCTTCCTTGGATGTGGTAGCCGTTTCTCAGGGTCCCTCTCCGGAATCAAACCCTAATTCTCCGTCACCCGTTACCACCACGTTAGACCTCTATCCTACCGTCAAAAGTTGATAGGGCAGAAATTTGAATGAAACATTGCCAGCGCTAAGGCCGTGCGATTTGTCGAGTTATCATGAATCACCGAAACACCGGGCAAGCCCGCATCGGTCTTTTATCTAATAAATACATCCCTTCCAAAAGTCGGGAGTTGGTGCACATATTAGCTTTAGAATTACTACGGTTATCCAAGTAGCAAAGTACCATCAAAGAAACTATAACTGATTTAATGAGCCATTTGCAGTTTCACAGTACAAAAGTGTTATACTTACACATGCATGGCTTAATCTTTGAGACAAGCATATGACTACTGGTAGGATCAACCAGGTAACCGACCTTCACGACGCCCCCCATGAGGCCTTATACAAACCCGACTTTGCAGCCGGGCCACCTCCTCGGGAGCGCGTCTCATCGAGTGCCAGAGGGCTTGACGGAATGCCTGAAACTTGAGAGTGTTGTGTTGCTCGAGACGTGCCCTGAGCGCCAAACGAGCTCCGCGGAGGTGACAAACGAGCGCCTGCCCTGGCACCATGCGCCCTTCCTTTGCACCCCCTTTCGATCCTCATGAGACGGAGGGTCCGAAGACCGCACTCACTTTGTCACGATGGTTGAGGGACGAGCACCGCCGCCATGGTGGGCGGAGTCTCGTTCCCCAAAGCCAGCGCTTTCCTCCGGTCGATACCCTTTGGAACGTAGCGCTGCCTCTCATCACAAAAACGTCTCGGTCGAAACCGTCAGGGGAGTGCTCGGTCGGGCCGGGCTCCAAAAAATAGGCCGAGTGTTTTGATAGAAATATCATTTCATGCGGTAACAAAACATATATTGCAGCATCAAGAAGGTGTGCAAGTCTTTTGAACTCAACACCTGTAGTTCCACACGTCATTTTTGAGGCCTTTGCTTCTAATTGGAGTTTAACTTCTTCAATAAGATTGTGATATGAAAGAACATCCTTCATAAGCAAGTATTTGTAACACTTTTTGAGAGAGGAAATACTTCCCATGTCCATTGATTGCTTCCACAAAGTGATAATGGAGGAAAAAAACATTTATGTTGTTGTTTTTGACAGTTGTGAATGTCTTAGAGAAGTATCTAAGATTAACAACCCTTGCAACCAATTATTTTTTGAACAAATTGTATGACAACTTGCTCAAACCATTGCTTAAAGACCTTGATGTCCATCCAAGCTTTGATTTGCTGAAAATATGGAAAGTGCATTGGCAACCAAAAATACATGCAAGTGCTTTAGCTTTGGAGATCATTGCAATAGGAAGACATTTTGTCCTGTTGTGAGGCAACAATCTGAAGAATATACTAATTGAGTACATGTTATAAACACAACTTAATCATACTCTTTGATAATTCATCCAATTCTTGGAATATAGCAACTATTTTAGAGTTGTTTGGTCAAATTTTCCACCTTTACCATGAAGAAAAATTGCCCCTAAGCCACACCTAGTTCTAAAATTTTGATACCATCCCCAGCTAGCTTGGAAGTTGTTGGAAAAATCACCCAATGTTTGAACAATTTGCTTAGCTTTTGTTATAATCAATGTCAATGGGAATCTCAACTAAGAGTATCCGATAACCCTCAATATATTTGGACACTTTCTTCTCTAATTCAAGAAATTATGGCTTCTTGACCTTGACCTTTTTTTTCTCATCAACACTTCGACATGCATTGCTCTAACTTTGATTTTATCTACAATAGCTAAGATGTTTTGAATGGTTTTGTCATTCACTCCGTACTATCTGCCTAAGCTCTACATAGAGGGCTTTTTATTATTAATTTGTTAGAGCTTCTTGAGGATCTCAAGGCATTGTGCATTGTTGAGGCAAGCCTTCTCTTCTCTTGTATTCCTAAGCATTTCCAACCTCTCTACAAATATCAGAAATGAAATGAGAAGATTTGTGTTGAGTCAATAACCTTTGGATAAATCCACATAGAATTGCTCATATCAAATTGAAGACATATCTGCAAGCTTAATGTAGCTAAAGGTAGTAGGATCTGTCATGAAAGCACTACAAAACACATGAAAGCACTACAAAACATACCATAGGATGACCTCTATCACACAATTCAACAATATGTTACTTTTTTTCTTTCCCCTTTGTTTTGCTCTAGGGCTATAGTTTTGCATGGAGTTTTAGCCCTTATTCTTTAGGACTTGTGCTTGTTCTCTATCATGCCATTTGTAGTATTGAACCTAGAATGCTCGGACTCTAGAGTACTAGCATTGGTAATTAGAGGTATTTTGGCAATTACTCATAGACTACTTGTTGATAGTCAGATTTCATGTTTGGATTATTGACTACATGGTGGAGCTCACCATTACTTGCACTATTCACACCGTAGGGTGTGTTGTTAGTAAGGCCATTAGAGTTGGAGACCTAGGTCAAGATCAAGAGGTATACTTTTGAAGTTTAGCTCTAGAGAACTCACTTTTTTGATGTTGAGCCTTTGAGTTCTTGGCCATGGTGGACAAAGGCCGGTGAGTCTGACCTGGAGTCTCTTAGCTAGAATGGGTGTGGCTTGATTTTAATCAATGCCCAATTGTTGGTAGATTTTTGAGTGATAGATAATTGATCTGATTGAGTGCGATTCAAGTTGAGAATAAACTGATTATATCAGAGAAGTGAGCTCTCTAAGGGAAATTGGGTGCAAGAATTGGGGCCTAAACCCTAAACCCTAAACCCTAAACACCCCAAGCTTTGTAATATCTCCAAGCTTTGTTGATCATTGGTAGCTCAATCATGGTTCAGATTTTCCTTGAGAATGATTGTGTGCAAAAGCTCTTTTGAATTGATGCAAATTTGGCAATGAGGTAGACGGTGTGTGGAAGCACTGGCCAAATTTTCTTGAGAATAGAGTCAATTTCAAGCACTAGTATTTGTTTTGAGCTCAAGAGGTGAAAAAAATTTAGTGCAAATTTAGCTCAAAGGGCAAAATTGAAGGTGGATTAAGGAACCCATTCCCATGAATTAGAGATTTGAAGATCCTCATCTTTTCAATTTGGCTCCAGTGGAGATTTAGTAAAGGATTGATTTGGTGGTTAGTCAACTCTAGGGATTTATGTCAGATTTTACATCATATTTATGTCAAATTTTGGTTTGAGTTGGAGAAGTTTGGCCATATTTGGAAAGGGTTTGAAGTGGCAAGAAGAAAGGCCTCATTTGATTGAATTTCAATGTTTAGAGGTATAGGGCTATGAATGCCTAGAAGGGCTAGCAAGCCAACTTCTTGGGGTGAGGCTAGCTAGTTTAGAGTATTTTTTGGTCATTTTTTGGCAAAATCTACCCACCTTGCTAGGTTGTGCACATCAAGGTTTGAACCCTAGAACTTTGGTTCTTAGACTAGTGCATTAACCAACTAATCCACCTTCACTTGTTGTCTTAGTGATTGTTTCACTTATTCTATACATATGTAGCTTTGGCTAAGAGATATAGTTTGATCCCATTCTTGGTGATCCTAGTAGTTTAGGAAGTAGATAACTCATATTATGTCAAATGCCAAATAGTGCCAAAGTCAATCCCGTGTTGATTTATGAGATGGGGAGTTTTTGTTTAGATTTCTTGTCATTGGATCCCCTCCATTCTCTATTTCCTCTTTGTGCACTATGCTTGTGGTGCCCTGACTTTAGAATGTTGGTGCTCTGGTGTGTTCTTGATAGTGAGGTTGGAGTGATGACCAATCAAACTACCTATGTTTCTCTCAAGTGAAGCAAGAAGTGATGACATGCAGATTGTGAGAGTGCAAAATTGGATGGTAGGTTACATGTTGCCCTTTCCCCTAGTGTAGTTGTCATAGTCAAAGCTACATTAGTGGGTGATGTTTGGTCGGTGTTGGCACTTGGTGATGATTCTTGGTGGGGTACTTGTGGTGGTTACGATGGCAGTTTGCAATTTATGATTACTTTGTCACAACGGAGTTCTTTGGGGATTCTAGAGGAGATAGCACTACAATACACAATGGGTTTACTTGAAGTGGTGCTCAATATCAATCTATAGCTTAGGTCTCAATGAGAGAGGAGATTGATTCTGAGTTGGAGTTTGACACAAGAGTTGATTCAATTGAAAGTGCATGTGATGTGTTTGCACCATTATTGTGGGACATGGACAAGATTTATGGGGCCTCCAAAGGCCCTAGACATTACTCTGGTATAGTGGGTACCATTGAGTTGAATGAATTCATCCAAGAGTTTGATAGTTGGTGTGATCTATGGCAAATGCGGAACTTGACTTTTTTCATGGCATGGAAGGAGTTGTTTCAACACATGGAGGGTCCACCAATGGATGAGTATCATGAGTTCAAGAGAGCTCACTTGGAGGAGATTGAGCTATGGAGATAGTATTGGTCTTTGAACTATGTCTCTATCCCTTCATGCTTGGTTTCTAGGGGTAGATTGGTAGTGCCCATGGGTTCTAGCTTTAGTAGCATTGGTGGATCTCTTGGAGATGGTGCACTACAAGTGGAGGTACCACTATAGGAGGTGGTGGATTTCTTCCAATGTTTGAGGTAGAACTATCAAGGAGTGTGGACTGACAAGCTAAGGAGCTTGCAGGAGTTCCAATGGAAGGTTGGAAAGAGCCTACACAAGGCATACACTTGCATGAGACAGCTGATCAATTTTAATCAAGGAATTGCTGCGGCTCAGGCAATCAAAATTTTGGTATGGGATACTTGACATGGAGTTGCAACATAGAGTCCATGATGGTACATTGTTACATCTTACTTTGCCTACTTTGGCAATGGTCTTTGGTTTGGTTGAGCATATTGAGCTCAACATGGTTGTAAAAGACCAAGACCAAGGAGAGAAATAAGAGAATGGAAGCTCACATTGGGATGCTTGAATGAGGGAAAATTCCAAATGCCTAGCATGAGCTTTGGCTTTGGTATTTATAGGTAGCATACAAAGCCCTTGAGAAGCTTCTCAAGAAGCTTCCTTCTAGAAGCTGCCTACTTGGCATGCAAGCTAAGCTAGTTAGAAGCTTCTAGAAGCTTCTTTCTAGAAGCTACTTGTTTAGGGCGCAAGTTAACTAGTTGGGAAGCTTCCCAAGAAGCTTCCTAGATGCTTCTAAGAATGTTCTAGGCTAATTTGGCTTATTCTCTACTTTGTTAGCCTTACTAACTATGTCGCTAAACTCCATATTGTTACATATTCTCCCACCACTAGTTGGTGATGTTCTCATCGCCATTGAAGCTTCAAACTCCTAGATGGCCGTTTGTGCATTCTCGAGGTGAGAAAGAGGTTCCCATGTGGCATCATGAAGGGGATACTCTTTCCAAAGGACCTTGTACTCCAAATGTTGTCAATGTCTGCATTGGATGTGGCAATGCACAAGGATACAATCAACTTTGTGCTCCTCATGATCATTGATAGGAAAAAAAAGAGGGGTTAGGAACAAAAGGTTTCAACTTGGAAACATGAAAGACAAGTTGGATGCGCATATGATAAGGCAAGGCAAGTTGGTAAGGAACAAGAGAGACAATTTGGATGGCATGAAAAGATCCTATTCAATTAGGGGCAAGTTTATGAACTTGGGTATCAAGTGAGAGGGGTAGATTACTAGAGGATAGCATAACTTTATCACCAACTTTAAAGGTGAGATCATGATGATGGTGGTCTGCATATTGTTTTTGATGATTTCAAGCAACAAGGAGGTGAGATTTGGCTTGTTGGAGAGATTTGGATACAATGGTCAAGAAGGTTGAAGTATGAGGGACCTAAGACGGAGGAGGAGCAAGAAGAGAATCTGGGACAAGCGGATCTTGGCCAAAATTGAGAAAGAAAGGAGAGAATCCGGTGCTTGCTTGTTTAGAATTGTTGTATGCAAACTCCACAACTGCAAGACATTCATCCCAATTGGTATGAAGAATGTTGACGAAGGCTCAAAGCATGTCTTCCAAGGTATGATTGAAACATTCAATTTGTCCATCAATTTGAGGATGATATGCTATGGACAAAGCAAGTTTGGTGCCAAGTATTTGAATGAAGGCTTGCCAAAACTTTTTGGTGAAGCAAGGATCACGGTTGGAGATGAGTACATGTGGCATCCCATGATGTTTGAATACATTATCAAAGTAGAGTTGCGCCAAGGTTGGAGCATCCACAGTATCAACCGTTGGTGCCAAATGGATTTTCTTACTAAGCTTATCCACAAACACCACAATTGTTGTGTGACCTTGTTGTGTCTTGGGCAAGGAGGTGATGAGATCTAAGCTCACATGTTCCCAACGAGTAGTTGGAATGGGAAGTGGCTGAAGGAGCCCACTCGGCTTCTGGTTACTGGCCTTGTTGCATTGACAACTCTCACACAATCAAACAAACTCTTGAACATCTTGTGTCATGTTAGGCCACCACCATTGGCATTGGAGGGTACCCAAGGTCTTCTCAACCCCCATGTGACCAACTATTGGTAGATCATGGGCTTCTTGAAGGTGCACAAGTCGGAGATCATCTTTGGCTGGAATATAGATCTGGTCCGCATGGAATAGAAGGCCTTCCTTGAAGGAGAAGGTGTTGTACTTCTTATCGCTTGCTGTCAAACAGCCATGTACCATTTGGAAGAAGGGATCTTGTTGTAGAGCTGACCAAAACTTGTTATGGACCTTAAGGTCAAGTGACACCGTTGTAATTGCCATTATGATGAGAGGAAGAGATTTCAAATCAGGTTTTTGTGATAGAGCATCAAGGATGACATGGAACCAACCTGGTTTGGACTCAAGTTTGATGTCAAACAATTGGAATTGCTCTTCCCATTGATGATGTCAACTCTTCATGTGTTCCAAGTGTAAGGTCTGCAACAATGGCTTATGATCAGTTTGCATGATCACTTGTTTCCCCAAGAGATAATGCCTCCATACCTTGGTGGCATATACCCTTGCAAGTTGTTCCCGATCTCAAGCAAAGTAATTTCTTTCAGTTGTATTTTGTCAATGAGACACAAAGGCAATGGGATGTATTCCATCTAGGAATTCTTGTTGCAATATAGCTCCAATTGCAAAGTTAGAAGCATCAAAATCAACCACACAAGGTAGTTGAGGATCATATGGTTGAAGAATGGGTCTTGAAGACACCATATGCTTTAACTTCTGGAATGCTTCTTCATGCTTGGTGATCCACTGGAAACTCTGGTTCTTTCCCAAGAGGTCAGTCAATGGTGCAGCCATATGAGCATAATAGTGGATGAACCGTTGGTAAAAAGTGGCCAATCCATCAAACACCCATACTTCTGTAGCATCCTTTGAGGTAGGCCAATCAGTAATGGCCTTGATTCTCTCTTCTTCCATCTTGATCCCCTCTGATGAGATCTGATGACCCAAGAAGGTAACCTCCTTCTGCTAAAAGGCACACTTTGATTTCTTGGAGTAAAATTTCCATTGTCATAGTCGTCTTAGGACTTTTTGCACATGATTCATGTATTCAACCTCTATCCTACTATAGATTAAGATATCATCCAAGAACACCACCATGGACCAATCCAATAGTCCATCCAACACTCGATGCATCTGATCCATGAAGACCACTAGAGCATTAGTGAGTCCAAAAGGTACAACTCTCCACTTGAAATGTCCATACCTTGTGCAAAAGGTAGTCTTTTGCACATCTTCTCTATCAATAAGAATTTGCCAATAGCCGCTACAAAGATCTAACTTGGAAAAGTAACGTGCTCTACTTGGTTGATCAAGCAAGTCATCAATCCGAAGCAAGGGATATACATTCTTCACGGTTTGCTTATTGAGCCCACGGTAATCAATACAAAAACAAAGTCCTCCATCCTTCTTTGGAACAAATAGTACCAGTGCTCTGCAAGGAGATGTACTATGTTGTATGAAGTCCTCATCCAACAACTCTATAAGTGTTGTTTGCAACTCCTCTAACTCCTTTGGTGAGAGCCAATAGATCGGTCTACTCACTGGAGTACTCCCTAGCAATAACTCAATCTTGAAGGGCATACCTTGATCGGAGTGTAATCCCTTTGGTAGATCATCCGGAAACATGTCCGCAAACTCTTGAACTATCTGATCATCCATTGCTTGATGAGGCTCTTGGCCCTCCTTAGATTGTTCTTGTGCAATCGGCTTGATCCACACCGCAAATACAAACTTATCTTCCTCCAAAGCTTGCTCTATGGCTGCTTTACTAACCAACTTCCCTTCCAAGGACTCATCTCTCCTCCAAGCTTGCTCCATGGTTGCCTTCCTGGCAAACTTCCCACCCTTGGACGCATCTCTCTTCAAGGTTCACTCTATGGCTACCTTCTCGATAAACTTCTTGTCTTGGGATTGACTATTCTTAGGTGTCTTACTCAGAGGTGCCAGACAACCTAGTCGGAAATTCCTACCTTGGTGTTGTACTTGAATTTTTTGTTGGGTCCAATCAAATTGAACCTTATGATATTCAAGCCAAGATAGACCCAGAATGATATCATAGTGTAGAGGTGCCACAACAAACCTCATACATGCCAAATACTCCTTCCCAATCTTGAAGGTAACAGGATGTGAGGTACAAAATGCAGAACCCTGTCTACCATCCACCATCATCAATCTACTTCCAATCACTGGCTTGATATGAATACCCAATTCCTTTACTACTTGCATAGACATGCAATTCTCCGAACTTCCAAAATCAACCAAAATCCTACAACCCCAATTAGATATCGTACCTTGCAAGTGAAGCAAACTTGCATAGGTCAAGCCTTCAATCCCATTAGAACTAATCAAGCTCCCAATAGGTGGCTCAAAATCTCCTATTGGTATTCTTTGTTTCCTTGATCATTTTGTTCCACAAACTCCATTTGGGCAACTTGTCAAGGTTGCTCCCTCCTAAGTGGACATTCAACAATGCAATGTCCAACTTGGTGACAATAAAAGTAACCTCTATTTTGTTGCAATCTTTCTCTATCCGCAATACCAAGTGGTCTCTATTGGATAGCATCAATCTCCATTGGTGTTGGTTCTTCCACTCGTGCGTAGTGTACTGGTAGGCTTTGTGTAGGTTGAGGTCAAGACCAAGTTGTTGCAACCAAGGAATCAAAATGCTCAGCCAATTGCATGGCTTCTTCTATGTTTTGTGGCTCCCGCATGGTCACCTCCAATTTGGTTTGTGACTTCAATCCTTGTACAAATCGATCCAGAACTTCACCTTCTTGAATATCTAGAATTTGCATGATGATGTTTTGAAATTGTGTGATGTAGCTCCTTATTGAGCCAATTTACTTCAACTCCACCAATTTATCTCTTGCGGCTTGGGTGGCATTTATAGTTTGAAATTGACCAAGTGTTGCATCCTTGAATTCTGCCCATGTCAAAATCGGTGCAACAATCTGTCGTTCAGCTCGCTCCACTTGGAATTACCACCAAAGTTTTGCTACACTATCCAATTGGCTAAAAGCTAAGAGAATTTTTTTCCGCTTGTCTTGAAGATTTGTGGCTTCAAAGTAATGTTTGCAATCAAACACAAAATTCTCCACCGTGCCCAAAAGATTCTTGCCTTCAAACACCTTGGGTTTTGGAAATCAAATGCAACCTTCTCCATCTTGAACTAGCGTTCTCTCTATATGTTCTTGTCGTTGCTGGTCTTTTTCATCCAACAATTGAGTAAGATGCTCAATTTGTTGTTGCATTGCATGGATACGGTCAGGAATTACCGCCATAGCTACTACTCTATTCCACTACTCTCAATTTATCTAATTGATTAACACATACTTATAGCACATCCACTATTCTTCATAAGTAACAACCAAAAGTATCAAGGGTTCCTCAAACATGGTGATCATATGCAAAAAATCTTGCCCAAAGCACGAGGTGATGAATTGTGTGAAATGATACTTGGGTAATATCTAGACATGAAAATCCCAATGGTTTGGTGGGAGTGGATTTGGTGGTCCATAAATTTTATCTATCCCATTCTTGCTCTTATACCAATGTAAAAGACCAAGACCGAGGAGAGAAATAGGAGAATGGAACCTCACATTGGGACACTTGAATGAGGGAAAACTTCAAATGCCTAGCATGAGCTTTGGCTTTGGTATTTCTAAGTAGCATACAAAGCCCTTGAGAAGCTTCATCGAGCTGCTTTCTTAGAGTGCAAGCCAAGTTAATTAGGAAGTTTCTCAAGAAGCTTCCTTCTAGAAGCCGCCTACATGGCGTGCAAGCTAAGCTAGTTAGAAGCTTCTTTCTAGAAGCTACCTACTTGGGGTGCAAGTTAACTAATTAGGAAGCTTCCCAAGAAGCTTTCTAAATGTTTCTAGAATATTCTAGGCTAATTTGGCTTATTCTCTACTTCATTAGCCTTACTAACTACGTCGCTAAACTCCATATTGTTACAATGGTGGAGGAGAGAGTGGTGCATTTGGATTTGGTAGGGAGATCTCATCCATAACTATTATTTCTTCTAGAGTCTAGCAAAGTGCACCATGCCATGTTAATTTTTGAGGATAGGATGGACAACCTACATCTTGTAGAGTGAGTGGAGGGCATAGTGTAGCTAGACCCTTACTTTCATTTTTTGGTCAACAACAACCAATGAATGGTGGTGTTGCTTGTTGGAATTTTAGTGGACCTCACCACAGGAGAGAATGCACTCAGAGCAATGGATTTGATACCTCTAGTGCATCTCAGCTGGCATAAAGACAATGTGACCATTACCGCAAATTTGGTCACACTAGTGATCAATGCTTTGACCTACACTCGGAGTTACAGAGTGGAAGGGCTGCTATGGCAAGTGGTAGAGGAGCTTGAGGTCA
This sequence comes from Lunularia cruciata, assembly GCA_948567375.1. Classification (NCBI taxonomy): domain Eukaryota; kingdom Viridiplantae; phylum Streptophyta; class Marchantiopsida; order Lunulariales; family Lunulariaceae; genus Lunularia; species Lunularia cruciata. Next base: position 50,588,596 of record OX419759.1, read on the forward strand.
TGGAGGACAAGGTGGTAGAGGATTCACACTTAGTAGGGGTGCAATACATGCACTTACTTCTGATATAGCCATGGCTACTTGGATTGAGCAGTTGGAGTAGAGATTGGCTAACATGGCCATAGCTCAAAGGAGATCAAATTTGGTGTTGAGGCTTCCACCTCATATGTTGGTGATAGAGATGTCTTGGACTTCATTTGTGGAGCAACATAGGTGGATGCATCTACCATAGTGAATAAAAGTGGACTTCATGCTCTAGAGCTTAATGGAGCATCAATGGAGTTGGATCCACAAAGAGGAGAGGTTGGTAGACAAGACATACTTCCCTCGTCTTTTACACTCTTTGAGGCACTACAGATGACATCCATGGCTCCTAGATGTCCAAGTGCATGTGTGGTAGGTGGTGATGAGATGCATGGTAGACTACCTACTAGTCAACCATCTACTACTACATCAATTGAGTCTAGCTCAATGTTAAGAGTGGCTTAGTTGATTATGTGCTTCCTTTTATTCTCAGCCGGTAACATGTTTATATTGGAAGTTGATCCAATCCTAGTGTTTTGGTTGGCTTCCACCCTTTGTGATAGTAGGGATGATGCGGTTCTTGCTTCTAGAGCAGAAGTGGTTGATAGTGGAACTAACTTGGTTGAAGAGAATAGGACCCGCTTAACAACTAGTGGTTTATGGCAAGCAATAACAGCTAGATTGGAGGAGTTACCAACTAGACCGGCCTTTGAGCAAGTGTGGGTTACAATTGAAGTTGTCTTATTGGATAACTAGAGGAGGATTTTATGTTTTGTGGAACCTTTAAGGAAGGTCTATACACCATAAAGGGTCTTACATAGACTCTGGTGCACAACCCCTTATGTTGGAGAAAGTTGCAATTGTCGTTCTAGAGTATGGAAGATAGATATGGAGAGTATCCACTTTAGATCCAAACATCTCTAGGAGGTGGTTTTACATAGTGCATCACATGTGGAGAGCTCACTATCTAGATTCAGCCTAGTCATTTGATTGATCTAGATCCAGCCTAGTCATTTGATTTGAGCTCTATGGTGAGAGCTTAGGCCATTGTGACAATAGTTGAGTCATATGATGCGTTAGTTTGGAGAGTAGTGTTATACCCTATGGGTTTTAATATTGACTATTGGGAGGAGATAGCCTCCTATAGACCAGGTTGGAAGTCATATGAGGAATGGATATGTTGCCTACCAGTATGCTTAGTAGTGGTAGTCTTGGCTCACTACAATTTGGGACCATAACGACATCAATTTCAACTTTCAATGGTTCTATTACTTGGCATGGTGACTTATAAGGAGAGGAAAGCCCATGTTTACAATACTCTAGTACTAGAGGATATCACTCAAATTTGGAGTCCAAGTGGATCATTCCATCCACCTTGGATGTTCCATTGTGGAGTTTAGGGGAGGCATTACAACAACATGTGGATCAACTAGTGCAATAGGCTTGGAATGAAGCCTTTGTAACACCAAGAAACCAATGTGAGAATGAGCCTTAAGATTCAATTACCTTGATCTCTTTGGACACTACACTCATTGCTTGGCAGTATCCAATAGAGGGAGTATACCTATTAGAGTTGTTTGGTGGGATTAGCACTAGACTAGCTAAGGTACTATAGGCGGGTATATAAGTACAAAGGTACTTGTATGTGGAGAGAGATGAGACTACTAGGCTAGTCTCTCTACATCATGTGGCACACTTTGGTCTACTTTGGTGTGTTTTAGGAGATGTTATGTATAATACAACATCTCTAGCTTCATCAGTCCATTCTGTAGCTTAGATTTTGGAGAACATCCCTTTGATGGGTGATTCTTGCACCCAAGTGGTAACGACACATCAGGTCCAATTGTGGATAGGACTTTCCATGTTGTTGGATGCATCTAGAGTGGGATCATGAGCTCTTTGTCTTCATTTTTGGTGGATGAACCTATTACCCAAAGAGGTTCTACAGTGTGCTTATGATAAGCATCATGTTGGCTGAGCATTGCTCCAAGCTCTAACATACTCTAGTCAGTGTGAAACTGAAATGGTTGTCCTCTAATCAAGCTCCAACATACTCTAGTCAATATGAACCTGAAATGGTTGTCCTCTAATCAAGCTCCAACATACTCCAGTCAATGTGAACTTGAAATGGTTGTCCTCTAATCAAGCTCCAACATACTCCAGTCAATATGAACCTGAAACGGTTGTCCTCTAATCGGTCTCCTCAAAATAGAGGTAAATGTCAACCTCTCCTTGAGCTCTGCAAAAGCTCTCTCTTGCTCATCTCCCCAACACCACTCATGTGTAAGCTTGGTCAACTTTGTCAAGGCCTTGGCAATGGCACTAAATCCTCTAACATAGTGGTGATAAAAATACACCAACCCAAGGAATGCTTGCACTTTGCTCACATTTGTAGGCCAAGGAATATGCGTTATAGCCTCCACCTTGGTTAGCTAAACACCAAGTCCTCCAAGGTAGATAGTGTGACCCAAATACTCAACCTGTTCATGGAAGAACCCACACTTCCCAAGATGTAATTTGAGTCCATGAGATCTCAACCTCTCAAACACCTCTAACAAATGTCTCTCATGCTCTTCCACAGTAGTGCTATAGAGCAAAATATCATCAATATAGCATCGAGTTAAATCCAATCCAGTTAGGATCCTATCCATGACCTATAACATCCATTTGTGCATGTTTGTGCTATTATGATATTTAGTTTGGTATTATAAGTAATTGAAAGATACTATTTATAGAGATAAAGGATGGTTCTACATTAGTCATGATTAGCTAAAGTTAGTCATAGTTAAGATAATGTGGACCTTATTTTAGAGGAAGTGGAAAAGATGAGCACCACTATTTTGGATTTTAGTGTATTGACTTGGTATTATTCTTAAGTGTTTGGCTTTGAGGAAAGAGTTGAGGTTACCTTCTTAATCCATGGTGCACTACCATAATAGCCATCAAAGGTTCATCTTGAGTGAGAGACAAGCTGGCTCATAGACCTTCTGGAACTTGGTAGGAGCATTCTTTAACCCAAATGGTAAGAACCTCCATTAATATAACACATATTTATTATGAGATCAATAGCCCAAAATTTTGTCTTGGACTTATCCTCCTCCTTGATTGGCAATTGATGATATCCTACTAAAAGATCCAAAGTATTGAAGACCTTTGCATGCCCAATCACATCAAAGATCTCCTCCGGTGTAGGCATGGCATATCAATCAGCCCTAGTCTATTAGTTGATAAGATGGTAATCTCCACACATTTTCCTATCTGTGTAGCTGCTATGCATATCCACCATGCATGTAGTTGATGCATGCTCTCCATGTGAAATCTCTACCAAACTAGCCTCAAACCAGCCAGGTCTCTACTCCGGCTTTGAACCAATGCTCTCTCCATGTCACTATATTGAAAAGTATGTCAAAAAATTGGTGTATTGCTAGTCAACTCAATCCAAATACTAGGTCCTTTTAGAGCACCCAAATCCTTCATATTGAAGGCAAAACAACTCATGTCACTCCTCAAGAAGCTCCAAACTCTCCGTCTTTCCCCTCCTATAAGCTTGGGTCCCAGATCAAGATCCCAAGTATCCTCTATAATTAATGTAGGAGTGAAAATGTACTGATTGGTTGCCACACTAGGCTCTTGGGAGCAATAGTATCATGCTCCCAACCTCCATTTGAAAAACTCCTTCCATTCTGGCTGCAAGCTCCATACATCCTCTAGTTGCATCCCAAGTAGACCAAGGGTATAATCCAAGTAGACCACTCTCACTAGTAGCCATTGTGTCCCAAGAATACCCTACCCACTCAATCCATCACCCCTAATATATGCTTGAATTGTCTTGATAGGGATAGAGCTCACAAGTATCTGAGTGGTGATGCCTATCAAGCGCATCCTATGTTGCTCTGCCAAGCCAAGGCTTGCAATCTAGGTCAAAAAGTTTAGGTCCATAGCCTGACCTAATACCTATTGCATGGATGCCACATACGCTATTGGAATAATGGTAATACCAATGTGAAAACCCATTGCCTACTCTCTCTCATTGATGTTGAGCTCCATTAACTATTGTGATTGTGAGTCCCAAACAAGTCCTAGACCTCCCTCTCAAAAAGTATGGGAACTTGGGAAACTCATAAGTGTGGGAAAAATGGCTTGAAGCTATCCAACTAGGTTCACCGCTGCCATAGGTGACCTATTAGCCACTACCACCATTTGAGACTAACGCCCAACATCCAAGATATCATCCTAATGAGGAGAAGGAATTTGTGGTGGCTTATGCAAGTCACTCCAACAATTCAGCAGATGCAAAGTATAGTTCATTTGAGGGAGAGTGCTTGGTAACAATATGGGCAATAACACATTTCTAATGTTACCTATTTGGTAACCCTTTTACTCTCATCATTGATCATCAACCATTGAAGTGGTTGATGAAGTTTGACAAGCTTTTAGGGAAGCTTGCATGATAAGCTCTGATTTTACAAGGGTATGATTTCACAATTGTTCACAAACTTGGAGTGGTGAACTGTGATGTAGATGGTTTGAGTAGAAATCCATGTCCCAAACAGCAAGATAAGATTGGAGCAAGTTGGCATGGTGAGACAAATGAGGAGATGGTGCCAAGTTGGCATGTATTTTCATATTTTCTAAAGCTTTGGTTGCATCTCTCTCAACGCATACAAGAGGAGTTATTGAGGTCACAAATCCAGAGAGTGGAGATAGTGGTACAGTTCAATGAGACATTCATGATGATGTATTATCTTTGGATTAGTGTTGTGGGTAGCACAATTGGGGCCAAGGAGAGAGACTGTGTTCTTCAACAAGCCAAACGGTTCAGATTGGAGGGCAAACACCTTCTTTGTATATGGGAGAATGGTGGAGTGCAAGAAGTACCACTTCCATCTCAAAGACCACAGTTGGTCTATCATGCTCGTGACAAGCTAGGACATTTTGGAGTAGAGCATACATATAGCTTACTCCAAAGTCAGTATTGGTGGCATGGTATAGCAATTTGTTGCTAGATGTGTGGTTTGTGACCAAGTTAGAGCATTAGTAAATGATCCTAAGCTATAGTTATACCCATTATCTATCATGGGGTTGGGTTACCATTGTAGTTTGCACTTGGCTGGACCTTTACCATTGACTATAAGACATTATTAGTATGTTCTAGTTATGGTGGAGCACTTCTCCAAGTGGATTGAGTTGGTGACACTTCTTGGCAAGTTCAATGAAGGGATGGCTTAATTGTTCCTGGATTAGATTCTTAGTCATTTTGGTGCACCAATTGACTTTTTGACTGATCAGGGTGTAGAGTTCTTGGAGGAATTTCAGGTCTTGTGTGACAAGGCTTTGATTGATCATTGTACTACCTCCTAAGATCACCTCGAGGAAAATAGTTTAGCAAAGAGAGTGGTTCAGATGGTGAAGAGAGGATTGCGGAAGTATAGTTTGTAGAGAGGCCACTTGGGATATTGGGATCTCTAATTACCTTGGTTGGCCATGGGCTATTGGTTCACCTGGAAAGCCTTCTTAGCATCCTTCTCTCCTTACTTTCTACTCTATGGACAAGATCCAGATTTACTTGTAGCCATTTGTCAAGATGCTACTATGGTTTGGACTTGGAGGATCTAGATGTATGGATGAGTGCATGTTCTCAATGGGTAGAGATCTTTTGGAAAGTGATGTCAATGGCCTTTGAGAAATTGTCAATTGCTCAATATAGGGATACCTTATGTTATGCTACCATTCAAGGAGGAGGTTAAAGATCCTCAATCTATTGATTTCATCCAGGTGACTATGTATATCTATAGTAGATAACATTGACAACACTTGATCTTACTATGGGCCACACTATCTTGAGAGTGCGTGAGGTTTTGCCTTCTGGCATCCTCGTGTTGAAAGGACATGATGGTGTTATTTAGAAGGATCATGTGCGTAATTGTGTGCCATGCCACCTCCCAAACATTGATGGTACTATGGACCCAAGCTTAGCACTTGTATGTGCAGGCTTGTGGTGTATGTTATGCGACTCTTCTGGTGGAGTTGTTACTATGTTAGTGTGTGATAGTTGTTTGAGAGGATGGCATATGGCATGTTTGACTCCTCTCCTCATGGTGGTTCCTCAAGGATAGTTTTTATGTCCTAGATGTACTTGACCTTTAGCTAGTTCATCCTTTATATAGTATAGATTGTAGATAGGCAACTAACAATGGAGCTTGATAACACCCGACCTCTTGATCTTTTGACCACCATAGGGTATACCATATACTTGGAATAGATGGCTATTTGGAGTTAGAGGGATCTAACCCCCAACTAGGGATGCAATTGTGACACTTTAGAGTCCATATATGACTTATGTGTGAGTTGTGCTTCTATAGTGTGTGATGTTGACAATGATGTATGTTGTGTAGCAATGTATATATGCACAACAACTATCATACCATTTGTAGCATTGCACCTAGATTTATGGACTCTAGAGTAGTAGTGTTGGTAGTCAAAATTATTTTGGTAGTTACTCATAGACTACTTATTGACGATCAGATTTCATGTTCGGGGTATTGGCTAAATGGTGAGGCCTTGTAACACCTATTTGTGCATGTGTGTGATATTGTGATATTTAGCTTGATATTAAAAATACTTGAAAAATATTATTTATATAAAGATAAAGGATGGTTCTACATTAAGTATGATTATGTAACAATATGGAGTTTAGCGACGAAGTTAGTCGGGTTTACAAAGTAGCACATAAGACAAATTAGCCTAGAATATTTTGGAAGTATCTAGGAAGCTTCTTGGGAATCTTCCTGGCTAGCTTAGCTTGCACCTCAAGTAAGTAGCTTCTAGAAGGAAGCTTCTAGAAGCTTCCAACTAGCTTAGCTTACACGCCAAGTAGGTGGCTTCTAGAAGGACACTTCTTGAGAAGCTTCCTAGTTAACTTGGCTTGCACTCTAAGAAAGTGGCTTGAGGAAGCTTCTTGAGAAGCTTCTCAAAGGCCTTGTATGCTACCTATAAATACCAAAGCCAAAGCTCATGCTAGGCATTTGGAGTTTTCCCTCATTCAAGTGTCCCAATGTGAGTTTCCATTCTCATATTTCTCTCCTCGGATTTGGTCTTTTACCTTGGTATCAGAGTAGGAATGGGATGGATGGAATTTATGGACACCGAATCCACTTCCACCAAACCATTGGGATTTTTGGGTCCAAATACTACCCAAGCATCATTTCACACAGTTCATCACCTCGCACTTTGGACAAGATTTTTTGCATATGATCACCATATTTGAGGAACCCTTGGTGCTTCCGGTTGTAACTTATGGAGAACGGTGGATGCGTTGTTTCTATGTGTTAGTAAATTAGATAGATTGGGAATAGTGTGATAGAGTAGGAACCATGGCGGCAATACCCGATGTTATCCTTACTATGCAACAACAAATCAAGCACCTTACTCAAATGTTGGATGAACAAGATCTTCGACAACAAGAGCAGGTGGAGAGAGTACCAATTTGAGAAGGAGAAGATTGGATCAAATTCCCTAAACCCAAGGAATTTGAAGGCAAGAACCTTTAGGGTGCAATAGAGAATTTTGAGTTTGATTGTGAACATTATTTTGAAGCTACCAATCTACAAGACAAATGAAAACAGATTCTCTTGGCTTCTAGCCAATTGGATGGCGTAGCAAAGCTATGGTGGAGATTCCAAGTGGAGCAAGCTGAACAACAAATTTTTACACCAATCTTGACATGGGCAGAATTCAAGAGCACAATAATTAGTCGGTTTCAAGCTATAAATGCCACACAAGCTGCACGGGATAAGTTGGCAAAGTTGAAACAAATTGGCTTTGTAAGAAGTTACATCATGCAGTTCCAAAACACCATCATGCAAATTCTAGATATATTGGAAGGTGAAGCTCTGGATTGATTCATGAGGGGCTTGAAGGCGAGAACCAAATTAGAGGTAACCATGCGAGAGCCACAACACTTGGTGGAAGCCATGCGGTTGGCCAAACTTTTTGATTCCTTGGTGGCAACAACTTGGTCTCGACCTTGACCTCCACAGAGCCTACCAATACACTACACACAAGTGGAGGAGCCAACACCAATGGAGATTGATGCCATTCAATGAAGACCACTTGGCACGGTAGATAGAGAGAAACTACAACAAAATGGTGGTTTTTATTGTTGCCAATTAGGGCATCGCATTATTGAATGTCCACTCAAGAATGGACAACCTCGACAAGTTGCCCAAGTGGAGGTTGTGGAGCAGAATAATCAGGGAAACAAAGAATCCCAGTAAGAGATTTTGAGCTGCCTATTGGGAGCTTGATTAGTTCCAATGAGATTGAAGGCTTGACCTATGCAAGTTTGCTTCACTTGCAAGGTACGATATCTAATTGGGATTATAGGATTTTGGTTGATTCGGGAAGTTCAAAGAATTGCATGTCTATGCAAGTAGCAAAGGAATTGGGTATTCCTATCAAGCCAGTGACTAGAAGTAGTTTGATGATGGCGGATGGTAGAAAAGGTTCTACATTCTGCACCTCGCATCTTGTTATCCTCAAGATTGGGAAGGAGTATATGGAGTGTATGAGGTTTGTAGTAGCACCTCTACCCTATGATAACATTATGGGTCTACCTTGGCTTGAATATCATAAGGTTCAATTTGATTGGACCCAACGCCAAATTCAAGTACAATGCCAAGGTAGGAATTTCCAATGAGGTTGTCTGGCATCTCTAAGTAAGACACCTAAGAATAGTCAGTCCCAAGATGGAAAGTTTGTTGAGAAGGTAGCCATAGAGCAAACCTGGAAAGGAGATGAGTCCCAAGATAGGAAGTTTGCTAAGAAGGCAACCAAGGAGCAAGCTTGGAAGAGAGATGAGTCCCTAGAAGGGAAGTTTGTTAGTAAAGCAGCCATAGAGCAAGCTTTGGAGAAAGATAAGTATGTATTTGCGGTGTGGATCAAGCTGATTGCACAAGAACAATGTGTGGAGGGCCGAGAGCCTCATCAAGCAATGGTTGATTGGATAGTTAAGGAGTTTGCGGATGTGTTTCTGGATGATCTGCCAAAGGGATTACCCTCCGATCGAGGTATGCCCTTCAAGATCGAGTTATTGCCAAGGAGTACTCCAGTGAGTTGACCAATCTATCGGCTCTCATCAAAGAAGTTGGAGGAGTTGCAAACAACACTTATAGAGTTGTTGGAGAAGGACTTCATACGACATAGTACCTCTTCTTGGGGAGCACCAGTACTATTTGTTGCAAAGAAGGATGGAGGACTTCATTTTTATATTGATTATTGTGGGCCCAATAAGCAAACCGTGAAGAATGCATATCCCTTGCCTTGGATCAATGACTTGCTTGATCCACTAAGTGGAGCATGCTACTTTTCCAAGCTGGATCTTTGCAGTGGCTATTGGAAAATTCCTATTGATAGAGAGGATGTGCAAAAGACTACCTTTTGCACAAGGTATGGGCATTTTGAGTGGAGAGTTCTACCTTTCAAACTCACTAATGCTCCAGCAATCTTCGTGGATCAGATGCATCGGGTGTTGGATGGACTATTGGATCGATCCATGGTGGTGTTCTTGGATGATATTTTAATTTGTAGCAAGTCAGAGACGGAACACGTGAATCATGTGCAAGAAGTCCTAAGACAACTATGACAATGGAAATTTTACTGCAAGAAATTGAAGTGTGCCTTTTGGCAGAAGGAGGTTACCTTCTTGGGTCATAAGATCTCATCAGAGGGGATCAAGATGGAAGAAGATAAAATCAAGGCCATTACTGATTGGCCTACCCCAAAGGATACTACAAAAGTACGAGCATTCAATGGATTGGCCAGTTTTTACCAATGGTTCATCCATTATTATGCTCATGTGGTTGCACCATTAATTGACCTCTTGGGAAAGAACTTGAGCTTCCAATGGACCACCAAGCATGAAAAGGCATTCCAGAAATTAAAGCATATGGTGTCTTCAAGACCCATTCTTCAACCATATGATCCTCAACTACCTTGTGTGGTTGATTTTGATGCTTCTAACTTTGCAATTGGAGCTATATTGCAACAAGAATTCCCAGATGTACTCCATCCCATTGCCTTTGTATCTTGCCGACTCAATACGGCTGAACAAAACTACTTTGCTCAAGATTGAGAACAACTTGCAATGGTATACGCCACCAAGGTATGGAGGCATTACCTCTTGGGGAAACAAGTGATCATGCAAACTGATCACAAACCATTGTTGCAGACCTTACACTTGGAACACATGAAGAGTTGACATCATCAATGGGATGAACAACTCCAATTGTATGACATCAAACTTGAGTACAAACCAGGTTGGTTCCATGTCATCCTTGATGCTTTATCACAATGACCTGATTTGAAGTCTCTTCTTCTCATCATAGTGGCAATTTCAACGGTGTCAATTGACTCCAAGGTCCAAAACAAGTTTCAGTCAGCTCTACACCAAGATCCCTTCTTCTAAATGGTACATGGTTGCCTTACAACATGTGATAAAGAGTACTACACCTTCTCTATCAAGGAGGGCCTTTTATTCCATGAGGACCGGATCTATGTTCTAGCTAAAGGTGATCTTTGACTTGTGCGCCTTCAAGAAGCCCATGATTTACCCATCACTGGTCACATGGGTGTGGACAAGACCTTGGGTACCCTCCAAATCAATGGTGGTGGCCCAACATGACACGAGATGTTCAAGAATTTGTCCAATCTTGTGGCCAACTACTGATGTAACAAGGCCAACAACCATAAGCCGAGTGGACTCCTTCAACCACTCGCCGTTCCATCCGCTTGCTAGGAGCATGTGAGCTTGGATCTCATCGCATCCTTGCCAAAGACAAAACAAGGACACACCGCAATTGTGGTGTTTGTGGATAAGCTTAGTAAGAAAATCCACTTGGCACCAACCTGTGATACCGTAAATGCTCCAACCTTAGCGCAAATCTACTTCAACAATGTCTTCAAGCATCATGGGATGCCATGTGTACTCATCTTCGACTATGATCCTCAATTTACCGGGAAGTTTTGGCAAGCACTCTTCCAAATACTCAGCACCAAGCTTGCTTTGTCCATGGCCTATCATCCTCAAATTGATGGACAAACCAAATGTGCAAATTGTACATTGGAGGATATGTTGCGTGCTTTTGTCAATGTCCACCATACCAATTGGGATGAATGCCTTGCAGTTGCAAAATTTGCCTACAACAATTCCAAATAGACAAGCACCAGATTTTCTCCTTTCTTTCTCAATTTTGGCCAAGATTTGCTTGTTCTAGATTCTCTTCTTGCTCCCCCTCCATCTCAGGTTCCTCATACTTCCACATTCTTGACCACTATATCCCAATCTCTCCAACAAGCCAAGTCTCACCTCCTTGTTGCTCAGAATTGCCAAAAACAATATGCGGACCACCATCGTTGTGATCTCACCTTTGAAGTCGGTGATAAAGTCATGTTATCCTCTAGTAACCTCCCTCTCCCACTTGATACCCAAGTTTTTAAACTTGCCCCTAATTGGATAGGACCCTTTGATATCACCTAAATTGTCTCTCCTGTTGCTTATCTACTTGCCTTGCCTTGTCACATGCGTATCCATCCTATCTTTCATGTTTCTAGTTGAAACCCTTTGTTCCTAACTCCTCTTCCTTTTCCTCTCAAGTCCAACCTCCCCCTCTTCTTGTCCCTATCAATGATCATGAGGAGTACAAAGTTGATCGTATCCTTGCGCATTGCCATATTCAACAAGGCCGTCACCAACATATAGAGTACAAGGTCCTTTGGAAAGGGTATCCCCTTCATGATGCCACATGGGAACCTCTGTCTTACCTCCAGAATGCACATACGGCCATCCAAGAATTTGAAGCTTCACTGGCGACAAGGACGTCACCAACTAGCAGCAGGGGAATATGTAACAATATGGAGTTTAGCAACAAAGTTAGTCGGGCTTGCAAAGTAGCACATAAGACAAATTAGCCTAGAATATTCTGGAAGTATCTATGAAGCTTCTTGGAAATCTTCCTAGTTAACTTAGCTTGCAACTCAAGTAAGTAGCTTCTAGAAGGAAGTTTCTAGAAGCTTCCAACTAGCTTAGCTTGCATGCCAAGTAGGTGGCTTCTAGAAGGAAGCTTCTTGAGAAGCTTCCTAGTTAACTTGGCTTGTACTCTAAGAAAGCGGCTTGAGGAAGCTTCTTGAGAAGCTTCTCAAAGGCCTTGTATGCTACCTATAAATACCAAGGCCAAAGCTCATGCTAGGCATTCAGAGTTTTCCCTCATTCAAGTGTCCCAATGTGAGTTTCCATTCTCCTATTTCTCTCCTCGGATTTGGTCTTTTACATCCTTGTTGCTTAGGCCGCCTACTTGGTGTGCAAGCTAAGCTTCTTGAGAAGCTTCCTAGTTAACTTGGCTTGCACTCTACGAAAGCGGCTTGAGGAAGCTTCTTGAGAAGCTTCTCAAAGGCCTTGTATGCTACCTATAAATACCAAAGCCAAAGCTCATGCTAGGCATTTGGAGTTTTCTCTCATTCAAGTGTCCCAATGTGAGTTTCTATTCTCCTATTTCTCTCCTCGGATTTGGTCTTTTATAGATTAACTCAAGTTAATCATAGCTAAGTAGTGTGGACCTTACTTTAGAGGAAGTGGAAAAGATGAGCACAACTATTTTGGATTCTAGTGTGTTGACTTGGTATTGTTCCTAGGTGTTTGGCTTTGAGAAAAGAGTTGAGAACTCTTGGGTCCGCAAGCCTTTTTGTTTTGGATTCTTTTATAGTCCAGGGAAAGCCCATGTGAAGGATTCTTTGACTTAGTGGTTGGGTCAAGACAAGATCACATGCTTAGTGGAATATACCCATGTGGATAGATATTCCTTTATATTTTTTGAGTTTACCTGACTTTTAGCCTAGTAACTTGAGTTATTGTGATAAATAGTAACTTTAGTGCATAACTATTCACAAGTATATAAACAAGGGGTGAGGAGGTACTCATCATCCTTTCATTTGTAACTATCTCTCTCTCATTGAGTTCTCTAGTGAGCAAGGTCTTGAGTCTTGGAGTGTTAGCCTTGGAGGAGTATGATGGAGTTGGGATTCCTTGCCTTCTTAGTCCATGGTGTGCTACCATAATAGTCATCAGAGGTTCATCTTGAGTGAGAGACAGGTCGGCTCACCACCCATTGTCACTTGCACCATTCACACTGATGGGTGTGCTGTCAGCAAGACCATTAGGGTTGGAGATCTAGGTCAAGATCAAGGACTATATTTTCAAGGTGCAACTCTAGAGACCTCACTTCTCTGATGTTAAGCCTTTGAGTTCTTGGCTATGGTGGACAAAGGCCGGCAAGCATCACTTGGAGTCTCTTAGCTAGAGTGGGTATGACCTGATTGTAATCAGTGCCCAATTTTTGGCAGATTGTTGAGTGACAGATCAAGTATTAATTTGATTGAGTGTGATTTGAGTTGAGAACAAACTGATTATTGTGGTACTTTAGAGTTCATGTATGACTTATGTGTGAGTCTTGCTTCTATAGTGTGTGATGTTGATAGCATTGTATGTTGTATAGTGATGTATATATGGATAACATCTCTCCTTTTGTAGTTCTTTGTACCTTGTATTCTTTTCCTTTTTTTCTTTGGCATATACTACTTGGCTTATGTTTAGAAAGGAAAAATTGCATCAAAAATATGAGAGGCACATCTTGCTTTTATCACCTATCAGCCTTCCTTCTTCTCAAGATCATTGTTGGTTTTCTTCTTCTTTGACTTTCTCTTTAGTTTCTACTTTGGCTCCCTAACAAGAGGTACCAACCTTGACCACTATTAGCAACATATAGGTTTGCAAGCTCTAGACAAGGAAGATAAGTTTTAGATTGGCCATGTCACCAAGCAAAAATCCTACATTGATGGCCTTTTAACAAGGTCATGCACTATCTACTTAACCATGTTTTATGAAAGCATAATCTCCATAAGGCACTTGCCAAATTCACTAAGATGTGAAAAAGCAACTTAACTAAAAAAAAGTATTATGAAAAATTCTTTTTATACATAAAACAAGCAAAATGGGCAAAGTAAACATACAAACAATTTGCAAACCTATAGTGCTCTTGCCTCAATAAAGCTTGCAATGGGAATGAAAGTCCTAGACCACACCACTCATATTACAAGTGTAGAGCTTGTAGAGGCAAGAAGGCAATGCCTATATAGCACTTTTAGTTGTAGAGGCATGCATCTCCAACCTCTAAGATCAATTTAGCCATGTTGTAGGAGCAAGAGCAAAAGCATCTAGATACCACCTCTATAATAGCTTGGCATTGTTTAGAGTTTAGAGATGCATGCCTTGGACTCTTAGTTCCACTAGCATGCTTCTTCTTGTTGGTTGTACTTTTGACGTAATGTAAATGTTGAACTATTAATCTCATGTGTTTACAAATGCCAAGGATCTTGTAGTACAATAGTGCATACATTGGCCTTAGAATTCTAATAAAAGGGTGCTCTACATAGGGAAGATTATCTGGTGGGCAGATTGTGGAGCTATGAAGCTTTTACCTATGGAGCCTCTATGCTCTACTTTACTTGTATAATTTTCTACCAATTTTTGCACTACAAAACTTTACTTGTACATAATTTCTCACCCATGAAATAGAGATGAACCATAAGATAGATTAATATGGCCTTGTTCTCTACTATCATGTTTTATTCTCTCTTCTTTGGAATTTTCAAATATATGCACACATAACTTCCTTCTGAAAAATGTACAATTGCAATTGTATCCATACTCTTCTTAAAGGAATCCACACAACATAACCAAAATAATAAATAAAAATAATGCCCATCCAATCTCTCACCCATGGGATAGAAGTGGAATAAAGGATATAGCCTCATTTTTCCATAACAAGTTTTGTTCATTCTTTGTAAGATTTGTCTAAATCTATACATGCATGGTCTCCTATGGACAAATGTAAGATTTCATTTAATATGTATCTCCACACTTTACAATGAGATCAAAATAATATAACCAAAAAAGAAAAAAATAATGTCTGGCCAATATCTCAACCAAGGTCTAATCATATAGAGTCAATAGAAGCCAAAATTTAACTAACAACTGGTAGAAGTAGCTTATAACTATAAAACTCTAATGATGTTCTAGACACATCCAAGAACCTTTAAGATACTTCTTTGTGAGACTCTTCCAAAAGGTTGAGTAACTTATACACCCATGTTGATGCTTACCTTAGCTTGTATGCTAAGTAACTAGCTAGCTTAGCTTTTATGCTAAGTAAATTGCTAGCTTAGCTTTTAAGCTAAGTAAATTGCTAGCTTAGCTTTCACTCCAAGTAAGGTTACTTCTGCAAGAAAACATTCCTTGGAAACTTCTTTGGTGCATTATGCCCAAGTTGCATGTAATATCAAAGTTGAACCTAGGCTAGGCATTCAAAGTTCTTTCAAGATAGAGTTTTCAATGTGATCTTCCATTCTCCTATTTCTCTCCTTGGTCTTTGGTCATTTTACATTGGTATTAGAGAAAAAATAGAATGGATGGAATTTATAAACTACCAAATCTATTTCCTCCAAACTATTAGAATTTTTGTATCTATGTACTACCAAAGCATCATTTCATGATTCGGTCAGAATTTTCTAAATGCAATTACCTTGTTCAATGAACCATTGATCCTTCCAATTGTAAATTTACGTAGAGCAGTGGATGTGTTGCATTTACATGTTAACTTGAACATTTGCAAGTAAGTAGTTTGGTAGATTAGCAATAGCCATGGTGGTAATGCTCCAAGGTATCATTGTTATGCAATTACAGATAACAATAGATAGAGCATCTTACTCAATTGTTGGAAGAGAAAGATAATGAGAGCAATGATAATAGCTGATGGATAGAGAAATTATATGAGAAAAGAATTAAGTGCACTTTCCAAGGACTAAGCTATTTGAAGGCAAGAAATTAAAGAGTGTAATGGAGAACCTTGTATTTGATTTGAGTGGTAATTTGAAGCAAAAAATCTTTAGATGAACAAAGATTGATCCTCTTGGCTTTGAGCCAATAAGATGGATTGGAAAAACTATAGTTGCAAGTTTGGGTAGAGGAAGGTCAATGGTAATTTGTTACTCTAATCTTGATATGAGAAGAATTCAAGAATGCAATAATTGGGAGATTCCAAGTAGTGAATGCTATATAAGCTGCAAAAGGTAGATTGGCAAAATTGAGATAGATTGGTTGTATGAGTAGCTACATCACTCAAAAAATAATGATGTAAATTCAAAAAATATAAGAAGGCAAACCTCTAGATTGGTTTGTGAGAGGTTTGAAATCATGCACCAAATTGGAAGTAATCATATGCAAGCCCAAATATTTGGAAAAAACTATACAATTGGCGTAGCGCTTTGACTCCTTGGTTGCCACATCTTGGTCTCAACCTAGTCCATCACAAAACTTGCAAACACATTACACACAAGTGGAGGAATTGGCATTGATGAAAATTGGTGCTATCCAATAGAGATCTCTGAGCATTAAATATAGAGAATGAATGTAACACAATGGTAGTTACTTCTATGGTTGCCAAATTGGCCATTGCATTGCCAAATATCCAACTAAGAATGGATTACCTTGTGTAATACCATTAGCTAGACAAATTAACTATAGGTGAAAATTGGCTTGGTAACATCTTTAAAGATGTTATACATAATGATCTAGGTAGATCTGATAGAGGAGTCTCCAAAAGAGGACTCCCACTAATAGAGCAGAGGTTGAAAACACACCTTACACTTTAGAGCTAATTTTGGAGCCATGATTAAAGGAATTAGGCCTCAAAAACTAAATTCTTACCCTTCCTCTAAGGGAATAAGTAACACCTTTCCCTTGAAGGAGAAAGGTTGACTTCTCCTCCTTTCTTGTCTTATCTAGATCTTTCTAATGGTACCTCTTCCATATTGTTTTAAGTTTCCTATAAAAAGATTTTCTAAAGATTCCCTTTGGTCAAACTTGTTTGACCAACCAAACAAGATAAGATCAACATGTCACCAATCCATGCATCTAATCTAAAGGTGAAACTTGCTTACATATCACCAATCCATGTGTCTAATCTAAGGGTGTAGCTCGCTCAAAGAGGATCTTTTTGGTTATATAATATAGACAAGGTGTTCCTTTGGGATATAAGAGTTTTTTGAAAGTTTCAATCTTGTGTGCTTCTATTTTTGGACTGTTACACCTTGACCCATTGCTCAAATTGAGTTCATGAAGCATGAAGATAAAGGAGAGCCCAAGTAGGAGATATCAATCCACTTATTGGAAACCAGATTTATTCAAATAAGATTGAAGACTCAACCTATGCAAGTTTGTTTCACTTGCAAGGTATGATATTAGATAATAGTTGTAGATTTTTGTTGATTGTATGAATTTTGAAAATTGCATGCCTATGCAATTTATCAAATCAATTATGCATTTCTATCAAGTTGATATTAGGTAATAAATGGATGATGGTGGTGTGGTGCTCCCATTTCTTCAAAATTTTCTTTTGTTGATCATATTAGGCTTAATTGCTAAGAGAACCATGGGGAATTATTAGGAAAGTGACTCAAATAGAGAGGTTCTCAAGCTAGAATGGGAGAAGCGCTCAAAGTGATGGAAGATAATCTCGAGTACTTGCAAGCCAGCCTACTTGTAGGATATTCAACACTTGGAAGAATGTAAGATAATCTTGAATGCTAACAAGAAGAATTAGTATGGAGACCACATGAGCTACAAGGCTAAGTATCATGGTGACAAATGAAGTACTGTCATGAAGGAAATAAGGAGCACTCAAAGAGGTGTAGAATGACCTTGAGTGCCCAAGGATCAAATAACACTTGGAATGTTGAGAGAACATTTCAAGTGCATGCAAGATTTGTAGTACTTAGTGTGCTAGTAGGTGAGGCATATAGGCCCGAGTCTCAAGTGCCACCTCGGCACTTAGAGGGAAGTGAAACCACAATTTGAACTTTCCGCATTGGGAAAATAACCTAAGTGTTGCATTAGTCCTATTTGGTGTAATAGAGAAACAGGGAGAATAGTATGTAAATGTATTTAAAAGTGCTAGTTGCAAGTGGTATAAACTTCCTAGGTAGAAACTTGAGAGTGTCAAAAAATAGTGGGTCGTTTTATGTGTTGGTGGTCACATGAAAAGGTAGAGAGTTAGGACAGAAAATGAAGGCAAGGAAAAATGCTTTCACAACTCTTGATCATGGTATTGAACATAACACCTTTTCAGCATTAACGGGCCACAAGAATAGCATCCGGTTATGTGGGCTGACCAGATTTAGTTAGCTAGATAGCTAGCTGCCATCTATCCATTTACTTGTCTTGTCAATGCGTGCGTGAATAAGCGGCTAGGCCTATTAGGCCGGCTGTTCATTCAGCAAATGGAGATAGTGGTTTTGATGAGATGAAAAGGGGAGATTTAAGTAGTGTAAGTGCAGCTTAATTGGTAAAGGGGTGGAATTAATATTTGAATGCATACTATTATGGTGGAGATGGAGCAGGGTACCTATATTGTAGTTCAAAGCCATATTCTGGCTAAATGACTAGAGATCAATATTAAGAGGGCTCGAAATCCATCTAACAAGTGAGGGATCAAAGAAAGGAGAAGGGAAGGAGAAAAGGAAGACGGGACTTGGCAGCCACTGGAGGGAGGCCTTCATTTGGTGTTAGCGATTGGAATAGGACAAGGAGATAGTCAATTGAAATCAAAGGAAAGGCCTTGACAGGAAGGAAGAATTGTGGAAGGGTTTGGATTCCTCAAAGGGAGTTTTGGGTAGACTAGGACAGGGAGGAGAGAGGAAAAGAAGGAGAGGGGTTTTGGGGCCAGAGGAAAAGAGTGCTTGATCAAAGGAAAAAAGGGAGTGCTTTGACAATATGAGTGAACTCTTGATGAAGGTTTTGGGGACGGGGAGAGAAAGTACAAAATCAAACGGCAGAAGAGAGGATTTTGGCAGGAAGTGTATTGTCAAGGAAGTATTGGCCTGCACTCGAAGGAAGTCTTGAGAAATAATTGGACAGGAAATGAACTCTCAAAAAGGGCTTGACAGAGGAGGAAGTACTATCAACGAGTTTGTACGAGAGTGATCTCTCAAAGGAGAACTCTGGTAGGAGATGTGAACTTTCAAAGAAGTTGGTAGGATAGAACACTTGGGACAGGCTTGAGGGTTTTCTAGAATAGTGAGATGTTGAGGGTTTTTCTAGAACAATGAGATATCAAGGATTTGGCCAGAAGAGAATTTGGAAGAGCTTAGACATGAAGGTTTGCAAGAAGAAAGTTTGGGAAATATTTGGCAGGCGGAGTGAATTCCCAAAGGACAGTGTATAATCAAAGGAGATTATGGAAGAACAACAGCTTTTGAGAGTTTTTGCAAGACAGAATGAACTCACAAATGAGAGCTTAGGTAGGAAAAAAATGTATTGAGAGCTTTTGAGATCTGGACAGTGAGAAATATCAAAGGATTGAGCGTATTTGCCAGATCAATGAGACTTTTTTTGGGAGTCACATTTGCAAGAAGAGGCATCAAAGAAGAGAGACTTACGTTGAGACAAAGGGATCTGTAAAATATTCAAGTCAGAGAGATCAATGAGAGTTCTGTAAGACAGTGAGACATAAGAAAGAAAGAACCCACAAAGAAGGATTTGACAAGACAGAAGAGAGGAAGGAATTGGGAAGAGTATCAAAAGAGTTGCTTGACATGACAAAAGAGAGGGAGAAATTGAGAAGAGCATCAAAAGAGTTGCTTGACAAGACAGAAGAGAGGGAGGAATTGGGGCGAGTATCAAAATAGTTGCTTGACATGACAGAAGAGAGGGAGAAATTGAGAAGAGCATCAAAAGATTTGCTTGACAGGACAGAAGAGAAGGAGGAATTGGGAAGAGCATTGAAGCAGTTGCTAGACAAGACAAAAGAAAGGAAGGTAATTTCTTGAGAGCTTGGCAAAGCAGAAAACTAATGAATAGAAGTCATGGAGAGCCTTGTCAGGACAGAAAAAGGTCTTGAAGGGCTTTAGGACAAAGGAATCTTGGAATTTTGCAGGAGTGAAGTACCAAAGAAAGGTTTGGATAGGACAGGTTAGTGATAAAGGGTCTTTGCAAAAAGGAAGAGATCTTGAAGTAGGGTTTTGACAATAGAGAGAAAAGAACTTGGAAGAGAAATTGAGAAGGAGAATTGACTTGACAAGAAGATTTCTTGAAGGGCAGAAGGGTTGTTGACAAAGGAGGAAAAGGACAGAGGATCAAAGGAGAGCTTTTGCTGGACGTGAAAGGGTTGAGAGACTTTTGCAGGACAGATCATTGAGGAGAGAAATAGGGAGAATATCAAAGGGTTTGGTGTCTTAGCACGAAGAGAACTCTCAGAGGGGCTGCAGAGCAGACCAATGAAAGAAGGAAGGTCGAAGGGAAGCTTTGGCAGAATCAAGAGTTAAATTGTTGTGTTGTAGGATTAAACTCAGTTGTAATAGGTTCTTTCCTTTTCTTGCTTGAGGTGTTGGAGAACTTTAGGTCTGGTCATTGTTTGCTCTAGAGATGTTTGGCTTTGTATGTATAGAATCATCAATGAAAATTTCACCTCACCATATTCTATACTCTTCAATTTCATTTTCTTCAATGGACATTTTCCTTGTTTCAATTAATATATGCTATGCAATCTAGCATTCTATGTTTCATATCTTTGCACCCATGAATTTGCAATGCATTATCTAACTATGGTCAATCATTGGTATGTATCAAGGTTCACCTTTGTATCTTACCAAGGAATGGGTGATTGATAACCAAGACCATGTGCAGATTCAAATGACAAATTATTCCTTTGAATGTAATGTATCACATCGTAGGTTGATTTAACCATAATCAGATCAAAAAATAACAATCTAAACTGACTTTAAGATTTTATCATTAAAGGTACTGTCCTCTCTTTGTTACTAAAGCTACTTGAGGCCTCTATCACTTTTCTTACTTACCTAAAAGGAGGCATCAAGGAGAATGCTAGAAACCAAGGAGCTTTGGTACCAAGGAAGATCACCTATGGTGATAGAAGCCTCAAAAAAAAAATTGTTCAATAAGATGCACTAGGAACTTTCAACATTAGGGATACCAACAGTGCATCTATTGACAGAATCTCCAATATCATAAATTGGTCATGAAGATCATGAGAAGGTGATCAATAGGGAGAATAGAATGCACTTCTCAAGATAACCAAGATAAAAGCCCCATAAGAAATTTAGGCAAAAATACAAAGAAACAGAATTGCACTAGAAGATGAACAACATGCTATAAATCTCTTCCAATACTCATAACTTATGAGGAACAAGAGAGATTATACCATGTACATAAGATTCCTACTACAAAGAGTGATCTAGTAAAATAAGAGTATCATGCTCTAATCTAAAGACAAGCTCAAAGGACCAAGTACTCTACCTTGTTGCTCATGGAAGGGTACCAAGTTCCTATAATGTACACCAAAGCCTGCTTTGGCCCGTGCTTCACTTCCTCGTTAGTTGCTTTGAGTATGAGTTGCATGGGTGTCCATGAGTTCAAATAGCTTGGCTAAAATGATATTGGCAATGTTCCAATGTCCTTGACCTTATAGGAATTAGTAAATGAACATGGTGCACTAAAGAAATTTGTTCCAAGACTTCAGATGCATTGTTTCAACCCAATGTGCAAATATTAGGACAACCATATATTTGGTCTACTCCACCTCAAGATGTCAATTGAAATTGAAAACTAACTTGCAAGTCTTGAAAATATATTCCTATCTTTTTGGCTACATCACAAGTGTGCTCAATTTTTGCTCAAGTTTTCCAATAGCCATTTGTGTCTATAAAGAAAGTCTTGTATGGAACTAAGACCATAAGACACACAAATTCATCAAAAGAACCAATGAGAAAAAGCGATCTAGAACCTATGAACCCCAAAGATGTGCACAAACTATGCTCTCCCAACCCAACATTCCAAAGGAATATCAAGGCTTGGTAAATACTAGGGCTAGTTTTTTAAATATTTAATTGGTTAGGGTAGGTTTATAACATTAGTACTTGTTGATGGT
The DNA here is from genome assembly GCA_948567375.1 of Lunularia cruciata. Taxonomy (NCBI): domain Eukaryota; kingdom Viridiplantae; phylum Streptophyta; class Marchantiopsida; order Lunulariales; family Lunulariaceae; genus Lunularia; species Lunularia cruciata. The sequence goes on from OX419759.1 coordinate 50,610,669, forward strand.
ATATTTGACAATTCCCCCAAATATAATAACAAATGATAAGACATTCCACTCAAACAATCAAATGAAAAAATTAACTCAAACACTTGAATAAAAAATGAGGACAAAGAGAACACATAAGAGAAAATAATAAATAAAAGAATTTATTTTATCCAATTACAATTCAAATCTATTAAAATGACAATAATCATTGCTTCCTTTTGCACTTGATATGCACGGAGTGTAATCTGGCATAGGAAATTTAGGACAAGCTTCTAATCATACATGTTGCTATCTACATAAGGACACACAATGATTAATCTTGTCCAATGATTTTCTAGCCTTTGTTAATTCTAGCATCATGGAATGAAATGCTTGAATTTTGCCTTCCTTACCTTGAATTGGAGTTTCTAGAAATTCAACATCTTCTCTACTTCCACCTTGACTCTAAGCTTCTCTATTTTTGTCAATTTTTGAGCTTTTATTTTTATTAACTTACATTTTTCTCTTGCTTCCATTTCTTCAATTTTGATTGGTTCACAATGTCCTGCAAGAAATCTACTATTGTCAATGAAAATTTTGAATATGCTTTTGACATGATCTTATACTTTGAATTCTATTGGTCTATGGATCCCATTATAATTTTTATGATGTAATGTCAAAAGTTTTATGGAATTGATCCTTTTGCATAGAGATTCTTTATTTTTAAAATTGAAACACCTAATGTATCTATAAATTGAATTTAAAAGATGATATATGTCACAATTTGGAACCTATTGCATTCTTATCAGCCTTTGAATGGTACATGATATGAGCAAAAATCCAACATTTCTCACATTCCTTTATACAATTTGCAAAATCACTAATCAAAAGGGGAGATTGTGATAAGATTTGAGCAAACATTCAAACAAGATTGGAAATATGTTGCTCATTAGTACTTGCAAGCACTTAGCAAGGAAATTGAAAATTATATATGGTAGAGTACACAAAATTTCAAAGATCAAATGTGACATTAAGGGATGTAGTTTAGATGAGTAGATTGACTCATGGGTTTAGATGAATGGAGTGAAGATAAATTTGACATTGATGTTGATACTAGGAGATTCTGTTTTAAGTAGTAGGAGTTTTGCACATTGTAAAAGATATTTGCAAGAGAGAGTCCAAACCCATTGTAGTTCAAAATTTGTTGTTACATTTTTAAGAGATCTTGATCCAATAATATTTGAATAACTCACCTAAAACATAAATTATTTTTATGCTTAAGTGGATCTCATCTAAGAGCATTAAGTTTTTAGAAAGAAGAAAGTAGGAAGAAATCAGATCCTATTTGGATCCAACTTGCACTAACTTTGGAAAGATTTTTCCACAACAGGAATGGAGCATGCTTGGTAAGAAGGTTGAGTATTTGGGATATTAGCACAAGATCCACCATTAAATTTATAGATAAATTCATAAAAAAATATTATTATTCTTGGGAAGGAATTGGAGTGGTAAGACATAAAGAAGACACCAAAGATTGCAAGTGTATGAAATTAGTAGATAGAACAGTTTTCCCTTTTGTGCAAAGACTAAAAGTTGACAAGTAAATAAATTTAGCAAGAAGAGTTCATATTCAATGAATGTACAAGTGATTTGTGAAAATAAGAGGAGGATAATTCATTTTGCACAAAGTAAGGGTCTTAAAATATTTCCTTCTAACTTTATGAGTTTCAATTCTTGTGTAGTTTGTGCTTATTCTCAAAGGCATTTTCTCTTATTTGCATGTCATAATATGATATGTTTGAAGAAATCATCACTTTGGTCTGATATGAATCAAAGAGGAGCATGCAATTCTTTTGACAACAACCAAAATATTTTCTTGAAGATTCAATATATAATATATGTTTCAATGAGCAATGTATTATTATTCGGTTGACCAATCTAAAGACCTCTTGATCCAAATACTTTGGTAAAAATTCATTTTCACTTTAAGAAGTCTTTTTCATTGATCAAAACTAATCTCTTCTTGATTTTTAAATCACCAAGTAGACTATCTTGCCAATAAAAATTTCATAGAATTTCATGAGAAAATGGTGAACTCTACATACAAAACCCAAGAATATCACCTTTCTTATGATAAATCACTCAATTTTGGACTTTTCTAAAGAGTGAAATTTCAAAACCAATGCACTCACCTAGCTCAAATATAATCTCTTTGAGTTTTCTTTTGCTATGATTTTTCCAATTTCCTTTCTACTATCATGGAAATTTTCAAAGCAAATAAACACACAAATTTAATCTGGCAAACTATCTACTTAACTTGAGAACTACCATACTCTCTCTCAAGTCTATAAGTTGAACCTAATCACCTCCAAGATATCATTGTGGACTACAAGGTAGACAAATGGTTGCTTATTCTATTGACATCAGAATTTGTTTTCTCTTTCCAAATCTTTCTTACCATGCCTTTACTCATAACCTCCTCTTGGTCAATGTAGAGTTATATTCAACACATGTCCACACCTCCTTTAGAGAGGCACTAGAAAAAAAAAACTTCTTTATCAACAAAATCATAAATTCAAACAAAAATCATGCAAAGCATGTCTCTCACCCAAAGGCTTCTTTTGCTAATAGTTTTTATATGCACCATGTACTAGAAGGAGGAAGTTGTTAGTATTAAGCACCATAAAGCATAACAAATCAATAAGAAAACTCTCATCCAATCCTTCAATCTCATACTCTCTTCAAATCATCCATCCTCTCTCTTATGCCCAAGCTCTTCCAAAATGACCTCTAAATGAATCAGTTCACTAGAGTCAAAATACAAGATCCTTTTATCACAATCACAAAAGTGGTCTCTAGAGTTAGAATTTCCCCGAAGATCAACACCATAATAATTGCATTCTCAAATAGAAATATTTTTCTTTACTTAGTTAATATAGGTAGTACTCACAAAGCCTCATTCTACTTACTCACTCCAAGCTCACTAAGGATCTCTTATTCCTCCCAAGCTCACCTCCAAAGACTCTCCTTATATACTCACCAAAATTATTGTAATAAATGTCTTGGTAGACTTTCTACCTTTTCTAAATTACCATAAGTAAGGAATCTTTGATATAATCACCAAAATTATTGTAATAAATGTCTTGGTAGACTCTCTACCTTTCTAAATTACCATAAGTAAAGGATCTTTGATGAATGTGCTAGCATATGGGTTTTTTGTCTTACATCCCTACCCCAGAAGCTTCCAAACCTAGTCCTTAGGAATTAGGACCTTTTCCTAATTTATAAATAATAATATATTTTAAAGATAAGTAAGACTCTAAAGTCAAGTAAAATCTACCTAACTTGATTTACTTCTATTACCAAAGATCACTTGACTTTGTAAAGCAAATAGGAGTTTAACACCTCTTAATACCAAGTGAATTTTACCATACAAAGTCCAAGATGCAATTCTCACTCTAATAGAATTCATTAGAGAATTATATTGAGTACCAAATAATCAGATATTGAATGATTCTCTCTTACAGCCATATTAAATTATTACAAATATTATAATTTTAAAAATTATAACTGTTTAAGAAAACAGAAATACCACTAAATCCCTATTATGTACACTAGGGTATTAAAATTCAAGTTAATAGCGATTAGGAAGAGAACGTCAGGAGCCCTTGATGATCTCATGCTCCGGTGTCAATCGATGATTCGAAATCATACAGGTTACCAAATCCATCGTATCGCAACACACCAAGTTTCGCTATTTAAACCAAAACTCCGTGAGAAAACGCTGCAACTGCCATGAACGGATAACAAATGAAGGAAACTCCAATCTATATCATTAAGGGAAGACCAGATCGATGGCAAACAAAAAGACTTCCTGGAGTGGTCCATCAAATCTAAACCCTTGTATATTAAAACGACCGGTATACAATCAACCTTCTATAAATGAATATGTTTAAGGGTGACTAAATCTGTACGTCCTAAAGAATTTTCAGTTGGACCTAAGAGATTCAAGAATTATATTTTTATAAGAATGTTCGATGTAAAATGAAATTTGGTAGTGACTATTAATTAGAAGTGATCCACTCTTCCAAAAATTAGATAAATTCATAGATTAAATATGAGGAAAATAGAAGAAATTTTTGTTTTAAGATAATCAAGATCCATAAACGAATCAAAACCAAATCAGAGAATACTCAGGTAAAAAAATTCAAAAAGCAATCAAGATAAGAAAAATAATTTTGCCTCGTTACTTTTTCTCTAAAATAAATTAGACATGTTGTATACTTTTGTTGATTATAGATCTTTATTCCATATGTCTTTAACTCCAAATCTTAGTGTTGTTCTTGCATAAATGTACACACCATACTCATTATGTGACGTAACCACGACATCCGCTATTGTCACCTAATCATCTCGGACCAAGTATAGGTCTGCACTGACACATATCGTCTGCAAAGTATTCAAACTTTCACTCCAAGCCAAATGTCCACTCTCTCGTGCCATAACGAACATTATGTCCCTAATGGCATCATGACTAGCTATCTTGTGTCCTCCAAAAGGACACCGGGTCATGTGGACTGCTGCTGCATCTAGTGTAGAACCACACTCACAAGTATCTAGTGTAGAACCACACTCACAAGTGAGTAATGAAGATGCATATGGGACCAAACCTAGAAGGAACTTCATCGCAATAGATAAAGTAGCTTGTGCGCAAACCGTTGGGACATTCCAAGTAACGTAAATAGTGTTTCCCTTCGTCTTTTCCTTCGCCAAACTCTATCCTTGGTTATTTTTTTGAACTTATTCTGAAATTATTTGCTTCGAAAGTGATCTCCTTTTGACCTATCGATTTCGATCTATTCATTTATATATAATACTGATGTGTAAGATAGGGCAGGAAAACCTTAAATCTTAAAACGTTAGCAAATTCTTCTTCGCCTCTCCCTTTTTCTTGTATTAGTGCAACCCCGTTTTTTCATAGATAGACTTTAGCTTTAAACTTCTGACGTATGTATAGGCAAATAATTATTTAATTGTAATCTATAAAACTTTACCTCTATAGTAGACTTTGTTGTAGTGTTAAGATTTTCCCCTTGGATATCTACTTTATTCCAGAAAGCTAAAGGAAACTCAGTGCGGTAATTGAACGGGTAATCTACCACTAACAAAAATCTAAATTGCAATCACCACACATTTTTTCTCTTAACGATTGCTGTTCATGTCATAAAAAGTACAATAAGCTATAGCTCTTGATATATTTGAACGAGGTCCATTATACTTGGATCGAGGTGTATTTATGCCCGTCTACACGAAAGTACATCTATTTTCGAGATAAAACCGAAGTCTGTAGTACACATAGATTTCGACAGTCCCTGTGTCTCTGCTCTTTAGTGATGTTACCATTTCTTCATCGTAAAGACGCTGAAGACCTTGGGTCAGTGGGAGTCTGATAGAATCGGCATTGAACTCGATATCCTACCTTCATTTTCTCTACAAGAAGATAGTTAAGGTCAGACTCTTTGCATTTCTCAATTTCTATGGTCGAGAACCTGAAACTATCCTCTTACACAGGCAGGTGACAGGAACTACCCCAGTTCCGAATTCCTTCTGTTTGCAATCAATACCAGTCATATCCTATGAGCAGGAAATCCCACACATTGAGATTGGTTTCAAGATTCTGCAGTAAACTTTGAATGTTTGGAGTGAGTTCCTCCCCAGTGAGAAGTCCCTCCGTTCTGCATCAAGAAAATTGTAAGATGCTGAATGGGCGCTGAAAATTACTGATTTGCAAATCGTATTGGATTATTGTCTGCGACTGTGCTCCTACTGATAACCAACTGGTGCAGGGCATTGATGTAGCTGCTTCCCTTGTTTGCGAATGTCCTGTATGCCATGTGCAAGGGTAGGAATTAGACAGGATGAAGAAAGCATCAAAGGATTAATGTGGAGAGTAAACTTGTATTCAAGTAAGAGAACAAGGCGATGGCAACAAAACAGCCAAAAGCAGTCGAAGGAAAGCAGACACGAGTACCAGTGCAAGAAGGACGATGCTATTATATAAGTGAAAATTAATTTACCGCTGCAAAGTGTTGGACATCCCTGTGATGAGCTTCATCAGCACGGACTACTATAACAACGTCTCGAAGCTTGGCATCCTTGGGCAATCTCCAATAATCGATGGCGATGGCTGGAGCAGGTACATTTTCAATTTCGCCTCGGTCAATAGCTTCTAAGTAGTGTGTGTAGGACTTGACAGCTATCTCTTCCAAATACCCAGCAATTCGATGCGCGACTTGGGGAGACATCAGGTATAGTAAGAAATAAGCGTTAAAGAACACCCCTTGCACACAAATGACCAGAGCCCTCTCGTGCCATTTCGGTTGTGAGATCTCCATGAAGGTCATCAGATGCATCCGTTCATTTTCGGCTTCCTCGAGAAGTGCCTTGATCCAGCCTCCGCTGTGCTCAAAACGTCGTAGTGAGCGCAGATGGAGTAGCATACCCCCTACCATGCCTGGAATTGCTGCAACCGTTTCCAGCAACACCGCATGGCATCCCCATCGTTGCTGCACAGAAGTCAAGTGCTCGCGGTTAGCACAGATTGTCCCAACCCACCATTATTCCTGCAATTAACGGACGTCGAGCTGTTTCTTTGTAATACGGAAGAGAAACAAGTAAGCAGCTGAAATTGACCATGAGACGTCCTCATTCCCCTGGTTGTTCAGAAATTAGAAATTAGAACTTCTAGTCTAGTGATACTATGTTTGGTTGGCAACCAATAATGCTGGAATGAACTTATTGGCAACGAGGTCCTGGAAAAGACCTGAAAGTAAACAGGAGACCACGGAAAGAAAAAAACTGCAATTTCCTGAGCCGGAAAGTTGGAACTCTCCTGGAATCAAGAGTGATTTGGGCACTCCTATTTCTATGTGACATCTGGTTTCAGCATGTAATGCGAAGATCATGCAGAATCATGATACAGACCTGAAAGAAAGCATCTGACATAGGGCTCAGTATCTTTTGGACAAGTATCCGAGCCAGTTTGTCGGACAATGTAGTTGGAGTGTAGTGCTTCTTCACGTCAATCTCAACATTTGTTGCATGTGACTCCCAAGGCTGTAATTCAAAAGATGAGAAAACCGTCATCCTTGTTAGGTCTACCACCATTTCCACTGTCAGATAAACCAGCTAAAATAGTTTCCAAACGATTCAGTCAGTTTACATAATGTTGTTTACTCACAAGTGCCACTGCAAGATTCATAACGCACATTAGAAGCACCACACATAGAGTCAGCAGCGTCGCACTCCATTCATTATAGATTCAGTTAATCCTCAGAGTCAACAAGCAACTATTACAGTGGGTCAGATCGCGCACCCTGAAGCAGTTCCAAGGCCATGCAGTCCCATCTTCTCGAGTGAAGCTTTTCGGAGCAATGCCCCAATATTCGGATCGTACCAACTCCTGAGATCCGTCAGCGTGCGCCTTTGGAGGAGTTTCCTCCTTATCATTACTTGAGCTGCCGTTAGTCTGCCACCTCGTGCACTCTGGATGTGCACAGGAGCTAGTCCATGAATCTCGGAGTACAATCGAACTTGATCGTAACAAGCGATCACCTTGACTGCAAATTCCGTTTCTTCGTTCACCCGAATAATGCACAATGTACGAACGACTTTGAAATCTGACAGTTGGTCTCGTGCCCAATATCGCTCGATCTGCCAAAACCCCAAGCCTCCGCCACGACTGCCGTGACGACCTTGACACCAACGACATCTCGTCTTACTCGAAACCGTAACGCGAATTCAACTCACAACTTTCCACTCTGCATTTCCACTATTCCTTCAAGCGAATTGCACTCTTCCTCGCCGGTGAATATTTCGTTACGGTTGATCGACTCATATGTGCACAAGCGTTGCTACGTTTCTCTCAACGTCTGGTCTTCTGATGGACCAGTGGGCTTCTGATGGACCAGTGGTCTTCTAGTCACAGGCAAGTCTGGGAAGACTACTTCAGTCCACTCTGTTAGACTTCCGAGTCCTGGAATTCGTCAGTGTGTTCCTGATTCCAGAGATTTCCCGAGCATATGTCAATTTAGAGAGATTTCCAGAGCTTATGTCAATTTAGAGGGGGAGTTCGGGACGGGGGAACGAGTGGGAGAGAAAGTGAGAAATGAAAGACAATATATTATCTAATTTGGGAGAGCTCTCCATACATCACATGATTGAATAGTAGAATCTGTTTGTTTGTCAACCTCGGTTACATTGGTACCTAGATTGAAGGCAATGGGGAATCTAATAGAAAATGATGACAGATTTTTAGAGTGATTATTCCATATTGAGAATTGAAAGTGAATTGTGAATTTTCATTCTTAATCTATTAGTATTCATGTTTCATGATTCCTTGTCATGAGAATTTAGTTTTAAATTTTTGAAATGGAATTGAAAATTATGAGAATTCATAATTTTTAGGGTTCAGAAAGATAATATTTATTTATATGAGTTGGGATACGAGAGATTATGGTTTTGTAGGTACAGAGATATATGAAGAGTAGCATAGTATATTACTCTCATTATTCTTGTGCTAACCATGGTTACACTTCCCCATGTAGGGTTACCCAAAGTAGGTTGTGATACACCTTGCCGATGTATCATCGATGCTTCACCTCACAAGGGGTAAAGACACATGTAGGAAGGATGCACAAGGATTATGATTGGACCACTTTGGATGCTCATGTGAGGTGAGCAATCACATCGACTACTGTGACACTCAAGACTACGTTTGCTTCCTCTACCTCCTTGTTGATCGCTCCAAGGATACCAATTGAGTCATGGGAGTGGTTACCATCTTAGGTGGGTTGTATCTTAGGCTTATTTGAGACTAGTTTTCCATGTCCACGTCTATTCCATAGGCTACCCTATACATTCCATGATGAAACTAGACAAGCTTTTTGCCTACCACTTGATTGTTTTGCACGTGATCCCTTGGACAAGTTAATATGGTTCTTATTCCTCTTACTCCCTCGATGGTGCCTTTGTTATGCTAGAGTGAGATGTGCAGGCATAAAGAGGTGGCTATTAGATTTCATCGATCCCGAGTGGAGGATTTGGCTACCGTATAGGAGGAGTCTATTAGGGCTACACGTTTTAGGAGACAGGTTCTGCCACATGATACTACGGAGTCTATTTGATTATGACGGTGTAGGACATTGGGTTAAGATGGAGAGTTTAGTAGAGCAGCATGAGCACTACATCCTTTGTCTATGGCTAGTCCCATTGATCAGACTATCTCTTCTCCATGCTCACTACATCCTATGGTGGGAGAGTGAGTACCATTAGAGGTCTTAGATTATCAACTTGAGCAGCTTTTATGTCTTGATAGGTCACTTTTTGCACAAGCATTGTGTACTACTCCTCGCCTCTTATCAAGAGGCTTGTCAAGGATAGTATATAAGCATCTTAGAGTTTGCTTTCAGGCAAATGATCCTTCTAGTGGATTTACCAAGTTGTTTCAAGTAGCTGTAGCAGTAGCGAGCAGAGCTATTCCTATGTTAATTAGTTGTTAGGTGCTGGTTGACTTCTCGTGATGGAGAAGGACACAAGGAGTAGTAGCCTGATTGCTATTGGAGAGATCTTTTTACGCTTGATTAGTTGCACCATTGTCCTTAAGCATTGATCTCACCTCCAAGTGCACTTCAATTCACTTCTCACCAATTTGGAGTAGCTACACACGGAGGTTATGAGGCTATATCTCTAAGCATCATGGCACTCCTAAATATCTATCCAAAGTGGGTTGTCTTGTAGGTGGATGTTGAGAACACTTTTAATAGCATCTCTTGAACATCCATCTCTAGAGAGCTTAAGGAGGCCAATGGATCCTTGGCTAGTCTCATTTCTTTTGTGCGGTTGTTCTATGGCTCTCTTGCTTCCATTTACTACTAGCATGGTTTGTCACAAGGGGGAATCACCATCTTGGAATCAGTTGTTGGTACGCAATAAGAAGATCCTTTAAGGGGACCTTTGTTTGCCATTACTCCCTTTAAAGCTCTCCTATCTACAACTTTGGCCATGCAAAATTGTGTATCTCCCTCCTTGGCAAACAATACACACATCATGGGCCCCATAGATCAGATTAGGCAAGCCTTTGATCACTTGACTACCGAGCTACATCTTGTATGCTTGAGAGTCAAGGTGTCAAAGTGTAGAGCATGTTCTCCTTTAGATATCCTTCCTTACCTTGAGCTTCCAGAGAGGTGTGTCTCACCTATACATGGACTATGTGTTCTTGGAGTGCCAATAGGATCCGAGGATTTTGTCACATGCTTCTTAAACATTGCCCTTGCAGAAGATATTCTCCATGTGGATGACTTCCTCTATTAGGATATCCACATGTGGCATTTGGTATATTCTCTTCTAGTATTGCCCATCGATCGACTTACCTTCTCCGCATAGTTTCTTCTTCCTTGACTTCCCTATCATGTTTAAGAACTTTGATAGGAGGGTTATGGGAGTGTTTGTTAATATCATCGGACCAAGGACATTTGAGTGTATAATGGAGGATTTTTCATGTAAAAAAACATCTCTACCAATCTTGTGCAAAGGGGTAGGCCTATTATCGATGGAGGAGACATCACCTATTGTGTTTTTGGGTAGTAGGCTTTTCGGCACCCTTACTTTCCTCATGTTTTGTGGTTGTTGATAGGCCAATTTTGGAGACATATGTGACCAAGGTGGAAGAGGGATTATTTTCTCTCTTGGTGTTATTGCTGCAGATGAGAGATGGTCTATCCCTACAGGCATGGGAGGACCTTCCATCCTTTGCTTCACTCCCGTCAGATTGGACTAGAGGTTTGCAATCTTCCTTGATGGAGTGACAATGTTAGCATACGCTACATTCTCTCTAAGTTGACTCATCCATTCCTTGGGCTACTAGAGCACGTCTTTGCTCTTGCTTTGGCACAGTTCCAAGCTCTTGGATCTTAGCTCGCCCATGCATTAGGGGATTTTGACTCGCACCAACCATCTTCTCTACAACTATGAGATTTTGGTTAGGTTTGGTCCACCTATCTGCATCTTCATTGCTCACTTGTGAGTCTACATTAGATGCAACAATAGTCCATATGACATAGTGTCCTTTTGGAGGACAGAGGATAGCTACCCATGATGCCATTAGGGATATAGTGTTTGCCATGCACGAGAGAGTGGATACCTTGCTTGGAGTGAGGGTTAGTATTCTTTGCAAACAACATGTGTTAGAGCAGACATATACTTGGTCTGAGATGATCAGGTGACAGTGAATGATCAGGCGGATGTTGTGGTTACTAATCCTACAAGTGATGTAGTTTTGGAAGGAGTGATTACTCATCTACCTGGATGGGCGGCAAGTGGAGCAGTTGCACGCGAAGTCTCCAAGTATAGGGCTATTGCAGTTGCACACAAAATCTCCAATATGCAGCAAGGTCACCTCTTTGTTCCTCTCTAGTCTTGGAGTTATATGGAATGATGGACACAACATTCAATACATTTGTCAAGGAGTGCACGAGAGCTTACATATTGAACGATGGGGATACCACTCTCACTCTTATACTTTATAGTATACTTTAGACAACATGTGTCCATTGCTTTGTAAAGAACATTGGTTGGTGCAATCCACGGGAGAGCAATCACACTAGATGATATTTCATTGAGTGCTCCAATAGTTTATAGGTTTTATTACTTGCATAGCTCATATATCTTAGGGGTGGTAGCGCAAATTTCTTATATCGATACTATTGGGGTCTAGTCCCATTTTACCTCTTTTTTCTCTCCCTTGTACGGTTTGATGGGGTCTTCCCATCCTTCAAGTGTTCTATGTGGTAGCCTTTCTTCTAGGAGATTTACTTAAGTTAGCACTTCTGAGCAACTAGCACCCCAAGTTGCCAGATTTACTTGACCGCACCTTATGGACGTGGCAGTCATTCGTTTTATTTGGCACGGATTTGTCACATGATAAATCACAACATTCTCGCTTTAATTGAGTTACGCACCTGTAAAACTGTGTTTTATATTTGGCGGTGGCCACGAAGTGCGGGAAACAGGCCCCAAAGTTTCGGGGCTGCCAATTGCTCTGTCCTGCGTTCAGAGCTTCGAGGCCTCACAGGCTCTCTCGAATAAAGGATGTTACACGAGATCCGTGTGACCATGAAAAGACAGACTGGCATGAACCAAAGAACCAAAACAAAGCACAGTCAAAATACCGACATGCATGCATATTCCCCTTCGAACTTACCGGGGTGTTTCGTTTCTGCATCTTCAAAGAATTCACTCTCTTGGAGGTTCTGGGAACAGAATCGTTGACCGTGCATTATCTACAAATATCTATTGCATGTGCTGCGCATGTTTTCTAGTTTTCAACTTACTGAATACTTGAGACCTGAATGTGAGTTTCTTTGTAGCATCTTGTTTCAATTAGGCTCTCTATGTAGCTAAATTTAAATCCTGATCATTCGCTTGACTAGTCATCCAGTCAAGCAAAGACCGGGAACCATGAGTGTACCTCGCATGATACCGTTACGCTAGGTCAATCTGACCACAGTCTCTTCTATTCCAACATCGTATCTCGCATTGGAAAAGCACAAAGCCATATAAAGAACATTGATGCAGGATGAACATTATCAAAGCATTCGGTAGTGAATACTTTGATAATGTCTTGAACAGCCTTTGTGAGTGTAACACGACGAACCATATCCTCATCCATATGTATAGATTGTGAAGATGATTGCATTGCCACAATTTCTCAAATGTTGCTCCCAATTGTGAAATATGTATACTTGTTGCTTATGTATTATATCTGGCCCATGTCTCTCCTCAAAGGGTTTATCAATGTTGCCCCCAAGTGTGAGATATGTGTACTCTTTGCTTATGTATTATATCTGGCCCATGTCTCTCCTCAAAGGGTTTATCAAAGATGGTTGACAAGCATCTTCAAGATTTTTTTGGGTAGATGATCTCTCTAATGCTTGCATTCAGTTATTCCAAATGATTGCAATAGGAGGCAAGAGGAAAATTCACACAACAATTAACTAGATGCTAGGTGCTAATTAGCTTCTTGGAATAAAGAAGAAACAAATTGCATTAGACTAATTGCTATTGGGGAGATATTATTGCATCTTGTTAGTAATATCATTGTCTTGTACTATCATTTTTATCTCCAATGGTATCTTAGTGTGCATCAATTTGCACTTGGAAGTTGTAAGGCATCTCTTTTGCATTAGAGTATTCTTAAGCATTCTTAAATATACATCTAGATCTGTAACACCCATGTGTGCATGTGTGTGGTATTGTGATATTTAGCTTAGTATAACAAGTACTTGAGAGATATTGTTTATATAGATAAAGGATGGTTCTACATTAGTTATGATTAGCTAAAGTTAGTCATAGCTAAGATAGAGGAGACTTTACTTTAGAGGAAGTGGAAAAGATGAGCACCACTATTTTGGATTCTTGTGTGTTTACTTGGTGTTATTCCTAAGTGTTGGGCTTTGAGGAAAGAGTTGAGAACTCTTGGGCCCACAAGCCTTTTTGTTTTGGATTCTTCTATAGTCCAAGGATAGCCCATGTGAAGGAATCCTTGACTTAGTTGTTGGGTCAAGATAAGATCACATGCTTAGTGGAATATGTCCATGTGGATAGATATTATTTTATATTTTTTGACTTTACTTGAATTTTAGCTTAATAACTTGAGTTACTTTGGTAAATAGTAACTTTAGTGCATAACTATTTCACAAGTATATAAACAAGGGATGAGGAGGTACTCATCATCCTTTCATTTGCAACTATCTCTCTCTCATTGAGTTCTCTAGTGAGTAATGTCTTGAGTCTTGGAGAGTTAGCCTTGGAGGAGTATGATAGAGTTGAGGTTCCTTGCCTTCTTAGTCCATGGTGTGTTACCATAATTGCCATTAGAGGTTCATCTTGAGTGAGAGACAAGTTTGCTCACATATCAAATTTTCTTGCATGTGGATGTTGGGAAACATTTAATAGCATCTCATGTGTATCCATCTTGAGAGAGCATAAAGAGGCTTATGGATCCTAAGCAAGTCTTATTGTTTTTATGCAATACTTCTATGGTTCTCTTTCTCCCCTTTACTACACGCATCACTTTTCATAAGGAGGAGTTATTGTTTCTCAATCATGAAGAATCTCACTAAGAAGTACTCTATTTACTATGGATAATTTTTTTTGCATTTTTTTATTATATTGGTCATGTTAAGTAGATTCTTTCCATTCCTACTATACAAAACAAAAACTAGATTAGCTAGGACTTTGACTACTTACTTATCTAGCTTCATTTTGTAGGTTTGATTGTTAAGTTATATATTAAATATATAGACAGCTTATGCATCCTTGGAGTGAAAAGAAGGATTGAGGATTCTTTCATATGTTACTCAAATGTTATCCTTGTATAGACTATCTTTTGTGTGGATGATCTTCCTTCATTAGTTGACCCATAGTTGGTATTTGGTACTCCCTATTACTATTATTGTTGATTGACCTATCTACTTTACTTCCTTCTCTAACTTTCTTATCAAGTTTGATAGTCTTTGATGACAAGATAATGGGAGTCTTTAGGAATATCATTGGACTTTGCATGTAGATAGACATCTATACTGATTTTGTACTATGGGCAAGCCTACTATTTATGGAGATGAAAATTATATAATTTTTAGATATTTATGTATTCTTGGTACCTTTGCTTTTCTCCTATTTTGCACTTTCTAATGTGCAAATCTTGGAAACACATATGTTGGATCAAGGAGGGTATATGTTGCTCCATTTATTCAGCTAAAGCATCACCACCTTGGAGGAATAATTCACCATGTTGACTTCACCTTGCTTATGAAGGGTCTCCTTCTCCTTCATTGGCAAGTGGCTCTAGATTGCTTCTTCAGCCAAGCTTCTTATGATGGTGCCTATTGCACTTCATCTTGTTGGGCAACCGCCACTACTTTTGAGTCTAAGAAGAGCTTGATCAAGATGAAGGATTACTCACTTGCCTCTTTGGCTCACTCCTCCACTCCCCATTGCTTCACTTGCTCTTCCTTCATGTGTAACACCCTCTTCCTCATTCTCATCTTCATGATTTATGATCATGATGAAGGAAGAGAATGTCATGGAACCTTCCATTACATCTTCTTTCTTCATCATGATGTCTTCTTCTTCCATCCTGCTCTTCTTAAGAAGAATTGTTGATAACATGTGCTTTTTTCTTCCTTGTTCCATGCACCTTTGGTTGTGTTGCCAATTCCTTCTTCTTTTGCAAGGACTCCAAGATATTTTTAACTTCTTCTACATGTACATACACATTATTTGACTTTGCATACTTCTGGTCAGCCCACCTATACTTTTTGCATTTGATATTTACTTCATGTCTCACACCTCTCACAAACTTGCAAATAAAACATATATGCCCAATTCACAATTTGTCTATCTTGAGAATGGTGGAAGAACATTGCTTGACTAGTGTTGGTGTAAGTTGTTTGCTTGGAATTGAAGAGTTTTATTACCACCTCTACAATGGCTCTCCTTTTGGGGTCCTTATACTCCCAATCTTTTATCCATTGCTTGACTTCTTAACATCAAACTCGACCTCACTATCTTTGATAAGTTTCTCCTTGGGATGAGACCATGGGGTGTCTATGGTCATCTTACTTGGTGGAGATCTAACTGCTGGCTTGAGCACCTTCCTCCAATGTACTTTGGTCAAGGTAAAGACATTTCCCTTAACTATTCTAACCCCTAATATCTATTATCCCTGATTTGTAATATCATATCTGAATTACTCAACCTTCAATTACACAACTTGAAGTCAAAATTTCTACCATAGATAAACTTGTCTCTATAGTGGAGTGCACACTTACTCACTCTAGGAAATTTCAAAATCACCTCTAGAAGCACTCTATGCCTTCTTGGTTAAAGTTCTATTGTGTTGTTCATGATCCTTCTTTGATAATCATGAGCTACCCTAAATACATTCTCACTTGATCCCTTGAATTTTCAATTCTTCAATTATTAGCTCCCAATGTTCATCAACAAAATTGTCAAACACTCCATTCACAATTTTGGAAATTTATAAAGTGGAAAAGAAGTTTTTCTGCAAGCTAGGGCCACAAATTTATGGTCCATGGTTGACCATTTTGGAATTTAGCGCTTACATCTTTGGTGAAAAATTCTTGTTCATGCATGCAAGCATCTCCACACATGTAAATAGTCATTGATTTTAGTTCTTTATCTAGGTGGTGGTGTATTCAAGTTGTTTGAAATCTGAAATTGACTGACCATCATCCTAATGATGTCTCAAAATTGATGTTGTGCAATAAGTTGTTCATTGTTCACAAACCTTGCCCTAAGAGTCATCATTGACATACCTCACATCACTAACATCAAGATCATGATCACAATCACAAATGTCATGATCATGAAGAGTGCAAGTACAATATCCATGATCATGACCACAAAGGTCAAGATAAAGAGTTTCATCATCCTCATAATCCTTGCATGTGGATAAGCCATGGTTGTTTTCCTATATCATATTCTCATCCTTTTATGCAATTACCTTCTAGGACGGTGATTATGAGCAAAATCTCATGTTCTAGCCTTAACAACTTCCTAACCTTCCACTAGTTTATGAAAAAGAATTAAAAGAAACTAAAATGGACAAATAGTGTGAAGGTGGGTCTACAAAAAAGTCTTTAGGTTGGAGAGGCATTGAAGTGAAGTGGTGTGAGGCATCACCTTCAAAAATTACTTGGATTACATGTGTAGTGAAAGTGATTTTGATTTTTTTGAGTTTTTTGATAGTATGCCATAAGAAGTGTGTAATACCAAGAGCTAGCCATATGATCTCGATATGAAATTCAGTTTGGTAACATTTTGAATGATGTTATGCATGATGGAAAAAATAGATCAGATAGAAGTATCACTAAAAGAGTACTTCTACTTATAGTGCAGAAACCAAAATAGACTTGAAAACCTTAAAACCAATAGCTAGACATATGATTTAAAGGTGAGAATAGGTTTGGTAACATTTGGAAGGATGTTATACATGATGGACTAAATAGATTAGAAAAAGGTATCACAAAAAGGAGACTTCTACTAATAGAGTAGGAACCAAAATATGCCTGAAAACTTTGAAGGCAATTTTGAAGAAAAATAGATGAATTAGGCCTAAAAAATGTGTAGATTCCCTCCCCATAGAGGAAAGTTTGGCCTTACCTCTCCCCTGGTTTTTCTTGTCGAGAGCTTTCTAATGGTACCTCATCCACATGATTCTGAGATTCCTACATGAAAATTCCCTAAAAGATTCCCTTTGTTCAAAGCTTGTTTGACCAACTAGATAGGATCAGGACCAACATGTCACCCATCCAAGTAAGTAATCCAAGGGTGGAGCTTGCTGACATGTCACCTATCTATGTGCCTAATCCTGTGGTGGAGCTTCCTCGGAGGAGATCCTCTTTGTCTATATAATAAAGAGAAGGTGCTCCTTTGGGGCATCGGATGCTTGAGTGTGAAATCTGTGTTTTCTCTCTTCTCTTGTCCTTGGAGTATTACAAGGTGACACTACCCTCTTTTGGGAATGGTTTTGGCTCAATATATTAAATAGAAAAGAATAAGCAAATTGGGATATAATGATACTTTCTTTCACTCTTAGTTATTTCCAAATTGTATACTCAAACAAAATGACCTATTTTTATTGTTTATATAAAATTTTTATGTTACTATTTTTACTGTTTTATTAGTACATTGATAATGTATTAATACACTAATCTTGCAAATTATCAAATAAAGATAATTTTTTTGTGACCTCTTGAAGATGTCCATATGAAAGAAAATCACAAGACATCTTTCCATCCATGATGATGTTAAGACTAGTCCAAAAAATCAGAACTTTACATGAAGCCTTTTCTTGAGAATTATCCAATAAAGATAGTTTCGTTGTGACTTTCTTGAAGATGTCCAAATGAAAGAAAAGCACAAGTCATCTTTCCATCCATGAGTATCTTGAAAGCAATCCAAACAATCAGGACTTTATATGAGGCTTATTCTAGCAACAATAGTTGTACTTAAGCGACCCACATATATATAACTCTTGGTGAATAAGGAGTTTTTGTTTTCATGAGATCTACCTATAGTGGGTATTGTTGATGAGAAAGAAACCTAATATTACAAGAAATTGAGATTCCATTGAGCTCTATTTGCATAGCTCTATTCTAAATCTGTCTATTCATTGTAGAACTTATGGCTTGAGATGAGCTTTATTTACAATATAACAAAATTACCAATGAAAAATAAAATAATATTTTGAACAACTTGCAACATTTGTTGCCAAGAATATAATCCCAAGTTAATTGTAAATTGTGCCTCTAATAAGACTTACTATTGAGTACATAATCCCAAACTAATGGCATTTGAGCTCCATCAAGCTCGCTAATGGGGTTGAAATATGTCATGCCATTTGTAGTTCCGCATCTAGATGCTCGGACACAGGAGTTCCAGTGATAGTAGTTAGAGTTATTCTAGCAGTTTTTCAGAGACTACTTTCCGACGGTTAGATTTTGTGTTTGGGGTACTGACTTCACGGTGGTGCCCATCGTCACTTTGCACCGTTCGCACCGTTGAGTGTGCCGTCAGCGGGACCGTTAGGGTTTTAGTGCTAGCTCGAGTCCAGGGGTATAGTTTCAAAGGTGAGCTCCAGAGAGCTCACTTCTCTGATGTTGAGCCTTCGAGTTCCTAGCTATGGTGGACTGTAACACCCATTTGTGCATGTGTGTGGTATTGTGATATTTAGCTTGGTATTACAAGTACTTAAGAGATATTATTTATATAGAGATAAAAGATGGTTCTATATTAGTCATGGTTAGCTAAAGTAAGTCATAAGCTAAGATAGATGGGACCTTACTTTAGAGGAAGTAGAAAAGATGAGCACCACTATTTTGGATTTTAGTGTGTTGACTTGGTATTATTCCTAGGTGTTTGGCTTTGATGAAAGAGTTGAGAACTCTTGGGCCCGCAAACCTTTTTGTTTTGGATTCTTCTTTAGTCCAAGGATAGCCCATGTGAAGGAATCCTTGACTTAATGGTTGGGTCAAGATAAGATCACATGCTTAGGGGAATATGCCCATGTGAATGGATATTCCTTTCTGCTTTTTGACTTTACTTGACTTTTAGTCTAGTAACTTGAGTTACTACGGTAATTAGCAACTTTGGTGCGTAACTATTTCACCACTATATAAACAAGGGGTGAGGAGGTACTCATCATCCTTTCATTTGCAACTATCTCTCTCTCATTGAGTTCTCTAGTGAGCAATGTCTTGAGTCTTGGAGTGTTAGCCTTGGAGGAGTATGATGGAGTTGGGGTTCCTTGCCTTCTTAGTCCATGGTGCGCTGCCATAATAGCCATCAGAGGTTCATCTTGAGTGAGAGACAGGCCGGCTCACATTTTTGGTTCCGTTGCCGGGACCTCTCTAGAAGGCAAGATAATGTTCCGCGTCCGATTCTACATTAGGCAGAAGGAGGCTATGAGAGCTCACTTGGAGAGAACATTAGGAGAGGAGAGGGCTGAATTTATGTTAGAGAACCAAGATCCATTTGTATAACTTGTAGTTCATTATGATGTCTTTGAGGTGATTTTGTACATCTTGTACACATGAGAGGAATTGGAGAGATTGTGTGAGGTGGATTGCAGATTTTGGGCAAAATCTCAAGTTTGAGATCTGGACTTGAGATTTCTACACATGATAGCTTGGGTTATCTTTCAGTTAGCAAACTTAAAATTATTGAGAGAGCTTCTATGCGCACTGGGCTAGAATTTTTGAAAGTTGATAGGGTAAAGTGCTCACGCAACTACATGCTCTCTGGAAAATTGTACAGAGTCTGCCATTTCTTCAATTTTCAGTGAATTGTACTGAAAATTTCCAAGAAAATTCAGTGCATTGTATCCTACCTGCTGCTACAAAAATTAGAGAGAGATCGTTCTTGCGCAAAGAGTTATGAGTTTTTGAAGTGAGGGGGGTGGTTTTCAGACCAAATCTGAAATATGGGTGCTGAATAGAAAGGTGTCTAGGCCAATTGGCTTGATGAAAAGATCTGAAATTATGCAGGGGGGGACACCCTGGAGTTGTGATCAAGTGTGAAAAATTTCAGAGGACTGTGATATATTGGTTGGGAGATTTGAGTGACATTGTGAGGAAGGGTCAATTCTGCAGAGTGGAGATCTCATGCATGAGAAGTTTGAGATCAACAAAAAGCATGTTTGAGTGTTTAGATTCATCTTGGGGAACATGGAGGGTCATCAAGAGTGGAAATTGAGATTATGCAAGGTTCCCCAAGGGTTTGAGGTGATTGTAGGGGTGGATTTGAGGAGAAGAGAGTTTACAATAGAATTTGAAGAGAGTGTTGAGAGGATCCAAAAACCTACACCACTTGGAGGAAAGAGTGAGTCTAAGTGCTTTCTATATGGAGAGAAGGGACATAAGGCAATTTCATGTCCATTGACCTTTGAGAGCAAGAGATTGAGGGAAAGGAGAGACTTACTTGACTTGGATTTGCATGTTGGACCTTCTTCACCAAGATTGGGAGGGAGAAGATCTAAGACCAAGGAGTTGTGTGAGGTTTGTGGAGTTGAAGGACTTCCAAAAGGACATGAGTGTAGTGGAGTAAAAGCACTTTTGGAAACTTTGGTGAAGGATCTTGGAGAGAGTCCTAGTACAGCTACAGAAATACTACCACCTTCATCAGCTAGTTCTCAAGATTAGTGATGGAGATAATCTTTCAACTTATGGATAAACTATCCATGAGAGTTAGATTAATATGCACTCTAGGATTCGATGTTGCTATAGAAATCTTGGAGCAACCTGAACCTTTTGTGTTCCCTAGAGTGGATTATTCTCAGATGGTGTTAGTCATGTATATACTCTATTAGTAATAGAGTGAGAGAAAAGAAAAGAGAAAAAAAATTGAGAGAAAAGAAAGATAGTGAGGGGTTAAGATGGGGAAACTTCCGGTTTTCTTTGGCAAGGATGGAGAAGATGTGGAGGCCTTTGTGAGAGACTTCAAGAGAGCTTACATAGGAAACAATGAGAGGAGGAAGAATGAGTGGGCCTCATTATTACCAGATTTCTTTGAGGATGCAGCACTTACATGGTATGAGTCAGAATACCAAAAGAGAGAGAGGAGAGAGGGAGAAGAGGAGTCTTGGGAGACTTTGACTTCAGCACTCATTGAGAACTTTCTTCCTGATGAGAGTTATGAGAGATTGATGAGTGAGGTTACATTTCTCAAGCAAGGAGATGGAGAGAAAGTGAGAGTCTATATGGAAAAAGTGGAAAAGTTGGAGTCCAGATTTCGTAGTGTTGAGGAAGGGTGGGGATGATGTGGAGACTACAATGATTGGCATAGGGGCCATGCTCACCAAGAATTTTGTGGGAGGATTGAGACCACAAATTAGAAGCAAGGTGAGATATGAGAAACCTTCTTCCAAGGTTGAAGCTATCAAGATCGCAATTCGTATGGAGGAGAGTTTGGAAGGGGATGAGAGTGATTTGGTGGTGAAGGAGGTTGTGCATCCTCCTCAAGGCTACAAGTATGGTGGAACTTCTGATACTTTGGTGACAAGGGTTGCACCACAAGTAGTAGTTGCTCCAGTTCTTGCACCTCCACCAAAAAATCCACTCCAAACCATCACAGAACAACTTGCGGATCTCAAGATCAATGTGGTGCAACTATGGGAGAAGAGAGAGGTGGATCAGAATGTAGGGAGAGGGCCTAGGAGTTATAGAAACTATCCATATAGAGGAGGCCAACCAGCCAACAATTTCAATGATAGAAATTGTTTTGGTTGTGGAGGAAGAGGCCATATCCAAAGGAATTGCCCAAATTCCACTTACCATGGAGGAAGGGGTTATGAGGGAGCCAATAGAGGGAAAGAGGGAGGTAGTGAAACCCAAGTGGCACCTAATCCCAACAAAGGTAAGGGGATAGCATCCATAGATGTGGTTGAGAGCAAGTATGAGAAGAGAGAGTGCTCAAACTCTAAGGGTCTTAATTTGGAGCTTTTGGCACAAGAGAAGAAGAGAGCTCATGTTGCAGAGGATGTTCACTCTTCTCAAGGATTTACTTCAAGCAAGGATACTCCTTTGTCTACTAGGAGCACTCGCACCTCAACACCATCAACAACAAAGACTCCAAGGAAGAAGTTGGGGATGGAGGACTTCTTGATCTCAAAACAACAATGGAACTATAATGTGTTGGAGGATGTTGGTAGTCACAAGGCTAACATCACAATGGGCCAATTAATTGCTTTGAACCCTACCTTGAGAAAGGAGCTTAGAGGTGGTTTGAGTTCTACAAGGAGCAAGAAGAAGAAGAAGGCAAAAGTTCCAGTATCAATGGGGGTGGTGGATGCCAAGCCAGCACCATGGGAAGCTTGTGAATATGCCTCCAAGATTGATGTGAGAGTGAATGGTCACAACATCAAGGATGCATTGGTTGATGGAGGATCAGCAGTGAATGCCATGTCAGAAAGGTTGATGAAGAAGTTGGGTATGATACCCTCAAGAGCTTCAACATTTGTGGTGAGCATGGCAAACAAGCAACAAGTTCGACCAGTAGGGGTGATGGATAAAGTGGTAGTTTTGGTTATGGGAGTTCAAAATCTCATGACTTTCCAAGTCTTGAAGGATTCAAGCTATGACTTACTTCTTGGGAGGCCATGGTTGAGAGCAGCACGCACAACTGATCGATGGCACAAAGGGTACTTAAGGATTGGGCCATCAAACCATAAAGTCACAGTTCCTATGACTAACACCACCAACACTTCACATTCAGATACACCATCTTCTGATTATTGGGAATCAGATTTTGAAGAAGGAGCTTCAGGTGTGGAGACAAGCATGGAAGAGGAGACTTCCACGGAGGAGGATGAATCTGAATCTGATTCAGATGTGTATCCTTTGTGTGCTATGGATTTTGCACCTAAGCCAGAGGTTTTGAAGGACCCAGAAAAATCACCATTGACACTTGAGGAGGTAGAGAGAAGGTTAGCTACCCTCAAGTATGGTCCAAATGTTACCAAGGAGGAGAAGGTGAGATTTGAGGAGATTTTCTGCAAGTTCATCCATGTGTTTGCTTTTAGTTACAAGGATTTGAAGGAAGTCACCTTGGAGGAGCACAAGATAGAGGTGGAGTCACATGCAAGACCAGTTTGCCATAAGCAACGTCGCATTAGCCCACCAATATCTTTGGTTGTGAAGGAGGAGATTGATAAGCTCAAGGAGGCTGGATTTATCTTTGAGGTAGAGAATTCAGAATGGGTGTCTCCAATGTCATTGTGAAGAAAAAGAATGGCAAGCTTCGGGTATGTGTGGATTACAAGAAGCTCAATGTTGTTACCAAGAAGGACTACTACCCATTGCTATTCATTGATGAGATCTTGGAGGAGGTTGCAGGTCATGAGAGGTACAGTTTTGGAGATGGTTATCGTGGATATAACCAAATCAAGATTGCACCAGAGCATCAACAACTCACCACATTCACCACACCTTGGGGAACTTACACTTTCAAGGTCATGCCTTTTGGGCTTTGCAATGCTCCAACCACATTCCAACGGTTCATGAACAAGGTATTTGAACCTTTCATTGGGAAATTTGTGAGAGATTTCATTGATGACTTTTGTGTCTATGGGAGCAAGGAGGAGCACTTTGAGCACCTAATCAAAGTCTTGCAACGCTTGGATGAGGCAAATGCATCACTCAACCCAGAGAACTGCATTTTTGGATGTGAAGAAGGTCTACTTTTGGGGCACATCATCTCCAAGGATGGAATAGCAGTTGATCCTGAGAAGGTGAGGAAAATCTCAGACCTTCCATTCCCTTCAAGCTTGACAAAGTTACACCAATTCTTGGGGATGGTTGGGTACTATAGGAGGTTCATCTTCTCATTTTCCAACAAGGCTTATGCATTGACCATCTACATGAAGAAGGGTGTAGATTACATGGTGATTTTGGAAGACAAGGAGGCTCTCAAAGCTTTTGAGGAGCTCAAGCAATCCCTTGTTGTAGCACCAATTCTTGCTAAACCTGATTGGAGTAAACCTTTCATCCTCTACACTGATGCGTCTAATGTAGCTATAGGATGCACTCTTAGTCAATTAGACCAAGATAGGCATGATCATCCAATAGCTTATGCTAGTAGGCAGATGGTTTCAGCAGAGAAGAACTACTCTGTCACGGAGAGAGAAGGGTTGGCAGTGATCTTTGGTCTCAAGAAGTTTGATTGGAGGGAAAGCCACCATTGTCACGGATCACAAGGCTTTGAAGTACATCTTCAACAAGCCTAATGTTGAAGGGAGACTAGCAAGGTGGATGATACTCTTGTCTGAGTATGACTACACCATTGAAGATAGGCCAAGAAAGAAACATGCAAATGCTGATTTATTATCTAGAGCCTATGATCATGATGGAGATGAGCCAATGGATGATTCCTTCCCGGATGAGGAGCTCATGATAATCTCAGTCACTCAAGAGGTTCCAATGGAGTACAAGGAGATTGTGGATTTTGTGACAAGAGGTAACTATCCAGAAGGAATGCATGCTAGGGAGAGGAAGGCCCTTGCAGCAAGATCTAGACCTTACACAATGGTGGAGGATATTCTTTTTCACCAAGGAGCAGATGGTCTACTTCGAAGAGCAGTGGGTAAGGAAGAGTCTATCCTACTCATAAAGGAGTTTCATGAAGGTTTAGTATGTGGAGGACACTTTGCAGGAAAGGTGACTGCTTTCAAGATTCTAGATGCAGGTTACCATTGGAGAGGGATTTTCAAGGATTGTCTTGATTATTGCAAAACTTTTCATGTTTGTCAAGCTTTTGCCAGAAAGTCTACATCCACTCCACCACTTAGATCAATTCCATTGCTAGGACCTTTTGAGAAGTGGGGAATTGATTTTGTAGGTCCTCTCAATAGAACCCCAAGGAACAATCGGTACATTGTGGTAGTTACTGATTACCTTACCAAGTGGGTTGAGGCTAGACCATTGAGGGACAAGAATGAAGATGAAGTGGGTAGATTTATTTATGAACGCATTATCACTAGGTTTGGATGCCCTTTAGAGTTGGTTTCTGATAGAGGAGGAGAGTTTATAGGAAGCATTACTACAGCCATGCTACGACATTTCTCTATCACACATAGAGTAACTACATCCTATAAGCCAAATTCCAATGGCTTGGCAAAGAGAACCAATCAGACCTTGTGCATGATGTTGGCCAAAGATGCAAAAATGGAGGGGGCTAAACATCATTGGGACAAGAGGATTCATGCAGTTTTATGGGAGTATATGACAACCATGAAAACTTCCACCGGATATTCTCCATTTCAATTGGTGTATGGTATTGAGTCTACCTTACCTATTCACTTTGATCTTCCTACCTTCCAAAGCATTCATAGGAGATTGAAGAAAGCACAAGGAGGTGATGCAGAGAAGTCAAGGAAGGATCAACTCATGGAGTTGGAAGAGGCAAGAGCAGTTGCTATGGTTCGAGTGGAGCAAGCCCAAAGGAAACAAAAGGAGAGCTATAACAAGAGGCAAGGCAAGAAGAAGGTGGAGACTTTCAAAGAAGGTGATTGGGTAATGTTGTTTGATTCCATTCGATTCAAGAGAGTGCAAAAGAAGTTTTTGCCTAAGTACTTTGGACCTTTCATAGTGGAGAAAGTGTGGGGCAATTACACCTATCATCTCAAGGAGTTGGGAGGAAGACACTTTGATAGGATTAACCATGATAAGTTGAAGATGTACCATAGAAGGTAGAGAGACCTTCACTTTGAGGACAAAGTGAAAACTTAGTCCGGGGGTAAATGTAACACCCATTTGTGCATGTGTGTGGTATTGTGATATTTAGCTTGGTATTACAAGTACTTAAGAGATATTATTTATATAGAGATAAAGGATGGTTCTATATTAGTCATGGTTAGCTAAAGTTAGTCATAAGCTAAGATAGATGGGATCTTACTTTAGAGGAAGTAGAAAAGATGAGCACCACTATTTTGGATTTTAGTGTGTTGACTTGGTATTATTCCTAGGTGTTTGGCTTTGATGAAAGAGTTGAGAACTCTTGGGCCCGCAAACCTTTTTGTTTTGGATTCTTCTTTAGTCCAAGGATAGCCCATGTGAAGGAATCCTTGACTTAATGGTTGGGTCAAGATAAGATCACATGCTTAGGGGAATATGCCCATGTGAATGGATATTCCTTTCTGCTTTTTGACTTTACTTGACTTTTAGTCTAGTAACTTGAGTTACTACGGTAATTAGCAACTTTGGTACGTAACTATTTCACCACTATATAAACAAGGGGTGAGGAGGTACTCATCATCCTTTCATTTGCAACTATCTCTCTCTCATTGAGTTCTCTAGTGAGCAATGTCTTGAGTCTTGGAGTGTTAGCCTTGGAGGAGTATGATGGAGTTGGGGTTCCTTGCCTTCTTAGTCCATGGTGCGCTACCATAATAGCCATCAGAGGTTCATCCTGAGTGAGAGACAGGCCGGCTCACAGGACAGAGGCCGGTGAGCGTCACCTGGATTCTCTATGCTTGAGTGGGTGTGGCTTGACTATAATCAGTGCCCAATTGTTGGCAGTTTATAGAGTGACAGATCAAGTACTTATCTGAGTTGAGTTGAGTTGAGAGTGTTAAGCAATCTGATTACATCAGAGAAGTGAAGTCAGGGAGAAATCGGGTACAGGAACTGTGAGTGTTGGTGGTATCTCCAAGATCGGTGGATCGTTGGTAGCTTGATTCAAGTTCTATGTTTCCCTAGTGTGCAGAATCTTGTTCAAGTGACGCAGATTTGGCAGTTAGGCGGACGGTGTGCGGAAGCGCTGGCCAAATTTTGAGCAAAGAAGGAGCAATTTTTGAGCAATGGTTGTGATTTTGAGCTCAGGAGGTGAAGGTAGGACCAATTTGTTGTGAGTTGGGCTCAGAAAGTCAAATTGAAGGTGGAGTTGGGAAGCTCTTCTCATGAAATTGTGATTTGGAAAATTTTGGAGGAGGTTCAAAGTGGCAACAAGAAAGGTCTCATTTGGCTGAATTTCGGCATTTAGAGGCTTTGAGGCATAGGGCTATGGGCTATGAGAGGCCTAGAAGGCCTAGAAGGGCCAGCAAGCCAACTTGCTGGCGTGAGGCTAGGTAGTTTAGAGTAGATCTTGGTCATTGGTTGGCAAAATCTGCCTTTCTTGCTAGATTGTGCGCAACAGGGTTTGACCCCTAGATCTCTTGTTCCTAGACTGGTGCCCTAGCCAACTGGTCCACCCTCACTTGTTGTCCTAGTGACTGTGCCACTGTTATCTATACACATGTAGCTTTGGCTAGGAGAGGCAGTTTGATCCCATTCTTGGTGATCCTGGTAGCTTAGGACTTAGATACAAACTTCTCTTATGTCAAATGCCAAATGGTGGCAGAGTCAGTCCCGTGTTGTGTTATGAGATGGAGGGTTTTTGTTTAGATTTCTTGTGATTGAATCCCCTCCATTCTCTACTTCTTGTTTGTGCATCACGTTTGTGTGAGGTGCCTTGACTTTTGAGCGTTGGTGCTCTGGTGTGCTCTCGGTGGTGAGGCTGGAGTGATGACCAGTTAAACTACCTTTGTTTCTCTCTGGTGAGGCAGGAAGTGATGACCTGCAGACCGTGAGAGTGCGTGTTATGATGGCAGGTTACAGGTTGCCCTTTCCCTAGTGTAGTTATCTTGGTTAGAGTTACATTAGTGGGTGGTGCTTAGTTAGTATTGGCACTTGGTGGTGTTGGCACTTGGTGGGGTACTTGCGGTTGTGACTTGCGGTTGCGGTTGGTGGTTTGGGTTTGTTGGTGTGGTTACTTTGTCACGACGGAGTTCTTTGGAGATTCCAGAGGAGTTAGCCCTACAATATGTAGTGGGTTTACTCGGAGTGGTGCTCGGTATCAGCCTGTATCTTAGGTCCCAGTGAGGGAGGAGATTGACTCTGAGTTGGAGTTCGACACAAGAGCTGATTCAGTTGAGAGTGCACTTGGTGTGTCCGCACCGTTGTTGTGGGACATGGACGAGATTTATGGGGCCTCTAGAGGCCCTAGGCGTTACTTTGGTACAGTGGGTACCATTGAGTTGGATGACTTCATCTAGGAGTTCGACAATTGGTGTGATCTGCAGCAGATGCGGAACCCGACTTTGTTCACACCCTTCATGGCATGGAAGGGGTTGTTTTAGCATTTAGAGGGTCCGCCGATAGATGACTACCATGAGTTCAAGAGAGCTCATTTGGAGGAGATCGAGTTATGGAGACAATATTGGTTTCCAAACTATGTTTCTATCACTTCAAGTTTGGTGGCCAGGAGTAGATCGGCTGTACCTACGAGTTCTAGCTCGAGTAGTGTGGGTGGAGCTAGTGGAGGTGCACTAGCTGGAGATAGTGCTACTACAAGTGGAGGTACCGCTGCAGGAGGTGGTGTGGTACCAGGGTTTAACCCCATGGTGGAGTTCTTCCTATGTTTGAGGTAGAACTACCAAGGAGTGCGGACTGACAAGCTGAGGAGCTTGCAGGAGTTCCAGCGGAAGGCTCGAGAGAGCCTACGCAAGGCATACACTTGTATGAGGCGGCTGATCAGTTTCACTCAGGGAGTTACTGAGGCCCAGGTAGTCTAGTTTTGGTATGGGATATTGGACACGGAGTTACGACGTAGAGTTCGTGATGTTATGTTGTTGCAGGCTACTTTGCCCACTTTGGCAGTAGTCTTTGGTTTGGCTGAGCATATTGAGCTCAATATGGTGGAGGAGAGAGTGGTGACATCTGGATTTGGTAGGGAGACCTCATCCACGGCTGTGACTTCTTCTCGAGTGCAGCAGAGTACACCACGCCCAATTGGTTTTTGAGGATAGGGTGGACAGCCCAGATCCTATGGAGCGAGTGGAGGGCCAAGTGGAGTTAGACCCTTACCCTCATTTTTGGGGTCAGCAGCAGCCAGTGAGTGGTGGTGTTGCTTGTTGGACTTGTGGTGGACCTCACCATAGGAGAGAGTGTACTCAGGGCAGCGGACTTGATACCTCTGGTGCATCACAGCCAACAAAGAGGCAGTGTGAGCATTGCCACAGATTTGGTCACACTAGTGACCGGTGTTTTGACCTACACCCGGAGTTACGGAGTGGTAGGGCTGCTATGGTAGGTCGTAGAGGAGCTCCAGTTCATGGAGGACAAGGTGGTAGAGGTGGTGGTAGAGGATCTACACCTAGTAGGGGTGCAGTACCTACCCTTACTTCAGACACAACTATGGCTACTCGGATTGAGCAGTTGGAACAGAGATTGGCTAGTATGGCTATTGCTCAGAGGAGATCAGATTCGGGTGTTGAGGCTTCCACCTCATATGCTGGTGATAGAGATGCTTTGGACTTCATGTGCGGAGCAGCACAGGTAGATGCATCTGCAGCAGTGACTAGGAGTGCAGTACGTGCTCCAGAGCCTAGAGGAGCATCAGTGGAGTTGGACCCATAGAGAGGAGAGGTTGGGAGATAGGTCAGACTTCCCTAATCTTTCACGCTATCTGAGGCATTGCAGACGACATCCATGGTTCCTAGACGTCCTAGTGCAGGTGTGGTAGGTGGTGATGGAGTACATGATGGACTACCTGCTAGTCAGCCACCTGCTACTACACAGACTGAGTCTAGCATGATGTTGGGGGCGGCTCAGCTGATTATGTGGCATCCTTTGTTTTCAGCCAGTGATATGTTTACATTGGGAGTTGACCCAGCCCCAATGTTCCAGTTGGCTGCCACGTTGTGTGAGAGTAGGGATGGTGCAGTTCCTACTACTAGAGCAGGTGGTTGGTAGTGGAGCTGACTTGGTTGAGGAGCATGGGATCCGTTTAGCAACCAATGGCTTATGGCAGGCAACAACGGCTAGACTGGAGGAGTTGCCAGCTAGACCGGCCTTTGAGAGAGCACGGTTTACACCTGGTGTTGTCCTATTGGATAACCAGAGGGGGATTTTTCGTTCGGTGGGACCTTCAGGGAAGGTCTATACACCACAGACAGTCTTGTTAGACTCTGGTGCGCAGCCCCTTATGTTGGGGAAGGCTGTAGTTGTCGGTCTGGAGTTACGGAAGACCAATGTGGAGAGGTGTCCATTTCAGATCCAAACATCTCTAGGTGGTGGTTTGACACAGTACATCACACGTGGAGAGCTTGTTGTCCAGGTTCAGCCTGGTCATCCGACTGATAGCTCGGTGGTGGGAGCTTAAGCTATTGCGACGATAGCTGAGTCATATGATGTGCTAGTTGGGGGAGCAGTGTTATATCCCATGGGTTTCAGCATTGACTATTGGGAGGAGACAGCCTCTTATAGACCTGGTTGGCTGTCTGGTGAGGGACGGGTATGTCGCCTACCAGTACGCTTTAGTAGTGGTAGTCTTGGCTCACTATAGTCCGGGACCATGGCAGCATTAGTTTTAGCTTTCAGTGGTGCAGTTACTTGGCCTGGTGACTTGTTGGAGGGGAACGCCCATGCAAAGGATACTCCAGTACCAGAGGAGATCACTCGGCTTTGGAGTACAAGTGGGATTGTTCCATCCACCTTGGATGTTCCGTTGTGGAGTTCAAAGGAGGCATTGCAGCAGCATGCAAATCAGTTGGTGCAGCAAGCTTGGAGTGGAGCCTTTGTACCATCAGGGGATGAGTGTGAGGATGAGCCTCCAGAGGTGATTGCTTTGACACCTCTTGATACCACACTCATTGCGTGGCAGTATCTAGTAGAGGGGATATGCCTATTGGAGTTGCTTGGTGGGATCAGCACCGGACTAGCTGCGGTGTTACAAGCGGGTATCCGAGTACAGAGGTACTTGTATGTAGAGAGAGATGAGACTGCTAGGCAAGTCTCTCTACATCATGTGGCACACTTGTCTTATCAGTATCCGGAGTTATTACCGATGTCAACAGTCAGAGGTTACCAGAAGGCCTTACCAGGAGACATTTCCTTACTGGGGACGCATGACCTAGAGAAACATGGACCTATTCACTTGGTGATTTCTGGATGGCCATGTCAGGGACATACACACGCGGGCCGCGGTTTGGGTCTTTAGGATCCTCATTTTGGTGTGTTTTGGGAGATGTTACGGATACTACGACATCTCCAGGTTCATCAGTCTATTTCTCCAACTTACCTTTTGGAGAACATTCCCTTGATGGTTGATTCTCGCACCTGAGTGGTGGCAAGTACACATCAGGTCCATTCTTGGATGGGACCTACTGTATTGTTAGATGCAGCCAAAGTGGGATCACGGGCTCATTGTCTTCGTCTTTGGTGGACAAACCTCTTACCCATAGAGGTTCTATAGCGTAGTTATGATGGGATTCAACGACTAGACCACATTCTTGTTGATGATATCTTGGATGTTGGGCGTTAGTCTCAGACAATGGTAGTGGCTGATAGGTCACCTATGGCAGTGGTGAACCTAGTTGGATAGCCTAGAGCTGCATTTCCCACACTCATGAGTTTCCCAAGCTCTCATGCTTTTTGAGAGGGAGGACCTGGACTTGTTTAGGACTCACAGTTACAGCAGTTGGTGGAGCCCAACGCGGATGAGAGAGAGCGGACAATGGGTTTTTGCACCGGTATTACCGCTGTTCCAGTAGTGTTAGAGGCATCTAGGCCTCAGGTGTTAGGTCAGGCTATGGACCTGAACTGTTTGACCTGGATTGTGAGCCTTGGCTTGGTAGAGCAGCGTAGGATGCGCTTGATAAGCATCACCACTCGGACACTTGTGAGCCTTGTGCCTATCGAGACAATTCAAGCACATGTTGGGAGCGATGGACCAAGTGGACATGGTATTCTTGGGACACATCCAATAGCTACTAGGGAGAGTGGTCTACTTGGAGTCCATCCAGGTGAGCGTGGGCTACTTGGATTACACCCTTGGTCCACATGGGATGCAGCCAGAGGACGTGTGGAGCTTCCAGCCAGAGTGGAGGGAGTTTTTCACATAGAGGTTGGGACCTCTAGTGGTCGGGAGCATGACACTATTGCTCCGAAGGGCCCAGTGTAGCAGTCAGTCAGTACGTCTACCACTCCTACTATAGTTATAGAGGATACTTGGGAGCCAGATCTTCGACCCAAGCTTATTGGAGAGGAAAGACGGAGGGTTTGGAGGTTCTTGAGGAGCCACACGAGTTGTTTTGCCTTCAGTATGAAGGATTTAGGTGCTCTCAAGGGACCTGGTATACGGATTGAGCTGACTAGCGACACACCAATTTTCAGATGTCCTTATCGATATAGTGATATGGAGAGGACATTGATTCAGAGCCGGAGTAGTGACCTTTTTGAGGCTAGTTTGGTGGAGATTTCACATGGAGAGTATGCATCAGCGAGAGTGATGCCAGCCAAGAAGGATATGCATGTCAACTATACAGATAGGCAGATGTGTGGAGATTACCATCCTATCAACCAACAGACCAGGGCTGATCGGTATGCCATGCCTACAACGGAGGAGATTTTTGATGCGATTGGGCATGCAAAGGTCTTCAGTACTTTGGATCTTCAAGCGGGATATCATCAGTTGCCGATCAAGGAGGAGGATAAGTCCAAGACAACATTTTGGGCTATTGATCCTCACGGCAAGGATGTGTTATATCAGTGGAGGTTCTTACCATTTGGGTTAAAGAACACTCCTGCTGAGTTCCAGAGGGTCATGGATAGGATCCTAGCTGGATTGGATTTTGCTCGGTGCTATATTGATGACATTTTGGTTTATAGCACTACTATGGAGGAGCATGAGAGACAGTTGTTGGAGGTGATTGAGAGGTTGAGATCTCATGGACTCAAACTACATCCTGGGAAGTGTAGGTTCTTCCACGAGCAGGTTGAGTATTTGGGTCACTATCTACCCCAGAAGACTTGGTGTTCAGCAGACCAAGGTGGAGACTATTGCACGTATTCCTCGGCCTACGGATGTGAGCAGAGTGCAAGCATTCCTTGGGTTCGCGAACTTCTATCGCCACTATGTCAGAGGATTTAGTGCCATTGCCAAGGCCTTGACAAAGCTGACCAAGCTTACACAAGAGTGGTGTTAGGGAGATGAGCAGGAGAGAGCTTTTGTAGAGCTCAAGGAGAGGTTGACATCTGCTCCTATTTTGAGGAGACCGATCAGGGGACGACCATTTCAGGTTCATACTGATTGGAGTATGTTGGGGCTTGGAGCGGTGCTCACCCATCATGATGATGAGGAGAAGGAGTTTGTGGTGGCCTATGCTAGTCGCTCCAACAATTCAGTGGAGGCAAAGTATAGTTCATATGAGGGAGAGTGCTTGGCAGCAATTTGGGCAGTAGCACATTTCCGATGTTACCTATTTGGTAACCCCTTCACTCTCATCATTGATCATCAGCCGCTGAAGTGGTTGATGGAGTCCGACAAGCTTTCAGGGAAGCTTGCACGATGGGCTCTGATTTTACAAGAGTATGATTTCACGGTTGTTCATAGACCTGGAGTGGTGAACCGTGATGCAGATGGGTTGAGTAGAAACCCATGTCCCAGCCAACAGGATCAGACCGGAGCACATTGGCATGGTGAGACAAATGAGGAGATGGTCCCAGGTTGCCATGCATCTGCCTTTCTGTGTATATTTTTTGAGGCTTTGGTGGTATCTCTCTCAGCGCATACAGGAGGAGTTATTGAGGTCACAGATCCAGAGAGTGAAGATATTGGTACAGTTCAGCGAGGCATTCATGATGATGTCTTAGCCATGGACTATCTTTGCATTGGTGTTGTAGGTGGCACAATCAGGGCCAAGGAGAGAGACCGTGTTCTTCAGCAAGCCAGACGGTTCAGATTGGAGGGTAGACACCTTTTGCGTGTATGGGAGGATGGTAGAGTGCGAGTAGTACTACTTCCATCACAGAGACCACAGTTGGTCCATCATGCTCATGAGGAGCTAGGACATTTTGGAGTAAAGCGTACATATAGCTTACTCCAAAGTCATTATTGGTGGCGCGGTATGCAGACCGAGGTATAGTAGTTTGTTGCAAGATGTGTGGTTTGTGACCAAGTTAGAGCATCATTCAATGCTCCTACGCCACAGTTACACCCATTGCCTATCATGGGATTGGGTTACCATTGGAGTTTGGACTTTGCCGGACCTTTACCGCTGACTGTGAGACATCATCGGTATGTTTTGGTGATGGTGGAGCACTTCTCCAAGTGGATTGAGTTGGTGGCACTTCCTGACAAGTCTAGTGAAGGGACAGCTTACTCGTTCCTGGATCAAGTTCTTAGTCATTTTGGTGCACCAGCTGAGGTTTTGACTGATCAGGGTATAGAGTTCTTGGGGGAGTTTCAGGTCTTGTGTGACAAGGCTTTGATTGATCATTGTACTACATCCCAAGATCACCCTGAGGTAGATGGCTTAGCAGAGAGAATGGTTCAGACGGTGAAGAGAGGATTGCGAAAGTATGGTTTGCAGAGATGCCACTTGGGAGATTGGGATCTCCAATTACCTTGGTTGGCCATGGGCTATCGGTTCAGCCGGCAAGCCTCCTTAGCATCCTTCTCTCCATAATTTCTACTCTATGGACGAGATCCAGATTTACCTACAGCCATTCGTCGAGATGCTACTGAAGTTTTGGACTTGGATGACCCCGATGTATGGATGAGCACATGTTCTCAGCGGGCAGAGATCTTTCGGAGAGTGATGCCAATGGCCTTTGAGAACTTGGCAATTGCTCAACATAGAGATACTTTACGCTATGCTACCATTTGAGGAGGAGGTTATAGACCCTCGATCCTCGATTTCATCCAAGCGACTATGTATATCTACAGCAGACAACACCGACGACACTTGATGTTTCTATAGGCCGCACTATCTTGAGAGTGCGTGAGGTTTTGCCATTTAGAGTCCTTATGTTAGAAGGACGTGATGGTGTTGTTTGGAAGGATCATGTGCGCAATTGTGTGCCATGCCACCTCCCAAACATTGATGGTACTATGGACCCAAGCTTGGCACTTGTACGTGCAGGCTTGAGGTGTATGTTATGTGGCTCTTTTGGTGGAGCTGCTACTATGTCAGTGTGTGACAGCTGTTCAAGAGGATGGCATATGGCATGTATGATTCTTCCCCTCACAGTGGTTCCTGAAGGACAGTGGTTATGTCCTAGATGTACTTATTGAATGCTCGTACTTTGGTAGCATCCTTCAGGGTAGGCCAATCAGTAATGGCCTTGATCTTCTCTTCTTGATCCCCTCTGATGAGATCTTATGACCCAAGAAGGTAACCTCCTTCTGCCAAAAAGCACACTTTGACTTCTTGCAGTAAAATTTCCACTGTCGTAGTCGTCTTAGGACTTCTTGCACATGATTCTTGTGTTCTGCCTCTGTCCTACTATAGATTAAGATATCATCTAAGAACACTACCACAGACTGACCCAATAGTCCCTCCAACACCCGATGCATCTGATCCATGAAGACTGTTGGAACATTGGTGAGTCCGAAAGGTAGAACTCTCCACTCAAAATGTCCATACCTTGTGCAAAAGGCAGTCTTTTGCATGTCCTCTCCTTCAATAGGAATTTTCCAATAGCCGCTACAAAGATCTAGCTTAGAAAAGTAGCGTGCTCCACTTAATTGATCAAGCATGTCATTGATCCGAGGCAAGAGATATGCATTCTTCACGGTTTGCTTATTAAGCCCACGGTAATCAATATAGAAACAAAGTCCTCCATCCTTCTTTGGAACAAATAGTATCGGTGCTCCCCACGGAGAGGTACTATGTCGTATGAAATCCTTCTCCAACAACTCTGTAAGTGTTGTTCGCAACTCCTCCAACTCCTTTGGTGAGAGCCAATAGATTGGTCTACTCACTGGAGTACTCCATGGCAATAACTTGATCTTGAAGGGCATACCTTGATCAGAGGGTAATCCCTTTGGCAGATCATCCGGAAACACATCTGCAAACTCCTGAACTATCCGATCAACCGTTGCTTGATGCAGCTCCTGGCCCTCCTCAG
This sequence comes from Lunularia cruciata, assembly GCA_948567375.1. NCBI lineage: Eukaryota > Viridiplantae > Streptophyta > Marchantiopsida > Lunulariales > Lunulariaceae > Lunularia > Lunularia cruciata. Next base: position 50,646,656 of record OX419759.1, read on the forward strand.
ATTGTTCTTGTGTAATCGGCTTGATCCACACCGCGAATACAGACTTATCTTCCTCCAAAGCTTGCTCTATGGCTACTTCATTAACAAACTTACCTTCTAGGGACTCATCTCTCTTCCAAGCTTGCTCCATGGTTGCCTTCTTAGCAAACTTCCCATCTTGGGACTCATCTCCCTTCCAAATTTGCTCTATGGCTACCTTCTCAACAAACTTCCTATCTTGGGATTGACTATTCTTAGGTGTCTTACTTAGAGATGCCAGACAACCTAATCGGAAATTCCTACCTTGGTGTTGTACTTGAATTTGACGTCGGGTCCAATCAAATTGAACCTTATGACGTTCAAGCCAAGGTAGACCCAAAATGATATCATAGTGTAGAGGTGCCACTACAAACCTCATACACTCCAAATACTCCTTCTCAATCTTGAAGGTAACAGGATGCGAGGTGCGGAATGCAGAACCTTTTCTACCATCCGCCATCATCAAACTACTTCCAATCACTGGCTTGATAGGAATACCCAATTCCTTTGCTACTTGCATAGATATGCAATTCTTTGAACTTCCAGAATCAACCAAAATCCTACAACCCCGATTAGATATCGTACCTTGCAAGTGAAGCAAACTTGCATAAGTCGAGCCTTCAATCCCATTGGAACTAATCAAGCTCCCAGTAGGCGGCTCGAAATCTCCTATTGGGATTCTTTGTTTCCCTAATCATTCTGTTCCACAAACTCCATCTGGGCAACTTGTCGAGGTCGCCCATTCCTAAGTGGACATTCAGCAATGCAATGTCCAACTTGGTAACAATAAAAGCAACCTCCATTTTGTCGTAATCTTTCTCTATCTATTGTGCCAAGTGGTCTTTGTTGGATAACATCAATCTCCATTAGTACCGGTTCTTCCACTCGTGGTATTGGTAGGTTTTGTGTAGGTCGAGGTCGAGACCAAGTTGTCGCAACTAAGGAATCAAAACGCTCAGCCAATTGCATGGCTTCTTCTATGTTCTGTGGCTCTCGCATGGTCACCTCCAATCTGGTTCATGATTTCAATCCTCGCACAAATCGATCCAGAACTTCACCTTCTTGGATATCTGGAATTTGCATGATGATATTTTGAAATTGTGTGATGTAGCTTCTCACTGAGCCAATCTACCTCAACTCCGCCAATTTATCTCATGCAGCTCGGGTGGCATTTATAGTCTAAAATCGACCAAGTATTGCATCCTTGAATTCCACCCATGTCAAAATTGGTGTAACAATTTGTCGTTCAGCTCTTTCTACTCGGAATTGCCACCAAAGTTTTGCCACGCCATCCAACTGGCTAAAAGCCAAGAGAAATTTTTTTCCGCTCGTCTTGAAGATTGGTGGCTTCAAAGTAACGTTCACAATCAAACACAAAATTCTCCACTATGCCTGGAAGATTCTTGCCTTCAAAAACCTTGGGTTTCGAAAATCGAATGCGATCTTCTCCATCTCAAATTGGCGCTCTGTCTATCTGTTCTTGTCGTTGTTGGTTTCGTTCATCCAACAATTGAGTAAAATGCTTGATTTGTTGTTGCATTGCAAGGATAACATCGGGTATTGCCGCCATTGCTACTACTCTATTCCACTACCCTCAATTTATCTAGTTGATTAACACGTAGATACAACACGTCCACCGTTCTCCATAAGTTACAACTAGAAGTATCAAGGGTTCCTCTGACACGATGATCATATGTAGAAAATCCTGCCCAAAGCGTGAGGTGATGAATTGTGTGAAACAATGCTTTGGTAATATCTAGACATGAAAGTCCTAATGGTTTTGTGGAAGTGGATTTGGTGGTCCATAAATTCCATCCATCCCATTCCTGCTCTGATACCAATGTAAAAGACCGAAACCGAGGAGAGAAATAGGAGAATGGAAACTCACATTGGGACACTTGAATGAGTGAAAACTCCAAATGCCTAGCATGAGCTTTGGCTTTGGTATTTATAGGTAGCATACAAGGCCCTTGAGAAGCTTCTCAAGAAGCTTCCTCAAGCCGCTTTCTTAGAGTGCAAGCCAAGTTAACTAGGAAGCTTCTCAAGAAGCTTCCTTCTAGAAGCCGCCTACTTGGCGTGCAAGCTAAGCTAGTTGGGAGCTTCTAGAAGCTACTTACTAAGGTGCAAGCTAAGCTAACCTGGAAGCTTCCCAAGAAGCTTCCTAGATACTTTCGGAATATTCTAGGCTAATTTTGTCTTATGTGCTACTTCGTGAGTCTGACTGACTTCGTCGCTAAACTCTATATTGTTACATAACTCCTTATAGAACCAATCTATTTCAACTCTATTGATCTATCTCATGCGGCTTGTGTAGCACTTACACTTGGAATCTCTCAATTATTTGCACTCTTGGATTCTTCCCATGTCCAATTGGTGGAAAAAAATTGTTGTTGAGCTTGCTCTACCCAAAAATGTCCACCATAGTTTTGCCACTCCATCTAGTTGGCTTGAGGACATGAAAATCTATTTCCATTCATATTGAAGATTTGTAGTTTCAAAATAACATTTTGTAATACCAAGAGCTAGCCATATGATCTAGATGTGTAATTTGGTTTGGTAACATCTAGAATGATGTTATATATGATGGTCAAAATAGATTAGATAGAAGTATCACCAAAAGAGTACTTCTACCAATAGAGTAAAAATTGAAATAAACTTGAGAACCTTAGAACCAATAGCTAGACATATGATTTAAAGGTGAGAATTGGTTTGGTAACATCTAGAAGGATTTTACACATGATGGACTAAACAGATCAGAAAGAGGTATCACCAAAAGGAGACTTCTACTAATAGAGTAGGAACTGAAATATGCCTGAAATCTTTCGGAGGCCTAAACGGATAAATTAGGCCTCAAAAATGTGCAAATTCCCCCCCCCCCCCCAATAGAGGAAAGGCTAGCATTCTCTCCCCTTTGATTTGTCTTGTTGAGAGCTTTCCAATGGTACCTTATTCACGTGATTCTGAGACTCCTATAGGAAGATTCCCTAAAAGATTCCCTCTGGTCAAAGCTTGTTTGACCAACCAGATAGGACCTAGACCGACATGTCACCCATACAAGTAAGTACTCTAAGGGCAGAGTTTGCTGACATGTCACCTATCTGTGTGCTTAATCCTATGGTGGAGCTTCCTTGGAGAAGATCTTCTTTGTCTATATAATAAAGAGAAGGTGCTCCTTTGTGGCACCAAATGTTGAGTGTAGAATCTGTGTTTTCTCTCTTCTCTTGTCCTTGGAGTATTACAATGGTATCAAAGTGAGTGTCTTAGTCCAAGAGAGTGGATCACACCTCTTGGAAGACCACAAACTACTAAAACTGAGTAATTTGAGGTGGAGAACATAGAGTAATTGCTAGACTTAGGAAGGACTTTAGAGAGCAAACGGGATGGATGCACAGGGAGGACAATTTCCCACACCCAACTTTCCATTCCCGCATCCATTCCACATCAAGGTTATGTATATCCAACATGAGCAAATGAGGGCATTGCTAGTTTATCACTTTGGTGCAGAATTCATGGATAGGGTGATGAACTCACCAAACCCGGTGATTCTACCTGTGGTGATATATGACAGAGAGTAAGAATTGACAATCTACATTCTATTATGATGATATGGATGTGAATGTCCCAAATCCTCTTCCTTTCAACACTCAAGTAGAAATCCGTTATGTAGTGAGACCAAAAGTGATGTTTAGAGATTTTATGGTTAGGAATTTTGGGTTTAGTATTATCAACTAAGTGATAGCTTCTGAGGTCCCAATGGTAGTTTTGATAGTTTGTGCACCTTTCAAAGTGATCATATTGACTCTGTATTGAAGTAGACATTAGCAATTGAGTGTTGCAAGAACCATGGATCCACAATTGCAAGAGCCGGTGCAAGGAATGCAAGGGATGTTGAATGAATTTCAAGAGATTAAAATGACCATAGAGACATTACAAAGTCAAGTGCAAATCCTCAAGAACAATCAAGCCATGCAAGAAGAAGAGTTGTCTCAAAACCCAGTACCTACGATTGAAGTACTTGGAGAGGTACTTGTGCCTACGAACCCTATCAATGATGAAGCCACATTGCTACTCCGGATGAAGAAGACGTGCAACATCGAGCCTTACAAGGGGCAACGTATGATGGGAGTAGTGGAAAATTGGATCTTGAGAATGAATCAATATTTCCAATTGTTCTCAACAGAGATCACGGAGCATGCTACAGGCATGTTTGCATGTGAGTACTTGACCGATAAAGCCCTCACATGGTATGATGCTTGGGAATGATCCATGTTGGTAGAGAGAAGGGAGGTCACGTGGACAACATGCAAGAAGGATTGCTGAAGAATTTCCAATTGGTGGATTCTGTACAGATAGCTCGAACCTAACTATGGGGATTGAGACAAAAGAACAATGTACAAGAGTATGTGGAGGCATTTTTGGATCTAAAAGTCGTAATAACCAACATGAGTCCAACAAAGGCTCTTGACAATTTCAAACGAGGATTTGCTAAGAAGTCATGGTGCAAAATCCTCGCACGGTATTTGAAGCCATTGCTTGCACGTAGAGAATAGTAGGAGCATTGAGTGGAGGTGAAGGAGTAGTTCCACCTCAACATTATTGGATAGAAATGCCACACATGGGTGGACCAGTACCAATGGAATTGGGCAACCTTTGATTTTGAGATCAAGGAGCACAACCACTTCAAGAGGAGCATGGACGGGTAGAAGAACAAAGAGATGGAGTCCTACAAGGAGAAGGAACTCAAGGAGAACAACGCCATTGTTACAATTGTGACCGTATTGGGCACACATCTACCAACTATCACACTCATTTCCCTAGGGGCCCTCGGCCTTCATACAGGCAATCTTTGAACAACATGGAGAGGTGCATTGAAGAGGAGGAGGTGGAAATCACTTCGGAAAACAAAGATTGCCAATAAATGTACCTTGCGGCCTTACTGGCTCAATAAGGAAGAAGAGAAGCGAGAGAAGGAAGAACACTAATGCGCAAAGATCTAGAAAGGCAACCTCACAATTTATTGTCATGAATGGAGTCCTCGAAGGCAATCAAGTGAGAGTATTAATCAATCCAGGAGCAATAGAGAATTTCTTATCTCGCTTTGTTGTAATAGGATTGGGAATGGATCTAGAGAGAGATAGGATTGAAGAAGTAGAGTTGCCTAATAGGCAAACAAAGAGGATTGAATCATTGTCTAGACGGGTAACACTCTCTGTTGGAGAATATCAGGAAGTAATTGAGTGGTGAGTGATACAATTAGCTCATTATGATGCAATCTTAGGCATGCCATGGATGGAGAATTACAACCCTATGGTAGATTGGAGGAAGAAAGTAGTGAGAACCCCCCAATGGTCAATCATTGGAGTTAAAGAAAAATCACCTAGGCGAGATCTGCCTCTATATGTCAAAGAGACGACAATTGTCTGTAAAACCAATAGATGTTTCATGGGTCTAATAAAAGAAGTCTAGAGTGCACAACTCAATGGACAAATTCCTGAGAAATTGAAGGATGTGGTGGATGAATTTCAAGATGTCTTTCTCAATGATCTACCCTTAGGATTACCACCAAAAAGGAGAGTAGATCATAAAATTGAGACGCTCCCGCGGAAGACAACTCCTTGTAAGGCCCCATATCGCTTATCACTTCATGAGTTGGAGGAGTGTAAGACTCAAATTGAGGAGATGCTACAGAAGTGGTTCATCCAACCTAGCATATCAGCATATGGGGCTCCTATCTTTTTTGTGAAGAAGAAGGATTGTACAATACGCATGTGCATTGATTATTGAGGTTGTCATGCCATTTGTAGTTCCGCATCTAGATGCTCGGACACTAGAGTTCCATTGATGGTAGTTAGAGTTATTCTAGCTGTTTCTCAGGGACTACTTTCCGATGGTTAGATTTCGTGTTCAGGGTACTGACTTCACGGTGGGGCCCACCGTCACTTTGCACCGTTTGCACCGTCGAGTGTGCCGTCAGCAGGACCGTTAGGGTTTCAAGGCTAGCTCGAGTCCAAGGGGTATAGTTTCAAAGGTGAGCTCTAGAGAGCTCACTTCTCTGATGTTGAGCCTTCGAGTTCTTGGCTATGGTGGACAGAGGCCGGCGAGTGTCACCTGGATTCTCTATGCTTGAGTGGGTGTGGCTTGATTGTAATCAATGCCCAGTTGTTGGCAGTTTATAGAGTGACAGATCAAGTACTGATCTGAGTTGAGTTGAGTTGAAAGTGTTAAGCAATCTGATTACATCAGAGAAGTCAAATCAGGGGGAAATCGGGTGCAGGAACGTTGAGTGTTGGTGGTATCTCCAAGCTCGGTGGATCGTGGTAGCTCGATTCAGGTTCTATGTTTCCCTAGTGTGCAGAAGCTCGTGTAGTTGATGCAAATTTGGCAGTTAGGCGGACGGTGTGCGGAAGCGCTGGCCAAATTTTGAGCAAAGAAGGAGCAATTTTCGAGCAGTGTTGTGATTTTGAGCTCAGGAGGTGAAGGCAGGACCAATTTGCTGCAAGTTGGGCTCAGAAAGTGAAATTGAAGGTGGAGTTGGAAAGCTCTTCTCATGAAATTGTGATTTGGAAAAACCCGTTTTGTCAATTTGGCTCGAGTGGAAAGTTAGCGGGGGATTTGGCGGACATCCATCTTTAGGGTTTACGTCAGATTTACGTCAGATTTTGGGCCAGAATTGGAGGAGTTTCGCTGTTTGGCCAGATTTGGAGAAGTTTCGCTAGTTTGGAGGAGTTTTGCATATTTGGAGAAGTTTCGCCAATTTTGGAGGAGGTTCGAAGTGGCAACAAGAAAGGCCTCATTTGGGCGTTTAGAGGCTTCGAGGCATAGGGCTATGAGAGGCTACGAAGGCCTAGAAGGGCCAGCAAGCCAGCTTGCTGGCGTGAGGCTAGCTAGTTTAGTGTAGATCTTGGTCATTGGTTGGCAAAATCTGCCTTTCTTGCTAGATTGTGCGCAACAGGGTTTGACCCCTAGATCTCTTGTTCCTAGACTGGTGCCCTAGCCAACTGATCCTGTAACACCCATTTGTGCATGTGTGTGGTATTGTGATATTTAGCTTGGTATTACAAGTACTTAAGAGATATTATTTATATAGAGATAAAGGATAGTTCTATATTAGTCATGGTTAGCTAAAGTTAGTCATAGCTAAGATAGATGGGACCTTACTTTAGAGGAAGTAGAAAAGATGAGCACCACTATTTTGGATTTTAGTGTGTTGACTTGGTATTATTCCTAGGTGTTTGGCTTTGGGGAAAGAGTTGAGAACTCTTGGGCCCGCAAGCCTTTTTGTTTTGGATTCTTCTTTAGTCCAAGGATAGCCCATGTGAAGGAATCCTTGCTTTAGTGGTTGGGTCAAGATAAGGGGAATATGCCCATGTGAATGGATATTCCTTTCTACTTTTTGACTTTACTTGACTTTTAGTCTAGTAACTTGAGTTACTACGGTAATTAGTAACTTTGGTACGTAACTATTTCACAAGTATATAAACAAGGAGTGAGGAGGTACTCATCATCCTTTCATTTGCAACTATCTCTCTCTCATTGAGTTCTCTAGTGAGCAATGTCTTGAGTCTTGGAGTGTTAGCCTTGGAGGAGTATGATGGAGTTGGGGTTCCTTGCCTTCTTAGTCCATGGTGCGCTACCATAATAGCCATCAGAGGTTCATCCTGAGTGAGAGACAGGCCGGCTCACAGTCCACCCTCACTTGTTGTCATAGTGACTGTGCCACTGTTATCTATACACATGTAGCTTTGGCTAGGAGAGGCAGTTTGATCCCATTCTTGGTGATCCTGGTAACTTAGGACTTAGATACAAACTACTCTTATGTCAAATGCCAAATGGTGGCAGAGTCAGTCCCGTGTTGTGTTATGAGATGGAGTGTTTTCGTTTAGATTTCTTGTGATTGGATCCCCTCCATTCTTTGCTTCCTGTTTGTGCACCACGTTTGTGTGAGGTGCCTTGACTTTTGAGCGTTGGTGCTCTGGTGTGCTCTCGGTGGTGAGGCTGGAGTGATGACCAGTTAAACTACCTTTGTTTCTCTCCGGTGAGGCAGGAAGTGATGACCTGCAGACCGTGAGAGTGCGTGTTATGATGGCAGGTTACAGGTTGCCCTTCCCCTAGTGTAGTTATCTCGGTAGAGTTACATTAGTGGGTGGTGTTTAGTTGGTGTTGGCATGTGGTGGTGTTGGCACTTAGTGGGGTACTTGCGGTTGCGACTTGCGGTTGCAGTTGGTGGTTCGGGTTTGCTGTTGCAGTTACGTGGTCACGACGGAGTTCTTTGGAGATTCCAGAGGAGTTAGCCCTGCAGTACGCAGTGGGTTTACTCGGAGTGGTGCTCGGTATCAGCCTGTATCTCAGGTCCCAGTGAGGGAGGAGATTGACTCTGAGTTGGAGTTCAACACAAGAGCTGATTCAGTTGAGAGTGCACTTGGTGTGTCCGCACCGTTGTTGTGGGACATGGACGAGATTTATGGGGCCTCCAAAGGCCCTAGGAGTTACTCTGGTACAGTGGGTACCATTGAGTTGGATGACTTCATCCAGGAGTTCGATAGTTGGTGTGATCTGCAGCAGATGCGGAACCCGACTTTGTTCACACCCTTCATGGCATGGAAGGGGTTGTTTCAGCACTTGGAGGGTCCATCGATGGATGATTACCATGAGTTCAGGAGAGCTCATTTGGAGGAGATTGAGTTATGGAGACAGTATTGGTCTCCACACTATGTCTCCATCACTTCAGGCTCGGTGGCCAGGAGTAGATCGGCTGTACCTACAAGTTCTAGCTCGAGTAGTGTGGGTGGAGCTAGTGGAGGTGCACTAGCTGGAGATAGTGCTACTACGAGTGGAGGTACCGCTGCAGGAGGTGGTGTGGTACCAGGGTTTAACCCCATGGTTGAGTTCTTCCTATGTTTGAGGCAGAACTACCAAGGAGTGCGGACTGACAAGCTGAGGAGCTTGCAAGAGTTCCAGCGGAAGGCTGGAGAGAGCCTACGCGAGGCATACACTCGCATGAGGCGGCTGATCAGTTTCACTCAGGGAGTTACTGAGGCCCAGGCAGTCCAGTTTTGGTATGGGATACTGGACAGGGAGTTGCGACGTAGAGTTCGTGATGCTACGTTGTTGCAGGCTACTTTGCCCACTTTGGCAGTAGTCTTTGGTTTGGCTGAGCGTATTGAACTCAACATGGTGGAGGAGAGAGTGGTGACAGCTGGATTTGGTAGAGAGACCTCATCCACGGTTGTGACTTCTTCTAGAGTGCAGCAGAGTGCACCACGCCTAATTGGTTTTCGAGGACAGGGTGGACAGCCCAGATCCTATGGAGCGAGTGGAGGGCCTAGTGGAGTTAGACCCTTACTTTCATTTTCGGGTCAGCAGCAGCCAGTGAGTGGTGGTGTTGCTTGTTGGACTTGTGGTGGACCTCACCATAGGAGAGAGTGTACTCAGGGCAGCGGACTTGATACCTCTGGTGCATCACAGCCAGCACAGAGGCAGTGTGAGCATTGCCATAGATTTGGTCATACTAGTGACCGGTGTTTTGACCTACACCCGGAGTTACGGAGTGGTAGGGCTGCTATGGCAGGTAGTAGAGGAGCTCCAATTCATGGAGGACGAGGTGGTAGAGGTGGTGGTAGAGGATCTACACCTAGTAGGGGTGCAGTACCTGCCCTTACTTCTGACACAGCTATGGCTACTCGGATTGAGCAGTTGGAGCAGAGATTGGCTAGTATGGCTATTGCTCAGAGGAGATCAGATTCGGGTGCTGAGGCTTCCACCTCATATGCTGGTGATAGAGATGCTTTGGACTTCATGTGCGGAGCAGCACAGGTGGATGCATCTGCGGCAGTGACTAGGAGTGCAGTACGTGCTCCAGAGCCTAGAGGAGCAACAGTGGAGTTGGACCCACAGAGAGGAGAGGTTGGGAGACAGGTCAGACTTCCCCAGTCTTTCACGCTATCTGAGGCATTGCAGACAACATCCATGGTTCCTAGACGTCCCAGTGCAGGTGTGGTAGGTGGTGATGGAGTACCTGATGGAGTACCTGCTAGTCAGCCACCTGCTACTACACAGACTGAGTCTAGCATGATGTTGGGGGTGGCTCAGCTGATTATGCGGCATCCTTTATATTCAGCCAGTGACATGTTTACATTGGGAGTTGACCCAGCCCCAGTGTTTCGGTTGGCTGCCACGTTGTGTGAGAGTAGGGATGGTGCAGTTCCTACTACTAGAGCAGAGGTGGTTGGTAGTGGATCTGACTTGGTTGAGGAGCATGGGATCCGTTCAGCGACCAGTGGGTTGTGGCAGGCACCAACGGCTAGACTGGAGGAGTTGCCAGCTAGACCGGCCTTTGAGAGAGCGCGGTTTACACCTGGTGTTGTCCTATTGGATAACCAGAGGGGGATTTTTTGTTTGGTGGGACCTTCAGGGAAGGTCTATACACCACAGAGAGTCTTGTTAGACTCTGGTGCGCAGCCCCTTATGTTGGGGAAGGCTACAGTTGTTGGTCTGGAGTTACGGAAAACTGATGTGGAGAGGTGTCCATTTCAGATCCAGACATCTCTAGGTGGTGGTTCGACACAGTACATCACACGTGGGGAGCTTGTTGTCCAGGTTCAGCCTGGTCATCCGACTGATAGTTCAGTGGTGAGAGCTCAGGCTATTGCGACGATAGCTGAGTCATATGATGTGCTAGTTGGGGGAGCAGTGTTATACCCTATGGGTTTTAGTATTGACTATTGGGAGGAGACAGCCTCTTATAGACCTGGTTGGCAGTCTGGTGAGGGACGGGTATGTCGCCTACCAGTACGCTTTAGTAGTGGCAGTCTTGGCTCACTACAGTCCGGGACCATGGCAGCATCAGTTTTGGCTTTCAGCGGTGCAGTTACTTGGCCTGGTGACTTGTTGGAGGGGAACGCCCATGCAGAGGATACTCCAGTACCAGAGGAGATCACTCGGCTATGGAGTACGAGTGGGATTGTTCCATCCACCTTGGATGTTCCATTGTGGAGTTCAGAGGAGGCATTGCAGCAGCATGCAGATCAGTTGGTGCAGCATGCTTGGAGTGGAGCCTTCGTACCATCAGGGGATGAGTGTGAGGATGAGCCTCCAGAGGCGATTGCTTTGACACCTCTGGATACCACACTCATTGCTTGGCAGTACCCAGTAGAGGAGATATGCCTATTGGAGTTGTTTGGTGGGATCAACCCGAACTAGCTGCGGTGTTACAGGCGGGTATCCGAGTACAGATGTACTTGTATGTAGAGAGAGATGAGACTGCTAGGCGAGTCTCTCTACATCATGTGGCACACTTGGCCTATCGATATTCGGAGTTATTACCGATGTCAGCAGTCAGAGGTTACCAGAAGGCCTTACCAGGAGACATTTCCTTACTGGGGGCGCATGACCTAGAGAGACATGGGCATGTTCACTTGGTGATTTCTGGATGGCCATGTTAGGGACATACACGTGCGGGCCACGGTTTGGGTCTTCAGGATCCTTGTTCTGGTGTGTTTTGGGAGATGTTACGGATACTACGACATCTCCAGGTTCATCAGTCTGTTTCTCCAGCTTACCTTTTGGAGAACGTTCCATTGATGGGTGATTCTTGCACTAGAGTGGTGGCGAGTACACATCAGGTCCATTCTTGGATGGGACCTGCTGTATTGTTAGATGCAGCTAGAGTGGGATCACGGGCTCATCGTCTTCGTCTTTGGTGGACGAACCTTTTACCCAGAGAGGTTCTACAGCGTAGTTATGATGGGATTCAGCGACTAGACCACATTCTTGTTGATGATATCTTGGATGCTGGACGTCAGTCTCAGACAGTGGTAGTGGCTGATAGGTCACCCATGGCAGTGGTGAACCTAGTTGGACAGCCTAGAGCTGCATTTCCCACACTCATGAGTTTCCTAGGCTCTCATGCTTTTTGAGAGGGAGGACCTGGACTTGTTTGGGACTCACAGTTATAGCAGTTGGTGGAGCCCAATGCTGATGAGAGAGAGCGGGCGATGGGTTTTCGCACCGGTATTACCGCTGTTCCAGCAGTGTCAGAGGCATCCAGGCGTCAGGTGTTAGGTCAGGCTATGGACCTGACTGTTTGACCTGGATTGTGAGCCTTGGCTTGGCAGAGCAGCGTAGGATGCGCTTGATAGGCATCACCACTCGGACACTTGTGAGCCCTGTGCCTATCGAGACAATTCAGGCACATGCTGGGGGCGATGGACCGAGTGGACATGGTATTCTTGGGACACATCCAGTAGCTACTAGGGAGAGTGGTCTACTTGGAGTCCATCCAGGTGAGCGTGGGCTACTTGGATTACACCCTTGGTCCACATGGGATGCAGCCAGAGGACGTATGGAGCTTGCAGCCAGAGTGGAGGGAGTTTTTCACACAGAGGTTGGGACCTCTAGTGGTCGGGAGCATGACACCATTGCTCCCAAGGGCCCAGTATAGCAGCCAGTCAGTACGTCTTCCACTCCTACTACAGTTACAGAGGATACTTGGGAGCCAGATCTTGGACCCAAGCTTACTGGAGAGGAAAGACGGAGGGTTTGGAGGTTCTTGAGGAGTCACACGAGTTGTTTTGCCTTCAGTATGAAGGATTTGGGTGCTCTAAAGGGACTTGGTATACGGATTGAGCTGACTAGCGACACACCTGTTTTCCGACGTCCTTATCGATATAGTGAGATGGAGAGGACATTGATTCAGAGCCGGAGTAGTGACCTTTTTGAGGCTGGTTTGGTGGAGATTTCACATGGAGAGTATGCATCAACGACAGTGATGCCAGCCAAGAAGGATATGCATGGCAACTATACAGATAGGCAGACGTGTGGAGATTACCGTCCTATCAACCGACAGACCAGGGCTGATCAGTATGCCATGCCTACAGCGGAGGAGATTTTTGATGCGATTGGCCATGCAAAGGTCTTCAGTACTTTGGATCTTCGAGCGAGATATCATCAGTTGCCGATCAGGGAGGAGGATAAGTCCAAGACAGCATTTTGGGCTATTGATCCTCACGGCAAGGATGTGTTATATCAGTGGAGATTCTTACCATTTGGGTTGAAGAATGCTCCTGCTGAGTTCCAGAGGGTCATGGATAGGATCCTAGCTGGACTGGATTTTGCTCGGTGCTATATTGATGACATTTTGGTGTATAGCACTACTGTGGAGGAGCATGAGAGACAGTTGTTGGAGGTGTTTGAGAGGTTGAGATCTCATGGACTCAAATTACATCCTGGGAAGTGTAGGTTCTTCCATGAGCAGGTTGAGTATTTGGGTCACACTATCTACCCCAGAAGACTTGGTGTTCAGCAGACCAAGGTGGAGGCTATTGCACGTATTCCTCGACCTACGGATGTGAGCAGAGTGCGAGCATTCCTTGGGTTGGTGAACTTCTATCGCCGCTATGTTAGAGGATTTAGTGCCATTGCCAAGGCCTTGACGAAGCTGACCAAGCTTACACAGGAGTGGTGTTGGGGAGATGAGCAGGAGAGAGCTTTTGTAGAGCTCAAGGAGAGGTTGACATCTGCTCCTATTTTGAGGAGACCGATCAGGGGACGACCATTTCAGGTTCACACTGATTGGAGTATGTTGGGGCTTGGAGCGGTGCTCACCCAACATGATGATGAGGAGAAGGAGTTTGTGGTGGCCTATGCTAGTCGCTCCAACAATTCGGCGGAGGCGAAGTATAGTTCATATGAGGGAGAGTGCTTGGCAGCAGTTTGGGCAATAGCACATTTCCGATGTTACCTATTTGGTAACCCCTTCACTCTCATCACTGATCATCAGCCGCTGAAGTGGTTGATGGAGTCCGACAAGCTTTCAGGGAAGCTTGCACGATGGGCTCTAATTTTACAGGAGTATGATTTCACGGTTGTTCACAGACCTGGAGTGGTGAACCGTGATGCAGATGGGTTGAGTAGAAACCCATGTCCCAGCCAACAGGATCAGACCAGAGCACATTGGCATGGTGAGACAGATGAGGAGATGGTGCCAGGTTGGCATGCATCAGCCTTTCTGTGTATATTTGCAGAGACATTGGTGGTATCTCTCTCAGCGCATACAGGAGGAGTTATTGAGGTCACAGATCCAGAGAGTGAAGATATCGGTACAGTTCAGCAAGACATTCATGATGATGTCTTAGTGATGGACTATCTTCGCACTGGTGTTGTGGGTGGCACAGTTGGGGCCAAGGAGAGAGACCGTGTTCTTCAGCGAGCCAGACGGTTCAGATTGGAGGGTAGACACCTTTTGCGTGTATGGGAGGATGGTAGAGTGCGAGTAGTACCACTTCCATCACAGAGACCACAGTTGGTCCGTCATTCTCATGAGGAGCTAGGACATTTTGGAGTAAAGCATACATATAGCTTACTCCAGAGTCATTATTGGTGGTGCGGTATGCAGACCAAGGTACAGCAGTTTGTTGCCAGATGTGTGGTTTGTGACCGAGTTAGAGCATCATTCAATGCTCCTACACCACAGTTACACCCATTACCTATCATGGGATTGGGTTACCGTTGGAGTTTGGACTTCGCCGGACCTTTACCGCTGACTGTGAGACATCATCGGTATGTTTTGGTGATGGTGGAGCACTTCTCCAAGTGGATTGAGTTGGTGGCACTTCCTGACAAGTCTAGTGAAGGGACAGCTTACTCGTTCCTGGATCGAGTTCTTAGTCATTTTGGTGCACCAGCTGAGGTTTTGACTGATCAGGGTACAGAGTTCTTGGGAGAGTTTCAGGTCTTGTGTGACAAGGCTTTGATTGATCATCGTACTACATCCCGAGATCACCCTGAGGCAGATGGCTTAGCAGAGAGAGTGGTTCAGACGGTGAAGAGAGGATTGCGAAAGTATGGTTTGCAGAGAGGCCACTTGGGAGATTGGGATCTCCAGTTACCTTGGTTGGCCATGGGCTATCGGTTCAGCCGGCAAGCCTCCTTAGCATCCTTCTCTCCATACTTTCTACTCTATGGACGAGATCCAGATTTACCTACAGCCATTCGTCGAGATGCTACTGTAGTTTTGGACTTGGATGACCCTTATGTATGGATGAGCGCATGTTCTCAGCGGGCAGAGATCTTTTGGAGAGTGATGCCGATGGCCTTTGAGAACTTGGCGATTGCTCAGCATAGAGATACTTTACGCTATGCTACCATTCGAGGAGGAGGTTATAGACCCTCGATCCGTCGATTTCATCTAGGCAACTATGTATATCTACAGCAGACAGCACCGACGACACTTGATGTTTCTACAAGCCGCACTATCTTGAGAGTGCGCGAGGTTTTGCCATCTGGAGTCCTTGTGTTAGAAGGACGTGATGGTGTTGTTTGGAAGGATCATGTGCGCAATTGTGCGCCATGCCACCTTCCAAACATTGATGGTACTATGGACCCAAGCTTGGCACTTGTACGTGCAGGCTTGAGGTGTATGTTATGTGGCTCTTCTGGTGGAGCTGCTACTATGTTAGTGTGTGATAGCTGTTCGAGAGGATGGCATATGGCATGTATGACTCCTCTCCTCACGGTGGTTCCTCAGGGACAGTGGTTATGTCCTAGATGTACTTGACCTATAGCTAGTTCATTCTTTATATGGTATAGATTGCAGACAGGTGACTAACGATGGGGCTCCATAGCACCCGGCCTCCTGATCTTTGCCCATTAGAGGGTATACCATATACTTAGAGTAGATGGCTATCTAGAGTTAGAGGGACCTAACCGCCAGCTAGGGGGGGCGATTGTGGCACTTTAGAGTCTATGTATGACTTATGTGTGAGTTGTGCTTTTATAGTGTATGATGTTGACAGCGATGTATGTTGTGTAGCGATGTATATACGCACGACAGCTGTCACGCCATTTGTAGTTCCGCATCTAGATGCTCGGACACTGGAGTTCCAGTGATGGTAGTTAGAGTTATTCTAGCTGTTTCTCAGGGACTACTTTCCGATGGTTAGATTTTGTGTTCGGGGTACTGACTTCACGGTGGGGCCCACCGTCACTTTGCACCGTTTGCACCGTCGAGTGTGCCGTCAGCGGGACCGTTAGGGTTTCAGGGCTAGCTCGAGTCCAAGGGGTATAGTTTCAAAGGTGAGCTCCAGAGAGCTCACTTCTCTGATGTTGAGCCTTCGAGTTCCTGGCTATGGTGGACAGAGGCCGGCGAGCGTCACCTGGATTCTCTATGCTTGAGTGGGTGTGGCTTGACTGTAATTAGTGCCCAGTTGTTGGCAGTTTATAGAGTGACAGATCAAGTACTGATCTGAGTTGAGTTGAGTTGAAAGTGTTAAGCAATCTGATTATTGTGGCACTTTAGAGTCTATGTATGACTTATGTGTGAGTTGTGCTTTTATAGTGTATGATGTTGACAGCGATGTATGTTGTGTAGCGATGTATATACGCACGACAAGGTCTCAATTAGCATATAGTGAAGAACAAATAGCCCTTACGTCGCATGGATGACCTGTTTGATCAACTCCATGGAGCAAGATACTTCACCAAATTGGACTTACGAAGCGGTTACAATCAAATCCAAATTGCAGAGGAGGATGTGTATAAAACTGCCTTTTGAACTAGGTATGGCCACTTCAATTATCTTGTGATGCCTTTTGGCCTCACCAATGCACCTACCACTTTCATGAGTCTAATGAATGACATATTTCATCCATACTTGGATAAGTCTGTTATTGTCTTCTTGGATGATATCTTAGTATATAGTAGCACGATGAAGGAACACAAACAACATCTCAAGAGGTCCTCCAGATTCTAAGACAAAATTGATTGTACATCAAAATCTTGAAGTGCGAGTTTGGCAAGTCTGAAGTAGACTACTTGGGGCATAGAGTAAGTGCAGAGGGCATCCAAGTATTGACAGATAAAATAAAAGTCATTCAAAAATGGTATGCTCAAGAAGATCTGTGAGCCGGCTTGTCTCTCACTTAGGATGAACCTCTCATGGCTATTATGGTAGCGCACCATGGACTAAGAAGGCAAGGAATCTCAACTCCATCATACTCCTCCAAGGCTAACACTCCAAGACTCAAGACATTGCTCACTAGAGAACTCAATGAGAGAGAGATAGTTGCAAATGAAAGGATGATGAGTACCTCCTCACCCCTTGTTTATATATTTGTGAAATAGTTACGTACTCAAGTTACTAATTACCATAGTAACTCAAGTTACTAGACTAAAAGTCAAGTAAAGTCAAAAAAGTAGAAAGGAGTATCCATTCACATGGGCATATTCCCCTAAGCATGTGGTCTTATCTTGACCCAACCACTAAGTCAAGGATTCCTTCACATGGGCTATCCTTGGACTAAAGAAGAATCCAAAACAAAAAGGCTTGCGGGCCCAAGAGTTCTCAACTCTTTCCTCAAAGCCAAACACCTAGGAATAATACCAAGTCAACATACTAAAATCCAAAATAGTGGTGCTCATCTTTTCTACTTCCTCTAAAGTAAGGTCCCCTCTATCTTAGCTATGACTAACTTTAGCTAACCATGACTAATATAGAACCATCCTTTATCTCTATATAAATAATATCTCTTAAGTACTTGTAATACCAAGCTAAATATCACAATACCACACACATGCACAAATGGGTGTTACAGATCAGACTCAACTCAAGAGCTTCTTGGGGTTGATAAGATTCTACTGTAGATTTGTCAAGGACTTCTCCAAGGTTGCACAGCCTTTAACGGCACTACTTGGCAAGGGAAGAAGTGGGCATGGAGAACCGCACAAGAGTTGGCCTTTCAAGAATTGAAAGCCACCTTGCTACATGCACCAATCTTGAAGTGGTATGACCCAAAACGTCCAATCAAGTTGGCTATAGATGCATCAAGCGTAGCAATAGGAGCAGTCCTACAACAAGAGTGGCATTACGGATGACATCTAATTGCATATTTCTCTCAAAAGTTGTTATAGGTAGAGCAAAACTACCCCACCACAGAACAAGAAGAGCTGGCCATTGTTTTGGCAACCAAGCATTGGAAGTACTATCTGGATGAGAAGGCATTTATAGTAGACAGACCACAAACCTATAGTCTACCTCAAGACATAGAAAGATCTATCTTGTCACCAAATTTGGTAGGCAAAGTGGTGATAACGCTTCAACATGTCAATCGCCTATGTGGAAGGTAAGAAGCAACTTGCAGATGCATTCATCCACATGCCAATGGCAAATAGAGGTTAAGATTAACCCTTAATTCTGGCCAAAGATGGTAGCTGCTACAAAAACTGATCCATAGATTGTAGAAGCGCAATCATCCAAAGGTGTCACCAACACCTAAGGACTCACCTTTTGTGATGGCAGATTATAGTCCTTAAATGTCCCAAAATTATGCACCACTATTCTAGCGGGATGTCATGATTTGGCCATTGCAGGTCATGTCGGAATGGACAAGACCTTGGATGCAATCCAACGCCATTACTATTGGCCCAAGATGAGCAATGATGTGATGGACTACGTGCACAACTGCCTACTTTGTCAACAGAATAAAGCTTCTAATCAAGCTCCTATAGAGCTCCTTCAACCTCTCCCCACGCCTACCCAACATTGGGAACAAGTGAGTTTGGATCTCATCTATGAATTACCCAAGACCACCCTAGGGTTTGACTCCATCAAGGTCTTTGTGGACCGGCTCAAAAAAATGATTCATGTACGCCCTACCACCAAGGATGTGACCGCTCCACAACTAGTTTAATTATCCTTAGATGCAATCTTCTCTCACCATGGCTTGTTTAGAGTACTTATCACCGATAGAGGCACTCAATTCACCAGTTTGTTTTGGCAAACACTATTTGGTTTCTTCAAAACCAAGTTGGCCATATCCACAGCTTACTACCTACAAATAGATGGCCAAACAGAGCGGGCTAATTGTACGATTGAAGACATGTTACACGGCTTCACCTTAGAAGAGCAAGAGAGGTGGGACACCCTACTCTTGTTGGTGGAATTTGCTTACAACAATTCACTAAATGCATCCACCCAGGTCACTCCGTTCTTCCTCATGTATGGTGAGCATCCCTTCACACCTTCTAGCTTGATGAAGATCCATCCAATGGCTACCAAGGTCAATGCAGTCAACACATTTGTTTCTAGAATCCAACACGGTGTAGAGAGCGCCAAGCACAAATTATAGATTGCACAAAATCAACAGAAGCAATATGTTAATGCACATTGTAGGCACATGGAGTTCAATGTTGGGAATCAAGTGTGGCTATTGACAACCAACCTCACATTAGTTGGACCTTGTAAGCTCAGACCTTGTTTTATTGGGCCTTTCTTGATTCTTCGTTGCGTCAGCACTATGGCCTATCACCTTGAGCTACCACCACACATGAAGATCCATCCAGTGTTCCATGTTTCCCTACTATGCAGATATGCTCCTCGATCAGGCCAGGGTCATTCCACACAAGACATTTGACCTTGTCCAACACTCATTGATGGCACAGAGGAATATGAAGTGGAGCGTATTCTCCAAAAATGCATATGTGGTACTTGCTATCCACGGGTGGACTATCTAGTACAGTGGAAAGGTTACCCTTCTATGAAGCAACCTAGGAGCCCATTGCCAATTTGACACATGCACCGATGTTGGCCTAAAGCATTTTAGCAACAATTGCACAACCAGGACATTATGTCTTAAAAGGAGGGAGGTTTGTAATACCAAGAGCTAGCCATATGATCTAGATGTGAAATTCAGTTTGGTAACATCTAGAATGATGTTATACATGATGGTCAAAATAGATCAAATAGAAGTATCACCAAAAGAGTATTTCTACTAATAGAGCAAAAATCAAAATAGACTTGAAAACCTTAGAACCAATAGCTATATATATGATTTAAAGGTGAGAATTGGTTTGGTAACATCTAGAAGGATGTTACACATGATGGACTAAACAGATCAGAAAGAGGTATCACCAAAAGGAGACTTCTACTAATAGAGTAGGAACTGAAATATGCTTGAAATCTTTCTAAGGCCTAAAAAATGTGCAAATTCCCCCCCAATGGAGGAAAGGCTAGTCTTCCCTCCCCCTGGTTTGTCTTGTTGAGAGCTTTCCAATGGTACCTTACTCACATGATTCTAAGACTCCTATAGGAATATTCCCTAAAAGATTCTATCCAATCAAAGCTTGTATGACCAACCAGATAGGACCTAGACTGACATGTCATCCATCCAAGTAAGCACTCCAAAGGCAGAGCTTGCTGACATGTCACCTATTTGTGTGCCTAATCCTATGGTGGAGCTTCCTTGGAGGAGATCCTCTTCGTCTATATAATAAAGAGAAGGTGCTCCTTTGGGGCACTAAATGTTGAGTGTGTAATCTGTGTTTTCTCTCTTCTCTTGTCCTTAGAGTATTACACATTTACAATCAAATACAAAATTCTTCATTGCACCTCAAAGATTCTTACCTTCAAATACCGTTGGCTTCAAAAATAAAGTTTTCTCTTCTCCTTCTTGAAATACTACTCTCTACATGCTCTTGTCATTGATGATCTCTCTCTTCCAACAATCTAGTAAGGTTCTCAATTTATTACTCCATAGCAATAATAACTTTGGGCATCACCACCATGACTACTACTCTATTAAACTACTTACTTGCAATTATCTAAGTTAACACATAGATATAACACATCTACCACTCCTTGTAAGTTACAAATGGAAGTATCAATGGTTCATTGGACAAGGTGATCACATTTAGACAAGTATATTTCAACCATGAGTGATGAACTACATGAAATGATATTTTGGTAGTACATGGATATAGAAATCTTAATGGTTTGGAGAAAATGGATTTAGTGGTACATAGATTCTATCCATCCTATTTCTACTCTGATACCAATGTAAAAGACCAAGGAAATAAATAGGAGAATGGAAAACCAAAGTGGAATATTATATTGGAACTCTCAACTGAGTGAAACTCCAAATACCTAACTTGAGCTTGGCTCAAGTATTTATAGGTAACTTGGGTACAAGATTCCCAAGGAGCTTCCAAGGAATTTTCTTTCTAGGAGCCACTTTGTTTGGAGTGCAAGCTAAGCTAGCAGTTTACTTTGGTATATAAGTTACTCTACCATTGGAAAGTTC
The DNA here is from genome assembly GCA_948567375.1 of Lunularia cruciata. NCBI lineage: Eukaryota > Viridiplantae > Streptophyta > Marchantiopsida > Lunulariales > Lunulariaceae > Lunularia > Lunularia cruciata. The sequence goes on from OX419759.1 coordinate 50,667,745, forward strand.
CAAGAAGTTTATTGGGTGCTTCTAGAATATTCTACCCACAAGCTTTCTTCATACTTCTAGCATATTCTTATGCTAGTTCTACTTCCTTTTGCTATATTTAGCTTAGACTACTAGCTCATTAGCTTCTACTAACTCATTTGGTAAATCCATATTATTACATGAAGCTTTGGATTGGTTTGTGAGAGGCTTGAAATCACGCATGAAATTGGAAGTAACCATGTACAATCCAAGCATCTTGAAGAAACCATGAAGATGTTTGAGTGCTTTGACTCCTTGGTTCCCACAAATCAGTCTCAACCTAGATCTTCATAGAACTTAAAAATACATTAAGCATGGGTGGACAAGCCGACATCAATGAAGATTAATGCCATCCAACAAAGACCACTTGGCATGTCAAATTGAAAATAATGACAGAAGGATGATGGTTATTTTATTGTTGCCAAATTGGATATCATATTGTTAAATATCCACTTTGGAATGGATGACCTTGATAAGTTGCCCAAATGGAGTTGTGGAGCACACCGGTCAAAAAAAAAAAGAATCCCAATAGGAGATATTGAGTCACTTATCGGAAACCTGATTAGTTCCAATAAGATTGAAAGCTTGACCTATGCAACTTTGATTTACATGCAAGGTATGATATCCAATTGCTATTGTAGAATTTTGTTAGATTTTGGGAGTTTTGAGAATTGCATGTCTATGCAATTAGCAAAGGGATTAGGTATTCTTAGAAAACTAATGTTAGGTAGAAAATTGATGATGGAAAATGGTAGAAAGAGTTCTATATTTTGAACCTCACAACTTGTTGCATTTAAGATTGGGAAGGAGTGTTCTAAGTATATGAGATTTGTAGTCATCTCCTTACACTATGGTATCATTCTAGGTTGTGCTTAGCTTGAATGCTACAAGGTTCAATTTGATTGGAGTCAATAATAAATTCAAGTACAACACCAAGGTAAAAATTACCAATTAGGTTGTGTGGCACCTTTAAGTAAGACACTTCAGAATAGTCAATCCCAAGATGGAAAGTTTGTCAATGTAATAATTGTAGTGCAAGCTTTGGAGGAACATATTCTTGTTTTTGCAATGTTGATCAAACTTGTTGCACAAGAAGACTCTCATAAAGATCAAAAGCCAATAGTTGATCAGATAGTTCAAGAATTTATAGTTGTATTTTTAGATGATCTTCCAAATGGATTACCCTCCAATCAAGGTATGCCTTTCAACATTGAGATAATATCAAGTAGTACACCAATGAGTAGACCAATCTATAGGTTACCACCAAAGGCGTTAGAAGAGCTTCAAACAACACTAACCAAGTTTTTGGAGAAGGTTTTCATACATCACAATACATCTCCTTGGGAAGCATCAATATTGTTTGTATCAAAGAAGGATGGAGTACTTCAATTTTTTTTATTGACTACCATGGCTTTAATAAAAAGCAATAAAGAATGCTTATCCTTTATTGATGACTTATTAGATCAATTGAGTGGAGTGAAATTCTTCTCCAAGTTGGATCTTCAAAGTGACTAATAGTAGATGTCCATTGATAGGAAGGATGTACAAAAGATTACCATTTGCATAAGGTATGGGCACTTTGAATAGACAGTTGTACCTTTTGGGCTCACTAATGCTCTGGTAGTTTTCATGGATCAAATGTGTTGGCTATTGGATGTGCTATTAGATCAAAATATTGTGGGGTTGTTGGATGAAAATTTAATCTGCAAGAAGATGAGGTAGGACACAAGAATCACATACAAGAAGTTTTAAGATGACTATGCCAATGGAATTTTTATTGTAGGAAGTCAGAGTATATCTTTTAGCAAAAGGAAGTTACCTTCTTGGGTCATAAGGTCTCATTAGATGGTATCAAGATGGATTAGGAGAAAAGCAATGCCATTACTAATTGGCCTACTCGTAATATGCCATGGAAGTCTAGCCATTTATTGGATTAGTAAGTTTTTACCAATAGTTCATCCAATATTATGTTCACATTGCTACACCTTTGACTTATCTATTGGGGAAGATATCAAAATTTGAGTGAACCAAAATGCATAAAGATGCATTCAAGAAGTTGAAATATATAATGTCTTCATGATCCATCCTCTAACCATATAATCCTCTATTGCCTTGTGTGGTTGATTTTGATGCTTTTAACTTTACCATTGGAGTTATGTTGCAATAAGAATTTCCAAACAGATTACATCCCATTACATTTGTATCTTGTTGACTAAACACAACATAAAGAAATTATTCTTTCCAAGATTGAGAACAATTGCCAATGGTATATGCCACAAAGGTACAAAGATATTATCTCTTGGGGAAACTAGAGATCATGCAAACCAATCACAAACCCTTATTGCAAATCTTACATGTGGAGCACATGAAGAGTTGACATCATTTATGGGAAAACAAATATAATTTTTTGACATTAAGCTTGAATACAAACCTAATGGTTCCATGTCATTTGCAATGCTCTTTCACAATATCTTGATTTGAAGGTTCTTCTTGAGTCTCCCATGATAGCAACAATCACTACAATGTCAATAGACTCAAAGTTACACATAGAGTTCAAGAGTACTTTACAAACATGATCCCTTCTTTCAGTTGGTACAAACCCATCTTGTATTGCATGATAAGGAATACAACACTCTTTCCTTTAGGGAGGTCTTCTATTTTGTGAGAACCAGATCTATGTTCCAACTATAGATGATGTCTAACTTATGTGGCTTCAAAAAGCCCATGCTTTACCAATGTTTGGTCATTTGGATGTGGAAAAAACCTTGAGTACCCTCCAACATGAGTGGTGGTGGTGTCCAAACATGGCACAAGAAGTTCAAGAGTTTGTTTGATCTTGAGAGTATTGCCAATGTAACAAAATCAGCAACCAGAAATTGGGTGGACTAATTCAACAACTTCCTATTTCAACTGATCAATGTGAACATGTAAGTCTTAACCTCATCACATCCTTGCCCAAAGCAAATCAAGGTCATAACACTGTTGTGGTGTTTGTTGATAAACTTAGCAAGCTAATTCACTTGGCACCCATTGTGGATATTATGGATGCTCAAATGCTAGCCATTATTTACTTTGACATTGTCTCCAAGCACCATGGGATACCAAGGGTTCTCATCTCTAATCGTGATCCTCAATTGTGATACCCATATTTTTTATTTTTCTTATTTTTGAAGAAGAAGTGTACAAAAAAAGTTGTATTGTGCCTGTAAGACATCAAAAGGCAAAGAATGGTGTCTTTGGGTTGTAATTCAAGGAAAAGTGACTTTGTATAAGAAGACAAAGTACTCGGATTTGCCTTGTCAGCCTAAAACCTAAAGTAAGGAGACTTCATCTTGGGGTGCTCAACCCAAGGCAAGGACAGTGTAACAACTTTCCTTTGGGTTTGGACATTCAAGAAGGTACTGTGCACAAAAAACGGCTGGCCTATGAGCAAGAGGTGATTTGACAATGACAATAGCATGAAGGAGGTGTGATTTCTTGGTAGAAATTTGAAGTGAAGAAAGACAGAGGAAGCACGCCACTATAAGATTTGGGCTAGAGACAAAGCAAAGACAAGAAATTTTCCATCACCGTTAAGAAGTTGTCTTGCGGGAGATCATGGGAAAGGAAGTGTAGTCAAAGATGCGTTGTTGGTGTGTCAAGAGGAAGTCAGTCTGGGAATCAATAGGAAGATTAGCCACCAACCCAGAGTGGAAGAGAGTAAGATGGGAGGTGGGAAGAAGAACTCTAAATTTCTAGTGAGAAATCATGCAATTTGGAGATTAGATGTGATTGCCATAATTGAAGTCTTGAGCAAGCTTTGGATCACATTCCTAGCATGGAGCTGGAACATTAGCTTTCCAGGTTTGATGACTGAGATTATCAAGAGTAGATGTCTTGATGGCCCTTAGGAAGAAGGGAAGAGAGGAAATCCGGCTTGATGGACAGAGTTGGATTGGAGATTAGTACTCAAAAGAGAGGCGGATGATGAGCAGGGATCCATGTTCTTGGGGAAGGAAGAAGTAGCTGAAGAAACTCAAGAAGTCTCTTCAAAGCACATGAAGAATGGCTACAATGTTGAGAGCTATAAAGACCCTATGAGGAGAGGCATCTTAAGTGCAATGATGGCTATCTTGAAGCCAGAACAAACCACTTATGTGATGAAACATCAAGCGGTATTCTTTCACAAGATGTTTGTAGGAGAACCAATCAATTGAGCAAAGTGCTTTCATCAACATGTGAAATAGATAGTGTGGAACTTGCAAGACAAGTCGCCTCCACACTACATTGTGCCATTTGCAGCCCACTTCTACTTGGAACTGAACTTGCTGAACATGGTGGAGAGAGAGACACAAGATGGTGTTGCACTTCCACTCCAATTTGAGAAGAGATGCTGATGCGGAGGAGCAACAATACATCTTGCAAAAAAGGAGAAGCAATGAGTACTATGCACAGACGGGGCAGAGCGTGCAGATGAAGGTGAATACTCCAAAGTCAAAGAAGAAGAGTTGATGAGGAGAAGAAGAAGAATTAGCAGCAATGAGACCTCTAAAGATCAAGAAGGTAAACTTGAGAAAAGAATTGGTGGTAATTGCATCATCGGGCAAAGAATCAGAAGGGGAGGCCAAGGACAAGTCAAAAGACTCGGACAAGGAGGAAGAATCCAATTCACATTGTAGAGTGGTGACACAAGCAGCAAGAGTGAAGATGGAGTGGAGATGCAGTCGGTACCCAAAGAGGAAGAAGGAAAGATGGAAATAGAAGAAGAAGGTAACCCGAGACCCAAAGACAAAGGTTTAGAGTAGGAGGAGAAGAGAGTGACTGTTCAAAGAGGAGTCCTTTCTAGAAGGAGGGCAAAGTATGAAGTGGGACTGAGTATTGCAAGAGAAGTGGAGAGTGGAAGTTTGGGGAGCAAAGAATCCATCCCAATAAGGAGATTGTGGCTGAGAAGGTGAGTGTCGAGTGAAGAAAGGTGAAGAAGGAGAAAAGTCTGCAAGTCAAGGTAAAACCAAGTGAAGGAGTAGAGTATTTTTGGGAGGTTGTGTGCTCATTATTAGCAAAGTTAGAGCAGAAGAAGCAGGAGATGCAGTCAAAGTATTTGGAGGTGAAGATTGTGTTGCAAGTGTTAGCAAGAATAGAGGAAGAGAACTCGGAGTTGAAGAAGAATATAATCCGAGGTGAAGAGGAGAGGGAAGTACTACAAGTAGATGCAGTAGTACAAAATCAGGTAATTGAAAACTTAAAGAAGAAAGTGTGGAGTAAAGAGAGAATAATAGAGCAAAATATCATAGCAAGGGAGAGCCAGATAGCAGAGTATGAGATCTTGAAACAATAGTTTGCTTATTCACGGTTAGAAATTAGTCATGCTATGGCAAGAGTAGTAGAGAAGGAGCAAGAGCTTGATAGAGTGATGGAGAATGTAGAAGAGAAGAAACAACTTTGGCAAAGAGAGTTGCCAATGAGATAGAGAGAAGAACAAAGATTGAGGGAGTTACGTCATAGTCTAGAGGAGAAGATTGTGCAAAAAGAGAAGGAGAAGGAGACAATGAAAGCCAAATTCAAGGCTGAACTGGCAATGTACAGAGAAGATTGGCTTGCAAATCGAGAACGAGAGAGAAGAATGAGACTTGAGCTGTTGAAGGAGATTGTAACAAAGATGAACGTGATGTTGGGTACAGAAACCAATGTCAAGATTGAAGAAACAAGATTGCATGAGTTGAAGTTGTTGGTGCAAGAGAAGGAGAAATGCAAAGGATAAGGATTTGAATGCTTTGCTAATTGGTCTCAAAACCTGTGTAGATAGGAAGATATTAGAAGTGGAAGATAATATCAAGATAAGATTAGATTTAGTAAAGTTGGAGATAGGTAAACTTTGAAAGGATGTAAGACCAAAGTCCAAAGTAGATGACATAGGAGTACAAATATCTTTGGAGTTACCATTGGAGATATTAGAGAAGAGTGGGTTGGGAGATAGAGAATTAGAAAGGTTACCTGTGATAGGAATTGTAGATCATAAAGAAGAAGTAATAGAATTGGTAGAAGAATTAGCAATTGTAAATTCCAAGGATAGAGTAGTATGTGAGGTTACTTTGGGATTGGAAGCCGAGGAAGAAGTAGACATCGGATTGGAGTATGAACAATTTTGAGATTTGAAGAGGTAGATATGAAGAGGTGCATTGTCATTTTGGATCTGTAGGTAGAAAAGTTGTTGTAGAATGGTATAGTTGTTAGTAACTACTGGATTGCTTCACTATTTAAAAGTGGAATTTGTAGTCATATGTTGTTCAGTGCTCATAATTTTTGAGAATAGATAAAGCAAAGTGTTGTGAAGCAATACTTGTCGCAAGAGCTTGATTCCAAGTATCAATTCTGTGTCTATGTTTATGAGTGTGGAGAATTTTGAAGTGCAAATCAATGTATTTCTTGGATGTTAGATTCCGTAGCCTTGATCTTCATTCTGTGTGTTTGATCCTGAGTGAAGTGCAATCAGTGCAATGCCTTGACAGATCTGAGAGGAATTGTAGTGTTGGTAGTATTCTGCATTTGTGAGTGCAATGTAGAGTTGATGTGAAGCAATTTTGATTGAGGAAGTTGTGCCTTCAGTGAAGGTGTGGAACACAATTCTGAGGCAAATTCATTCTGCAATGAAGTACCATTTTCAAGAGAGCCTGAGTCATCACAATCAAGATTGTTTGGAAAGAATTGATGGAGTTGTGATTAAGTGTAACAAATTTTTGTGACGATGCTACAAGTCAGTGCTTGTTACTCTCTTTTGGGTGTAGTTTCTACCTAAGAGATTAAAGAAGAACCCAAGAAGAACTGAAGTTGTTACTTTGATTTGTATTTGACCAATTCTAAATGGTATCTCTACGGGAAGGAACTTTACTTACCTGATTACCGCAAAAGTAATATTTGCTAGGTTGTCACATCAATTCATTGGTAAATTTTGGCAAGCACTCTTCAAGCTACTTTGCACTGAGGTTGCTTTATCTATAGCCTATCATCCTCAAACATTCAAGAAAATTGCACCTTGTAAGCTATACTTGATGCCTTTGTCAATGTTCACTATACCAACTAGGATGCTTGCCTTGTGGCTAGTGAATTTTTTGATAGTAATTCTAGATGATTCCGCCAATAGAAGTTTTATTGCAAAAAGTCAAAGTGTACCTCTTGGCAAAAGAAAGCTACCTTCTTGCTTCATAAAGTCTCATGGGAGGAGATCAAGATGGAAAAAGTGAAAATCAAGGCCAATTACCAGTTGGTCTACTCCTAAGGATACCACAAAAGTGCAGGTATTTAATGGATCGGTGAGTTATTACCAACGGTCCATCCACCATAATGCTCATGTGGCCACACTATTGAGTGATCTCTTGAAGAAGACATCAAGCTTTGAGTGGACCACCAAGCACAAAGAAGCATTCAAGAAATTGAAGCCTATGTATCTTTACAACCTATCTTCCGACCATATGATCCTCAAGTACCTTGGTTGATTTTATCGCTTCTAACTTTGCCATTAAGACTATGTTGCAACAAGAATTTCTAAATGGACTTCATCCCATTGCCTTTGTGTCTAGCCCAATAAACACCACAGAAAGAAATTTCTTTTGCTCTAGATTGATAAAAATTAGGATGATATAAAAAAAAAATTATGGAGACATTATCTCTTGAGAAACAAATGATCATGAGAATAAATCTTAAAATTTTGTTATAGATCTTATATTTGGAGCACGAGAAGAGTTGACATCATTGATGGGAGAAACAAATACAATTTTTTGATATCAAGCTTGACAAAAAACTTAGCAAGTTCCATGTTATCCTCAATGCCCTATCATAATGACCTAATTTGAATACTCTTCTTGAATTTCTCATAATTGCAACAATCTTGATAGTGTCACTTGACTTGCATGTCCAAATTGAGTTTAGGATTTCTTTATACATGATCTCTTCTTTCAATTAGTACAAGGCTATCTTGGAACACATAACAAGGAATACAACACTTTCTCTTTTAAGGAATGCCTTATATTTTATGAGAGCTTGATTTATGTTCTGGCCAAGATTGGTGATCTATGACTTGTACAACTTCAAGAGATCCATTACTTGCCAATCATTGGTCACATAGCAAGTGGACAAGACTTTGGGCACCATCCAATAATAGTAGTGGTGGCCCAATATGTCACAAGATGTTTGGAATTTTGTTCAATCTTGTGAGAGTTGCCAAAGCAACAAAGCTAGTAACTAGAAGCCAAGTGGACTCTTTCAACCATTACCAATTCCATCTACACATAAGGAACATGTAATCTTAGACCTCATCACATCCTTGCCAAAGATGGACTAGGGCCTATGAGTCGGCATGTCTCTCACAGAAGATGAACCTTTGATGGCTATTATGGTAGCACACCAAGGACTACTAACCATCATACTCCTCCAAGGCTAACACTCCAAGACTCAAATCATTGCTCACTAGAGAACTTAATGAGAGAGAGATAGTTGCAAATGAAAGGATGATCAGTACCTCCTCACCCCTAGTTTATATACTTATGAAATAGTTACACACCAAAGTTACTAATTACTAGAGTAACTCAAGTTACTAGGCTAAAAATCAAATAAAGTTAAAAGTCTAAAGGAATATCCATACTCTTGATTATACTCCTAAAAATTATAGTACTGAAGTTTAGGGTATGGATATTCCTTTAGACTTTTGACACAATCTAAAAGAATACTCCATACTCTTGCCCATGTGTTCTTATCTTGATCTACATTAAATCAAGGATTCCTTCACATGGGCTATCCTTGGACTATAGAAGAATCCAAGGCAAAAAGGTTTGTAGGTCCAAGAGTTCTCAACTCTTTCCTCAAATCCAAACAGCTAGGAATAATACCAAGTCAATGTACTAGAATCCACAGTTGTGGTGCTCATCTTTTTCCACCTCCTCTAAAGTAAGGTCCTCTCTATCATAGCTATGACTAAATTTAGCTAATCATGACTAATGTAGAACCATCCTTTATCTTTATACAAATAATATCTCTAAAGTACTTATAATATCAAACTAAATATCATAAGAGCACATACATGCACAAATGGGTGTTACATGCCATATAGCTATCATAGTGTTTGTTGATAAGAAGTAGTAAGTAGATTCATTTGGCACCAACCATAGATATAGTTGATGCTCCAAAGTTGAGCCCAAATCTACTTTGACACCATCTTCAAGCACCATTTGATGCCAAGAGTTCTCATGTTTGATTGAGATCCTTGCTTTATAGGTAATGGCAAGCACATTTTTATAAACTCCTTGGTACCAAGCTTGCATTATCTACAACTTATCATCCTCAAATTGATGGACAAAAAAAAACAAGCAAACCACACTTTGGAGGAAATGCTACATGCTTCTGCCATAATTTACTACAATGATTGGGATACTTGTTTTGCAGTTTCCAAGTTTGCATACAATAATTCCAAGCATGCAAGTATTGGCTTTTCTTCCTTCTTCCTTAATTATGGGCAAGATCTGCTTATTTCAGATTCCCTTCTTGCTCCTCCACCATCATAGGTCCTGCAAGCTTCCACCTTCTTGTCCTTGTTATCTCAATCCCTACACCAAGCCAAGTCTCATCTTCTCATTGCTCAAAATTGGCAAAAGCAATATGTTGTTAAACAACATCATGATCTCACCTTTCAACTAGGTGAGACGGTCATATTTTCTTCCATTAACCTTCCTCTTTGACTTGATACTCAAGTCTATATATTTGCTCCTAATTGGATAGGTCCATTTGAGATTACTCAGATCATTTTGCGCATTGTATACCAACTTGCTCTCCTTAGTCATATGCAGATCCATCTTGTTTTCTATGTTTTAAAGTTAAAACCTTTTGTTTCTAACCCATTTTCCTTTTCCACTCATGCCCAACTCCCTCCACCTCCCATCCTTGTCAATGATCATGAGGAATATGAAGTTGATCATATCCTTACATATCATAATGTCCAACATGGTTGCCAATAACACATTTAATATAAGGTCCTTTTGAAAAGTTATCCCCTTCATGATATCACATGAGAGCCTCTTTCTCATCTTCACAATACATAGATAACCCTACAAGAGTTTGAAGATTCCAACTAGCGGTGAGGGAATATGTAATAATATGGAGTTAGTATATGAGTTAATAGAAGCTAATGAGTTAATAGTCTAACCTAAATATAACAAATGGAAGTAGAACTAGCATAAGAATGTGCTAAAAGCATCAAGAAAGCTTGTTGGTAAAATATTCTAGAAACATCTAAGAAGCTTCATGGTGATAAGCTTTTAGGAACTTTCCAAAGGTAGAGTAACTTGTTTGCTAAGATGATGGTTAGCTTAGCTTGTACACCAAGTAAATGACCAAATTAGCTTGCATTCCAAGTAAGATGGCTTGTAGAAAGGACCTTCCTTGGAATCTCCTTGGGAGTCTTGTACCCAAGTTACCTATAAATACCCAAGCCAAGCTCAAATTAGGCATTTAAAGTTTCACTCATTTGAGAGTCCAAATATGATATTCCATTCCAATCTTCCATTCTCCTAATTCTCTCCTTTATCTTTTACACTTCACCTTCTTGTATATCTAAAGTAAGCATCATGGTGTTTTGGAATTGAGAAATGTACCTTCTTGTTGAACCAATCTATCTCAATTCTGCCAATTGATCTCATGTAGCACATCTAGCATTCATGGCTTGGAATTGCCCAATCACTGTAATCTTGAAGTCTTCTCATGTAGCAAAACATTTCCATTGAGTTTGCTTCATTTGGAGTTACCGCCATAGTTTCACCTACTCTATCTTGTTGACTTGAAGCTAAGAGGATTTGTCTCTTATCATCTAAGAGGTTTGTAGCTTCAAAGTAATGTTCACAATCAAACACAAAGTTTTGTACTACACTCAATAGATTCTTGCCTTCAAAGACCTTTGGTTTCAAGAATCAAACATGATCTTCTCTTTCTCAAAATATTTCTCTCTCCAATTGCTCTTGTGATTGCCCATCACAATCTCTCTTGCAACAATCAACTTAGATGCTCAATTTGTTACTGCATAATAATGATAACTTTGGGCATTGCCACCATGACTATTATTCTATTAACTCTCTACTTTCAATTATCTAGGTTAATACATAGATGCAACATGTCCACCACTCTTGGTAAGTTACAATTGGAATGAGCAATGGTTCATTGGATGAGGTAATCATATTCAAAAGATCTTGGTGAAAGCAAGAAGTGATGAATTGTTAGAAATTATGCTTTAGCAGTACATAGATGCAAAAGTACCAATGGTTAGGAGAGACTTATTTGGTGGTTATAGATTCCATTCATCCCATTCTTGCTATGATACCAATGTAAAAGACAAAGGAGAGAAATAGGAGAATGGTTAGAATAGGTGAATGGGAGGTTAGGTCAAATTGAAACTCTCAATTACATGGAACTTTGAATGCCTAGCATGAGTTTAGGCTTTGATATTTATAGTGAACTAACATAAGGCTCTTGAGAAGCTTCCTTGGAAGTTTCTCTTTCAAGGCTACTTTCTTGGAGTGCAAGCTAAGCTACCCAAAAGCTGCCAAGGTGTTGTGTGTATATACATCACTATGAAACATACATCTTTATCAACATCATATACTATAGAAGCACAACTCATAATAAAGTCATACACAAACTCTAAAGTGGCACAATAATCAATTCAATTCACACTCAACTTGGATCAAAAATCAACCACTCAACTTAAGAACTTGCAAACATCAAGACTGATTACATTGTCAAGCCACACCCACTCTAGCTAAGAGACTCTAGGTGATGCTTGCTGGCCTTTGTCCACCATAGCCAAGAACTCAAAGGCACAATATCAAAGAAGTGAGCTCTCTAGAGTTGCACTTCTCTAAAGGTATACTCCTTGGACTTGACCTAGCACTCCAACTCTAATAGCACTGCTGATAGTGCAAATGGTGTGATTGATGGTAGCTCTAGTGGTGTGATTAGTAACACTAACAAAAAATTTGGCCACCACTAAGTAGACTTTGAGCAACTATTGATATAACTATGACTACCAAGACTAATACTCCAATGTCCAAGCAAACTAGCTTTGGTACTACAAATATCATAATAATTATCATTTGTATATACATCATTACATAATATATATCATTGTCAACATCATACACAATAGAAGCATAACTCATGTAGAAGTCATACAAAAACTCTAAAGTGTCACAATTGCCCCTTAGTTGGCAAGTAGATCACTCTAACTCCAAAGAGCCACATATTCCAAGATTTTAATATGCCCTATGATTGGCAAGATCAAAAGGTTGGGTGCTATTGAGCCCCATTATGTGGTATAGATATGTGGTTAAGATTGCCTATCTACAATCTATACCACATAAAGAATGAACTAGATATATGTCAAGTACATCAAGGACATAACTATTTTCCTTGAGGAACCAACATGAGAAGAGGAATCCAACATGATATATGCCATCCTCTTGAATAACTATCACACACCAACATAATAGTAGCTCCACCATTTGAGTCACATAACATACACCGCAAGCATGCATGTACAATTTCCAAGCTAAGGTCCATTGTGCCATCAATGTTTGGGAGGTAGCATGGTGTACAATTGCACACATTATCTTTCCAAAAACCACTATCATGTCCTTCCAACGTGAGGAGAACCTTGCATACTCTCAAGATAGTATGACATGTAGTCACATCAAGTGTCATTAATGTAGTTTGCTATAGACATACGTAATCACCAAGATGAAGTTGACAGATTGATTGTCTATAATCTCCTCCTTGAACAATAGCATAGCTATAAAAGATCAAGGAGAGAAATAAAAGAATGGAAGATCAGAGTGAAAAATCACATTAGGACTCTTAAATAAAAGAAACCCCAAATGCCTAGCATAAGCTTTGGCTTTGGTATTTATAGGAATATACAAGGCTCTTGGGAACCTTTTTAAGAAGCATATAAGAAACCATCTTCTAGAGTGCAAGCTAAGCTAACCAAGAAGCTTCCTTCTAGAAATTACCTACTAGGTGTGTGCAAGCTAAGCTAGCTAGGAAGTTTCACAAGAAACTTTCTCCGTAGCCACTTACTTGGCATACATGTTGCCCAATACTTAGAAAGTACCAAGAAGCTTCTATTTGCTTCTTGAATATTCTTGGATTCTTGGCTAATTTTGACTATTGCTAACTCATTAGCCTCTATTGACTTGTCTACTAACTCCATATTGTTACATATTACCCCATTGTTAGTTAGCTACATCCTTGTTGCCAAGGATTCCTTGAACTCTTGTAGGGTTGTTGGTTCATTGTGGAGATGAGAAAGAGTTGATTGTATACTTGCATGTAGCACCAGAAAGGGACACCATTTTCATAGGACTTTGTTCTCAATGTGTTGTTGGTAGCCACCTTGGATGGTGCAACATGCAAGTATACAATCAACTTCATACTCCTCATGATTGTTGATAGGGATAGGAGGAAGAAGGAGTTGAATATGGGTAGAAAAGGACAATGGATTAGAAGTAAAAGGGTTTGAGTTCTGAAACCTAAAAGACATGATAGATCAACATATGACTAGGGAGAGCTGATAGGCAATGGGAGATACAATCTGAGTAATCTTGAATGGACCTATCTAATTGATACTAAGTTTATGGACTTAGGTATCAAGTGGGAGAGCAAGGTTACTAGAAGAAAGCATGACCTTAGAACCTAGTTGAAAGGTGAGATCATGATAATGTTTATTAGCATATTTCTTATGCCAATTTCGAGCAATTAGAAGATGCAACTTGCCATGGTGTACGGATTTTGGTAACATGGACAAGAAGGTGGAAGTATGTGGGACTTGAGGTGATGAAGGAGCAAGAAGAGAATTTGGAAGAAGTGGATCTTGCACATAATTAAGGAAGAAGAGAGAAAAGCCAATACTTGTATGCTTAGAATTATTGTAGGCAAACTCAACAATTGCAAGACAAGTATCTCAATTTATGTGGTGAATGTTGACAAAGGCACATATCATATCTTCCAAAGTGAGATTTGCTCATTTTTTATCCATCAATTTGAAGATGGTAAGCTATAGACAATGCAAGCTTGGTACCAAGAAGTTAAAAAAGTGCTTGCCAAAATTTATCAATCAAGTGCGGATCTTGATCAAAGATAAGGACCCTTGGCATCTCATAGTGCTTGAAGATAGTGTCAAAGTAGATTTGGGCCAAAGTTGGAGCATCACCGGTATCCATGATTGGTGCGAAATGAATATGCTTGTTGAGCTTATCAACAAACACTACGATCGTTATATGGCCTTGGTCCATCTTTGGCAAAGATGTGATGAGATCTAAACTAACATGTTTTGAATGAATAGATGGAATTGGGAGTGGTTGAAGGAGTCCACTTGGCTTTTGGTTATTGATCTTCTTGTGTTGGCAACTCTCATAAGATTGGACCAACTCTAAAACCTCTTATACTAGGTTGCCCACCACCATTGCTGTTGTAGGATACCCAAGGTCTTGTCCACACCATGTGACCAATGATTGGTAAACGCACATGGGTTTCTTGAAGGTGCACAAGTTGTAGATCATCCTTGGTTGTAATATAGATCCAATTCTCACAAATTAGAAAGCCTTCCTTGAAAGAGAATGTGATGTACTTTACCATGTACTACAAGATAACCTTATACCATCTGAAAGAAGAAGTCTTGTTAGAAATTGATACTAAACTTGATTTGGACTTTTGAATCAATTGACACTATGATAATTGCCATTGTGATGAGAGTTTCAGGAAGAGTCTTCAAATCAAGTCATTGTGATTGAGCATCAAGGATGACATGGAATCTACTAGGTTTGTACTCAAGTTGATATCAAGCAAATATAGTTGTTCTTCCTATTGATGATGTCAACTCTTCATGCGCTCTAAATGTAATATCTTTAACAAAGGTTTTTGATTAGTTTGTATGATGAGTTTAGATGATCACTTATTTATCCAAAAGATAATGCTTCCATAACTTGGTGGCATAAACCATTACTAATTGTTCTTGATCTTGAGCAAAGTAATTTCTTTTTATGGTGCTTAGTTGGTGAGATAGAAAGCCAATGAAATGTAACCCATCTAGAAATTTTTTCTACAACATAGCTCCAATGGTAAAGTAAAAAGCATCAAAATCAACCACACAATATAGTTGAGGATCATATGGTTGAAGAAAGGATCTTAAAGACACTATATGCTTCAAGTTCTTGAATTTTTTTTGTGCTTTGTGGTCCATTGAGAGCTTGAGGTCTTCCTCAAGAGATCGGTCAATTATACGGTCACATGAGCATAGTGATGGATGAATCATTGGTAAAAACTTGCCAATCCATTAAATGCCTACACTTTTGTGGCATCCTCAAAGTAGATCAATCAACAATGGCCTTGATTTTCTACTCTTCCATCTTGATCCTCTCCAATGAGATCTTATGACCCAAGAAGATAACTTCCTTTTACCAAAAGGCACAATTTGACTTCTTGCAATAAAACTTCCATGGATGTAGCCATCTTATGACTTCTTGCACATGATTTGTGTGTTCTATTTCCTTCTTGCTATAGATTAAAATATCATCCAAGAATACTACCACATCAATTTTAATAGCCCATTCAACACTTGATGCATCTCATCCATGAAGATTGCTAAAGCATTAGTGAAGCCAAAAGGTAAAACTCTCTATTCAAAATTCCTATACCTTGTGCAAAAGATAAATTTTTTCACAACCTCTCTATTAATGAGAATCTGCCAATAATTGCTTTGAATATTCAACTTGGACAATTATTGTACTCCACTCAATTGATCCAGCAAGTCATCAATTTGAGGCAAAGGATACACATTTTCATGGTTTTTTATTAAGGATATGGTAGTTAATATAGAATCAAAGTAATCAATCCTTCTTTGGTACAAAGAGTATTGGTGCTCTCCATGGAGATGTATGATGTCATATGACATAATACATCTTCAAAAACTTTGTTAGTGTTGTTTGAAGCTCTTCTAACTCCTTTGGTGAGAGTCTAAAGATTGGTTTACTCACAAGAGTACTCTTTGGCAGCTCAAACTTGAAAAGGATACCTCAATCAGATGGTAATCCCTTTGGTAGATCATCCAAAACCACATTTGCAAACTCTTGAACTATTTGATCAACTATTGTTTGATGAGACTTTTGGCACTCATCAACTTCTCTTTGTGCAATTGGTTTGATCTACATTGAAAAAATAAGATCTTCCTCCAAAGCTTACTCTATGGTTACTTTATTGACAAACTTTCTATCTTGGAATTGACTATTCTTAGGTGTCTTACTCAAAGTTGCCAAACAACCTAATTGATAATTCTTATCTTGGTGTTGTACTAAATTTTTCATCAAATCCAATTATATTGAACCTTATGATGTTCAAGCTAGGGCAGACCTAGAATGATATAATAGTGTAAAGCCACTACTACAAACCTCATAAACTCCTACCTAATCTTGAATGTAACAAGATGTGAGGTATAAAATGCAAAACTACCATCCACCATCATCGATCTACTTCCAAATATTGGCTTGATAGGGACACCTATGTCACGCCATTTGTAGTTCCGCATCTAGTTGCTTGGACACTGGAGTTCCAATGATAGTAGTTAGAGTTATTCTAGCAGTTTCTCAGGGACTACTTTCCGATAGTCTGATTTGGTGTTCGGGGTACTGACTTCACAGTGGGGCCCACTGTCACTTTGCACCGTTCGCACCGTCGAGTGTGCCGTCAGCGGGACCATTTGGGTTCCAGTGCTAGCTCAAGTCCAGGGGTATAGTTTTGAAGGTGAGCTCTAGAGAGCTCACTTCTCTAATGTTGAGCCTTCGAGTTCCTGGCTATGGTGGATAGAGGCCGGCGAGCATCACCTAGATTCTCTATGCTTGAGTGGGTGTGGCTTGACTGTAATCAATGCCCAGTTGTTGGCAGTTTATAGAGTGACAGATCAAGTACTGATCTAAGTTGAGTTGAGTTGAGAATGGTAAGCAATCTGATTACATCAAAGAAGTGAAGTCAGGGGGAAATCAGGTGCAGGAACATTGAGTGTTGGTGGTATCTCCAAGCTCGGTGGATCGTTGTAGCTTGATTTAAGTTATGTGTTTCCCTAGTGTGCAAAAGCTCGTTCAGTTGATCCACATTTGGCAGTTAGGCGGTCGGTGTGCGGAAGCCCTGGCCAAATTTCGAGCAAAGAAGGAGCAATTTTTGAGCAGTGTTGTGATTTTGAGCTCAAGAGGTGAAGGCAGGACCAATTTGTTACGAGTTGGGCTCAGAAAGTCAAATTGAAGGTGGAGTTGGGAAGCTCTTCTCATGAAATTGTGATTTGGAAAAACCCGTTTTGTGAATTTGGCTCGAGTGGAAAGTTAGCGGGGGATTTGGCGGACAGCCATCTTTAGGGTTAACGTCAGATTTACGTCAGATTTTGGGCCAGATTTGGAGGAGTTTTTGTTGTTTGGCCAGATTTGGAGGAGTTTTGCTAGCTTGGAAGAGTTTCACAGATTTGGAGAAGTTTCACCAATTCTGGAGGAGGTTCAAAGTGGCAACAAGAAAGGCCTCATTTGGCTGAATTTTGGTGTTTCGAGGCTTCGAGGCATAGGGCTGTGGGCTATGAGAGGCTACGAAGGCCTAGAAGGGCCAGCAAGCCAGCTTGTTGGCTTGCTGGCCCTTCTAGGCCTTGCTTGAGGCTAGCTAGTTTAGAGTAGATCTTGGTCATTGGTTGGCAAAATTTGCCTTTCCTGCTAGATTGTGCGCAACAGGGTTTGACCCCTAGATCTCTTGTTCCTAGACTGGTGCCCTAGCCAACTGGTCCACCCTCACTTGTTGTCTTAGTGACTATGCCACTGTTATCTATACACATGTAGCTTTGGCTAGGAGAGGCAGTTTGATCCCATTCTTGGTGATCCTGGTAGCTTAGGATTTAGATACTAACTCCTCTTATGTCAAATGCCAAATGGTGGCAGAGTCAGTCCCGTGTTGTGTTATGAGATGGGGGGTTTTCATTTAGATTTCTTGTGATTGGATCCCCTCCATTCTCTACTTTCTGTTTGTGCACCACGTTTGTGTGAGGTGCCTTGACTTTTGAGCGTTGGTGCTTTGGTGTGCTCTCGGTGGTGAGGCTGGAGTGATGACCAGTCAGACTACCTTTGTTTCTCTCCGGTGAGGCAGGAAGTGATGACCTGCAGACCGTGAGAGTGCGTGTTATGATGGCAGGTTATAGGTTGCCCTTCCCCTAGTGTAATTATCTTGATTAGAGTTACATTAGTGGGTGGTGCTTAGTTAGTATTGGCACTTGGTGGTGTTGGCACTTTGGTGGGGTACTTGCGGTTGCAGTTGGTGGTTCGGGTTTGCTGTTGTGGTTACTTGGTCACGACGAAGTTCTTTGGAGATTCCAGAGGAGTTAGCCCTGCAGTACGTAGTGGGTTTACTCGAAGTGGTGCTCGGTATCAGCCTGTATCTCAGGTCCCAATGAGGGAGGAGATTGACTTTGAGTTGGAGTTTGACACAGGAGCTGATTCATTTGAGAGTGCATTTGGTGTGTCCGCACCGTTGTTGTGGGACATGGACGAGATTTATGGGGCCTCCAAAGGCCCTAGGCGTTACTCTGGTACAGTGGGTACCATTGAGTTGGATGACTTCATCCAGGAGTTCGATAGTTGGTGTGATCTGCAGCAGATGCGGAACCCGACTTTGTTCACACCCTTCATGGCATGGAAGGGGTTGTTTCAACACTTGGAGGGTCCACCGATAGATGACTACCATGAGTTCAGGAGAGCTCATTTGGAGGAGATTGAGTTATGGAGACAATATTGGTCTCTGAACTATGTCTCTATCACTTCAGGTTTGGTGGCCAGGAGTAGGTCGGCTGTACCTACGAGTTCTAGCTCGAGTAGTGTTGGTGGAGCTAGTGGAGGTGCACTAGCTGGAGATAGTGCTACTACGAGTGGAGGTATCGCTGCAGGAGGTGGTGTAGTACCGGGGTTTAACCCCATGGTGGAGTTCTTCCTGTGTTTGAGGCAGAATTACCAAGGAGTGCGGACTGACAAGCTGAGGAGCTTGCAGGAGTTCCAACGGAAGGCTGGAGAGGGCCTACGTGAGGCATACACTCGCATGAGGTGGCTGATCAGTTTCACTCAGGGAGTTACTGAGGCCCAGGCAGTCCAGTTTTGGTATGGGATACTAGATAGGAAGTTGCGACGTAGAGTTCGTGATGCTACGTTGTTGCAGGCTACTTCACCCACTTTGGCAGTAGTCTTTGGTTTGGCTGAGCATATTGAGCTCAACATGGTGGAGGAGAGAGTGGTGACATCTGGATTTGGTAGGGAGACCTCATCCACGGTTGTGACTTCTTCTAGAGTGCAGCAGAGTGCACCACGCCCAGTTGGTTTTCAAGGACAGGGTGGACAGCCCAGATCCTATGGAGCGAGTGGAGGGCCTAGTGGAGTTTGACCCTTACCCTCATTTTTGAGTCAACAGCAGCCAGTGAGTGGTGGTGTTGCTTGTTGGACTTGTGGTGGACCTCACCATAGGAGAGAGTGTACTCAGGGCAGCGGACCTGATACCTCTGGTGCATCACAGCCAGCACAGAGGCAGTGTGAGCATTGCCACAGATTTGGTCACACTAGTGACCGGTGTTTTGACCTACACCCGGAGTTACGGAGTGGTAGGGCTGTTATGGCAGGTAGTAGAGGAGCTCCAGTTCATGGAGGACGAGGTGGTAGAGGTGGTGGTAGAGGATCTACACCTAGTAGGGGTGCAATACCTGCCCTTACTTCAGACATAGCTATGGCTACTCGGATTGAGCAGTTGGAGCAAAGATTGGCTAGTATGGCTATTGCTCAGAGGAGATCAGATTCGGGTGCTGAGGCTTCTACCTCATATGCTGGTGATAGAGATGCTTTGGACTTCATGTGCGGAGCAGCACAGGTGGATGCATCCGCAGTAGTGACTAGGAGTGCAGTACGTGCTCCATAGCCTAGAGGAGCATCAGTGGAGTTGGACCCACAGAGAGGAGAGGTTGGGAGACAGGTCAGACTTCCCCAGTCCTTCACGCTATCTGAGGCATTGCAGACTACATCCATGGTTCCTAGACGTCCCAGTGCAGGTGTGGTAGGTGGTGATGGAGTACATGATGGACTACCTGCTAGTCAGCCACCTACTACTACACAGACTGAGTCTAGCACGATGTTGGGGGCGGCTCAGCTGATTATGCGGCATCCTTTGTTTTCAGCCAATGACATGTTTACATTGGGAGTTGACCCAGCCCCAGTGTTCCGGTTGGCTGCCATGTTGTGTGAGAGTAGGGATGGTGCAGTTCCTACTACTAGAGCAGAGGTGGTTGGTAGTGGAGCTGACTTGGTTGAGGAGCATGGGATCTGTTCAGCGACCAGTGGTTTATGGTAGGCAGCAGCGGCTAGACTGGAGGAGTTGCCAGCTAGACCGGCCTTTGAGAGAGCACGGTTTACACCTTGTGTTGTCCTATTGGATAACCAAAGGGGGATTTTTTGTTTGGTGGGACCTTCAGGGAAGGTCTATACACCACAGAGAGTCTTGTTAGACTCTGGTGCGTAGCCCCTTATGTTGGGGAAGGCTGCAATTGTTGGTCTGGAGTTACGGAAGACCGATGTGGAGAGGTGTCCATTTCAGATCCAAACATCTCTAGGTGGTGGTTTGACATAGTACATCACACGTGGGGAGCTTGTTGTCTAGGTTCAGCCTGGTCATCCGACTGATAGCTTGGTGGTGAGAGCTCAGGCTATTGCGACAATAGCTGAGTCATATGATGTGCTAGTTGGGAGAGCAGTGTTATACCCCATAGGTTTCAGCATTGACTATTGGGAGGAGACAGCCTCTTATAGACCTGGTTGGCTGTCTGGTGAGGGACGGGTATGTCGCCTACCAGTACGCTTCAGTAGTGGCAGTCTTGGCTCACTACAGTCCGAGACCATGGCAGCATCAGTTTTGGCTTTCAACGGTGCAGTTACTTGGCTTGGTGAGTTGTTGGAGGGGAAAGCCCATGCAGAGGATACTCCAGTACTAGAGGAGATCACTCGGCTTTGGAGTACGAGTGGGATTGTTCCATCCACCTTGGATGTTCCATTGTGGAGTTCAGAGGAGGCATTGCAGCAGCATGCAGATCAGTTGGTGCAGTAGGCTTGGAGTGGAGCCTTCGTACCATTAGGGGATGAGTGTGAGGATGAGCCTCCAGAGGCGATTGCTTTGACACCTCTGTATATCACACTCATTGCTTGGTAGTATCCAGTAGAGGGGATATGCCTATTGGAGTTGTTTGGTGGGATCAGCATCGGACTAGCTGCGGTGTTACAGGCGGGTATCCGAGTATAGAGGTACTTGTATGTAGAGAGGGATGAGACTGCTAGGCGAGTCTCTCTACATCATGTGGCGCACTTGGCCTATTGGTATTTGGAGTTATTACCAATGTCAGCAGTCAGAGGTTACCAGAAGGCCCTACCAGGAGACATTTCCTTACTGGGGGCGCATGACCTAGAGAGACATGGGCCTATTCACTTGGTGATTTCTGGATGGCCATGTCAGGGACATACACGTGCGGGCCACGGTTTGGGTCTTCAGGATCCTCGTTCTGGTGTGTTTTGGGAGATGTTACGAATACTACGACATCTCCAGGTTCATCAGTCTGTTTCTCCAGCTTACCTTTTGGAGAACGTTCCTTTGTTGGGTGATTCTCGCACTAGAGTGGTGGCAAGTACACATCAGGTCCGTTCTTGGATGGGACCTGCTGTATTGTTAGATGCAGCCAAAGTGGGATCACGGGCTCATCGTCTTCGTCTTTGGTGGACGAACCTCTTACTCAGAGAGGTTCTACAGCGTAATTATGATGAGATTCAGCGACTAGACCACATTCTTGTTGATGATATCTTGGATGTTGGGCGTCAGTCTTAGACAGTGGTAGTGGCTGATAGGTCACCTATGGCAGTAGTGAACCTAGTTGGACAGCCTAGAGCTGCATTTCCCACACTCATGAGTTTTCCAGGCTCTCATGCTTATTGAGAGGGAGGACCTGGACTTGTTTGGGACTCGCAATTACAGCTGTTGGTGGAGCCCAAAGCTAATGAGAGAGAGCGGGCGATGGGTTTTTGCACCGGTATTACCGCTGTTCCAGTAGTGTCAAAGGCATCCAGGTATCAGGTGCTAGGTCAGGCTATGGACCTGAACTGTTTGACCTGGATTGTGAGCCTTGGCTTGGCAGAGCAGCGTAGGATGCGCTTGATAGGCATCACCACTCGGACACTTGTGAGCCCTGTGCCTATCAAGACGATTCAGGCACATGCTGGGGGCGATGGACCAAGTGGACATGGTATTCTTGGGACACATCCAGTAGCTACTATGGAGAGTGGTCTACTTGGAGTCCATCTAGGTGAGCGTGGGCTACTTGGATTACACCCTTGGTCCACATGGGATGTAGCCAGAGGACGTTTGGAGCTTGTAGCCAGAGCGGAGGGAGTTTTTCACACAGAGGTTGGGACCTCTAGTGGTCGGGAGCATGACACCATTGCTCCCAAGGGTTTAGTGTAGCAGCCAGTTAGTACGTCTTCCACTCCTACTACAGTTACAGAGGATACTTGGGAGCCAGATCTTGGACCCAAGCTTACTGGAGAGGAAAGACAGAGGGTTTGGAGGTTCTTGAGGAGTCACACGAGTTGTTTTGCCTTCAGTATGAAGGATTTGGGTGCTCTGAAGGGACCTGGTATACGGATTGAGCTGACTAGCGACACACTTGTTTTCTGACGTCTTTATCGATATAGTGAGATGGAGAGGACATTGATTCAGAGCCGGAGTAGTGACCTTTTTGAGGCTGGTTTGGTGGAGATTTCACATGGAGAGTATGCATCAGCGACAATGATGCCAGCCAAGAAGGATATGCATGGCAACTATACAGATAGGCGGATGTGTGGAGATTACCGTCCTATCAACCGACAAACTAGGGCTGATCGGTATGCCATGCCTACAGCGGAGGAGATTTTTGATGCGATTGGCCATGCAAAGGTCTTCAGTACTTTGGATCTTTGAGCAGGATATCATCAGTTGCCGATCAGGGAGGAGGATAAGTCCAAGATAGCATTTTGGGCTATTGATCCTCATGGCAAGGATGTGTTATATCAGTGGAGGTTCTTACCATTTGGGTTAAAGAACGCTCCTGCTGAGTTCTAGAGGGTCATGGATAGGATCCTAGCTGGATTGGATTTTGCTCGGTGCTATATTGATGACATTTTGGTTTATAGCACTATTGTGGAGCAGCATGAGAGACAGTTGTTGGAGGTGTTTGAGAGGTTGAGATCTCATGGACTCAAATTACATCTTGGGAAGTGTAGGTTCTTCCACGAGCAGGTTGAGTATTTGGGTCACACTATCTACCCCGGAGGACTTGGTGTTCAGCAGACCAAGGTGGAGGCTATTGCATGTATTCCTCGGCCTATGGATGTGAGCAGAGTGCGAGCATTCCTTGAGTTGGCGAACTTCTATCGCCGCTATGTTAGAGGATTTAGTGCCATTGCCAAGGCCTTGACGAAGCTGACCAAGCTTACACAGGAGTGGTGTTGGGGAGATGAGCAGGAGAGAGCTTTTGTAGAGCTCAAGGAGAGGTTGACATCTGCTCCTATTTTGAGGAGACCAATCAGGGGACGACCATTTCAGGTTCACACTGATTGGAGTATGTTGGGGCTTAGAGCGGTGCTCGCCCAGCATGATGATGAGGGGAAGGAGTTTGTGGTGGCCTATGCTAGTTGCTCCAACAATTCAGCGGAGGCAAAGTATAGTTCATATGAGGGAGAGTGTTTGGCAGCAGTTTGGGCAGTAGCACATTTGCAATGTTACCTGTTTGGTAACCCCTTCACTCTCATCACTGATCATCAGCCGCTGAAGTGGTTGATGGAGTCCGCCAAGCTTTCATGGAAGCTTGCACGATGGGCTTTGATTTTACAGGAGTATGATTTCACGGTTGTTCACAGACCTGGAGTGGTGAACCGTGATGCAGATGGGTTGAGTAGAAACCCATGTCCCAGCCAGCAGGATCAGACCAGAGCACGTTGGCATGGTGAGACAGATGAGGAGATGGTGCCAGGTTGGCATGCATTGGCCTTTCTGTGTATATTTGCAGAGGCTTTGGTGGTATCTCTCTCAGCGCATACAGGAGGAGTTATTGAGGTCACAGATCCAGAGAGTGAAGATATCGGTACAGTTCAGCGAGACATTCATGATGATGTCTTAGTGATGGACTATCTTTGCATTGGTGTTGTGGGTGGCATAGTTGGAGCCAAGGAGAGAGACCGTGTTCTTTAGCAAGCCCGACGGTTCAGATTGGAGGGTAGACACCTTTTGCGTGTATGGGAGGATGGTAGAGTGCGAGTAGTACCACTTCCATCACAGAGACCACAGTTGGTCCGTCATGCTCATGAGGAGCTAGGACATTTTGGAGTAAAGCGTACATATAGCTTACTCCAGAGTCATTATTGGTGGCGCGGTATGCAGACCGAGGTACAGCAGTTTGTTGCCAGATGTGTGGTTTGTGACCAAGTTAGAGCATCATTCAATGCTCCTACGCCACAATTACACCCATTACCTATCATGGGATTGGGTTACTGTTGGAGTTTGGACTTTGCTGGACCTTTACCGCTGACTGTGAGACATCATTGGTATGTTTTAGTGATGGTGGAGCACTTCTCCAAGTGGATTGAGTTGGTGGCACTTCCTGACAAGTCTAGTGAAGGGACAGCTTACTCGTTCCTAGATCAAGTTCTTAGTCATTTTGGTGCACCAGCTGAGGTTTTGACTGATCAGGGTACAGAGTTCTTGGGGGAGTTTCAGGTCTTGTGTGACAAGGCTTTGATTGATCATCGTACTACATCCCGAGATCACCCTGAGGCAGATGGCTTAGCAGAGAGAGTGGTTCAGATGGTGAAGAGAGGATTGCAAAAGTATGGTTTGCAAAGAGGCCACTTGGGAGATTGGGATCTCCAGTTACCTTGGTTGGCCATGGGCTATTGGTTCAGCTGGCAAGCCTCCTTAGCATCCTTCTCTCCATACTTTCTACTCTATGGACGAGATCCAGATTTACCTGCAGCCATTTGTCGAGATGCTACTGTAGTTTTGGACTTGGATGACCCCGATGTATGGATGAGCGCATATTCTCAGCGGGCAGAGATCTTTCGGAGAGTGATGCCAATGGCCTTTGAGAACTTGGTGATTGCTCAGCATAGAGATACTTTACGCTATGCTACCATTTGAGGAGGAGGTTATAGACCTTTGATCCATTGATTTCATCCAAGCGACTATGTATATCTACATCAGACAGTACTGATGACACTTGATGTTTCTACAAGCCGCACTATCTTGAGAGTGCGCGAGGTTTTGCCATCTGGAGTCCTTGTGTTAGAAGGACGTGATGGTGTTGTTTGGAAGGATCATGTGCGCAATTGTGCGCCATGCCACCTCCCAAACATTGATGGTACTATGGACTCAAGCTTGGCACTTGTACGTGCAGGCTTGAGGTGTATGTTATGTGGCTCTTCTGGTGGAGCTGTTACTATGTTAGTGTGTGATAGTTGTTCGAGAGGATGGCATATGGCATGTATGACTCCTCCCCTCACGGTGGTTCCTCAAGGATAGTGGTTATGTCCTAGATGTACTTGACCTATAGCTGGTTCATTCTTTATATGGTATAGATTGCAGACAGGCGACTAACGATGGGGCTCCATAGCACCTGGCCTCCTGATCTTTGCCCATTAGAGGGTATACCATATACTTAGAGTAGATGGCTATCTGGAGTTAGAGGGACCTAACCGCCAGCTAGGGGGGGGATTGTGGCACTTTGGAGTCTATGTATGACTTATGTGTGAGTTGTGCTTCTATAGTGTATGATGTTGACAGCGATGTATGTTGTGTAGCGATGTATATGCGCACGATAGCTGTCACGCCATTTGTAGTTCCGCATCTAGTTGCTCGGACACTAGAGTTCCAGTGATAGTAGTTAGAGTTATTCTAGCAGTTTCTCAGGGACTACTTTCCGATAGTCTGATTTGGTGTTTGGGACACTGACTTCACGGTGGGGCCCATCGTCACTTTGCACCATTTGCACCGTTGAGTGTGCCGTCAGCGGGACCGTTAGGGTTCCAGTGTAGCTCAAGTCTAGGGGTATAGTTTCAAAGGTGAGCTCCAGAGAGCTCACTTCTCTGATGTTGAGCCTTCGAGTTCCTGGCTATGGTGGACAGAGGCCGGCAAGCGTCACCTGGATTCTCTATGCTTGAGTGGGTGTAGCTTGACTGTAATCAGTGCCCAGTTGTTGGTAGTTTATAGAGTGACAGATCAAGTAATGATCTGAGTTGAGTTGAGTTGAGTTGAGAGTAGTAAGCAATCTGATTATTGTGGCACTTTGGAGTCTATGTATGACTTATGTGTGAGTTGTGCTTCTATAGTGTATGATGTTGACAGCGATGTATGTTGTGTAGCGATGTATATACGCACGACACCTAATTCCTTTGCTAATTGTATAGATATGCAATTCTTTGAACTCCCAAAATCAACCAGAATTCTACAACCAAGATCAGATATCATATCTTGCAAATAGAGTAAACTTGCATAGGTTGAGCCTTCAATCCCATTGAAACTAGTCAAGTTTGCAAAGTAGACTCAATATCTCTTATTAGGATTCTTTGTTTCCTTTATCATTGCACTCCACAAACTCTAATTGGGCTTTTTATCAAGATCATCCATTCTTGAGTAAAAATTCAACAACGTAGTGTCCAATTTGGCAACAATAAAAGTCATCACTATTTTGTTGCAATCTCTCCTTGTTTGTAGTGCCAAGTAGATTTACCTTCTATTATCTCTAGAATTTGCATTATAATGTTTGGAATTGAGTGATATAGCTTCTTACAAAACCAATTCACTTCAATTTTGCCAATTGATCTATGTGGCTTGTGCAACATTTATAACTTGGAATCTCTCAATTATTGTACTCTTGAACTTTTCACATCTCAAGAGGTATACATGGTGCAGGAGGTATACATGGTGCAGTCACTTGATTTTGATGATTTGAAATTTCTATTTGAGTTTGAAAGTTACAAAAAGTGCTCTCTTGCTTGAAACAAACACCCAAGGTTTAGTGTACAAAGATTACTTCCTTCTTGGTAACTCATGTGTATGTTTATGTTTGTCATTCTAATCCATGAGTGGGTTTATCTCTCATTCAAGATGAAGCTCTAATGTCTATTAAGGTAGTGCACCGTAGATTAAGAAGGCAAAGAACCTCAACTCCATCATACTTCTCCAAGGCTAAAACTCCAAGGCATCTCAAAAATTCAAGTCATTGCTCATTAGAAAACTCAATGAGAGAGAGATAGTTACAAATAAAGAATGATGAGTACCTTTGCACCTCTAGTTTATATACTTGTGAAATAGTGGTACACTAAAGTTATTAATTACCATCGTAACCCTAGTGATTAGGCAAAAAATCATATAAAGTCAAAAGTCAAAAGTAATATCCATACTCATGGGAATAATCTCCTGAGCATGTGGTCTTATCTTGACCCAACAACTAAGTCAAGGATTCTTTCACATAGCAATCCTTGGACTATAGAAAATTTCAAACCAAAAAGGCTTGTGGGTCCAATAATTCTCAACTCTTTCCTCAAAGCTAAACACCTGGGAATAATACAAAGTCAATACACTAGAATCCAAAATAGTGGTGCTCATCTTTTCCACTTACTCTAAAGTAAGGTCAACTTTGTCTTGGCTATAGCTAACTTTTGCTTATCATGACTAATCTAGAATTTTCCTTTAACTCTATATAAATAACATCTTTCAAATATTTGCAATACCAAACTAAATATCATAATAGAACATGTATGCAATAATTAGTATTACATTTACTCTCGGACTAAGATTTTATTTCATCCACAAAGTGAATGTCTCTCTACCTTCTATGATACAATTTCAACTTGTCATGGTTAATCCTATCAAAGTTTCTTCTTCTCGATTCCTTGGGATCATAGGTGTAATTGCCCCATATCTTTTTCACTATGAAAGGTCTAAAGTACTTAAGCAAGAATTTATTTTGCACCCTCTTGAATAAAATGGAATCAAATAACATTACCCAATCACCTTCCTTGAAGAGCTCCACTTTTTTCTTGCCTTGCCTCTTGTCATTACTCTCTTTTTGTTTCCTTTGGGCTTGCTTCACTCAAACCATAGCAATTGTTCTTGCATCCTCCTATTCCATGAGTTTATCCTTCCTAGACCTCTTTGCATCACCTCCTTGTGTCTTCTTCAATTTCTTGTGTATGTTTTTGAAAGTAGGAAGATCAAAGTGAATAGGTAAAGTAGAATCAATATTATATAAAAAATGGAGGATATTTGGTAGATGTCTTCATTGTTATCTTATACTTTCACAAGACAACATGAATCCTCTTATCCCAATGATGTTTAGCCTTCTCCATTTTTGCATCTTTGGCCAACATCATGCATAAGGTTAATTGGTTTTCTTTGCCAAGCCATTGGAATTTGGCTTATAGGATATAATCACTCTATGTGTGATAGAAAAATATCACAATATGGTCATAGTGATGCTTCTTGTAAACTCTCCTCCTTTACCAAAAACCAACTCCAAAGAGTAACCAAACCTAGTGATGATGCATTCATAAAGAAATCTACCAACTTCATCTTCATTCTTATCTCTCAATGATCTAACCTCAATCCACTTGGTAAAGTAATCAATAACTACCACAACATACCAATTATTTCAAAAGGTCCTAGTAATGGAATTGATTTAAGAGGCAAAGTGGAGGTAGACTTTCTAGCAAAAACTTGACAAACACTACAAGTTTTGTAATAATCAAGGTAATCTTTGAAAATCCCCTCCAATGGTAACTCATATCCATAATCTTGAAAGTAGTTACCTTTTCTATAGAGTGATCTCAACATACTACACCTTCATGAATCTCCTTCATGAGTAGGATAACTCCTTACCCATTGCTCTTTGAAGTAGAATATCTGCTCCTTGATGAAAAAGAATGTACTCCACCATTGTATAAGGTCTAGATCTTGCTGCAAGGGCCTTACTCCCCCTAGCATGCATCCCATCAAGACAATTACCTCTCTTGTAAAAAAGTTCAAAATCTCCTTGTACTCCATTGGAACATCTTGAGTGATTGAGATTGGCATGAGTTCCTCATTTGGGAAAGAACTATCCATTGGCTCATCTCTATCATGATCATGAGCTCTAAATAACAAATCAACATTTGTGTGTTTCTTCTTTAGCATATCCTCAATAGTATTATCATACTCAAACAAGAATATCATCCACAGTGCTAACCTCCCCTCCACATTATACTTGCTGAAGATGTACTTCAAAACCTTGTGATCTATGATAATGGTGGCCTTCCTTCCAATCAAGTAGTATCTAAAATTCTTGAGACCAAAAATTCCTACCAACTCTTCCCTCTCATAACTAAATAATTTATCTATGTTGAGGCCATTTGTCTATTAGGAAAAGCTATTGGATGATCATGCCCATCTTGGTCTAATTGACTAAGAATGTATCCTATAACTACATATAAGTATCAATGTAAAGAATGAAAGGCTTATTACAATATGGTTTAGCAAGAATTGGAGCCATAACAAGGGATTGCTTGAGTTCCTCAAAAGCTTTAAGAGCCTCCTTGTCCTCCAAACCACTATTTATTCTACTCCTTTCTTCATGTAAATGGTCAATTCATAAACTCTCTTGGAAAATGAGAAGATGAACCTCATATAGTACCCAATTATCCCCAAGAATTGGTATAACTTTGTCAAGCTTGAAGAGAATGGAAGTTTTGAGATTTTCTTCACTTTTTTAAAGTTCATTGCTATTCCATCCTTAGAAAGGAATGCCCCAAAAGTAGATTTTCTTCACAACCAAAGATACACTTCTCTAGGTTGAGTGATGCATTTGCTTCAACCAAGGTTTCCAAGACCTTGATCAAGTGTCCAAAGTGCTCTTCCTTACTCCCATAGACACAAAAGTCATCAATGAAATTTCTCATAAATTTTCCAATGAAGGGTTCAAATATTTTGTTCATGAACTGTTGAAATTTGGCTAGAGCATTACAAAATCTAAAAGGCATGAATTTGAAAGCATAAGTTCCCCAAGGTGTGGTCAATATAATAAGTTGTTGATGATCTGGTGCAATCTTGATTTGGTTATAGCCACTATAAACATCTCCAAAACTGTACTTCTCATGACCCATAATGTCCTTCAAGATCTAATCAATGAATGGCAAAGGGTAGTAATCCTTCTTGTTAACAAAGTTGGGCTTCTTGTAACTCATGCATACCCAAAGATTACCATTATTCTTCTCCACAATCATAACTAGAGACATCCATTCTAATTTCTCCACCTCAAAGATAAACCCAACCTCCTTGAGCTTATCAATCTCCTCCTTCACAATCAAAGTTGTTAATTCACTAATGTAATATTGCTTTTTGGTGGATTGGTCTTGCATGTAACTCCACTTTATCTGATGTTCCTCCAAGATGGCTTTCTTGAGATCCTTGTAACTAAAAGCAAACACATGAATATTTTTGTAGAAAGTCTCTTCAAATCTTACCTTCTTCTCCTTGGAAACATTTGGACTATACTTGAGGGTTAATAGTCACCTCTTTATCCTCTCTAGTGTCAATGATTACTTATCAAGATCCTTCAAAATCTCTATCTTGGGTAAAAAATCCATGGCACATAAGGGATACACATCTAAATCAGATTCAAAGACATCCTCTTCAAATGAGATCTCTTCTTTCATGCTTATGTACACACCAAAGCTACTTCTTTTGAATCTGATTCATAATAATCAGAAGATGGTGTATTTGAATGTAAAGTGTGGGTGGTGTTAATTACAAGTACTATAACTTGATGGTTTAAATAGCTCAATTTTCAAGTTCCCTTTGCACCATCAATCAATTGTGCATGTTTCTCTCAACCATGGCTTCCTAAGTAAAAAATCATAGCTTGAATCTTTCAACACTTCAAAAGTTATAAGATTTTGACCCCATAATTGAAACTATCATTGGTCAAACTTGTTGCTTGTTTGCCATGCTTGTTTGAAGGTCTAAAGGGTATCATACTCAACTTTTTCATCAACCCCTGTTACATGGAATTCACCATAGATCCTCCATCAACAAGTTCATCCTTGATGTTGTGACCATTCACCCTCACATCAATCTTGGAGGTATATTCACAAACTTTCCATGGTGCTAGTTTTGCATCCACCACTCCCATTGAGATCTGAATCTTCTTCTTTCTCTTGGTCCTTGTCAAACTCAAACCCCGCCTTAGCTCTTCATTATTATAGGATTTAAAGCAATTAGTTGGTTTAGTGTGGTGTTAATCTTGTGACTACTAACATCCTCCAATGCATTATAATCTCATTGTTGCTTTGACATCAGGAAAAAATCCATCCCTAACTTCTTCCTTGGAGATGTTTTGTTGATGACATTGAAGTGCTCATGCAAGTACTCCTAGTAAATATAGGATTATCCTTGATAGGAGTAAATCATTGAGAAGAATTTACCTCATCTTCAATATGTGCTCTCTTTTTCTCTTGTGCAAATAAAACTCCAAGTTAAGATCTTTGGAGTTTGAGCATTCCTCCTTCTCACACTTGCTCTCAACCACATCTACATCTGTTATCTCCTTACTTCTATTTGGAGTAGGAATTACTTGGGCTTCACCATCTCCCTCCTTCTCTCTATTGGCTCTCTTATAACCCTTTCTTCTATGGTAAGCGGAATTTGAACAATTCCTTTGGATGTGATCTCTACCTCCACAATTAAAATTGTTAGTTTTTTATTCTCCTCTATATAGATAGCTCCCATAACTCCTTGGTCCTCTCTTAACATTATGATCCACCTCTCTTGTCTCTCATAGTTGTACTACATTGATCTTAAGATCTACAAGTTGTTTTGTGATAGCCTAAATGAGATCTTTTTGCAAAAGTGCAAAAACCCGTGCAACTATTACTTGTGTTGCTACCCTTGCCAACAAAAGATGAGAAGCACCACCATACTTATAGACTTGTGGAGGATGCACAACCTCCTTCACTACCAAATCACTCTCATCCTCTTCCAAACTTCCTCCATACAAATTACAATCTTGATAATTCATATCTTGGAAGAACTTTCTCATATCTCACCCTGCTTCAAATTTTTGGTTTCAACCTTCTCATAAAATTCATGGTGAGCATGGTTCTTATCTCAATCATAATAGTTTCCACATCATTCCTACACTTCCTCAACATTATATGGAACCTAGACTCTAACTTCTCCACTCATTTTACATAAGCTTCCATTTCCTCTCCATCTCCTTACTTGAGGAAGGTAACCTAACTCATCAATCTCTTATAACTTTCATATGGGAGAAAATTCTCCATAAATGCAATAGTTAAACTCTCCTAAGACTCTTCTTGGTCATCACTCCTCTTTCTTTTTGTATTTTGACTCATACCATGTAAGAATTGCATCATCAAAAAATTAGATAGTAATAAGGCTCACTCATTTTTCTCCTCTCATTGTTTCCTACGCAATTCTTCTTGAAATCTCTTACAAAACCTTCACATATTCTTCATCTTTGCCAAAGAAAATTGGAATTTCTCCTTGTTAGCCTCTCATTCTCCACTATAAGGAACATGAAATGTTCAAGTTGCTCTTACAATTTTCATTGCACAATCAAATCTTTAAGTACATATTAGTCTAACTTTCATGGTTGAAGGTGTCAGTTTCTCCTTGGCTATATTAAGATTCTATCCAAAATCCTTCACCAAGGTCTCCAATAATGTTATTGCTTATCTACACTCATGGCTATGTGGAAACCCTTCCACTCCACAAACCTCATACAACTCATTGGTCTTAAATCTCTTCCTTCCAAATCTTAGTAAAGAAGGTCCAACATGCAATCCCAAGTCAAGTAAACATCTCTTTTCTCTCAACCTCTTGCTCTCAAAGCTCAATGGACATGAACTAGCCTTTTATCTCTTCTTTCCACATTAGAAGCACTTAGAAATCTATTTTTCCTCCAGATGATGAAGGGTTTTGAATCCTCTCAACACTCTCTTTAAATTCTACTCTAAACTTTCCTTGTTAAAATCAACCACTATTATCACTTCAACCCCTTGAAGAACCTTACATAACCTCAACTTCCACTCTTCATGTCCTTTAATGCTTCTGACATGACTCTAAAAAATCAACATGCTTTTAGCCATTTTCACACTTCTCATGCATGAGAGCTCAACTCTCCAAATATGACCATTCCTCATAATATCAATCAATTCTCCCAAACAATAATTCCAAATCCTCTAAATTTTATACACCTTATAAACATCCCATGGCATTCTCCATTGCAAAACTTCTATCATTTTCATCAAGCCATTTAGCTTAGGAATATTTGTATTTAGCACACATCTTTAAGATTTGGTTTGAAAACCACTCCCTTAACTTCAAAGATTTATAATTCTTTATAAGAATGATCTCTCTCTAAGTTTTGGGCCAAAAGGTACCATATCTATCACTAAATTTTATTTTTACTTTTTAGTGCAATCCAATACAAAGTGAATAAATTTTGAACCCTACATAATTTCCAAAGAGAGTGCAATTTTCAAAAGTAATTTACCTTATCAACCTCCAAAAATTCTAGCTTAGTGCATGTAGTGACTCTCACCATAGTTTTGAGTATGTTAATTGAAAGATAATCCAAGCTATTATCATCTTTGAAAATTTAAATCTAAATTTAAATTTTAAATTTTTGCCCAAAATGATTATATTTCCAAAATCTACGGTCTATTTCACATAATCTCTCCAATTCTTCTCAAGTGTATAATATATATAATATCATCTTAAAAATATAATAATGATTTACATGGTGTATAAATGGGTCTGAGTTCTTTAAAATAAGTTTAGCTCTCTCCTCCCCTCATATTCTCTCCAAGTGAGTTCTCATAATCTCCTTTTGTTTAATATAGAAGTGAACACAAAACATTATCTTGCACTCTAGAGAGATCCAACCAACATAACCAAAAATATGAGCCGGCATGGCTTTCACTTAGGACAAACCGTTATGGCTATTAAAAGAACATCTGTGGACCAAGGAGGCAAAGAACTTTAACTTCATCATATTCCTCCAAAGTTCCAAGACTCAAGTCATTGCTCATTAGAGAACTCAAAGAGAGAGATAATTGCAAATGAAAGGATGATTAGTATTTATTCATCTCTAGTTTATATATTTGTGAAAAAATTACACATCAAAGTTATTTACTACCATAGTAACTCAAGTTACTAAAAAAACATTCATATGAAATCAAGAGTCTAAATTAATATCCAGACTCATGAGAATAATTTTCTAAACATGTGATCTTATCTTGATCCGACAACTAAATAAAGCATTCTTTCACATGACTATCTTTGAATTATAGAAAATCCAATCAAAAAAGACTTATGGGTCCAAGAATTCTTAACTCTTTCTTCAAAGCCAAACACCTTAGAATAATATAAAATCGTTATAATGAAATCCAAAATAGTGATACTCATCCTTTTCACTTCTTCTAAAATAGAGTTATATCTATCTTTGCTATAATTAACTTTAGTTGATCATGACTAATGTAAAACTTTCCTTTTAACCCTATTCAAATAATATCTCTCAAGTATTTGTAATACCAAACTAAATATCAAACACTAATATGCATGCACTGATGGCTATGATAGATCTTACTTTATATATCTTCAAAGAAAAGAATAAGGGATTTGATAATCAACATTTATGTAAATAAAAGTATTATTATAGTAGTTGTGAGAAGTTAATTTAGTAGCATGTCACAACTCAATATTAAAAATAAGATGTTGATGGCCTTAGATAGTTTTTAGGTGTGAAGTTTGTCAAAGATAAACAGGACATATAACTTGTGCATCATCAATATACCACTAACATGTGAAAGAGATTTGGCATATTGGAATGTAGGGCTATGGCTCCACTTTTGGAGTAAATCATCCTTTGGATATTGATGACAATGAATTTTTTACCAATCTCAATGGATATAGGTAAATGGTTGGTAGTCTCATCTTTTTGACTATCACCACTCCTAACTTGAATTATAAAGTTGGAGTTATCAGTCAATTCATACATTCACCATGCAAATGACACTTGGAGATTGTCAAGTGCACTTTTTTAATATGTGAAGTTCACATTGTAATTTGCATTTCACTATATTTTTGGTGGATCATTAATACTACACAATTATACAAATGTAGATTGTGCAAAGAATATCCTTGATAGGACATCTATTGCTAGGAGAAGGTCTTTGCAATGCAAATTGAGTTTAAGTGTGTTAGCACAAGAGAATGGATAGTTTATATCTTTAAAACAATTTATCTAGAGATAAATTTGAGACTTTCAAACTTTTTCTTGATGTACAAAATATTGAGTTGAGATTGATGAAGAGGGTTGGTATTATCCCAAGCTCGTGGTAAATTAGTTAGAGCATTCACACCTTGTAATGATTTAAGGTTAAGGGTTAAGGTTAAGTTACACCAAAGTTATATATACATAAGAATAAGAGGAGTTCAGAGTCTTCATTCCATTTGGCTTATATCTCTTGTTCTCTTGCTCTCTTTATTATAAATAAAATTTCAATCCAATCTTCATGTGCTATGTGTGGAAAGATTTGTAATGGTATACAAGATACAAGGAGTGCATAAGGGATATACATCTTATATGCATCAAGCGATTGACTCTATTGGGCTTAGCTGCATTTTACCTTTTTTGTCTATCTGTTGTACGGCTTGATGGGGTCTTCTCCTCCTTCGTTTTGTCTACACGGTAGCATTCTTTCTTATATGCATCAAGCATGCATACATGACATACCGAAGTGTGTAGGAATGATATGGGGTTATGGGAAATGCATATCTGAACCTATATAAAAATTATAAAAAATTATTACTTAAAAAAGATAAGAGAAAATGAATAAAATTCCAATAAAAGGCAACTCACTCACAAAAAGACATATAAATATAAGAGAAATCAAATTTATTTGTTAAAAAATAAAATAACAATTAGAATTCCAGAATTGGAATCATTCTCTTTTACAAAATAAAAAATCCATCTCTTACCATCACCATAGTAAAGTCATTTGATCATTTATTGAATAAAATTTTTTTGAAATTTTTTTATCATAATTTTTTATAAAAAATTGAATTATTTTAATAAAAAACTGAATTTATATAAAAAGTATCTTTCAAACATTTATTACCTGTAATCACAGTTTTAGTGATATTCAATAATATTTTTATTTTTATCACAAATATTCCATTCACCCTATTTATATTAATAGATATTAATAGACCGACTCAGTTTAATTAATTAATTTATATTAAAACTAAATTATGTTAATTATAAAATTAAATATTATGAATTTATTTTATATAATATAAAATTTAATTTATGATAAATAATTTTATTATGTAAATATTATAATGATATATAACTCTCAATATTTTAAAACATTTAAACTCAAGAATTTTGATCAGTTATTAAAATTATCTATTTTTCTTATCAAAATTTTATTTTAAAAAATTATTTTAATATTCTTCAATGTAAAATTTAAAATTAAAAAAAATATATTTTATAATTTAAATAAACTTAATTCTTATTTGTAAATTATAATAAAATTTACTTATATTTAGAGTCTTATTTATATTTTGGACTATCTTATTTCAAAATTAATTACTATTTTCTAAAAGAAAGTTAATAAATATTTAAATCAATAACACTTAGAATTTTTTAATTATCATATATCTTGTAAATTTTAGTATAATTTATTAAAATTACCTTCAATTTCACATGATAACTAAAATTAAAATCTTCCAATCTAAGTTAAACCCCAATTTCGAGTGCACGAATGCGTAATCGTAATTGTAAGTTGTTGTAAGAATTCATTGTAATAATTTTCGGATCTATAGAACCCCAAAAGAACTCCCGCTTAAACTCTATTTCTCCTGAAGGCCTCTCCCGGGGCTTATCTGTGGTAATTGGGGACGATGATGAAGCCCTGGACGACTGGCTCTCGCCATCGTTCTCGTCACGTGGTAATAATCACCCACGGTGCTAACTGAAGACAATGATGAAGCTTTGGACGAATCTTTGTTCCCGAATCGGGTGAAGGAAGGATTGGGGACTCATTCTTGTTGTTCTGTTTCGATCTACTGATTGCAGTTGCAGTAAAAGGAAGTTCGTGCTGGATAGAGGGTGCAAGCGAGTGAGTCATGAGTGTAGAGAATGAAACTATGAAGGTGGAGGAGGGAGGAGACAGCAGTAGTGACGGTAATGTCTTCCTCATTGTGGTATTACTTGCAGTGACGATACCGGCTGCTTTTTTTGTCAATAGCAGCGCTCCGGATGGATATATGGACGAGGAGTTCCATTTCGGACAGGTGCAGGCTTATTGTCGAGGGGATTTTGCTCACTGGGACCCGAAAATCACGACGTTTCCTGGGTTATACGTTGCGTCACTGGTGTATATAGAAGTTCTGCTACCTGGAGCTAATTTTTTTGGTTATGCAAATGCGATAAGCGACCTTTGCAACCCGGCGGTTTTGAGATCTCTGAATGTGTTTTTCTTGGCAGTGTGCGCCTTGCTGTTCCGAGAAATTGCCCTTTTGCTTGATCCTGACAGGAATGGGCTTCGAGCTTCCTCGAAGGCGTTGGTTCTTTCTCTGTATCCTCTCCACTGGTTTTACACTCTCTTGTACTACACGGAGTTGGGATCGGCAACGGCTGTGATGGCCATGTACCTTAGCAGTCTAAAGCGTGCTTACTGGAGCAGTGCGTTTTTTGGCGCGCTGGCTATCTTGTTCCGGCAGACAAATGCAGTGTGGATACTCTTCGTTCTCTGCGTGGGGATTTTAGACTTTCTCGGCAATGTAAATGGTAATTCAGATCCCAGACTAAAGAGAGACGATTCATCCGCAGGCTCAGCCGGAGTCTACGAAAATGAGGAATTATTAGTCAAAAGTGAAAATGCAAGAAAAGAGGGAGTGAGGCAACGATCACATAGTAATTCAGGGAGCTCAGGGTCTGGCTCTGGTCATGGGGCAGCTAAAACTAGTGATAGAGCTGTAAACCCTAAACCCTGCGACGATATCATTCAGGACGTATGTAGTCTTCTTAAAAGAGCTTGGGTTCGGAAACGTGAAGTACTTTGGAACTTCACTCCATTTCTACTAGTGATTCTTGCCTTCGTATGCTTTGTTGTGAAGAATGGCAGCATCGTGGTAGGGGATAAGAATGCACATAAATTGTCGCCTCATTTTGCTCAGATTCTCTACTGTGGCATAGTTTGTGCTGCACTCCAAGCTTCTATCCATTTCAATCCTCGAAGGATAGCTTACCTACTGAGCGTTTTAAAGCGGGAATCTGGTGGGAAGCCAGGAATCTTAGTCCTTCTCGCTGCAGCACTTTCTCTGCTTGCAGTCCACTACGGTGTCCCTCACCCATACCTGCTTGCAGACAATCGCCACTACAGCTTCTATCTTTGGAAGGATGTGATACAAAGGCATTGGACCGTGAAGTATCTGGCTGTTCCGTTTTACGTTTACTCATGGTCATCCATCCTTTCATTGCTAGCTGAGAAACAGAAACGGTTGTGGATAGTAGCATTCTTCCTAGCAGCTTTAGGCGTGCTTGTTCCATCTCCTCTACTCGAGTTTCGTTATTACAATATCCCATTCTACTTCATCTTCCTTCACAGCTCTACGTCGGCATCCGGGAACTCCAAGAACTCCGGTGCTCCTTACTTTTTCACTCCAGTTCAGTTCCTCTTCGTGAACTTCGTGACGGTGTTAATCTTCCACACCTGGCCGTTTGAGTGGTCCTCTCAACCAGGAGTGCTTCAGAGATTCATGTGGTGATTTTCTTGATCAATCCCGTTGATAGGTATTGATTCAGCGTAGTAGTTAGTCAAGGACCTGCAGCGTTATCGCATATGAGAGAGAGTGAGTTTAGGCACTAGTGTCTCCAGTATTAGCATGGCAGCTTCTTGACTGAACGTATGTATCACATCTAGCTAGCTACAGTATCATGTCTATATATTGTATCTGGACTCATTAGATATCTGTGTTCATCCAGTTAGGAACAATGATACTTGGTCACATCTGCCTGGCAAGCTAAATGTTCCGAGTTTATCTACTAGAAGTTAAGAAGCTGCCGTAGGATCTATTGGAGAAATGAATTGTATAGATGTGTAGGCGAGGATACAATTTTATGTAATTGCAGGTTCTTGGCTACCGGTATAATACAACCAGCTGGTGAGTTTTTAGTGATGCATCAGCATTTTGACCTGTGGAGACTCTCAAAGCGGTCACACGAAAGTAACAACTAAAAATGTGCTGAGGAGTTCCTTGCTTTTGTGACGATTTGATCGAGTTAAATGACACCAACTTTTGGAAAGAACTCAGTCCAGACGAGGGATTTAACCTCCTGTGTGGATTCCAATTTACTGCGCTCCAACATCTTGGCACTTCTTGCTGAGAAGTAGATATTTGCAGTGTTGGTCATCATCATACTTATCAAAAGTATGAAAATGTGCTTAACTTTTGCCATCAAGTAAAACCCATGGGTCGATAAACCGCAATCACGCACATTCTCTCGAATTTTATATCATTTAGTAACTAACTCGGGGGCTAAGCTCTCTTGCATACTTCTATGACTCCTCTGATCTGCATAATGAATATCCAGATCATCCTGTCCAACTGTGTCAGCTACTGTCATATGTGTTATTCTCTCTCTTCGATCTTCCAGTGCGAATGTTGAAGCGCTCAAATGGTTTTCAGTTGAGAGCCTTGAGATGCGCGACACGTGAAGTGCTTACACTCTTTGATGGGTGCAAAAGCACATGTTTTATTTGAGCTATCATGTCCCTTGCCTTCTCGGTGTTGGCATTTTTCCACAGAGCAGGTGTTATCAACAGGAAAAGGGGAAAAAATTGCAAATTTTAATCATGATGGACAACTGGAATTGATCGAAGGACCATGATCATCAAACGCTGATGGTAACTTCGACTATCAACAGGGAACAGCAGGTGGTGAAGATCTGGTCTGTTATTCTGCATAGAACTTTTAGTGACGAGAACCAACAATAGATGCTTGGGCACGAGCAGTTCCTTGAGGATATGTCCCAGGGGAATCTTCCGTTTCAGGCCAATGTTGACATGTTCTATATACAAACAATTACATTGCAAACATCCTTGTGATCCACGTAATATAAACACGATAATCACCAGATCTCATAAGAGCCTGAAGCTCTGTAAGGCTTCAGAGTGTAGTTCGGTGATTCATACCACTGGAATGAGGATGGACAATAAGTATTATCAACTTCGTTGACATCAAGTGATTATTTGAGTATAAAAACTCTGCACTGCAATACATGACCTATCGTTTGGTTGTGAAGGCGAAGCTACCTTCTTGGCAGCTGTTTCTGTGAATTTACAGGCGCCTGATTTATGCAAAGTCTAAATACACAATGGAGGGTGCAATTCCAGCTTGAAATAAACCTCCAGCATAGTTCTAAATTCGGGCACCTGAATACTTGCACATAGGCAGGAAGTAGACTCCCTCTGAAGAAACCATCCTAGAAACGGGCTGTGGTGAGTACAACGTATTAGCAAATGCTTTTTTATATAAGCTATAAAAGTTTGAACGCCCCGCAGGCACCGGGTCCCATAGTCTAGTGATTACGACATTGGACTTTGAATCCAAGAGCCCGAATTCGAATCTCGGTGGGACCTGTCTGTCGAGACGAATGTGATCCCTCTCCTCGGTATACTGAGATTTCCACCTTTTGTGCAACACCAGTAGTGTCTAGGCTAGTGCTTTGGAGCATAGTATGTTGCTGCAGGTGCACAAATATGGATTGTCATCGTGCCTCCGCTAAGCTCCTTACCTGGAGTCTTTTGAAATCCATTTTTGCTACCACATTCAGAATTGGATGAATGTGCCACTAATTTGAGTATCACTTGTGGCCTATCTTTCAAGTGTTATACTAATCCATATTCTAACTTTTATGTATTATTTCTACTTTGTAATACATTTTATGTACCTCATATATTCTCAATAGCCAAAAGACTTCAGAAAAGTTCTTACAAAGTTGATGGAATCAATTCTCATATTAATCCTTTTATCCTGTTTAGGTTATAAGGTATACTTTCTTTCTATGCTAAAGTTACTTGCATAACCTCTATACACCTTCGCTAAATTGATTTTAAATTTCAATAAGTTATTCAAATTGATTGAAATACTATATTAAAACTATCGAAAAAAGGGCAACCAAGTAGAAAACACGAAGGATGGGAAGATCCCATCAAGCCTTTTTTGTCTCTCCGTATAAAGGAGAGACAAAAAAGGTAAAATGGGCTAAGCCCCAATAGAGTCAATATGAGAAATCTGCCCTATTGGACCTAAGATATCTGAGCTATGCAAGTCGTACGGTCTACAAACAATTGGAGCATCCGAAGAAGCATCACCTAGTGTGATTGCTCTCCTATGGATTGCACCCGCCACTGTCCTTTGTAGAGCAATGGACACATGCTGTCTAAAATATGCTACAAAGTATGATAGTGAGAGTGGTACCCTGGCACCTAACATGACAAGCTCTTGTGCACTCCTTGAGAAATGTGTCAAATGCCATGTCCATCGCTCCATATAACTCCAAGGCTAGAGGAACAAAGAGGTGACCTCGCTGCATGCCCATATACTTGGAGACCGTGCGACCTCTTGTTGCACTTGCCACCCATCCAGGGAGATGAGTAATCACTTCCTCTGAAACTGTATCTCGTGTAGGGTCCATAATCACAACATCCGCTATTGATCATTTTGGACCAAGTACAAGTATGCCTTGACACGTGTTGTTTGCAAAGCATACAAACACTCCCTCCAAGCCAAGTATCCACTCTCTCGTGCCATAGCAAACACTATGTCCCTAATAGCATCATGGGTAGCTATCTTCTATCCTCCAAAAGAACACTGTGTCATATGGACCATTGCTGTATCTAGTATAAAGCCACACTCACAAGCAAGTAATGAAGATGTAGATGGGTGGATCAAAACTAAGCAAAACCTCATCATTGTAGAGAACTTAGTTGGTGCGAGTCGGAATGTCCTAATGTACAATTGAGCTAGGATCCAAGAGCATGCATCCTTGCCGGAGCATGAGCAAAGATCTGTTGTAGTAGCTTGAGGAATGGACAAGTCAACTAAGAGAGAATGTAGCATATGCTCATATTGTCGCTCCATCAAGGAAGATTGTAAAACTCTAGTCCAATTTGACGATAATGAAGCAAAAGATAGAAAGTCCTCTCATGCCCGTGGGGAGAGACTATCTCTCTTTCCACAATAACATATGGAGAGAAAATGATCTCTCCTCCACCTCAATCACATAAGTCTCTAAAAACGGCCTATCAACAACCACAAAATGAGAAGAAAGTAAGGGTGTTGAGAGAGCACAACTTACCCAAAAATGATATAGGTGTCATCACCTCCATAGATAGCAAGCCAACTCCTCCACATGAGGTTGGAAGTGTTTGTCTATGTGCCAAATCCCCTATCACACACTCAAATGTCCCTAGTCCAATAATATCACCAAAGACTCTCATAATCCTCCTATCAAAGGCTCTCAAACATGATAGGAAGGACGAGGAGGGGGGAATTGTACAAATGAGGTATGTCATTGATGAGCAATACTAGAGTAGAGTATACCAAATGCCACCTACGGATCTCCTAGTAATGGAAGGTCATCTACATGGAGAACATTCTCTACAAGGGCAATGTCTAAGAAGCGTGTGATGAAATCCTCGGATCCCACTAGCACTCCAAGAACATGTAGTCCATCTATAGATATGATACACCCCTCTAGAAGCTCAAGGAGGGGAGGGATACCAAAAGGGGACCATGTCCTACACTTTGACACCTTGACTCTCAGGCCTACTAGATGTAGGCCTGCTTAATCTGATCTATAGGGTCCACTATATATGTAGCATCTACCAAGGAGGGAAATACACAACTTAACATGGCCAAAGTAGTAGATAGGAGAGCTCTAAAGTGAGCCATGGCAAATAAGGGTCCCCTTAAAGAATCTTCTTGACGTGTACCAATAGTTGATTCCAAGATGGTGACTCCTTCACATGAACAACCATCTAACCCCTAGGAAAGGGAAGCAAGAGAGCCATAAGAGGACCGCATAAAAGGAATAAAACTTGCCAAGGATCCAATAGCCTCCCTAAGCTCTCTAAAGATGGATGCCCATGAGACGCTATTAAAAGCATTCTCAACATCCACCTATAGGACAACCCACTCCGGATGGACATATAGGAGTGCACTAATGCCTAGAGATATACCCTCATATCCTCCAAATATAGCTACTCCAAATGGATGTGGATTGAAGTGCTATTGAAAGTGAGAATAATGTTGAAGGAAAATGGTAAGATTGACCAAATGCAAAAAGTCTCTCCAATAGCAATAAGTCTGATGCCCTCG
Organism: Lunularia cruciata; assembly: GCA_948567375.1. Lineage (NCBI taxonomy): Eukaryota > Viridiplantae > Streptophyta > Marchantiopsida > Lunulariales > Lunulariaceae > Lunularia > Lunularia cruciata. Next base: position 50,711,350 of record OX419759.1, read on the forward strand.
ATATCCTTCTCCATCATAAGAAGTTGACTAGCACATAACACCCAACTAATAGCCATAGGAATGTCACCTCTCGCAACTAATGTAGTTACCTAAAACAACTTGGTAAAACTACTAGAAGGATCATCTGCTTGAAGCAATATCTAAAGTGCTCATAAACCATCCTTTACAAGCCTCCTGAGGAAAGGCAAGGGCAATGCACAATGCTTGTGCAAAAAGTGACCTCTCAAGATATAAGGCTGCTTAGGTTGATAATCTAAGACCTCTAGTGGTAGTCCCTCTACTGCCATAGGATGTAGTGAGCGTAGGAAAGAGATAGACTCATCAATAAGACTAGCCATAGGCAAAGGTATAGTGCTCGTGTTGCTCTATTAAACTCTCTTGCCTTACCCAATGTCCTACACCATTATAATCAAGTGGACTCTGTGGTATATTGTGGTGAAACCTATCTCTTAAAATGTGTAGCCCTAATAGACTCCTCCTAAAGAGCCGCCCAATCCTGCAATCAGAATTGATGAAATCTAGCAGACATCTCTCTATGCCCCACACATCTCCCTTTGGCATAATGAAGACACCATCAAAGGAGTAAGAGGAATAGGAACCATGCTAACTTGTCCAAGAGATCATGTGCCAAAAAATCAAGTGGTAGGCAAAAAGCCTATCTAGCCTCATCATGCAGTGTGAGAGATAGCTTGTTCAATAGACATGAAAAAGAAAACTAGTCTTAAGTAATCCCAAAATGCAAACCCGCCTGAAAAGCTAACCACTCTCACAACTCAATTGGTATCCCTAGAATGGTCAACAAAGGAATAGAAGAAGCATGCATAATCTTGAGTGTCACAACTATTGATGTGGTCGCTTGGCTCACATAGGCATCCCAAGTAGTCCAATCATAGTCCTTGTGCATCTTTCCCACATGAGTCTTAACCCCTTGTGAGGTAAAGTGTCAATGACACCTAGGGCATGGTGTATCCTGAGCCACTTTGGCCCCACATGGAGAGGTGTAGCCATGGCTAGCAGAAGAATAAAGATAGTAACACATGATGCTCCTCTCCACATCTCCCCATACATGCAAAACCACAATCCCTCAAATCCCAACTCACATAAGAAAATACAATCTCTCCAAACCCTAACAACTATAAACTCTCATAACTTTCAATTTCCATCTCCAAAATTCTCAAACTAAATTCCCATGAAATTTAATCATGAAAAACAAAGAGACTAGAAATGAAAATTCTTGACCCATCACTCTCAATTTTAATGATCACTACAAACCGTAAAAAACCTAAAATACCTCATCAATGTATAATGATCACTTTAAACCCTAAAAAACCTCATAACTTTCTACTCAATTCTTCATATACTTCAACCTAGGTACCAATGGAACCAAAATTGAAAAATGAACAGAATCTACTATTTGCTAGAGAGCACTCACTAAATATAGATATCTCCTCTCACATCTCTCTCTCTCCTCTCTTTTCTCCAAACTTCTCCCAAATTCCTCACTCTTCCTCATACCTAAACTATTGAGAATGGGTTCAAGATGTAACATAGGTCACTCATACTCATAGGTCTTACAACATCAACCCAAGCATTATCACCCTTTATATTAGCATCTCTTTATATTGACACTTTATTTGCCTTATCCACAAAGATTCTACCTCAAGGAGGAAGCACCACTTCTACCCGCCCCTAGTGCTCGCCCAACCTGGTGCATTGGTCCCTAATTAAAATTCTCTATCACTTGCCACTTATAAATTTTCTTCTTCCTTTGTGACTCACCAAAATGGAGAACTAATTTTTTAGTCTTTCTTTGCTCATGTTTACTCCATTCCACATGTTTCTAGGTAGGTGGATCTCAAGATTGGTTTTTGAATATTGATATGATTGTCTTTTTATTAGATATGTAAAATTTGGTTTCTCCACTCTCTTTGTTTTTTTATCAACACATTGATAAAAAATGTGTGTCAAATGTAACCTAGAGTTGCTCATTTTTTTGGTCTTTCCAATCTCCTTTCCCACTCAAAGAAGACATATGGTATTTTCTCCATTGCTATCAAGAGTGTTTTTTCTATGTTTAGTATCACATATTATTCATTTATAACTTTTACACTCTTCATTCTTCTTGTCTCCATATTAGCGTGGAGGTTACAAGATAGTTATTATTAGCATTCAAACTTCCTTGTAAAAATATCTTGATGGGGTGGTCCCCTTTTGATATCTCAAATGCCTATAATACCATTTCTTGTTTGGCTTTATTTAGTGCTCTTTGCTCCTTGATCTCATCTGTACATACTTTGTATGGAATAAAGACATGTGGTAATAAGATAGCTATACAACTATCATACTACCACAAGGAATGTCACATAGTTGGAATCTACCAAGTTCACATGCAAGCAAGATGATCCACTAGATGGATATCTATTTGTCATAACTCATTTCATAACTTTGAGTGAAATTATAGCCATTTTTCCATTATGTCTACTTCTCTTACTTTCAGATGATACCCATATATTGAGCCTATCTTTTGGAGTCTTGACTAATTTTACACTTTGCTTAGAGAATTTAGGTTTACTAGCCCAAGCTCATAAATGCAAGGGTTGGAGTCCACAAGCAACTCTCACTCTCTTGAACTTCCTACCAAGGTTCTAATTTCCAACATGAGGTTTTAGGGTTTCTAGTCTCCTCTAAGAGAAAATAATTTTTGTAACTCATTCATCTCAAACACTTTGTTTCAAGCACAACCCATACTCATTTACTTTCTTGGTTGGAGAACTCATAAGTAGCCTATTTTATTTTGACAATATATTATATCCCTAGAGCCTCCCATCTAGCATGTACTTACACATCCATAGATGTATTCTTGCCCCATCTACATATATTTGATAATACAATCTTTTAGACTTTTTGCACTTTTTTAGGACCATGTATGCTCCTAATACTATCAAATGAGTAGAGTATCTAATATATAGCTCTTCCTATAGCTATGGGAGGATGTGGTCTTGTATTGCAAGAAATTAATGCCCCAATAGCTTTTTTAGGAGCATGTACTCTAATGGTCTCCGTACAAGCATATAAGTTCTTACACCATAATTACACTTTTCTTTTGGCACTTATTATGGTATTTGACATAGGCAACTACAGTTTCCAATCATATTTTTTTTTGGGATGCAACCTATTGCCAAGCCTTGCATGCAAAAAATTCCTTATTTTCATTGACTTTGTATTACTTCTCTAGTAAGATTCATGAAAATCTTAGTGAGTATATGCACACACACATTTACAAAGTAAGCATACATACAAGAGTAAAAATAATAATCACCACCCAAGAGAAGGACACTTGGCAAGCACAAGTAAGTTCTTGAATGTATGCTTACTTGTGCTTGTAAATTTATGTAAATCCATACTAGTGTAAACATGCATAAATCCACACAAGTAAGCATACATACAAGAGCAATATATACAAGAGTAACAATAGTAATCACCACCCAAGAGAAGGAGGACCATTATACACCAAAGCTATCCTTTGATACTCTTTTACACTTGGTTGTAACAATTTTTGGGCATCTTTATCATTAGTTTGATGTTTTCTTTCAAAAAACAACATGAGGTTCCTTGTAGAAGAGAAGAGCTATGGATGTTTATCTAACCATACTCTCCTTGTATAGTAGACAAAGACACTCAATCACTTCATATCTCTCAAGCATTAGGCTTTCATAGATACAATAAGCTTATAGATAAGTCCACATTTTTTTAATGTCCACATCACAGATAAGTCTACGTTCCTGATTCAAAAATTAATGGATCAATATGGTAGAGTTATTGATTTGACAAGAATCCAAAGTCATGAGTGGTTAGTTTTTGGCTTTCCATCACTTTTTCTCATGTGATAAGCAAATTTTCTTGTTGTATGATGCTCTTTATTGTGAAGATTCAATCAAGCAAATAATTAATTATTTCTGAGGTAAATACCAAGAAGTAAGCAAATTCCAAGTCTTTAAATCCAGATTGACAACATCCAAAAGAATTTCTTTAATAAAAACTCTTGCAAACTCTACATTGGGTTGGTTGGTGCTCTCTAATTTTCATTCATTATCCAACACAACCTCATCTTCAAGCAATCCACTTTTGTCATCTTGAAGTTATTTGTCAATATCTTCAATTAAGGCTTATTGATATTCATTGTAGTTGCAATTATCAAAGATTAGAAAGCTCATACCTCATCTATCATTGATGTAGTGGAATCTGCCAAGAGATCAAAAAGCAAGCAGTACTGCATGAAAGAAATCAAATTTTTGACAATTCAATCATTAGAATCATCAACATAAAATTCAGGTTCTTGAGAGCAGAGGTTGGGAATAATTTTTGCTTTCTTGAAGGAATTTTTGAGTGTTTTGATAGAGATATCATTCCATGCGGTAACAAAACATATATTGCAGCATCAAGAAGGTGTGCAAGTCTTTTGAACTCAACACCTATAGTTCCACACTTCATTTTTGAGGCCTTTGCTTCTATTGGAGTTTAACTTCTTCAATAAAATTGTGATATGAAAGAACATCCTTCATAAGCAAGTATTTGTAACTTTTTTTGAGAGAAGAAATACTTCCCATGTCCATTGACTGCTTCCACAAAGTGATAATGGAGGAAAAAAACATTTATGTTGTTTTTGACAGTTGTGAATGTCTTAGAGAAGTATCTAAGATTAACAAACCCTGCAACCAATTATTTTTTGAACAAATTGTATGACAACTTGTTCAAACCATTGCTTAAAGACCTTGACGTCCATCCAAGCTTTGATTTGCTGAAAATATGGAAAGTGCATTGGCAACCAAAAATACATGCAAGTGCTTTAGCTTTGGAGATCATTGCAATAGGAAGACATTTTGTCCTGTTGTGAGGCAAAAATCTGAATAATATACTAATTGAGTACATGTTATAAATACAACTTAATCATACTCTTTGATAATTCATCCAATTCTTGGAATGTAGCAACTATCTTAGAGTTGTTTGGTCAAATTTTCCACCTTTACCATGAAGAAAAATTGCCCCTAAGCCACACCTAGTTCTAAAATTTTGATACCATCCCCAGCTAGCTTGGAAGTTGTTGGAAAAATCACCCAATGTTTGAACAATTTGCTTAGCTTTTGTTATAATCAATGTCAATGGGAATCTCAACTAAGAGTATCCGACAACCCTCAATATATTTGGACACTTTCTTCTCTAATTCAAGAAATTATGGCTTCTTGACCTTGACCTTTTTTTTCTCATCAAATCTTCAACACGCATTGCTCTAGCTTTGATTTTATCTACAATAGCTAAGATGTTTTGAATGGTTTTGTCATTCACTCCGTACTCTTTGCCTAAGCTCTACATAGAGGGCTTTTTATTATTAGTTTGTTAGAGCTTCTTGAGGATCTCAAGGCATTATGCATTGTTGAGAAAAGCCTTCTCTTCTCTTGTATTCCTAAGCATTTCCAACCTCTCTACAAATATCAGAAATGAAATGAGAAGATTTGTGTTGAGTCAATAACCTTTGGATAAATCCACATAGAATTGCTCATATCAAATTGAAGACATATCTGCAAGCTTAATGTAGCTAAAGGTGGTAGGATCTGTCATGAAGTCACTACAAAACACATGAAAGCACTACAAAACATACCATAGGATGACCTCTATCACACAATTCAACAATATGTTACTTTTTTCCTTTCCCCTTTGTTTTGCTCTAGGGCTATAGTTCTGCATGGAGTTTTAGCCCTTATTATTTAGGACTTGTGCTTGTTCTCTATCATGCCATTTCTAGTATTGAACCTAGAATGCTCGGACTCTAGAGTACTAGCGTTGGTAATTAGAGGTATTTTGGCAATTACTCATAGACTACTTGTTGACAGTCAGATTTCATGTTTGGATTATTGACTACATGGTGGAGCTCACCATTACTTGCACTATTCACACCGTTGGGTGTGTTGTTAGTAGGACCATTAGAGTTGGAGACCTAGGTCAAGATCAAGAGGTATACTTTTGAAGTTTAGCTCTAGAGAACTCACTTTTTTGATGTTGAGCCTTTGAGTTCTTGGCCATGGTGGACAAAGGCCGATGAGTCTGACCTAGAGTCTCTTAGCTAGAATGAGTGTGGCTTGATTTTAATCAATACCCAATTGTTGGTAGATTTTTGAGTGATAGATAATTGATCTGATTGAGTGCGATTCAAGTTGAGAATAAATTGATTATATCAGAGAAGTGAGCTCTCTAAGGGAAATTGGGTGCAAGAATTGATGGTGTTTGTAGTATCTCCAAGCTTTGTTGATCATTGGTAGCTCAATCATGGTTCAGATTTTCCTTGAGAATGATTGTGTGCAAAAGCTCTTTTGAATTGATGCAAATTTGGCAATGAGGCAGACGGTGTGTGGAAGCACTAGACAAATTTTCTTGAGAATAGAGTCAATTTCAAACAGTAGTATTTGTTTTGAGCTCAAGAGGGGAAAGAAATTTAGTGCAAATTGAGCTCAAAGGGCAAAATTGAAGGTGGATTAGGGAACCCATTCCCATGAATTAGAGATTTGAAGATCCTCATCTTTTCAATTTGGCTCAAGTAGAGATTTAGTAAAGGATTGATTTGGTGGTTAGCCAACTCTAGGGATTTATGTCAAATTTTACATCATATTTATGTCAAATTTTGGTTTGAGTTGGAGAAGTTTGGCCAGATTTGGAAAGGGTTTGAAGTGGCAAGAAGAAAGGCCTCATTTGATTGAATTTCAATGTTTAGAGGTATAGGGCTATGAAGGCCTAGAAGGGCTAGCAAGCCAACTTCTTGGGGTGAGGCTAGCTAGTTTAGAGTATTTTTTGGTCATTGTTTGGCAAAATCTACCCACCTTGCTAGGTTGTGCGTATCAAGGTTTGAACCCTAGAACTTTGGTTCTTAGACTAGTGCACTAACCAACTAATCCACCTTCACTTGTTGTCTTAGTGATTGTTTCACTTATTCTATACATATGTAGCTTTGGCTAAGAGATATAGTTTGATCCCATTCTTGGTGATCCTAGTAGTTTAGGAAGTAGATAACTCATATTATGTCAAATGCCAAATAGTGCCAAAGTCAATCCCGTGTTGATTTATGAGATGGGGAGTTTTTGTTTAGATTTCTTGTCATTGGACCCCCTCCATTCTCTATTTCCTATTTGTGCACTATGCTTGTGAGGTGCCTTGACTTTAGAATGTTGGTGCTATGGTGTGTTCTTGATAGTGAGGCTGGAGTGATGACCAATCAAACTACCTATGTTTCTCTCAAGTGAAGCAAGAAGTGATGACATGCAAATTGTGAGAGTGCAAAATTGGATGGTAGGTTACATGTTGCCTTTTCCCCTAGTGTAGTTTTCATAGTCAAAGCTACATTAGTGGGTGATGTTTGGTTGGTGTTGGCACTTGGTGATGATTCTTGGTAGGGTACTTGTGGTGGTTACGGTGGCGGTTTGCAATTTATGATTACTTTGTCACAATGGAGTTCTTTGGGGATTCTAGAGGAGATAGCACTACAATACACAATGGGTTTACTTGAAGTGGCGCTCAATATCAATCTATAGCTTAGGTCTCAATGAGAGAGGAGATTGATTCTGAGTTGGAGTTTGACACAAGAGTTGATTCAATTGAAAGTGCATGTGATGTGTTTGCACCATTATTGTGGGACATGGACAAGATTTATGGGACCTCCAAAGGCCCTAGACATTGCTCTGGTATAGTGGGTACCATTGAGTTGGATGACTTCATCTAAGAGTTTGATAGTTGGTGTGATTTATGGCAAATACAGAACTTGACTTTTTTCATGGCATGGAAGGAGTTGTTTCAACACATGGAGGGTCCACCAATGGATGAGTATCATGAGTTCAAGAGAGCTCACTTGGAGGAGATTGAGCTATGGAGATAGTATTGGTCTTTGAACTATGTCTCCATCCCTTCATGCTTGGTTTCTAGGGGTAGATTGGTAGTGCCCATGGGTTCTAGCTTTAGTAGCATTGGTGGATCTCTTGGAGATGGTGCACTACAAGTGGAGGTACCACTATAGGAGGTGGTGGATTTCTTCCAATGTTTGAGGTAGAACTATCAAGGAGTGTGGACTGTGAGCCGGCCTGTCTCTCACTCAAGATGAACCTCTGATGGCTATTTTGGTAGTGCACCATGGACTAAGAAGGCAAGGAACCCAAACTCCATCATACTCCTCCAAGGCTAACACTCCAAGACTCAAGACATTGCTCACTAGAGAACTCAAGGAGAGAGAGATAGTTGCAAATGAAAGGATGATGAGTACCTCCTCACCCCTTGTTTATATACTTGTGAAATAGTTACATACCAAAGTTACTAATTACTGTAGTAACTCAAGTTACTAGACTAAAAGTCAAGTAAAGTCAAAAAGTAGAAAGGAATATCCATTCACATGGGCATATTCCTCTAAGCATGTGGTCTTATCTTGACCCAACCACTAAGTCAAGGATTCCTTCACATGGGCTATCCTTGGACTAAAGAAGAATCTAAAATAAAAAAGGCTTGCGGGCCCAAGAGTTCTCAACTCTTTCCTCAAAGCCAAACACCTAGGAATAATACCAAGTCAACACACTAAAATCCAAAATAGTGGTGCTCATCTTTTCTACTTCCTCTAAAGTAAGGTCCCCTCTATCTTAGCTATGACTAACTTTAGCTAACCATGACTAATATAGAACCATCCTTTATCTCTATATAAATAATATCTCTTAAGTACTTGTAATACCAAGCTAAATATCACAATACCACACACATGCACAAATGGGTGTTACAGGATTGACAAGCTAAGGAGCTTGCAGGAGATCCAATGGAAGGTTGGAGGGAGCCTACACGAGGCATACACTTGCATGAGACAACTGATCAATTTTAATCAAGGAATTGCTGCGGCTCAAGCAATCCAAATTTTGGTATGGGATACTTGACATGGAGTTGCAACATAGAGTCCATGATGCTACATTGTTACATGTTACTTTGCCTACTTTGGCAATGGTCTTTGGTTTGGTTGAGCATATTGAGCTCAACATGGTTGTAAAAGACCAAGACCAAGGAGAGAAATAGGAGAATGGAAGCTCACATTGGGATGCTTGAATGAGGGAAAGTTCCAAATGCCTAGCATGAACTTTGGCTTTGGTATTTATAGGTAGCATACAAAGCCCTTGAGAAGCTTCTTAAGAAGCTTCCTTCTAGAAGCTGCCTACTTGGCATGCAAGCTAAGCTAAGCTAGTTAGAAGCTTCTTTCTAGAAGCTACCTGCTTAGGGTGCAAGTTAACTAGTTGGGAAGCTTCCCAAGAAGCTTCCTAGATGCTTCTAAGAATGTTCTAGGCTAATTTGGCTTATTCTCTACTTTGTTAGCCTTACTAACTACATCGCTAAACTCCATATTGTTACATATTCCCCCACCGCTAGTTGGTGACGTTCTCATCGTCATTGAAGCTTCAAACTCCTAGATGGCCGTTTGTGCATTCTAGAGGTGAGAAAGAGGTTCCCATGTGGCATCATGAAGGGGATACTCTTTCCAAAGGACCTTGTACTCCATATGTTGTTAGTGTCCGCATTGGATATGGCAATGCACAAGGATACGAACAACTTTGTACTCCTCATGATCATTGATAGGAAAAAAAAGAGGGGTTAGGAACAAAAGGTTTCAACTTGGAAACATGAAAGACAAGATGGATGCGCATATGATAAGGCAAGGCAAGTTGGTAAGCAACAAGAGAGACAATTTAGATGACATGAAAAGGTCCTATTCAATTAGGGGCAAGTTTATGAACTTGGGTATCAAGTGAGAGGGGTAGATTACTAGAGGATAGCATAACTTTATCACCAACTTTAAAGGTGAGATCATGACAATGGTGGTCTGCATATTGTTTTTGATTATTTCAAGCAACAAGGAGGTGAGATTTGGCTTGTTGGAGAGATTTGGATACAATGGTCAAGAAGGTTGAAGTATGAGGGACTTGAGACAGAGGAGGAGCAAGAAGAGAATCTAGGATAAGCGGATCTTGGCCAAAATTGAGAAAGAAAGGAGAGAATCCGGTGCTTGCTTGTTTAGAATTGTTGTATGCAAACTCCACAACTGCAAGACATTCATCCCAATCGGTATGAAGAATGTTGACGAAGGCTCAAAGCATATCTTCCAAGGTATGATTGGCACATTCAATTTGTCCATCAATTTGAGGATGATATGCTATGGACAAAGCAAATTTGGTGCCAAATATTTGGAAGAAGGCTTGCCAAAACTTTCCGGTGAAGCAAGGATCACGGTCAGAGATGAGTACATGTGGTATCCCATGATGTTTGAATACATTATTGAAGTAGAGTTGCGCCAAGGTTGGAGCATCCACAGTATCAACCGTTGGTGCCAAATGGATTTTCTTACTAAGCTTATCCACAAACACCACAATTGTTGTATGACCTTGTTGTGTCTTGGGCAAGGAGGTGATGAGATCTAAGCTCATATGTTCCCAACGAGTAGTTGGAATGGGAAGTGGCTGAAGGAGCCCACTTGGCTTCTGGTTACTAGCCTTGTTGCATTGACAACTCTCACACAATCAAACAAACTCTTGAATATCTTGTGTCATGTTAAGCCACCACCATTGGCATTGGAGGGTACCCAAGGTCTTGTCCACCCCCATGTGACCAACTATCGGTAGATCATGGGCTTCTTGAAGGCATACAAGTCGAAGATCACCTTTGGCTGGAACATAGATTTGGTCCGCATGGAATAGAAGGCCTTCCTTGAAGGAGAAGGTGTTATACTTCTTATCGCCTTCTGTCAAACAACCATGTACCATTTGGAAGAAGGGATCTTGTTGTAGAGCTGACCAAAACTTTTTATGGACCTTAAGGTCAAGCGACACCGTCGTTATTGCCATTGTGATGAGAGGAAGAGATTTCAAATCAGGTCTTTGTGATAGAGCATCAAGGATGACATGGAACCAACCTGGTTTGGACTCAAGTTTGATGTCAAACAATTGGAATTGCTCTTCCCATTGATGATGTCAACTCTTCATGTGTTCCAAGTGTAAGGTCTGCAACAATGGCTTGTGATCAGTTTGCATGATCACATGTTTCCCCAAGAGATAATGCCTCCATACCTTGGTGGCATATACCCTTGCAAGTTGTTCCCAATCTCAAGCAAAGTAATTTCTTTCAGTTGTATTTAGTCAGCGAGACACAAAGGCAATGAGATGTAGTCCATCTAGGAATTCTTGTTGCAATATAGCTCCAATTGCAAAGTTAGAAGCATCAAAATCAACCACACAAGGTAGTTGAGGATCATATGGTTGAAGAATGGGTCTTGAAGACACCATATGCTTTAACTTCTGGAATGCTTCTTCATGCTTGGTGGTCCACTGGAAACTCTAGTTCTTTCCCAAGAGGTCAGTCAATGGTGCAGCCACATGAGCATAATAGTGGATGAACCATTGGTAAAAACTGGCCAATCCATTGAACGCCCATACTTTTGTAGCATCCTTTGGGGTAGGCCAATCAATAATGGCCTTGATTTTCTCTTCTTCCATCTTGATCCCCTCTGATGAGATCTTATGACCCAAGAAGGTAACCTCCTTTTGCTAAAAGGCACACTTTGATTTCTTGTAGTAAAATTTCCATTGTCATAGTCATCTTAGGACTTTTTGCACATGATTCATGTATTCAGCCTCTATCCTACTATAGATTAAGATATCATCCAAGAACACCACCATGGACCAATCCAACACTCCATCCAACACTCAATGCATCTAATCCATGAAGACCACTAGAGCATTAGTGAGTCCAAAAGGTAGAACTCTCCACTTGAAATGTCCATACCTTGTGCGAAAGGTAGTCTTTTGCACATCTTCTCTATCAATAGGAATTTGCCAATAGCCGCTGCAAAGATCTAACTTAGAAAGGTAACATGCTCTACTTGGTTGATCAAGCAAGTCATCAATCCAAAGCAAGGGATAAACATTCTTCACGGTTTGCTTATTGAGCCCACGATAATCAATACAAAAACAAAGTCCTCCATCCTTCTTTGGAACAAATAGTACCAATGTTCCGCAAGGAGATGTACTATGTTGTATGAAGTCCTTCTCCAAAAATTCTATAAGTGTTGTTTGCAACTCCTCTAACTCCTTTGGTGAGAGCCAATAGATTGGTCTACTCACTGGTGTACTCCTTGGCAATAACTCAATCTTGAAGGGCATACCTTGATTGGAGGGTAATCCCTTTGGCAGATCATTTGGAAACATGTCCGCAAACTCTTGAACTATTTGATCATCCACTGCTTGATGAGGCTCTTGACCCTCCTTAGGTTGTTCTTGTGCAATTGGCTTGATCGACACCGCAAATACAAACTTATCTTCCTCCAAAGCTTGCTCTATGGCTGCTTTACTAACCAACTTCCCTTCCAAGGACTCATCTCTCCTCCAAGCTTGCTCCATGGTTGCCTTCTTGGAAAACTTCCCACCCTTGGATGCATCTCTCTGCAAGGTTCACTCTATGGCTACCTTCTCGATAAACTTCTTGTCTTGGGACTGACTATTCTTAGGTGTCTTACTCAGAGGTGCCAGACAACCTAGTTGGAAATTCCTACCTTGGTGTTGTACTTGAATTTGTCGTTGGGTCCAATCAAATTGAACCTTATGACATTCAAGCCAAAGTAGACCCAGAATGATATCATAGTGTAGAGGTGCCACAACAAACCTCATACACTCCAAATACTCCTTCCCAATCTTGAAGGTAACAGGATGTGAGGTACAAAATGTAGAACCCTGTCTACCATCCACCATCATCAATCTACTTCCAATCACTGGCTTGATAGGAATACCCAATTCCTTTATTACTTGCATAGACATACAATTCTCTGAACTTCCAAAATCAACCAAAATCCTACAACCCCGATTAGATATTGTACCTTGCAAGTGAAGCAAACTTGCATAGGTCAAGCCTTCAATCCCATTGGAACTAATCAAGCTCCCAATAGGTGACTCAAAATCTCCTATTGGTATTCTTTGTTTCCCTGATCATTTTGTTCCACAAACTCCATTTGGGCAACTTGTCAAGGTCGCTCACTCCTAAGTGGACATTCAACAATGCAATGTCCAACTTGGTGACAATAAAAGCAACCTTGATTTTGTTGCAATCTCTCTCTATCCGATGTACCAAGTGGTCTCTATTGGATAGCATCAATCTCCATTGGTGCTGGTTCTTCCACTCGTGCTAGTTCTTCCACTCGTGCGTAGTGTACTGGTAGGCTTTGTGTAGGTTGAGGTCGAGACCAAGTTGTTGCAACCAAGGAATCAAAACGCTCAGCCAATTGCATGGCTTCTTCTATGTTTTGTGGCTCCCGCATGGTCACCTCCAATTTGGTTTGTGACTTCAATCCTCGTACAAATCAATCCAGAACTTCACCTTCTTGAATATCTAGAATTTGCATGATGATGTTCTGAAATTGTGTGATGTAGCTCCTTATTGAGCCAATTTACTTCAACTCCACCAATTTATCTCTTGTGGCTTGGGTGGCATTTATAGTTTGAAATTGACCAAATATTGCATCCTTGAATTCTACCCATGTCAAAATTGGTGCAACAATCTGTCGTTCAGCTTGCTCTTCTTGGAATTACCACCAAAGTTTTGCCACACTATCCAATTGGCTAGAAGCTAAGAGAATTTGTTTCTTCTTGTCTTGAAGATTGGTGGCTTCAAAGTAACATTTGCAGTCAAACACAAAATTCTCCACCATGCCTAGAAGATTCTTGCCTTCAAACACCTTGGGTTTTGGAAATCAAATGCAATCTTCTCCATCTTGAACTAGCGTTCTCTCTATATGTTCTTGTCGTTGCTGGTCTTGTTCATCCAACAATCTAGTAAGATGCTCAATTTGTTGTTGCATTGCATGGATAACATCCAAAATTACCGCCATAGCTACTACTCTATTCCACTACTCTCAATTTATCTAATTGATTAACACATACTTACAACACATCCACTATTCTTCATAAGTAACAACCAAAAGTATCAAGGGTTCCTCAAACACGGTGATCATATGCAAAAAATCTTGCCCAAAGCGCAAGGTGATGAATTGTGTGAAATGATACTTGGGTAATATCTAGACATGAAAATCCCAATGGTTTGGCGGGAGTGATTTGGTGGTCCATAAATTTTATCCATCCCATTCTTGCTCTTATACCAATGTAAAGACCAAGACCAAGGAGAGAAATAGGAGAATGGAAGCTCATATTGGGACACTTGAATGAGGGAAAACTTCAAATGCCTAGCATGAGCTTTGGCTTTGGTATTTATAAGTAGCATACAAAGCCCTTGAGAAGCTTCTCAAGAAGCTTCATTGAGTCGCTTTCTTAGAGTGCAAGCCAAGTTAATTAGGAAGTTTCTCAAGAAGCTTCTTTCTAGAAGCCGTCTACTTGGCGTGCAAGCTAAGCTAGTTAGAAGCTTTTTTCTAGAAGCTACCTACTTGGGGCGCAAGTTAACTAATTAGGAAGCTTCCCAAGAAGCTTCCTAAATGTTTCTAGAATATTCTAGGCTAATTTGGCTTATTCTCTACTTTGTTAGCCTTACTAACTACGTCGCTAAACTCCATATTGTTACAATGGTGGAGGAGAGAGTGGTGACATTTGGATTTGGTAGGGAGATCTCATCCATAACTGTTATTTCTTCTAGAGTCTAGCAAAGTGCACCATGGCATGTTAATTTTTGAGGATAGGATGGACAGCCTACATCTTGTGGAGCGAGTGGAGTGCATAGTGTAGCTAGACCCTTACCTTCATTTTTTGGTCAACAACAACCAATGAATGGTGGTGTTGCTTGTTGGAATTTTAGTGGACCTCACCATAGGAGAGAATGCACTCAGAGAAATGGATTTGATACCTTTAGTGCATCTCAGCTGGCATAAAGACAATGTGACCATTACCACAAATTTGGTCACACTAGTGATCAATGCTTTGACCTACACTCGGAGTTACAGAGTGGAAGAACTGCTATGGCAAGTGGTAGAGGAACTTGAGGTCATGGAGGACAAGGTGGTAGAGGATTCACACTTAGTAGGCGTGCAATACATGCACTTACTTCTGATATAGCCATGGCTACTTGGATTGAGCAGTTGGAGTAGAGATTGGCTAACATGGCCATAGCTCAAAGGAGATCAAATTTGGTGTTGAGGCTTCGACCTCATATGTTGGTGATAGAGATGTCTTGGACTTCATCTGTGGAGCAAAATAGGTGGATGCATCTACCATAGTGAATAAAAGTGCATTTCATGCTTTAGAGCTTAATGGAGCATCAATGGAGTTGGATCCACAAAGAGGAGAGGTTGGTAGACAAGATAGACTTCCCTTGTCTTTTACACTCTTTGAGGCACTACAGATGACATCCATGGCTCCTAGATGTCCAAGTGCATGTGTTGTAGGTGGTGATGAGATGCATGATAGACTACCTACTAGTCAACCATCTACTACTACACCAATTGAGTCTAGCTCAATGTTAAGAGTGACTTAGTTGATTATGTGCTTCCTTTTATTCTCAGCCGGTAACATGTTTATATTGGAATTTGATCCAATCCTAGTGTTTTGGTTGGTTTCCATCCTTTGTGATAGTAGGGATGATGTGGTTCTTGCTTCTAGAGCAGAAGTGGTTGATAGTGGAACTAACTTGGTTGAAGAGCATAGGATCCGCTTAACAACTAGTGGTTTATGGCAAGCAATAGCAGCTAGATTGGAGGAGTTACCAACTAGACCGGCCTTTGAGCAAGTGTGGATTACAATTGAAGTTGTATTATTGGATAACTAGAGGAGGATTTTATGTTTTGTGGAACCTTTAAGGAAGGTCTATACACCATAAAGGGTCTTACATAGACTCTGGTGCACAACCTCTTATGTTGGAAAAAGTTGCAATTGTCGTTCTAGAGTATGGAAGATAGATATGGAGAGTGTCCACTTTAGATCCAAACATCTCTAGGAGGTGGTTTTATGTAGTGCATCATATGTGGAGAGCTCACCATCTAGATTCAGCCTAGTCATTTGATTGATCCAGATCCAGCCTAGTCATTTGATTTGAGCTCTATGGTGAGAGCTTAAGCCATTGTGACAATAGTTGAGTCATATGATGTGTTAGTTTGGAGAGTAGTGTTATACCCTATGGGTTTTAGTATTGACTATTGGGAGGAGATAGCCTCCTATAGACCAGGTTGGAAGTCAAGTGAGGAATGGATATGTTGCCTACCAGTATGCTTAGTAGTGGTAGTCTTGGCTCACTACAATTTGGGACCATAATGACATCAATTTCAACTTTCAATGGTTCTATTACTTGGCATGGTGAATTATAAGGAGAGGAAAGCCCATGTTTACAATACTCTAGTACTAGAGGATATCACTTAAATTTGGAGTCCAAGTGGATCATTCCATCCACCTTGGATGTTCCATTGTGGAGTTTAGGGGAGGCATTACAACAACATGTGGATCAACTAGTGCAATAGGCTTGGAATGGAGCCTTTGTAACACCATGAAACCAATGTGAGAATGAGCCTTAAGAGTCAATTACCTTGATCTCTTTGGACACCACACTCATTGCTTGGCAGTATCCAATAGAGGGAGTATGCCTATTAGAGTTTTTTGGTGGGATTAGCACTAGACTAGCTAAGGTACTATAGGCGGGTATATGAGTACAGAGGTACTTGTATGTGGAGAGAGATGAGACTACTAGGCTAGTCTCTCTACATCATGTGGCACACTTTGGTGTGTTTTGGGAGATGTTATGTATACTACAACATCTCTAGGTTCATCAGTCCATTCTATAGCTTAGATTTTGGAGAACATCCCTTTGATGGGTGATTCTTGCACCCAAGTGGTAACGACACATTAGGTCCAGTTGTGGATAGGACTTTCCATGTTGTTGGATGAATCTAGAGTGGGATCATGATCATGTCTTCATTTTTGGTGGATGAACCTATTACCCAAAGAGGTTCTATAGTGTGCTTATGATAAGCATCATGTTGGCTGAGCATTGCTCCCAGCTCCAACATACTCTAGTCAGTGTGAAACTGAAATGGTTGTCCTCTAATCAAGCTCCAACATACTCTAGTCAGTGTGAACCTGAAATGGTTGTCCTCTAATCAAGCTCCAACATACTCCAATCAATGTGAACCTGAAATGGTTGTCCTCTAATCAAGCTCCAACATACTCCAGTCAATGTGAACTTGAAACGGTTGACCTCTAATTGGTCTCCTCAAAATAGGGGTACATGTCAACCTCTCCTTGAGCTCTACAAAAGCTCTCTCTTGCTCATCTCCCCAACACCACACATATGTAAGCTTGGTCAGCTTTGTCAAGGCCTTGGCAATGGCACTAAATCCTCTAACATAGTGGTGATAAAAGTTCACTAACCCAAGGAATGCTTGCACTTTGCTGACATTCATAGGCCAAGGAATATGCGTAATAGCCTCCACCTTGGTTAGCTAAACACCAAGTCCTCCAAGGTAGATAGTGTGACCCAAATACTCAACCTGTTCATGGAAGAACCCACACTTCCCAAGATGTAATTTGAGTCCATGAGATCTCAACCTCTCAAACACCTCTAACAAATGTCTCTCATGCTCTTCCACAGTAGTGCTATAGAGCAAAATATCATCAATATAGCACCAAGTTAAATCCAATCTAGTTAGGATCCTATCCATGACCTATAACATCCAACTGTGCATGTCTGTGCTATTGTGATATTTAGTTTGGTATTATAAGTAATTGAAAGAAACTATTTATAGAGATAAAGGATGGTTCTACATTAGTCATGATTAGCTAAAGTTAGTTATAGTTAAGATAATGTGGACCTTATTTTAGAGGAAGTGGAAAAGATGAGCACTACTATTTTGGATTTTAATGTATTGACTTGGTATTATTCTTAAGTGTTTGGCTTTGAGGAAAGAGTTGAGGTTACTTTCTTAATCCATGGTGCACTACCATAATAGCCATCAAAGGTTCATCTTGAGTGAGAGACAAGTTGGCTCATAGACCCTCTGGAACTTGGTAGGAGCATTCTTTAACCCAAATGGTAAGAACCTCCATTAATATAACACATATTTATTGTGAGGATCAATAGCCCAAAATGTTGTCTTGGACTTATCTTCCTCCTTGATTGGCAATTGATGATATCCTACTAAAAGATCCAAAGTATTGAAGACCTTTGCATGCCCAATCACATCAAAGATCTCCTCCGGTGTAGGCATGGCATATCAATCAGCCCTAGTCTATCAGTTGATAAGATGGTAATCTCCACACATTTGCCTATCTGTGTAGTTGCTATGCATATCCACCATGCATGTAGTTGATGCATGCTCTCCATGTGAAATCTCTACCAAACTAGCCTCAAACCAGCTAGGTCTCTACTCTGGCTTTGAACCAATGCTCTCTCCATGTCATTATATTGAAAAGTATGTCAAAAAATTGGTGTATTGCTAGTCAACTCAATCCAAATACTAGGTCCTTTTAGAGCACCAAAATCCTTCATATTGAAGGCAAAACAACTCATGTCGCTCCTCAAGAAGCTCCAAACTCTCCGTCTTTCCCCTCTTATAAGCTTGGGTCCCAGATCAAGATCCCAAGTATCCTCTATAATTAATGTAGGAGTGAAAATGTACTGATTGGTTGCCACACTAGGCTCTTGGAAGCAATAGTATTATGCTCCCAACCTCCATGTGAAAAACTCCTTCCATTCTGGCTGCAAGCTCCATACGTCCTCTAGCTGCATCCCAAGTAGACCAAGGGTATAATCCAAGTAGACATGTGAGCTGGCCTGTCTCTCACTCAGGATGAACCTCTGATGGCTATTATGGTAGCGCACCATGGACTAAGAAGGCAAAGAACCCAAACTCCATCATACTCCTCCAAGGCTAACACTCCAAGACTCAAGACATTGCTCACTAGAGAACTCAATGAGAGAGAGATAGTTGCAAATGAAAGGATGATGAGTACCTCCTCACCCCTTGTTTATATACTTGTGAAATAGCTACGTACCAAAGTTACTAATTACTGTAGTAACTCAAGTTACTAGACTAAAAGTCAAGTAAAGTCAAAAAGTAGAAAGGAATATCCATTCACATGGGCATATTCCTCTAAGCATGTGGTCTTATCTTGACCCAACCACTAAGTCAAGGATTCCTTCACATGGGCTATCCTTGGACTAAAGAAGAATCCAAAACAAAAAGGCTTGCGGGCCCAAGAGTTCTCAACTCTTTCCTCAAAGCTAAACACCTAGGAATAATACCAAGTCAACACACTAAAATCCAAAATAGTGGTGCTCATCTTTTCTACTTCCTCTAAAGTAAGGTCCCCTCTATCTTAGCTATGACTAAATTTAGCTAACCATGACTAATATAGAACCATCCTTTATCTCTATATAAATAATATCTCTTAAGTACTTGTAATACTAAGCTAAATATCATAATACCACACACATGCACAAATGGGTGTTACAGACCACTCTCACTAGTAGCCATTGTATCCCAAGAATACCCTACCCACTCAATCCATCACCCCTAATATATGCTTGAATTGTCTTGATAGGGATAGAACTCACAAGTATCTGAGTGGGGATGCCTATCAAGCGCATCCTATGTTGCTCTGCCAAGCCAAGGCTTGGAATCTAGGTCAAAAAGTTTAGGTCCATAGCCTGACCTAATACCTAATGTATGGATGCCACATACGCTATTGGAATAATGGTAATACCAATGTGAAAACCCATTGCCTACTCTCTCTCATTGATGTTGAGCTCCATTAACTATTGTGATTGTGAGTCCCAAACAAGTCCTAGACCTCCCTCTCAAAAAGCATGGGAACTTGGGAAACTCATAAGTGTGGGAAAAATGGCTTGAAGCTATCCAACTAGGTTCACCGCTGCCATAGGTGACCTATTAGCCACTACCACCATTTGAGACTAACGCCCAACATCCAAGATATCATCCTAATGAGGAGAAGGAATTTGTGGTAGCCTATGTAAGTCACTCCAACAATTCAGCAGAAGCAAAGTATAGTTCATTTGAGGGAGAGTGATTGGCAACAATATGGGCAATAACACATTTCTAATGTTACCTATTTGGTAACCCTTTTACTCTCATCATTGATCATCAACCATTGAAGTAATTGATGAAGTTTGACAAGCTTTTAGGGAAGCTTGCATGATAAGCTCTGATTTTACAAGGGTATGATTTCACAATTGTTCACAAACTTGGAGTGGTGAACTGTGATGTAGATGGTTTGAGTAGAAACCCATGTCCCAAATAGCAAGATAAGATTGGAGCAATTTGGCATGGTGAGATAGATGAGGAGATGGTGCCAAGTTGGCATGCATTTGCATATTTTCTAAAGCTTTGGTGGCATCTCTCTCAATGCATACAAGAGGAGTTATTGAGGTCACAAATCCTGAGAGTGGAGATAGTGGTACAGTTCAATGAGACATTCATGATGATGTATTATCTTTGGATTAGTGTTGTGAGTAGCACAATTGGGGCCAAGGAGAGAGACCGTGTTCTTCAACAAGCCAAACGGTTCAGATTGGAGTGCAAACACCTTCTTTGTATATGGGAGAATGGTGGAGTGCAAGTAGTACCATTTCCATCTCAAAGACCACAATTGGTCTATCATGCTCGTGACAAGCTAGGACATTTTGGAGTAGATCATACATATAGCTTACTCCAAAGTCATTATTGGTGGCATGGTATAGCAATTTGTTGCTAGATGTGTGGTTTGTGACCAAGTTAGAGCATCAGTAAATGATCCTAAGCTATAGTTATACACATTACCTATCATGGGGTTGGGTTACCATTGGAATTTGGACTTGGCTGGACCTTTACCATTGACTATAATACATTATTAGTATGTTCTAGTTATGGTGGAGCACTTCTCCAAGTGGATTGAGTTGGTGGCACTTCTTGACAAGTTCAATGAAGGGATGGCTTAATTGTTCTTGGGTTAGGTTCTAAGTCATTTTGGTGCACCAATTTACTTTTTGACTGATCAGGGTGTAGAGTTCTTGGAGGAATTTCAGGTCTTGTGTGACAAGGCTTTGATTGATCATTGTACTACCTTCTAAGATCACCTCGAGGTAGATAGTTTAGCAAAGAGAGTGGTTCAGATGGTGAAGAGAGGATTGCGGAAGTATAGTTTGTAGAGAGGCCACTTGGGATATTGGGATCTCCAATTACCTTGGTTGGCCATGGGCTATTGGTTCAGCCAGAAAGTCTTCTTAGCATCCTTCTCTCCTTACTTTCTACTCTATGGACAAGATCCAGATTTACTTGTAGCCATTTGTCAAGATGCTACTATGGTTTTGGACTTGGAGAATCTAGATGTATGGATGAGCGCATGTTCTCAATGGGTAGAGATCTTTTGGAAAGTGATGTCAATGGCCTTTGAGAAATTGTCAATTGCTCAATATAGGGATACCTTATGTTATGCTACCATTCAAGGAGGAGGTTAAAGATCCTCAATCTATTGATTTCATCCAGGTGACTATGTATATCTATAGTAGATAACACCGACAACACTTGATCTTACTATGGGCCACACTATCTTGAGTGTGCGTGAGGTTTTGCCTTCTGGCATCCTTGTGTTGAAAGGACATGATGGTGTTATTTAGAAGGATCATATGCGTAATTGTGTGCCATGCCACCTCCCAAACATTGATGGTACAATGGACCCAAGCTTAGCACTTCTATGTGTAGGCTTGTGGTGTATGTTATATGACTCTTCTGGTGGAGTTGCTACCATGTTAGTGTGTGATAGTTGTTTGAGAGGATGGCATATGGCATGTTTGACTCCTCTCCTCATGGTGGTTCCTCAAGGATAGTTTTTATGTCCTAGATGTACTTGACCTTTAGCTAGTTCATCTTTTATATAGTATAGATTGTAGATAGGCAACTAACAATGGAGCGTGATAACACCCGACCTCTTGATCTTTTGCCCACCATAGGGTATACCATATACTTGGAATAGATGGCTATTTGGAGTTAGAGAGATCTAACCCCCAACTAGGGATGCAATTGTGACACCTTAGAGTCCATATATGACTTATGTGTGATTTGTGCTTCTATAGTGTGTGATGTTTACAATGATGTATGTTGTGTAGCAATGTATATATGCACAACAACTATCATACCATTTGTAGCATTGCACCTAGATTTATGGACTCTAGAGTAGTAGTGTTGGTAGTCAAAATTATTTTGGTAGTTACTCATAGACTACTTATTGACGATCAGATTTCATGTTCGGGGTATTGGCTACATGGTGAGGCCCTGTAACACCTATTTGTGCATGTGTGGTATTGTGATATTTAGCTTGATATTAGAAATACTTGAAAAATATTATTTATATAAAGATAAAGGATGGCTCTACATTAAGTATGATTATGTAACAATATGGAGTTTAGCGACAAAGTTAGTCGGGCTTACGAAGTAGCACATAAGACAAATTAGCCTAGAATATTTTGGAAGTATCTAGGAAGCTTCTTGGGAATCTTCCCGGCTAGCTTAGCTTGCACCTCAAGTAAGTAGCTTCTAGAAGCTTCCAACTAGCTTAGCTTGCATGCCAAGTAGGCGGCTTCTAGAAGGACACTTCTTGAGAAGCTTCCTAGTTAACTTGGCTTGCACTCTAAGAAAGTGGCTTGAGGAAGCTTCTTGAGAAGCTTCTCAAAGGCCTTGTATGCTACCTATAAATACCAAAGCCAAAGCTCATGCTAGGCATTTGGAGTTTTCCCTCATTCAAGTGTCCCAATGTGAGTTTCCATTCTCCTATTTCTCTCCTCGGATTCGGTCTTTTACATCCTTGTTGCTTAGGCCGCCTACTTGGTATGCAAGCTAAGCTTCTTGAGAAGCTTCCTAGTTAACTTGGCTTGCACTCTAAGAAAGTGGCTTGAGGAAGCTTCTTGAGAAGCTTCTCAAAGGCCTTGTATGCTACCTATAAATACCAAAGCCAAAGCTCATGCTAGGCATTTGGAGTTTTCCCTCATTCAAGTGTCCCAATGTGAGTTTCCATTCTCCTATTTCTCTCCTTGGATTTGGTCTTTTACAGATTAGCTCAAGTTAATCATAGCTAAGTAGTGTGGACCTTACTTAGAGGAAGTGGAAAAGATGAGCACAACTATTTTGGATTCTAGTGTGTTGACTTGGTATTGTTCCTAGGTGGTTGGCTTTGAGAAAAGAGTTGAGAACTCTTGGGTCCGCAAGATTTTTTGTTTTGGATTCTTTTATAGTCTAGGGAAAGCCCATGTGAAGGAATCTTTGACTTAGTGGTTGGGTCAAGACACGATCACATGCTTGGTGGAATATACCCATGTGGATGGATATTCCTTTATATTTTTTGAGTTTACCTGACTTTTAGCCTAGTAACTTGAGTTATTGTGGTAAATAGTAACTGTAGTGCATAACTATTTCACAAGTATATAAACAAGGGGTGAGGAGGTACTCATCATCCTTTCATTTGTAACTATCTCTCTCTCATTGAGTTCTCTAGTGAGCAAGGTCTTGAGTCTTGGAGTGTTAGCCTTGGAGGAGTATGATGGAGTTGGGATTCCTTGCCTTCTTAGTCCATGGTGTGCTACCATAATAGTTATCAGAGGTTCATCTTGAGTGAGAGACAGGTCGGCTCACCACCCATTGTCACTTGCACCATTCACACTGATGGGTGTGCCGTCAGCAAGACCATTAGGGTTGGAGATCTAGGTCAAGATCAAGGAGTATATTTTCAAGGTGCAACTCTAGAGACCTCACTTCTCTGATGTTGAGCCTTTGAGTTCTTGGCTATGGTGGACAAAGACCGGCAAGCATCACTTGGAGTCTCTTAGCTAGAGTGGGTATGACTTGATTGTAATCAATGCCCAATTTTTGGCAGATTGTTGAGTGATAGATCAAGTATTAATTTGA
The DNA here is from genome assembly GCA_948567375.1 of Lunularia cruciata. Taxonomy (NCBI): domain Eukaryota; kingdom Viridiplantae; phylum Streptophyta; class Marchantiopsida; order Lunulariales; family Lunulariaceae; genus Lunularia; species Lunularia cruciata. Next base: position 50,735,282 of record OX419759.1, read on the forward strand.
TTGAGTGTGATTTGAGTTGAGAACAAACTGATTATTGTGGTACTTTAGAGTCCATGTATGACTTATGTGTGAGTCTTGCTTCTATAGTGTGTGATGTTGATAGCATTGTATGTTGTATAGTGATGTATATATGGACAGCATCTCTCCTTTTGTAGTTCTTTGTACCTTGTATTCCTTTCCTTTTTTTTTCTTTGACATATACTACTTGGCTTATGTTTAGAAAGGAAAAATTGCATCAACAATATGAGAAGCACATCTTGCTTTTATCACCTATCAGCCTTCCTTCTTCTCAAGATCATTGTTGGTTTTCTTCTTCTTTGACTTTCTCTTTAGTTTCTACTTTGGCTCCATAACAAGAGGTACCAACCTTGACCATTATTGGCAACATATAGGTTTGCAAGCTCTAGACAAGGAAGATAAGTTTTAGATTGGCCATGTCACCAAGCAAAAATCCTACATTGATAGCCTTTTAACAAGGTCATGCACTATCTACTTAACCATGTTTCATGAAAGCATAATCTCCATAAGGCACTTGCCAAATTCACTAAGATGTGAAAAAGCAACTTAACTAAAAAAATTATTATGAAAAAATTCTTTTCATACATAAAACAAGCAAAATGGGCAAAGTAAAGCATACAAACAATTTGCAAACCTATAGTGCTCTTGCCTCAACAAAGCTTGCAATGGGAATGAAATTCCTAGACCACACCACTCATATTACAAGTGTAGAGCTTGTAGAGGCAAGAAGGCAATGCCTATATAGCACTTTTGGTTGTAGAGGCATGCATCTCCGACCTCTAAGATCAATTTAGCCATGTTGTAGGAGCAAGAGCGAAATCATCTAGATACCACCTCTATAATAGCTTGGCATTGTTTAGAGTTTAGAGATGCATGCCTTGGACTCTTAGTTCCACTGGCATGCTTCTTCTTGTTTGTTGTACTTTTGACGTAATGTAAATGTTGAACTATTAATCTCATGTGTTTACAAATGCCAAGGATCTTGTAGTACAATAGTCCATACATTGGCCTTAGAATTCTAATAAAAGGGTGCTCTACATAGGGAAGATTATCTGGTGGGCAGATTGTAGAGCTATGAAGCTTTTACCTATGGAGCTTCTACGCTCTACTTTACTTGTATAATTTTTTACCAATTTTTGCACTACAAAACTTTACTTGTACATAATTTCTCACCCATGAAATAGAGATGAACCATAAGATAGATTAAGAGGGCCTTGTTCTCTACTATCATGTTTTATTCTCTCTTCTTTGGAATTTTCAAATATATGCACACATAACTTCCTTTTGAAAATGTACAATTGCAGTTGTATCCATACTCTTCTTAAAGGAATCCACACAACATAACCAAAATAATAAATAAAATTAATGCCCATCCAATCTCTCACCCATGGGATAGAAGTGGAATAAAGGATATATCTTCATTCTTTCATATCAAGTTTTGTTCATTCTTTGTAGGATTTGTCTAAATCTATACATGCATGGTCTCCTATGGACAAATGTAAGATTTCATTTAATATGTATCTCCACACTTTGCAATGAGATCAAAAAAATATAACCAAAAAAGAAAAAAATAATGTCTGGCCAATATCTCAACCAAGGTCTAATCATATAGAGTCAGTAGAAGCCAAAATTTAACTAACAACTGGTAGAAGTAGCTTATAACTATAAAACTCTAATGATGTTCTAGACACATCCAAGAACCTTTAAGATACTTCTGTGTGAGATTCTTCCAAAAGGTTGAGTAACTTATACACCCATGTTGATGCTTAGCTTAGCTTTTATGCTAAGTAACTAGCTAGCTTAGCTTTTATGCTAAGTAAATTGCTAGCTTAGCTTTCACTCCAAGTAAGGTGACTTCTGCAAGTAAACATTCCTTGGAAACTTCTTTGGTGCATTATGCCCAAGTTGCATGTAATATCAAAGTTGAACCTAGGCTAGGCATTCAAAGTTCTTTCAAGATAGAGTTTTCAATGTGATCTTCCATTCTCCTATTTCTCTCCTTGGTCTTTGGTCATTTTACATTGGTATTACAGAAAAAATAGAATGGATGGAATTTATAAACTACCAAATCTATTTCCTCCAAACTATTAGAATTTTTGTATCTTTGTACTACCAAAGCATCATTTCATGATTTGGTCAGAATTTTCTAAATGCAATTACCTTGTTCGATGAACCATTGATCCTTCCAATTGTAAATTTACGTAGAGCGGTGGATGTGTTGCATTTACATGTTAACTTGAACATTTGCAAGTAAGTAGTTTGGTAGATTAGCAATAGCCATGGTGGTAATGCTCCAAGGTATCATTGTTATGCAATTACAGATAACAATAGATAGAGCATCTTACTCAATTGTTGGAAGAGAAAGATAATGAGAGCAATGATAATAGTTGATGGATAGAGAAATTATATGAGAAAAAAATTAAGTGCACTTTCCAAGGACTAAGCTATTTGAAGGCAAGAAATTAAAGAGTGTAATGGAGAACCTTGTATTTGATTTGAGTGGTAATTTGAAGCAAAAAGTCTTTAGATGAACAAAGATTGATCCTCTTGGCTTTGAGCCAATAAGATGGATTGGAAAAACTATAGTTGCAAGTTTGAGTAGAGGAAGGTCAATGGTAATTTGTTACTCTAATCTTGATATGAGAAGAATTCAAGAATGCAATAATTGGGAGATTCCAAGTAGTGAATGCTATATAAGTTGCAAAAGGTAGATTGGAAAAATTGAGATAGATTGGTTGTTTGAGTAGCTACATCACTCAAAAAATAATGATGTAAATTCAAAAAATATAAGAAGGCAAACCTCTAGATTGGTTTGTGAGAGGTTTGAAATCATGCACCAAATTGGAAGTTACCATATGCAAGCCCAAATATTTGGAAAAAACTATACAATTGGCCTAGCGCTTTGACTCCTTGGTTGCCACATCTTGGTCTCAACCTAGTCCATCACAAAACTTGCAAACACATTACACACAAGTGAAGGAATTGGCATTGATGAAAATTGGTGCTATCCAATAGAGATCTCTGAGCATTAAATATAGAGAATGAATGTAACACAATGGTAGTTACTTCTATGGTTGCCAAATTGGCCATTGCATTGCCAAATATCCAACTAAGAATGGATGACCTTGTGTAATACCATTAGCTAGACAAATTAACTATAGGTGAAAATTGGCTTGGTAACATCTTTAAAGATGTTATACATGATGATCTAGGTAGATCTGATAGAGGAGTCTCCAAAAGAGGACTCCCACTAATAGAGCAGAGGTTGAAAACACACCTTACATTTTAGAGCTAATTTTGGAGCCATGATTAAAGGAATTAGGCCTCAAAAACTAAATTCTTACCCTTCCTCTAAGGGAATAAGTAACACCTTTCCCTTGAAGGAGAAAGGTTGACTTCTCCTCCTTTATTGTCTTATCTAGATCTTTCTAATGGTACCTCTTCCATATTGTTTTAAGTTTCCTATACAAAGATTTTCTAAAGATTCCCTTTGGTCAAACTTGTTTGACCAACCAAACAAGATAAGATCAACATGTCACCAATCCATGCATCTAATCTAAAGGTGAAACTTGCTTACATATCACCAATCCATATGTCTAATCTAAGGGTGTAGCTCACTCAAAGAGGATCTTTTTGGTTATATAATAAGGACAAGGTGTTCCTTTGGGATATAAGAGTTTTTTGAAAGTTTCAATCTTGTGTGCTTCTATTTTTGGACTGTTACACCTTGACCCATTGCTCAAATTGAGTTCATGAAGCATGAAGATAAAGGAGAGCCCAAGTAGGAGATATCAATCCACTTATTGGAAACCAGATTTATTCAAATAAGATTGAAGACTCAACCTATGCAAGTTTGTTTCACTTGCAAGGTATGATATTAGATAATAGTTGTAGATTTTTGTTGATTGTATGAATTTTGAAAATTGCATGCCTATGCAATTTATCAAATCAATTATGCATTTCTATCAAGTTGATATTAGGTAATAAATGGATGATGGTGGTGTGGTGCTCCCATTTCTTCAAAATTTTCTTTTGTTGATCATATTAGGCTTAATTGCTAAGAGAACCATGGGGAATTATTAAGAAAGTGACTCAAATAGAGAGGTTCTCAAGCTAGAATGGGAGAAGCGCTCAAATTGATGGAAGATAATCTTGAGTATTTGCAAGCCAACCTACTTGTAGGATATTCAACACTTGGAAGAATGTAAGATAATCTTGAATGCCAACAAGAAGAATTAGTATGGAGACCACATGAGCTACAAGGCTAAGTATCATGGTGACAAATGAAGTACTGTCATGAAGGAAATAAGGAGCACTCAAAGAGGTGTAGAATGACCTTGAGTGCCCAAGGATCGAATAACACTTGGAATGTTGAGAGAACATTTAGAGTGCTTGCAAGATTTGTAGCACTTAGTGTGCTAGTAGGTGAGGCATATAGGCCCAAGTCTCAAGTGCCACCTTGGCACTTAGAGGGAAGTGAAACCACAATTTGAACTTTCCGCATTGGGAAAATAATCTAAGTGTTGCATTAGTCCTATTTGGTGTGATAGAGAAACGGGAAGAATAGTATGTAAATGTATTTAAAAGTGCTAGTTGCAAGTGGTATAAACTTCCTAGGTAGAAACTTGAGAGTGTCAAAAAATAGTGGGTTGTTTTATGTGTTGGTGGTCACAAGTAAAGAGAAAGGCATGAAAAGGTAGAGAGTTAGGACAGAAAATGAAGGCAAGGAAAAATGCTTTCACAACTCCCGATCATGGTATTGAACATAACACCTTTTCAGCATTAATGGGCCACAAGAATAGCATCCGGTTATGTGGGCTGACCAGATTTAGTTAGCTAGATAGGTAGCTGCCATCTATCCATTTACTTGTCTTGTCAATGCGTGCATGAATAGGCGGCTAGGCCTATTAGGCCGGCTGTTCATTCAGCAAATGGAGATAGTGGTTTTGATGAGATGAAAAGGGGAGATTTAAGTAGTGTGAGTTCAGCTTAATTGGTAAAGGGGTGGAATTAATATTTGAATGCAAACTATTATGGTGGAGATGGAGCAGGGTACCTATATTGTAGTTCAAAGCCATATTTTGGCTAAATGACTGGAGATCAATATAAAGAGGGCTCGAAAGCCATCTGACAAGTGAGAGATCAAAGAAAGGAGAAGGGAAGGAGAAAAGGAAGACGGGACTTGGCAGCCACTGGAGGGAGGCCTTCATTTGGTGTTAGCAATTGGAATAGGACAAGGAGATAGTCAACTGAAATCAAAGGAAAGGTCTTGACAAGAAGGAAGAATTGTGGAAGGGTTTGGATTCCTCAAAGGGAGTTTTGGGCAGACTAGGACAGGGAGGAGAGAGGAAAAGAAGGAGAGGGGTTTTGGAGCCAGAGGAAAAGAGTGCTTGATCAAAGGGAAAAAAGGGAGTGCTTTGACAATATGAGTGAACTCTTGATGAAGGTTTTGGGGACGGGGAGAGAAAGTACAAAATCAAACGGCAAAAGAGAGGATTTTGGCAGGAAGTGTATTGTCAAGGAAGTATTGGCCTGCACTTGAAGGAAGTCTTGAGAAATAATTGAACAGGAAATGAACTCTCAAAAAGGGCTTGACAGAGGAGGAAGTACTATCAACGAGTTTGTACGAGAGTGATCTCTCAAAGGAGAACTCTGGTAGGAGATGTGAACTTTCAAAGAAGTTGGTAGGATAGAACACTTGGGACAGGCTTGAGGGTTTTCTAGAACAGTGAGATGTTGAGGGTTTTTCTAGAACAATGAGATATCAAGGATTTGGCCAGAAGAGAATTTGGAAGAGCTTAGACATGAAGGTTTGCAAGAAGAAAGTTTGGGAAATCTTTGGCAGGAGGAGTGAATTCCCAAAGGACAGTGTATAATCAAAGGAGATTATGGAAGAACAAGAAGCTTTTGAGAGTTTTTTCAAGACAAAATGAACTCACATATGAGAGCTTAGGTAGGACAAAAATGTATTGAGAGCTTTTGAGATCTGGACAGTGAGAAATATCAAAGGATTGAGCATATTTGCCAAATCAATGAGACTGTTTTTGGGAGTCACATTTGCAAGAAGAGGCATCAAAGAAGGGAGACTTACGTTAAGAAAAAGGGATCTGTAAAATATTCAGGTCAGAGAGATCAATGAGAGTTCTGTAAGACAGTGAGGCATAAGAAAGAAAGAACCCACAAAGAAGGATTTGACAAGACAGAAGAGAGGAAGGAATTGGGAAGAGTATCAAAAGAGTTGCTTGACATGACAGAAGAGAGGGAGAAATTGAGAAGAGCATCAAAAGAGTTGCTTGACAAGACAGAAGAGAGGGAGGAATTGGGGAGAGTATCAAAAGAGTTGCTTGACATGACAAAAGAGAGGGAGAAATTGAGAAGAGCATCAAAAGATTTGCTTGATACGACAGAAGAGAAGGAGGAATTGGGAAGAGCACTGAAGCAGTTGCTAGACAAGACAAAAGAAAGGAAGGTAATTTCTTGAGAGCTTGGCAAAGCAGAAAACTAATGAATAGAAGTCCTGGAGAGCCTTATCAAGACAGAAAAAGGTCTTGAAGGGCTTTAGGACAAAGGAATCTTGGAATTTTGCAGGAGTGAAGTACCAAAGAAAGGTTTGGATAGGACAGGTTAGTGACAAAGGGTCTTTGCAAAAAGGAAGAGATCTTGAAGTAGGGTTTTGACAATAGAGAGAAAAGAACTTGGAAGAGAAATTGAGAAGGAGAATTGACTTGACAAGAAGATTTCTTGAAGGGCAGAAGGGTTATTGACAAAGGAGGGAAAGGACAAAGGATCAAAGGAGAGCTTTTGCTGGACGTGAAAGGGTTGAGAGACTTTTGCAGGACAGATCATTGAGGAGAGAAATAGGAAGAATATCAAAGGGTTTGGAGTCTTAGCAAGAAGAGGACTCTCAGAGGGGCTGCAGAGCAGACCAATGAAGGAAGGAAGGTCGAAGGGAAGCTTTGGCAAAATCGAGAGTTAAATTGTTGTGTTGTAGGATTAAACTCCGTTGTAATAGGTTCTTTTCCTTTTCTTGCTTGAGCCATTGGAGAACTTTAGGTGTGGTCATTGTTTGCTCTAGAGCTGTTTGGTTTCCCCAAGTGGGTTTATAAATTGCAAGACTTGATTGTGGTGAACGTTATGTGGCTTCATGAGTGACTGCGCTCACTTTATTTTGTAAATAAAGTCAAGGAAATGGAACTCCATTCTTGGAGCTTCTAGTCTAATTTATGCATACGGGTCAAGTCACTAATATGATTGCACTGATTGAATCCGGCCATATAACTTGTGACCTATAATACAAACTCCAATAATAAGAAAACATGAACAATCCTTGGTGATACGTGAAGATCAACGTTATCCCAAGAAAACTCAATACAAAAATCCCTTAAGAAGAGTCTACAGCCATGAGCAACCACAGACAAGTTGCTCTAGCAAAAAGAGAACTGCCATTAAGGCAAAGAGTAGAGACCATGTCAGACTGCATGGAAGCTTTTGAGTCATTGAGAAATAGTGCAGTCTAAGCACAAGCAGCTAGGTGCCTGGTGCATTCTTGAGACCATACGATCCTCACGACACCACCAATAGCATTCATTGCCAAGAGCCATTACATACAAGATAACCATTGGCATTCATGAGCAAGTATGGCACAAGAGAAATTGGTTGGCAATTTATTTACAACATGTGGAAGAGTTACTTTACTTGAGGACAACATGCAAAAGCCTTTGCTTGTGTAGCTATAAGCGTGTACTTGCTTTGTAACCACCAGAGTGTTGAGGAATGACCAAGATCTAGGTGTATAAATTAAAGTGCTTAGCCTATAGTGGCACTTTTTGCAAATCAATCTATCTTCTTAGCTAATCAAGTAGTGTCTTGCAAATTTTTGTGAAGTAGTGAGTACTTAAAGTCATTTTTGAGAGTGGCACTTGGTGTAGTACATAAGTAGCTTGTAGCATCCCTTTGAGTGTAGATTTCATAGTAGTCACTCCCAAGACTTACATGAAGGCTCTCAAGAGCCATCCTTAGATCTCCTATTGTGAACAAATGGGTAGTATATGTCAAGATGGATGTAATTAGAAGTAAGCACTGAGGATTCCTACTCCACAATTGGGAGTTATCACACTTTCATATGATCCATGAGATGAGAGGCAAGAGAGAGAAGACTTCAAGAATGAAGGGTAATCCATTGAATTGGACTAACAACCATTGGCAAAGAGTACTTGGCCTGGATGTTTGGGTTGTAAGAGCAATGACCATAGACACAAAATTTTTGGACAAGGAGCTAACTCTTCAAGTCAAGAGCCACTTTAACACTAAGCGCTCCAAGAAAAATGGAGGGAATGTAGCTAGTGACAAAGATAGTGCAAAAAGTCCCATTATAGAAGCAATTATGAAAATTTTCAAATAGCTTGCTTAACCAATGGCTAGATAGTGTTCTTTGATTATGTGTATGCACAAGAACTTATAAATTGTGCCAAAATGTTTGACAAGCATTGCAATCTCTTGCAGAAAGATTTTGAAGACAAAGGAGGAGCCACTTACATTGCTCCTTCTATAGTGCACTACTACATGAGGATGAACCTTCTCACCAAGGAAGAGAGGAAGAGGTTTTGTATCCATTTTGATCTTGCATGTTATTTTGAAGTGCAACCTGAATGACCTACTCAGATTGCCAAGTATCAATTAGTGGATGCAAAATTTGCAAAAATGGCCCAATTTGTGCCTATAGATGAAGAGCTAGCCTTGCCAAAGGCTCCAAAGAAGAAGAACACTACCCCAAAGAAGAAACCAGATCTTCCAACCAAGAAGTTGAAGGCAAGTGCCCAGATTGTTGAAGTGTCCTCTTTGGAAGATGAAGCCAAGGACACTAAGGTTGATGATGATGAGGAAGAGGGGGAGAAAGGGTCCTTCACTCTGCAAGGATCAACCTCCACCTTAGGAGACAACAAGAAGGAAAAGAAACTTGAGAGGTTGCTCAATCTGCTCCCCAAGTGCAAGACCAAGATATGGATGAAGGCTCTACAAATGAAGAAGAAAAGGCAATGGAAGAAGTGGTAGTGCCCAAGCAAGCACTCTTGAGTCCAGATGTGCAAGAAGAAGAAGCTGTAATAGAAGTGCAAGATCGGGCCAAGTGCTCAAAGCACCAAGAACTTTGGCCGAGGGAAGAAGAAGAGGCCAATGATTACATTGAAGAAGAGGATCAAATTACCAATAATGCCAAAGAAGAAGAAGAGGTCAACATTATGACAGATCTTCTTGAGGCTACACCTAAAGTGCAGATCAAAGTGCAAGAGGAACCTATAACATCCAAGTTGGTGTAGGTGCAAGATGGCTCAAATTTCATAATTCACTCAATAGGCATTGCACTTCAATTAATAGAGGTGTTATTAACATAGTATCAAACCAAGTGCCCTGATGTGGTGAACTACACCATGTTGATCACGGCCATGCACAAGTAGGTCTACACTCTAAAGGCCATAGAGGACCTAGTGAATGATAAGGCAGTGAAAGCCAAAGATTGATTTAAGGCAAAGGCTTCAAAAGTAAGTGCCTCATTGCATGAGAACCAATAGTTAAAGAGGAAAAGTACCACTATTGATAATGAACAAGATCATCAAGCATCCAATACCAAGAGGTTTGAGAGATTGGAAGGCACTCTACCTTGAGTTTGAGTTTGATCAGTTCAAGCAAGAAGCCAAACATTGACTTTGTAGCAAGTGCCATGAGGTGGATAACACTTGGAGTGCTTTGAAGGAGAAGCATGACCAAGTAGTAATGTTGGAGCTACCAATACATGAGTATTAGAAGGAAGTGGCAGCTCAACTGGAACATCTCTCCATGGAGGCAAAGGAAGAAAGAATCAAACATGCAAAAAGCTCCCAATTGCTGGAAGAATAGAAAGCCAAATGAAGTAGGCAGTCAAAGCAAATAGAAGAAGATGAGCTAAAGGCACTACACCAACTGGAAGAGATCTAGGCCATGTTCATGGAGATGCTAGAGGAAGAAGAAGTAGTGCAGGCCTTGAGGACAAAACACCACAAATTGAAGATGTAGGTCCAACACTTGCAAAATCAGGCTTACAAGGAGGGACACATGAACAGCCTATCCTTGCATGGAGGAGCATTCGGATAAGAAATTCTATGAAGTATGCCAGATTTTCCTGCTGGAGATAGCTAGGTATGAAGCCTAGACAGACCAACTCATTAGATATCTAAGAGGCAAACAAAGTCCTTTACCCCTAGTAGTTCCAATCCAAGCTACTCCCCTGAAACAAAGTCCTTTAGTAAGATAGGCACTCCTTAGTAAAAATTAGGTACTCAAAGTTGTAGAATAGTCAAGCCCTTAGAGTAGGCCAGTTGTGCTTGCGCTCAACATTGTATGTATTTGAGAGGAGTACCCTCAAAGTTAAGTGGCACTTGAAGTTGTAAAGAGTTGAGGACGAGTGCTCTTGGAATTTTTTTGCACTTAGAGTTGTATATACTTGAAGAGGAGTGCCCTTGGGTTTGTATAGGTACTTAGGATTGTACACTAAAAATAGATTAGGTGGAGTCTGATATCTCCCTTGACACATGTAGGAGCCTAATGATTTTGCAGATAATTAGGATAAGATAGGATTAGGATAGTAAAATCAATGATGGACAATTTAGATCATGATTTTTCATGACTTGGGATTCTGATACCTTCTGCTTGGAGCCTAACTTGTATATAAGGTTGAGTGCCATTGGTATTTGTGTTTGTTCTTTTGTGTAACTACCCATAGACCGTGGGCCTACTTCTTTGCAAGTTATGTGTCCCACATTTTGTATGCTGATTCAATGTCTAGGCAAGAGTAGAGGTGCGGAATTTCACAATAGGTCTTCAATGCTTAGTGCCAAGCAGGTACTTGCCCCGGATCAAGGTGTGCATTGAAGGATTAGAAGGAATAAACTTGTACAACAAGTTGATTGGGAAGCTTACCGCACATGCACTACCCTGGAGTTGAAAAGTATAGACAACAAGGAGCAATAAGTTCAGTCCTGCAAGTTGTGCCTTTTAGGAAGGGTAGAACACGTTTGCATGCACTACATCTTTGGAACGGAATAGCACTCAAAGTTGGAGAAACCATCATCTTCAGGAGCAATCTTGGCTAGATTTTAGAGTGAAAGTAACTACTTTGTGATTCTCTTTTTGCTGTAGTGCACCACAAAGGGTGACACTGCCCTCTTTGGGAGTGGTTTTTGCGCAAGAGGTTAAACAAGACACAATAAATGAATTGATATTTGGTGACATGTGTGTGTTTTGCTTCACTCTTATGCATTTCCAAATAGTACTCTTGTTAGAACAAACTATTGTTATTGATTATACTATATGTATGTTGATATCAAGCTATCATAAGCGGATGGTAGAAAGATTTTTGCATTTCTTACCTCATATCATTCAACATTGACTAGAAACTTTCAAAATGTATGAGATTTGTAGTAGCTCCCCTACACTATGATATCATTTAGATCATCCTTGGTTTGAATGTCATAGAGTTCAATTTGATTGAGCACAATGACAAATTTGAGCATAATACCAAGGTAATGATTATTGATTAGGTTCTCTTGCATCTTTGAGTAAGACACCTAATAGTAGCCAGCTCCAAGATGAGAAGTTTGTCAATATAGTGGTTGTGGAATAAGATTTAGAAGAAGATAACCATATTTTCACTATTTGTATCAAGCTCATTACGTAAAGAAAATCTGATGAGAATAAGAAACCTCAAAAAGTAGTGGTTTATTAGATAGTTTAGAAGTTTGCAAATGTGTTTTCAAATGACCTCCCAAAAGTACACTCTGATCAAAGTATACTCTTCAAGATATAGCTATGGCCAAGTATTACTCCAATGTGTAGACCAATCTATTGCCTCTCACTAAAGGAGCTACAAGAACTTCAAACATCACTAACCCAAGTTGTTGGAGAAGGTTTCATAGGACATAATGCATCCCCTTATGGAGAATTAGTATTTTTTGTACCAAAGAAGAATAAAGGATGTTGGTTCTACATTGACTACCTTGGTCTTAATTAAAAAAACTATGAATAATGTGTGTCTCTTACTGTAATACTTTGAGGACAAGAAAAGAGAGAAAACACAAATTTCACACTCAATCCTCTGAGGACAAGAGAAGAGAGAAAACACGGATTTTACACTCAATCCTCTGAGGACAAGAGAATTGAGAAAACATGGATTTCACACGCAATCATCCGATGCCCCAAAGGAGCACCTTCTCTTTATTATATAAACAAAGAGGATCTCCTCCAATGAAGCTCCACCATAGGATTAGGCACACAGATAGGTGACATGTTAGCAAGCTCCACCCTTGGATTACTTACTTGGATGGGTGACATGTCAATCTTGGTCCTATCTGGTTGGTCAAACAAGCTTTGACCAAAAGGAATATTTTAAGGAATCTCCTTGTAGGAATCTCAAAATCACATGGGTGAGGTACCATTGGAAAGCTCTTGAGGAGACAAACCAGGGAGAGGGAAGGCCAACATCTCCTTTGTTGGGGGGGAATAGGCACATTTTTGAAGTCTAATTCATCTGTTTAGGCCTCCAAAATTGCCTTCAAAGATTTAGGCATATTTTGGTTCCTACTCTATTAGTAATAGTCCCCTTTTGGTGTTACCTCTTTCTGATCTGTTTAGTCTATCATGTGTAACATCTTTCTAGATGTTACCAAACCAATTCTCACCTTTAAATCATATGTCTAGCTATTAGTTCTAAGGTTTTCAAATCTATTTCAGTTTTTGCCCTATTAGTAGAAGTACTTTTTTGGTGATACTTCTATCTGATCTACTTTGACCATCATGTATAACATAATTCTAGATGTTACCAAACCAAATTTCACATCTAGATCATATGGCTAGCTCTTGGTATTACACTTACCTCAAATTGATAATTTATTTGATCAATTAAGTGGCACATGATAATTCTCCAAGTTTGACCTTTGAAGCAACTATTGGTATATTCCAATTGTTAGAAAAGATGTGCATAAGATTGCCTTTTGTATAAGGTATATGCATTTTGATGTGAGAGTGTTACCTTTTGAGCTCATTAATGCTCTAGCAATCTTTCATAGATCAAATGCATTGGATGTTAGATGACCATTGAATCAATATATCATGATATTTTTGGATGACATTTTAGTTTACAATAAGATGGATATACAATACAAGAACCACACATGAGAAGTCTTATAACAACTATGGCAATGGAAGTTCTATTGCAAGAAATCCAATTGTACCTTTTGGCAAAAGGAAATTACTTTCTTGGGCCATAAGGATTTAGCAGAGGAGATCAAGATAGAAGAATAGAAAACCAAGTCAATTACCAATTAGTCTACTATTAAGGATGTGATAAAATTTTGAGGGTTTAATGGATTGGGAAGTTTTTACTAATTGTTCATCCATTACTATGCTCATGTTCAAGAGGTTTGAAGGCTTAATGGATTGGTAAGTTTTTATTTACAACTCATCCATTACTATGCTCATATTGCCACACCATTGAATGATATCTTGGGGAAGATAATATGTTTTGAGTGGACTACCAAGCAAGAAGAAGCATTCAAGAAAGTTAAAGAAATTGTATCTTCACTTCCTTGGTTGGTTGATTTTAATACTCCTAACTATGCAATTAGAGTTGTGCTACAACAAGAGTTTCTAGATGAATCACATACATTTCCTTTGTATCTTGAAAACTAAAAATATTATAAAAGAATTATTCCACTTGATATCAAGAGTAACTTGTAATGGTATATGTAATAAAGGTGTGGAGACATTACTTCTTTGGGAAAAAAGTAATAACATAAGAAAATCACAAACCCTTGTTGCAGGCCTCAGATTTAGAGCACATGAAAAGTCTCATCATTGACAGGAGGAACAACTATATTTTTTTGATATTAAGCTTGAGTACAAACCTGGAAAGTTCCATGTCATTCCCACTATACTATCACAATGACCTGATTTGACGATTCTTCTTGAGTCTCCCATAATAATAGCAATCACAATAGTGTCACTAGACTCCAAACTAAAAATAGAGTTCAAGATTGCTTTACAACATGAACCTCCTTTCATCTTGTGCAAAGTAGCATTACAATACATGATAAGGAGAACAACACCTTGTCATTCAAAGATGACTTCTCTTTTATGAGAACAAATATACATTTCAGCAATGGGAGATCTACATCTTGGGTGACTTCAAGAAGTGCATAACTTACCATCATTGGTTACATGGGTGTGGACAAGACCTTGAGTACCCTACAACATCAATAGTGGTGGCCAAATATGGAAAGAGAGGTGAAAGAGTTTGTTTGATCTTGTGAGAGCTATGAATGCAACAAGACCAGCATCCAAAACCAAGTGGAATACTCCAACCACTCCCTATTCTCTCTACCCAATAGAAATATATAAGTCTAGACCTCATCACATCCTTGCCAAAGTTAGGTCAGGGATATATAGCAATTGTAGTATTTTTTTGATAAGCTTAGCAAGAAAATTCACTTAGCATACACCATAGATGCTCCAACATTAGCTTAGATTGACTTCAATATGGTCTTCAAACACCATGGGATACCAAAGGTTTCTATCTTTGATTATGATCCTTGATTCACCAATAAATTTTAGAAAATACTTTTCAAATATCTTGGCACTCAGCTTGTCTTTTCTATAGCTTATCATCCTGAAATTGATGAGTAAAGAACACAAGTAAATCACACTTTGGATGATATGTCATGTGCCTTTGTCAAAATTCACCACATTAATATTTGTCTTGTGGCTGTAGAGTTTGCCTACAATAGTTCCAAGCAAATATAGGCTTCAATATCAACTTGTTTTAAATTCTTTTCTTTGCTTCACCACCATCTCATGTCACTTATAGTTCCTTTCACCTTCTTGTCTAGGCTATCTCCATCCCTACAACAAGCCAAATCTCATCTTCTTGTTGCTCAAAATTAGCAAAATCATATATTGATAGCCATTATCATGATCTCACTTTTCAAATTGGTGATAAGGTTATGTGTGGTACCCATATTTTTTGTTTTTTTTCAAAATGGAGAAGAAGAAGTGTATAGAGAAGTCGGATTGCGCCTGTATGGCCAAAGAAGGCAAAGAAAAGAGTCTTCGGGATGAAACCTGAGGTAAAGTGGCTTTGGGTCATAAGGCAAAGTACTCAGATTTGCCCTATCAGCATACAACCCAAAGTAAGGATTCTTGGTATTGGGGGGAGCTCAACCCGAGGCGAAGACAGTGTAACAGCCTTTCTTTGGGGCGAGAATTTCAAGAGTGGACTGTTCAAAACCGGCGGCCCATACGCGTGAAGTACAATTGACAATGACAGGCGCATGCAAGAGGTATGATTTCTCAATAGAAACTTGAATTGAAGAAAGACAAAGAAGGCACAACTCTATAAAAATTGGGCTAACAATGAAGCAATGCCAAGCAATTTTTCTTCACCGTTGAGAAGTCGTCTTGTAGGTGACCGTGGGAAGGGAAGTAGAGTTGAAGACGAGCTAGTGTGTAGAGAAGAATTTGAGAGAGTGAAACCAAGAGACAGTGAGGAAGCAGGAAAGATGGGAGGAGGAAAGAAGAACTCCGAATTCATAGTGAGAAATCATGCAATTTGGAGGTTAGATATGATCACGAGAATCAAAGTCTTGAGCCGACTTCGGATCACATTCTTGGTGTGGAACTGGAATGTGAGTTTTCCAAGTTTCATGACCAAGATAATCAAGAGTAAGGGTCTTGATGGCCCCAAGGACGTGAGGAAGAGAGGAAATCCAGCTTGCTGGACAGAGTCGGATTGGAGATTAGTGCTTGGGAGAGAGGCAGGCGCGGAGCAAGGTGCCACATTCTTGGGGAAGGGAGAAGAAGCAGAAGAAACCCAAGAAGTGAGGGATGTTTTCTCTTCGAAGAGAATGAAGAATGGATATAAGGTTGAGAGTTACAAAGATCTAGTGAAGAGAGGGATCGTGAGTGCTCTCATGGCAATCCTGAAGCCGGAGAGAACAACTTATGTGATGAAACACCAAGCGGTGTTCTTCCATAAGATGTTTGCAGGAGAACCTATCAATTGGGCGAGGTGCTTCCATGGGAGGACAAGATAAATGGTGTGGAATTTGCGGGATAAGTTGCCTCCACGCTACATCATGCCATTTGCATCACATTTCTACCTCGGGTTGAATTTGCTCAATTTGGTGGAGCGCAACAGAATGGTGTCTCACTTCCATCCCGACTTGAGAAGAGAGGCCGACGCGGAGGAGCAGCAATACATTCTTCAAATATAAAGCACGGATGAGTACTATGCAAAAGCGGGCAAGAGCGTGGAGATAGAGGTAAGTACTCCAAAGTTGAAGAAGCAGAGTTGGCAAGGAGAAGCCAAAGATAAGACAAGACCTCGGAAGACCAGGAGAGGAAACCCGAGGAGAGGCATGGTGGTGATCAAGTCAGAAGAAGAAGACTGGGAAGGCAAAGCCAAGTGTAAGTCCAAAGACTCAAAACATGAGGAGGAACCGGAGCTCACGCTGCAAAGTGGAGATATGAGTAGCTATAGTGATGAAGGTGGAGAGATGACATCGGTGCCTGCTGTTGATGAAGAAGAAGAAGAAGTTTGGTTGGAGCTCAAAGAAGAAAATAATGCAAAGTGGGAGGATGAGATACCCGAGCCAAAGGAGAAGAAGTTCACGATTCAGAGAGGAGTTCGGTCAAGATGCAAGGCAAAGTATGAAGTGGGTCTAAGTAAGGCAAAGGAAGAAGCAAATGCTAGCTCGGGGAGTGAAGCGTTTATTCCGATATGAAGACTACAGAGAAGAAGGCAAGTATCGGGAGAAGAAGAGGTAAGAGAGGAGATTTCTATGCAGAAGGAAGAAGTTGCGAGTGATGGAGTGGAGTACCTACGAGAAATTGTGTGCCCATTGTTGCTGAAGTTGGAGCATAAGAAGAAGGAGATGCAGTCGACATGTCCGGAGGTGAAGATTGTGTTGCAGGGTTTTGGCGAGATTGGAAGAAGAGAACTCGGAGTTGAAGAAGAGTATAACCCGAGGCGAGGAGCAAAGAGAAGTACTACAAGGGGAGGCAGTAGTACAGAATCAAGTTATTGAGGACTTGAAGAGAGAAGCGAGGTATTGGGAAGGACTTGTGAAGAAGAGTGACATAGTAAGGGAAAGACAAGTAGCAGAGTACAAAATCTTGAAGCAGTAGTTTGCTGATTCCAGACTAGAAATCATCCATGTTATGGCGAGGGTAGCAGAGAAGGAGCAAGAACTCAATAGAGTGATGGAGAGTGTAGAAGAGAAGAAGCAACTATGGCAGCGGGAGTTGACAGTAAGATATAGGGAAGAAGAGCGATTACGAGAGTTACTTCGTAATCAGGAGGAGAAGATTGTGCAGAAGGAGAAGGAGAAGGAAACTATGAAAGCCGAGTTTGAGGTAGAGTTGGCAATGTATAGAGAAGATTGGCTTGCAGATCAAGAGCATGAAAGGAAGATGAGATTGGAACCATTGAAGGAGATTGTAATCAAGATGAATGTGATGTTGAGTACAGAGGCCAGTATTTGGATTGAAGAAATGGGGTTGCATGAGTTGAAGTTGTTGGTGTAGGAGACTAGGAGGAGACATGCAAAGGATACAGATTTGAACGTGCTATTGATTAGTCTCAGAACTCGTGTAGATAGGAAGATATTGGAAGTCAAAGACAATATTGCAATTAGATTAGATCTAGTGAAATTGGAGATAGATAAACTTCAGAAGGTGTTAGAGCCAAACCCAAAGTAGATGAGGTAGGAGTGCAGCTATCTTTGGAGTTACCATTAGAGACATTAGAGAAGAGTGGGTCAGTAGATAAGGAGTTAGATAGATTACCCACTAGTGAAATTTCAGATTAGGAAAGAGAACTATTAGATTTGGTAGAAGATGTAAGAGTTGGGAAACCCGAGGACAGAGCAGTAGGAAGTACAGTTACTTTGGGTCGGGTTTGAAAGCTGAGGAAGAAGTAGACATTGGATTGGATTAGAAACCAATTTGAGATTTGAATAGGCAGATATGAAGAGGTGCATTGTTATTTCAAATCTGCAGGTTTGTAGAGTCATTAGGAAGAGGTGCATTAGGAAGATAATTGTCAATTGCTTCACTATTTAAGAGTGGCATTCGCAGTTTTATGTTGTTCAGTGCTCATTATTTCTGAGAATAGATAAATCGAAGTGTTGTGAAGCAGTGCTCGTCGCTTGAGCTTGATTCCAAATATCAGCTTTGCAATTGTGTTTGTGAGTGTGTGGAGAAATTCAAAGTGCAAGTCAGTGTGCTTGGATGTTGGATTCCACAGCCTTGATCTTCATTCTGTGTGTTTGATCCTGAGTGAAGAGCAATCGGAGCAATGCCTTGACAGATTTGAGAGGAATTGTAGTGTTGGTAGTATTTTGCATTTGTGAGTGCAGTGTGAAGTTGATGTGAAGCAATTTTGATCAAGGAAGTTGTGCCTTCAGTGGAGGGGTGGAACACAATTCTGAGGCAAAGTCGTTTTGCAGTGAAGTGTCATTTTTGGGAGAGCCTAAATCATCACAATCAAGATTGTTTGGAAAGAATTGATAGAGTTGTGATTAAGGAGTGTGAATTTGTGACAAGACTGCAAATCAGTGTTTGTTACTCTCTTCTAGGTGTAGTTTCTACCTAAGAGATTAAAGATGCAACCAAAAAGAACTACATGTTACTGTTTGACTTTGTATTTGACCAATTCTGACTAGTATCTCTACGGGAATGAACTTTACTTACCTGATTACCGCAAAAGTGATATTTGCCGGGTTGTCACATTATGCCTTCCTCTAATAACCATCCTCTCCTTCTTTTTTCCAATTGGATAGGTCCCTTTGATATTATTCAAATCATTTCTCTTATCAGCTACAAACTTGCATTTCTAGGCACACCTATCATATCTTTGTTTCATCCATCTTCCTTTTATACTTGTCTCTAATCTCTTGTTCCTCCAATCTATGTTATCAATCATGAAGAATATGAAGGTGATAGTGTACTTGTACATCATACCATCCAACATGGCCACCAACAACACAATGAATATAAGATCCTATGGAAAGAATATTCTCTTTAGATACCGCATGAGAGACTCTTTCTCATCTCCAAAATGCACAAGAGGCTATATGAGAGTTCAAAGATTCCATGGTGATGAGGATGTCACCAACTAGCATTGGAAAAAATATAATAATATAAAGTTGAAAAGCTAAGTAAAGCTAATAGATGGTAGAATCAACATATAGCTAGGAAACTCTAAAAATATTCTAGAAGCATCCAAGAAGCTTTAACAAGCTTCTTGGTGAGAAACTTATGATAGTCCAATGTCAACATGCTAATAGTAAAAATGGTAAGAATAGGTCATTCCTTCAAGGATATAAGTAAAAAATGACTAGAAATGAAGAGAAGTGTAGCAATGTCATAGTTCATATATTATGTTGGATTTAACTTCTGGGGTAGGAATTGCTCATAGAAGAGAGTATTGTCACCTTTGTGGTTTGAGAAAAGAAAAGAGACAATTAAAACGTACATTAGCAATTAAAATGTACATTAGAAAAGAGAAAATT
This sequence comes from Lunularia cruciata, assembly GCA_948567375.1. Lineage (NCBI taxonomy): Eukaryota > Viridiplantae > Streptophyta > Marchantiopsida > Lunulariales > Lunulariaceae > Lunularia > Lunularia cruciata. The sequence goes on from OX419759.1 coordinate 50,754,895, forward strand.
AAAATGTACATTAGAAAAGAGAAAATTAAAATGTACATTAGAAAAGAGAAAATTAAAATGTACATTCACTATAAATAAAATCCAAGTTACTCCTAAAGGTTATGGTTCACTTTGCCTTAACAATCACTTTGCCCCAAATACCTCAACTCCAAATTCATGTAGTACACTTCCCATAAGGCACAAAGGTGTCTTTTAGTTGGCCAAATGTCAACTAGAATACTTGCAATACTCTAAACAAAATTGGTTCTTCAATGCATTGTTTCACTCCTTTGGCTCCCTCAAGAACCAAATATCTTGATCAAGTGAAAATCCATCACTTGTGATCCTATAATGAAATTCCTCACCACTACTCCACACAAACAGTCATCAAAATTTAGAGTAAAGTAATTGGAGACTTTGCTTGTATGTAAAAATTGCATGAGAAAAGTGAACTTTGAAAGTATTGGGCCAAAGCCTTATGTACAATTTACTACTTTGCCCCAAAGGGAATAAATTTTTAAGTGGGCTTTCAAGTAACCTTGTATTTCTTACTTAAGATTCTAATTGTATCTTATCTAATTATCTAAACTTACTAATTAAGCTTCATACATGTGTCAAGGAAGGTGTCAACTCTCCTGCTTAAGTCAATTTTGAATTGGTGTTCTTTGGGCTTACACTACCAAAGTGGTACTTGACCTAGAAGTTCAATTTAAACCCAAAGCATTTCATCCTAGAATATTTTCAACTACATATATATATAAAAGAGTAATGTCTAAAACTAAGATTGTCCTCTTATCACTCTATGATGATCATCCTTCCTTTGGTAAGGTGAAGAACTCTTGGACCAAGGTTTTGTTGTGAGAAATTGTCTTCACCCCTAAATTATCTAAACACTTCTTTGGTCCAATTTCATATACTTGGTTATGTTCAATAAGTTGGTGTTGCAAAATTTGATGAATTTCTGGTCCAAGTGCTCTTTTAGTCAAAGGGCAAGCTGGTCCATACATTATTTGTCATAAGTTTTCCCTTTCAAATGTTGTACCTGCAACTTTGTTTCATGGATCTTTCTCTTTGAGGCCTTTCCTTTGGCCTCTTCAGCAACTTCCTTCCAATATTTGGCCATATGCAAATCAAGAGTTACAATCCTTACCTTAGTATTCTCCAAATTTGAACGAATGCTAACTACTTCCTCATCTTGGCACATAGCTGATCTTTGTACCTTACTTGCATCTCCTTCTTCTCCATTTGCAACTTCTCTAGGTCTAGCTGCGCTTGTACAAATTATTTTTCTTGCTCCTTTTGGTTTGTCACAAATGAGGCATTTTGAATTTGCATTCCAAAGATGTTGTGTGTTAGTGCCTCTTCCTTATACAGATTAAAAACCTTGGCCAATTCCTCCTTTGCCTTCTCCTCTTTAGCTTTCTTTGTGTGGAGCTCATTGTACATGCTCCTGACCAAGGTTGTCTAGTCAACTAGTTTTGGACATTCCTCTTGGTATTCAGGAAGAAGTAGCTCCATTAATTGCAATCCTGCTCCCATTAAATAGATGAAAAAATATGTTCCTTTCTTTGGTTGCACCAAAGTGCCTAGATGTGTCTTGACTTCTCTTTTTTTTTGGGACTACCAGATAAGATCTTCTGATTTTCTTGGTTCTTGAACCTCAACTTCAATTTTTACTTCTTCCTCAATTTTGGCTCCTACTTCTTCTTCTTGCCTATTACCTTCTTGAACTTTAGGCCAAATTCTGTTCTCTTGCAACTGCTTGGGGTTAATTGGCTCCTCCTTTCAAACACTCACTTCCAGATTGGAGATAGGAGGTTCCTTGGCTTGGTGTGAGATCTCTCTCTGCTCCACCACTTTTTCTTCTTGGTCCACATGTTGGTCCAAACTTAGAGTAGGCTGAGCATCCTCTTACTACAAAAATCCTTCTTCCTCATCTTCCTCCTAGTCTCTACTTTTAGATTCTTCTTCCAAGGTTGCTTCTTCCCTTTTGTCCAAAGTTACATTGATAGCTTGCAAATTTCTGCTAGGTCTCGTTGTTGGTGTGGAGATTTTTGTTAGAGGGGTTTTTTTTCTTCTTTTCTTATGTAGTAGCTACTTCCTAGTCTACAAGCACAAATTCTCTACTTTTTTATGAACTTTGCATCTACCTCTCTATACTTCTTTTTCATCAACTTGCTCTTGATCTGCAAGGCAAAGTACCTCATTGGATGAAAGTGGTTGAGGAATTTCTTCCTCTCCTCCTTGGTGAGAAAATTTAGGCCCATGTAGAAATGGATCTAGAAGAGTGCCAAGTAAATAACTCCATTGTATTCTTTGAAGTCTTTGTGAAGTGTCCTTGCTTGATAGTAAAACATGTTGCCCAAATTCACTAATTGTTCTTTGTACAATATAATGGAAGAAGACTATATGGCTATTCATCAAGTAAGTTGTATTTTCATGTTTGAACATAAGAACTTCCACAAGCACTCTTTGGACCAGATCTTTATAACTCCTAACCTGTAGGTACCTATTCTTCTATCTCTTCTCCAAGAACATAACTTTGACTTTGTCTTTAAGCACCTTGTCTAAGAAATTTTTTTTGAGAGTCATAGCTCTTGATGGACCTTCATTGGGTCCCCACACATTTCTCTAATTTTTTTCACTCCAATTGGTTGAGTTCCCTCTCAAGTCCCTCATTGGTTTTTCTCTCTTCCCTTTCATCTCATGAATGATCTCAAAATGACTCATCTTCCAATCCTAAAGCAAGAAGCCCAAATGTTTGCTTTGGATCACCTCTCTTCTACAATACATGGCTCACTTATGAATTGCAAGATTTTTGAAAATGGCTTTGTGGATCTTCGTCATCTCTCAAAGGAAGTTTTATAAACAAAGGTAAATATGGGTTGGATTGAAACTAGGAACAATTGCAATGACTATAAAAACTTAGGGAATGCTAGCTATGCTTCAAGGATCAATGAAGAAAAATCTGCTATATGAAAAGTGAAATTGGCCAAGATCCATTCCATTTTATAGGTAAAGCTTTCAGTCACTTGGTAGTTAGGGAGCAGTTGAGCATTCCTTCTCTATACATGTCATACATTTGGTGTGGTGTACTTCTCCATACATGCAAAATATTCCCCAAATGGTCTCTATCATACATGTAAGGCCTTTGCCAAATACCAATAGTCTTCCTTGTATGAGAACCATCTTCCTTGAATGCAAATGGTCTTTGACAATAGTTCATGAACCAAGTGGCAACACATGCAAATATGTGTATATTCTTTGGCTGCATTTATATCCACACTAAAGTTCTTCAATGCCAAAGTTAGTTGTCTTTAACCATCTTTGGAGTCATTTTTAATTTTTCATTCTTCCTTCAGTATGCCTTTGGCTTTTGACTTCTACTCACTCATGATTTTGCATAAACACACACAAATCCAAAGTGCATATAGACTTAGAAACATTTCCTTCCTAAAAATTGAATTAGGATATCCTATCTCTACAAAAAAACAAAAAAAAGTAAATTTTGTGAAAATATGGGCACCACAAAGCTTCTAAGAGCTTTCCAAAGGTAACTTGGAGGCCAAGTTGATAGCTATCTTAGCTTATATACCAAGTAAATGGCTAGTTTAGCTTGCACTCCAATTAAGGTAGGTTCTAAACAAGCTTCCTTGGACTTCTTTGGAACCTTGTACCTAGGTTGCCTATAAATATCAAAGCTGAGCTCAAACTAAGCATTCAAAGTTTCACTCAAGCAAGAGTTTCTAATGTGATCTTCCATTTTCCTATTTCTCTCCTTGGTCTTTGGTATGTTTACACAAAGGAATACCTCTAATGATAAAACTTTATGTGCACCACATGCTAGAAGGAAGAAGAATTTCATATCAAGCAACATCAAAAATAACAATTCAAAAGAAAATATTCCAATTACTCTCCCAAATCTCTAATTTTCATCCTCTTTGGCCAAAGCTCATACAAAATAGACCATGTGAGAAGACTTCACCAATGTAATCATATATGGCTCTTCCATCACACTCACAAAAGGGTATTCTAGAGTTAGAGTTTTCTCCAAGATCAACAACCATAATTAGTTATTCTTGAGTAAATTTGAAAATTTAGAAAGTACTCATAAGAGCCTCATTCATTCACTCACTCTATGTTCCAAGCTCACTAAGGAATAGATTACTTCCCTCTTCTAGCCTCCTTCTTATACACTCAAAGTTTGATTATACTTCCTTGGTAACATGGTAAAATAGCTATTTTAACTCATTTACCTTAGAAATAATCTTAGGTCAATAAATATGAATATGGATCTTTGGCCTCAAATATCTCCTCTAGAAACTTCAAATCATATCTCCTTGAAATCTAGGAATTTTTCTTAATTAAATATTATATAAATATTGACTTGATCTATACAAGTAAAGTCAAATCTATTTAACTTACCTACCTCCATAACTAAAGGTCATCTAACTTCATCAAGCCAAAAATATTTTGACATCTTTTATACCAAGTCAATATGACCATGTAATGTAAGGTCCAAGATAGATGTCCCACCTTTGTATAAAATCCACTATAATGTCTCACTTAGATATAAAATTCACTTAAGAGGTCCTATTTTAATATAATTTAATTCAAAATTTACTAGGATGTCTTATATATTTCAAATAGTTAAATATTATACTTTTCTTTGTATTTAGCCACATTAACTTAGTTATTACTAGACTTAGGTAGTTATAATTAACTCACTCTTATTGTTATACTACTATGGAATAATGTGCGCATTTACCTCTGGAGTAAGTTCTTAAATGTCCTCAAAGTGAAGTATCATGTTCTTTGATAAAAATGTATCAACTTATCATAGTTGACAGTATATATTGTATAGCTTCTTATTTTAATTATGCTTTGTTACCTCTAAATCAATATCCTATAGAAAATATAATTGGTATTCTTAGCAAGTACATTTGGATTTGGATTATATGATGTTGTAACCTTGTGCTTGGTAGAAAAGCAATCATGCATGGTTGTAGTAATACTCCCAACAAATTCACCTCCCTACTTTGACACAATCTCCAAAGGGAAACCAAAGCAAGTGATTATACTCTCATTAAAAGTTTCCTTAGTTGAGATTTATTGGTGGACTTCAAAGGTTTTGGCTTCACTACTTGGTTCAATAATCTATATTCACTCCAACATAAACATTGTTGTTGGGTAGATTCTTATTCCAAGGTCTTCCAAAGAAAATATGTCACTTCTCAAAGGTCTTAGCAAACACACATTAAGTAAGAGAGAGGGACACTTAATTTCTTTGCAAAGACTTGACAAACATCACAAAGATTGCAAATTTTAATGAAATCTTTACAAACACCTATACAATGATACATTATATCTAAAATCTTGAAGACTTTTATATTCTTTACAAAGTGTTCTCTATCCACAACATAGAACACTTTATAAGCTTGATTGCATCCTTCTTTCCCCTTGATCTTACTTCTTCATCATAAGCTCAAGATAGTATATCTACATTGCTATATATATTTCTTAGTCAATCTTAAGTGTAGTCCTACTCTATTAGGAGTATCTTCCATTGAGCAATTGTAATTTCAATATTTGGCTTGTTTCATGTATACTTCAAAGCCTTGTGATCAATGATAATATTAAACTTGAATGTCACTAAATAATACCTAAACTTCCTCAAGGTAAAGATTATTGTTAGATCTTCTCTCTCTCTCCACTCTCTCTCAATCCAAAGAGAAATTTTTCTCTGTTCAATTTCTAACACAAACTCAAGTTCTATAGATGAGAACATGAAGAGTGTAGATAAGATAGACTTTTGTTCCTTGCTTCCCTTTTGCATATGTAACCAAAAGTAATAAGAAATAATTTTTTGCATCTTCAATTTCATCTTGTATTTCTTCATCCAGATCTGATTTTGAGAAGTTATATTATACCAATTTGCCTAGTGGTAGGGATCACTTAACAAAATCACATGAAACTCCAAATCAAGAGACACACTCTTCTACATTTCTCCAACATTTCAAGTGAAACTTACATAAACCTGATTATTCAAGATCATCCTCAAGAGTTTTCATAAAATTTCCCTTCCCCCCTTCATCTCTCACAAAATTATAGTGGATGAATATTTTTGACAAAGAAGATTATCTATGGATAGCTTGTTTACTACACCTAAGAAATTCTACTCTTCTATTAGATATCTAACTTTGTGTCTTTTAAGTATTTAACTTGAAAGAAAGATTTAATTTTTTTTGTATGGGGATGAACTTCAAGTTTATTTATTTTCACTAGCTTTAGGAGTGGATAAGTGCAAAACTATTCATTCTTCTAAAGATGGTAGTTAGGAAATAGTAGGTTAGTATGTTTTTTGGCTTTCAAAAGAATATTTTGTATTGTAGATGATAGAAACCTATCAATTTTGAGAAACCTTATAAATATTAATCTACTTGTAATTACATTGGCCACACATTCAAGGGAACATCTTCCTCCTTCAACAGCGGTTGGATGCATTCTTCTTAGCTCAATGCAAGCAAAAACCCAAAAACCATCTTCTTGGCAACTTCACCAAGAAATAAATCTATGACTATCATCAAATGGACCTAGTTTCAAAAGAAGAAGAAGCACTAAAACCTCTTTCCTATTTGATATTCACAAGATATTAGTAAAAATTGTATCCTTTAGTTCAATATACTCAGGAGAAATAAGCTTTTTGTTTGTTATTTTTGTGATTGGTATAAAATTTTAAAAACCAAGATATTGTTATATATGAAAAAGGTATTTTACATTCATATAGCTGAATTAGTTTTGTATGATTCTATTTATAGTATTATATATTCATCTTGCAATACTATGACGTATGTGTTCTCCATAAGAAAATTTAGTATTTATATATTTATTATTTTTCCTTATTTATTGTGAGATTTAATATAGAAATTATACTAAAGTTTGAATTAGGTTTTCATCAAGAAATCAATGGTGATATTTTGCTTGTAAAAATCTTAAAATTTCCAAAAGTGATTCCCAAAAAAAAACTTGAGTCAAAAAACTAATTCACCCTAATCCTATTGTTATTGTGCCAAGTGTATATTGCTTCAAACTCATGTGGTTGATGTAATTTTTGGTAATAAAGCCCACTATTTTAATCTTACCATTCTTATTTATTTTTCTTTGCTCAAAATAATGTAGGTCTTCAATTCCATTAGGTTCAATAAGCAAGTGAGACCAAGAGACAAGCACATTAGAGAAATAAATACCATCCTTAGCTAGAGAAAAACCTTGATTTTATTCTTCATGGCATGTATCAAAAGCAAAAAATGCTTCTCATTTTATTAAGAAACTAATGTCTATCAAATGCATCACTAGTCTAAGTACACCACCTTGGTGGACTTATATTCAATGGAAAGATGAAACAAAAACTTTTTATGATATACAACATTCTCAAATCGGACTCCAACCTCACCATGATAGTTATTAATCATATTTGGATTGACTATATTGGCTCACTTCTCCTATCCTCTAGTTATAACCCAACAATATGGTACAAGAAAAGAAAAGTCTAATATTTTGCTTATCTTGAAATGTTATTTGAGAAAGGATTCTTTAAGAAAATCAAATTGGTTTTCTAATAGTTATTCATACTCATCAATCAAATGGTTTGTCAAATTTGTGGGCATTTGAATTGATCTAAAGCTTTTTTCAAGGCTATTCTTATTGCAATTATCAAAGAGTCTACATGTCTAGACATCAAATAGTTATTTGAGTGGTTATAAGAAACATTGAATTTTAGTAGCTATTTAGATGAACACAAAAGACCAATTTATCTCTTGAACAACATTACATTAAAACAATACTTCAAATTCAAACCAAGAGTACTCTACATCAGTATCAAGGTCTGGAACAAATAATTTTCAACCTATATATCTTAAGATCCTACAGATAGGATCAATCACCTAATTGAAAATCATGGATAAGAGATAAATCTTGAGTTCCAAATAGCACCATTGAAATCTATCACTTAATTGCATAACTAAGAGAGAAATCCTGAGATTTTGGTATTTGGTTTGTGGAAAAAGTATGCCTATTGGTGTTCCAAAAGTCCCTTTTCATAGTAATGAGTCAAAAAGCTATAGCAAGTAGAATACTTTGCACATCCCTTAATCCAAATCAAGATTTTGAAGATATTAAAAAAATTTACAATATTGTGCTTTTTGTTCATCTCAAAAGCTTAGATTATGTAGTGAAATTATTGGTCTATTTTTCAATCCAATGCAGCTTTTTAATTGTAGTTGAAAAGAAGGATCCTCTAGAGACTATGGAGCGAGCCAAAGACATTGTCAACTTCTACACTTCAATAAGAAGAATTTGTGCTTATAGTAGAAGATATGAGGACTCATCTCTTTAATGAACATCAACCTTCATATATAACCAAGGTAGGGTATATAAGCTTTCATTCTCTATATAGGATAAGTGAAAGAACTTCAAAAAGTACAAATAATTGCAATGTTGGTAGCAAATGATTTAACTTTCTGACCATTTTGGATATGCCAAGTTCTTAAAGGACTATAAAAAATGGAGAAGGAGACAAGAAAGTGCAAAGCTTCATTCTTTTGCTACTGAATAAGTATATGTATTAACAGGAAATGTTTTTTAAAGAATAAATAAGCAAGTGGAAAAAAAGGAAGCTAGCTATTAAGAATTCTTTATGAATATCAAGATACTAATATTTAATTCCACTTTGCAATTGTGTATATCCTTAAGCAAAGCACAATAACTCAAATTCATGAGCAAGTTTACTTGGATGAATAAGATTCAAGAAATGAAAGAACAAGAATAAGAACTTGATATAAACTTCATGAACTTGAATAAAGTCAATGGAGATCTAGAAAGAGACTCCTAAAAGAGATAGTTCATTTTTTTCTAGAACAATTTATTATGAGTTCTGAAATAGCTTTTGGTTATAGTACCTTGTAGTAGGTTTTGACGTGTAGAGCACACCCTTCAACATATACCTTCATAGTACATTTGGAAATATGTTTTGAAATGTAGACAATTTCCAAAATTCATACAGTAACCAGCCACATCAACTAATATGTCTATTACCAAATTCAATCCAATTTTGCATGCATGTATGGAATTTTAAAATAATCTCATATTGCCAATTTTACCTCCTTGGTGGATTTATTTTTTAGTATATTTTTTAAATAAATAATAATTTTCTCAAAATATATATTTTTTCAATGTTGTGCTTAAACACAACGTTGGCTTCCATACTTTGCATTTACTCCATGAAATGGCATTTTGGGATTTTGGATATCAAAATGAAATTTCCACTGCAAGTTTGAAAGGGATAAATATACCTTCAAACATAAAACATAAATGGTACAATTTGAACAATAATCCGTAGTATACAAAAGATAACGCATTTGTTGCCACAAAAAGTTGGTCACGATACTATCATCACGTCCATACAAATACGAATTAGACTTTAAAACCCCTAGTTGTGAATTAAAAAAGAAAACTAAAAAATGCAAGCTCGGAAATCCTAGTTATCATTCAATAAGTTTGGGTTCCTCACGAGTCGAACAAACTACGATCTCCAAAGCCCTTACCTCCACCCGATTAGAAATGACAAATGGAAGCAGGCATGGATGCATGCACTGGCAGTAAATTAATTCCTCATTCCACACAAACGTTCGTAGTAGTACGTGTGATAGATGTCTCTCTCTCTGTACATTCTCAAAGTTTTTGGGGCTGTCATCTTTGCCCCGAGGAGTCATCGATGAAGCAATGAGGTGCACACTTTTCCTTTTCTTGAGTTTGTACGAGTTTTAAACTCTCGCTTTTCATTGGAGCTTCAACAGCTGCATTGCCTATCTTTGTCCCATCATATTCGATTCGTTTGTGAATCCACGCGAAGATCACATCAGATTGGATATTGCACGTCTCTACTGCAGGAGGCCTCTATTCTCTGGATCGGAAGAGAGAATTCGATTTTCGTTTCAATGTTCATCTGATTTTTCAGTCTTTTTCTGTTTCTTTAGTTTACACCTGTCTTGATTCCTCAACGTCTCGAATGTTCAATGACGAATTGTCGGTGGCTTTTCGTTCAGAGTCCGGGCCCAGGTGATCTTCTTTTCTCAAAGCCATCGATCACCAACCTGTGAGTAGTTGATTTGTCTCGTTTCTTAATAGTTTCAATACTCACACCGAAAGGATTTCTCTGCAAAACCAGGAAATGCAGAACTTGAAATTGTGGCTGAAGTTCACTAGCTTAAGACGCTCTGAAGATATCTAGATCTAGAGTAATTCCTTTTCCTGTTTTTAATCAAGATCGGTGTCATTAATTCTAGAATACTATTTTTGCGGCAGAGATATGACTTGTAGAATTCCTCCAATTCACGGAAGGATGTAATATACAGCTCTGATCTTGCACACGAAAGAGAATCAACGGGTCACGACATTGAAACGCTAAACAAAACGAAATCATAAAACGTTTCCCGCATCAGGAGCATTTCCTCATCACTCCCGGCCTCCCGTATTTATCGTTGAGGACTGACATTAGAGACTCAAAAGAAAGTCAAAGAGAAGTAAAAACAATGCATGATAAGCTAATGCAGTTGAGGTAGATAACGGAGAGCTCACTTCAGGGGTTGTAAAGATGAATGAAGTGTGATCGATCTGTTGGAACAGACAGGATAAGGTTCCGGCATGCAATAACGTCGGAACCCCAAAGGCGAGCGCTGCGAAGCGGGGCCTCATGTGGAACACAATAACAAGCCCGTCCCTTTCAAATATCCTCATACGTTGTAATAAACTATACAGGACTGATTGCTTTCGGTATCATAATTTACTGCAAGCAAGTGGGAAGACGACTCCGGCGGAATTAAAATATGAACGCCTCAATTGCAATCATATTTTCTAGGGCCTCGAAAATCACCTGGAAGACGCCCGCGCTATGGGACTCTTCTGAGGAATTTATTTTTTACAGGACCGTGACCTGGCTTTCCTGTCTGTTTCAATGCATACAGGTGTACGAGAGACATCTGCAACGCAATAAACAAAGTTATCGAGTAAGTTTCTTATGGATGAACCGAATCAGAGTACTTTTCATTTTTATTTTCCACGCATGCAAGTGCATTGGTGAGCAAATCAATAGCCTGATGGTTCTCTTCATCCCATACAAATTCGGATTCTATTGTTGGAAGTTAGGGACTGATGTTTCACCCTACTAGGACGGTCAGTTCCTGGAATGGAACTGTAGAGCAGATAACGGACAAGTATGCGAGAAAAATGCTACAGCGATGGGAAGTAGTTGATGTGTATAAGTAGGAGGAGTGCAAATTTGCAACCCTAAGTAGAGGGACATACATAAATAGTACGAGTTGTTTCGACCATTGCATGCTTACTAGTCTCGACTAGTTGGATTGACAGGTAGTCGACGGGAATCCTGAAATCCTGAAATCCTGAAAGTGAAGAGGATGAAAGAGCAGAACAAGGAGAATTCAAATGTCTGTCAGAGGGGGAAGTATATATGGAAGCTGAATATCCATATCCCATGCAGTTTGGAAACGAACTAGAGCTGCTGATCAATGGATTGAGTATCCAAGTACAACATATCACGGATTAAGTAGAGGGAGCAGGCAGCTAGCTAGCTGGCAAGCTAGTGAAGTGAGTGATGATGATCATCCATCCACCAACCTGCCTCCTTAGCTGTTTGGTTTTCATGACGCACTCACAGGAACCGTGCAATGCAATTGCACATGATTATGTGCCCACCCAGAACCCAAAAGGAGAGCTAGCACAGAACAAAATGAAAAGAGAGCAAGTACTCGTACAACATCAGCAAGCAAGGACTTGGGTTTCTTCGCTATGGTGTGAGGAGGAGTATCTTGGCTGTCATGCATTTGCACTTGCATTCCTTCCTCTTTCATTCCGGGCTCGAGAAAGGCTGGTCATACGGTACAACAGTATGGTAATGTCTGATGTTGACTGTACAATGCCCTAGCTAAACCTGCACCTCACCTCTCACCTGACCAGACCAGACCCTCCGTTCCGTCCCGTTCCCTTCCTACTCCCCCGCTCTGTTTGCCCTTTGCCTTTGACAGAATTTATAATTTACAGTACGCTAAGACCTCTACTGTAGGTCAGCAAATCTGGATCCGGGTAATTGGTCTGACATGATTGACAACTATGTCCGTCTCGTACAACTGTGTTTGGTGTGGTAGGCGACTGGACTGCTGCTGATTCGGGGAAAGGGAAAGGTTCCTACGAGTTCAAGGATGGTAGCTCATCTACTACTACTACTACTCTACTTGAGTCTCACATCTCCGTTGTCTTGTCTGAGAGTGAGATAGATATAGTGGTATTATCAGGGGGGGATACTAATTATAGCGTGGGATTCTGGAGTAGTGTGGATTCGGTTAGTCCTCAGATGGCCTCGTCCTGCTCAGAGGCTTTACGGCGTTTACTTTATCAATTCTACTGGGATGGATGTGGGTGAGTGAAGCTTCGAATCGAAGAGTAAAAAGTGCACAGCAAGTTCAAAACCCTGCCCATGGCCGCCCATGCATATGAGCAGTTTTGATCTGGGGGCTGACAGAGTTTGGTACTGGACTGGACTGGGCTAGGTTGGGAATCAGCAGAACAGCAAGGGGTGAAGTAGATAGATGCTCATCCGTTAGAAACGTAGCCATGGTTGCCCATGCATAGCAGCATTTCTAATGGGAGGCTCGCAGATCGTGTGTCTGTCTGAGCTGCCTGTCAGTCAGTCACAACTAGGTGCCGGTAGAAGCAGCCAAAGGTGCCTCGTGGGTTTGTAGCTAGAGTTGTAAAAGATTGGGTCCAGTTTGGGCGGGCCTTCGACTAGACTGTGGACTGACATCCAACCATGTACAGGAAAAGCAGCCAGCAGTAGCAGCACTGGTTGCTGCTGCTGCTGCCTCCAGTGTAGCTAGAATTGTACTAGATTGAGTCGAATTTGGGCAGGGCAGGGCTCCAACTGGTACAATTGTGGCTGACAACTATAAACCGGTAAAGTAGCCAGCCCCCATTCTCCAGGATCGATGATTCGTACACTTTGGGTTTTGTTTTGGCAAATTGGATCAGACTGGTATGCGTGAACAAGCGAAGAAGATTACTAGTATCACAGACCTAGGCCATGGAATCCCAGCGCACTCTGCAGTAAGGAACATCAGAAAGGGAGGGAGAAAGAGGAGAAGAAGAAGAAGAAGAAGCACTCGTCTCAATGCAGTGCTGCTGCCTGACACTGCTAGTAAACTATAAACAACTTCTTTAGCTTTGGGTGACAAACCTTGGGCTGGCTTTTGAATTAGTGAAGAAGATGCGCACGAGATCATGAGTTACTTTACTACTCATCCTAGCCAGCCATCGTAGTCCAGCTACGCCGGGCAGGCAGATTTAATTTCACGATGTAGTTGCTCTCACTCACCTCTGCTCTTCCCTGATCGTGCTGACAAGTATGTCTCCATAAAGTACATAGTTTATTGAGCCTCTACTGGTCCCCAGTTTGAAAGAGTGAAGCAGATGCCCTGCTGCATTGTGGGGCGGCCAGAGCTCGGTAGAGAGAGAGAGAGAAAGAGAGAGAACGCCGGGCGGCCTGTTTTATCTATTCATGGATATCACATCCGAGACCAACATCGATCAAAGGTGTGACAGATTCGCTTTTCGAGTCTCTTTCTCTAGGAGATATCCAGTATATAGTCGAGAAAGAGGAGAAGGGAGGAGAGAGTCTGAACGGCGAGGAACGATTTTCCTTCTCCTGTCTCCAGTCTTCTTTCAAACATGTACCATATAGCAGCAGCATTTGCACCACCTCCAGAAGCAGATCTTTTACCATTCGCAGTACTGTAGTAGGCTTAGAAGTACGTCCCTTCCTTTCCTTTTATCCTTCGCTTCGTTATTCTGTTTATTCTGAAAATAGTTTTCCCGACTAGTGATCAATCAGATACTCAAGGCACCCTTTAATGCTTGTCTTTTGGAGCTCCCTCATCTCCTTCTTACCTGACCACGGGATACCGAACGCCCGCATGATATCAGCAGCAACCCAGCATTCGGGTGGTTATGCGGTAGTAAATACTTGCTCCCATTCCGTCCTTCCTGGTGTTTGTGAGATCTTTTTAACACTCCGTACTAAATATTGTTTAATCTTCATGTTCCTGAATGTGTGAGTAAATTGTAAATTCTGGTGTTCGTGAGGGAATTTTTGAATCTGTACGATAGATTGGTATTTTGGTGCCTGTGGAAAGAAGTTTTTGAATATGTACTATTAAATGGAGTATTTGAGGGTGTACTATCAAGCCAGCGAAGATCATATGGACTGTGCACTGCACTTCCCCCACGTTTATTACGAGACGGAGGAGGGGGTTTTGAGCAACAGCAGTAGCACCGAATCCGGTCATGTCGCGGAATTTTGCCTACCACATCAGTTTCACGTTGTGTCTGACGCACGTTGTTGTCTGCAATGCTGCTCCCCATCGTGGCTTACCTCCAGTCATTCCGTCGATGAGACGGCCTATCCGAGCTCGCTGACACAAAACTGTGTTGACCGATGGACATCTAACGAAACAATCTTTCTGTTGGTGCAATAATTTCTCCACCATCTCTTATGCCTTCGGGCTAGCCACTCGTCCTCGTACTCCTGTTCTTCACTTCGAATCTACCGACAGAGAAGATATATCGCTCTTCCGTCCACTACCTCTCGATGGATCTATCAATGAGGGATTGTTTGTCTCGAGAAACTTCTTCGCTCAAGGGACTTGTTGCGCCACTTCATCGGGGCGTCCCTGGGACTAACTTGAAAGAATGACATGTGTCACTTGAAGGAGAAAGGCCATGCTGAGTTCCAGGAGCACTTGACTGGAGAGGACTCGATTTGTACTGTGTCTGCACTGTAGAGCTTAATTTCACAGGTGGCAAGATGACTCCTGCTGCAACGCCACATATAGCCGAGACATTTGAAAGTACGAAGGAAAGCCGGTCTGAAAAGAATGTGCGAGGGGAGGAATCGATTGGAATTCATGCGTTGCTTACAACATTGGATTGAGAGAGAGAAAGGAGAGCGGCAGACAGATCACAGCGCATTCTCACATCACAGGCTGTATGGTGATGGCGGTGTTTCGCGCGAAGGTAGGAGGACGGCATCACAAGACACGACGAGCGAAATAGAAACCAGAGAGACTGAGTTGGTTGAACTGACGTGAGTACGAGGAAGAGGACAGAAGAATGTGTTGGAATATGTTTTTAGACAGTGAAGAGAATAGCAAACCAGAATGATAAGCTTGTCTTTATTATTCACAAGACGCCATGGCGTCAAAGCATCCCGCTCCTTTGAAGGGGGACCCCTTTGGATACACGATATCCACAGACACTTTTCCCTTTTCTTTTCAAACTTGGAAGAGGTTGGGGTTGAAAAAGCTTGCGCAGGGGCAAAAGCACGTTCGTTCGTCAAAACTCCTCGTGGAGTGTCCTCTTCCGAGCTACTTCGTCAACTACTAGACATTTTATACAAACGGACCTATTGGTGAAAAAATGCCTGCCTACTCAAAATGCTTCAATCAGGCTAAGTTAAGCAGACTAGCCTGCTGAATTCCCTCATAAACTAAGCCTTGATTTTCTGTTGCTAGAACGAAATGAGAGAACACAGCCATTGGTCCTACCACTACAGAAAGCCATCGCTCTTTTTCTCCACGGCTCTCTAACAGACATAAGGATTATGTTGGGGATTGCTGATGGCTGTGTAAATACACTCTCTTATCCATCGCTATGTTTCCTCACAAATTGTATATATCTCTAATATCCAACTCAGCTGACCCCAGGATTTCTGCTGAAGAAATTGATGGTTGGCACAGCTGTGGATGAAAAAAACCGATCATCATACCAAATACAGTAGTTTTGACACGGATTCGCAAGCTGAACCGCCTTCAAAGATAGAACCAAAGGTTGAATCAGATCATAGGATCGCTGACAGAACCGGCACAGCTTTCATGGCGGCCCTATGGCGTTGAACAAGTCCAGTAACTGTAATGTCTGCACCCAAACCCCAACGCAATGTTAGTGTTGTAACTTCAATACTGAACTTTGTCCATCATCCTTCACGGGGTAAACACGGTCTACCCAAAAGAGAGAAAAAAAATTTCCTCCACTGCCCTCCAATCAATCAAACCCTTCGTACGGCCTCCACACATTTCCGGCTAGGTTCCTGACACGTTCAAACAGGCAACACCCACGCAGGCCAACATGCATGAGCTACAATATCATTTCATTCTCTACCTCCGGAACAGAGAGCTGCAGGCGAAACTTTGGCCCGTCGTAGTGATGGAGAATAGGCCTAAACGCTTCTTCCTGTAATGGTTTACAGAGTCTCCGCACCCGGATGCGAACCTGCACAGAAATTTTCATCCCTTTTATCATCAGACTACTCGGGACCCCAGGTCGACCTGACTAATAGCCGCTGCTGCGGAAGCAGCAGAGAGTGCAATTGATGATGAATCATGATTGTCGACTCTTAATTTCTACATGGACTTCAACTAAACACAGCCGCTCCGGCTACTCGCGTACATCATCCATCTATCCATCTATCTCTACCCTCAGCTGTGTTTCTAAAAATATTTTCAATCGACATTGTGGGCCGTCACCTGAGCAGGAAATCTTGACTCGCCGCGGCATTTCTTATCCTCCCAGGCAGTCGAATCTATATTCGAGCCTCCAAAACTGGCAGCCTAGAAATAGGGGGAAGAGGACGAGTCCCAATTAGCTCCACGATGGATGGATGGATGCTGAGAAATTGATTCAGAGGACAGTATGGTTATAAGCAGTACAAATCCGCTCCACTTCAGCGCGGTCCGAACAACTCTTACCTCAAAAATTCCATGAAGCTGATGGGTTGTGTAGTTATACAAAAACAATGGCAGGCCAGGCTGTATTGCACGGACCGAGTCCCGATATCTCTGAGGGAGGCCTGCAGAAAAGGGAAGAAGAAAAATCAGTCGACAGCCGAGAGAAACGTCCACGCGACGTCCAGCTCCATCACAAATTTAGCATCTCATGTTGACAGACTGTCACAGACATTAGATAGGATCCGCGGAAGTTGCGCCCCGCCCACTTCATAATCTCACAGTTGTCGCCGGAGGCGCTTAATGTCCAGACAAGATACTAAATTGGAAACGCTCAAATCTCATGCGTTCTTGTCGCTTCGCACACGTGAAGGAGAAGAGGGAAAGGAAGAGCTAAAGAAAAAAAAATATTCGAACGAAAAACGGACATCCTCGTGTCGACAGAGAGGTGTTGGACTGTTCGGGGGTACGAATACTCGAATACGTGAAGATAAATCTGCGGGTTTCGAAATGGAGCTCCGAAAGAACGGGAGGTCCATTCGGGGTAGGAGATGGATGGGGTATGGGGAGAAGTGTGGATCGGGGGGGGGGGGGGGGGGGGGGGGGGGGGGGGAACGAATTTGAGGAAGAAAGTGAGTAGTAGAAGTACCAAAAAGTTGGCGCTTGAGGTCTTCCTGCATCGTGTCATTGTTGCAGACGAATATGTATCCACCCAAGGTCTCGTGGCGAGGGAGCATTTCGGCCGGGGGAAGAGACTTGAACCTCTTGTCATGGCTACTGGTTAGCTGAAAGGGAGTGTTCCCATTGAATACACCCGTCATTGACCCCGACTGTTGCTGTTGTAGTTGTTTTTGATCCACCTCTGATTGCTGCTGTTTCTTCTCCGCGGAGGCGGTGGAAGTTGTGGAGTGTTGTTGCTTCAGTCCCCCGATTCCACTTTTTTTCTCCCCCCCAGAACGCTTTTTGGAATCAGCTGCCCCCTTCGTTCTTCGGTCCAAAAATCCTCCTTGCTCGCCAAAAGGAAGGGGAAAATTGGGGGGAGCAGTTGCCCACTTGTGATCCCCCGTCGTTGTTCCCCCAAATTCTTCCCCCACGAACGTCCAGGAAGAATACGGGCTCGCCAGTGGTGCTGAGTGAGAAATTCCTCGAGAATAATTAGGATCAGCTCCTCTACGTGGCTGCTGCTCGGTAGTACTACGCTTTCTCTCGAGGTGATGATGATTGGAGAAGCACTACAACTACTACTACTACAACTATTACTACGATTTTGCAGAGCGAATATCAGCCCCGAAAACACTGAGCACTTGCAGGCTTCGGTTGATATAATATTCATTTAAAAGTTAAACTTTCTGCATACACATTAGAGGGCGCCAGCCTGCGAATGTTATTGCTTATCTTCAAAC
Organism: Lunularia cruciata; assembly: GCA_948567375.1. Classification (NCBI taxonomy): domain Eukaryota; kingdom Viridiplantae; phylum Streptophyta; class Marchantiopsida; order Lunulariales; family Lunulariaceae; genus Lunularia; species Lunularia cruciata. The sequence continues at coordinate 50,773,121 of OX419759.1, forward strand.
AAAAATCCCAGGCCACCCTTCCCTTCCTTTCCCTTCCTCCCTTTCTACGACTAATCCGATGCTTCACACTCTCGCTGCTGCTTTTTCTGATGCTATAGTCAGTAGGTCCACGTTTAACGACACCATGGATGAGCCCTGTGTTGGAGATCTCCCCCGCCTGGTCGACCACCCACTACTCGCCACCTCTGAAATCATCCGATGATTATTATTCTTCGCTAAGAAATCATTACCATGACCGTGAAGAACTGTCAAAACTTGCACTCGATTGGACCCCCGACTCCGATGTTGGCAACAGAGTAACAGCAGTCGGTAATACCCTGCCTGTCCAGAGCAGGAGTAGAGCTTTAAACTGCCTTCAGTAATATTCACACAAACCTAATCCGTCCACTTTGTCTGGTACTCTACGCAGCGAGATTAACAAATTCTCGCTCGATGAAGACTTCCGCGACCCCAGGGTCCACCTTCTTTGCTTGCTTTCGTGCGAAGAAATATCCGAGTCCTAAATTCGCCAGTCTCTACTTTCAAAATCCTCTCTTTCTCGAAGCTAGATAGGTCTGCCTGCTGCGACGACCGAGAGTGGTAAGTCGGCCTGATGTGCTCCAGAAGTCTGCACAGAAGAAAGAAGTATGAGAACCCACATTACTAATCACTCACGGGGTCACGTAAAGTCTCCATCTCGCGACGATTAATCAACACAGTGCACAGAATAATTCGAATCGGCCCAGAGATCCAGCAAAGTCAGACGACCACATAGTGTAGTAAATCACGGGAGAAGGTGACAATTTTCACAAGGTGGTAGGGTTTCGGAAGCGAGAGCAGAATAATGTCACGGTTCTACTACTCCCACAATAACAAAACCGTGTGAATGCACAGACTATGTCCTTCTCTAATGACAAACAAAATTTGGCACTGCCATGAGATGGAGGCAGGCGGGCTCCAATGCTTATAAGCTGGAGGAAAGTAAAGACTACAGAAAAAAATCACTGGAGTACACATGCACGTGAAAAGAACAACGGTGCCAAGATGATGCAATGTTGCTCGCTCAGCTGGCTTCGGGATGCTAAAACCCTCGATCAAGAAAAAATAAATCGACGAGTTACCGACGGACGAATCGCTGGGGAAAGAAGTCCACGCGGATTCGCGGTGGAAAAAGGCGCGCGGGTGGAGAGACCCACCCTCAGCTCCAAAAAATCCAAAATCGAATTCGACCGGGGAACTAATCGAGCGATGGATGATGGAGTCGATAGAGACACAACGAGAGCACTTACGAGGGGTGCTAGAAATCGGGGTGTCGAAGAGCGTGTGGAAAAAAAACGGCTGCACTGCCTGCTTACGAGAGACACCAAGCCATGCTCGAAGGTGAAGACGAGGATAACGAAGTATTCTGAGTGAGAGCAAGAAGGCACTCGCTCGCGAAGAGCCAGAAGGAAAGGAGAGGAGAGAAGTTTGGAGAGAGCCAGTAAGGAAGAGACTGCTGCTGAGGGAGAGAGAGAGATCCCAGACAGACGGGAGAGATTTCAAAGTTTCAGAGTGCAGCGCATTGAAAAGATAAAAGGAAGTGCGCAAGTCCGGGGCAACGGCAGTAGCAGCAGCAGAAGAGTGTAGTAGCAGCAGCAGCAGCAGAAGCAAGTAGTAGAGATGTGATGAGGTGGAGCCGGGGAGGGAGGGAGAGGAAGGTGAACAAGATTCGGGCCTTGAAAGCCAGACAGACAGTAGTAGTAGAAGTAGTAAGAAAGAGAAGAAACAGAGGGCGTGTAGTGGAGCAACGAGCGAGGGAGGGAACTAGGGAGAGAAAAAAGTCTGTTGACACCAGACAGCTGCGGGAAAATTGCTTCCCCACACTACCCAGTCCCACAAAAAAATGTCAGCCGATTCGATTGCCGGAAAAGGCTGGTGGGCTCTCTCTCTGGCTGGCTTTCCTTGCCTTGCTTGCTGTAAGTAAGGAAGGAAGAACAAACTGACTGGCTGGCTGGCTGCTGCTGGAAGAAAGAAACTGGCTGTGCCCCGCTGCTGCAACTCCAGGAGCAGCTGCAGCAGTGGTAACGAAGCCCCCCCACTTTCTACACACTGAGTAGTAGTAGTAGGAGTAGTAGTAGAATTACACAGAGATCTCTCCTACCAGACAATCAGCGTATTCCCTTTCCTCCCCTTTCCTTCCAGCACCCCTCCTCCTCTGCCTTCTCTTTGCCCCGGATCCCCTACCCTTTGCTTTGGCTTTGCAAGGAACGATTCCTAGTGAAGAAAGAGAGGTTGGAGACTTTTAGCTCTTTACTCTGTGTCCGCCCTCGTACTTTTACTTACTGATCAGAGGATGCTTTGCTTGCTTTGGCTCTCCCTCCAAGAGGACGGGCGTGCGGGCTTAATGGCCGATTCCTCGCAATCCATATCCGCGCATGGTAACTCACCGAAGGCATTTTCGCGCACTGCATCTCAGCACAAACCAGAGTTAGCCGTTTTCACCTTTCAGCCTGAACTTGGTGGGAAAAGGTGACCGCGTAGAAAAACACGAAGGATGGAAGACCGCATCGAGCCGTACAAGGGTGAGGACAAAAGAGGTAAACCTTAGCTTAGTTAGTGTGTGGTAACCAAACTTTGATTACACGGTAGAGATCCCATCTGACACAGATTTATCAGATTGAAAGTTAAAAATAAGTTTATTCTGGTTTGCGCGGAATCGCCATCAACCGGCGTGAGGGGAAGTCTGTTAGTTGTTTGTCTTTTGCTCCCCTTTGCTTTGCAGCTTTGCTTGGCTTGGCTGGAGGGCCAACAAGGAGGGAGAGGGCGACAGCGAGGTTCGGGGGATCCGGACCTGGATGCAAGCGAAGCAGGCAGGACGAGCCTGGCGTTGCGGGCCGTCGCCGGCATCCTAGTTTTCAGAGTTCCGACACACTTCCAAGCCTGTAAGCCGTCCCGGTAAATTTTGACAGTGTCCGGTAATACGACCGTAGTTACTATTTCTCAAGGCGAGTTGTGGAAAGTATTTTTGAGACTGGAAAAGTTGTAGTAAAAGCTTGTCGAGAACAAAAAGAAATAATTTTATTTTCTACTGCTTGAACAAATCCATTGTGACCAAAGAGACTATATTTCAGGCAAACGGAGTGTAATCTGTACCGTCATAAGAATTATTCTGCAGTACGAGTTCTCAAAAACATCCGGGTTTCTTCCGAAATAACCGTCATCGTGAAACCACCCGGGAAAGTACCAGGTTACAGGGGAAACTCACCGGTCGGTGGACGAGGCGCGGGTGGCGTCGCCGGACTGAGAGTTTAAACTTCTAACCGGCCAAAGCGGATGAATCCACCGGTTTTTGGAAGCCGAGCCTGGGTGGACGGATGGGGGAGTGGACAAACCCCGGGAGAGAGAGAAAGAGAGAGAGAGAGCAATTAGGCTTGGCATTATTGGAAATAATATCTGCAGCGGCAGCAGCTTTCATTGACTGACTGGCAACGGCTCGGACCGGGCCGGACCAAGATCCAGGCATGTTACTGCCGCAACTGGGAGGGGCCGGTAAACGACGGGAATGGAACAAGCGAGAGTTTCGATCGCGACGAGGGAGCGCGACGGCCGATGCATGGCAAGGAAAGCGGAGGAACCCTGCTCAGTCCAGCTCCGTCCAAGATTCTCTCTCTCCACGGTCCCGCATTCCTTGAAACTTTCACTCCACGACCGGCAGCGTGGGATTGAGCTAAACACGCGGCAGCATGATGAATGGCGCAGAGGCGTTCCTCGGACCGTGCCATGTCCCGGTTCCTACAGAGCACTGTTCCCGCTCGTTCAGCCCTGTCCCCCGCCATTCTTCTCCATGATCCTTGTTGCCATTGCACCTTTCACATTTCTTTCCTTCCGGCCGGCAGAGGACACTTTCCGATGGCCGGAGTGAGGGAATTCCTTCACCGACACTATTCAGATCCGCCTGACCTCTTGCTGGCGACGCGTGCCGGTACTTGCCCCCCTCCACCTACAGTTTTATCCGTAACCGGAGTGACGGCTGCTCAGTGCTTTCACGGCAGCATGATATTTGTAAAACTTCGGTCCCAGATGATGTGTGCCATACGGATTCCAAGTTCCAACCCAAGGATGCATGCAGGGCCCCATCCCGAGTCCCGAACCGACTGGACCCGACCGGACCCCATGCATGGTATGTTGTGTACATACATGCGGCCTGGACGGGGGCATGCGCCTGGCTCGGTCTCGCCACGTTACACGACGTCAATCGTCTCGCCACGCATTCTCACCGGCAGGTTTGACCGGCGCGACCGGAGTAGATCCTCCTCTCGTATAGACGAATTAGGGAAAGTTGAGAAGTCAGACAAACATCCAGTCCTTGTCCTGGGGACCGGGGAATAACTTTCCGTCCCTTTCTCCGGAAGTAGTATCGCCACATCCTGTACTTTTCTCTCTCTCCATTCTCCCTTTGGCTAAACACCCGTTTCCCTTTGGCTAAACCCCCTATAAGCAGAGACATTCCGAGCTCCCCATCTTTCTTTAATCATTGACAAATATGTGTCCCCCGGGCCTAGACTTCCTTCCTCACATAAGAACATCATCAAACTGTCCAACTCCTCCTGTCTTAGGGCTCTAAGTATGTCAGCCCACATCTCCAAGCGACCGTGTCTTGTTTCATAGCTGGCCCCTACTACACCAAATTGTCGCCCACACGCTGGGCTCAGTCCTTAATTGCGCACCAAATGACGAGAAATGTATCCTCTCTTGATCATATCAAAATAAGTCCACTTTAGAGCTTAGTCACAAAGTCTTGTGTATGAAACATAGAGATTCTAGATTGTGGGTGGTTTCGGTATGGAAAAAACTCGTAAGTGTGCTAGTAACGACCAGTTATTTGCGACCATCTTTTGTGCTTTGTCAATACAGGACCGGGATGGTAAATGAGGTAAGGTGAGGTCAAATGGAGGTTCGCTTTCTGAGGCCCGAAGTCGAAAGGTTGTTGCCCGTAGATCGCTCCAGGGAACCGGGTGCGCGGGGTCATGATGACGGTGGGTTGCATGGATAATGAAACTGGTTCTGGACATATGTAAATACATACATCATACATACATACATCGATCCATGCTCGTTTGTGTATGGATGTGTCGCCGCCGCCGCCTGCGAGGAGGAGACGGGGTCCGAAGTTTGATAAGCCGGACCGCGGGTTTCGGCGGGATCTCGCTTCCTTCCTACGGCGGGAGTTCCCGCGTCGCTGGAAGCGGAGAAATTAGTCACACAGACAGGACGACATCGACGACGACGTCGTCGTCTTCCAGCCCACATCCGAGACCTTTTCCGCGCCGTAACAGTTTTCACTTTCCCAGTTACCAGGTAAACTCCTCAGGACTTCCTAACTTCTAAGAATCTCTCCATGAATCTGGAGAAATGATCTTTCTCTTAATAGCTCTAACCACAAGGAAATGCATACAACCGTGAATGGGGTAATATTGGAGTCACTGACTGAAGATCAATTATGTTGACAGTTCAAATCGAAAAAAGGGAGGAAAAAGATTCATATTGAAACTCATAACCCGTTGGATATATGACAGTGATTGAATTCATTCTTTTGTATCACAAAAAGTAGGAAGTATCACTGGTTAAAACCTTGTACTTACTTCAGAAATGCTTTCAAAGTGAATTTCTGACTGGCTTTTAACGATATGTCGATATCTTTCATGTCTGTTTGAAGTATAAATGAAACTGAGATGTGAGGAAAATCTCAAGGCCACATGACGAGTTGGGGCGTGGACGAGTACTTCAAAAGCATTACGAGTTATAACTTACAACGGTACTTTATAGATAACCAACCTGGTACAACCACGCGAGATCTACCCCACGGTAACGCTGTACTTTACTATGCAGCTATTAGTATGGCATGAGGTTCCTGCTTTGACTAGAGGTTAAACCATGATTAACTTTGATTTCTGGAAGGTACTAACCAGTCATAACTTGCTAACACTTCCTCGATATTAAATTCCACTTTTCGTCGGAATAATATCTGAAAGCTCAGATGGGGGTGGGTCATCTGACCTGGGTTAGTGTGCTACCCACTTGTAAGGGATCATCCAAGTCCACAGTTGGTATCTTCTGATTACCTTTTTTATCACTTAGTCATCCACTCCTTTTTCGAGGTTAAGTCGAGCATTTTGACTGGAGGTCAGCCATCTGACCCAGGTAGAGTGTCCTCGAAGGTGAATTCTTCATTCCGAGAACCAGCAGAGGAAGAGGCTACAGTTCAAGTGGACCTTCTCTTCTCCTTCTCGCGAGATGATTCCCGTACTGCAAATCTTCTCAACTTGATGATGGCTCGCTGGTATAACAATTTTTAATAATTGTTTTCTCTATCAGTACGAGTATACATGAATCCATGCAGGCCTTGGACGACGACTGTAATAGGCACCAGAGAGCAAAAATATTTGTTTCTATCTACAGTTAGTACTACAATAAATGACTTCGAAAGTTCCCTGAAAGCACTGGGAAAAGCAGATTTTCTACCTCTCGATGTTGGAACTCTGAGGCTCTTTCCAGATTCGACTTCTCTGGACGGACAGACAGACTCTACACTTGCAATTATCCTACAGCACTGTAGATGTGTCGTAGAGTTCAGCCAACGAGGTTGGAGACCGAAGAAGCGGTGGTACAAGATAATGAGAAGAGGGAGTGCAGTCGAGTGTCTCTGTTGTTGGAGAATTAAAGTCAAGGACCACCGCAAAAGGTTCAAAGCAAAGCTTTTCCTCAGGAGTTAAGAAATTGAGATGTTGAGGGCAAATATCGGTTTTGTATACACTACAGTAGCAGAGGAAGCAGACGTGATGGTAGTACCACGGTGAGACTTTGGTAGGGTATGTGTCATTAGTGAATTCTTAGAAGGTCTCCATCGGCGAACAAGTGTTTGGTGGAGTGGGTCTTAAGAGAGAAATGAGGAAAGCTTGGAGTACGGTAGTAGCGCTTGGATAAGAGTCATTGCTGCGGAGCGAAGCAAGTGGCGAGTCAAAAAATTAACATACTCGAATCAAGGTGAAAAGAGTTGGGGAAGGGAGGGTCAACACGCTTTGACATGTCGAGTTTCACATCAGAGAGAGAGAGAAGGAGAGCGCGACCGTAAAATTCAACCTGTTGAACCCACCTTTGAAAAGGTGAGCGATGCTGGGAAAGGGGTTTCGGGAGGGAGGTGGGAAGGAGAAGAAATGAGAGGCTTGAAGGAGGTGGGGCCACAATCTAAGCAGGGAAGAACCAAGAGAGGCCTGGACCTCATCAGAAGTTCGTCTCCTCTGCAGACTGCTGGCTGCTGCTGCAGCGATGCGATGCTAGAAATGAACAACATTCTTTGGTGGCATGTAGGCTGTGGTGATCTAGAGAAAGCAAAGCGGGGAGATCATTGATGAGCTGCCTAGCTTTACTTTGATAAGTGTTTCCTTTTTCATCACATCGCTCTCGGCAGCTCAAGGACATCATGATGACCGAACCTCCTCTCTTGTTTGTTTCTTTAGAACCTCGGAAGGCGGAGTTTCCTATGAAAAAGTTGTGGTTCCATGACGTCCCCAATGAGATGGTTTCAGTTCACTACTTGTTTTAGACAACTCACTCTATCTACAGTGCCAATGTCAACTAACTAAAGTGTCACTGGTCCATATCCAGCTGCAGATGAAACAAGCCCAAGTCTCAATACTTGCAAATTCATTATGTCCAGATAGAAAAATTGGAAGATCCTCCCATCCTGGTGGAATTTGTTGTACGCACAAAAGCGAAAGAACAGCAACAAACCCCTTCCCCATCTCTCAAAAGGCACAAAACACACACTTCAGATAGATCCTTCGTAGATTCTCCATAGCCTTCTGGGGAGCAGCCTCAGAAAGAGGAAGAAATTAACTATTCATGAAGTGCATGCACAGTTTCCTCAACAAACCGATATTCGTGGTTGTGCCCATTCTGCAGAACTTCTCTCTCTTCCCTCTGCTTAACAATTTCAGGTGGATTTATTTTCAATAGACCTGTGCTTGGTTGGTGAGGTGGTTACGATCGTAAACGACCATACTACTACGACCACTACGTTAGCCTTTATACGCAGTAACCTGTTGTCTGATGTACACGCCTCTCTGGCACCCCCTGAAACATGCAAGGCAAGCCAATATATGTCGAGACACAAGCCCTACGGACAAACTAAAGCCTGGCTTTGAAGGAGTGTGTGCTGCTGCTTTATACGACCTGCTGCTGCCTAGCAGCTCATCATCTCAAGTACGGCCTTCTCTTCCCCGCTCTACTCCAGCACCATGTTTAGCTCATGGTTTGCCAGTGAGGAAAAAGTGACATATATAGCTTTCCCTCTTATCCATGCCGACCGAGAGGACGCACGCACCTATCTGCTGCAATGGGGAGTTGAGCTGAGAAGTTCTATGACTTCCAGCGAGAGAACGAACTGTTTGTGCATAGCAGCTCATTCATTGACAAGCATAACGATCAACTAACTAAGGAGTGGAGTGTATGTTTGCAGACATTCATCTGCCCGCTAGACTTGAACAACCCGAGGAGCTCTTCTCCCGAGATGGTCAGTCCCCTCAGGCATGCTTTCAACATACACAACAACTCGATAAGGAGCTGTTGCTGCTGCACTCTCGACTCCTGATACCCTACCTTTTGAATCCATCTGAGATTTCTTCAATCCCTAGATATCTTAACTCAAACTCCCGACTACAATTCTCTCCCCTCCAACCCGACGGAATATATGAACACTTACCCGATCAATCATCTACCACGTCTCTCCAATTATATAGATTGATATATGTTTTTCTCTTGGTTTTCTTTTTTTGTCTTTATGCCAGGAATCACCGTTTGTAAGGCTACCGTTTTATATCGAAACAAAAATATGTTGGCAACAAATACGATGTAGCACTGTAATAGTTGTGTCTTGGAGTATAGAGTAAAATATTCTTCCCCCGTCTTCTCCTCGTCTTCACATGGATTTGATGGGTCTGTGCTGCTCCTCCAAATTTACGTAACAAAGTCATGATCATAGCCGCCAAAATCAGTTTATGACCTCAAGGTCATAAACTGATTTTGGCGTGGGGACCCGAGTACTAGATACACACGAAGAGCCAGCGAGAATATATATGAACATATTCAAATACATGCGCTACTGCTTGCTGCTGCTGCTGCATGCACAAGACAAGGGCGACATTATTTCTCCATGTCCAATGTTTGTGTTCTTCTTCCTCGATCTGCCACTCACAGGCTTCGGGGTTCAGAAGTTTTTATTCAACGGTCGTGCCACGAAAAGTGTGGAGGTGTGGGATTATAATACAAACAACCCGGATTTCGCTTGTCGTCTATTCTTGGGTTTGGGTGAGATGTACATTCTAGTGCGTGTGGTTATGCATCTCCAGAAGTCATGGTGAGTGAAGGTCGGGACTGTTTAAGAATGTGCGTTTACTCCGTTTGTCAGGTGCAAGATCTCCTCTCATTCTCGTGTTAAATTTGCATTCTTGGATCAAATTGATTTATTGTTTCTATGTTGATTACATGATGAGTAATTTCATAATGTAAGGTTTCCAAATTCAGATGAAATACACCGGCCTTAGTGCCACTGGATGTGCTTCATATTTCATATTACTAAACCTTGTGATGGCGCATAATGATACACAAAAATGCAAAATTCAAGGTAACAAGAGTCATATATTTTCTTTTCTATTTCTCATCACACAATTTCTTATTTATCGTATCATGAGTTATCATGAGTTTCTTATTTATCGTATCACACGTTAGTTTGCATAAAAAGCTCGTCTGACTTGAAACATCACATCAACGAAGATTTCAATCTATTCGAGGCAGATAATATGCGTATTTTATTCTTTGGGATGAAATAGTAAGGCCAGTCAGTCATGCCAGTCCTGCTTGATGATAATCATGGCAAATAAAGGTGGAGGAGAGACGGAATGATCAAAGGAATAACAAACAAGTTGTGTCCCTCCAGATATGTGAGAATGCACGAAGAAAGACAGGACGAAGGCTGTTATTCCAGTGTTTGTTTAGAAACCAATCATGGGCTATTTGTGGCCCAAGATAAGTATGGCTGTGGGCGTGTGATGCTATCTTAGACAAGATGGTGATTGATGCACATGACGTCCTTCCTGTTCCTTACGGACTCAAGTTCTGGGCATAATTCAAAGTTTCTCCTATTTACACGTTTGGAAGAGAACGATCACACATTTGGGCACGCTTTCAGTGAGTCTAGCTTTCTATGGAGCTTATTCCTATACGCATCCTAATGATAGCGCCATGAATATAGTGGTGAAAGCTTATAAAACTTCCCTTCCTTGCAGCAGTTATCATCGAGTTGGATCAAGCTAAGTGACAAGATAATTACCCATCATCATCTGCTAACACAGCAGCATAAACAGGTCAATGTAAGACTGTTATATTCTCCTTAATAACTGCAAATAACCATCACTAAAACTGTGTATCTACATGTTTTGAACAGATGTGGGACAAACAAGTAATTCTATAATATTTCCCCCGAGAATAATATCAAAATATATACGCATTAAATTTATATCAGGAACGAATCTATACTGAGACATATTTCGACGAACTAAGTGCCTGTGGTTCTCAAATACATGAGCTTCTGAACTGTTAAGGCTAAGGCGTTGAGCTCACTACGTTACTAGTATGAGAGATCATGTTACCCTTTTAGGACAAGATCCCAGTTCCTTTGCTAGGACTTTTCTAGAGAAGGAAAATAAATGTGAGAAATGACCACACGTCGCAAAGCATCAAATCAGTAACTTGACAATCTCATGATCCATGATAGTATTCACCTTAATCTACTGACGACCTCTTCTAGCTAGATTTTGTATATTTTAACCTCAAAGTTTCCACACGACCAAACCTCACGTACGTTCAGATCTGCAGATAACATCATGATGATAAAATTGGTAGAAATAAGTCCAGAGGGGTTTATATCAGATAACTGATGGACGATCAAGCATCCCAGCCAAGCTAATTAGTGCTAGAAAGATTTGACCTCAAGGCAGGCTAATAAACTCTACCCTGCCAGAATAAAACAATATAATAAACATCCAAGACATTCTTGAGACTTTGCAACTCCGTGAGTGTGGTCATGCAGAACGATCTTTCCCACTTTGTTGTGGTATAGTACACTGACGAAGCAATCTGATCACGGTACGATTACACCACATCAAACGTTATAATCCTATACTTAAAAATTAAAATTAAAATTAAAATTAAAAACTTAAACAAGCTAAAGTCCTTTACTTCGTTTGATTATCCACCGCCCTGCAGGTTATCAAGGATCTATGGTCAAAAATAGCAAACCTTCGGAATGCAAGATAGCTTGTGAGATTACACCACATCAAATGGTTAATCCTATAATTAATCTAGTTAAACTAGCTAAACTCTTATAATCAGCTTGATTATCTAGCCCCTGCAGGTGAGCAAGGATCTGTGAGTAAAGAAAGCAAACCTTTGGAATGCAAGGGACTCTGGGAGAGAATAAAATGAGAATATACCAGTTGAGGTTGACCTATAAATAAACCAAGAGTATGTGTGTTGACTCCCTTGACTACATTGACTGACTGTTATGGATCGATGGGACTCGCTAATTATTCGATGATCAGACCAAGTTGTCCTGTTGTATTACCTGAAAAGGAGCTTTAGCCAGTAATAGGCACCAGTGAGGAGCACTTTACTAGGGAATCTAAAATACTGTAAGATCGCATTTCGACATAAATCTTCCAAGTTATGGCAGTAAAGCAATTAAGGCATGCACGTCAAGTATCATTACTTTTGCTTCATAAACTAATGATTTGTTCCTTGTAAAATATTATTAATGAATAGCTAGTGGTAGAGCAAATAGATTTCTAAGGATTATGCATGACGATCAAACAACCTCAGCATGCCTCTTAGGCGATTCACATGGCTCTTTGGGGCTCCGGCAGCCCCCTAAACAACAAAGCACGGCATGCCGGAGCTCATGTGCACGTCAGGTCTGCCTGACATTCAAGCCCTCAGCCGGAGCTCATATGTCAGGCAACTCTTGCTCCGTCTCGTGCTCCGGCTGAGTCTCTCAAACGGGGATTTTCTAGGTTAATGGGTTGGGTGATACAACGGGCAATACAGTATCCAAACGTCCCATTCTATGACAGGTTCAGTTTTCCCCGAGAGCAAACATATCAACTTTCCAAGCAAACATTACTAGGGTTCTGATTTTTGACCTTCAAGATTGATCAGGTATATAATATGTCATAACTTTTTCATTTCTGGACATGTTGGGCTATTCTATAGCTTGAATTGAAGGTTATGCAATGCTTGTCATGTGTGATTTGAAATTGAAGACAATAGATTAATATTGCAGTGACATTGGTGAGATGAAATTTCTCTGTCAAACCAAACTTTTCCATGTATATTTTTTGAATTTTGTGCAGCAGAATGGAAGAGATTGTACAGAATGAGAATGTTTCGGGAGCTCTTCCACCTATGGAACCAATTACATTGGTGAAAGATTTGCAAGCTCCATCCAAGAAGAAGCTTGGTGCAAAAAAGAAAAATTCATCATCAAAGGATGCTCTTGTGAGAGGTATGATTTTGACTATTTCATATGTAGATTGGAATACTATTCTAAAATAATAGTATGTTGATTATTTATCTACTGTTGTCAATTGTGTTTATAGGTGTTTCCATTCCAAAGAAGGCTAAAGTGGAGTGGATTTCTAGTCATGTGAGGCTTTTTTTGATATGTATGAAGACATTTATTTTAATCAATGTAACCAAGGCAATGTAAGTTAGGATCAATGGAAGGTGTTTGCTAATAGGTTCAGTGAAGCTATTAGTATAACACCACCTTATGAGCCACAGATTCTCAGGAACAAGCTTGATGGTCTAGTTAAAAAATATAGGGTTGAGAAAGGAAAACAAACCACATGCACAGAACCAAGTTCATGGGAGTTCTATGAACAGATGCATAGAATTAGAGGCAATTCACCCAAAGAACAAGGCATTCCAGGAGCATGTGATGGTGGTATTACCACTTCAATAACTAGTGAGAGAGGGTTTGTAGACTTGACTGATGAAACTATTGATGGGAGTGAGGAAGCATCTCATATAAATCAAACTGAACAATCATATATGGATGTTTGATATTTGATGATGAGAAGGAAACACCACAAGTCTCTACACCTTCTCTAGAGACAATTGGTAACCAGGCCACAATTAGTCCCAAGACAAAAGTTGTGCTCAACCTGGTGTTGTTGGGCAATGTAACAAAAAGCAAAGAGTATCAAAAGAAGGTGAAGACGGAATGCAAAAGTGTATGCTTGAATTTACTCAAGTAGTGAAGGAAGCAAATGAGAAGAGATCCTTGCAGGAAGATCGTAAATTTGACTTGACGATGGTTCAATAACAACGCAAGATGGAATTCATGAGCCAAATGCTTGAACTGAAACATATGGAGCTTGAAATCTTTAAAAAACAACCAACGTGGACCGCCATCTTGAGTAAGTAAATACCTTCACTCTCAAATGACATTTGCTATATCTAGATGAGCATGAGTACTTTTGAATTGCTTGTGGAAAGCTGCTCTCACTAATTCACCTCTAGTTGTACTCCATTTATCTGCTGCAGATCTTGGGAGTGGCAAAATATGTGCTCCATTCATATGCTCATCCACTACATTGACGTCTGTAGGTAATGGTTCTCCTTGTTGAATTACAAAGTTGTGTAGTACTGCACATGCAAGTGTCACTCTTGGAACAACTTCCAATCGCATTGGACAGTCCCTCAGTATGCTCCATCTACCTTTCAATTGACCAAATGCATTCTCCACACGTACACGTGCTTTTGATGTATGGTTGTCAAATACATTCTGCATAGGTTCTCCTTGATGTGAATGTCAATGCCAACATTTCAACAACCATTGACGTAATGGATAGGCTATATCTCCAAGGATCAATGGTGGAATCACTTGTATCGTATGGTTTTCTTGTGGCAAAATGAGTGTTGGTTGAGTAAGAGCTGTCCCTGATTCCATTGCTTGATATAAGCTGGACTGTCGTAAATGTGCAGCATCGTGAGTAGATCCATGCATCGTACAACACAAGTACCAAAACCAAAGATCCCCATCACAAACGCCTTGTAGCAAAATAGAGTAATCTGAGTGTCTATTCCTATAGTGTTCAGGATAAAATCTCATAGCTGGTTTGGTTCTCAATTTGATATGGGTACCATCTATACAACCAATGATTTGTGGAATTCCACATATCTATGCAAACTTTGACATGCTCTCAATACATTCTGCTAATGTAGGACATTTGATGTATTTAGAGTATAGTTTGTCTTTGTTTGCTAGTATCTCAACTATAATTATAGTGTACTTCACTATAGTCGATTCACCAAGACAATACAGATCACTAAGAGTTCTCAATGGTGAATTGTGTGCAAATCTGTGTAAAACTACAGCTACATATTTTTCTAATGCCACTCTTTTTCTAGCATATAGCCATTCAAACATAGTAGGCACATGTGGTTCAATCTCATCAACCAATCTCTTAAAACTCTGATATGACATTTGGTACCTGCTTCTCATATGATTGTTTAGAAAGTTTGAATCCATTGACCATACTTGCTTTTGAACAATCTCCCACCATGTGTATTGTCTTGGTATCACCCAGAAGTCTCTTGGTATTCCTCTATGAGATAGCAAAAGACAATTATTTGCCATCAAGAACCAACTTCAGAACTCTGGTGTAATATCTTCCTCTTGTTCAAAAAATGTTTCTCCCATCAACAATGTGGCTAACTCCAAGAGATTTTCTGTTTTAGACTCCATCAACCAGAAAAACATGAGATCACAAAGATCCATCTTGAGTATATGAAAGAGGACTGAAAACTAAATCCAATGAGCTCTTTTTTGTTCAAACAAGTGTGTGAAGCCAAAGATATGGAGATTTGCAAGTCCCAAACCCCTTATTTGTCATACCCTAATAGGAAAACTGGTTACCTGTTAGCACCAATTAATAATTCCAAAGTGACCTATTACCGCAGGTATATTTAGATATGTGACGTCCGTCCAGGTTAGTTGCCGGACTGCTGCACTCCCATGGATACCTAGAGATACTCTTTCTGTCTGTACTTAAAAGGCTACCGGACGTCAATATTGCCGGACATAGATGAGCCATGTGAAGTGGCCTTCTGTCCTTCTCTTAGAGTACAACTACAGTGCAACCGTGCATATCCTTATCTCATCTCATGAATATGGAGTTTTTTGGAAAATGATGAATGTAGATATCAATGCTGAACAAAATTCCACAAGCTTTCACAATAAAGTAGATAATAGTTTAGACCATAAGTTGTTAATAGCATCTCTCACTTTAAATGTTTTTTTATGTTTTGTTGATATCTCACTAAGTCTTGCCAACAAATATAAAGATACATAACAAATAAGGAAACCGCGCAAGGAAACCAAAATAAAGTGAGATCAATAATGTATGAATCTATGGATCAAACCATACAGAATTTGTTTATAATTCAATTTATTATTGTCCTACAACTTTGGCACTTTGGATTACTCACTTCATATGAAGACTTTTAAAGCGGCTACTTTGATTCTTATCTCTTAGTTCCAATTTAAAGATCTCAATTCTTGTAACTCAAGTTCACTACTACATGCCTTGCTAGTTTTTGTAATTTTGGTCTATCAGATTACTTACAATTGATAAGATCCAATTT
This sequence comes from Lunularia cruciata, assembly GCA_948567375.1. Classification (NCBI taxonomy): domain Eukaryota; kingdom Viridiplantae; phylum Streptophyta; class Marchantiopsida; order Lunulariales; family Lunulariaceae; genus Lunularia; species Lunularia cruciata. Next base: position 50,788,841 of record OX419759.1, read on the forward strand.
TCTACATATATTTCAACTTTTCAAGCTTAGTATTTCATTACTTTTTTAATACAATGAGCTTACATATGGTTCTGTATCTTTTAACCTGACTTTATCACATACTTACTTATTCCAAAAGAATTTGCACAAGATTTTTTCTTAGTCATACAATCATCTTATCATGCAACCAATCTAACTTTTAGATCAATCTTTGATATATGATTCTACATTGTCTTTCAAATGGTTCACTGTAAGAATATTATTCAAATGATGAGTAAGAGTAAGACCAAAACAAGAATAGCTTATAGTGGTTTATCCTCATGATATAGATTATAAGCAGGTAGAAGAAATTTTAATTAGAATATATTGAGTTAGAAAATTTCTCATGAAATCATAGTCAATCAATAGAGTAATTATGTTGGGTTTTTCTGTAATTATTTTAGCTTGAATTTTTAGCTTAAACACTGATTCATGCTATTTTTCACAGGAAAGTCTTTGGAATATTTACAAGGATTGATACTAATTCTAAGAATTGATCAAGTAGACTAGGATAAAAGTCAACTGATCAAGCAAATGTTGTTCCTTTTGTCTTAAATATCAGTATTATATAATTTATTTTTTCATCATTACTACAAGCTACAGCTATTGCTGCCATCATGCACTAATTTATAAATTACCTAGATCTTACAAGGATCTTCTATCGCTCATAATACATTATATGATTGCATTGTATGTTTGAAATAGCTGCTCCTGCATTAGATATTCATATAAAACCAAATAGTATATAATTTGGTCTTATATGGATATATATATATATATATATTTGGATGGATATTTGTTATTTTTAACTTGATATGTCATGTATACTAAATCAAATTCACTTATATCTACTTGGAATGTCAAATATCAAATCAAATATCTACTTGGAATGTCAAATATCAAATCAAATATCTACTTGGAATTAGTTGATCTTTCAATCCACTTATGTTTATATCATTTATAAGTTGAGTAAGAAAATAAAATTTAAAATTAAATATGGATTATCATTTACCTACTTCATAATAGGTTCTCAAAATTACATCTTTGTGACACTAGGATTATTGAACAAATCCTTCTAAGTATGAAAACAATAATAAGAATAAAAATATATACTGTAATATCTAATGGTAGACTCTCGTAATACCATTAGCTAGACATATTATCTAGAGGTGGAAATTGGCTTGGTAATATTTGGAATGATATTATATATGATGGTCTAAGTAGATCAAGTAGAGGTATCACAAAAAGAATACTTCTTGTAATAGAGCAAGCCAAAAACACCTCGATAACTTTATAGCCAATTTTGGAGGCCTAAATAGATGAATTAGGCCTCAAAAAATGGGAATTTTTCCTGCTTGGAGAAAAACTATTTTTTAAAAAGCTTGTTTGTATCATCAAGAGCTTTCCAATGATACCTCACCCATGATTTTTGAAGCTTCCTACAAGAAGATTATCTAAAGATTCCCTTTGTTCAAACTTGATTGACCAACCAGATAATACAAAGATTGAGATATAACCAATTTATGTAACTAATCTAAGGGTATAGCTTGTTGACATGTCACAAATCCATGTATTTGATCCAATCGTAGCTTCCTTTAAGTGGATCCTCTTTGTTATATAATAAAGACAAGATGTTCCTTTGGGAGCATCAGAGCATTAAGGGATAAAACCTTGTGTTTCTCCTGGGGCTTCTATTGTCGTCAAAATATTACAAATCTTCACTTATCCCTTATGTTACTATTTATATAGCTCAAATATGAGATATAATTCATGGTTAATATATGGATTTTATTATTGGTTTAACTCACTTTTGATTACGTATGCTCAAGCTATCAATCTAAAGATTAACTTATCCTCTACTTCCCTCATATTAATTTTATCATTTATATCCTTGGATGTTCTATATATGTTAATGAAAATCACTCTAGTAGTTACATGAAAATTTTTGCAACTTTTAGCTTGCATCACAATTTTCCAAAACAAGAAAATACTTTTGTATAAAAAGTAAGTGCATTCAACTTATTCCTTCTAAATATACCAATTAAAACCTTGCCAATTCATAAGATCTTCTTATTATGTAGTCTATATAAAATATTATATTAAGAAAAATTATAATTCCTAAAACCGTAATTTAATAAATAATATTCTCATTATATCAAAACAAAGGAAGAAAATTATCTTCCAAAGACTACTTGTGCATATCTAATTTTCCTTGATAAGTAGGTATATTGATACTATATTCTGGATATATAAAATTATGAATACATGAAATCTATATTTGGATGTAATTGTATCCAAATATATTTTAATATTCTATCCAAAATGTGCATCTTCAATTTAAATTTAATTAACTTAGTCTTGACTCTTATAGACTAATGTAAGTGAAGTAAAACTAATATACAATGAATATCAAAAAATATGTTGATTTCAACAGAAGATCTATTTACTCTTTAGATATTTAACAAAACCCTTAATAGTCTCTTTTGCAATATATTTTGTCATGCCATTTGTAGTTCCGCATCTAGATGCTCTGACACTAGAGATCCAGTGATAGTAGTTAGAGTTATTTCAGTAGTTTCTTAGGGACTACTTTCCAACAGTCAGATTTGGTGTTCAAGGTACTGACTTCATGGTGGGGCCCACCGTCACTTTGCACCGTTCGCACTGTCGAGTGTGCCGTCAGTGGGACCGTTAGGGTTTCAGTGCTAGCTCGAATCTAGGGGGTATAGTTTTGAAGTGAGCTCCAGAGAGCTCACTTCTCTGATGTTGAGCCTTCGAGCTCCTGGCTATGGTGGACAGAGGCCGGCGAGCGTCACCTGGATTCTCTATGCTTGAGTGGGTGTGGCTTGACTGTAATCAGTGCCCAGTTGTTGGCAATTTATAGAGTGACAGATCAAGTACTGATCTGAGTTGAGTTGAGTTGAGTTGAGAGTGTTAAGCAATCTGATTACATCAGAGAAGTCAAGTCAGGGGGAAATCGGGTGCAGGAACGTTGAGTGTTGGTGGTATCTCCAAGCTCGGTGGATTGTGGTAGCTCGATTCAAGTTCTGTGTTTCCCTAGTGTGCAGAAGCTCGTTCAAGTGATTCAGATTTGGCAGTTAGGCGGACGGTGTGCGGAAGCACTGGCCAAATTTTGAGCAAAGAAGGAGCAATTTTTGAGCAGTGTTGTGATTTTGAGCTCAAGAGGTGAAGGCAGGACCAATTTGCTGCGAGTTGGGCTCAAAAAGTGAAATTAAAGGTGGAGTTTGGAAACTCTTCTCATGAAATTGTGATTTGGAAAAACCCGTTTTGTCAATTTGGCTCGAGTGGAAAGTTAGTGGGGGATTTGGCAGACAGCCATCTTTAGGGTTTACATCAGATTTTATGTCAGATTTTTGGCTAGATTTGGAGGAGTTTTTGAGGCTTCGAGGCATAGGGCTATGGGAGGCTACGAAGGTCTAGAAGGGCCAGCTTGCATGCGTGAGGCTAGCTAGTTTAGAGTAGATCTTGGTCATTGGTTGGCAAAATCTGCCTTTCTTGCTAGATTATGCGCAACAGGGTTTGACCCCTGGATCTCTTGTTCCTAGACTGGTGCCCTAGCCAACTGGTCCACCCTCACTTGTTGTCCTAGTGACTGCGCCACTGTTATCTATACACATGTAGCTTTGGCTAGGAGAGGCAGTTTGATCCCATTCTTGGTGATCCTGGTAGCTTAGGACTTAGATACAAACTGCTCTTATGTCAAATGCCAAATGGTGGCAGAGTAAGTCCCGTGTTGTGTTATGAGATGGAGGGTTTTTGTTTAGATTTCTTGTGATTGGATCCTCTCCATTCTTTGCTTCCTATTTGTGCACCATGTTTGTGTGAGATGCCTTGACTTTTGAGCATTGGTGCTCTGGTGTGCTCTCGGTGGTGAGGCTGGAGTGATGACCAGTCAGACTACCTTTGTTTCTCTCCGGTGAGGCAAGAAGTGATGACCTGCAGACCGTGAGAGTGCGTGTTATGATGGCAAGTTATAGGTTGCCTTTCCCCTAGTGTAGTTATCTCGGTTAGAGTTACATTAGTGGGTGATGTCTAGTTGGTGTTGGCACGTGGTGGTGTTGGCACTTGGTGGGGCACTTGCGGTTGTGACTTGCGGTTGCAGTTGGTGGTTTGGGTTTGCTGTTGCAGTTACGTGGTCACGACGGAGTTCTTTGGAGATTCTAGAGGAGTTAGCCCTGTAGTACGCAGTGGGGCTACTCAAAGTGGTGCTCGGTATCAGCCTGTATCTCAGGTCCCAGTGAGGGAGGAGATTGACTCTAAGTTGGAGTTTGACACAGGAGCTGATTTAGTTGAGAGTGCACTTGGTGTGTCCGCACCGTTGTTGTGGGACATGGACTAGATTTATGGGGCCTCCAAAGGCCCTAGGCGTTACTCTGGTACAATGGGTACCATTGAGTTGGATGACTTCATCCAAGAGTTTGATAGTTGGTGTGATCTGCAGCAGATGCGGAACCCGACTTTGTTCACACTCTTCATGGCATGGAAGGTGTTGTTTCAGCATCTGGAGGGTCCGCCAATGGATGATTACCATGAGTTCAGGAGAGCTTATTTGGAGGAGATTGAGTTATGGAGACAGTATTGGTCTCCACACTATGTTTCCATCACTTCAGGCTCGGTGGCCAAGAGTAGATCAGCTGTACCCACGAGTTCTAGCTCGAGTAGTGTTGGTGGAGCTAGTGGAGGTGCACTAGCTGGAGATAGTGCTACTATGAGTGGAGGTACCGCTGCAGGAGGTGGTGTGGTACCGGGGTTTAACCCCATGGTTGAGTTCTTCCTATGTTTGAGGCAAAACTACCAAGGAGTGCGGACTGTCAAGCTGAGGAGCTTGCAGGAGTTCCAGCAGAAGGCTGGAGAGAGCCTACGCGAGGCATACACTTGCATGAGGCGGCTAATCAGTTTCACTCAGGGAGTTACTGAGCCCCAAGCAGTCCAATTTTGGTATGGGATACTGGATAGGGAGTTGCGATGTAGAGTTCGTGATGCTACGTTGTTGCAAGCTACTTTGCCCACTTTGGCAGTAGTCTTCGGTTTGGCTGAGCGTATTGAGCTCAACATGGTGGAGGAGAGAGTGGTGACATCTGGATTTGGTAGGGAGGCCTCATCCACGGCTGTGACTTCTTCTAGAGTGCAGCAGAGTGCACACACGCCCAGTTGGTTTTTGAGGATAGGGTGGACAGCCCAGATCCTATGGAGCAAGTGGAGGGCCTAGTGGAGTTAGACCCTTACCCTCATTTTTGGGTCAGCAGCAGCCAGTGAGTGGTGGTGTTGCTTGTTGGACTTGTGGTGGACCTCACCATCGGAGAGAGTGTACTCAGGGCAGCGGACCTAATACCTCTAGTGCATCACAGCCATCACAGAGGCAATGTGAGCATTGCCACAGATTTGGTCACACTAGTGACCAATGTTTTGACCTACATCCGGAGTTACGGAGTGGTAGGGCTGCTATGGCAGGTAGTAGAGGAGCTCCAGTTCATGGAGGACGAGGTGGTAGAGGTGGTGGTAGAGGATCTACACCTAGTAGGGGTGCAAGACCTGCCCTTACTTCTGACACAACTATGGCTACTCGGATTGAGCAATTGGACAAAGATTGGCTAGTATGGCTATTGCTTAGAGGAGATCAGATTCGGGTGTTGAGGCTTCAACCTCATATGCTGGTGATAGAGATGCTTTGGACTTCATGTGCGGAGCAGCACAGGTGGATGAATCTACAACAGTGACTAGGAGTGCAGTATGTGCTCCAGAGCCTAGAGGAGCATCAATGGAGTTGGACCCACAGAGAGGAGAGGTTGGGAGATAGGTGTAATACTCCAAGGACAAGAGAAGAGAGAAAACACAGATTGCACACTCAAACATTTGATGCCCCAAGGGAGCACCTTCTCTTTATTATATAGACAAAGAGGATCTCCTCCAAGGAAGCTCCACCATAGGATTAGGGACACAGATAGGTGACATGTCAGCAAGCTCCACCCTTGGATTACTTACTTGGATGGGTGACCTGTCTGGTCTAGGTCCTATCTGGTTGGTCAAACGAGCTTTGACAGGAGGGAATCTTTTAGGGAATCTTCTTGTAGGAAGCTCAGAATCACATGAGTAAGGTACCGTTGGAAAGCTCTCGACGAGAAAAAGCAAGGGGGAGGGAAGGCTAGCCTTTTGTCCATTGGAGGGGGGGGGGGAATCTGCACATTTTCAAGGCCTAATTCATCCGTTTAGGCCTCCGAAATTGCCTTCAAAGATTTCAGGCATATTTCGATTCCTACTCTATTAGTAGAAGTCCCCTTTTGGTGATACCTCTTTCTGATCTGTTTAGTCCATCATGTGTAACATCCTTCCAGATGTTACCAAACCAATTCTCACCTTTAAATCATATGTCTAGCTATTGGTTCTAAGGTTCTCAAGTCTATTTTGGTTTCTGCCCTATTAGTAGAAGTACTCTTTTGGTGATACTTCTATCTAATCTATTTTGACCATCATGTATAACATCATTCTAGATGTTACCAAACCAAATTTCACATCTAGATCATACGGCTAACCCTTGGTATTACAACAGGTCAGACTTCCCCAGTCTTTCACGCTATCTGAGGCATTGCAGACGACATCCATGGTTCCTAGACGTCCCAGTGCAGGTGTGGTAGGTGGTGATGGAGTACATGATGGACTACCTACTAGTCAGCCACCTGCTACTACACAGACTGAGTCTAGCATGATGTTGGGGGCGGCTCAGCTGATTATGCGACATCCTTTGTTTTCAGCCAGTGACATGTTTACATTGGGAGTTGACCCAGCCCCAGTGTTCCGGTTGGCTGCCACGTTGTGTGAGAGTAGGGATGGTGCAGTTCCTACTACTAGAGCAGAGGTGGTTGGTAGTGGAGCTGACTTGGTTGAGGAGCATGGGATCCGTTCAACGACCAGTGGTTTATGGCAGGCAGCAGCGGCTAGACTGGAAGAGTTGCCAGCTAGACCGGCCTTTGAGAGAGCGCGGTTTACACCTGGCGTTGTCCTATTGGATAACCAGAGGGGAATTTTCATTTGGTGGAACCTTCAGGGAAGGTCTATACACCACAGAGAGTCTTGTTAGACTCTGGTGCGTAGCCCCTTATGTTGGGGAAGGCTAAAGTTGTCGGTTTGGAGTTACGGAAGACCGATGTGGAGAGGTGTCCGTTTCAGATCCAGACATCTCTTGGTGGTGGTTCGACACAATACATCACACATGGAGAGCTTGTTGTCCAGGTTCAGCCTAGTCATCCGACTGATAGCTCAGGCTATTACGACGATAGTTGAGTCATATGATGTGCTAGTTGGGGGAGTAGTGTTATACCCTATGGGTTTTAGCATACCCTATTGGGAGGAGACAACCTCTTATAGACCTGGTTGGCAGTCTGGTGAGGGACGGGTATGTCGCCTACCAGTACGCTTCAGTAGTGGCAGTCTTGGCTCACTACAGTTCGAGACCATGGCAGCATCAGTTTTGGCTTTCAGCGGTGCAGTTACTTGGCCTGGTGACTTGTTGGAGGGGAACGCCCATGCAGAGGGCGATTGCTTTGACACCTCTGGATACCACACTCATTGCTTGGTAGTATCTAATAGAGGAGATATGCCTATTGGAGTTGTTTGGTGGGATCAGCACCGGACTAGCTGTGGTGTTACAGGCGGGTATACGAGTATAGAGGTACTTGTATGTAGAGAGAGATGAGACTGCTAGGCGAGTCTCTCTACATCATGTGGCACACTTGGCCTATTGGTATCCAGAGTTATTACCAATGTCAGCAGTCAGAGGTTACCAGAAGGCCTTACCATGAGACATTTCCTTACTGGGGGCGCATGACCTAGAGAGACATGGGCCTATTCACTTGGTGATTTCTGGATGGCCATGTCAGGGACATACACGTGCGGGCCACGGTTTGGGTCTTCAAGATCCTTGTTTTAGTGTGTTTTGGGAGATGTTACAGATACTACGACATCTCTAGGTTCATCAGTCTGTTTCTCCAGCTTACCTTTTGGAGAACGTTCCTTTGATGGGTGATTCTTGCACTAGAGTGGTGGCGAGTACACATCAAGTCCATTCTTGGATGGGACCTGCTGTATTGTTAGATGCAGCCAGAGTGGGATCACGGGCTCATCGTCTTCGTCTTTGGTGAACGAACCTCTTACCCAGAGAGGTTCTACAACGTAGTTATGATGGGATTCAACAACTAGACCACATTCTTGTTGATGATATCTTGGATGTTGGGTGTCAGTCTTAGACAGTGGTAGTGGCTGATAGGTCACCTATGGCAGTGGTGAACCTAGTTGGACAGCCTAGAGCTGCATTTCCCACACTCATGAGTTTCCCAGGCTCTCATGCTTTTCGAGAGGGAGGACCTGGACTTGTTTGGGACTCATAGTTATAGCAGTTGGTGGAGCCCAATGCTGATGAGAGAGAGCGGGCGATGGGTTTTTGCACTAGTATTACCGCTATTCCAGCAGTGTCAGAGGCATCCAGGAGTCAAGTGTTAGGTCAGGCTATGGACCTGAACTGTTTGACCTGGATTGTGAGCCTTGGCTTCGCAGAGCAGCGTAGGATGCGCTTGATAGGCATCACCACTCGGACACTTGTGAGCCTTGTGCCTATCGAGACAATTCAGGCACATGTTGGGGGCAATGGACCGAGTGGACATGGTATTCTTAGGACACATCCAATAGTTACTAGGGAGAGTGGTCTACTTGGAGTCCATCTAGGTGAGCATGGGCTACTTGGATTACACCCTTGGTCCACATGGGATGCAGCTAGAGGACGTGTGGAGCTTGCAGCCAGGGTGGATGGAGTTTTTCACACTGAGGTTGGGACCTCTAGTGGTTGGGAGCATGACACTATTGCTCCCAAGGGCCTAGTGTAGCAATCAATCAGTACGTCTTCCACTCCTACTACAGTTACAGAGGATACTTGGGAGCCAAATCTTGGACCCAAGCTTACTGGAGAGGAAAGACGGAGGGTTTGGAGGTTCTTGAGGAGTCACACGAGTTGTTTTGCCTTCAGTATAAAGGATTTGGGTGCTCTGAAGGGACCTAGTATATGGATTGAGCTGACTAGCGACACACCAATTTTCCGACGTCCTTATCAATATAGTGATATGGAGAGGACATTGATTCAGAGCCGGAGTAGTGACCTTTTTGAGGCTAGTTTGGTGGAGATTTCACATAAAGAGTATGCATCAGCGACAGTGATGCCAGCCAAGAAGGATATGCATGGAAACTATACAGATAGGCGGATGTGTGGATATTATTGTCCTATCAACCGACAGACCAGGGCTGATCAGTATGCCATGCCTACACCGGAGGAGATTTTTGATACGATTGGGCATGCAAAGGTCTTCAATACTTTGGATCTTCGAGCGGGATATCATCAGTTGCCGATCAGGGAGGAGGATAAGTCCAAGACAACATTTTGGGCTATTGATCCTGACGGTAAGGATGTGTTATATCAGTGGAGGTTCTTACCATTTGGATTAAAGAACGCTCTTGCTGAGTTCCAGAGGGTCATGGATAAGATCCTAGCTGGATTGGATTTTGCTCGGTGCTATATTGATGACATTTTGGTTTATAGCACTACTGTGGAGGAGCATGAGAGACAATTGTTGGAGGTGTTTGAGAGGTTGAGATCTCATGGACTCAAATTACATCCTGGGAAGTGTAGGTTCTTTCACGAGCAGGTTGAGTATTTGGGTCACACTATCTACTCCGGAGGACTTGGTGTCCAACAGACCAAGGTGGAGGCTATTGCACATATTCCTCGGCCTACGGATGTGAGCAAAGTGCGAGCATTCATTGGGTTGGCAAACTTCTATCGCCGCTATATTAGAGGATTTAGTGCCATTGCTAAGGCCTTGACAAAGCTGACCAAGCTTACACAGGAGTGGTGTTGGGGAGATGAGCAGGAGAGAGCTTTTGTAGAGCTCAAGGAGAGGTTCACATCTGCTCCTATTTTGAGTAGACCGATCAAGGGATGACCATTTCAGGTTCACACTGATTGGAGTATGTTGGGGCTTGGAGCGGTGCTCACCCAACATGATGATGAGGGGAAGGAGTTTGTGGTGGCTTATGCTAGTCACTCCAACAATTCAGCAGAGGCAAAGTATAGTTCATATGAGAGAGAGTGCTTGGCAGCAGTTTGGGCAGTAGCACATTTCCAATGTTACCTATTTGGTAACCCATTCACTCTCATCACTAATCATCAGCCGCTGAAGTGGTTGATGGAGTCCGACAAGCTTTCAGGGAAGCTTGCACGATGGGCTCTGATTTTACAAGAGTATGATTTCACGGTTGTTCATAGACCTGGAGTGGTGAACCGTGATGCAGATGGGATGAGTAGAAACCCATGTCCCAGCCAGTAGGATCAGACCGGAGCACGTTGGCATGGTGAGACAGATGAGGAGATGGTGCCAGGTTGGCATGCATCGGCCTTTCTGTGTATATTTGCAGAGACTTTGGTGGTATCTCTCTCAGCGCATACAGGAGGAGTTATTGAGGTCACAGATCCAGAGAGTGAAGATATTGGTACAGTTCAGCAAGACATTCATGATGATGTCTTAGTGATGGACTATCTTCGCACTGGTGTTGTGGGTGGCACAGTTGGGGCCAAGGAGAGAGACCGTGTTCTTCAGCGAGCCAGACGGTTCAGATTGGAGGGTAGACACCTTTTGCGTGTATGGGAGGATGGTAGAGTGCAAGTAGTACCACTTCCAGCACAGAGACCATAGTTGGTCCGTCATGCTCATGAGGAGCTAGGACATTTTGGAGTAAAGGGTACGTATAGCTTACTCCAGAGTCATTATTGGTGGTGCGGTATGCAGATCGAGGTACAGCAATTTGTTGCCAGATGTATGGTTTGTGACCAAGTTAGAGCATCATTCAATGCTCCTACGCCACAGTTACACCCATTACCTATCATGGGATTGGGTTACCGTTGGAGTTTGGACTTTGCCAGACCTTTACCGCTGACTGTGAGACATCATTGGTACGTTTTGGTGATGGTGGAGCACTTCTCCAAGTGGATTGAGTTGGTGGCACTTCCTGACAAGTCTAGTGAAGGGACAGCTTACTCGTTCCTGGATTGAGTTCTTAGTCATTTTGGTGCACCAGTTGAGGTTTTGACTGATCAGGGTATAGAGTTCTTGGGAGAGTTTCAGGTCTTGTGTGACAAGGCTTTGATTGATCATCGTACTACATCCCAAGATCACCCTGAGGCAAAAAATGGCTTAGCAGAGAGAGTGGTTTAGACGGTGAAGAGAGGATTGCAAAAGTATGGTTTGTAGAGAGGCCACTTGGGAGATTGGGATCTCCAATTACCTTGGTTGGCCATGGGCTATCGGTTCAGCCGGCAAGCCTCCTTAGCATCCTTCTCTCCATACTTTCTACTCTATGGACGAGATCCAGATTTACCTGCAACCATTCGTCGAGATGCTACTGTAGTTTTGGACTTGGATGACCCCGATGTATGGATGAGCGCATGTTCTCAGCGGGTAGAGATCTTCCGGAGAGTGATGCCGATGGCATTTGAGAACTTGGCAATTGCTCAGCATAGAGATACTTTACGCTATGCTACCATTCAAGGAGGAGGTTATAGACCCTCGATCTGTCGATTTCATCCAAGCAACTATGTATATCTATAACAGACAGCACCGACGACACTTGATGTTTCTACAGGCCGCACTATCTTGAGAGTGTGTGAGGTTTTGCCATCTGGAGTCCTTGTGTTAGAAGGACGTGATGGTGTTGTTTGGAAGGATCATGTGCACAATTGTGTGCCATGCCACCTCCCAAACATTGATGGTACTATGGACCCAAGCTTGGCACTTGTACGTGCAGGCTTGAGGTGTATGTTATGTGGCTCTTCTGGTGGAGCTGCTACTATGTTAGTGTGTGATAGCTGTTCGAGAGGATGGCATATGGCATGTATGACTCCTCCCCTCACGGTGGTTCCTCAGGGACAGTGGTTATGTCCTAGATGTACTTGACCTATAGCTAGTTCATTCTTTATATGGTATAGATTGCAGACAAGCGACTAACGATGGGGCTCCATAGCACCCGGCCTCCTGATCTTTGCCCATTAGAGGGTATACCATATACTTAGAGTAGATGGCTATCTGGAGTTAGAGGGACCTAACCGCCAGCTAGGGAGGCGATTGTGGCACTTTAGAGTCTATGTATGACTTATGTGTGAGTTTTGCTTCTATAGTGTATGATGTTGACAACGATGTATGTTGTGTAGCGATGTATATACGCACGATAGCTGTCACACCATTTGTAGTTCCGCATCTAGCTGCTCGGACACTGGAGTTCTAGTGATAGTAGTTAGAGTTATTTCAGCAGTTTCTCAAGGACTACTTTCCAACAGTCAGATTTGGTGTTCGGGGTACTGACTTCACGGTGGGGCCCACTGTCACTTTGCACCATTTGCACCGTCGAGTGTGCCATCAGCGGGACCGTTAGGGTTTCAATGCTAGCTTGAGTCCAGGGGGGTATAGTTTTGAAGTGAGCTCCAGAGAGCTCACTTCTCTGATGTTGAGCCTTCGAGTTCCTGGCTATGGTGGACAGAGGCCGGCGAGCGTCACCTGGATTCTCTATGCTTGAGTGGGTGTGGCTTGACTGTAATCAGTGCCCAATTGTTGGCAGTTTATAGAGGGACAGATCAAGTACTGATCTGAGTTAAGTTGAGTTGAGAGTGTTAAGCAATCTGATTATTGTGGCACTTTAGATTCTATGTATGACTTATGTGTGAGTTGTGCTTCTATAGTGTATGATGTTGACAGCGATGTATGTTGTGTAGCGATGTATATACGCACGACAATTTTGCTATAATAAGCTAGCTCAATCAATATTTTATTGATAGTTATTAATAATAGAGTCTAATCACTTGTTGTTCATATTAGTATGCCTGAACTAGAATTATACATAATTGATAAATAATATACTTGTTAGAATGTAAGAAAATCAAATGGCTTATGTTAGATGTCTACTTTAAAATTTAAATTTATTCTATATTTAATTTTATAAATAAGTCTGATAATAATGGATTTAAGAACTTTTTTATAATCTTTTTCCTACACACTACACATGCTTCATCATCCGGAATAATGTAGCTTATCTGATCAATTTCCAAATATACAAGTCTTTGAAGTGTAAAGGTATTGAGCATTAAATTATTATTTCTATTCAATAGTCTAATTAGCTAGAATTGTGTCTAGTCTATTGACTCTTTATATTGGATTGATGAATTATGACTATTAAAGGTGCCTGACCACAACCTTGTATAGAGTAACATAAATGCACAAGAATAAACAATTTTTAATGTATACATTAGGGGTCTTGACGGGGTCTTCCCATCCTTCATTTTTCCTACGCGGTCGCCTTTTTCCATTAGCATATATCTATATTGTGGCATATTTTAGACATTGTGTGTCCACTGCTCTACAAAAGCTCTTGTTGGTGTAATTCATAGGAAAATAATCATATTAGGTGATGCTTCTTTGGAGGCTCCAATTTACCTTATGACTTGTACAATGCAAATATCCTAGGTGCAATAGTGCAGATTTTTCACACCAATACTATTGGGACTTAACACCATTTTACCTCTTTTGTCTCAGCCTTGTACGGATTGATTGATGGGTCCTTCCCATCATTTGTGTTTTTCTACATGGTTACCTTTGTTTTTTTTTTGTATATCTTTCCTTTTCCAAAAAAGTCAAAAATATAAAGTCTCTTCTTTCTTGTATTCTCTTTAGGTCTTATATTTGATACAATCATTAAATTAGCAAGTAAAATATTCATTCGGAGTAGTTTTTGATATATTAAGAATATATGCTTGGATAGATATAGACTGAAAAATCATATATATCATAATTATAATGAGATGAAATTCAAGGAATGAAACCTTTTTTCATCAATTCAGCAATAAGAACTTAAAAATTCAAACTAACTTCCATATTCAAGGATAATCTTATAGAATTCAATCATTGATAACTCATAAGTAACTCATAACAATATATCATCTAAGTTGAAGAATGCTATATTTCTAGAAGTTATAAATCTAGTTTGTATCCCTCTATTTGACTCCTTTGTTCATATCTGATAATAGAATATAAACGTTTATGAATTTTGTACCTTAAACCTAAGGTCATAAACAGACCTACCTGTCCAAAATTGGAGAAGGTTTCTCATAAAGCGGTGCAATTTATCTCTCCGAGTCTATTTAGCACCACAAGTTATTGTTATGGACTCTTGACTATTCTCTAGCTAAATAACATTGATAATAGCTCATAGATTGTACTTTAGCTCTATTCTTTTATTTTATGTTTTAAAAATAATTTACTTAATAACATTGATATAAATCTTGGAATTTTCTGAATTCTGATGGAATTTGGCATATAAAAGTTCTCTTAGATGAATAAGATATAACTTCACCTAACTCAAGAGCTTTCTTTTCTGTCCTTTTCTTTTTATTTTGCAGCCTTATAATCATGTGCAGTTGGGCTTAAGTGGTCTACAGGAAGGGTGGTCGCTTTGATAGTTATGCAAGCACTTTAGAGACAGAATTACGATTATATAGCTGTGGACCAAGTGGCATTTCTTGAGAATATAAGTCAGTACTTTTAGCAGGAATTTTATAATATGAAATGAGATCCAGGCAAATATGTATCATATAACGTAATTGATATATGGTCATCTTTTCATTGGCACCATCCAAAATCACATTTCACATATAAGTTGTAGGAATAAGGGTACTACCGCATCATCTGGAAATTCTTCTCGACACATTTTTATTTCTGCTACAAGTAAAACAGAGAAAAGAAAAAGAACACGTTTTTGTCTTCGTATGTCCTTCTGTAAGGGCAGTGATTTCATCTACCAGTTGGAGTGGACAAATCCCAGGCTGAAAGTATATTGGTTAATGATTGACAAAGAGTTTCCAAAGGCACTAGAGGATTTGCTTACAGGCATTTAAAAAGTGAATTATTTTCTCTTTTATCTTTTAATGAGTTATATAGTTATAGACCTTATGAGTGAAATTTAAGACCTTGGAAGGGAATCATTTGCCCCATGCACTCCCCTGACCATAAGAGGTGAGGTGTGCTTCTTCAATGCCAAATCATTTTCATCATCTCAATATGTATTAAAATTTGTCTCTTCTACAACTGGAGCCTCCATAGGACCAGTTGTCTGTCTGTCTGTCCTAAACTTTGATCTAGGCTGGTAGGGATTACGAGCACTCTATCCTCTCGATGGTGATTAAAATATTGGGAGGTTTATTCCCGTTTGTGTTGAGTTTTCACTACTATGTCGTTTGTGCATCAGTAGTTATTATGTTATGGTAGCGTCATGATGTCTTTTCAGGAAAAGAACATCGAGTAAAGATTCAAGTTGTCAAAACGAGCCTTACTTCTCGAAACCTCTTATTTGAAAAGTTCCCTTTGATTTCTAGTTAAACTTTGTCAATAGAGCTGCATCTTTCTTAATGGCAACCTTTTGATGTGCTTTGGAAAACTAGATCTTAGTTTTGAAGGGCAGAGTGGCCACACGTAAGATCATTGAGAGAGCCTATATTTCATAAGTGGATGCCAGCGTGAGTGGATATATGATTTTGTTCAGGATTTGCTTGAGTGACTCCCATTTCCCAAATGGGCTCTTGGAAAATGGTCGATGCTTGTTAGTTTGACTTTCTTTTTGGCTGTTACGCGCAACTAAGCTAGCTGCAAGATATTGTAGTTGGGAGAGGGCCATATCTTCCTTAGCTGGCATGTTTATATTTTTCTTCAATCAAACCTGCATGATTTAGTTTCAAGTTAGTTTTGCTTTGGCATCGAATCCATTCAATCACTTGCGACTATTACGATATTTCGTGACCATGTTTTTGGAGCCTCTGTCCTGAAACCTCCATCTTAGTAGAGGACTTAGGGAGAAAACCCTTAGATAAACCCACATGAAAATAACGGTTTGACAATTCTCGTCCAGGGCACAAATATCCATTTGAAAAGGGTATTTCTGCATAAAATCTCACAGGGAATAAACGATTTGACAAAGATCATGCACAGCAGAGAAAAGCTTATCCCTGGACGGATCTACACAAGGAATAAGTGTTCTGACAATTATTGTCCAAGCCAGAAGAATCCATCCATATCATTTTTCTCGCAAGTGTTTGCATTTACTTGAAGGGATCTGTCCATTTCAACATTTAAAACTCGTTGCTAGCGCATTAAATGAACATGCTCATTCCACCGTTCCAACTAGCAATCGAAAGTGAGAGATCTCTTCGAGTACTCTAAATCTCTTTATGATGATAGAGTGGGGACCAACATTTTACAACTCTATGAATGTAACTCTCCAGGCTGTCAAGTCGATCATTAATAATTCTTGCACAAATAATCAAATATAAAAACTAAATTTATTTAAAATATCAGTTGCTAAAATTTTATTTCTCTTCATATTATTTGATCTCTAGAATCATCATCATTATATACGTAGTCATAAGGAGACAAAAATACCAATCTATATAAATTTAAATTGGAGACAATATCAACCTAATATTCTTGGCCAAGTCGGAAACCAACTTTGCATCAGTATGATAAAGCTATCACTTGAAAGAAAGATAATTTTTATTTTTTTTTCACTTGAGAGGAGATCATTCAGCGATGTTCCATCATAACAACGTTTGGCCAGGTCCCTTTAATTCGAATGGAAAAAATATATACTAGACACTAAAAAGTGCATATTAAAACAACACAATTGATAGCAAGTCAATCACCAATGATCAGCCTTAAGCTTTAAAGGAATATGGATGTTTGGAAAAGCTTTTGCAAGTGCAAATTCATATAATTAAATCAGATTTTTATTCCTGTTAAGAAATCTGGATGACCATAATGGAAGTAATAGGATAATGTATATGGGTGGATATGATTGTCTTTGTGTTCACTATTACTTTTAGCCTCCTGAGAAGAAGAAGAATGTTTGTTCTTGACGATGAACATATAAATTGGACATAAACATTTGGACTGACAGTAAGAAACCAGTTTTTCTGGGATGAACTACACGTGAATTAAGAAGTATTTATGCATGTGACAGGTTATTTTACATATATTCTATTACTTCGAAGGTAAAGGGACATGAAATTGTTGATAAATACTTACAATATATATAGGGGTGGCATTAGAGAATGTTTTGCATTAATTGCATAGTTCCTCTAATTATTGTGACCATCTTCATGATTTTTAATCAGATCTTTCACCTTCAATGTTGAGATGCTTTGACCAGGAAACACGGCCTACAACAAATTCCTTTTCCACAAACTGCTTTCTCCTCTGGATTTGAAAGTGTCACTCTTTACAAATGATTGCCGTGCTAATTCTCTTGATGTTTGCATCCTCAAACACAATAAAGAGTAGTAGATTCCCATATACCATTTCAATATTATATAACGCTTACAAATAAAATAAAAGTCTGAATCAAACATAATGAATACCTAGAATTTTAATGATTATATCACGTCGATTTGAGCTTCAAATTTAATATTTATAGATAAAAAATGATTGAAAAATATTTATCCTGAGGGATATATATGGGGAGAATTTTCTAGAATGCACTACCTAAAAAAGCATCCTCCAAAATGCCCCGTTTTCATTTAAACTTTCTCCATTTACCACTCATGTCGCTCGGTGTGTTTGTGCGTCTATTTGGCGGAGATATTATTGTGGCGCTCCGTGAGTTGAAACGGTCGTCGAGGAGCGGATTCAGGAGGGGGGATTCTGGTATTAACTTTTGGTAATAACTCTTGGACGATAACTTTATAACTTTTTGGTGAGGCATGTTGGAGAATACTATTTTTAACTATGATACTTTGGGAAATTCTCTTATATAGATTGAAATATTTTAAATTTAAATGCTCGCAGTGACTTAATAACTTTTCAGAACCTAATTCAAATTCTCTTCACACCTTCAAAGTATAGCTTATTTATGAGTGAAATACGACTCCTCTCTTCCGGGACGACAGTGAATGGATGATATAAAGACCCCATTATGAGAAAAAAGTGAGAAAAAGAAAGAATCTATTTTCCGATCGAGCGGGTGAGTAAGGAAAAATTCGATTAGCGAGGTTTTCTTGTTGAATTTCGATTTGCTTGATGAATACACATTTGCCTGGATGAATACACATAATGCAGAGGATAAAAAAACAGATGAAAACAGATGAAAACTATACCTGCTCAGAGGAAAGTTTTGGAGGAGTCAATATTTAAACATGTAACATATACGAGCTGTTAAAGTGTATCCTTAACTCAAAGCAGTGAAAGCAAGTGAAAGAAAAATCATTGCCCATCAAATCCAGAGTATAAAATCAACAAACAAAATAAAATAAAATAAAATAAAATAAAATCATATTGAATATCCTCGTATTATTTGATTGAGTTGAGATTGACCACAAGTACTCGTCTTGTGAAAGAAGTGCGCACTCAAGTAGAGCGGTAACGGGCTACAACCCGAAGGCATTACCGGTCGCTTTGAACGGGGTTGTAAAACCTGAACGGGGGATTTTTTCACCTTCCCGTGAATTTGGAAGGTAACCCCGCCCCGGTTAACGGAGTTCTGGTGATGTGGGTACCGTGTGGTAAGCCCCAAATGCTCCTGGCGAATCCGTTGAGTATGATTCTTGTAGTAGTTTCGGCAGTCGTCTTCTCTGTCTATCCACGGTACCCTAATGTACAGACGGTACTCGGAAGTTTTGTGAAATATCCAAGAGTAGTAGGTACGAACCGGAGGTAAGTCTCTTCTCCGGCAGTCGCCGTCTCTGACCACCTAGAGTCCTGGGGCTACGGTGTAGGGGTCAGCCGAACCAAATCTACTTTTGTAGTAAGTGGGCCTGCGCTCCGCAAAATAAGGGCTCAGAATAGAAAGGGGGACAGACCGCAGCTCTCGTTGGTCCAGGCCCCGAGGAGCTCGTAGCTGGTGCTTCGCTGGACTCTTGAATCGACTCTTCTGCACCACCTGTCCATCTGAATTCTCCGACATAAATTGCCCGCACGGCGGCGCTGGCTGGCTTGCTGGCGCCGGACCGGATTTACCACGTTTCATTACTCTCCACAGCCGGATTTCATCCAGTCCACGCCGCTAATGTGCGCAGTTACGGCGTGCTTTCTAACCTTCCGTACAAGAAAACCGTTAAACTTCTGACAGGCATCAATCCACGCCCGCGGCCCTTCTTCTCGTCGGTTTCTGCATCAGTTCTCCTCTCTGCCTGAAGTTCGAGAAAGGTGACGGCGGCCCTGTCTTGAACTGCCCGTCTTATCTCCGACTGCGCAGGACCCCGGTTTTATTAACTGAACGCGGGTTGCCAGTGTGGATATTTCGTGGGACGAAAATGATTGTTACCGTAGTATCAGATGCCAGCCCCAAGTCCTAGGACGCCTTAATCGAGGGGTTTAATTAGGGCGTTGCATGTGCTTTCGAGGCGAGTACTTCCTTAAACTCGAGGACAGCTGCCAAGTTCCATTCTGTCCCAGTTGGCTTTCATCTCTCTGGCAGAAGGAAGAAAAATCCTTGACAGTTTTCTCATTTTCCTCTTTGGCCTTACTTCTCACAAAAGTCTGCTCTATTGTGAGGAAAAAACGAAATAATGGGATTGAACTTCTTGGTTTTCGACTTTGCGCCTCGTGAGGGATTGATGGGTAATGACACGATGAGTTTCGTCTTTTATAGAAAAAAGGAAATAAGAAATATCTCTACAAATTACTGTCGCCTCTTATGAAACAACGGTTGAAGAGAATTTCGATTTATATTCCATATGAAGATCTCTTCTAATTGATGTAAATTTCACACAGCTTTTCTAATGTCCGTCCTAACAACAGAGTCACTCAGGGAGTTCCTAACCGCAGCTAGGAACTCCTAACCCCCCCCCCCCCCCCCGTCTGCACGTTCATGGGGGAATCCGCAGAACTTTCAAGACAAGTGGAATGGCGGTAAAGACTTTACAAGTGGTCCTCTGCTAAGATGACATGGCAGGAAAAACCTTGCCAGCTCATATAAGCTACTCGCTGAGCCGTAGAACTTTTAAGGGAAATGCATGTCGTGCCATTTTGCATGTGACTTTCAGAATTGCTTTGTTGCCAAACGCCAACTACAGACCATCTGCTTAATGACGACAATAGCACCACACACGTAACAAAACTGCGTTCGTCCATCAGTCCGTCCACTGCGAACCTCCTAAACTCCGTCCTTCCTTCCTTCCTTCCTTCCCTCCTCATGTGTACGAAGACGGATGCGACGCACCTACAGAGAGGAGAATTTGAGTTTCAGCACCCGAAAGTACAGTTCAACGTCGAGTGCAAGTCTTTCTTTTGTTTGGGGTAGGACTTTAAGAGGGTGGAATCTGCGCCAGTTTGCACGCTTGTTCGAGGCACCAATCACACCGCTTTAGGGGACATGAGAAATATCTCATAACCCCTAAGTACTGTACAAACAAATTCAATTTTTCTGAGCATAGAAGTGAAATATAGTTCCTAGTGGAAAACATGATTGAATCTCCGTGTTTATTATTACACCGGCTCAACAATGGTAGTGCTAAAGATCTTTGGTGCCCTTCATTAAGGCCTCAGTCTCCACATGGGAGTGTTGAACTGTAAAAACGAATTTGTTGTTGTTGGTTGCGGTTCTTATTTCTTTATTGTTTATATTTAGTCAAGCATATCGAGAATAAACACTTAGGAATAGACTATAATGTTTTGCCCTTATCGTGGAGTTGCTTGGGGATGAATATGAAATTGTGGAAAAGGAAGATTAATTATCAACTAAAGCACTTTACGTACTTGCTTGGGGATGAATATGAAATTGTGTAGAAGGAAGATTAATTATCAACTAAAGCACTTTACGTACTTGTTACGTATCTAAATTATCTATCAAATTATTCTATATATATAACCATCAGAACAATCAATCATGTACTGGGATGTAAATGCTTTACAGCTATTTTACACATTCGACTCAAGATCGAGAATATTATTGCTCGTGTTAGACACGTTCGGAGATAATGGCAGTATAAACATGCGGATATGGCTTTTAAATTATCCCAAAGGATTTTGTTCTCATCTTTTTGTTAACCCTATGATCAGTAGACGATGCAAAGCACACTTTCCCATATTGATGTGGACATTGGAACTTAGAACTACGTTTCGTTACTCAAACATTTGCTTTTGAGACCTATGCTACTCGAAGATAAGGTTGTCCTAAACTGACCTTATAGAGTAAAAGCTTAAAGAGAGGTTTCTTTATATATATCCACCTTCTATACCTTGAGAATGGCATTCAAGAGAGAGATAAAGAGAAAAAAATATGATAAGTCAGATACAAATTCCACTACTAAAAAAGAAAGAAAAGGAGAGTACTGCAGTACATAGACCACAAATTGCAGTGAAAATCCTTTCACTGTTCTGAAGTGAAAGGCACATATTTCAATTGCATTTTAATTTCATGGAAGCTCGCAATGACAGGAAAACATTGGTTATGATAATCGCTATTTATTTACATTTGCGTAACCAGATAAAGTTCTCGAGTCTTACTTAAATCATTAAAATAGTTTACAAGTACAGTCCTTTGTTCCTCATGTAGTCCAATATCAATATCAAGAGGAATGGAACCGATCGTGTGAATATCTATAATTCAGGTTTTATTCAGTACTTTCCATATATGACATGCTTTGAATCATTTCCTTCGACGTCACAAGCCCAAAGGACAGAATAACCATTGACTTGTCAGGATCTTCTAAGTCCATCGTATTTTAGAAATCTACTACGTACTTTACCAAAAGATCTTAAGTGGCTATGTTTAATCAGCTTGCAATTGTTTCTCCATTTCAACACTCCTGGTGGAGTTTTGGAGTGATTGTGAGTGCAAATGGATGGTGTATTATGTGTGATTTCTTGGTTTCTACCTAGCGTTTCTTGAATATAGTGGAATTTCGTTGACTCAGTCAGAGATCTTCCGAGTTTATATTTAGGACATCGAGAAGCGAGAGATATGTATACACCTAGGAGTTTCCCGTCTGGAATATAAATGGGTAAAGAATGGTGAGAAGATATAGTTTATTCACTTGCTGCTGATATACTTATAATTAGTTCATAGATAGATATACTGTAGTGGTTTCCATAGAACCTTTTATGATCTAACATTCTGATATAATTGGAGACCCTTGCTATAAAGAATGATGTTACTTATTCTGCAATAGAATATTAAATACAAGTTTCCTAGCACTGTATACACTTAAAGGATGTCCCATATTGAAAAGAAAAAGACGAAAAAAAAATTCAATTATGACTAGAAGAAGCTCCTCAAAAGAAGCAACTTATTTTGGATGGACTTAAATTTTATGCATGAGATGTCCCCACTGAGCTTTGATTCATAGCTAGTTGCAAACAGGTAGAAACACTGGAGACCTGAAATTTCTTTTAAACAAGTGCTCGACCTCGAGGGTCAACGAGCGAAATCAGAAGGCGCTGCTGGTGCTGCTACAGCGTTGCATGGGATTCAAATGAAAAATGATTGTGGGAAAACGTGTGTGAGGAGAATTTGGGATCGCCAGCTCTGGAGAGAAAGCTCTGGAGCACTTTCCAACGAAAAGAAGCATCGAGGCTGGCGATGCAGCAATTGTCTTGGTCTAGAACCGACATTTATCTGCGTACGAAAAAGAGAGAGGCAGGCAGAATCAATGAAAGCTGCACATAAGAAGGCAGCTAGCGGTTGCTCCACAGTAGCTTCATTCTTCCTTTCTGTAGTGGTGTGAGCGTGACTTGTAGCGATGATCATATTGTTTATTCTCGATAGTTGAACCCACAGTTGCCACTTTTTTATCCATGATAGGGTGGACAAGAGTTTGTTTATTCGATGTAAATTAGAGTACTGCTGAGCATGTTGATAGCTAGATCTGCCAGCGGGGAAGGAAAAGAGCGAGAAATTAAAGGTACCCCACCGGCCTGCCAATGTGAAATTCTCTGCGGGCAAATCTCATACTGACCGTGGGTGTTGGTTATGGTGTTGGGCGACCTCTCACACGCCGATTTCGTATTTGCATGCACCTGCCCCTGTGCACTGTAGCCTTTTATGCTTTCGGGGACAACATATGCATTGTGTGGGTGATTGCTTGGTTCCTACTGTGCAGATTGGCAATTGTGTTACGTTTGGGCTCTGCCGAGTTCTTATCGATATTCTCGACTATTGAGAATTCTATCATAGACATGCATCGGGGATTTCAAAATCTTCTGTACCTGCTCCAGTATGTATAGCTTAAAGTTTGCGCTCTTTGAGTGACCGAATGTACGGAAAATGGCTGTGAAATTACTCTTTAACCCGCCTTCGTTGGTGATGAAGAAGAAATTAGTCTGGAGGTAGAAGTATCTGTTCTTTATACCTGCTCCAGCTGTGAGACGAAATAAACATGATTCTCTTTTGTGGCGGTTAGCTTTGGGGTATAAGTTTCCAACCACTTCCTCTCTGGATAGATCTTAGTGAAGTCGAGACATAATGTGTACTAAATCGTACCACAAAATCAGCTTCTGTTTATGGTTCAAAGATCGCACCAACTCTCCTATGATGAAATCACACTATCGTAATAGTTGTAGATATGCAAGCACCTAGAATCCTCAACAGACATACCAGCGAGTTTAATTTCCTTCCGGGCAGTCATTTTCATCGCCCCCATCATGCTGCTGTCACTCTTTTTTGTCTCTCACGAACAACTTCTACTGTAATCGAATTATCTCGAACCACATTCGAACATTACAGATAGAGGAATCTCATGTGCTGACCACACATTTCGACCCGGGTGAAGTGGCGGCTTACTTACGGTATGATGTTTCTCTTTTTCTTTCCAACGATCCCACCATGAGCCATCTCAGAAGATTGCAATCGCATTGGTGCTCGAATAGATTCTAGTAAACCTCAGAATCCCCACCAAGCCTCATGTTCAGTTTCTAGACCCGAATACACAGTGTATCTGGGGTTGTGATGGGCAGCAGAGCTCTCTCCTGTCATATCTATCTACGCTGCACTGATTCCGTCATCATCTATTCGTTCACGAGGGATCTACGAGCTTTTGAGCTTCTGTAACTAGCACAATCTACACTACAGCAATTACTTCAGACATCGAGAGCCTCTATTTCCTCGGAGATTCTATAGAAGACAACTAAACAACAGAAATCACTCGGTCACACCCACCCTGCCAATGAAACTCGTGCACACCCATTCAGGGACAGCTTCCAAACTGCTAAACAATCCAGAGCTACTTCGATCAATCAATATGCAGGTTATAATTGCTGCATACGTGATCTTCTTCTTCTTCTTCTTCGTCACTTGCAAGCATAATCATGAAGAAAAAGCCTTTCAACATCATTAGTTCAGGAGAGCTCGGAGGTTTGGTGGTACATATCTGTCTCAAATACGACTCTTTAACTTCTTTTCCATCCACAAACCAAATTTCCAGCATCTATTACGGTTGAGGTTCATTAGAAAGTCTTAGAGTTAGCCCCAAAAACTTCAGTCAGATACGAACATGAATCATAATGAGAGTTGAACAACGAAAGTTTCAATCAAGGACGTAGATAGAACTCAAACTATAGAAAGGACATATAGGAAGAACTGGAGAAGGATAAAATGTATCAGGACATATACTTAGTTAATCATGTTAGTAATATAGTTATCATGGCGAATGGAGAACATTTCTTCCCCTTACATGCGTACTTGATTCAGTTCATGTAGACTATGTCTGCTACAAGATATAATTAGTTATTTCTGTATATTAGTGAGTAGCTTATTGCCTTAAACAGACAAGACATTTGTCATCATCTTGAGACAAGATTATCATGAACTCGGTGTGTAGTTTGAAATGGATTTTCTCTTTAGCGACTTTTGTACTACACTATGGGAACACACTAGAAAGAAAATTCTTGTCATTGAGTGATTTGTAAAGAATAAAAGATTTCTACTTTCGTAATTGATTATTATCAAGGACAATTTTTGTATATTAACAAGATTAAGCATGGGATATATATGATCATGTTATGGGATAGCTTTTGCAGTGGCTTTTATCGATCATAAGATAAATGCCGCATTATAAAATGGGTTATTATGAACAGAATATATATGATAAGCGCTGGCTACTATGTTTTTGACATGACGAATTTTTCACCACATCATAAACAAGGAGAGAAAATATGTTGTTGTGAAATCACATAAAATAAAACATTTAACTCCCATACAATAATTTTATCTTTGTAATCGTGGTCCAAGAATCGAAACTTTAACAGATTTAGACCATCTTGAAAACAATAGTTGGCAGTTATATCGTAGAGATTTTGATTGAAATGACCACTACATTCGAATTTTACAGCTTTTTCCCCACCCTCGCTTGTTATATCAAAATTTGCTTGTAGTTATCATGTCGTTTCCACAGATGACTTTAAACGATAAGCTCGTAAGGTTTGTTAGGTTGTATAATAGTCATCTTAATCCATATGGACCTGACATCTAAGCGACACCTAAACCACTAACCTTCATTTTGAAACTTGTGCATTCAATTTGGATGACATAAAATATCAGACTACTAACATTCACCTTCACAAGTCCAATGAAAAATAAATAAAATGTATTTATTTCTTTATCTTCCGTAGGTGTGTCCGGGATTTTGGCAGTAATTTCGACGAGTCAGTAGAGTTTGGATTAAATGTAGGTAATATTAAGACTCATGCCCTTTGGATAACTATGATCTCCAAATTGACTGAACATGAGTACCAACTTGTAATGTTCAAATACAAATACAAATATAAAAATAAAAATAAAAAACAGAGGTAAAGTCGTGCAAGAAAATAATCACGAAACTGGGACACGAAATTACAATTACGTATTTTATATAAATCATCAAGGGAATTATGTCGTACCGCGCGATAGTTGATGAGGTACTCTACTCAATTAATTACCTTCATTTGAAGAAGAAAAGTTGTTTATTCTACGGTGAACTAGTTCACAATTCATACTTCATCCTTAGTGTTTTCCTCTTCTGACAAAGAAAATGAAAAACTTCCAGCGTCCAGAATATTCCCCACGCGCTTGTTATATTCTAATTCATGGTCGTAAACTAAGCGTGAGGCCTAGGCCCAAAATTGTCGTGTTGTGAAAGTCCCTATAAATTCTATGTTGTTAATTAACTTTTCTTCGTGACTTTTGTCATTCTGATAAGGACAATCAAATACGAGAGAATGATTTGACTTCTACTTGAGAGGTTTGATGGCGGTTTGTCTATTCCCAATTTGGAAAGATTCAAAAAGAAAAACACACAAACAAAACAAAAACATTCCTGCCTACCTCAGAAGTAGCAATCTATAGCTTTTACGCATCTATAGCCCCAGGGTAATGGCTTTTGTGAAATGTGTATACATGTAATTGCTTGTGTAAAGAGAGTGAAAAACCGTCTCATGAAAAACAAATAAAAATGATTTCACCTGGACTAAATTTGGGCTACCACACAAGCTTTAATGCCAAGACACCAGATTTTCATGTGTTGTAGGGTGGTAGTTCTAACCCTGGTGGGGTTAGTCCAACCTTTCGTGGGTCTGGCTATGACTTCGTTTCCAAGCTTTCAAGTGTTGTGGTTGTCTTAACCCTCCTGGTGGGGTTCTTAGTCTAACCTCTGGTGGGTCAGGGATAACTTCGTTTCCAAGCTAACAATATTCTTGAGCACTAATGGGGCTATTGATGTCCTTCCTTCCTTTTGTAGGGTCATAGCTTGATGCATGATAATGCTTCTATGTAACGACTCGATTTCGATAATTTCATTGTTTATCTTTATTTGATTCCCAGGGTGTAGTACCTTATAAGGGGTGCCCCTCTCCTTCAAGTCTTGACCTTGCTTGTTTATAAAGGACGAGTTGAAAGTTGTACTCAAAGTTGTGACTATGGACTGCACTGTTGTTCCTTGATTCGTTCTTGAGTACATGAGGAGAAAAAAGTGACTTTAGTTTTTAATAGTATGTGTATCTCTGAATTCATGCAGTCTATAAGAATACAGATTATGATCCAGTAATTTTCTGGATTCGCTCTACTGCTTGTGGTTGTGAGTTCAATCTCGACATGAATCTCGTTTCTTTGGTTTTGCAGTTCGTTTTAAGCTCAAAGTGGAGGGTTTGAGAAAAGAAAGAGTTTGATTCAAGATTTGATGGCGAGGGGATGAGTCCCTGCGCGGTCTTAAGAAAATATCTTTAAGATGATGCATGGCCAATCTGAGCTGAAAAGTATGAACACTTCGAAGGAGTGTGCTGTCAGTGAACAAGGTAGAGACAGAAAGCAAGGATGTATACAGAGAATGGTGCAATTTCGGACAAGTGATGACTTTTAGTGTAGGTACTATCCTTCTGCGGCATATGGACAAGAGAAAGTAGGAAGGTTCTTGGCCAACAGCATGTCATTCACATCCACTGGTAACAGGATTGTCCTGATTGCTGGAAACGGTGTCAAATGTAGTGTTATAATTCTCCGAAACGAAGTGATAGTGTCACTGTTTGCGCCATGTAGTGTGGATACAGGAAACGGATGACACTTTTAGGAGTGCTGCTGCTAGCAGCCTAATCAAAGAGCGTTTGAAACAACTTTAGAGAAGCAAAAGCTGCCCCCAGAATGCTGGCACCTGGAATGAATCAGACAAAACGACATTATTCATTGACATGAAAGTCAAGTCCATGACAGAAGGATTTATTGCTCCGCAAGCAATCCGAGTGGACAAGATACCCATAGGTTTGGACCATACGCTCGGATCCAACTTTGGGTTGTTTGACGGTATCTTAAGATGTCAATTTAGCGTATCCACTTCTTGTCTCGTGTAATTTAGTGGAAATCCTTTTGATCTCGTGCAGTAGCGGCTTCTTGATTTCAGCGTTCCCGAATTGAGACCTTTCTGTTGGTTGCTCGGGTACGACTTGCGATAACTTCGCCTCGAAACGAAATAGACTTGATGTTGAAATCCGGTAGCGTCACGGTTCGTAGGGTTGATGCTTGAACTTAGATGGTGGGAGCCTCAGCTCTATCAGTTAGTCGAGGAGAGAGAGAGAGAGAGAGAGAGAGAGAGAGAGCAGGGGTCCACAGCAGGGAACGAGTGGATGTTGCCTCCGATGGTGGAAGAACTGGTGGGATCCTCCGCTCAACTGACTAATCAATTTTTCACTCACTCAGAACGACTCGGATAGTGATAGGAGTGCCTCACTCTAGGTCTCTCTAGGTAGGGCTCGGAGGTTTGTTTAGACATTGACGTCAAGGGAGGAGAGAAGACGACTGAAGGAAGGGTTTGCTTTGACCGTGCCCTGAAATTGCAGTGGGGAACATAGAAATAAAAAATTGCTGTAGCTCTTGGAGACTGTGACTTGCTTGGTTGATTACGTCGTCAAGAGTAAAGTTAAAGACAATGACTTTCTTCGCTGGGAAGACCGGAGTCAGCAGACAGATCCATCCTGTTCTGGGAGAACCCATCATGTTAGAAATCAGGAATTGCAGGTGGATAGATACCTCCTGTACCACTATTTCTCTTCTGCGGGTTCGATGTTGTTGTCTCAGTTTGATTGAAACTTTTCTCTGGACTGCTGGGGTGAACATGAGTGATTCGTACTGCGTGGGAAGGAAATGAAATCATCAGAATCAGCTGACAGTTTGAGTGAATTTATGGCTGAGAATCAATTGACTATGTGTCGGATACGTTTCTCTCGTCAGCTGTTCGATCTTTGAATAGACTACTTGCAGTATTGAATACACCAGATATCGTGTTCATACAGGTTTGATCATTCACGAAGACCCCGATGGCTTTGTCGGCAAGGTACAGCTGTACTGCTACAAGATCGTTTCTAGCTCAATCTAAACAATGACATGCTAAAGTGTAATCATCTCACATTTTCCGGCTTTCACTATTGAGAGAATCCAGGGAGGGGTGTGTTCATTTACTTCCGCTGTGCTGTAGATCTCGAGAAACCAAACGGCTGCCGGTGAATCATCAGCACAACTTAAGAAATTAAGAACTGTTGAGAAGTGGAGAGAAGAAGAAGAAGAAGACTAAGGCAACTTTTCTAGCCAGATAAGACAGAGATGCGTTCTAAAAACCTCTATCCGAGCGAACAAACATCGCTCGAGCGTTCCATAAAGCACATACGGTCTTCTACACAGGCTATATTCAAGTCAGCTTAATCCCTTGTTAGGCGAAATTAAATACGCTTTGAATACTTCCTCCAGAAACCTCTCCTAATTCTCATGCACGTGTGGCGTGATCCCCTGGAAAGGTCCGATAGTCGAACCCACTATATCGTTCCCAGGATCGTGGCAGCAAAGAACCGATAGTCTAACCTCAGCATTCGCTTAGGCCATGTGCTATGTGATGGTTGACGACGGGGACTCATTTCTCCATTGATTCGCACGAAGACGTGACCTCAGTCTTAATGCTACGGCAGAGAATCAGAAGAGTATAAGTGGATCGGTTTCTCTCGTACAAAAGTTTCTCTTACTCTCCGATCTCGACCTTGGGTACGAAGGAATCCTCAAACAATCATTGTAAGGACAGAAACTGTAAAGTAGTCATATTGTGGTTGTTGCCACTCACGGAGACTTCGAGCATAAGCTAGTAATGGAATGAAAGACCCTCGTACAAAAAGTTTCACATCTTCTGTAGTTTGGATGAGAGGAACTCTAGAACCAACCGTTTCTATAGCTAGAGTAATCAATAAAAGAAGCAATTTCATTCTCAGTATAATCCACTGAGTTCTCAAGGAGCATGAAAATGACCAGTGCAATAAGTGAGTAGAAGGAAATAACGACAGTCGAGTGAAGCTGCTGCAATCTCGCTGACGTACTGCAGCATCTTGTATGATGAATAATGTACTTCTCCCGGGAATATTTGAACATACCAAAGCGCAGAACAGCGCAGAAGGAGCTCTGCTGACAAAGCTCACTAAACTTGAACAGCATGTGACACTCATCATCATCATCTCCTTCTCTATGTTTGCAAGTTCTATGAGTGCAGCTCCGTAAAAGGGGGTACCCATAAAAGGCCACAACTCGTCCACTGCGCTGCTCCTGCTTCAGTACAACGTTAACCTGCACTGACAGTGATAGGCGTGTGGCAGCCGTGCGAGATAAATCTGGAGTATCATGGAGCAAATAAAATGATCGAGTACCAGCGGAAGTAAGATTTGCCAAATGTCTTCAACTCAGGGTAGCTGGCGCAATATCGGACTCTCAGACCAAGGATTACGGTGAAAAGAGTCCGAACAGACATAAATGCACACACGCAATATCCGGGTGATGAAATTCCGATGACCTCGACGCCGAGTCGTAGCATCTTCACGATCCTCCGGTCGTCACTATATAACAACTCCGGTCGAAGTTTGACTATAGTACTTGTGTGAACAGGAGTTAGGACTTGAAACCATGTAAAGGAAGGCTCACAGGAACGGAAGATGGGGCCGCACGTAATCTATCTAAAGGATGAACTGGTTGTCAGGGCATGCCTCACTGCATGCACTGGATAAGTCAAACGGTGAGGTGACAAACACAAGACGAAGATGCAGACAAGAGGAGCTGTAATTGCTCAATTCTCCAGTGCAACCATCCTCTTGTCTTTCTACCAGTACACGAGGACCAGTCGGAGCCGGGGAAACTTTTCATCGTTCTAAAAGCAAATAACGGAGCTACTTCTCCGAATATTGTACAAACTTACGCCTGGCACATATATTCCTTCATCTCAATATTGATCCATTGTACTGGTCTCATCGCCTTGCGCCAACGATGCCAACAGGGGCTGTATGAAATTCAAGTATGAACCCAGCGATGTCAAGGTCCGTTACTCAAATGACTGATGGCACTGATTTGTTTTGAACCAAACCTTGTCAGCCAAACAGGGCTTTGCTTCAGTACAGAGAACAATTTGGTCCAAAGCCTGGAGCTGGCTTGCTGACTGGTTTGCTGGCCAGCCCTTCAGTGCTACACACTTTGCCGCCCTCCACGTTCCTCCGTGTTGTTGTAAACTTAGATTAGAACGGATTGCCAGTCCACGGATCCCCAATGTGATGCCATAAAAGTTCGTTCATATCGACCTCAGAACAGTGAATTTGTTCACTGTGATGATTGTGCATGAACCTGCTCCCTGACAGAAGAATGAGAAGTCACATGCCTTGAAGCTTGGGGTGTGTTTACAGTACTCTGTACCTCATTTCATAACGACGCTGTGGTTCAACGATACTAGTCTTTACCGTACATTAAGATAGATTTCCCTCGGCGAGCATTTTCCACGTATTGGCACTTGCAGGAGTAACTTCTTTGAGAACGATAAACGTGAGGAGATGGGTTGTACACACATGCTCAGAGTGTGGAAGGGTGTCGTGAGATCTTACATGTCATGGCAAATTCGTTCATTAGTGGCTCTTCATGGACTATATAGCCATCTCTAGCTAACTCCAAGGCTAAATATGAACGGGAACATGAAATTGCGAGACATGAGTTACCTCAATCAACATATAACCACTTTATCTAACCTCTGAATTGCACTCAGAAATGGTCGCTGAATCTTGCACGGTCAGTTGTAAATCTCCTTCGTGTTGTCCTCACCTCTGCAATGTACGTGATGAGTATTAGTAACGTGGGACAGTTGATTGTTACATAAACTTGCAATCAAAATCTTCCTATTTGGTGAACCGGAGGCTATCATGACGTGCTGTGCCGGGGAGTAGACAAACCTGAGTTGGTTCGAAAAGGTCACTCAAAGTAATGTTCCTTCCTGAAAAGGACATAGGGCGAGCAGCTGTGAGAATTCTTGTTTTGAGCATATTTGCTGCTGCCAACAAAGTTTGATTTTCCTACCATTGTCTAGTTCCTTGTTATTTTGATCGAAAATCTCCCTGCCGGGGGCTTCTTGATAAGTTCAAAAACGACAATGTTGTGACCATGATGGAAGATATTAGGGCTGACTTTCACAGGACATACGAAGGATTTAGTACATACATCAGCAATTCCTTGTGGAGTGCGAATGCACATGAACAGATTTGCCAGCATCAGATGCTGAAGATTTGGTTATATTCTGTAAGCTAGGTATTCCTGTAGCTCAGAAGAAAGGGTATGCCTTAGTTATTAATGTTGCAGCTCTTACTGAGGTGGAATTTAGTACCGCATTTGGCAGCAATAACTCTCTGGAACATGTCCTCCAGCTCCTTCGTAGCAAGACCCATCTGCAGATACACGAGATTGAATGATGGCACTGGTGCAAGTGTCTCGAGCTTGGGAGGCGATTATTCTACACGGTTACTTTGCCTTTCCAGGCCCTTTTACCTTTCCAAGCCTTACGGTGAAGCAAAAGCGTGACGTGACCTGGTTATCGAAAATCTCGTTCCCGGCTATGAGGCTCTTCAATCGTCTTACTTTGAAAACCTCTGCTGAATGGATATCAATTGCTCTCTGAAACAAAAACTGTCGTGCTAACTGTATTTTACTCAGGGTATCTCCCGCTGCTGCATCGCATGATTTTCGTGTCCGTACGTCAATTTGGTTAGCTAGCTCCATACCTTGTTTGAAGCAAAAGCCTTCAGTGCCCTTCGATCTGGGGGGGAGCTTGGTCTTCGGGTCTCATCCACTTTCGCTGATGGATAAGCATCAGCCAGCGAGGATTCTCTGTAACTCGCGTATCTATGGGAGTGACTCTGCCTTCTCCTATTCTTCATGGCGATCCGTTGGTCGTGCCACAAATCTCGTACTTCTTCTTGGGTATCAACTCTCTGTACAAGTACCTTGGCTGCCTCACTTTCTTCTGATCCGGGTACAAGCCGTAATCTAATTCTCTGGGTTCTGGGTTGGACTGATACCATCGAGCCCTTAACGGACTGCTCTGTATTCCCAAGCTTATGGAGGAATCGTGCAGAATCAAATCGAGAGCTGTAGGATGTTTCATTTTGAGCCTCAATCATTGAAGCTTGAGCACGTCTGAATGCAATTTCTGATTCGGTGTCCGCTTGCACTTGGCTTTTCAATCGCAAAAAGTCAGGACTCGCTGGCCTTGGGTAGTTTTCAAGTCGAGAATTTCCCTCCGACTCAGATGTTCCTTCAAAGGACGATGGCAACGATGCTAATGCGGGTTCATCTGGCTCGTTGTAGCGACATCTGTGAATGTTTCCTTTAGAAGATCCTGAATTGGGGTTGTTATCCACGTAGCTGAAGAGTCTACTTTTGACCTGGCTGTAGTTTTCCTGCAGGTGTTATGAAATCAGTATGCATGAAATGCATGCGTTCAAGGAACTTCCATCAAATGCCTGTCTTCGTCATATGTGGTTTTCTGAACTCACTTCTTAAATCTAAGGAAATAGAACAGGGTTGCGGTCGGTAAAGGGCTA
The DNA here is from genome assembly GCA_948567375.1 of Lunularia cruciata. Lineage (NCBI taxonomy): Eukaryota > Viridiplantae > Streptophyta > Marchantiopsida > Lunulariales > Lunulariaceae > Lunularia > Lunularia cruciata. The sequence goes on from OX419759.1 coordinate 50,822,287, forward strand.
GACATGTAGAATGGAACTCTACTGTTCTCCATCACGTAGAAGACAGACATCGAGCTTGACTGTTTGGTACTGCACTAGACACTAGAGTGCAGCGACTTCATATACAAAATTATCCGACGGAAAACTAATGATACAAATATCGAACAGCACTTAAAGAGCACCTTTTTCTGTCTTGAGGTGGTGGTACATGCTGTTCGATCTACTGCTTTAGTGTGCCTGCAGTAAGATAGCTTTGTCTTCAGCTCAGGCTCCAAACGTGAGCTGACCATGGGTTTGACCTGCCATTGGTCAAGAAGTCCACAAAGGTATGAGTGTAGGAGCTAGGAGACTCGATAAGCCAAAAATGCTTTGCGAGTTTTCTTCCGCCATTTACATTTCGTTATCCAGCGTTGTAACAAAAGAGACCGTCTGTAGAGCCACAACAATTCCATCCAGAACTAGCCACAACAAGGTACATGACTAGACTTTACATCTGTTTCATCTGACGTTTTATCTTATAGATCCTGCTATGGATAACTTCATCGGACGAATGTGTAACAGAATACTGCGTACTACTAACCTTAGACCAATCGAGCTTTTGAGGAGCCATGATAATGGACTTGCGCTTCAAAAATGGACGTTTCGGTTTGTTGGGAAGGTCTAAAGTTAAACCATAGTCCACGTTGAAAAAGCCTGCATTGGCAGTCCCTATAGGTATCTCATCAAATGGCATGTTTACTTTTCTCCTCTGTATCACCGTCAGCGGCTGGTCTTCGTAGATCTCTTTGGTATTGGACTCCACAACGTTTGTCTTCAGAGGCACTTCCTGGTACGGCAACACTACGTTTTTTACTGTCTGTGCAGAAGATGCGTCAAAAACCAATTCCTCTTGGTCTTTCTTGATAATGCCCGGTTGCTGTAAGTTGCTGGTAACGTTGATTGGAGAACTTCGTCCTTTTATCTGTTTAGAGGGGGATCTCTGAGCCAAAATGTACCAAGGGAGCAGCTTTGCACTGTCAGGTGGATCTGATATTGCACATTCGGGCTTGACCGCAGATAGGAGAACTTTGCCCCTTGATCCTTGTGTTTTTGAGGCGGGAGGTTGAGTATGCAATGTCTTCCATTCTGAAAAAGTCAGAAGAAAATGTATGGCCATTTCTTACCTTGTGGGCAGGCACCACTCTACTCCCAACTGATGCTGTGGATTTTGATTGGTATAGGACCAACGGTGTGGTTGGACCTCTTCTCAATAAGTTCCGAGCTTGCAATTGTGGACCTATAAAGCACTGGCAAGGTTAGAGTTTCAGTGAAGGAGTCTGACAGAGTTGCTCCTCTACATAATGGTAACTTAGATCCAGAATCCCCTGTTACGCTAGAAGTAACTTTACATGGCAGTCTAAACAGTCTTGATTGAAAGAGCAACTAGGATTAAGTTCCAAAGGGAAATATCACAGTTCTGGTAGTCTTTACATCATCACCTTGGAGGAATATGCCGCCATTCCGGTGTTCTAATATAGTAAGCTACATATTTCAAGTGATGAGAAGCTTGGAAAGTCATATGGACACTGAGTTTCATTATCTTTGCCATTTCAAAGTGATGGACTAGTATGTTCATTGGGGCAGTCATAGCTTACCCGTCAGCGCTATATGCAACTGCATAATCTCCTGTTGCAATTGATTGCAGAGTTGTGGGTAGAGATATGGAGCAGATGGATCACGATTTGCTTCCTTTGACATATCGTACAGAAGCATACGAATTTCCTGCATAATTGGTTGTGTGAGGTCTTCGTTTCCTCAAGGCAACCACCTTGCAAGCAAAACTGTAACTGATCAAGATGAGCCTGAAGTCACGATTAATTTCTAGTGCCATCAGAACCTATGAGATTAACTTTGCACTCAGCAAAAACCCCATAAAGATGAACCTGATAACTGAAAAACATCAGGAGGTAGAATAGGCAACTAGACCTTGATCTCCATGATGATTGTTTGCAATCGGCGAGATCTTAGACGTCGTCTTACTCGGGCTCCCTCTGTTCCTGCCTGAATACGCTGTACTGCCTTCACAAAAGTTTCTGCAGGGAATGTAAAAATATAAAAGATAAATGACCCATGACTGGTGCATCAGAAACCAGGCTCCAGCAATAGAGAATTTTCGAGTCATAGACAAATTTTTCCACAAGAGCAAGAGCTTGTCCTTACCAAACGGAGGGGCGCTGTAGCTCTTGGAACTATGCCTTGTTTTGATCATCTCATAAAAGACCTGTGATAATGAAAAACCTACTCTGAGTTCAAACTCGTAGAACGACTTCCATGATATGCTTGATGCATATTATCCTTTACATGTTCTGCAAACTAGACATCCGAGACAAGTTTAAAAGCTCAACCACGGTTTACTTATTAGGAGCTGGCATCCGAGTTAAATCTATATTCCTTCTCTGAGGCCCTTCTTAATGTGGGCTCGAAGACTTATGGTACTGTGCGCTTCTGGAAGCACAACAACTATATGCTGTCAACACGCAGAAAAGACATTTGAGCAGGTTCATGGCTGATTATGAACCATAGTCTGCCATTATCTTTCTACGGGACTACTGGCCTACCGTTATGTTTCTGGGAAGTATCTTTGTGAACGGAAACTTCTCTTTTCTCCGCCTCATCACTGCTCGCCAAGTACGTTGTATGATGCTTGCTGCTTTCTGCATTGATGTAATCCATCTTTTCAATATACTGTTACGCGTCAATTCCTGCTTCATTCACCAGAACAAAATCGAGTTTTTGACAATGGAATTGCTCGAGGCACTGATCAGAGATATGGACGGAATGCAGATAGTCGACTTACTGATAATGGTGTTTTTCCTATGTGTTAAGGAGAAATACGACTGCTTAATCACGAGAGATCATGGCAACTCAGGGTGGTACTTCGACAAATCAATATTATGAGTAGTCATTGTGGGCAGGTCGGAAATCTATTAGGCTCATTTAACATTCAGGGTCGATTTTCAGGGCTTTGTTTAGAAAGACTGCGAGTGCTAGCGATAAGTCTTCGCCTCAAATGTAGAACGAAGACATTTTACAACTGTTCCTATATTGGGCTGAATGGCACCTTGCCATGGGGGCCTATATGGGGGGAGACTGCAGCTTGACGAAGTTGCATTATTCCAGGTGCTGCCAAATTGGCAGTTTCTTGAAAACCCCTAAAACTTTAGCTTCTTCTCTTAACTTGAATTTCTTTGTCTCCTTTCGGGAGGATTTTTGCCAACTTCTTTGAATGCGACCTGCTGCGTTTTGCCTACATGCCGCCAGAGCGTGCTTGTTGAAAATAAGGGGCCCGTCATCACACAAATCAACTCTGGGAACTGACTAACAGCCCGAGGCATAGGGATGCCAACATATTGCATTGTCTACTAGGTTTGTTCCGGAGTATTCGTGCAGCCCTGAGTTGCCAAGAATAATACCCAGCAGTTCCCAATCTCGCTAGTAATACAGAATTTGGCCGATACTATGTAGAGGTCATTCTGCCCACATGCTCAAATGGTCCTGCGGAACCATAAGAGTCGAAGGCTCATAAAGCTCAACTCTCTAGTCAAACTTGGAAAGAACATTTGTCTTTGCACCTTGCCTGCGATGCTATCACCAAATAGATATCTGGCGGGCATGTGATGATGTTATTTAGGATGTTCAGCACAAAAAGGTCACTTGGCTAAAGCATCTATACAATCAGCAGCAGGATATAAATATTTCTGTCACTTGGCTGCCTCTTTCTGCGTCGACGTGAACACTGGGGAAGACACTTCCCCTCTGATGTCGGTCTTGATACTGAGTTCATATCCTCTCCGGTACCAGAACTTCATATTTAAGTTCATCCAAATCTCAAACGCATGAAGGGGATGACAAGAGAATACGACAAGCAGGTTCATGAGTCCAGTTGAATCACCCTTTGCGTTGCAGTTCCTCCCTCATGTTGCTGCAAAGGCGAATCACAACCTGAGTAGTTCGAGCATCTGGTGCTGCTGCTCGCATTCGAGACGTTGCTTTCTCTACCGTAGAAAGTGCCCTCATTGACTGCTCTAGTGTTGTCGTAGTAGGAAGGACTTGGTTCGGTATATTCCGAGCAGCCCTTCGATCTAGATGTATTCTGAGGAGAGAAAGAGTACGGCAATCATAAGATAGTATCAGAGGAATAAAATTCAATTCCAGTTGGCTGCAGACGAAAGATCCCAAACCACTTCCCTATCATATACATTGATAATACAGAGCCACTTTAGCAGGTGCAATGACTCCAGATATATCATCCAAGCTTTAAAGAGGACAATAACTCTTTCGGTTCAGCTAGCTTATAGATTTCCAGCTTACCTTCCCAGCTGACAGCCTGAGCTCACGAATGAGACTCATCTCTCCTTCAGAAAGCCAAACTAGTCCGCTTTCTTTTTCCTTCCTACGTGCTGGGTCTCTCTCCAAAACACTGCTATCTACACAAGTTATTGATGCAGTTTTCCTGTCCCGCATTTGCAGAAGATCTTGTTGTAGAGGTTCTTGAGAGTAAGCACTGGACCATGAACCTGATAATTGATATGCCTGTGAATTCTGTGGTGGTGTATATGGTCCAGCTGTTCTCAGTGCATAATGCCTACCGCAATCATTAGAGAGCGGGACATTCATCTGCTGAGGAAAAGCTGTTTTAATTTGTGCTGGACAAGCGGCTGAAGTAGGATGAGAAAGAAGAGACTCAATATAGTGGTGGCGAGGCTGCGGTAAAATTAGTTCTCGAATTGGCAATTGGTTGGGCCTGGCTGGGTTTGAGGTAAGGGGGTTGCTAGTATCACATAAACGAGGTGTAGACTGTGCGGAGTGGCAGGCAGAGTGCAGAAGCTGAGAATTCAGTATCCCATTTGGACTGTGGAAACTAGAGGGAACATTATGCACTTGTGGTGATGAGTTGCAAGGCTGGGTTGCATTAGCCTTGAATTCGGAAACTTCGTCTGAGTACTGTCCCCAGGCCACTTCAGAGTCATAACTTGTCGAACAGGGAAAATACACTTTGGGCTTGGGAGGATTTTTCTCGGACTTGTTCTCCGAGTACCCACTTAACGAGGAAGAAGCTGACACAGAGCTAAAAGAGTTTCTCAAGTCCGGCATGGCAGTCGTTTCGAAACTATGATGTGCCTGGTTCGGCATCAAATTTGACCTTAGTATCCGCCTTTCAACATCATATGGCAAAGGTAGCTTAAATCCTTCTGCATGACATGAAGATGGATACACGGTTTGATTTGACTGGGGCACCGCGGGCTCAATGGACGATGCAGGATACAGTGAAGTCCAAGTTCCATTGGCAGCCGGCTCTGCCGTTTTGCTAAAAGAGGAGTCTGATCTTTGAACCGGATCGTACTGCAGAGAGGAGAATGTGTTTTGGTTCCTATGAGGAAGAATTGAGTGTATTGGTCCACGAAACGAGCCAGGACACGAGGAAATGACGTCAGAACAAGGAGTTTTCTTTGATTGCATCACGTCGTCACATGTCTCTTTACTACCTGAAAACCGCTCCAAGAAAACCTGGTCTTGTGATTGAATTTCTGTTGACACTCTTTGCGGAGGCTCATCCTTATTCCTGTAAGGGTGAGGACCGCCGCGAGAATGACAGTTCCACGCCCATCTTAGTTGGACAGCATCGAAACTGTTAGGTTCAAGATGATTCAACCTTTTTCCTGTCGTGGGGACTGTGTTTAATCTTGTAGAATTATCCCAATGTTTCACCTCAAGAAATGGCTGGTCTGATGCAGCTAGTTGACCTATAGGGGGCGTATATTTTTCTGTTCCGCATGCGTCTGCCCCATTATAGTCCAGGAGGTCTGATCTCCAAGTACCTTGTCTGCCGGGCATTGATTCAGTTCCGTTTCCACGTTCATCCACAGGCCCTGACCAAAATACTTCGTCAATATGTGGCAGGCTGGAACATTCTTCATGGCAGGATCGAGTAATTGCCCCAATACTTGTCTCATCAGGTCGTAATTTTGGAGGTAATGCGTCGTCCCCTGATGTCTCTAAATCGATCTGGTTTCGCTCATGAGACCTAGTACGACAGGGTGGTGCTTTTATTTGAGCAGTTCCACCTCCTTCAACCTCCCATGCATTCGACCCTCCCTCCATCCCCCAGGTAGCTTGTCCTGATTCAGAAGCAGCTTTCTCCACCGTCATTGTATTTCCGCTACTTTCTTCATCATGCCATGGTGGCCAACACATTCGTTGAGATTTTGAAGGTGCAATTTCATTTTGAGCTAGGCCGCTTCTGCAATCATCGTCTGTTAGCGATATCCTGGATATTAAACGAGCGTGATCATCAGGTTCTATCATTTCCGTAACGTGAGTTTGAGTCTGCTCAGCCAACCGGGATGGCCAGGAACCGGCTTCAGCTTCACAGGGAACACAAGTGTCCACTCGTTCCCCTAGGGCTCCATGCGCGCCTTGCTCTTTATCAACCAAAGGAGGAATACTTTCATTGCTATTGGTATTTGCGAAGTTCCTATCTTCTTGTATGAGAGAAGAGGATATTGTTCTCATCTTAACTGGGGATAGGATGCAATTTCTCAAAATTGCGATATCCGTATTCTTTTGCAGGGAGGAGGAAGACAAGTTTTCCGAATTGAACGTAGCTGGCAGCAGATCCTTACGATTGCTGAAAGATATATCGTCAATTGGAACAGAAGCTGAGTACTTGGTGCTTCCAGCAGGTGGCAGGAAGCGCGACAAACGCTTGTACTTCTTCATTGTCCCCGGACCAGTACCTGGGGGAGATACTTCGGCCGCGTCCGAATCAGAAAGGTCTGTCGCTGCTTTGGTGACCAGGTCGTCAGATTGAATATCTTCAGACATCTCCGTAACTGGAAGCTTCAGAGAGGGCACTTTGTCTTTTGAGACAAGTTCACTTTTCGTCCAGTTCATCGCGCAGATGGGTTTTGGTCGTCCCAGAACCTGATGAAGTTTGTGACTGGGAGAAGTAAAATCGCCGGGACCCATCTCATGAAGTTTGTCTGGGGCTACAAGAAGTCTGGATGAATATTCCCGTCCTCGGGGTGCGTCTTTTAGCTCACTACCGGAACAAACTGCATTGTCAATTCCAGCTGGAGGTTTTAGAAGTGCCTGCTTTGGGCTCTGTTTGCACTTCGATTCCCCAGTTGGAGAGTTTTCCCCTGAGGAGCTGGACGTTCGGTGATGATAGGAAAATTCGTCACATTCATAGAAAGCCTGAAACTCATTCTTCCCTTCATCTGCAATCGACTCTTCATGCGGTGTTGCTGATACCATTCCATTTTCAAAGAGGGCATGAGTTCTGGAGATTCTTATCGACAGGCTCTCCTGAGTATTTCGAACATCGAAATCTTCCACCTGTGCTTTGAAATTGTTGCTATAGATATTGGAATCGTTCTCAAGCACAGAATAGTAAGCCACCTCAGAATCTTGTGCCCTGATGGGTGCACTTGCCTCATTGGGGACGGCAAACGGAGTAGATGATATTGCGAAACCTGAATTTGGTATATCCTTCTCATCCAGAGGCGACTTTGTGTTTGCGGACGTTCCATTCACTTCCCTCTGCTGACATATTTCTGTTGAAGGGCCTTCCGAGCCTGCTTTGGTACGAATTACCATCCCATTGCCAGTATCTTCCCTTGGAGATAATCTGATTGCTTCTGCGGCTTCATGGACCTCCTGAATTTCAAGTGAGAAGTTTTCACTTGGAATCTTCAGTTGATCAGTAGTTTCTCCCAGGAAACTACTCTTTTCTTTAGAGCAGCTGCTGGGAGTACTTCGTATTGAAGTATTGCCAGGTATTAACGAACATCGACGTCCAGTCTCTTTCTGGCCGTTATCCAAATATGTTGGCAATTGAGATTCTAAGGCCTTCGGTCTGAGCTTTTCTCCTCTCTTCCACATAAATCTCTGAAGCAACCAACCGTTAGCAAGCCCATTCTTTACTCTCACAACAACTGGCATTTTATTCTTCCGGTTCACGGAGGATTTGGAGCTTTCATTCACGGACGGCTCATCGGTTGCTTTGAAATGTTGGTTCGCTGCACTGTTAATTGCCACATCTGTCGCAGAGTAGTCCAATTTCAAGCCTGAAATGTCTTTTTCTAGGTTAATTAGGCCTCCTCGACAATCAATTTTACGCCAGGGGCTGTGGTCAGCTAAACTCGCAGCCTGTGCGGCCACTTCTTCCTTCGGGGCCGCTTCCTTGCTTGTCTCCGGAGATGGTAATAAAACTTCTACGGTCTTCTCTGGCGAGGCCTTAACTGGACTGCTCTTCATAACACCAGGTGAGTTGATGTCAAAAACGTCTTGAGGTTCCTCAGGATTACTAACTGCTCCCTCGAATAGAAATCTACATTGTTCTGTGCCCACCAAACTCTGCGTAGCACGCAACAAATCTTCCTCGATCGATCTTTCCAAATTCAAATGGCCATATCTGAATGGTCGCAAGCTGACGTCTAAGCAATCAAACTCTTTAAAACTGAAGATTTTGTCTTCATGGTTTTGTAGAGCCAGTGTAATATTATACACTCCCTGCGTCAAAGGGGTATCGTCATTATCAGGCGAAACATGGGAGGAGACCGCTGAAGAAAAACGCCTGCTTTCTAATCTCTCCGTTCCCCGAAGAATACGGTTGTCATTAGAGCTGGACTTGTGTGTTTCTCCGACATCCTCGGTGGGCACCTTAGTTCCCGTCAAAGATTCACGGGGAGCATTGGTTCCTTCGACGTGATCATCGCTGTTGGTCAAATTCCTTCGAACCTTCATTCTTGTAAAGAAAGAAGGGGCTCCTGTATCAAATTTGTCTCTTGATCCTACTTCCTTGTCCAACAACAGTAGGCTTTCATCGTGAGTATTAAGTATGTCATGCTCTCCGTTACCTGCGTCGTGCACCAAGTTCAAATTACCATTTCTAACTTGGCTCCTGTTAAAGTCACATTTTGAAAAGGGTACTGGTATATCGAATTCTCTTGCCCCATTGGATGCATGGACTTCACCATTGGACCCATCTGGAGGCACCGATTGTTCCCGATTTCTAAATAAAGAAGGAAGGTCATCGAGAATATGTTCGGCCTGCACCTCCAGTACTGCGTTGAGTCGTGGTTTATCCCCTCTTTTCAATCCGCACTTCTTCCCGGCTGGCTTTGTGCATCGCTTCGACAGAGCTGCCTCCTTTCTACCACGTCCCAACCATTTGTCGAAGTAGCTTACTTTATCGACCGACTTCTTCCTGAAACGTCTGCTCCAGTCCTGCTGATGCAATGGCTGTTCTTCATGCGCACAAGTTCCCTTGTTACGTCCACTACCTTGCTGCTCCCTACCTTCCCTTGAAGTGCAAGGCTCGGGCTGCTGATCTGTTTCTAGCTTATTCTTTGTTGCAGATTCCTCGCTGAAGAGCACATCCTCGCCCAATGTGTTTCTTCGCAATTGAGCTGTGATAGGCTGGAAACTCTGTTTCAGATGCAGCACGTGGTCCTCTACAGTCTCGCGATTCGTAGCTGCGTACTCTACTGGCTGCTTGTCATTTTCTACATGTTCCTTCAACTCAGCACTGCATCTGACCAGAACATCACCTTCGTCTAAACCCTGGACACCTCCAATTCTTGTAGGCGACGAAATTGCCTCGTACCGATGAGCCACGCTACGTTGAGCATCATCCTCAATGTACGGTATCTCGAATGTATTTTCGCCTTTGCCGTACCAATCCAGGAGTCTTGATGTTAGTCTACTGCTGAGCGCGGGGATTGCCTGGTGCCCTTGTTTTGTGCAACGTTTGCTGGATTTTAGTTGGCCATTTCGAGATTCTTCCACGTCAGTAAGAGCCCCCGGAGTCTGGGGCCAGCAATTCTCCGCTTCATTGTAAATTGTAACTTCGTCCCGCATTCCTGGACGAGTTTCGATCTCGCTACTAGATGAATTGATCCTGATGTCGCACGACATTTCAGGCGAGTCCTTCAATGTTTTGGAGGTTTCGTATCCTGATAACTTCAAGAAACTATCATCGAATTCCCCGTTCCAACCGAGAAACTCAGTACCGACCGGTGAGTACTCCGCATTCAAAGCTGTCGTTGGCTGTCCCGGCAATATCTCCGAATTTTTGGCGACACATCCCAAAGCTAACCCCAACTCTTCTTGACAGATCTCCTCTACCCGACCTTCGGTTTTTCCCTCTCCAACACTTGATTTACGTATTGTAGCGAGAGGCCCCACTTTCGGACAGCTTGAATCTTCTTTTTCTCTACTGGAGGAATCTTCAATTCTCGTAAAAGTATCCCCGCCGAAGGCGAACATCTTTCCCCCAAAACTCGAAACACCGCCCTTGAGGGATATGAAGCTACAAGCCAAGGGGCCCTTAGAGGCGTGCTCGGGCCTTTTTGGTAAATCAGCTTTAAAGCCTTTGATATAGTTTCCGCTTTCCTCCCCGTGATTTTCGTGTTCTTTGATATGCTCCAGTTCTAATTGTACAAGGAAACTGTCTGCGTCTTTTTCCACTTCGCCAGTTCGTTCTGAGAATCTCGATTTTTTCCCTTTCATATTCCAGTTAACGCCAGTGGTATTACGTGGTGTCTGCAAATCTCTTAACTCCGCCTCACTTTCAAGGCTACCTCTATCTGCGAATAAGCTAGCCATTCTAACTTCAAATCGTTTAGCTTGTAGTCGTTCTATTTCACAGGCAACATTGTCAAATGAACACTCGTTAAGAGTAGCAGACAGTTCCTGCTCTCTCCCTCGGGAGCATTTTAATTTCCTCTGCTGAAAAGTGTGTACCTGCTCTTCACAAGAAATTCTTTTGTGACTACTTTCATCTTTCCTTTCCGTTGAGAAAAGCCCTCCTGAAAGTCCCCTAGAGTGGCACGTATCAAGGGAGGCAGAGTCATTATGATACAAATCCCCGTCTTCGCTGGTCCAACTCTGCTGAACGTCTGGCTTCCCATTTTTGGACGAATCATAATAATCCTCGAATCTCAAGTATTTCTTACTCTCCAGGGTTTGCAGCTGATTATTCAGAACCTGCGGCTCTTTCAAAGCTTCATCTAGTTTTTCAGCAGCTGTGCTAGAAAATTTCCCGCCGTTCTCTGTTTTCGCCTTTCGCTCTGATTCTTTATGGCCCATGAGCTTCGAGGGTTGACCCTGGCTTGTCGGGTATAGAAATCCTGACCCATTACCGTTGTTAGGATCCCGGAATTTCGTCGGAATCAAACCATGAGCATAATTTTGAGCATCCAGATTACCAGATAGTGACTCTCTGTACGGCGGCATCATCCTCATCTCTGAGAAAACAGAATCGTTCATCTCCTCTTTTTGTTTGGGTGGATTCACGAGAGTAGCTCTGTATCTGAGCCGTTGTCTTAGTTTTCCATTTGATGCTGCGCTGGTAAACGTGAAGACAGTACCCTCACAGCAGCCACCGCAGATGCTCTCAAAGTTGGCAATCTGAGGATATCCTTTCCGACAATTGCCCTCTTCTACAACGGCCTTCATCTTCTCCATGCTTTCTAATCAAAACACAACAAAAGGTAATGCGAGTCAAAGGGATGGCTAAAAAGCAAAACACACATGTAAAACTAGAGACTATTTCTCAAAACAGTGATGCCATTTTGTCTGAATTATCATAATGTCAACATAAATAGGATTCCTCTCGACATAGATAGCCCGTGAAGGTCCCCAAAATGAGTGTCTACTACATAAACGTATGATTGACTACTACATAAACTTAAACTTTATGACTACTACATAAACTTTATGACGTGAGCGCATTACTTCATTTACAACGCCGAGAGAACAGCAGATGCTCGTGCCTGTATCTGCCTGTTTGGGTTAACTTGACCTGCATATTCCAAGCATCGAGATTCAGAGGCATTATCAACAAAGTTCGATGCAACTTTGAACCGTGAAGCGTCAACCTGGTTGTCATATGACTGCGAACCAGTCACTTTAGCCATAGCAGCTTCAAACAGGACTCATTACAGGAAGTTACATTACTTCATATCGACGAAGTTTTCCCTTCGACGCCCGTGTCAACGGTGAATCCCTGTTTAGCATTTTGGTCACATCCAAGCAGCCCCGTACATCAGCAAGCGTGCCTGAGGTCCTCTCAAGAGAAAGAACAACCTAATAGAGAATGAAATCTGGAGTATGGACTCGGAATATCTTTGGCTCCTGCATGGGGCCGAGATCAGCAACACTCCTAACTTCAATATAGACATAAACTACTGATTTGGAGCAAGAGTGGCAATATCAAGAGTAGACAGCAACTACACGGTGGTGCGGGCGAAGACTTGGCAAGAATTGCATACCATGTACTGGAGTAATGTCAACAGAGATTGAACTCGAAACACAAATTCCCCCCGCTCCCGCAAATGAAGAACTTACGTTGCATGTCATATGCACATCCGGTCAGCAGATGTTTTACGATAGTCAGCAAGTCCCTGCTGGTTCTCTTGATATAATTGCTTTGATTTACTTCCAACTGCATCGAAACATATTGTGGATCAGCATCTCTAGTTTCTTTGTCTTTTGAGTGTCGGGAATCAGAATTAATTGCACTTGTGATCCCTTAAAGTGTGCCCAGGCAATCGGAGTGTTAGATCTGGTCCTCCTCACCATGGCCATTAAGTTATACGTTACTCAAAGTGCAGTGAGGTTCTGCGCAGCAGTATTTAGTGGACGCAAGACCTTAAATTCGGCTACTGCATGCGTTTGTGAGCTTTCGTCCTGCAGTTTCAAAGGACCGCAGCTAAACGTCCTGGACAGTAATGCTTGTTCATGACAATTGTGCCTGCCTCTGAATGTACCGAAGGCCGAAAGACCTGGTGAGCTTTCAAATTAGACAGAGGAAAATGCTCTTCGTACCACCATAAGTACCTCACTGTAATATACAGGATTTCAATAACAATTTTGTGTCTTGATAGACAGAAGCGTACAGAGACTGATCATGTGAAACATTAGCACGGCAAGATCGAACCGCCCGACCCGCAGTTGATAGCAAAAGGCTTTGAGGAAGACTGGCATAGTTTTCGTCGTTCTCAAGATCAAGAAGTAAGGCAAGAAGGCCAGACAACTAGTTTGCCATCAGAGCCAAGTATCACTAACGCAAGATTTCCTGTCCTCCGACGTGTCAAGGACGTGCCTAAATTCTGCCAAAAGGCAAATCTACAGGAACTGTGGCAAAGCTCCAGGTGTAGAGATACTTCTTGGATCTACAGACAAATCAAGCTCATAAGAGACCGCCGGTGAGAGCATGGGGGAGATAGACGATGCGTGCCACAGGTGGCTGAAAGCGCCGCAGAAGACCTAATCATGGAGTAGTGTTGTGACCGAGTGAGAGTGCTCAAGAAGGACAAAGAAAGGGTAGTTGAGAAAAAACCAACCGTTATGCTGGTCCTGGGACAAGGACCTGTGAGTCACAATCTGCGTTGCTTTGGCTTGGATCTTGATGGCTTTCTTTTAAAGGAGACGTGCTTTTTGTTCAATGGACAAAAGTAGAACTCAGCCTAAATGAAGAGAAGTGTTGTAAATAAGACAGAACGAGCCTGAGCAGGATAATGTTGTGCTTACATTGTCTGTCTCTCATTACACGGTTCTCGCATGCATCCACGGTGAAAAATGAGTAGATAGAGTACGTGGATGCATGCTTTACATTGTCTGTCTCTCCGGTTACGGTTCTCGCATGCATCCACGTACTCTATCTACTCATTTTTCAGCACAGCCAATCCTATTGACTGTTTTCATAGTCTACTTTGTCAATCTAGAATTAAGTCTCAAATCTCCTCATTGCAACAAAGCTAATATCCTTTCGTTCACTCAACCACGTCACTGGGGCATCAGTGCTCTCCACGCGTTCCTGTCCCGTTGGGAGTTGAGCAAGGGTTGATTACAACACAGAGGAAAAAGCAGACACACTGGTAAACAGGATGGGAAGAACCCGAGAACAGTACACGGTAAGAATCGTTCGTCACGAATAGTTTCTCCTCGTAATGCTGTGAAAATTAACCTGAGCCCCTATGTCAGCCGTGCAGAATTTACAGAAGCACCTCGAAACAGAGCGACGCCACAACCAAAACAATAGTGGTCGATACTTTTCAGCTGAAACATCGACAGAAAACTGGAAGTTACAATGACGGGGGAGCAGACCTCCACTCGATTCTCAACATGTGATAGTCTACGGAGCAGGTTGAATAGTTTTCTACAGTGATATTAGTACATCTTCGCATCGAATCAATACATGCTCGTCAGCAATAATGTCCCGTCTGTCAGCGCCAAACTGTGAAGCTAGGCAGTGAAAGCAAGAGTGGTAAGCAATCCGAACCTCTCAAAGCGTTGGGCTATGCTCGGTCCTCTACGTGCTTACAAAGATCGTTAGAGAGCGTCTCCATACCGTACTCTTCACGAGCCGGTTTTTGTTGTCGCGTGTCCACCGCTCTGATCTTTCGCCCCTGTGTCACCGACACGACCAATTGTCCTTGTTGTATCAAGCAAACTCACCGGATAATTTTCCAGTCCAGTACCCAGAGTCTGTTAACGTAGATTCAAGCTTCTTGGTACGGTTAACGTCAACAGCGTATACGAGGCCTTCTCCACCATCTACAGTTCCCCGCGACTATCAGAACCCTTCGTGATGAACATCTACATTTTACTCTTATTCGTCCGGTGACTTTAAGTTCTAGAAATACCTTTCACTTAGTATGTTTCGCAAAACACCTCTTGGACAAGTGGTGGGATCTTTAGTCAATTATGATCGTAAAGGAAGGATAGAAACTTTTTCTACGATACAGATCATCGAATTTGATGATGCCTGTTTGATTACCTGCAGTGAGAACAAGAGGAGGAGAAGAGTGAGCCGGATCTCGTTTAATAGTTGCATTTGAGGAAACTTGTGACAAATATCTATATATAGAAGTTATTTAGAATAAGGATGTGTAATTACATGTCGCTTTGGGGATGCGTGATTACTTAACACATATTTCCAAGAATAATTTAAATCAATTGATCAATCAAAGATGGATTGCACTATACCCACAGAAACTTTGGCATTTTGACTTTATGGTAAGTTGGAGGCTTCGTGGTACTTTGCAGGTTGTGAGGTTATACCTCGAGGATTCATAACACTCGTAGATATCCATCCAAAGCGTATGTTCTAAGGGTAATTGTTGAGAACTTTTCTAGTAGCATTTCACATGTATTTGTCTTTAGAGAGTTCAGAAAGGTCAGCGGATCCTTGGCAGGTTTTATTCCTTGTATGCTGTCTTTCTATAGTTTTCCTTCTTCCCTTTAGTACAAGTATAATTTCTCATAAGAAGGAATCACCATTTTGGAATAGGTTGTCAAAAGACTATAGACAATCTAGACTATTATTAACTATATTATTAAAGCTCTTGTATCTACTACTTTGGCACTGTAAAATTATGTATTTCATTCACTGTAAGACAATACACAGATCATACTCATTGGTAGAAAATACACAAATCATGTGCCTTACATATCAAATTAAACAAGACTTTGACCACTTGACTACCAAGCTTCAACTTATAGGTTTGAGAGTCAAAGTGTATGATATGGTACTCTTTAGGTATCCTTCCCCACCTCAATTTCCAAAGGAGTGTAACACATCTTCAGATAGCTTATGTATTTGGGTATTACCAATAGTATTTGAGTATTTTATCACATGCTTCGTAAATGCTACAATTATAAAGGATATTTTCATGTAGATGATCTTCCTCTCCTAAGAGATCTGTATGTGGCATTTGATAAACTCTACTCTAGTATTGCACATTGAACCATCTAGCTACTTTATTTGGTTTCTCCTTCTTTGACCTTCCTATTATGTTCAAATATTTTAATAAGAGGATCATGGAAGCATTTGTTGATTTCATTGGACCAAAGATTTTTAAATATGTGTCAAGGGATTTGACACGTAGATATTGATCTTGGGTGGAGGAGTAGGTTTACTGTCTATAGAGGAGATGGCCCTTAAAGAGCTTTTGTGCAATTGAGCTCTTTGGACACCTTTACTTTCCTCTTGTGACAGAGCTATAGATAAGCCAATCTTGGAGACAAATGAGGTCAAAGTTGAAGATGTATCTTTTTCTCTCCATACGCTATTGTAACAAACAAGATATGGCTTATCTACATAGGCATGAGATTGCCTTCTATCTTGTGCTTTCTTGCTCTTCTTATTGGACAAGAGGTTTGCAATCAGTTTTAACATGCTCTACATTCTCTCTTAGATCCATTCCTTGTGCTACTAATGCACGTCTTCATTCTTGAGGTTTGCAAGGGTGCATGGTCTTCGATCCTAGCTAGATTGTGCATTAGGATATTCCTATATACTACTATTGTAGTATACTACTATTTATACTACTATTGTAGACAAAGTATTGCACCCAATACTTTGTCTACAATGATGATGTTCTACTTACATTTGTCCACCCACCCTAGGTTTGTATCTCCATTACTCATTTCTAGGCCTTTGTAGATTAGGCACATGCCTAAGGTGCCTAATCTCAAGTAAATTAGGCACAAATCCCAAATAAGATTAGGCACAATTAGGCATCATCACTCAAAGAAGCTGAAAACAATATGATAGGAGTATTTTATTGCTTAATCATGCACAAAAGGTCATATTTTTTGCATTGGAGAATCCTTCCAGAGAAAAATCAGTCAATGACATGTTGAATACGTCCTTGTGGAATTTCAACATCGAGAAGTTGCTCTCGACTAGCACTATGTTGGGGAAAGGCAAAACCAAGCCGCCAACAAAGTTGACCAAAAGATTGAAATGGCCTGACAAACAAGGCAGTGCTCACACATCATCAAACAAACACCGGTGATTGTAGTAATCAATGGCTTCTTGACACGCTGGGTCATTCTTGTACATGGCACAAAGCTCTGCAAATTGGGACTCAATCTTGTTGATATCAGAGGGAGACCAACTGCAATCAAAGCGAGCCTTCTGTTGGATGATAAGACGGTTGATATCATGACCTTTAAGCTTCACTAGTTCAAAAGGGTGCATTGGTGGACAGTCAAGGTTGCTGCTGGAGCCACGTTCATCTTGCATTGCAATGCAATCCATAAATCCGTCAATGATGTTGAAAATAAGGAACACAATGTTACAAAGAAGTAACAACCGAGTTGGTTTGATGAGACTATTGATTGTCATCAAAGAAAAATGACCAAGATCTTCAATGAGGCCTATGATGTCAATGTAGGAAGCCAGTTGTTGCGGATGACATGAGTGGACTCGTCCAGATTGTCAATGTCAGAATCACAAGAGGCATCGATGGTGAGTATTAAGTAAACGATCAACTGTTGAACATTTGTATGTTATTGGCTAAGCGTCAAGCGATGACCTTGGAAGCGCATCAACATCGTGTATATGGTACTTGTGATGTGTAATACTCTGAGGACAAGAGAAGAGAGAAAACAAAAATTTTACGCTCAATCATCCAATGCCCCGAAGGAGCACCTTCTCTTTATTATATAGACAAAGAGGATCTCCTCCAAGTAAGCTCCACCATAGGATTAGGCACACAAATAGGTGACATGTCGGTCCTGGTTCTATCTGGTTGGTCAAACAAGCTTTGACCAGAGGGAATCTTTTAGGGAATCTTCTTGTAGGAATCTCAGAATCACGTGGGTGAGGTATCGTTGGAAAGGTCTTGATGAGAAAAACCAGGGGGAGGGAAGACCAGCCTTTCATTTTTTGGGAGGGGGGAATTGCACATTTTCAAGGCCTAATTCATCCGTTTAGGCCTCTGAAATTGCCTTCAAAGATTTCAGGCATATTTTGGTTCCTACTCTATTAGTAGAAGTCCTCTTTTGGTGACACCTCTTTCTGATCTGTTTAGTTCATCATGTGTAACATCCTTACGGATGTTACCAAACTAATTATCACCTTAAAATCATATGTCTAACTATTGGTTCTAAGGTTTTCAAGTCTATTTGGGTTTCTGCACTATTAGTAGAAGTACTCTTTTGGTGATGCTTCTATCTGATCTATTTTGACCATCATGTATAACATCATTCCAGATATTACCAAACTAAATTTCATATCTAGATCATATGGCTAGCTTTTGGTATTACATGATGCTTCTTGTGACGGAGTTTAGAACCCACCAAATGTCACCCTTAGGTTGAGATGCACGGCGAGAAGAGCCTACTTGAATCTCGGAGTAGTGAGCATTGACCTCATGGTGATGGTCATCGAGCTAGCTTGTGGCACTGAACATGGCATGCCATCGAGTCGTAGATGTCTTGGGACAAGTTGACTTCATCTTGCAAATAAGCGTTTGTTGTCGGCGTAGGTGCGAGATCATGGATACCAATGTCGCATACCATGCACCACCATCGAGCTTCAAGTATGCCTCCTATAGCAAAATGTCCAATTGGTGGAGCAAACACCACATACAAATGAACCCTTCAAGGGAACATTATTGCAACCGCATGATGACACCAACAACATGACCAGTCATATTTTGAGCTCTCTCAAATGATGCATCAATCAATTGTTCCTCCAATTGGGGGAGAGTACATTGAATAATTTGCAAAGGGTTTTGAACTATGCCAAACCAATATGAGACTCGTAAAACAGGATTGAAATGAGATGCAAATTGTAGAGCTGGCGGTGCCAAATAAAACAAACATGAACATTGATGTATGAGGTACCCAGGTAGGTGGAGGCATCTAGCATGATCAAGAAAGCCCACACTATGTGGAGGATCTAGCAATGATCTGGAATTTGGCACTACATTGGATGCATAAAAATGTAGCAATCTTCCAATCATTCATTCCACCGAGCTTGGAGACCATTGCAACCTCCTTGGTCGCCTGAAGCGCCAATGAAGTCTGCCAAAGACTGATACCAATGCCAACATACTTTATTGCGAGGTGGTATGCCATTGGGGTCTTGATCATCACAAAATAGTTACTTGTGTTAGGACCAAGCATGAACATACGCATGGCCGTGTCATAGGTTTGGCCTTCAACATCTTCAAGATCCCATAACATTTCTCCAATTATGACCTCAATGATGCCCTTATAAATGGTGTAGGTCACATGGTCTGTATCTTAGTCAAGATACGATAGAGTCATGTTCACAAAGTGCATCTTGACATCAAAGTAAACCTTACTTTCTTTTGAGAGGGCTTGGTACTCCTCTGTAATACCAAGGGTTAGCCATATGATCTAGATGTGAAATTCGGTTTGGTAACATCTAGAATGATGTTATACATGATAGTCAAAATAGATCAGATAGAAGTATCACCAAAAGAGTACTTCTACTAATAGGGCAGAAACCAAAATAGACTTGCGAACCTTAGAACCAATAGCTAGACATATGATTTAAAGGTGAGAATTGGTTTGGTAACATCTGGAAGGATGTTACACATGATGGACTAAACAGATCAGAAAGAGGTATCACCAATAGGGGACTTCTACAAATAGAGTAGGAACCAAAATATGCCTAAAATCTTTGAAGGCAATTTCGGAGGCCTAAACGGATGAATTAGGCCTTGAAAATGTGTGGAAACCCCCCTCCAAACAGAGAAAAGGCTGGCCTTCCCTCCTCCCTGCTTTGTCTCATCGAGAGCTTTCCAACGGTACCTTACTCACGTGATTCTGAGATTCATACAAGAAGATTCCCTAAAAGATTCCCTCTGGTCAAAGCTTGTTTGACCAACCAGATAGGACCTAGAACAGACAGGTCACCCATCCCAATAAGTAATCCAAGGGTGGAGCTTGCTGACATGTCACCTATTTGTGTCCCTAATCCTATGGTGGAGCTTCCTTGGAAGAGATCCTCTTTGTCTATATAATAAAGAGAAGGTGCTCCCTTGGGGCATCAAATGTTTGAATGTGCAATATGTGTTTTCTCTCTTCTCTTGTCCTCGGAGTATAGCAATGGTATCAGAGCGAGTGTTCTTGTTCAAGAGAGTGGATCACCCCTCTTGGAATAGCACGAACTACTGAAACTGAGTAATTTGAGGTAGAGAACTTAGAGTAATCGTTAGACTTAGGAAGGACTTTAGAGAGCGGATGGGATGGATGCGCCGGGGGGACAATTTCCCGCACCTAGCTTTCCATTCTCAAACCCATTCCACATCAAGGTTATGTATATCCAGCGTGAGCAGATGAGGGTATCGCTAGTTTATCACTTTGGTGCGGAAATCATGGACAAAGTGATGAACTCACCAAACCCGGTGATTCTACCTGTGGTGATATATGATAGAGAGTGGGATTTGACGATCTACATTCTATTATGATAATATGGATATGAATGTCCCAAATCTTCTCCCTTTCAACACTCAAGTAGAAATCCGTTATGTAGTGAGGCCGAAAGTGATGATTAGAGATTTTGTGGTTAGGAATTTTGGTGAGGAGTATTATGAACGAGTGATAGCTTCTTAGGTCCCAATGGTAGTTCCAATAGTTTGTGTGCCTTCTAGAGTGATTATATTGACTCTGTATTGAAGTAGATGTTAGCAATTGGGTGTTGCAGGAACCATGGATCTGTAGTTGCAAGAGTTGGTGCAAGGAATGCAAAGGATGTTGAATGAATTTTGAGAGATTAAGATGACCATGGAGACATTACAAAGTCAAGTGTAGATCCTCAAGAATGATCAAGCCATGCAAGAAGAAGAGCCGTCTCAAAAACCAGTACTTGTGACTGAAGTACTTGGAGAGGCACCTGTACCTACGAACCGTATCAACGATGAAGCCACATTGCTACTCCAGATGAAGAAGACCTGCAGCATCGAGCCTTACAAGGGGCAGCGTATGATGGGAGTAGTGGAAAATTGGATCTTGAGAATGAATCGATATTTCCGATTGTTCTCAACAGAGATCACAGAGCATGCTGCAAGCGTGTTTGCATGTGGGTACTTGACCGATAAAGCCCTCACATGGTATGATGCCTGGGAACGATCCATGATGGCAGAGAGAAGGGAGATCACATGGACAACAATGCAAGAAGGATTGCTGAAGAATTTCCAATCGGTGGATTCTGTGCAGATGGCTCAAACCCGACTATGGGAATTGAGACAGAAGAATAGCGTACAAGAGTATGTGGAGGTATTTCTGGATCTACAAGTTGCAATTACCGACATGAGTCCAGTAGAGGCTCTCGACAATTTCAAATGAGGGTTGAAAGAGCGGATTCACCAAGAAGTCATGGTGCAAAATCCTTGCACGGTATTTGAAGCCATTGCTTGTGCGTAGAGAATAGTAGGAGCATTAGGTGGAGGTGAAGGAGTAGTTCCACCTCAACATTATCGGGCAGAAATGCCACACATGGGTGGACCAATACCAATGGCATTGGGCAACCTTTGATTCCGGGATCGAGGAGTACGGCCACTTCAAGGGGAGCGGGGACGGGTAGAAGAACAAAGAGATGGAGTCCCACGAGGAGAAGGGACTCAAGGAGAACAATGCCGTTGTTACAATTGTGGCCGTATTGGGCACATATCTACCAAATGTCGCACTCGTTTCCCTAGAGGCCCTTGGCCTTCGTTTAGGCAATCTTTGAACAACATGGAGAGGCACATTGAAGAGGAGGAGGTGGAAACCACTTTGAAAAACAAAGATCGCTAGTAAATGTACCTCGCGGCCTTACAAGCTCAATAAGGAAGCAGAGAAGCAAGGGAAGGAAGAAGAATAATGCACAAAGATCCTAAAAGGCAACCTCACAATTGATTGTTGTGAATGGAATCCTAGAAGGTAATCAAGTGTGAGTATTAATAGATCTAGGAGCAACAGAGAATTTCTTGTCTCGCTTTGTTGCAGTAAGATTGGGAATGGATCTAAAGAGAGATGGAAGTGAAGAAGTAGAGTTACCAAATGGGCACAAAGAGTATTGAATCATTACCTAGACGGGTAACCCTCTCTGTAGGAGAATATTAGGAAGCAATTGAGTGGCGAGTGATACAATTAGCCCATTATGATGCAATTTTAAGCATGTCATGGATGGAGCAGTACAACCTAATGGTGGATTGGAGGAAGAAAGAAGTGGGAACCCACCAATGGTCAATCATTGGGGTTAAAGAAAAAGCACACAGGCAGAAACTACCTCTATATGTCGTAGGGACGACAACTATCTATAAGACCGATAGATGTTTTATGGGTCTAATAAGAGAAGTCTAGAGTGCACAACTCGCTGGAAAAATTCCTGAGAAATTGAAGGATGTGGTGGATGAGTTTTAAGATGTCTTTCCCGATGATTTACCCTCAGGATTACCACCTAAAAGGCGAGTAGATCACAAAATAGAGACACTCTCGGGGAAGACACCTCCTTGTAAGGCCCCCATATTGCCTATCACCTCATGAGTTGGAGGAGTGTAAGACTCAAATTGAGGAGATGCTACAAAAAGGGTTCATCCAACCTAGCGTATCACCATATGGGGCCCTTGTCTTGTTTGTGAAGAAGAAGGATGGTATAATGCGCATGTGCATTGACTATCGGGGTCTCAATCAGCAAACAATGAAGAACAAATACCCCTTACCTCGCATGGATGACCTGTAACACCCATTTGTGCATGTGTGTGGTATTGTGATATTTAGCTTGGTATTACAAGTACTTAAGAGATATTATTTATATAGAGATAAAGGATGGTTCTATATTAGTCATGGTTAGCTAAAGTTAGTCATAGCTAAGATAGATGGGACCTTATTTTAGAGGAAGTAGAAAAGATGAGCACCACTATTTTGGATTTTAGTGTGTTGACTTGGTATTATTCCTAGGTGTTTGGCTTTGGGGAAAGAGTTGAGAACTCTTGGGCCCGCAAGCCTTTTTGTTTTGGATTCTTCTTTAGTCCAAGGATAGCCCATGTGAAGGAATCCTTGCTTTAGTGGTTGGGTCAAGATAAGGGGAATATGCCCATGTGAATGGATATTCCTTTCTACTTTTTGACTTTACTTGACTTTTAGTCTAGTAACTTGAGTTACTACGGTAATTAGTAACTTTGGTACGTAACTATTTCACAAGTATATAAACAAGGAGTGAGGAGGTACTCATCATCCTTTCATTTGCAACTATCTCTCTCTCATTGAGTTCTCTAGTGAACAATGTCTTGAGTCTTGGAGTGTTAGCCTTGGAGGAGTATGATGGAGTTGGGGTTCCTTGCCTTCTTAGTCCATGGTGCGCTACCATAATAGCCATCAGAGGTTCATCCTGAGTGAGAGACAGGCCGGCTCACATTTTTGGTTCCGTTGCCGGGACCTCTCTAGAAGGCAAGATAATGTTCCGCGTCCAATTCTACATTAGGCAGAAGGAGGCTATGAGAGCTCACTTGGAGAGAACATTAGGAGAGGAGAGGGCTGAACTTATGTTAGAGAACCAAGATCCATTTGTATACCCTGTAGTTCATTATGATGTCTTTGAGGTGATTTTGTACATCTTGTACACATGAGAGGAATTGGAGAGATTGTGTGAGGTGGATTGCAGATTTTGGGGATTAAGGTGATTTTGGGCAAAATCTCAAGTTTGAGATCTGGACTTGAGATTTCTACACATGATAGCTTGGGTTATCTTTCAGTTAGCACACTTGAAATTATTGAGAGAGCTTCTATGCGCACTGGGCTAGAATTTTTGAAAGTTGATAGGGTAAAGTGCTCCCGCAACTGCATGCTCTCTGGAAAATTGTACAGAGTCTGCCATTTCTTCAATTTTTAGTGAATTGTCTTGAAAATTTCCAAGAAAATTCAGTGCATTGTATCCTACCTGGTGCCACAAAAATTAGAGAGAGATCATTTTTGCGCAGTGCGTTATGAGTTTTTGAAGTGAGGGGGGTGGTTTTCAGACCAAATCTGAAATATGGGTGCTGAATAGAAAGGTGTCTAGGCCAAATGGCTCGATGAAAAGATCTAAAATTTTGCAGGGAGGGACGCCCTAGAGTTGTGATCAAGTGTGGAAAATTTCAGAGGACTGTGACATATTCATTGGGAGATTTGAGTGACATTGTGAGGAAGGGTCAATTCTGCAGAGTGGAGATCTCATGCATGAGAAGTTTGAGATCAACAAAAAACATGTTTGAGTGTTTAGATTCATCTTTGGGAACATGGAGGGTCATCAAGAGTGGAAATTGAGATTATGCAAGGTTCCCCAAGGGTTTGAGGTGATTGTAGGGGTGGATTTGAGGAAAAGAGAGTTTACAATAGAATTTGAAGAGAGTGTTGAGAGGATCCAAAAACCTACACCACTTGGAGGAAAGAGTGAGTCTAAGTGCTTTCTATGTGGAGAGAAGGGACATAAGGCAAGTTCATGTCCATTAACCTTTGAGAGCAAGAGATTGAGGGAAAGGAGAGGCTTACTTGACTTGGGTTTGCATGTTGGACCTTCTTCACCAAGATTGGGAGGGAGAAGATCTAAGACCAAGGAGTTGTGTGAGGTTTGTGGAGTTGAAGGACTTCCAAAAGGACATGAGTGTAGTGGAGTAAAAGCACTTTTGGAAACTTTGGTGAAGGATCTTGGAGAGAGTCTTAGTACAGCTACAGAAATACTACCACCTTCATCAGCTAGTTCTCAAGATTAGTGATGGAGATAATCTTTCAACTTATGGATAAACTATCCATGAGAGTTAGATTAATATGCACTCTAGGATTTGATGTTGCTATAGAAATCTTGGAGCAACCTGAACCTTTTGTGTTCCCTAGAGTGGATTATTCTCAGATGGTGTTAGTCATGTATATACTCTATTAGTAATAGAGTGAGAGAAAAGAAAAGAGAAAAAAAAAATTAAGAGAAAAGAAAGATAGTGAGGGGTTAAGATGGGGAAACTTCCGGTTTTCTTTGGCAAGGATGGAGAAGATGTGGAGGCCTTTGTGAGAGACTTCAAGAGAGCTTGCATAGGAAACAATGAGAGGAGGAAGAATGAGTGGGCCTCATTATTACCAGATTTCTTTGAGGATGCAGCACTTACAGGGTATGAGTCAGAATACCAAAAGAGAGAGAGGAGAGAGGGGGAAGAGGAGTCTTGGGAGACTTTGACTTCAGCACTCATTGAGAACTTTCTTCCTGATGAGAGTTATGAGAGATTGATGAGTGAGGTTACATTTCTCAAGCAAGGAGATGGAGAGAAAGTGAGGGTCTATGTGGAAAGAGTGGAAAAGTTGGAGTCCAGATTTCGCATAGTGTTGAGGAAGGGTGGGGATGATGTGGAGACTACAATGATTGGCATAGGGGCCATGCTCACCAAGAATTTTGTGGGAGGATTGAGACCACAAATTAGAAGCAAGGTGAGATATGAGAAACCTTCTTCCAAGGTTGAAGCTATCAAGATCGCAATTCGTATGGAGGAGAGTTTGGAAGGGGATGAGAGTGATTTGGTGGTGAAGGAGGTTGTGCATCCTCCTCAAGGCTACAAGTATGGTGGAACTTCTGATACTTTGGTGACAAGGGTTGCACCACAAGTAGTAGTTGCTCCAATTCTTGCACCTCCACCAAAAGATCCACTCCAAACCATCACAGAACAACTTGCGGATCTCAAGATCAATGTGGTGCAACTATGGGAGAAGAGAGAGGTGGATCAGAATGTAGGGAGAGGACCTAGGAGTTATGGAAACTATCCATATAGAGGAGGCCAACCAGCCAACAATTTCAATGATAGAAATTGTTTTGGTTGTGGAGGAAGAGGCCATATCCAAAGGAATTGCCCAAATTCCACTTACCATGGAGGAAGGGGTTATGAGGGAGCCAATAGAGGGAAAGAGGGAGGTAGTGAAACCCAAGTGGCTCCTAATCCCAACAAAGGTAAGGGGATAGCATCCATAGATGTGGTTGAGAGCAAGTATGAGAAGGGAGAGTGCTCAAACTCCAAGGGTCTTAATTTGGAGCTTTTGGTACAAGAGAAGAAGAGAGCTCGTTTTGCAGAGGATGTTCACTCTTCTCAAGGATTTACTTCAAGCAAGGATACTCCTATGTCTACTAGGAGCACTCGCACCTCAACACCATCAACAACAAAGACTCCAAGGAAGAAGTTGGGGATGGAGGACTTCTTGATCTCAAAGCAACAATGGAACTACAATGTGTTGGAGGATGTTGGTAGTCACAAGGCTAACATCACAGTGGGCCAATTAATTGCTTTGAACCCTACCTTGAGAAAGGAGCTTAGAGGTGGTTTGAGTTCTACAAGGAGCAAAAAGAAGAAGAAGGCAAAAGTTCCAGTATCAATGGGGGTGGTGGATGCCAAGCCAGCACCATGGGAGGCTTGTGAATATGCCTCCAAGATTGATGTGAGAGTGAATGGTCACAACATCAAGGATGCATTGGTTGATGGAGGATCAGCAGTGAATGCCATGTCAGAAAGGTTGATGAAGAAGTTGGGTATGATACCCTCAAGACCTTCAACATTTGTGGTGAGCATGGCAAACAAGCAACAAGTTCGACCAGTAGGGGTGATGGATAAGGTGGTAGTTTCAGTTATGGGAGTTCAAAATCTCATGACTTTCCAAGTCTTGAAGGATTCAAGCTATGACTTACTTCTTGGGAGGCCATGGTTGAGAGCAGCACGCACAACTGATCGATGGCACAAAGGGTACTTGAGGATTGGGCCATCAAACCATAGAGTCACTGTTCCTGTGACTAACACCACCAACACTTCACATTCAGATACCCCATCTTCTAATTATTGGGAATCAGATTCTGAAGAAGGAGCTTCAGGTGTGGACACAAGCATGGAAGAGGAGACTTCCACGGAGGAAGATGAATTTGAATCTGATTCAGATGTGTATCCCTTGTGTGCTATGGATTTTGCACCTAAGCCAGAGGTTTTGAAGGACCCAGATAAATCACCATTGACACTTGAGGAGGTAGAGAGAAGGTTATCTACCCTCAAGTATGGCCCAAATGTTACCAAGGAGGAGAAGGTGAGATTTGAGGAGATTTTCCGCAAGTTCATCCATGTGTTTGCTTTTAGTTACAAGGATTTGAAGGAAGTCACCTTGGAGGAGCACAAGATAGAGGTGGAGTCACATGCAAGACCAATCCGCCAAAAGCAACGTCGCATTAGCCCACCAATATCTTTGGTTGTGAAGGAGGAGATTGATAAGCTCAAGGAGGCTGGATTTATCTTTGAGGTGGAGAATTCAGAATGGGTGTCTCCAATTGTCATTGTGAAGAAAAAGAATGGCAAGCTTCGGGTATGTGTGGATTACAAGAAGCTTAATGCTGTTACCAAGAAGGACTACTACCCATTGCCATTCATTGATGAGATCTTGGAGGAGGTTGCAGGTCATGAGAGGTACAGTTTTGGTGATGGTTATAGTGGATATAACCAAATAAAGATTGCACCAGAGCATCAACAACTCACCACATTCACCACACCTTGGGGAACTTACGCTTTCAAGGTCATGCCTTTTGGGCTTTGCAATGCTCCAGCCACATTCCAACGGTTCATGAACAAGGTATTTGAACCTTTCATTGGGAAATTTGTGAGAGATTTCATTGATGACTTTTGTGTCTATGGGAGCAAGGAGGAGCACTTTGAGCACCTAATCAAAGTCTTGCAACGCTTGGATGAGGCAAATGCATCACTCAACCCAGAGAAGTGCATTTTTGGATGTGAAGAAGGTCTACTTTTGGGGCACATCATCTCCAAGGATGGAATAGCAGTTGATCCTGAGAAGGTGAGGAAAATCTCAGACCTTCCATTCCCTTCAAGCTTGACAAAGTTACGCCAATTCTTGGGAATGGTTGGGTACTATAGGAGGTTCATCTTCTCATTTTCCAACAAGGCTTATGCATTGACCATCTACATGAAGAAGGGTGTAGATTACATGGTGATTTTGGAAGACAAGGAGGCTCTCAAAGCTTTTGAGGAGCTCAAGCAATCCCTTGTTGTAGCTCCAATTCTTGCTAAACCTGATTGGAGTAAGCCTTTCATCCTCTACACTGATGCTTCTAATGTAGCTATAGGATGCACTCTTAGTCAATTAGACCAAGATGGGCATGATCATCCAATAGCTTATGCTAGTAGGCAGATGGTTTCAGCAGAGAAGAACTACTCTGTCACAGAGAGAGAAGGGTTGGCAGTGATCTTTGGTCTCAAGAAGTTTAGACACTACTTGATTGGAGGGAAAGCCACAATTGTCACGGATCACAAGGCTTTGAAGTACATCTTCAACAAGCCTAATGTTGAAGGGAGACTAGCAAGGTGGATGATACTCTTGTCTGAGTATGACTACACAATTGAGGATAGGCCAGGAAAGAAACATGCAAATGCTGATTTGTTATCTAGAGCCTATGATCATGATGGAGATGAGCCAGTAGATGATTCCTTCCCGGATGAGGAGCTCATGACAATCTCAGTCACTCAAGAGATTCCAATGGAGTACAAGGAGATTGTGGATTTTGTGACAAGAGGTAACTATCCAGAAGGGATGCATGCTAGGGAGAGGAAGGCCCTTGCAGCAAGATCTAGACCTTACACAATGGTGGAGGATATTCTTTTTTACCAAGGAGCAGATGGTCTACTTCGAAGAGCAGTGGGTAAGGAAGAGTCTATCCTACTCATAAAGGAGTTTCATGAAGGTTTAGTATGTGGAGGACACTTTGCAGGAAAGGTGACTGCTTTCAAGATTCTAGATGCAGGTTACCATTGGAGAGGGATTTTCAAGGATTGTCTTGATTATTGCAAAACTTGTCATGTTTGTCAAGCTTTTGCTAGAAAGTCTACATCCACTCCACCACTTAGATCAATTCCATTGCTAGGACCTTTTGAGAAGTGGGGAATTGATTTTGTAGGACCTCTCAATAGAACCCCAAGGAACAATCGGTACATTGTGGTAGTTACTGATTACCTTACCAAGTGGGTTGAGGCTAGACCATTGAGGGACAAGAATGAAGATGAAGTGGGTAGATTTCTTTATGAACGCATTATCACTAGGTTTGGATGCCCTTTGGAGTTGGTTTCTGATAGAGGAGGAGAGTTTACAGGAAGCATTACTACGGCCATGCTACGACATTTCTCTATCACACATAGAGTAACTACATCCTATAAGCCAAATTCCAATGGCTTGGCAGAGAGAACCAATCAGACCTTGTGCATGATGTTGGCCAAAGATGCAGAAATGGAGGGGGCTAAACATCATTGGGACAAGAGGATTCATGCAGTTTTGTGGGAGTATAGGACAACCATGAAGACTTCCACTGGATATTCTCCATTCCAATTGGTGTATGGTATTGAGTCTACCTTACCTATTCACTTTGATCTTCCTACCTTCCAAAGCATTCATAGGAGATTGAAGAAAGCACAAGGAAGTGATGCAGAGAAGTCAAGGAAGGATCAACTCATGGAGTTGGAAGAGGCAAGAGCAGTTGCTATGGTTCGAGTGGAGCAAGCCCAAAGGAAACAAAAGGAGAGCTATGACAAGAGGCAAGGCAAGAAGAAGGTGGAGCCTTTCAAAGAAGGTGATTGGGTAATGTTGTTTGATTCCATTCGATTCAAGAGAGTACAAAAGAAGTTTTTGCCTAAGTACTTTGGACCTTTCATAGTAGAGAAGGTGTGGGGAAATTACACTTATGATCTCAAGGAGTTGGGAGGAAGACACTTTGATAGGATTAACCATGATAAGTTGAAGATGTACCATAGAAGGTAGAGAGAGACCTTCACTTTGAGGACAAAGTGAAAACTTAGTCCGGGGGTAAATGTAACACCCATTTGTGCATGTGTGTGGTATTGTGATATTTAGCTTGGTATTACAAGTACTTAAGAGATATTATTTATATAGAGATAAAGGATGGTTCTATATTAGTCATGGTTAGCTAAAGTTAGTCATAGCTAAGATAGATGGGACCTTACTTTAGAGGAAGTAGAAAAGATGAGCACCACTATTTTGGATTTTAGTGTGTTGACTTGGTATTATTCCTAGGTGTTTGGCTTTGGGGAAAGAGTTGAGAACTCTTGGGCCCGCAAGCCTTTTTGTTTTGGATTCTTCTTTAGTCCAAGGATAGCCCATGTGAAGGAATCCTTGCTTTAGTGGTTGGGTCAAGATAAGGGGAATATGCCCATGTGAATGGATATTCCTTTCTACTTTTTGACTTTACTTGACTTTTAGTCTAGTAACTTGAGTTACTACGGTAATTAGTAACTTTGGTACGTAACTATTTCACAAGTATATAAACAAGGAGTGAGGAGGTACTCATCATCCTTTCATTTGCAACTATCTCTCTCTCATTGAGTTCTCTAGTGAGCAATGTCTTGAGTCTTGGAGTGTTAGCCTTGGAGGAGTATGATGGAGTTGGGGTTCCTTGCCTTCTTAGTCCATGGTGCGCTACCATAATAGCCATCAGAGGTTCATCCTGAGTGAGAGACAGGCCGGCTCACAGACCTGTTTGATCAACTCCATGAAGCGAGATACTTTACCAAACTGGACTTGCGGAGTCGTTACAATCAAATCCGAATTGCAGAGGAGGATGTGTACAAAACTGCCTTTCAAACCAAGCATGGCCACTTTGAGTATCTTGTGATGCCTTTTGGCCTCACCAATGTGCTTGCCACTTTCATGAGTCTAATGAATGACATATTTTGTCCATACTTGGATAAGTCTGTTATTGTCTTCTTGAATGATATCTTAGTATATAGTAGCACAATGACAGAACACAAACAACATCTATGAGAGGTCCTCCAGATTCTAAGACATAATCAGTTGTATGCCAAAATCTCAAAGTGTGAGTTTGGCAAGTCTGAAGTAGACTACTTAGAGCATAGAGTAAGTGCAGAGGGCATTCAAGTATTGACAGATAAAATAGAGGTCATTCAAAAATGGAGTGCCCTAGAAGATCAGACTCAACTTAAGAGCTTCTTGGGGTTGACGGGATTCTATTGTAGATTTGTCAAGGACTTCTCTAAGGTTGCACAGCCATTAACGACACTACTTGGCAAGGGGAAGAAGTGGACATGGGGAACTGCACAAGAGTTGGCCTTTCAAGAATTGAAGGCCGCCTTGCTACATGCACCAATCTTGAAGTGGTATGACGCAAAACATCCAATCAAGTTGGCCATAGATGCATCAGGCGTAGCAATAGGAGCAGTCCTACAACAAGAGTGGCATGACAGATGGCATCCAATTGCATATTTCTCTCAAAAGTTGTTACCGGCAGAGCGCAACTACCACACCACAAAACGAGAAGAGCTGGCCATCGTTCTAGCAACGAAGCATTGGAAGCACTACTTGGGCAAGAAGGCATTTGTTGTAGAGACAAACAACAAACCTCTAGTCTACCTTGAGACGCAAAAGGATCTATCTCGTCGCCAAATTTGGTGGGCAGAGTGGCGACAACGCTTCAACATGACAATCACCTACGTAGAAGGTAAGAAGCAACTTGCAGATGCATTCACCCGCATGCCAATGGCCAACAACTTGGTGGCAGAGGTTAAGATTAACACTGAATTCTGGCAAGAGATTCTAGCTGCTACAAGAACTGATCCACAGATTGTAGAAGCGCAATCGTCCAAAGGTGTCACCAGCACCCAAGGACTCACCTTTTGAGATGGGAGATTATGGATCCCAAATGTCCTAGAATTACGCACCACCATTCTAGCGAAATGTTATGATTCGGCCATTGCAGCTCATGTGGGAGTGGACAAGACCTTGGATGTAGTCAAGCGCCATTACTATTGGCCCAAGATGAGCAACGATGTGATGGACTATGTGCATAGCTACCTACTTTGTCAACAGAACAAAGCTTCTAATCAAGCTCTTGCAGGGCTCCTTCAACCTCTCCCCACTCCTACCCAACATTGGGAACAAGTGAGTATGGATCTCGTCTGTGAATTACCCAAGACCACCTCAGGGTTTGACTCCATTGTGGTCTTTGTGGACCGGCTCAGCAAAATGATTCATGTACGCCCTACCACCAAGGAGGTGACCGCTCCACAACTAGCTCAACTAACTTAGATGTAATCTTTGCTCACCATGGCTTGTCTAGAGTACTCATCACCGATAGAGGCACCCAATTCACTAGTTTGTTTTGGCAAACACTCTTTGGTTTCTTCAAAACCAAGTTGGCCATGTCTACATCTTACCACCCACAAACAAATGGCCAAACAAAGCGGGCTAATCGCATAATTGAAGACATGTTACGCGACTTCACCTTAGAAAAGCAAGAGAGGTGGGACACCCTACTACCATTGGTGGAATTTGCTTACAACAATTCAGTGAATGTCTCCACCCAGGTCACTCCGTTCTTCCTCATGTATGGTGAGCATCCCTTCACACCTTCTAGCTTGATGAAGATCCATCCAGTGACTACCAAAGTCGATGCAGTCATCACATTTGTTTCTAGAATCCAACAAGGTGTGGAGAGCGCCAAGCACAGGTTACAGATTGCGCAAAATCAACAAAAGCAATATGCTGATGCACACCGTAGGCACATGGAGTTCAATGTTGGGGATCAAGTGTGACTATCAATAACCAACCTCACATTAGTTGGATCTCGTAAGCTCAGACCTCGTTTTATTGGGCCTTTCTCAATTCTTTGTCGCATCGGCGTTGTGGCCTATCACCTTGAGCTACCACCACACATGAAGATCCATCCATTGTTCCATGTCTCCCTACTATACAGATATGCTCCCCAATCAGGCCAAGGTCCTTCCACACAGGACATTCAACCTTGTCCGACACTCATTGATAGCATAGAGGAATATGAAGTGGAGCGGATTCTCCAAAAGCGCATGCGTGGTACTTGCCATCCGCGGGTGGAATATCTAATACAATGAAAAGATTACCCCCTCTATGAAGCAACTTGGGAACCCGCTGCCAATTTGGCACATGCACCGGTGTTGAAACAAGCCTTTGAGCAACAATGGCACAACGAGAACATTGCGTCTTAAAAGGAGGGAGGTCTGTAATACCATGGGTTAGCCATATGATCTAGATGTGAAATTCGGTTTGGTAACATCTAGAATGATGTTATACATGATGGTCAAAATAGATCAGATAGAAGTATCACCAAAAGAGTACTTCTACTAATAGGGCAAAAACCAAAATAGACTTGAGAACCTTAGAACCAATAGCTAGACATATGATTTAAAGGTGAGAATTGGTTTGGTAACATCTCGAAGGATGTTACACATGATGTACTAAATAGATCAGAAAGAGGTATCACCAATAGGGGACTTCTACAAATAGAGTAGGAACCGAAATATGCCTGAAATCTTTGAAGGCAATTTTGGAGGCCTAAACGGATGAATTAGGCCTCAAAAATGTGCAGATTCCCCCCCCCCCAACAAAGAGAAGGCTGGACTTCCATCCCCCCTGCTTTGTCTCGTTGAGAGCTTTCCAACGGTACCTTACTCATGTGATTTTGAGATTCCTACAGGAAGATTCCCTAAAAGATTCCCTCTGGTCAAAGCTTGTTTGACCAACCAGATAGGACCTAGAACAGACAGGTCACCCATCCCAGTAAGTAATCCAAGGGTGGAGCTTGCTGACATGTCACCTATCTGTGTCCCTAATCTTATGGTGGAGCTTCCTTGGAGGAGATCCTCTTTGTCTATATAATAAAGAGAAGGTGCTCCCTTGGTGCATCAAATGTTTGAGTGTGCAATATGTGTTTTCTCTCTTCTCTTGTCCTTGGAGTATTACATCCTCCCATCGGAGTATTACATCCTCCCAACGGAGTGGATGCTCACTCTTGAGAAGAATGCAATAGTTCTTGGGGCGGAATGTAGGCCCAAACATCTTCTTAGTGGTCATTTTTGGGTGTTTGCACTTACTTTGCATTTGTGGCCAAACGCGATACAAAATCTGCATGCAACGGCAATGACATGACTGGTCTCAGCATCTCTTTCTGAAATCTAAAGGCCGTACTCTTGTTGATGTAACGTATTGAATAGTGTAAGGCACGGTGCTGCCACTTTTGAACATTTTCTTGTTCCAACCATTTGCTAATTTGACACTATGAGGCTGTGAACTAGTCTGCAACGCACTTTTGAGATTAGGCATCTCCAAAATATGAGATTAGGCATTTATTTTTTGGGTGCCTAATCTACAAAGGTCTGCTCATTTGTGAGTATGATACTACACTAGATGTAGCAGGAGTCCATATGACTCTATGTCTTTTTGGATGACAATATATAGCTACACATGATGCCATTGGTGATTTAGTGTTTGTCTAAGCACAAGAAAGTGGATACCTCATTGGATTGATAATAAATATACTTTGCAAACAATAGGAGTTAAGGCAAACTTATATTTGGTCCAAGATGATCAAATAACAATAGCCAATGTTGTGGTTACGGATCCCATACATGATGCAATTTTGAAGAGGGTGATAACAAATTCTCTTGGATGGGCAGCAAGCAAAGTGGTAGCAACTAACGTCTCCAAGTATAGAGGTATGTAGCATGGTCATCTCTTTGCTCATCTAGTTTTGAAATTATATGTGCAATGGACACACTTGTCAATAAGTGTACAAGAGCTTATCATAGTATATGTCAAAGGTACCACTCTCAATTTCCTACTTTATATCGTATTTAAGACAACATCTGTCCAAGAGCTTATCATAGTATATGTCAAAGGTACCACTCTCACTTTCCTACTTTATATAGTATCTAAGACAGCATCTGTCCATTGCTCTGTAGAGAGCATTAGCTGGCACAAGTGAATGGATACCTCACTTGGAAGAATCATTGTTTGTTAGATGACAAGAGTCAGTGCAAACTTATATTTGGTCAAAGATGATCAACTAACAATAGTGGATATTATTATTACAAATCCCATATGTGATATAGTTTTGAAGGGGGTAATTACACATCCTCTTGGACATGCGGCAAGCGGAGCAATAGCAACCAAGGTCTCCAACATAGAGGTATTGCTCCACCACCAAGATCTCCAAGTATAGACATATACAACAAAGTCACCTCTTTGTTCCTCTAGTTTTGAAGTTATATGGACTGATATGTATATGATGTTTAACACATTTGTCAATGAGTGTGTAAGAACTCATCACTCTCAATTTTTTATCTACTTGGTTTCCTAATTAAGATAATGTTTGTCCATTTTTCTACCAAGACATGGGCTAGCACATAACATTGGCTAGTATAATCCGTAATAGAGCAATCACATTAAGTGATATTTCTTTAAATACTCCAATAATATGTCCATGCAATTTACATAACTCAAATATTTTAGGTATAATAAGACAGATTCGTCATACTAGTGGAGCTTACTACCCATTTACCTCTTATGTTTTATCCGTGTGCGTGGCTTGATGTGATCCTCACATCCTTCTTGCTATTCTCCGCGTTGTCATCAAAGTCTTACCATTACTGTAAAGTTGGCACAAAGACTTAACAATTCTCTTATTCTCTTGACATGGCTCTTCAGGCTTAACTGGCAGACAGATCACGACCAGCTAGACATTGTTCTTATAATTATTTATTGTTATGACAAGTAAGAAATTTTGGAAAGAGGTGTTCGATTTCCGAGTTCCCAACTTCTCTCCAAAGTTTTCGGCTGCACCACAGGCAATTTGGTGGCATAGCCGGCAAACTGTCTCAGATGTCTTTCCTCCATGTCGAGACAAAGAAATGTTTCTTTGGAGGCTTAGCATTAAGGAGGAGGTAATCTTTTAGAACACTTCTGTATCACCCGTGTGTAACGATCCCGCTTTCAACAGTTCCGTTCCTCCATCCCAACACTCACTTCTGTTTGACAAGACTCCGGATCTATATCATACGTTGGGAAAGAAGCAAATGTTCACTCCAGACCCTTCATCCTAAACCTTCATTCGCAAAATCGACTCATGAATCTGCAGTTCAGTTAAAAAATGGTTGACTTCTCGAAATGAGTCTCGACGCCCCATGCTCTGACCTCCACTCCAAATGAAAATTCGATATCGTGGAATTTCCTCACCAAAGTGAGCAAACACGAAAACAAATATTGCACTCTTCGTAATCCGAGTTGAGGAGGGTTTAGGTTTGATTTGGAAAATAAGTTGAAGCAGAAGAGCTAAATTGTCGGCAGATTGTGTACGAGAGGCCCGATTGTAAATACTCCCCCTATCTGGTATACACACGCATCGGTAACAATAGCAAACATTGCTTGTTTGTACTACATTAAGGTTGATAGATATAGAGCTATGGCTTGACAAAATCGGAATTCTAGGGAATACCGGTCTCCGCAATGTGGCGGGAAGGGAGGCGATTGCAGTTGAAAGCATCAAATTTACGCTTCACTCCAATCCAGATTAAACGCGGTGTTAGGAAAAAATTGCAGCGGTATTAACTCCGAACTATCTCAAGGGCGATGTTCCGAACGCTCCAGGCTGAAGCGAAACAACTGATAAGAGAACTAACTTATCTCACAAGCTATTGATAATCCTATCAGTGTTACGATATCTATGGAACTAAATTTACTTGGAGATTGGCATTCAGAACCTCCGGGTCGACTGCAGCTCCAGGAATCTAATCTGCAAATTTGAACCTGAAACAAACGTACAACTATGTATACTGTGACTTTGATTTCAATTGGGGCCTACCCCAATTTCCCTCCTTTGTCTCTCCCTTGATGGGGTCTTCCCATCCTTCATGTTTCATATGTTCTACGCGGTTTGCATGTTCTCTCTTGAATTGAATTACATAGGGAATCTAATAATCTAAAATACTACATCGATTGATACCAGTGTTGTTGTCTTAGAATGTGGAAATACCGGCAATACCGTCAAGAAGGAAAACGTGCGATACGAAGAGGCAGACTGATTCGTATAAGCTCCGGAACAGGAATGGTCTCCTGAACACGATGTGCAAGTTGGGTCGTCCAGCAGCAGATTCACTATTCACTATTAGGGGGTTTTAGAAATTTTACTTTTGAGATTCATTAAATATTTTAGAAATAAAATTTTAATTGTCGTATGAATTTTAAATTCTATTATATAAAAAAAAAGGTATATAATTATTTATGATAGAGAATTATATTTTACTAAAAATTAATTATATATTTATTCTAAAATTTATAAATATCATAAAATATTTATAGAAGAATTCGTCTGCCCGAGATCTGAAACCCCTACTTGCATTCTTGATCAACTCCGGAATTCAAATTGAAACACACGAACATTGAGTGCCAGCATTAGCAACTCCTTGCCAACTAGGACAATCGAACATCACGTGGCCCAATGGATACTGTTAATCTTTGTGCCAACTTATGGTACCGTTGAATCGAAGTGCCGTTAACTCATCTCTGTCGCTTCGAGGGCGGCAGCATGTTCCGTTCCACAACAGTCAATGGCTGCGGGATTTTCGGGAGGACGGGCTGACGGTTGACTTGTTTAACAACTGTGTCACGAGGCTGAATTCCTTCTACCGTCTATAGAAAGACGGCAGTAGCGGCCATGCTTCCTCTGTCCCTGCAAGAAAAGACGACACGTATATCTGCGCTATTGGTCCTCAGCAATCTCGGATAAACTTTTGTATCCTGTACCTTCTCACACTGGTGGACGTGGCTAGGAACCCTCTGGTCAGACAACAGTAAACAGTGCAAGTGAGATTTGTGACAAATTCGCGTAAACAACTGACTATCTTCTCCTGTAAACTGATACGAAAATGCTCTTGAATAGCTAACAGTGTTTTTAACGTTTGCTAACTGTCCAGAGCTGGATGTCCGCCCCTATAGGAATTCCAAAAGAATACGGTTACCCTGATACTGCACTGAGTAGGAGAAACTCATGCCTTTACTCTGGTTATCTATCTAGCTGCGTAGCATAATAAGTCAAAACAAGTGGGGTCAAGTTTACTCAGGTTAGTCAGGTATCCTGAGTAAAGAGCAGAGATCCCAAGGGTTCCAAGGGGAAGAAGGCGACCGTGTAGAAAAAATGAAGGATGGGAAGACCCTTCAAGCCATAAAAGGGAGAGACAAAAAAGGTAAAATGGGGCTAAGCCCCAATAGAGTCTATATGAGAAATCTGCCCTATCGCACCTAAGTATCTGAGCTATGCAAGTAGTATGGTCTACACACAACTGGAAGAATCGAAGAAACATCACCTAATGTGATTGCACCAGCCATTGCCCTTTGTAGAGCAATGGACACACATTGTCTAAAATATGCTACAAAGTATGAGAGTGAGAGCGGTACCCCGGGCGCCAAACATGATAGGCTCTCGTGCACTCCTTGACAAATGTGTCAAATGTTGTGTCCATCACTCCATATAACTCCAAGGCTAGAGGAACAAAGAGGTGACCTTGCTGCATGCTCCTATACTTGGAGACCTTGCAACCTGCTGCTGCACTCGCCGCCCATCCAGGGGGATGGGTAATTACTCCCTCCAAAATTGTATCCCGCGTAGTGTCTGTAACCACAATATCCGCTACTGTCACTTGATCATCTCGGACCAATTATAAGTCTACCCTGACATGTGTCGTCTGCAAAGCATACAAACACTCCCTCCAAGCCAAATATCCACTCTCTCGTGCCATAGCAAACACTATGTCCCTAATGGCATCATGGGTAGCTATGCTATGTCCTCCAACAAGGAAGATTGTAAACCTCTAGTCCAATCTAACGTTAGTGAAGCAAAAGGTGGAAAATCCTCTCGTGCACGTGGGGATAGACTATCTCTCGTCTACCATAGTAACATCTGGAGAGAAAAGGATCCTCCCTCCACCTTTGTCACATAAGTCTTTAAAATTGGCCTATCAACAACCACAAAACGAGAGGAAAGTAGGGGTGCCGAGATAGCCCAACTACCCAAAAATGCTATAGGTGCCATCTCCTCTATAGATAACAAGCCAACCCCACCACATAAGATCGGCAAAGCTATCTTTCTATATGCCAAATCCCCTATCACACACTCAAATGTCCATGGTCCAATAATATCAACAAAGACTTTGTCGTGCATATATACATCGCTACACAACATACATTGTTATCAACATCATACACTATAGAAGCATAACTCACACACAAGTCATACATAGACTCCTAAAGTGCCACAATAATCAGATTGTTTACCACTCTCAACTCAACTCAACTCAGATCAGTTCTTGGTCTGTCACTCTATAAACTGCCAACAACTGGGCACTAATTACAGTCAAGCCACACCCGCTCAAGCATAGAGAATCCAAGTGATGCTCGCCGGCCTCTGTCCACCATAACCAAGAACTCGAAGGCTCAACATCAGAGAAGTGAGCTCTCTAGAGCTGCACTTCAAAAGTATACCCCCTGGACTCGAGCTAGGTCTGAACCCTAATGGTCCCACTGATGGCACACTCGACGGTGCAAAGTGACGGTGGGCCCCACCGTGAAGTCAGACCCCAAACACAAAATCTGACCGTCGGAAAGTAGTCTTTGAGAAATTGCTGAAATAACTCTAACTACTATCACTGCAACTCCAATGTCCGAGCAATCTAGATGTGACACTACAAATGGTGTGACAACTGTCATGCGTATATACATCGCTACACAACATACATCGTTGTCAACATCATACCCTATAGAAGCACAACTCACACAAAATTCATACATAGACTCTAAGGTGCCACAATTGCCTCCCTAGCTGGCGGTTAGGTCCCTCTAACTCCAAATAGCCATCTACTCTAAGTATATGGTATACCCTATAATGGGCAAAGATCAAGAGGTCGGGTGCTATGGAGCCTCATCGTTAGTCACCTGTTTGCAATCTATACCATATAAAGAATGAACTAGCTATATGTCAAATACATCTAGGACATAACCACTATCCCTGAGGAACCACCGTGAGGGGAGGAGTCATACATGCCATATGCCATCCTCTCGAACAGCTATCACATACTAACATAGTAGCAGCTCCACCAGAAGAGCCACATAACATACACCTCAAGCATGCACGTACAAGTGCCAAGCTTGGGTCCATAGTACCATCAATGTTTGGCGCACAATTGCACACATGATCCTTCCAAAAAACACTATCACATCCTCCTAACACAAGGACTCCAGATGGCAAAACCTCACGCACTCTCAAGATAGTGCGGCTTGTCAAAACATCAAGTGTCATTGTGTAATACCAAGAGCTAGCCATATGATCTAGATGTGAAATTCGGTTTGGTAACATCTAGAATGATGTTATACATGATGGTCAAAATAGATCAGATAGAAGTATCACCAAAAGAGTACTTCTACAAATAGGGCAGAAATAGAAATAGACTTGAGAACCTTAGAACCAATAGCTAGACATATGATTTAGCGGTGAGAATTGGTTTGGTAACATCTGGAAGGATGTTACACATGATGGACTAAACAGATCAGAAAGAGGTATCACCAAAAGGGGACTTCTACGAATAGAGTAAGAACCTAAATATGCCTGAAATCTTTGAAGGCAATTTCGGAGGCCTAAACGGATGAATTAGGCCTTGAAAATGTGCAGATCCCCCCTCAACAAAGGTAAGGTTTGCCTTCCTTCCCCTTGCTTTGTCTCGTCGAGAGCTTTCCAACAGAACCTTACTCATGTGATTTTGAGATTCCTACAAGAAGATTCCCTAAAAGATTCCCTCTGGTCAAAGCTTGTTTGACCAACCAGATAGGACCTAGACCAGACATGTCACCCATCCAAGTAAGTAATCCAAGGGTGGAGCTTGCTGACATGTCACCTATCTGTGTCCCTAATCCTATGGTGGAGCTTCCTTGGCAAAGATCCTCTTTGTCTATATAATAAAGAGAAGGTGCTCCCTTGGGGCATCGATTGTTTGAGTGTGCAATCTGTGTTTTCTCTCTTCTCTTGTCCTCGGAGTATTACAATGGTATCAGAGCGAGTGTTTTAGTCCAAGAGAGTGTATCAACCCTCTTGGAATAGCACGAACTACTGAAACTGAGTAATTTGAGGTGGAGAACATAGAGTAGTTGCTAGACTTAGGAAGGACTTTAGAGAGCGGATGGGATGGATGCACTGGGAGGCCAATTTCCTGCACCTAGCTTTCCATTCTCAAACCCATTCCACATCAAGGTTATGTATATCCAGCATGAGCAAATGAGGGTATCATTAGTTTATCACTTTGGTGCAGAATTCATGGACAAAGTGATGAACTCACCAAACCCGGTGATTCTACCTATGGTGATATATGACAGAGAGTAGGATTTGACAATCTACATTCTATTATGATAAAATGGATATGAATGTCCCAAATCCTCTCCCTTTCAACACTCAAGTAGAAATCAGTTATGTAGTGCGGCCAAAATTGATGTTTAGAGATTTTGTGGTTAGGAATTTTGGTGAGGAGTATTATCAACGAGTGATAGCTTCTGAGGTCCCAATGGTAGTTTTGATAGTTTTTGTGCCTTCCAGAGTGATTATCTTGACTCTGTATTGAAGTAGACATTAGCAATTGAGTGTTGCAGGAACCATGGATCCGCAATTGCAAGAGTTGGTGCAAGGAATAGAAGTGATGTTGAATGAATTTCGAGAGATTAAGATGACCATGGAGACATTACAAAGTCAAGTGCAGATCCTTAGGAATGATCAAGCCATGCAAGAAGAAGAGCCGTCTCAAAACCCAGTACCTGCGACTAAAGTACTTGGAGAGGCATCCGTGCCTACAAACCCTATCAACGATGAAGCCACATTGCTACTCCGGATGAAGAAGACCTGCAACATCAAACCTTACAAGGGGCAGCGTTCAATGGGAGTAGTGGAAAATTGGATCTCAAGAATGAATCAATATTTCCGATTATTCTCAACAGAGATCACAGAGCATGTTGTAGGTGTGTTTGCATGTGGGTACTTGACCGATAAAGCCCTCACATGGTATGATGCTTGGGAATGATCCATGCTGGCAGAGAGAAGGGAGGTCACATGGACAGCAATGCAAGAAGGACTGCTGAAGAATTTCCAATTGGTGGATTTTGTGCAGATGGCTCGAACCCAACTATGGGGATTGAGACAAAAGAATAGTGTTCAAGAGTATGTGGAGGCTTTTCTGGATCTACAAGTCGCAATTACCAACATGAGTCCAATAGAGGCTCTCGACAATTTCAAACGAGGGTTGAAAGAGCGGATTCACCAAGAAGTCATGGTGCAAAATCCTTGCACGGTATTTGAAGCCATTGCTTGTGCGTAGAGAATAGTAGGAGCATTAGGTGGAGGTGAAGGAGTAGCTCCACCTCAACATTATGAGGCAAAAATGCCACACATTGGTGGACTCGTACCGATGGAATTGGGCAACCTTCAATTCCGGGATCAAAGACCACGACCGCTTCAAGAGGAGCAAAAGCAAGCAAAAGAACAAGGAGAAGGGACTCAAGGAGAAGGGACTCGAGGAGAAGGGACTCGAGGAGAACAACACCGTTGTTACAATTGTGGCCGTATTGGACACATATCTACCAACTGTCGCACTCGTTTCCCTAGAGGCCCTCAGCCTTCGTTCAGGCAATCTTTGAACAACATGGAGAGGCACATTGACAACAAGGAGGTAGAAATCACTTTGGAAAATGAAGATTGCTAGTAAATGTACCTTGTGGCCTTACTGGCTCAATAAGGAAGCAGAGAAGCAAGGGAAGGAAGAAGAATAATGCGCAACGATCCCGAAAGGCAACCTCATAATTGATTGTCGTGAATGGAATCCTAGAAGGTAATCAAGTGAGAGTATTAATAGATCCGGGAGCAATAGAGAATTTCTTGTCTCGCTCTGTTGCAGTAAGATTGGGAATGGATCTAGAGAGAGATGGAAGTGAAGAAGTAGAGTTACCAAATGGGCAAACAGAGAGGATTGAATCATTACCTAGAGGGGTAACCCTCTCTGTAGGAGAATATTAGGAAGCAATTGAGTGGCGAGTGATACAGTTAGCTCATTATGATGCAATTTTAGGCATGCCATGGATGTAGCAATACAACTTTATGGTGGATTGGAGGAAGATGGTAGTGGGAACCCACAAATGGTCAATCATTGGGGTTAAAGAAAATTCACACTGGCAAAAACTGCCTCTATATGTTGTAAGGACGGCAATTGTCTGTAAGACCGATAGATGTTTTATGGGTCTAATAAGAGAAGTCCAGAGTGCACAACTCGGTGGACAAATTCCTGAGAAATTGAAAGATGTGGTGGATGAGTTTCAAGATGTCTTTCCTGATAATCTACCCTCAGGATTACCACCAAAGAGGCAAGTAGATCACAAAATTGAGACACTTCCGGGGAAGACGCCTCCTTGTAAGGCCCCATATTGCCTATCACCTCATGAGTTGGAGGATTGTAAGACTCAAATTGAGGAGATGTTGCAGAAAGGGTTCATCTAACCTAGCATATCACCATATGGGGCCCTTGTCTTGTTTGTGAAGAAGAAGGATGGTACAATGCGCATGTGCATTGACTATCGGGCTCTCAATCAGCAAACAGTGAAGAACAAATACCCCTTACCTTGCATAGATGACTTGTTTGATCAACTCCATGGAGCAAGATACTTCATCAAACTGGACTTGCGAAGTGGTAACAATGAAATCCAAATTGCAGAGGAGGATGTGCACAAAACCGCCTTTTGAACCAAGTATGGCCACTTTGAGTATCTTGTGATGCCTTTTGGCTTCACCAATGCACCTGCCACTTTCATGAGTCTAATGAATGATATATTTTGTCCATACTTGGATAAGTCTATTATCGTCTTCTTGGATGATATCTTAGTATACAGTAGCACGATGACAGAACACAAACAACATCTATGAGAGGTCCTCCAGATTCTAAGACATAATCAGTTGTACGCCAAAATCTCAAAGTGTGAGTTTGGCAAGTCTGAAGTAGACTACTTGGGGCATAGAGTAAGTGCAGAGGGCATTCAAGTATTGACAGATAAAATAGAGGTCATTCAAAAATGGAGTGCCCCAGAAGATCAGACTTAACTTAAGAGCTTCTTGGGGTTGACGGGATTCTATCGTAGATTTTTCAAGGACTCCTCCAAGGTTGCACAGCCTTTAACGACACTACTTGGCAAAGGGAAGAAGTGGACATGGGGAACTGCACAAGAGTTGGCCTTTCAAGAATTGAAGGCCGCCTTGCTACATGCACCAATCTTGAAGTGGTATGACCCAAAACATCCAATCAAGTTGGCTACAGATGCATCAGGCGTAGCAATAGGAGCAGTCCTACAACAAGAGTGGCATGACGGATGGCATCCAATCGCATATTTCTCTCGAAAGTTGTTACCAGTAGGGCGCAACTACCACACCACAGAACGAGAAGAGATGGCGATCGTTCTAGCAACCAAGCATTGGAAGCACTACTTGGGCGAGAAGGCATTTGTAGTAGAGACAGACCAGAAACCTCTAGTCTACCTCGAGACGCAAAAGGATCTATCTTGTCGCCAAATTTGGTGGGCAGAGTGGCGACAATGCTTCAACATGACAATCACCTACGTGGAAGGTAAGAAGCAACTTGCAGATGCATTCACCCGCATGCCAATGGCCAACAACTTGGTGGTAGAGCTTAAGATTAACCCTAAATTCTGGCAAGAGATTCTGGCGGCTACAAAAACTGACCCACAGATTGTAGAAGCACAATCATCCAAAGGTGTCACCATTACCCAAGGACTCACCTTTTGGGATGATAGATTATGGATCCCAAATGTCCCAAAATTATGCACCACAATCCTAGCAGAATGTCATGATTTGGCCATTGCAGCTCATGTCGGAGTGGACAAGACCTTGGATGTAGTCAAGCGCCATTACTATTGGCCCAAGATGAGCAACAACATGATGGACTATGTGCATAGCTGCCTACTTTACCAACAGAACAAAGCTTCTAATCAAGCTCCTGCAAGGCTCCTTCAACCTCTCCCCACTCCTACCCAACGTTGGGAACAAGTGAGTATGGA
Organism: Lunularia cruciata; assembly: GCA_948567375.1. Taxonomy (NCBI): domain Eukaryota; kingdom Viridiplantae; phylum Streptophyta; class Marchantiopsida; order Lunulariales; family Lunulariaceae; genus Lunularia; species Lunularia cruciata. The sequence continues at coordinate 50,867,044 of OX419759.1, forward strand.
TCTCGTCTGTGAATTACCCAAGACCACCTCAGGGTTGACTCAATTGTGGTCTTTGTGGACCGGCTCAGCAAAATGATTCATGTACGCCCTACCACCAAGGAGGTAACCGCTCCACAACTAGCTCAATTATACTTAGATGCAGTCTTTGCTCACCATGGCTTGTCTAGAGTACTCATCACTGATAGAGGCACCCAATTCACCAGCTTGTTTTGGCAAACACTCTTTGGGTTCTTCAAAACCAAGTTGGCCATGTCCACAGCTTACCACCCCCAAACAGATGGCCAAACAGAGCGGGCTAATCGCACAATTGAAGACATGTTATGCGGCCCTACCTTAGAAGAGCAAGAGAGGTGGGACACCCTACTCCCGTTGGTGGAATTCGCTGACAACAATTCAGTGAATGCATCCACCTAGGTCACTCCGTTCTTCCTCATGTATGGTGAGCATCCCTTTACACCTTCTAGCTTGATGAAGATCCGTCCAGTGGTTACCAAGGTCAATGAAGTCAACACATTTGTTTTGAGAATCCAACAAGGTGTGGAGAGCGCCAAGCACAAATTACAGATTGCGCAAAATTGACAGAAGCAGTATGCTGATGCACACCATCAGCACATGGAGTTCAATATTGGGGATCAAGTGTGGCTATAAACAACCAACCTCACATTAGTTGGACCTCGTAAGCTCAGACCTCGTTTTATTGAGCCTTTCTTGATTCTTCGTCGCATCTGCGGTGTGGCCTATCACCTTGAGCTACCACCACACATGAAGATCCATCCAGTCTTCCATGTCCCCCTACTACGCAGATATGCTCCCCGATCAGGCCAAGGTCATTCCACACCAGACATTTGACCTTGTCCGACACTCATTGATGGCATAGAGGAATATGAAGTGGAGCGGATTCTCCAAAAACGCATGCGTGGTACTCGCCACCCGCGGGTGGACTATCAAGTACAATGGAAAGGTTACCCCCTCTATGAAGCCACCTAGGAGCCCGCTGCTAATTTGGCACATGCACCTGTGTTGGTGCAAGCATTTGAGCAACAATTGCACAACGAGGACGTTGAGCATCTTAAAAGGAGGGAGTTCTGTAATACCAAGAGCTAGCCATATGATCTAGATATGAAATTTGGTTTGGTAACATCTAGAATGATGTTATACATGATGATCAAAATAGATCAGATAGAAGTATCACCAAAAGAGTACTTCTACTTATAGGGTAGAAATCAAAATAGACTTGAGAACCTTAGAACCAATAGCTAGACATATGATTTAAAGGTGAGAATTGGTTTGGGAACATCTGGAAGGATGTTACACATGATGGACTAAACAGATCAGAAAGAGATATCACCAAAAGGGGACTTCTACGAATAGAGTAGGAACCAAAATATGCCTGAAATCTTTGAAGGCAATTTCGGAGGCCTAAACGGATGAATTAGGCCTTGATAATGTGCACGTGCGTCCCCAACAAAGGAAGGGCTGGCCTTCCCTCCCCCTTGCTATGTCTCGTCTAGAGCTTTCCAACGGTACCTTACTCACGTGATTTTGAGATTCCTATAGGAAGATTCCCTAAAAGATTCCCTCCGGTCAAAGCTTGTTTGATCAACCAGATAGGACCTAGACCAGACATGTCACCCATCCAAGTAAGTAATCCAAGGGTGGAGCTTGCTGACATGTCACCTATTTGTGTCCCTAATCCTATGGTGGAGCTTCCTTGGCGGAGATCCTCTTTGTCTGTATAAGAAAGAGAAGGTGCTCCCTTGGGGCATCGATTGTTTGAGTGTGCAATCTGTATTTTCTCTCTTCTCTTGTCCTTGGAGTATTACACATTGGAGCTGTCTACTGTAGATACACATAGTTTCTTGGATGAAATTGACGAATTGAGTGTCTATAACCTCCTCCTCAAATGGTAGCATAATGTAAAGTATCTCTATGATGAGCAATTACCAAGTTCTCAAAGGCCATCGGCATAACTCTCCAAAAGATCTCTGCCCGCTGAGAACATGCGCTCATCCATACATCGGGGTCATCCAAGTCCAAAACTATAGTAGCATCTCAATGAATGGCTGCAGGTAAATTTGGATCTCGTTCATAGAGTAGAAATACGGAGAGAAGGATGCTAAGGAGGCTTGCCGGCTAAACCGATAGCCCATGGCCAACCAAGGTAATTGGAGATCCCAATCTCCCAAGAAGCCTCTCTGCAAACCATACTTTTGTAATCCTCTCTTCAGCGTTTGAACCACTCTCTCTGCTAAGCCATCTACCTCAGGGTGATCTCGGGATGTAGTATGATGATCAATCAAAGCCTTGTCACACAAGACCTGAAACTCTCCCAAGAACTATGTACCTTGATCAATCAAAACCTCAACTGGTGCACCAAAATGACTAAGAACTTGATCCAAGAACGAGTAAGTTGTCCCTTCACTAGACTTGTCAAGAAGTGCCACCAACTCAATCCACTTGGAGAAGTGCTCCACCATCACCAAAACATATCAATGATGTCTCACAATCAACGGTAAAGGTCCAGCAAAGTCCAAACTCCAACGGTAACCCAATCCCATGATAGGTAATGGGTGTAATTGTGGCGTAGGAGCATTGAATGATGATCTAACTCGGTCACAAACCACACATCTGGCAACAAACTACTGTACCTTGGTCTGCATACCACACCACCAATAATGACTTTGGAGTAGGCTATACGTATGCTTTACTCCAAAATGTCCTAGCTCCTCATGAGCATGACAGACCAATTGTGGTCTCTAAGATGGAAGTGGTACTACTTGCACTCTACCATCCTCCCATACATGCAAAAGGTGTCTGCCCTCCAATCTGAACCGTTTGGCTTGCAGAAGGACACGGTCTCTCTCCTTGGCCTCAATTGTGCCACCCACAACACCCGTGCAAAGATAGTCCATCACTAAGACATCATCATGAATGTCTCACTGAACTGTACCAATATCTTCACTCTTTGGATTTGTGACCTCAATAACTCCTCCTGTATGCACTGAGAGAGATACCACCAAAGCCTCAGAAAATATACATAGAAAGGTAGATGCATGCCAACTTGGCACCATCTCCTCATCTGTCTCACCATGCCAACGTGCTCCGGTCTGATCTGTTGGCTGGGACATGGGTTTTTACTCAACCCATCTGCATCATGGTTCACCACTCCAGGTCTGTGAACAACCGTGAAATCATACTCCTATAAAATCAGAGCCCATCGTGCAAGCTTCCTTGAAAGCTTATCGGGCTCCATCAACCACTTCAGTGGCTGATGATCAGTGATGAGAGTGAAGGGGTTACCAAATAGGTAACATCAGAAATGTGCTACTACCCAAACTGCTACCAAGCACTCTCCCTCATATGAACTATACTTTGCCTCCGTTGAATTGTTGGAGCGACTAGCATAGGCCACCACAAACTCCTTCTCCTTATCATCATGTTGGGTGAGCACCGCTCCAAGCCCCAACATACTCCAATCAGTATGAACTTGAAATGGTCGTCCTCTGATTGGTCTCCTCAAAATAGGAGAAGATGTCAACCTCTCCTTGAGCTCAACAAAAGCTCTCTCTTGTTCATCTCCCCAACACCACTCTTGTGTAAGCTTGGTCAGCTTTGTCAAGGCCTTGGCAATGGCACTAAATCCTCTAACATAGCGGTGATAAAAGTTTGCTAACCCAAGGAATGCTCGCACTCTGCTCACATCCGTAGGCCAAGGAATACATGCAATAGCCTCCACCTTGGTCTACTGAACACCAAGTCCTCGGGGGTAGATAGTGTGACCTAAATACTCATCCTGCTTGTGGAAGAACCTACACTTCCCAAGATGTAATTTGAGTCCATGAGATCTCAACCTCTCAAACACCTCCAACAACTGTCTCTCATGCTCCTCCACAGTAGTGCTATAAACCAAAATGTCATCAATATAGCACCAAGCAAAATCCAATCTAGCTAGGATCCTATCCATGACCCTTTGGAACCCAGCAGGAGCATTCTTTAACCCAAATAGTAAGAACCTCCACTGATATAACATATCCTTGCCGTGAGGATCAATAGCCCAAAATGTTGTCTTGGACTTATCCTCCTCCTTGATTGGCAATTGATGATATCTCGCTCGAAGATCCAAAGTATTGAAGACCTTTGCATGCTCAATCGCATCAAAAATCTCCTCCGGTGTAGGCATGGCATACCAATCAGCCCTAGTCTGTTGGTTGATAGGACGGTAATCTCCACACATCCACCTATCTATGTAGGTGCTATGCATATCCTTCTTGGTTGGCATCACTATCATTGATGCATACTCTCTATGTGAAATCTCCACCAAACCAGCCTCAAAAAGGTCACTACTCCGGCTCTGAATCAATGTCCTCTCCATATCACTATAACAATAAGGACGCCAAAAAACTGATGTATCACTAGTCAGCTTAATCTGTATACAAGGTTCCCTTCAGAGCACCCAAATCCTTCATACTGAAGGCAAACCAACTCGTGTGGCTCCTCAAGAACCTCCAAACCCTCCGTCTTTCCTTTCCAATAAGCTTGGGTCCAAGATCTGGCTCCCAAGTATCCTCTGTAACTGTAGTAGGAGTGGAAGACGTACTAGTTGGCTGTTACACTGGGCCCTTGGGAGCAATAGTGTCATGCTCCCGACCACTAGAGGTCCCAACCTCTATGTGAAAAACTCCCTCCACTCTGGCTGCAAGCTCCACATGTCCTCTAGCTGCATCCCAAGTGGACCAAGGGTGTAATCCAAGTAGCCCACGCTCACCTGGATGGACTCCAAGTAGACCACTCTCCCTAGTAGCTACTCCCAAGAATACCATGTCCACTCGGTCCCTTGCCCTCAACATGTGCCTAAATTGTCTCCATAGGCACATCGCTCACAAGTGTTTGAGTGGTGATGCCTATCAAGCGCATCTTATGCTGCCCTGCCAAGCCAAGGCTCACAATCTAGGTCAAACAGTTTAGGTCCATAGCCTGACCTAACATCTGATGCTTGGATGCCTCTAACCCTGCTGGAACAGCGGTAATACCAGTGCAAAAACCTATTGCCTGCTCTCTCTCATCAACGTTGGGCTCCACCAACTACTGTAATTGTGAGTCCCAAACAAGTCCAAGTCCTCCCTCTCAAAAAGCATGAGAGCTTGGGAAACTCATGAGTGTGGGAAATGCGGCTCTAGGCTGTCCAACTAGGTTCACCACTGCCATAGGTGACCTATCAACCCCTACCACTGTCTGAGACTGACGTCCAACATCCAAGATGTCATCAACAAAGATGTGGTCAAGTTGTTGAATCCCATCATAAGCACGCTATAGAACCGCTCTGGGTAAGAGGTTCATCCACCAAAGACAAAGACAATGAGCCCGTGATTCCACTCTGGCTGCATCTAACAATATAGCAGGTCCCATCCAAGAATGGACCTGATGTGTACTTGCCACTACTCTAGTGCAAGAATCACCCATCAAAGGAACATTCTCCAAAAGGTTAGCTGGAGAAACGGACTGATGAACCTAGAGATGTCATAATATCCGTAACATCTCCCAAAACACACAAGAATGAGGATCTTGAAGACCCAAACCGCAGCCCGCACGTGTATGTCCCTAACATGGCCATCCAAAAATCACCAAGTGAATAGGCACATGTCTCTCTAGGTCATGCACCCCTAGTAAGGAAATGTCTACTGGAGGGCCTTCTAGTAACCTTTGATTGTTGACATTGGTAATAACTCCGGATACCGATAGGCCAAGTGTGCCACATGATGTAGAGAGACTCACCTAGTAGTCTCATCTCTGTCTACATACAAGTACCTCTGTACTCGGATACCCACCTGTAACACCGCAGCTAGTCCGATGCTAATCCCACCAAACAACTTTAATAGGCATATCCCGTCTACTAGATACTGCCAAGCAATGAGTGTGGTATCTAGAGGTGTCAAAGAAATTGCCTCTGGAGGCTCATCCTCTCACTCATCTCCTGATGGTACGAAGGCTCCACTCCAAGACTGTTGCACCAACTAATCTGCATGCTGCTGCATGCTGCTGCAACGCCTCCTCTGAGCTCCACAATGGAACATCAAAGGTGGATGGAACAATCCCACTTGTACTCCAAAGCCAAGTGACTCCTCTAGTACTGAGTATCTTCTGCATGGGCGTTCCTCTCCAACAAGTCACCAGGCCAAGTAACTGCACCACTGAAAGCTAAAATTGATGTTGCCATGGTCCCAAATTGTAGTGAGCCAAGACTGCCACTACTGAAGCGTACTAGTAGGCAACATACCCGTCCCTCACCAGATTGTCAACTAGGTCTATACAAGGCTATCTCCTCCTAATAGTCAATGTTGAAACCCATGGAGTATAACATTGCTCCCCCAACTAGCATATCATATGACTGAGCTATTGTCGCAATAGCCTAAGCTCTCACCACCAAGCTATTAGTTAGATGACCAGGCTGAACCAAGACAACAAGCTCCCCACGTGTGATGTACTATGTCAAACCACCACCTAGAGATGTTTGCATCTGAAATGGACACCTCTCCACATCGGTCTTTTGTAACTCTAGACCGACAACTTTAGCCTTCTCCAACATAAGGGGCTGAGCACCAGAGTCTAACAAGACTCTCTATGGTGGATAGACCTTCCCTGAAGGTCCCACTAAACAAAAAATCCCCCTTTGGTTATCCAATCGGACAACACCAAGTGTGAATTGCGCTCTCTCAAAGGCCGGTCTAGTTGGCAACTCCTCCAGTCTAGCCGTTGCTGCCTGCCATAAACCACTAGTTGCTGAACGGATCCCATGCTCCTGAACCAAGTCACCTCCACTATCAACCACCTCTACTCTAGTAGTAGGAACCACACCATCCCTACTCTCACACAACGTGGTAGCCAATCGGAACACTGGGGTTGGGACAACTCTCAATGTAAACATGTCACTGGCCGAAAACAAAGGACGCCGCATAATCGGCTGAGCCGCCTCTAACATCATGCTAAACTCAGTCTGTGTAATAGCAGGTGGTAGACTAGCAGATAGTCCATCATGCACTCCATCACCACCTACCACATCTGCATTGGGACGTCTAGGAACCATGGATGTCGTCTACAATGCCTCGGATAGCATGAAAGATTGGGGAAGTCTGACCTATCTCCCAACCTCTCCTCTCTGTGGGTCCAACTCCATTGATGCTCCTCTAAGCTCTAGAGCACGTATTGCACTCCTAGTCACTGCTGTAGATGCATCCACCTGTGCTGCTCCGCACATGAAGTCCAAAGCATCTCTATCACCAACATATGAGGTGGAAGCCTCAGCACCCAAATCTGATCTCCTCTGAGCAATAGCCATACTAGCCAATCTCTGCTCCAACTGCTCAATCCAAGTAGCCATAGCTATGTCATAAGTAAGGGCAAGTACTGCACCCCTAATAGGTGTAGATCCTCTACCACCACCTCTACCACCTCGTCCTCCATGAACTGGAGCTCCTCTACTACTTGCCATAGTAGCCCTACCACTCCGTAACTCCGGGTGTAGGTCAAAACACCGGTCACTAGTGTGACCAAATCTGTGGCAGCGCTCACACTGCCTCTGTGCTGGCTGTGATGCACCAAAGGTATCAAGTCCGCTGCCCTGAGTACACTCTCTCCTATGGTGAGGTCCACCACAAGTCCAAAAAGCAACACTACCACTCATTGGCTACTACTGACCCAAAAATGAAGGTAAGGGTCTAACTCCACTAGGCCCTCCACTCGCTCCATAGGATCTGAGCTGTCCACCCTGTCCTCGAAAACCAACTGGGCGTGGTGCACTTTGCTGCACTCTAGAAGAAATCATAGTTGTGGATGAGGTCTCCCTACCAAATCCAAATGTCACCACTCTCTCCTCCACCATGTTGAGCTCGATATGCTCAGCCAAACCAAAGGCCACTGCCAAAGTAGGCAAAGTAGCTTGTAACAACATAGCATCACAAACTCTACGTCGCAACTCCTTGTCTAGTATCCTATACCAAAACTGGACTGCTTGGGCCTCAGTAACTCCCTGAGTGAAACTGATCAGCCGCCTCATGCAAGTGTATGCCACACGTAGGCTCTCTCCAGCAGTCCGTTGGAACTCCTACAAGCTCCTCAACTTGTCAGTCCGTACTCCTTGGTAGTTCTACCTCAAACACAGGAAGAACTCCACCATGGGGTTAAACCCCGGTACCACACCACCTCCTATAGCGATACCTCTACTCATAGTAGCACTATCTCCAGCTAGTGCACCTCCACTAGCTCCACCAACACTACTCAAGCTAGAACTCATAGGTACAGCCGATCTACTACTGGTCATCAAGCCTAAAGTGATGGAGATATAGTGTGGAGACCAATACTATCTCCATAACTCAATCTCCTCCAAATGAGCTCTCTTGAACTCATGGTAGTCATCCATCGACGGACTCTTCAGATATTGAAACAACCCCTTCCATGCCATGAAAGGTATGAACAAAGTCGGGTTCCGCATCTACTGCAAATCACACCAACTATTGAACTCCTAGATGAAGTCATCCAACTCAATGGTACCCACTGTACCAGAGTAACGCCTAGGGCCTTTGGAGGCCCCATAAATCTTGTCCATGTCCCACAACAACGGTGCGGACACACCAAGTGCACTCTCAACTGAATCAGCTCCTATGTCAAACTCCAACTCAGAGTCAATCTCCTCCCTCATTGGGACCTGAGATAAAAGTTGATACCAAGTGCCACTCTGAGTAAACCTATTGCATACTGCAGGGCTATCTTCTTTGGAATCCCCATAGAACTCTGTCGTGACCAAATAACCGCAACAGCAAACCAGCACCACCACTTGCAACCGCAAGTACCTCACCAAGTGCCAACACCACCACGTGCCAATACCAACTACACACCACCCACTAATGTAACTCTAACCAAGATAACTACACTAGGAGAAAGGGCAACTTGTAACTTGCCATCATAACACACACTCTCACGGTCTGTAGGTCATCACTTCTTGCCTCATCGGAGAGAAACAAAGGTAGTTTGACTAGTAATCACTCCAGCCTCACTATCGAGAGCACACTAGAGCACCAACGCTCAAAAGTCAAGGCACCTCACACAAACGTGGTGCACAAATAGGAAGTAGAGAATGGAGGGGGTCCAATCATAAGAAATCTAAACAAAAACCCTCCATCTCATAACACAACACGGGACTAACTCTGCCACCATTTGGCATTTGACATAAGAGAAGTTTGTATCTAAGTCCTAAGCTACCAGGATCACCAAGAATGGAATCAAACTGCCTCTCCTAGCCAAAGCTACATGTGTATAGATAATAGTAGCACAATCACTAGGACAACAAGTGAAGATGGACCAATTGGCTAGGGCTCCAATCTAAGAACAAGAGATCTAGAGGTCAAACCCTATTGTGCATAATCTAGCAGGAAAGGCAAATTTTGTCAACCAATGACCAAGATCTACTCTAAACTAGCTAGCCTCATGCCAGCAAGTTGGCTTGCTTGCCCTTCAAGGCCTTTGTAGCCTCTCATAGCCCACAGCCCTATGCCTCGAAGCCTCTAAATACCAAAATTCAGCCAAATGAGGCCTTTTTCCAAATCACGCATTCATGAGAATAGCTTCCCAACTCCACCTTCAATTTGACTTTCTGAGCCCAACTTGCAGCAAATTGGTCCTACCTTCACCTCTTGAGCTCAAAATCACAACCACTGCTAAAAAAAATTGCTCCTTTTGTGCTCAAAAATTGGCCAGCGCTTCCGCACACCATCTGCCTTCCTGCCAAATATGCATCAATTTAACAAGCTTCTACACACTAGAGAAACACCAAACTTGAATCGAGCTACCAACGATCCACCGAGCTTGGAAATACCACTTGCTGGCCCTTCAAGGCCTTTGTAGCCTCTCATAGCCCACAGCCCTATGCCTCGAAGCCTCTAAATACCAAAATTCAGCCAAATGAGGCCTTTTTCCAAATCACGCATTCATGAGAATAGCTTCCCAACTCCACCTTCAATTTGACTTTCTGAGCCCAACTTGCAGCAAATTGGTCCTACCTTCACCTCTTGAGCTCAAAATCACAACCACTGCTAAAAAAAATTGCTCCTTTTGTGCTCAAAAATTGGCCAGCGCTTCCGCACACCATCTGCCTTCCTGCCAAATATGCATCAATTTAACAAGCTTCTACACACTAGAGAAACACCAAACTTGAATCGAGCTACCAACGATCCACCGAGCTTGGAAATACCACCAACACTCAAAGTTCTTGCACTTGATTTCCCTCCGACTTCACTTCTTTGATGTAATCAGATTTTTTACCACTCTCAACTCAACTCAACTCAACTCATATCAGTACTTGATCTGTCACTTTATAAACTACCAACAACTGGGCACTAATTACAGTCAAGCCACACCCACTCAAGCATAGAGAATCCAGGTGATGCTAGCCGGCCTCTGTCCACCATAGCCAGGAACTCAAAGGCTCAACATCAGAGAAGTGAGCTCTTTGGAGCTGCACTTCAAAAGTATACCCCTTGGACTTGAGCTAGGTCTAAACCCTAACGGTCCCATTGACGGCACACTCGATGGTGAAAATGGTGCAAAGTGCTGGTGGGTCCCATCATGAAGTCAATACCCCAAACACAAAATCTGATCGTCGGAAAGTAGTCTTTGAGAAACTGCCAAAATAACTCTAACTACTATCACTGCAACTCCAATGTCCGAGCAATCTAGATGTGACACTACAAATGGCGTGACAACTCCCATAATCTTCCTATCAAAAGCTCTCAGACGTGATAAGAAGGGGATGAGGGGGGAATTGTATGGATGAGGTAGGATGGTCGACGAGCAATATTGGAAGAGAGAATACCAAATGCTACCTACGGATCTCTTAGTAATGGAAGGTCATCCACATGGAGAACATCCTCTACAAGGGCAGCGTCTAAGAAGTGTGTGACAATATCCTCCGATCCTACTTGCACTCCAAGAACACGTAGTCCATCTGTGGATGTGATACACCCCTTTGGAAGCTCAAGGTGGGGAGGGATACCTAAAGGAGACCATGCCTTGCACTTTGACACCTTGACTTTCAAGCCTACTCAATGTAGCTTGATAGTCAAGTAGTCAAAGGTTTGCCTAATCTGATCTATAGGGCCTATAATGTGTGTATCATCTGCCAGGGAGGGAAATACACAACCTGGCATGGCCAAAGTAGAAGATAGGAGATCTTTAAAGTGAGCCATGGCAAATAATGGTCCCCCCAAGGGATCTCCTTCACATGTACCAACAACTTACTCCAAGACGGTGACTCCCTCCTTTGAACCACCGTGTTGGTAGTAAAGGGAAGCATGAGAGCCATAGAAAGACCGCACAAAAGGTATGAGACTCCCCAAGGATCTACTAGCCTCCCTAAGCTCTCTAAAGATAGATGCTTGTGAGATGCTATTAAAAGTGTTCTCAACATCCACCTATAGGATGACCCACTCGAGATGGATATCTAGGAGTGCCCTAATGCCTAGAAATATAGCCTCACATCCTCCAGGTGTAGCTACTCCAAATTGATGTGGACTGAGGTGGTGTCAAAAGTGAGAAAAATGCTAAAGGACAATGGTACAACTGACCAAGCACAAAAAGATCTCTCCAATAGCAATCTGTCTAATGCCCCCTGTTTCCTTCTCCATCGCAAGAAGTCAACTAGCACCCAACACCTGACTAACAGACATAGGAATGTCTCCTCTCGCTACTGCTACAACCACTTGAAACAACTTGGTAAAACCACTAGAAGGATCATCTGCTTGGAAGCAATCTGTAAGGTGCTCATAAATCATCCTTGAAAAGCCTCTTGAGGAAAGGCAAGGGGCAGTCCATAATGCTTGTGCAAATAGCGACCTATCAAGACATAAAGGCTGCTCAAGTTGATAATCTAAGACCTCAAGTGGTAGTCCTTCTACTGCTATAGGATGTAGCGAGCATAGGGAAGAGATAGTCTCATCAATAGGACTCGCCATAGACAAAGGGTGTAGTGCTGCTGCTACTTTACTAAACTCTCCCGCCTGACCCAATATCCTACACCATTATAATCGAGTGGACTCTGTGGTATCCTGTGGTGATGCTTGTCTCCTAAGTCGTGTAGTCCTAACAGACTCCTCTTGAAAGGCCGCCTAATCCCCGCTCAAAATCAACAAAATCTAGCAGCCACCTCTATATGCCCCGCACGTCCCCCTCTAGCATAACGAAGACACCATCGAAGGAGTAAGAGGAATAGGAACCATGCTAACTCGTCCAAAGGATCACGTGCCAAACAATCAAGTGGTAGGCAAAAAGCTTGTCTAGCCTCATCATGGAGTGTGCGGGGTAGCCCATGGAATAACGTGGACATAGAAAACTAGTCTCAAATAACCCTAAAATCCAACCCGCTTGAGAAGCTAACCACTCCCACGACTCGATCAGTATCACTGGAACGATCAACAAAGGGATAAAAGAAGCATGCATAATCTCGAGTGTCATTGTTGTCGATGTGGTCGCTCATTGTACGTGTGCATTCCAAGTGGTCCAATCCTATTCCTTGTGCATCCTTCCCACATGGGTCTTTACCTCTTGCAAGGTAAAGCGTCGGTGACACACCGGGCATGGTGTATCCCGAGTCGTTTTAGGTGACACCACATGGGAAGGTGTAACCCTGGCTAGCACAAGAATAATGATAGTAATACATGATGCTCTTTACCATATCTCCCCATAGCTGCAAAACCACAACCCCTCACATCCCAACTCATATAAGACAACAATTTCTTCAAACCCTAAAAACTGTAAACTCTTATAACTTTCAACTTCCATTTTCAAAATTTTCAAATTAAATTCCCATGGAATTTAATCATGAAAACAAAGAAATTAGAAATGAAATTCCAGACCCATCACTCTCAATGTATAATCATCGCTGTAGACCCTTAAAAAAAAAACTAAAAATCCTCATAACTTTATACTCCATTCTCCATAGTCTTCAATCTAGGTACCAATGGAACCAAAATTGAAAAACGAAGAGAATCAAACTATCACTCAAGTGCTATGTGCTAAAGTGCACTCAGAAATTATCGATATGTCTTCTCACGAGTCTCTCCTCTCCCCGTCTCCACACTCTGCCGCAGCCTCCAATGACAAGTGATTCCAAGGTGCGTACAGAAGACCTGCAAAGAATTGCCCTTCGTTGTAATATGTGTTCAATTCACAATTTGTAGCTAAAATTAGATGTAGTTTTCCGCTTCTCGGTTTTGTCCTCGTACAAATGTTGTAGAGTTTCACTTCAACTCGTGATGTAAGGAACTTGGTTTGGGCGTTTCAAATAGTGCCTTTTCGGAACAGTAGAGGTCCTGTAAAACCTTGTATGGGTAATGTACAGGGGTACTCTAAAATTGTACGCGCAAGACTCCGTAGCCCTAGAAGGGGCAGTTAGGGAGACACCCATGTTTATAAATTTGACACCTTTTGCAAGAGTGTTATAATGTAATTGGCACTGAATTATGCATTTTGCACTTTAGTGTCTTCCTTATCCAACACTATTTACGAGTGTGTATTTTCGTTTCAATCTCTTCAATGTTCGTTTCCCCTCACAAGTCCTTGCAGAAATAACTGGCTGTGCGCAATATCCGATCCCTTGCACAGATTGGTTACGATGAGATCCAGTCCGTTGGCTTTTCCTTGCTCTTACAGCAGAGACCATTGAGCAAAATCCAATAATATTATTTTGACACGAAAAGTAAAGGTAAATGTTAAAGTGCAAGACGGGGTCCATGTTGTATCTGGAAGCATCAAAAATTGTTTTCCTAAACATCGGTATCCCAAAACAGCTCTTGGAATGAAACGTTATTCCTCAACAATATGGAGAATGCAGATTAAACTCATGAAGCACATCAACCATGATTTATAGAGCAGAGTTGAAATCTTCTAAATGTGCAATCCCATCCAGTTGAAGTAGCTTTGGTGTCCTGAATATGAAAGTCGTTAAGCCTTTGTTGGTGATTAGGTGAATGAGCGTAGAGCTTTGGTTCACGGGAGTGACAATATCGAAAGCCAATTGCCGTATAAGAATAACGTGATTGATTGTATAGATTCTGAGTACAGAGTTTGAAATCATTCTATCCTTGGGCCGGACCTGTAGGTAATTAAATAGCCACAGTGCTCAAGTGTCTTCTCATTCTATTGACATGATAGGTAGATATTCAATGCTAAATTGTTTCCCGTTTGCTCCTCACCACATGTAGGATTTTGAAATTTTGGATGGAAGCACTTTCCTCATTTGAAAGATTCCTCTAGCAATTGCCGAATGCCTTAAGCTCAAAGGAAGATGAACCTCTAACTAATGGGTATTAGATCTGTCCAGGAATCTCTAACTAGGAATTCTCCAAAATATGAAACCTTCAACTTCAGAATACTAAACACCGACATTCACACCACATTGGGGTCTCAATGTACAGTAGACATCAAATTTGATCACCAAGATACTTGAACCCAAAGCTATGCGACCATGGCATAGAATGCGGTCAGAGATTCAATTCCCCTCCCACTGCTTGGGAACTTACAATTTCATGTTCTATTTCACATAAGCGGTAAGATGACGGGTGAACGGGATTCCCCCAAGAGGTTATTTGGAGCTGAGTTTAAGCTGACCAATTCTATGGACAAAATTTGACAAGACAATGGTACTGAATACTGCACAACAATTTGCTACTGACTGATCCATGGTTTTCTTGGAAAGTGATGACCGAGATGCATGCTACGCGAGTAAGGCTATGTCATTGTATATCATCAATACATTCGTTTTGCTTACATGTTTTACAAGTGACATTGTACCCAAAGACTAAAGCATTTATGCACATGAGAAACATATTGAAATTTATTTTTTTAATGAGTAAGCAATCCACTTCACGACAGCGTTTTCCATGTGATATTGATTCAAAGGGTCTCTCCATTGATGATCTTGGTCACACTACTACACTCCCGTCTTCTTTGTTAAGCATGAGTTTAATCCTTGAATGTACTTGTACTTTTACCACATGAGTTGTTTTGAAACGTACTTGGTCTTTTCAACTACATGATTGGTTTTGCTATGTACTTTGAATTTTACAACATGAGTTATTTTCAATCACATGAGTGGTTTTGCAATGTACATGTTATATTTATATTATTTACACATTAGCACTTTTTCTACACATGAGTGTTTTTCCAGCTATGCATGTAAAATGATATATACGTGAACTTTTTTTCTATAAATGGTTTGTTTTGCAATGTAAATAGTAGCATGTGATATGTATAGTGGGAACATGTAATATTTATTCATATTAGGTTTCTCTGTGTGCAATTAACATATTTCAAGTTCCTACTCCAAGTTCTTCTCCAAATTTAATGTCTTCCTTAATATATTATTTTTTTCCAAGTTATAATGCACATATTTTATCAACTCAATTTTTTCTACCATTAGAATTCATATCAACCCATTTTTAAGGACCCCTAAATGACCTTATTTTTCCACCCAAGCCCCCTTCCAAGCCCAATAAGGCAAGCAAGGCTCTCTTGACCCTAGTAGGAGACAAGCCCCCAATGACCCTCTACCTTCTCCATAACCTGTGAGCAGTCTAGACCTTGCAACCTGATCAAGAATTGCAAATGATCCTCATCTGCTCCCTAGGCCTTGGGAGGAATCCCTCATCTAGCCCCTTGCCCATGGGAGCAATCCCTCAACAATGCAAGCCTTGACAACATTCCCTCTTTGAGATTTTATGACTTTCAACTTTTCACTAAATAAAACCAGGACATGCACCACATGTACAGTCTTGAGTTAACATGTTTGGTACATTTCACTACTCACATTCATTCACCAAACTCATTCATATTCACTAAACACATTCACCTCACAAAGGTACAACTAGACAGAAAAGGAAGGAGTGGAAAGAACAATGAAACAGATTTTATATAAAATGATTCCTCAAGGGTTACAAAGTTTTAAAAAAATGTGTATGTCTAGCTAGAACTATCAGAATTGAAGTCACTATCCAAATCTAGCATAGGGACTTTTGGATCATGGTTGTAATTATAATTCCTTATACTTACATCTTCATGAGCATGAGAATCAATCTCCCTAAGCATACTCATGATAATTTTTCATTTCTTCAGCTTTCTTCCCTACCTTGGCTAATTCCAAGGTTGTGGAGTACCTTTCTTTTATGCACAGCTTCTCTACCTTTGATCTCAACTTCTTGCACCAAAGTCTTTCTTCCATTTCAGCTTTTACTCAACTTTCATCTATCTTGGCTACATGTGCTTCAACATTAGCCATTCTACATCTTTCCTTGGCTTCCAAAGATTCACTCCTCAGTTTTGTATGGCTTGAGAAATCTTGGGAAAATGCAGCAAGGGTGGGTGAATGAATAATCATCCCTCTACCAACCCTTCTCCTCTTCCTCTAGTTCTCCTTTGTTGTCAACATCCTCTTTGTCTCTATCACCTAGCCTGGTCTTAGGGTGAATGCTCCTTTAGCCCACTTCATATACTCTTACATATTCTCTTCCGTGGGTGTGGCTTTTGCGGAAAGAATCTCATGAGAAGAATGTGAGGAAGGAATATTTTTAACTATGCTCATGAAGGTTGAACATAATCCAATTGTGCTTGTGAAAGTAGAACATATTTTGATTGCACTTGCAATTATGTACCATGGTCAGAATATGATCTACATGGTGTAATAAACAAATAAGATTGTCTTTCCACCTTTGGCAAATCAGTCGCTTGATTATCTACATCTCATGAATATATAACAAATGGGTCTTGTGTACTAAGCATTGCCTTGTGAAATGTGATTGTTGAGGAAAAAGGAGTATCATCTACTATTATTTTCTTATCCTCCTTCTCATGAATGACTTCCATTTTATACTCTTGGTCTACCACAATATAATCTTTCTTGCAATTTCCCACACTCAAACCTAGCGATGTAGGAGGTGAGATATTAGCACAACCTTCTAACATCAAGTCAATCCTCTTGAAATTTGGACATTTTTATTTGATTTATCATCAATTGTTCTCCATCCTTGTTTCAACTCTCTTTATCAAGCCTTATCCAGCGGACTTGTCTTTCTAATCTCAAGTCAACTTGTATAACTTCATGTACCTTGCTCATTTCTTGTGTAGTTTCTCACCATTCATAGACTTTAGAAACCCTTCTCCAAACTTCACTAGATAAGTGGCCATGTGGCTAAATGCAATCCTCTTTTATACTTGTTTCTAAGTGCTACTCTCATGAATTTGTTTGAAATGTTTTGTCTTATCTAGGTAATCTAAAATTTGAGCATAATAGGAAGGATCATTTTAAAGTTCTCATCTTACCTCTTTCTCTTGCTCCTCATCAACTCCTCTCTTCTTTTGGTCCTCATGGACTCTACATTTCCTTTGATCTTGGTAGAGTCTTCTTTGAGTTTGGCTTCCATTAAAACTCCCATGGATACCATCTGCATAAGGTCTTGAAATCTAACAGGATTTAACAAGGAATTATTGCATATGTCACTTGAAAGGAGGACAATTGATCCATGCTTGATCTCATTTGGACTTTGGGTATGCTTCATCCTTCTCAAGTCATTAATTCTCAAACTTAATCCATTCACTAAAAAATTGTAGATCTCACTCAAGTTGGTGCATTCACTCAAGAATTATAGATCTCACTTAGAGAGTCAATGCTAGCTCAAAGATTTACATGAAAACCTCATTCATGTTTATCTTTCATGCCTCTGTTTACTTCTATGCCTCTCTTTAATTTTAGTGTGCTTGAGAATTAAGGGGGAATTCTAATTTTGATTTAACATACCACTCAATAGTGGAGTGAGACTCATCAAAGTGCTCAAGAAGGGAGTTCAAATATCATTGGTCTCTCTTTTAGTGAGCACATGTTATATTTTTTTAATGTACTTGTCCTTATGTAATAATTTCTGATATATGGTACATTTTAATTCATAAAACATCATATTTTATTTCACTATTACCCATTAAATTCTTTACAAATTTGACTAACTTTCATAAATAACCTATAAAATTTTCATTTGAAATGCCATGTTATGACTATTTTCATAGCCTTTGGTTTTGTGCACTTCCTTGGGTAAACATGTAGTGGTTATGTTCTTAGGTATTCTAGTAACTCTAGGCTTGTGAATGGATGGTATTTCCAAAAAAGAAATACCGTCAAACTTTCATCCTTTTCTATGAAGAATAATTGTATCTTTGTATGTGTCATATGGTTTATTAGGTGTACTAGAATAGATTTATCATACCTATACATGAGAATTTAGCCTCATTAGAGCTCTTATTTTTTATCCTTGTAACTTGATGAGGTCTTCCCATCTTTCTTGTTACCCTACATAGTTGCCATTTTGTGGTAGGATGGAATTATCACATATTATTTGGATGCCATTTCTATCCTTGCAAGGATCTGTCCTTGCTTAGTGCTGTCCTCATCATCAAATGGTCTTTGTCACATAAAATCCTTGTCATCTTAGGAGGTTGTATCTTTTCTAGGTTGTACTCATCACAAGCCACAAGCGGTACTTTTGTAGAATTTGTGAGACAACCCAAAGAGAAAACTTGAGAAGAACTTGAAGAATAAGCTTGTGCTTGGTGGATGAAGAGAATGTGGATATGCCTCACTTGAACTTAGTAAGCATTATGAAGAGAAAGTGAGTGTTTATTTCTTGCTATGTCATCTCAAGTATAGTTTCTTAATGGGATAGCTTGCTTAGATTACTTTGAATTTCAACATCTGATTGAGAGATTGATTGTGCCCAAAAAAAAGTGAAGCCTTAATGGAGTTGTAGTTTTGCAAAGAACTATTGTAATTAGTTGCATCTAGTGATATTTTTGGCTGATGATTCCTTATTTTCATGGCTTGCAAACTGCTAAATGCTTTATGTAACAATATGGAGTTTACTAACTAGTTAGTTGATTTTGACAATGTTACAAGTAGGCCAAATTAGCCAAGAATTATAGGAATGTTCTAAAAGCATCTAGGAAGTTGCTTGGTACCTTCTAAGTATTAGGTAATGTGCATGCCAAATAGTGCCTTGTAGGAGGAATTTTCTTTGGAAGCTTCATTGTTAGCTTAGCTTGCATGCCAAGTAGGTGGCTTCTAAAAGGAAGCTTCTTGAGCAACTTCCCGGTTAGCTTGACTTGCACTCTAAGAAAGTGGCTTTTAGGAAAATTCTTAAGAAGCTTTTCAAGAGCCTTGTATGTTCCTATAATACCAAAGCCCAAGCTCATGCAAGTCATTTGGAGTTTCCTTCATTCAAGAGTCCCAATGTGATCTTTCACCTTGATCTTCCATTCTCCTATTTCTCTCCTTGGTCTTTTAAATTGGTATCAAAGTAGGAATGGGATGGATGGAATTTAATGGACCACTAAATCTATTTCTGCCAAACTATTAGGATTTCATGTCCATGTACTACCCAATCATCATTTCATGCAGTTCATCATCCCACACACTTTGGATAGAATATTTTGAATACCATCACATTGTACAATGAACCCTTGGTACTTCTGATTGTGACTTATGAGAAAGGTGGACATGTTGTATCTATATGTTAACTTAGATAAATCATGGGTAGTTTAATAAAATAGCAACCATGGCGGCAATACCTAAAGTTATCATTGCTATGTAGCAACAAATTGAGCACCTTACTCCATTGTTGGAAGAACAAGACCATCAATGATAAGAGCATGTAAAGAGTGCACCATTTCAAGAAGGAGAAGAATAAATCCAGTTTCCAAAGCCCAAGGTATTTGAAGGCAAGAATCTCTCAAGTGCAATGGAGAATTTTGTGTTTGATTGAAAATGTTATCTTGAAACTATAAATCTTCAAGATGAATAGAGACATATTCTCTTAGCTTCAAGCCAATTGGATAGAGTGGCAAAAATATGGCGGTGATTCTAAGTAGAATGAGTTGAATGGTAGTTTGTTGTGCCAGTCTTGACATGGGAAGGATTCAAGAGTGCAATAATTGGGCAAGCTATAAATGTCACACAAGCCGCACAAGATAGATTGGCAAAATTGAAGTAGATTGGATCTATGAGAAGCTACATCACTCAATTCCAAAACACCATAATGCAAATTCTAGATACTTAAGGTGAAGCTTTGGATTGTGAGGGATCTAAAGTCATGCACCAAATTGAAAGTGACTATGTGGGAGCCCAAACACTTGGAGGAAGCCATGCAGTTAGCTGAGCGCTTTGATTCCTTGGTTGTGATAACTTGATCTTGACCTTGATCTTCACAAAACCTACCAACACATTACACACAAGTGGAGGAGCCAACACCATTGGAGATTGATGCCACTCCAATATAGATCTCTTGTCACAATAGATAAGAAAAGACTATGAAAAAATGGTGGTTGTTTTTATTATTGCCAAATTGGACATTACATTGTTGAATGTACACTCAAGAATAGATGACCCTAACAAATTGTCCAAATGGAGTTATTGGAGTATGATAATCAAGGAAAAAAAGAATCCCAATAAGAGAAGTTGAGCCACATATTGGGAACTTGATTAGTTCTAATGATGTTGAAAGCTTGGCCTGTCACCTTGCAAGTTTGCTTCACTTGAAAGGTATGATATTTGATTATGATAATAGGATTTTGGTTGATTTTGGGAGTTAAAAGATTTCCATGTCCATGCAATAAGAAAAGGAATTAAGTATTCTTATCAAACCAATAATTAGAAGTAGATTGATGATGGCAAATGGTAGAAAAGGTTTTGCATCTTGTATCTCACATCCTATTATATTTAAGATTGGGAAGGTGTATTTAGAGTGTATGAGATTTATAGTCACACCTCTACACTATGATGTCATTCTACATTTGCCTTGGCTTCAATGTCAAAAGGTTAAATTTGATTGCACATGACAACAAATTCACGTACAATACCAAGGTACGAAATACCAATTAGGTTATTTGGCACCTTGAGTAAGACATCTAAGAATAGTCAATCCCAAGATGAAAAGTTTATAATAAAGTAGCCATAGAATAAGCTTTGGAGGAAGATAAGCCTATTTTATTGGGTGGATAAAATCAATTGTGCATGGAGAATTTGATGAGAGCCAAAAGCCTTATCAAGCAATGATTGATCAAATAGTTCAAGAGTTTGTAGATGTGTTTCTAGATGATCTACCAAAGAGATACACTCTAATCATCATATGCCCTTCAAGATTGAATTATTGCCAATAAGTACTCTAGTGAGTAGACCAATCTATTGGCTCTCACAAAAGGAATTGGACTAGCTCCAAACAACACTGACCAAGTTCTTAGAGAAGGATTTTATATGACATAGTACATCTCCTTAAGGAGCATCAATTCTATTTGTTCCAAAGAAAGATGGAGGACTTTGTTTCTTTATTGATTACCATGGCCTCAATAAAAAAATAGTAAAGAATGCATATCCCTTGCCTTGAATTGATGACTTGCTTGATCAATTGAGAAGAGCATGGTACTTCTTCCTATTGGATCTCTAAAGTGGCTATTGGCAGATTTTGATTGATAGGGAGTAAGTAAAAATGAGTGCCTTTCACATTATGTATATGCATTTTGAATGGAAAGTTCTACCTTTTGGGCTCACTAATGCTCCAACAATCTTCATGGATCAAATGCTTTGGATGTTGGATGGGCTATTGGATTGGTACCAGGAGATGTTCTTGGATGATACTTTAATCTTTAGCAAGATAGAGATGGAAAAAGTAAATCATGTGTGAGAAGTCCTAGACAACTATATCTTAGGTTTTACTACAAGAATTCAAAGTGTGCCTTTGGGCAAAAGGAAATTAGCTTCTTGGATCATAAAATCTCATTAGAGGTGACCATAAAATCAAGATGGAAGAGGAGAAAATCAAAGCCATGATTGATTTGCCTACTTCAAAGCATGTCATAAAGTCTGGGCATTTAATGGATTGGCAAGTTTTTATCAATGAATTCATCTACTATTATGCTCATGTAATTGCACCATTGACCAACTTGTAAGAGAAGACCTCAAGCTTTCAGTAGACCACCAAACACAAAGAAGCATTCTAGAAATTAAAACATATGATGTCTTCAAGACCCATTCTTCAACCATATGATCCTCAACAACCTTGTGTAGTTGATTTTGATATTTCTAACTTTGTCATTGGAGTTGTATTGCAACAAGAATTTCCAAATGAGTGACATCCCATTGCCTTTGTGTCTTGCCAATTAAACACCATAGAAAGAAATTACTCTACTTAAGATCAAGAACAACTATCAATGGTATATATCACCAAGATATAGAGGCATTATCTCTTGGAGAAATAAGTAATCATGCAAACCAATCACAAACCCTTGTTGCAAATATTACATTTGGAGCACATGAAGAGTTAATATCATTGATGGGAGGAACAATTACAATTTTTTGATATCAAACTTGAGTACAAAACCATAGGTTCAATGTCATCCTTGATGCACTATCATGATGACCTGATTTGAAGTCTCTTCCTCTCATCACAATGGCAATTAGAATATTGTCAATTGACTCAAAAGTCCAAATTGAGTTTAGGATAGCTTTACAACAAGACTCTTTCTTCCAAATGGTACAATGTCGTCTTGTAGCACATGACATTGGATATAACACCTTCTCCTTCAAGGAAGGCCTTCTATTTTGTGAGAATCAAATCTATATTCCATCCAAGAGTGATCTACAACTTGTGTGCCTTCAAGAAATGCATGACTTACCAATCATTGGTCACATGGGTGTGGACAAGACCTTAGGTACCTTACAACACCAACGATGGTAGCCCAACATGGCATGAGATATTTATGAGTTTTTTTAATCCTATGAGAATTGCAAACACAACAAGGCTAGCAACTAGAAATTGAGTGTACTTGTTCAACAACTTCTCATCCCATCTGCTTGATTGGAACACGTGAGCTTAGATCTCATCATATCCTTACACAAGACAAATCAAGAGCACACAATAATCATGGTGTTTGTTGATAAACTTAGTAAGAAAATTCATTTGGCACCAACCTTTGATATAGTGGATGCTCCAACATTGTCCCAGATCTATTTTGACAATGTCTTCAAGCATCATGGGATGCCTCATGTACTCATCTTTAACCGTGATCCTTGATTCATCAAAAAAAATTTGGCAAACACACTTCTAGCTACTTGGAACCAAGCTTGCTTTGTCCATAGCCTATAATCCTCAAATTGATGGACAAACCAAACGTGCAAACTGCACCTTGGAGGATATGCTTTGTGCCTTTGTCAACATTCACCATACCAACTAGGATGAATATCTTGCAATTGTTGAATTTACCTACAATAATTCCAAACATGTAAGCATTGGATTCTCTCCTTTCTTCTTTAATTTTAGCCAAGACCCACTTGTTCTAGATTCACTCCTTGCTCCTCCACCATCTCATGTCCTTCATACTTCCACCTTCTTGACCATAATATCCCAATCCCTAAAACAAGCCAAATCTCATCTCTTTGTTGCTCAAAATTATCAAAAACAATATGGGGACCAACATCCTCATGATCTTACCTTTCAACTTGATGATAAGGTCATGCTTTCTTCTTTTAACCTACCATTTCTCCTTGGCACCCATGTTTATAAAATTCCTCCTAATTGGATAGGTCTAATTGATGTCACCCAAATCATTTCTTTTGTTGCTTATTGACTTGCCTTACCTTGTCATATATTGTAACAATATGGAGTAACAATATGGAGTTTAGTGACGAAGTTAGTCGGGCTTACGAAGTAGAGAATAAGACAAAATAGCCTAGAATATTCTAGAAGCATCTAAGAAGCTTCTTAGGAAGCTTCCCAACTAGTTAACTTGCGCCTTAAGCAGGTAGCTTCTAGAAGGAAGCTTCTAGAAGCTTCTAACTAGCTTAGCTTGCACGCCAAGTAGGCGGCTTCTAGAAGGAAGCTTCTTGAGAAGCTTCCTAGTTAACTTGGCTTGCACTCCAAGAAAGCGGCTCAAGGAAACTTCTTGAGAAGCTTCAAGGGTCTTGTATGCTACCTATAAATACCAAGGCCGAAGCTCATGCTAGGCATTCGGAGTTTTCTCTCATTCAAGTGTCCCAATGTGAGCTTCCATTCTCCTATTTCTCTCCTCGGATTCGGTCTTTTACATTGGTATCAGAGCAGGAATGGGATGGATGGAATTTATAGACCACCAAATCCACTTCCGCCAAACCATTGGGACTTTCATGTCCAGATATTACCAAAGCATCATTTCACACAATTCATCACCTCACGCTTGGGCAAGATTTTCTACATATGATCACCGTGTCAGAGGAACCCTTGATACTTCCAGTTGTAACTTATGGAGAACGGTGGACGTGTTGTATCTACGTGTTAATCAACTAGATAAATTGCAGGTAGTGGAATAGAGTAGTAGCGATGGCGGCAATACCGGATGTTATCCTTGCAATGCAACAACAAATCGAGCATCTTACTCGATTGTTGGATGAACGAGACCAGCAACGACGAGAACATATAGACAGAGCGCCAATTCGAGATGGAGAAGATCACATTCGATTTCCGAAACCCAAGGTGTTTGAAGGCAAGAATCTTCCAGGCACAGTGGAGAATTTTGTGTTTGACTGTGAACGTTACTTTGAAGCCACCAATCTTCAAGACGAGCGGAAACAAATTCTCTTGGCTTCTAGCCAATTGGATGGAGTGGCAAAACTTTGGTGGCGATTCCGAGTAGAAAGAGCTGAACGACAAATTGTTACACCAATTTGTACACGGGCAGAATTCAAGGATGCAATACTTGGTCGATTTCAGACTATAAATGCCACCCGAGCTGCACGAGATAAATTGGCAGAGTTGAGGCAGATTGGCTCAGTGAGAAGCTACATCACACAATTTCAGAATATCATCATGCAAATTCCAAATATCCAAGAAGGTGAAGTTCTGGATCGATTTGTGCGAGGATTGAAGTCACGAACCAGATTGGAGGTGACCATGCGAGAGCCACAGAATGTAGAACAAGCCATGCAATTGGCTGAGCGTTTTGATTCCTTAGTTGCGACAACTTGGTCTTGACCTCGACCTACACAAAACCCACCAGTACCACGAGTGGAAGAACAGGTACCAATGGAGATTGATGCTATCCAACGAAGACCACTTGGCACAGTAGATAGAGAAAGATTACGACAAAATGGAGGTTGTTTTTATTGTCGCCAGTTGGGGCATCGCATTGCTGAATGTCCACTCAAGAATGGATGACCTCGACAAGTTGCCCAAGTGGAGGTTGTGGAGCGGAATGATCAGGGAAACGAGGAATCCCAGTAGGAGATTTCGAGCCGCCTACTGGGAGCTTGATTAGTTCCAATGGGATTGAAGGCTCGACCTATGCAAGTTTGCTTCACTTGCAAGGTATGATATCTAATCGGGGTTGTAGAATTTTGGTTGATTCTGGAAGTTCAGAGAATTGCATGTCTATGCAAGTAGCAAAGGAATTGGGTATTCCTATCAAGCCAGTGATTGGAAGTAGTTTGATGATGGCGGATGGTAGAAAGGGTTCTGCATTCCGCACCTTGCATCCTGTTACCTTCAAGATTGGGAAGGAGTATTTGGAGTGTATGAGGTTTGTAGTAGCACCTCTACACTATGATATCATTCTGGGTCTACCTTGGCTTGAATGTCATAAGGTTCAATTTGATTGGACCCGACACCAAATTCAAGTACAACACCAAGGTAGGAATTTCCGATTAGGTTGTCTGGCACCTCTGAGTAAGACACCTAAGAATAGTCAGTCCCAAGATGGGAAGTTTGTCGAGAAGGTAGCCATAGAGCGAATCTGGAAGGGAGATGAGTCCCAAGATGGGAAGTTTGCCAAGAAGGCAACCATGGAGCAAGCTCGGAAGAGAGATGAGTCCCTAGAAGGGAAGTTTGTTAATGAAGCAGCCATAGAGCAAGCTTTGGAGGAAGATAAGTCTATATTCGCAGTGTGGATCAAGCCAATTGCACAAGAACAATTTGAGGAGGGCCAAGTGCCACATCAAGCGACGGTTGATCGGATAGTTCAAGAGTTTGCAGATGTGTTTCCGGATGATCTGCCAAAGGGATTACCCTCTGATCGAGGTATGCCCTTCAAGATTGAGTTATTGCTAGGGAGTACTCCAGTGAGTAGACCAATCTATTGGCTCTCACCAAAGGAGTTGGAGGAGTTGCGAACAACACTTACAGAGTTGTTGGAGAAGGATTTCATACAACATAGTACCTCTCCTTGGGGAGCACCGGTACTATTTGTTCCAAAGAAGGATGGAGGACTTCGTTTCTGTGGGCTCAATAAGCAAACCGTGAAGAATGCATATCCCTTGCCTCGGATCGATGACTTGCTTGATCAATTAAGAGGAGCACAATACTTTTCCAAGCTAGATCTTCGTAGCGGCTATTGGCAAATTCCTATTGAAGGAGAGGACGTGAAAAAGACTGCCTTTCGTACAAGGTATGGACATTTTGAGTGGAGAGTTCTACCTTTCGGACTCACTAATGCTCCAGCAGTCTTCATGGATCAGATGCATCGGGTGTTGGAGGGGCTATTGGATCAGTATGTGGTAGTGTTCTTAGATGATATCTTAATCTATAGTAGGACAGAGGCAGAACACATGAATCATGTGCGAGAAGTCCTAAGATGACTACGACAGTGGAAATTTTATTGCAAGAAGTCAAAGTGTGATTTTTGGCAAAAGGAGGTTACCTTCTTGGGTCATAAGATCTCATCAGAGGGGATCAAGATGGAAGAAGAGAAGATCAAGGCCATTACTGATTGGCCTACCCCGAAGGATGCTACCAAAGTACAAGCGTTCAACGGATTGGCCAGTTTTTACCGACGGTTCATCCACTATTATGCTCATGTGGCTGCACCATTGACTGACCTCTTGGGAAAGAACTCGAGCTTCCAATGGACCACCAAGCATGAAGAAGCATTCCAGAAGTTAAAGCATATGGTGTCTTCAAGACCCATTCTTCAACCATATGATCCTCAACTACCTTGTGTGGTTGATTTTGATGCTTCTAACTTTGCAATTGGAGCTGTGTTGCAACAAGAATTTCCAGATGGACTACATCCTATTGCCTTTGTGTCTTGCCGACTAAATACAGCTGAAAGAAATTACTCTGCTCGAGATCGGGAACAACTTGCAATGGTATATGCCACCAAGGTATGGAGGCATTATCTCTTGGGGAAACAAGTGATCATGCGAACTGATCACAAGCCATTGTTGCAGACCTTACACCTAGAGCACATGAAGAGTCGACATCATCGATGGGAAGAGCAACTCCAATTGTTCGACATCAAACTTGAGTACAAACCAGGTTAGTTCCATGTCATCCCTGATGCTCTATCACGACGACCTGATTTGAAGTCTCTTCCTCTCATCGCGGCAGCAATTACGACGATGTCAATTGATCCCAAGATTCATAACGAGTTTTGGTTAGCCCTACAGCAAGATCCCTTCTCCAAATGGTATACGGTCGTCTAACAACACGCGACAAGGAGTACAACACCTTCTCCTTCAAGGAAGGCCTTTTATTCCATACAGACCAAATCTATGTTCCAACCAAAGGTGATCTTCGACTTGTGCGCCTTCAAGAAGCCCTTGATTTACCAATAGCTGGTCACATGGGAGTGGACAAGACCTTGGGCACCCTCCAACGCCAATGGTGGTGGCCCAACATGACACAAGATGCTCGAGACTTTGTCCGATCATGTGAGAGTTGCCAACGGAACAAGGCCAGCAACCAGAAGCCAAGTGGACTCCTTCAACCACTCGCCATTCCATCCGCTCATTGGGAGCATGTGAGCTTGGATCTCATCACATCCTTGCCAAAGACAAAACAAGGACACACCGCAATTGTGGTGTTTGTGGATAAGCTTAGTAAGCAAATCCACTTGGCACCAACCTGTGATACCGTGGATGCTCCAACCTTAGCGCAAATCTACTTCGACAATGTCTTCAAGCATCATGGGATGCCACGTGTACTCATCTCCGACCGTGATCCTCGATTTACCAGGAAGTTTTGGCAAGCACTCTTCCAGATACTCGGCACCAAGCTTGCTTTGTCCACGGCCTATCATCCTCAAACTGATGGACAAACCGAACGCGCCAATCGTACATTGGAGGATATGTTGCGGGCCTTTGTCAATGTCCACCATACCAATTGGGATGAATGTCTTGCAGCTGCAGAATTTGCCTACAACAATTCCAAACAGGCAAGCACTGGATTTTCTCCCTTCTTTCTCAATTTTGGCCAAGATCCGCTTGTTCCAGATTCTCTTCTTGCTCCCCCTCCCTCTCAGGTTCCTCATACTTCTACATTCTTGACCACTATATCCCAATCTCTCCAACAAGCCAAATCTCACCTCCTTGTTGCTCAAAATTGCCAAAAACAATATGCAAACCATCATCGTCGTGATCTCACCTTTGAAGTTGGTGATAAAGTCATGTTATCCTCTAGTAACCTCCCTCTCCCACTTGATACCCAAGTTCGTAAACTTGCTCCTAATTGGATAGGACTCTTTGATATCACCCACATTATCTCTCCTGTTGCTTATCGTCTTGCCTTACCTTGTCACATGCGTATCCATCCTGTCTTTCATATTTCCAAGTTGAAACCCTTTGTTCCTAACCCTTCTTCCTTTTCCTCTCGAGTCCAACCTCCTCCTCTTCCTGTCCCTATCAATGATCATGAGGAGTACGAAGTTGATCGTATCCTTGCGCGTCGCCATATTCAACGAGGCCGTCACCAACATACGGAGTACAAGGTCCTTTGGAAAGGGTATCCCCTTCATGATGCTACATGGGAACCTCTTTCTCACCTCCAGAATGCACAGATGGCCATCAAGGAATTTGAAGCTTCACTGGCGACGAGGACGTCACCAACTAGCGGCGGGGGAATATGTAACAATATGGAGTAACAATATGGAGTTTAGTGACGAAGTTAGTCGGGCTTACGAAGTAGAGAATAAGACAAAATAGCCTAGAATATTCTAGAAGCATCTAAGAAGCTTCTTAGGAAGCTTCCCAACTAGTTAACTTGCGCCTTAAGCAGGTAGCTTCTAGAAGGAAGCTTCTAGAAGCTTCTAACTAGCTTAGCTTGCACGCCAAGTAGGCGGCTTCTAGAAGGAAGCTTCTTGAGAAGCTTCCTAGTTAACTTGGCTTGCACTCCAAGAAAGCGGCTCAAGGAAACTTCTTGAGAAGCTTCAAGGGTCTTGTATGCTACCTATAAATACCAAGGCCAAAGCTCATGCTAGGCATTCGGAGTTTTCCCTCATTCAAGTGTCCCAATGTGAGCTTCCATTCTCCTATTTCTCTCCTCGGATTCGGTCTTTTACATATATGCATCCACTATGTCTTTCATTTTTCAAAGTTGAAACCCTTTGTTTCTAATCCAACTTAATTTTCCTCTTGTGTCCAACCCCTTTTCCTCCCATCCCTATCACCTATCATGAGGAGTATTAAGTTGTCATACCCTTGCATGTTGCTACATTCAACATGGTTGCCAATAACATATGGAGTACAAAGTTCTTTAGAAAGGGTATTTACTTCATGATGTCACTTGGGAGCCTCTTTCTGATCTCAAGAATGCACAAACTGCCATCCACAAGTTTGAAGCTTCCATGGTGATAAAACAATCACCAACTTAACAATAATGGAATATGTTACAATATGGAATTTATTGATAAGTTAATCAAGACCAACAAAGAAGCAAGTAGGCCAAATTAGCCAAGAATTATAAGAATATTCTAGAAGCATCTAAGAAGTTGTTTGTTACCTTCCTAAGTATTGGGCAATATGCATGCCAAGTGGTAAGTTCTAGGATGAAGCTTCTTAGGAAGCTTCTCGGCTAGCTAAGCTTGCATGCCAAGTAGGTGGTTTCTAGAAGGAAACTTCTTGGGAAGCTTCTCATCTAGCTTAGCTTGTATGCCAAATAGACGGCTTCTAGAAGGAAGCTTCTTGAGCAGCTTCTTGGTTAGCTTGGCTTGCATTCTAAGAAAGTGGTTTTTAAGAAACTTCCTAAGAAGCTTCTCAAGAGCCTTGTATGTTTCCTATAAATACAAAAACTCATGCTAGGCATTCAAAGCTCATGCTAGGAATTCAAAGTTTCACTCATTCAAGAGTCCCAATGTGATCTTTCACCTTGATCTTCCATTCTCCTATTTTTCTCCTTGGTCTTTTACAGTTTAGATGGTTAATTGCCTTGGAGATATAAAATGTAATTCTCTTTATATACCATTGTCCCATTGAGCAAAGGACCTATAATCATATCAATATAGATAGAACCCAATCTGAATTTCTAGGCAACAAAACATATATTATTGGTAGATAACAAATGCATGTTGAGGTTTCCACACAATATTCCCAAGACTATAATATAGCTTTTATACTTGGGTCAAAATCATTGCAACTTTAGTTTATGAGTTGTTAGATTTCCAAGCTACAAAGCTATGAGTAGTAGGTTCTTTTAGCATTTACACCATACATGTAGACGTAGCCCTAATTGTTGATTCCCTTACTTGAAGGACTTTGTTTTTGCCCATTTTGTGTCAAAGTTTCTTAAATATAGTCCTATAGAGACATATTCATGAGGACAATTATTTGGTTTTACTTACTGAGCTAGCTCTGACAACAAGAGCATGAACAAAAAAGCTGATCAGTCATTTGTGACCCATAGATCTATTTTGTGACAACAAAATTCTGACGTCAAGGTTTGAGGAGTGTTAATCCTTAACATGGGTTTTTAAAATTCTTGGAGATTCTAGTAAGTAATCAAATTTCACAATCACGATACAATAAACATGTTTGTGACATTGAAAAGTTGGACATTTTCCAATATCAAAACAAGGTCTATAAATCTTCCATGGAGATGACAACAAGCAAAGAACTAATGAGAAGAATAATAAAGAACTCATGAGAAGAACATGAAGATCAAGTCTCATGCTTTGCTGATAAAGAGAATATAAATCCATGTATCAATGTAAATCTATTGATTGTTAATGGTTGATGATGACTATACATATAACTTCATTCTCATGTTTGTGATATAATGGACATTTAGAGCTATTTGTCCAATGTTCAAGAGAACAAAGCCAACCTCTACTTTGACATGTTGATCAATTATGTCTATTTGTCAACTTGTGCTTCTCTCAAATGCATCTCAATAGGTTCCCATCATCCATTGTGATAGTTCTAGATCTGACTGGTGCTAGCATTCCAAATGATTCTTGAGCTTCAAGTGAGCTAGATTTTTCAATAGCCTCTTGACTACAAAGCTGCTAAATCATATTTGAAAGCAATAATGACCTGTTCATGGTTATTCTTTACAAGACTTGTAAGCATAGCTAGCTATAGATATCAATCCTTTTTCCACTTCATCTAGGTAATAATACGTAGTATCAGGTTTCCTAGGGCATATAATCTGCTCAATCAACTTCATGTGCAGATCTTTGGAAGTTACCATCTTTGACAAACTTAAATCATGGCTCATTTGCACTTGAGAGCTATAGCTTGCATCAATGATGCCTAATTCAACAAGGTACTACTCATACAAAGGATGACTATACATCCTTCATCTTGGTGCCAACGTTCTACTTGAAAAAAATTCATTAGAAACTTGATTATATATTGCACAAATCTCATGACACAAAATCAAGATTGAAGTGAAAGTCTTACAAGAGCAAGTAGAGTAGTAAAAAGTATCATCATGGTCACAAAGAATAAAAAATGAGACATTTTGCCACTCTTGTGACTTTTGGCTTGCCATGTTCTAGCAAAAGGATCTGATTCCACAAGATGATAGGAATATCTATTTGAGAGATTTAATTTTTCATGCCATAAGTGATCAAAATATATACTCCAAGTTTTGCATTATTGAACTCTTGGCTCATACATGATCAACATATTTACTCCAAGTTTTTCATTGTTGAACTCTTGTCTCTTGTCTTGAGCTCCTTTAATATTGCAAACTCTTGATGTTAGATAATGCCAACAATGATCTGATATTTGGTGCAAGTTAATGTTCAAGTCCTTTTTTGACTCTCCTTGTTCTTTGATCCAAGAATTACTAGAATCTCCTCTTTGATTGGCAACATGACCAGCCATGAAGTGCTTTGCAATGAAAGTAGCACAAAATTTTTCTTGCACCACCCACATAGACTTCAAAAATGTGGTTGCGCTTGGATAGTTTTTGAATTTAGAGATTATATTTTTATATTTTTCTGCAAATACATATGTTGTCTCAAGCATCTCAAATATCAATGAATTGCATTACTTAAGGAAACTCTTGCAAACATCATGTTGCATATTAGTGTAGAAAGCTACAAAATTTGTACAAAAGTGGTGCAAACCCAAGAGTTTGCTCTACTTCAATGTTCATGCTATAAGAAAGAACGTTGAAGCTCCATCAATCATCAAAACAACACCTTCTTGATCCAATCTAAATAGCCTAGCAACTTTGATTGCTTCATCCAAAGCTTTTAATGCGGCAAAAAGCCATCTTTGTCAAGATTGTTTTGCCAAAGTAGTAGATGGTGTTGAAAACTATTAAGATCACATTGTATGATGTTATCTTGAAGGTTCCATCCAAAATTATGACATCTTCATATATTTTGGCTTATGGTATCAAGGAAAGCTTTTGGATATAAATCTCTTCAATTCTTATTGAATCATTATAAACTATGTCAAAAATACCACCATTGGCCAAAATTCTTTTACCCATCATCATGAATGCATTGATAGCATGTGGATCACTACCAAAAGTCATGCTTCTCCCCTTAGCTTTGACTTGATACATCAGATTATCCTCATAATCAATATTTGGCCATCTCCACAAAATCATGCACCAAAGCTTTCCAATGGGAACAAGCACCTATCTCTATCATAAAATCAAGTTCTTTTGGTGTTAACTTGGCTTCATATCACCTTTATGTGAGAGTATACATTGTGCTTTGTGAAATATGGTGATTGTGTTCTAGACAAAGGCCAATACTTTCTCCCTTGATAGCATACTCCTTATCTTATCTTGGAAGAGATTTGTGTATGTGAATGGAATTTTAAATGTGCACCAGATCACTAGTTTTGCAACATAAAAACCCTTTTGGATAGCATCTTTGCTTCCAAAAAGCTCTAGAACATTTTTTTGTCCATCTTAAAGGTACTCTTACCAACTACAAAATCTTCTTTTTGTGCAATTTCCCAAATATGAGGTAGTAGGCTGACCTTAAAAGAGGCAACCCATAGGCCAACTAGCTTGGTTGCAAAACTACAAAAAAAATAGTTATCTGAGTCATCACTTGAAAAATTTGAGTAACCAATACAAGTCATGCTAATCTTTTAGTTTATGATCAAATTAAAATTGCTTGATGATTTACAACAAAATGTGGAGTAAGATTTGCCTTGTATTGGAAGATGACTATTGGTAGCAAAAAAATGCAAGGTATCAACCTATGAGGCTTGAGAGAACCCAAGATTCATATTGAAATAGAGAAGTATATAGCAATCACAATGATGTTCTATCTTCTCGCAATTCAACTCTCACTACTTACAAGGTCTCTCGTAAGGTTAAACTCTCACTACCTACAATATCTTGCAAGGTTAAAGTCTCACAATGCTGGTTTGTTTGTAACCAAGACCACCTGATGACAAGAACACCACCTGGCAAGGATAGAAATGGGAACAACATATTATTAGTGTCCAATGACCTTTCTCTTTGATTGTTTGTTACAAAGGTATAGATGTAAATTGATCTGCCAAGCAATGGAAGAGAATGAAAAGACATGGACTACAACAAGTAAGTACATTTTTCAATCATGTTAGTGAACCCTACACACCAACTTCTTTTTGTCTAAAGAGCATGCAGAAAGTACCAAAGAGCCTCTTCAAAATATCTAAATTAAGGCAGGAAGAATTGGTACCTCCTTCCTAAGAATTTAAAGTCTAGAAAATTTGTCTCACTCCTAATAACATGTGACCATGAGTGGAGGCTAATAGTGTTACTAATACTACCTTTTGAGAAAAGATTGGGTTCTCTTATATTTGTGTCTCTCTTATATATCATTCTCTTATCATGAAAAAATTGGGTTTCTCTAGATCTTTGCATATGGCTTGTTCTCTCTTCTTCCCTTTCATCATTCTGTACAGCTTGTGATTTTGGATATAGCAGTTGGCAACAAAAAATGAGGTTGAAAATTTTTGATCACTCAAGGTAGGAATTAGTATTTTCAACAATATTAGGAGTTCATGCTTCAAGTAGCTAGAAAGTCAAACCTCCATAAGTATAGTTAAAATAGCAAAAAGGTGACCACATAGAACACAAGAAGGATGGGAAGACCACATCAAGCCATACAAGGGAGAGACAAAAGAAGTAAATGGAACTAGGTCCCAATAGTATCAATATGAGAAATCTATCCTACTACACCTAAGATATCCAAGCTTTGCAAGTCGTAAGATCAACAAACTATTGGAGCATCCAAAGGAGCATCACCTAGAGTGATTGTTCTCCTATGGATTGCACCAGCAATGCTCTCTGTAGAGAAATGGACACATGTTGTTTAATGTATGTCACAAAGTATGAGAGTGAGAGTGGTACCCATGGTGTCTAATATGATAAGCTCTTGCACACTCCCTGACAAATATATCAAATTATATGTCTATTGCTCCACATGACTCCAAGGCTAAAAGAACCAAGAGGTGACTTTGTTGTATACTCTTGTACTTGGAGACCTTGTGTGCTACAGCTCCGCTTACCACCCAAACCAGGAGGATGTACAATCACTCCTTCTAACAACAACATCCGCCACTATCATCTGATCATCTCAAACCAAGTATAAGTCTGCTCTGACATATGTCATCTGCAAAGATTATGAATGGTCACTCCAAGCAAGGTATCCACTCTCTTGTGCCACATCAAACACTATATCCTTGATGGCATCATGGGTAGCTATCCTCTGTCCTCCATAAGGACATTGTGTCAGATGGACCGCTGTTGCATCTAGTGTAGAACCACACTCACAAGTGAGTAACAAAGATGCAAACGGGTGGACCAAACCTAGGTAGAACCTCATCATTGTAGAGGAAGTGGCTAGTGCAAGTCGGAAGGTCCTAATGCACAGTCGAGCTAGAATCCAAGACCCTACATCCTTGCCGGAGCAAGAGCAAAGACGGGCTCTAGTGGAATGGACGAGTCAACTAAGAGAGAATGTAGCATATACTGACATTGTCGCTCCATCAAGGAAAACTATAAACCTCTGGTCCAATCTGATGATAATAAGCAAAGGATGGAAAGTACTCCCTTGCACGTGGAGATAGACCATCTCTTGTTTGCCGCAATAACACCTAGAGAGAAAGGGATCACTCCTCCACCTCGGTCATATAAATCTCCAAAAATAGTCTATCAACAATCACAAAATTGGAATAAAGTAGGGGTGCCAAGGGAGCACAACGATCCAAACACGATATAAGAGCAATCTACTCCATAGTATAATTAAAATAGAATTGAAATAATGAATGAGTGCAATAATTTTAGTGTGTGCACTCATCCAAATAAGTGCAAGGTTGGAATTAACCAGGGTTGCACGTAGAAAGCTGTCGTGTAAAGGAACGAGAGTTGAAAAGTTTGCACTTATCCTGTATATGTTTTCTCTAAAATAACCTCGGGCTTGCAATTGCGGAAGTTGCTCTTATGGAGGTCTCCGACAGAGTACTCGTCCAGTAAAGCCGGTCGCGACTTTGAGTCGGGACCGGCATGGCAGGTCGCAAAGTAACCTGCCTCTAGAATCCCGATCGACGCTGCTTTATACGTAGGCATCATACGTAATCTTCAATTTGGGTCGTTGTCTCTCTTCTCATCCTTATTTTCCCGTGTCTGGCCAGACCGGCTTTCACCTCTATCCTTAGTCCTCGTGGTGTCCTTTCCAGATGGATTCCGTTTCTTTTGGAAGAGGAGCCATCCCCAACAGTGGAGTCCACTTCAACTAACCTAGACTGAGTCACTGAAAGCCTTTGTTTGTGCATGGGTTCCCTCCCTGTCTCGTGGAAGGAAAGACTGCAGTATTTGGGATACTTTGGAGTTACAGCATATACAGTTCATCACTGTATGTACCTTCATCCAGTGTACAGTACTTTGAAGATCGGTTGTTGTCCAGATCGATCCTTGATAACAGTCCCTCACATGAAGGCAAAACCCTATTAGATTTGGACAACTTGACCTGATTTGGTGAATGTTGCGTTTTGTGACGTGAGAGAGAACAGTAAAACTGCAACGGACATAGTTGACACAGTCAATGACATATGAAACGATAGATAAGTAATTGAACATGGCTACAGTGTTGTCAAGGTTTTATCACTAATTTAATTAGTGGCGGTTCTTCGAACCAGTCTTCTACCTGTTGTTCTCTGCTCTCCATACAAGAAACGGTTACAGGATAGTTGAAATCAATGAATCATTGACTTCTCGAGAATGCATCAGCCATTTCAATGTTTTGATTCGATACAGAAGTTGACACATTTCATCAGAAATGCCGAACCATGCAAGCGACCCAATAAAGTAGACGGTTCCCTCTGATTGTACATGTAAAGCGGACTTTCCACCAGAAACTATGCGTTCAACTATACCAAATTGCAGTGGAATACTCAATTATTCACTGAATACATGGACTTTGAGCATTTACTTGATCAACTTTTGCTGGTTGTACGTCCCATCAACTCTCGCGGACTTGACACCGATATTTGATTGCCAAGGAAAGAAGCTTGAGTGAAGAATTCCGGCAGCGACCCTTGAAAATTTATCTCTTGTTACGGGCTACTTGACCTCTTAGACGGTGGTTTTCTTTCCATGGGTTCTCAAGGACGGTTGAACATGCACAAATTCAATTAATTTTTGAAAAAGGAGAAAAGGACGATCAGGCGATTAGGCAATAATAACAACTGGTAGGCTACTTATTCCCGCTTATTTTGATGTAGCAGAAAGATTTGTTTGTTTTGTTATGAGTAAGTAAAAGAGGATAATGTGCCCGGAGTCCTTCACAATAATTTACATACGAAAACTAAGTGATAACCGAAGATGATTGAATCATCACCTTGGTAAGGAGAGGTAATGAGAGGAAATCTCTTCTTGATTAGTCAACAGTTTGGTAAACTTCCGTATATCGTCTCATCCATTTAAAGACCCACATCATGTACACTGGTATTCAGAAAGAGAATACAAACAATAATATTTCATCATTTGGAAAAAATATTTGAATACGGACCTTATATCAAGTCCCTAACGATAATATATTTTTTTACAATTGCAATTAAGTTGGAATTAAATATGACATATGACAAGCAAGTATATCGAAGAGGATGGGAATACCTCTAGGGGAAAAATAAAGTTAGACCTTTAGAACATGGAATGGAATAGTATTTGATTACTTTTCTAATGCTTGTATTAAATAGTGCTTTTGTAGAGCAATGGATCTAAAGTAAATTAGTATGAAAAGTGATAAAAATAATACTGTCTTGCAAGTTGTCTCTTTGACTTCTAGACTTGAAAATGTAAAAAACTATGAAGATAATATTCAATACATTTGCTAGATGGGACAAGAACTTATTAAAGAGACAACCTCTCTACATAGTCTTGTAATTGAAGATCATAATAGTCATCACTTGTTATCTATTCAAGAGGATGGATAATCACTTCCCAAAAAATTACATCTTATATGGAATTTTTAACCATAATATTAATCAATGTGACTCATTCACTGTTTATTACTTTATCTATCTATCTACCTAATTATTTTTAAAATTGTGCTTTAAGCCATATTCTTTGTATGAAAACTCTCCTTCTAGGTCTAGTACACTCTCTCTTGTGCCATCATAAAATTAGCATTTATGATGATATCTGCATAGCAATCCTTGGACATCTATAAAGACAATGAATGATGTGCTTTCATGTTATATCTAAAGATGAGTAACAAAGATGTATGTAGTGGATCAAACCTAAATTAAACCTTAGATATAAACCTTAACCAATGTTATTTTAGTGTATGTTAAGTTTGTAGGAAATTCTCTTGAAATGAGGAAGTGAAACCAAAGTGTGAAAGTGTGAGAGTGTAAAAGACCAAGGAGAGAAATAGGAAAATGGAATATCAGAGTGGAAGATCATATTGAAGGACAATCTAGGAAAAGTGAATGAAAGTCCTAATTCCTAGTATGACTTTGGGCTTTGCTATTTATAGTGAAGCAATATAAGACTCCTGAGAAACTTCCTTCTCAAAGACACCTTCTTGGAATCCAAGCTAAGCTAGCCAAGAAGCTTCTTTTTAGAAGCTACCTACTTGGCATACAAGCTAAACTAGCCATTAACTTGGTGTGAAAATTACCAAATCCTTGGAAGGTATATAGAAGCTTTCCACCAAGAAGCTTTCTAGGTAATTCTACTTAGAAGTTTCCTAGATAATTCTAGAATATTCTTAGAATTAAAAGCTATATATGGCTTATTTTACTAACTCATTAGCTCTAATAACTTGTCTACAAACTCCATACTATTACATATTCCCCCACCATTAGTTGGTGATGTCTTTTTTGTAATGGAATCTTTGAACTCCTATATGGTTTTTTGTGTTTTTGAAGATGAGAAAGAGACTCACATTTGGAATTGGGAAAAGGATACCCTTTCCAAAAGACCTTATATTCAATATGTTGTTGGAAACCACATTGGATATCACAATGTGCAAGTATATGATCAACTTTGTATTCTTCATATCATTCACAAGATGGGAAGAAGAGTGTGATAGATACAAGTTGGAAAGGAAGATGGCTTAGAAACAATGGGTTTTAACTCTGGAACATGGAGAAAGGATAAATCTGCATAAGACTAGGAAGTGCAAGTCTATAGGCAATAGGGGTAATGATTTGAGTAATATCAAATGGATTGATCCAATTAGGAACAAGTTTACAAACTTGGATGACAAGTGGGAGAGGAATGTTACTCGAAGAAAGTATGGCCTTATCACCTAGTTGAAAGGTGAGATTAAAAAGATACTTATCAACATATTGCTTTTGTCAATTTTGAGCAATGAGAAGATTAGACTTGGCTTGGTGTAAGGATTAAGATAACATGGACAAGAAGGTGGAAGTATGAGGAAAATGAGATGACAAGAAAGCAAGAAAGGAATCTAGAATAAGTGGATCTTGCTCAAAATTATGGAAGCAAGAAGAGAATCTGATGATTGCCTACTTGGAATTATTGTAGGCAAACTTGGTAGCTAAAGATAAGTATCTTAGTTGGTGTGAATGTTGACAAAGGCAAGAAGCATATCTTCCAAGGTGCAATTTGTGCATTTGGTTTGCACATCAGTTTGAGGATGATAGGTTGTAGACAAACCAAGCTTTGTGCCAAGTAGCTTAAAGAGTGTGTGACAAAATTTACTGATGAATCAAGGATTAAGATTGGAGATGAGAACCCTTGGTATCTTATGGTACTTGAAGATAGTCTCAAAGTGAATCTTGGCTCAAACTGGACCATCAATGATATGTGCAGAGGGTGCTAAGTGAATCTACTTGTTAAGGTTATCAACACACATCATAATGGTTGTACGGCCTTGATTTGTCTTGGGCAATGATGTGATGAGGTTGAGACTTACATATTCTCATTGGGAAAATGGAATGGAAAGTGGTTGAAGTAGTCCGCTTGGTTTTTTGTTGTTATCTTGTTGTATTGGCAACTCTCACCAGATCAAACAAACTCTCTAACCTCTTGTGCCATATTTGGTCATCACTATTGACATTAGAGAGTACTCAAGGTTTTTTCCACACCCCACCATGTGACTAGCAATTGGTATGTTATGGGCTTCTTGAAGCCGCACAAGTTTGAGATCACTCATAGCTAGAACATAGATCCAATTTTCACAAAATAAAAGGAACTCTTTGAATGAAAAAAATGTTGTGTTCTTTGTTGTCTATTGCAAGATGACTATGCACTAGCTTTGCATACGCTTTGTATAAAAAAGGATCTTGTTGTAAAGTAGTCTTGAATTCTATATGTACCTTTGAGTTTGTCTACATTGTGATGATTTCTACTATCATTGGAGATTCAAGAAGAATATTCAAATCAGGTCGTTTTGATAAGGCATCAAGAATGATATAGAGTTTCTATTTGCTATTTGCTAAGTTTATTCTCAAGTTTGATATCAAACAATTGTAATTATTCCTCTCATCAATGATGTTTACCCTTCATGTGCTCCAAATGCAAGATTTTCAACAAGGGTTTTTTGTCACAATGTGGAGTTTAACGATAAAGTTAATAGGGCTAACAAAGTAGCAAATAAGAAAAATTAGCCTAGAATATTATAGAAGTATCTAGAAAGCCTTGTGGGAAGCTTCCTAGCTAGCTTAGCTTGCATCCCAAGTAGGTAGCTTCTAGAAGCTTCCAACTAGCTTAGCTTGCACGCCAAGTAAATGACTTCTAGAAGTAAGCTTCATGAGAAGCTTCCCAATTAACTTGGCTTGTACTCCAAGAAAGCGGCTCAAGAAAGCTTCTTGAGAAGCTTCTCAAAAGCCTTATAGAATTCTTGTAAATACAAGAGCTGAAGTTCATGCTAGGCATTTGGAGTTTTCTCACTTTCAAGTGTCCCAATGTGATCTTCCATTCTCCTTGGTCTTGGTCTTGGTCCTTTACATTGGTATCAGAGTAGGAATGGGATGGATGGAATTTATGGACCACCAAATCCACTTTTACCAAACCATTGGGACTGTTGTGTCCAAGTTCTACCCAAGCATCATTTCATACAATTCATCACCTCACGCTTTGGACAAGATTTTTTGCATATGATCACCATATTTAAGGAGCCCTTGGTGCTTCTGGTTGTAACTTATGGAAAATGGTGGATGTGCTACTTCTACGTGTTAATAAATAAAATAGATTAGGGGTGGCATGATAGAGTACCAACCATGGTGGCAATGTTTGAGGTTATCATTGCTATGCAGTAACAAATCAAGCACCTTACTTGATTGTTGGATGAACAAGATCATTTACGACAAGAGCACGTAGAGAGGGTACCAATTCAAGAAGGAGAAGATTGGATCCAATTCTCTAAACCCAAGGTATTCAAAGCAAAGAATACCAAGAATCTCTCGGATGCAATGGAGAATTTAGTGTTTGATTTTGAACATTATTTTGAAGCTACCAATCTTCAAGATGAATAGAAATAGATTCTCTTAGCTTCTAGCCAATTGGATGTTATAGCAAAACTATGGTGGCAATTCTGAGTGGAGCATGCTAAATGATAAATTTTTGCACCAATCTTGACGTGGGCAGAATTCAAGAGTGCAATAATTAGTCAATTCCAAGCTATAAGTGCCACCTGAGCTGCATGGGATAAGAGTGCAGAGTTGAAACAAGTTGGCTCTATAAGAAGTTACATCATGCAATTCCAAAACACCATCATGCAAATTCCAAATATACTGGAAGGTGAAGCTCTAGATCAATGTGAGGGGCTTGAAGTCAAGAAAAAAAATTAGAGGTAACCATGTGAGAGTCACAACACTTGGAGGAAGCCATGCGGTTGGCCAAACATTTTGATTCCTTGGTTCTAACAACTTGGTCTTGACCTTGACCTCCATAGAACCTACCAATACACTACACACAGGTAGAGGAGCTAGCAGCAATGGTGGTTGATTTTGTTGTCACTAATTGGAACATTGCATTGTTGAATATCCACTCAAGAATAGGCGATCTCAATAAGTCACCAAGTTAGAGATTATGGAGCAAAATGATCAAGGAAATGAGGAATCCTTGTAGGAGATTTTGAGCCACATACTAGGAGCTTGATTAGTTCCAAGGGGATTGAAGGCTTGACCTATGCAAGTTTGCTTCACTTGCAAGGTATGATATCTAATCGAGGTTGTAAGATTTTGGTTGATTTTGGAAGTTCAGAAAATTGCATGTCTATACAAGTAGCAAATAAATTTGGTATTCTTATCAAGCTAGTAATTGGAAGTAGATCAATGATGGCGGATGGTAAAAAGGGTTTTGCATTTTGTACCTCACATCTTGTTACCTTCAAGATTGAGAAGGAGTATTTGGAGTGTATGAGGTTTGTAATGGCACCTCTACACTACAATGTCATTCAAGGACTACCTTGGCTTGAACATCATAAGGTTCAATTTGATTGGACCTAACGATAAATGCAAGTACTTCACCAAGGTAGGAATTTCCAATTAGGTTTTTTGGCACCTTTGAGTAAAACACCTAAAAATAGTCAATCCTAAGATGAAAAGTTTGTCAAGAAGGTAACCATAGAGCAAGCCTTGAAGGGAGATGAGTCCCAACATAGAAGGTTTGCCAAGAAGGCAGCCATGGAGCAAGCTTTGAAGGGAGATGAGTCCCTAGATGAGAAGTTTGTTAGTGAAGTAGCCATAGAGTAAGCTTTGGAGGAAGATAAGTCTATTTTCACAATGTGAATCAAGCCGATTGCACAAGGTAAATCTGAGGAGTGCCAAGAGCCCCATTAAGCAAAGGTTGATCAGATAGTTTGAGAGTTTGTGGACGTGTTTTCAGATGATTTGCCAAAGGGATTACCCTTCTATATTGGTATGCTCTTCAAGATTGAGTTATTGCCAGGGAGTACTCGAGTGAGTAGACCAATCTATCG
Organism: Lunularia cruciata; assembly: GCA_948567375.1. Taxonomy (NCBI): domain Eukaryota; kingdom Viridiplantae; phylum Streptophyta; class Marchantiopsida; order Lunulariales; family Lunulariaceae; genus Lunularia; species Lunularia cruciata. The sequence goes on from OX419759.1 coordinate 50,909,716, forward strand.
GCTTCACCAAAGGAGTTGGAGGAGTTGCAAATAACACTTATAGAGTTGTTGGAGAAGGATCTCATACAACATACTATCTCTCCTTGGAGAGCACCGGTACTATTCATTTTGAAGAAGGATGGGGAACTTTGTTTCTATATTGATTACGGTGGGCTCAATAAGCAAACAATGAAGAATACATATCCCTTGCCTTGGATTGATGACTTGCTCGGAGCACAATACTTCTACAAGTTGGAACTTTGCAACATCTATTGGCAAATCCCCATTGATAGGAAGGATGTGCAATATACTACCTTTTGCACAAGGTATGGGCATTTTGAGTGGAGAGTTCTACCTTTTGGGCTCACTAATGCTCCAGTAGTCTTCATGGATCAGATGCATTGAGAGTGTTGGATGGACTATTGGATTGATACGTGATGGTATTTTAATGATATCTTAAATTTATAGCAAGACAAAGGTAGAACATGTAAATCAACTGCAAGAAGACCTAAGACAACTACGATAATAGAAATTTTACTGCAAGAAGTCAAAGTTTGCCTTTTGGCAGAAGGAAGTTACCTACTTGGGTCACAAGATCTCCTTGGAGGGGATCAAGATAGAAGAAGAGAAAATCAAGGCTACTATTGATTAGCCTACTCCAAAGGATGCTACAAAAGTACGTGTATTTAATGGATTGGCCACTTTTTACCAATGGTTCATCCACTATTATGCTCATGTATGGCACCATTGATTGACCTCTTGGGGAAGAACTAAAGTGTTCAGTGGACCACCAAGAACAAAGAAGCATTCCAGAAGTTGAAATATACGGTGTCTTCAAGACCCATTCTTCAACCATATGATCCTAAGCTACCTTGTGTGGTTGATTTTGATGCTTCTAACCTTGCAATTAGAGCCATGTTGCAACAAGAATTCCCAAATGGACTACATCCCATTGCCTTTTTTTCTTGCCGACTAAATACAGCTAAGAGAAATTACTCTACTCAAGATTGGGAACAACTTGCAATGGTATATGCCACCAAGGCATGGAGGCATTACCTCTTAAGGAAACAAGTGATCATGCAAATTGATCACAAACCATTGTTGTAGACCTTACACTTGGAACACATGAAGAGTCGATATCATCAATGGGAGGAGCAACTCCAATTGTTTGACATCAAACTTGAGTACAAACTAGGTTGGTTCCATATCATCCTTGATGCCCTATCACAACATCCTGATTTGAAGTCTCTTCCTCTCATCATGGCGGTAATTACAATAGTGTCAATTGATTCCAAGGTCCAAAATGAGTTTCGATCAGCTCTACAACAAGATCCCTTCTTCCATATGGTACATGGTCATCTTATAGCATACAATAAGGAATACAATAACTTTCTCCTTCAAGAAAGGCTTTCTATTCAATGAGGACCGGATCTATGTTCCAACCAAAGGTGATCTTTGACTTGTGTGCTTTTAAGAAGCCATGATTTACCAATTTTTGGTCACATGGGTGTAGACAAGACCTTGGGTACCCTCCAATGGCAATGGTGGGGGCCCATCATGGCATGAGATGTTTGGGAGTTTGTTTGATCATGTGAGAGTTGCCAATGCAATAAGGCCAATAACCAGAAATAGGGTGGACTCCTTCAACCATTCCCCATTCCATCTACTCATTGGGAACATGTGAGCTTAGATCTCATCACCTCCTTTGCCAAGACAAAGCAAGGTCACACAACAATTATGTTGTTTGTGGATAAGCTTAGTAAGCAAATCCATTTGGCACCAATGATTGATACTATAGATGCTCCAACCTTGGCGCAAATCTACTTTGATAATGTATTCAAGCATCATGGGATACTATGAATACTCATCTCCTACAGTGATCCTTACTTCATTGAAAAGGTTTGGCAAGCACTCTTCTAGATACTCGGCACCTAACTTGCTTTTTCCATGGCCTATCATCCTCAAACTGATGGAGAAACTGAACATGAAAATTGCACCTTGGAAGATATGCTTCATGCTTTCATCAACATTCACCATACCCATTGGGATGAATATCTTGCAGTTGGAGAGTTTGCCTACAATAACTCTAAACAGGCACCAGATTCTTTCCATTCTTTCTCAATTTTAGCTAAGACCCACTTGTTCCGGATTCCCTTCTTGCTCCTCCTCCATATCATGTCCCTCATATTTCCACCTTCTTGACCACCATCTCCCAATCCTTCCAACAAGCCAAATCTCATCTCCTTGTTGCTCAAAATTGGTAGAAAAAATATGTGGATCACCATCATTGTGATGTTAGCTTTCAAATTGGTGATAAGGCCATGCTCTCCTTAATAACTTCCCTCTCCCTCTTGATACCCAAGTTTGTAAACTTGCTCCTAATTGGATATGACCCTTTGATGTCACCTAAATTGTCTCTTGTGTTGCTTATTGACTTGCCTTGCCTTTTCATATGGACATCTATCTTGTCTTTCATGTTTCCAAGTTGAAACTTTTTGTTCCTAACCAATCTTCTTTTTCCTCTTGAGTCCAACCTCCCCTTCCTCCTATCCCTATCAATGATCATGAGGAGTACGAAGTTGATCGTATCCTTGCATCTGGCCACATTCAACAAGATAGTTGACAACATACAGAGTACAAGGTCATTTGGAAAGAGTATCCCCTTCATGATGCAACATGGGAACATCATTCTCATCTCTAGAATGCACGACTGGCCATCCAAGAATTTAAAGCTTCATTGACGACGAGGATGTCACCAACTAACGGTGGGGGAATATGTAACAATATGGAGTTTAATGACAAAGTTAGTAGAGCTAACGAAGTAGCAAATAAGACAAATTAGCTGAGAATATTCTAGAAGTATCCAAGAAACTTCTTGGAAAGCTTCTCGTCTAGCTTAGCTTATGCACCAAGTAGGTATCTTCTAGAAGCTTCCAACTAGCTTAGCTTGCCTGCCAAGTAAGCAACTTCTAGAAGGAAGTTTCATGAGAAGCTTCCCAATTAACTTGGTTGCACTCCAAGAAAGCGGCTCAAGGAATCTTCTTGAGAAGCTTCTCAAGAGCCTTGTATGATCACTATAAATACAAGAGTTGAAGCTCATATTAGGCATTCAAAGTTTTTCCACATTCAAGTGTCCCAATGTGATCTTCCATTCTCTTATTTCTCTCCTCGGTCTTGGTCTTTTACATTTTTGATTGGTTTCCATGATCATTTTTTTCCCAAAAAGTAATGTCTTTATATCTTTGTGGTATATATGTAATACTTTGAGAATATGAGACTTGAGAAGAAACATACCATGAGAAACACACGATTTCACACTCAAACCTCTCATGCCCCAAAGGAGCATCTTCTCTTTATTATAAAGACAAAGAGGATCTCCTCCAAGGAAGCTCCACCCTTGGATTACTTACTTGGAGGGGTGACATGTCGGTCCTGGTCATATCTAGTTGGTCAAACAAGCTTTGACCGGAGGGAATCTTTTAGAGAATCTTCTTGTATGAATCTCAAAATCACATGGGTGAGGTATCATTGGAAAGCTCTCAATGAGACAAAGCAAGGTGGAGGGAAGGCCAGACTTTCCTCCATTGTGGGGAATTTGCATGTTTTTGCGGCCTAATTTGTCCGCTTTAGGCCTTTGAAATTGCCTTCAAAGATTTCAAGCATATTTTGGTTCCTAATCTATTAGTAGAAGTCCCATTTTTGTGATACCTCTTTCTGATCTATTCAGTCCATCATGTGTAACATCCTTCTAGATGTTACCAAACCAATTTTCACCTTTCAATCATATGTCTAGCTATTGGTTCTAAGGTTTTCAAGTCTATTTTGGTTTCTGTCATATTTGTAGATGTATCTTTTGGTAATACTTCTATTTGATCTATTTTGACCATCATGTATAACATCATTCCAGATGTTACCAAACCAAATTTTACAGTATTAGCTCTTGGTATTACAATATACCATTGCAAGTTGTTCTTGATCACAAGTAGAATTATCCTTTTGTTTTGTTACGTTAACAAGACACAAAGTCAATGTTTGGAAATTATTTTTACAACAAAGTTGTAATAGTAAAGCTAGAAGCATCAAAATCAACTTCATGAGGTAGTTGAGGATCATAAGGTTAGAGGATGGTGCTTTTTGGCAACAAGAAGATACCTTCAAGGTTCAATTGGACCACCAAGCAAGAAGAAGCATTCAAGAAACTAAAGGATATGTTGTCTTCAAGACCCATCCTCAAACCATATGATCCTCAACTACCTTGTGTGATTGATTTTGATACTTCTAACTTTGTAATTGCAATCATGTTGCAACAAGAATTTGCCAATGGATTGCATTTTATTGCCTTTGTATCTTGGAAATTAAATGTAGTAAAAAATATTTTTTTCTTAAAATTGAAAACAACTTGCAATGGTATGTGCAACAAAGGGTCTGGTAACATTACCTCTTGTGGTGATAATGCAAGTGCTAATGCAAATTGATCACAAACCCTTATTGCATACCTTATATTTGGAGCATGTGAAGAGTCTATATTACCAATGGGAGGAATAATTATAGTTTTTTGATATCAAACTTGAGTAAAAACCATAAAATTTCCATATTATTCAAGATGCCTTATCATGACAACCTAATTTTAAGATTCTTTCAAAATCTACTCTAATAACAACATTCACTATAGTGTCGGCATTTCAAAGGTACATATAACATTCAAGATTACTCTACAACAAGGTACCTCTTTCATGTTGTGAAAATTTGCCTTGCAACACATGATAAGGAGTACAACATCCTTTAATTTAAGGATGGCCTTCTATTTTATGAGAATCAAATCTATGTTCCAACTATGGGAGATCTATGGCTTATGAAACTTCAACAAGCACATGACTTACCAATTATTAGTCACATGAGGGTGGACAAGACCTTGAATACACAATGTCAATGATGTTGGCCAAACATGACATGAGAAGTTTGAGAGTTTATTTGATCTTGCAAGAGTTGCCAATGCAACAAGACCAATAACCAAAAATTTGAGTAGACTGCTCCAATGCTCCTAGTTCCATTTGCATGATAAGAACATGTGAGCATAGATTTACTCACATCCTTACCAAAGATGAATCAAGGTTATACAATAACCATGGTCTTTGTTGATAAGCTCAGCAAGATAATTCACTTAACACCTATTATGGATACCAAAGATGTGCCAACTTTGGCCTAGATTTGCTATGATATGTTATTCAAACACCAAGGGGTGCCAAGGGTTCTCATTTCTAATTGTGATCTTTGCTTCACCAACAAATTTTGATAGGGTGTATCAAGCTCTATGGCACCAAACTTGCCTTGTCTATAGCCTATCATCCTCAAATTGATAGGAAAATCAAACAAGCCAATTGCATCTTGGAAGGTATACTATATGCCTTGTCAATGTTCATCACATCAAATAAGGATACTTGTTTTGTAACTATTAAGCTTGCAAATAATAATTCCAAGCAAGCAAGTACTAGATTCTCTCTTTTCTTCCTTAATTATGTGCAAGATCCACTTGTTCCAAATTCTTTTCTTGTTCAACCACCATCTCATGTTAATCATACTTCCACTTTCTTGTCCATGTTATCTAGTCCTTCCACCAAGCCAAGTCTCATCTCCTTGTTGCTCAAAACAACGTGTTAATTGACATTATCATGATCCCACCTTTTAGATAGATGATAAAGTTATGTTCTCTTCTAGTAACCATCCTCTCCCTCTTGACACCTAAGTTAGTAAAATTTCTCTTACTTGGATTGGTACATTTGATATTATTCAAAACATTTCTCTTGCTGCCTCCAAACTTCTCTTCTTGGTCATATGAAGATCCATCATGTCTTCCATATCTCAAAGTAAAAACCTTTTGTTTCTAGCCCAATTTCTTTCTTTACTCTTGTCTGGCCTCCTCTTCTTCCAATCTCTATTAATGATCATGAAGAATACAAAGTTATACTATCTTTGTGCATCATGATATCCAACATGGCGCCAACAACATTGAATATAAGATCTTTAGGAAAGGATATCCTCTTCATGATGCCACACGAGAGCCTTCTTCTCATCTTCCAAATGCGCAAGTAGCTATCTAAAGGTTCCAAGAGTCCATACCAACAAAGACATCACCAACTAATAATAGTGGAATGTGTAATAATGGAGTTAAGAAAAGAGTTAGTAGAAGGTAATGAATTAATAGAATAAATTACTTATATCAAAAAGGAAATAGAATCAGCATAACCTAAAAATGCTAATGATATTCTAAAATTATCTAGAGAGCTTCTTGGTAAGATATCCTAAAAGCATCTAGGAAAATTTGGGCCAAAGAACTTCTAAGATCTTTCCAAGGATTGAGTAACTTATATGCCAAGTTGACAACTAGCTTAGCTCACACAAGAAGTAAACGGCTAGCTGAGCTTGCATTCCCATAAAGGTAGCTTCAGAAAGGTAATTTCCTTAGAATTTTCTTGAGAACCTTGTACCTTAATGCTAATAAATACAAATGCCAAAGCTCATGCTAGGCATTTGAATTTTTCCTTAATTGAGAGTTTCAATGTGACACTCCATTCTTATATCCCATTCTCTTATGTCTCTGCTTGGTCTTTTACACAATACCTCTATCTTGAAAGGCATACTGCAATTAAAGAGTAAACCTTTCAAAAGATCATCCAAAAACACATCTTCAAACTCCTAAATTATTTGATCAACCATTCCTTGTTGAACGAAGCTTTTTATTCTCATTAGATTCTCTTTGCACAATTAGATTGATCAACATAGCAAGAATATACTTAAAAAGCTTGTTCTAAAATTGCTATATTGACAAACTTCTCATCTTGGGATTGATTACTCTTAGATGTATTCCTCAAAGGTGCCAAACAACCTAATTGATAGCCCGACCTTGATGTTGACTTGAATTGGTCATCATGCCTAATCAAATTGAACCTTATGATGTTCATGCCAAGTGAAACCTAAAATGGCATCATAATATAGAGGAGCTACTAAAAATTTCACACTTTGAATACTCTTTTCCAATCTTAAATGTAATAATATGTGGATTATTGAAACACCCATTGGTGCATATATGCTCTATAAGGATATTAAGTTTGGAATTGCAAGTAGTGGAGAAATATTATCTATAAGGAGTGAAACTATCATGCCTAATCAAATTGAACCTTATGATGTTCATGCCAAATGAAACCTAAAATGATATCATAGTATAGAGGAGCTACTAAAAACTTCACACTCTTTTCTAATCTTGAATGTAAGGTATTATAACACATGTTGGTGCATATATGCTCTATAGGGATATTAAGTTTGGTATTGCAAGTAGTGGAGAAATATTATCTCTATGGAGTTAGATAAGCTTCTCATCAGTCATGATTATTTATGGTTAGTCCTAGCTAAGATAAAGGTGATCATATTCTAGAAGAAAAAAAAGAGTGAGTATTACTATTTTATCTTCTAATGTATTGACTTGGTATTATTCTAGTTATTTGAAGTTGAAGAAAGAGTTAAAAACTCTTGGGCCCACAATCCTTGTTGGTGTGAATTTTTCCATAGTCCAAGGATAGCACTTGTGAAAAAATCCTTGACTCAGTTGGTAAGTGAAGATAAGACCACCTACTTATGAGATTATTTCTATGTGCTTGGATATTCCTTTAGAATTTTTGATTTGGATTGACTTTTAGCCTAGTAACTTGAGTTACTCCAATGATTTGTAACTTTGCTATGTAAATTTTTCACAAATATATAAGCTAAGGGTGAGAAGGTAATCATTGTCCTTTCGTTTGCAACTATCTCTCTCATTGAGTTCTCTAATAAATAATCTTTTGATTCTTGGAGGTGCCTTTGGAACTCTAGCCTTGTAGGAATGTGATGGAGTTGAGTTTCCTTACCTTCTTAGTTCATGGTGTGTTATCTTAGTAGCCATCAAAGGTTCATCTTGAGTGAGAGATAGGTCAGTTCATAGTACAAAATGCAGAACCTTTTTTACTATCCAAAATCATCAATTTGCTACTAAATATTGGAATACATGATAAGAATACATAATTCCTTTGCTAGTTACATGGACATGAAACTTTAAAAACTCATACACAATCAACCTAAATCTTATAACCATGATTGGATATCATACCTTGCAATTGTATCAAATTTGTATGGATCAAGCCTTCAATCCCAATAGAACAAATCAGATGCTCAATAAGTGGCTCAATATCTCTTACTATGATTCTTTATTTCCTTGATCATCATGCTTTAGGAACTCCATTTGGTCAATAGGTCAAGGTCATCCATTCCTAGTTGGACATTTGGTAATATGATGCCCAATAAAAGCAACCACCAATTTTGTCATCATCTTTCTTTGTCTACAATGTCAAGTGGTCTCCCTTAGACAATATCAATCTCCATTGGTCCCGGCTCCTCCACTCATTTTGTAGCTTTAATGAAGGTCAAGGTCAAGACCAAGTTATGGCAACTAAAGGAATCAAAGCATGCAACAAAGAAATCAAACACTCAACTACTACATGGCTTATTCCGACTCTTTAGACCCGCACATAGTTATTTCTAATTTGGTGTATGATTTCAAGCCTCTCACAAACCAATCTAGACCTTTGCCTTCTATTATTTCTAGAATGTGCAATATTGTATTTTGGAATTTAGTAATATAGCTCCTCATATAACAAATCTATTTCAATATTGCCAATCTATTTTATGCTCTTCATGCAACATTCACCACTTGAAATTGTTCAATTATTGCACTCTTCAATTCTTCTCATGTCAAGATTGGAGCACTAAATTACCATTGAGCTTGCTTTACTTGGAATCACCACCATAGTTTTGCCACTCCATCTAATTGGCTCAAAGTCAAGAGAATTTTTCTCCATTCATCTAAAGGATTTTCAAAATAACATTCAAAATCAAATACAAAATTCTTTATTGTACTTGATATATTCTTGTCTTCAAACACCTTGTGTTTGAAGACAAGAATCTATCAAGTAGATGCATACAAGGATAGTTTATTGTCTTCAAGGCCTTAGAAGGTGCATCTACTCTTTTTGGAAGAGAATCACCTTATTGTACTTGATAGATTCTTCTCTTCCAAAAATGAAATAAGGTGTTCAATCTATTACTACATAGCATTGATAATTTTGGACATTGCCACCACAACTACTTCTCTACCAAACTATATACTTACAATTATCTAAATTAACACATATATGCAACATATTTACCACTCCTTGTAAATTATAATCATTAATGTTATGTTTCAAGGACAAGAGAAACCCTAGGAGAAACCTAGAAGAGGAAACACAAAGCTTTACCCTCAAAACTCCAATGCTCCAAAGGAGCACCTTGTCTTTATTATATAGCAAAGAGGATTCCATCAAAGGAAGCTCCACCCTTGGATCAAATATATGGATTGGTGAAATGTTAGTGAACTTTACCCTTAGGTTGCATGTATGGGTGAGATATTGGTTTTGGTCATGTCTGGTTGGTCAAACAAGCTTTGATCAGAAGGAATCTTTAACAAATATTCCCTTAGGAATCTCAAAATTTGGGTGAGGTACCAATGGGAAGCTCTTGACAAGACAAACAAGGGGAGGGAAGGCCATTCTATTCTTTCTTGGGGAGGAATCTGCACATTTTTTAAGCTTTATTCATCCATTTAGGCCACCAAAATTGGCTTTGAAGTTTTCAAGCTATTTTTGGCTTCTGCCCTATTAGTAGAAGAACTCTTTTGGTGACACCTCAATAAAATCTACAAATATTCCATCAAATATAAAATCCTTCCAGATATTACCAAGCCAATTTTTACATTAAGATAATATGTCTAGCTATTAGTATTACAATTAGATAAGGTGATTGCACTCAAAAAGTTCTACTCATTGTATCAATGATGAATTGTGTAAAATGATATTTTAGTAGTACATGGACACAAAAATCTCAATGGTTTTTGGGAAAATAGATTTGGTGGTTCATGGATTCTATCCATCTCATTCCTATTCTTATACTAATATAAAAGATCAAAGAGAGACATAAGAGAATGAAATATTAAAGTGAAAAATCATAGTGAAACTCTCAAGTGAATGAAACTCCAAATATCTAGCATGACCTTGTGCTTTGGTATTTACAGTGAAGCAATGCAAGATCCTTGAGAAGCTTCCAAGAAAGCTTACTTCTTGAAATGGTTTCTTGGAGTGCAAGCTAAGTCAGCCAACAAGCTTCCAAAGAAGTTTACTTCTACTTGGCATCAAGCTAAGCTTGCCATTAATTTGGCAAGTTACTCAATCCATGGAAACTACTTAGAAACTTCTAATCAAGAAGCATCTTAAATGCTTCTAGAATATTTTTAAAATTTCTAGCTAGTTTGGCTTTTTTTATAACTCATAAGTCTTTGTTAACTTATTTGCTAATTCCATATTATTACATCCATGAAGACTATCAACACATTAATGAACCCAAAATTTTAAACACTCTATTCAATAGACCTATACCTTATATGAAAGGCAGTCTTGTGCACATCTTTCTCATCAATTGAATCTACCAATAACCGCTTCAAAGATTTAACTTAGAAAATTAAGTCCACTTAATTGATCTATTAAGTCATCAATTTAATTCAAGAGATATTCAATCTACATGGTTTGTTTATTAAGATCCCCATAGTCAATATTGAAAATTGAAGCCTTCTATCCTTCTTTGGAACAAAAAGTACCAGTGTTTCCCAAGGAGATATATGTTGTATGAAATCCTTCTCCAACAACTTGGTCAATGTTATTTGTAGCTCTTATATTATTTAGTGAGAGCCAATAAATTGGTCTATGCATTGGATTACTACATGGTAGAAGGTCAATCTTGAAAGGCATACTACAATTAGAGAGTAATTCCTTTAGAAGATCATATGGAAATACATATGCAAACTCCTAAATGGTTTGATCAACCACTAGCTTCTTATCCTCATCAGAGTCTCCTTGCACAATAGGTTTGATCCATATCATATAATCAAGATATATCTCTCCAAAGCATGTTTTAAAATTGCTACATTGACAAAATTCCCATCTTGGGACTGATTAATCTTAGGTGTCTTCCTCAAAGGTACAAAACAACCTAATCAATCAACCTTACCTTGGTACCTTGGAATCATCAAATCCAATCAAATTTAACCTTATGATTTTCAAGCTAATTGAAACCTCAAATGATATTGTAGTATAGAGGAGCTATTAAAACCCTACTACACTATGAATACTCTTTTCCAATCTTGAATGTAATACGATTTGAAATATGGGATATAGAACTCTTTTTACCATACTTCATTATCAATTTGCTATCAAATATTGACCTGATAGGAATATATAACTCTTTTGCTAATTACATGGACATGCAATTCTCAAAACTCCCATGATGAACTGTAACACCCATTTGTGCATATATGTAGTATTGTGATATTTAGTTTGGTATAACTAGTATATGAGAGATATGATTTATATAGAGATAATACACGGTTCTACATTAGTCATGATAAGCTAAAGTTAGTCATATTTGAGATAGAAGGGACCCTACTTTAGAGGAAATAGAAAAGATGAGCACTTCTATTTTGGATTCTAGTGTGTTGACTTGGTATTATTCCTAGGTGTTTGGCTTTGAGGAAAGAGTTGACAACTCTTGGGCCCACAAGCCTTTTTGTTTTGGATTCTTCTATAGTCCAAGGATAACCCATGTGAAAGAATCCTTGACTTAGTCATTGGGTCAAGATGAGATTACATGCTTAATGGAATATGCACATGTGGATGGATATTCCTTTATACTTTTTGACTTTGCTTGACTTTTAGCGTAGTAACTTGAGTTACTCTAGTAACTAGTAACTTTGGTGTGTAACTATTTCACAAGTATATAAACTAGGGGTGAGGAGGTACTCATCATCCTTTCATTTGCAACTATCTCTCTCATTGAGTTCTCTAGTGAGCAATGTCTTGAGTCTTGGAGTGTTGGCCTTGGAGGAGTATGATGGAGTTGGGGTTCTTTCCCTTCTAAGTCCATGGTGTGCTACCATAATAGCCATCAAGGTTCATCTTGAGTGAGAGATAGGTAGGCTCACATTTTTGGTTCCATTGTCGAGACCTCTCTAGAAGGCAAGATAATGTTTAGTGTACAATTCCATATTAGACAAACGGAGGCCATGAGAGCTCACTTGGAGAGAACTTTAGGGAAGGAGAGTGCTGAACTTATATTAGAGAACTTGGACCCATTTGTATATCCTGTAGTTCATTATGATGTCTTTGAGATGATTTTGTACATCTTGTACACTTCAAAGGATTTGGAGAGATTGTGTCAGGTGAATTGTAGATTTTGGGGATTAAGGTGATTTTGTGCAAAATCTCAAGTTTGAGATCTCGAGTTGAAATTTCTACAAATGAAATCTTGGGTAACCTCTAGTTAGCACACTTAAAATTATTGTGAGAGCTACTATGCGCATTTGGGCTAGAATTTTTGAAAGTTGATAGGGTAAACTGCTCCCGCAATTGCATGCTCTTTGGAAAATTATATAGAGTCTATCCTTTCTACAATTTTAAGTGGATTTTCCTGAAAATTTCCAAGAAAATTCAGTGCATTTTATCCTACCTATTGACATAAAAATTAGAGAGAGATCATTCTTGAGCATAGAATTATGAGTTTTTAAAAGCGAGGGGGTGGTTTTTAGACCAAATCTGAAATATGTGTGTTGAGTAGAAAAGACAAATGGCTTGATGAAAAGATCTGAAATTTTACAAGGAGGGACACCCTAGAGTTTTGATCAAGTGTGAAAAATTTCAGAAAACTATAACATACCAGTTGAGAGATTTGAGTGACATTGTGAGGAATTTTGTAGCATCGAGATCTCATGCATGAGGAGTTGAGAGCAACAAAAAGCATGTTTGAGTGTTTAGATTCATCTTGGGAACATGGAGGGTTTTCATCAAGAGTGGAAATTAAGACTATTCAAGGTTCTTGAAGGGTTTGAGGTGATTTAGGGGTAGATTTGAGGAGAAGATAGTTTAGAATAGAATTTGAAGAGAGTGTTAGAGTGAGTGACTGTATGCTTGGAGGAAAGAGTGAATCTAATTACTTTCTATGTGGAGAGAAGGGACATAAGGCAAGTTCATGTCCATTGAGCTTTGAGAGCAAGACATTGAGGGAAAGGAGAGGATTACTTGACTTGGGTTTGCATGTTGGACCTTCTTCACCAAGATTGGGAGGGAGAAGATCTAAGACCAAGGAGTTGTGTGAGGTTTGTGGAGTTGAAGGACTCCAAAAGGACATGAGTGTAGTGGAGTAAAAGCATTTTTGGAAACTTTGGTGAAGGATCTTGGAGAGAATGTTAGTATAGCTACAAAAATACTACCACTTTCATCAACTACTTCTTAGGATTAGTGATGGAGATAATCTTTCAACTCATGGATAAACTATCAATGAGGGTTTGATTAATGTGCACTCTAGGATTTGATTTTGCTATAGAAATCTTGGAGCAACCTGAACCTTTTTTGTCCCCTAGGGTGGATTACTCTCAAATGGTGTTAGTCATGTATATACTCTATTAGTTATAGAGTGAGAGAAAAGAAAAGAGAAAAAGAAAAATTGAGAGAAAAGAAAGATAATGAGGGATTAAGATAAGGAAACTTATGGTTTTCTTTGGCAAGGATAGAGAAATGTGGAGGCCTTTGTGAGAGACTTTAAGAGAGCTTTCATAGGAAGCAATGAGAGGAGGAAGAATGAATGGGCCTCATTATTACCAAATTTCTTTGAGGATGCAGCACTTACATGGTATGAGTCAGAATACCGAAAGAGAGAGGAGAGATGAGCAAGAAGAGTCTTGGGAGAGTTTGACTTAAACACTCATAAAGAACTTTCTTCCAGATGAGAGTTATGAGAGATTGATGAGTGAGGTTACCTTTCTCAAATAAGGAGATGGAGAGAAAGTGAATCTATGTAGAAAGAGTGGAGAAGTTAGAGTCCAGATTTTGCATAATGTTGAGGAAGGATGGGGATGATATGGAGACTACTATGATTGGCATAGGAGCCATGCTCACCAAGAATTTTGTGGGAGAGTTGATACCACAATAAGAAGCAAGCTGAGATATGAGAAACCTTCTTCCAAGGACAAAGCTATCAATATTACAATTTGTATGGAGGAAATTTTGGAAAGAGATGAGAGTGATTTGGTGGTGAAGGAGGTTGTGCATCCTCTCAAGGTTACAAGTAGGGTGGAACTTTTGACACTTTGGTGGCAAGGGTTGCATCAAAAGTAGTAGTTGCTCTAGTTCTTGCACTTCCACCAAAAGATCCACTTCAAACCATCATAGAACAACTTACAAATCTCAAGGTCAATGTGATGCAACTATAGGAGAAGAGAGGTAGATCAGAGTGTAGAGAGAGGGCCTAGGAGTTATGGAAACTATCCATATAGAGGAGGCTAACCAACCAACAATTTCAATGATAACAATTGTTTTGGTTGTGGAGGAAGAGGCCACATCCAAAGGAATTGCCCAAATTCTACTTACCATGGAGGGAGGGGTTATGAGGGAGCTAATAGAAGGAAAGAAGGAGGTAGTGAAACCTAAGTGGCTCCTAATCCAAACAAAGGTAAGGAGATAACATCCATAGATGTGGTTGAGAGAAAGTATTAGAAGGGAGAGTGCTCAAACTCCAAGGGTCTTAATTTGGATCTTTTGGCACAAGAGAAGAAGAGAGATCATTTTGTAGAGGATGTACACTCTTCTCAAGGATTTACTCCTAGCAAGGATACTCCTGTGTCTATTAGGAGCACTTGCACCTCAACACCATCAACAACAAAGACTCCAAGGAAGAAGTTGGGGATGGAGGACTTCGTGATCTCAAAGCAACAATGGAACTGCAATGTCTTGGAGGATGTAAGTAGTCACAAGGCTAACATCATAGTGGGACAACTGATTGCTTAGAATCCTACTTTGAGAAGGAGCTTAGAGGTGGTTTGAGTTCTACAAGGAGCAAGAGGAAGAAGAAAGCAAAAGCTCCAATATCAATGGGGGTGGTAGATGCCAAACCAACACCATGGGAGGCTTATGAATATGCCTCCAAGATTGATGTGAGAATGAATGGTCACAACATCAAGGATACACTTGTTGATGGATGGTCTGCAATGAATGCCATGTTAGAGAGATTGATGAAGAAGTTGGGTATGATATCCTCTAGACCTTCAACGTTGTAGTGAGCATGACAAACAAGCAACAAGTTTTACCAATAGGGATGATGGATAAGGTGGTAGTTTCAGTTATGGGAGTTCAAAATCTCATAAATTTCCAAGTCTTGAAGGATTCAAGGTATGACTTACTTCTTGGGAGGCCATGGTTGAGAGCTACAAATACAATTGATTGATGGCACAAAGTGTACTTGAAGATTGGACCATCAAACCATAGATTCATAGTTCTTGTGACCAACAACATCAACACTTCACATTCAGATACACCATCTTCTGATTATTGGGAATCAAATTCTGAAGAAAGGGCTTTAGGTATGGATACAAACATGGAAGATGAGACTTCCATGAAGGAAGATGAATCTAAATTTAATTCAGATGTATACACATCTCAATCAATAGACACATCTGAACATCCCTTGTGTGATATGGATTTTGCATCTAAGCTAGAGGTTTTGAAGGACCTGGATAAATCACCATTGACACTTGAGGACATAGAGAGGAGGTTATTGTAATACCAAGAGCTAGCCATATGATCTAGATGTGAAATTTAATTTGGTAACATCTAGAATGATGTTATACATGATAGTCAAAATAGATCAAATAGAAGTATCACCAAAAGAGTACTTCTACTAATAGGGCAGAAACCAAAATAGACTTGAGAACCTTAGAACCAATAGCTAGACATATGATTTAAAGGTGAGAATTGGTTTGGTAACATCTGGAAGGATGTTACACATGATGGAATAAACAGATCAGAAAGAGTTATCACCAAAAGGGGACTTCTACTAATAGAGTAGGAACCAAAATATGCCTGAAATCTTTGAAGGCAATTTTGGAGGCCTAAACGGATGAATTAGGCCTCGAAAATGTGCTGAATCTCTCCCCAATGGAAGAAAGGCTTGCCTTCCTTCCCTCTTGCTTTGCCTTGTCGAGAGCTTTCCAATGGTACCTTACTCATGTGATTTTGAGATTCCTACAAGAAGATTCCCTCCGGTCAAAGCTTGTTTGACCAACCAGATAGGACCTAGACCAGACATGTCACCCATCCAAGTAAGTAATCCAAGGGGTGGAGCTTGCTGACATGTCACCTATCTGTGTCCCTAATCCTATGGTGGGGCTTCCTTGGCGGAGATCCTCTTTGTCTATATAACAAAGAGAAGGTGCACCCTTGGGGCATCGATTGTTTGAGTGTGCAATCTGTGTTTTGTCTCTTCTCTTGTCCTTGGAGTATTACAGTTAT
This sequence comes from Lunularia cruciata, assembly GCA_948567375.1. Taxonomy (NCBI): domain Eukaryota; kingdom Viridiplantae; phylum Streptophyta; class Marchantiopsida; order Lunulariales; family Lunulariaceae; genus Lunularia; species Lunularia cruciata. Next base: position 50,926,146 of record OX419759.1, read on the forward strand.
CTACTCTCAAGTATGGTCCAAATGTTACCAAGGAGGAGAAGGAGGTAAGATTTGATGAGACTTTTTGCAAGTTCATCCATGTGTTTGCTTTCAATTACAAGGATCTAAAGAAATTCACATTTGGATGAGCACAAGATAGAGGTAGGAGTCACATGCAAGACCAGTCCGCCAAAAGAAACATTGCATTAGCCTACCAATAGCTTTGGTTATGAAGGAGGAGATTGATAACTTCAAGGAAGCTAGATTTATCTTTGAGATAGAGAATTTAGAATGGTTGTCTCCAATTGAGATTATGAAAAAAATGGCAAGCTTTAGGTATGTGTGGATTACAAGAAGCTCAATGTTATTACCAAGAAGAACTTCTACCCATTACCATTCATTGATGAGATCTTGGAGGAGGTTGCAAGTCATGAGAGGTATAATTTTGGAGATGATTATAATGGATATAACCAAATCAAGATTGTACCTGAGCATCAACAACTCACCACATTCACCACACCTTGGAGAACTTATGCTTTCAAGGTCATGCCTTTTGAGCTTTGCAATGCTCCAATCACATTCCAATAGTTCATGAACAAGGTATTTGAACCTTTCATTGGGAAATTTATGAGAGACTTCATTGATGACTTTTGTGTCTATGGGAGCAAGGAGGAGCACTTTGAGCACCTAATCAAGGTCTTGCAACGCTTGGATGAGGCAAATGCATCACTCAACCCGGAGAAGAGCATTTTTGGATATGAAGAAGGTCTACTTTTAAGGCACATCATCTCCAAGGATGAAATAGCAATTGATCTTGAGAAAGTAAGGAAAATATCATACCTTCCATTCCCTTCAAGCTTGACAAAGTTACGCCAATTCTTGGGGATGGTTGGGTACTATAGGAGGTTCATCTTCTTATTCTCCAATAAGGCTTATGGATCGACCATCAATATGAAGAAGCGTGTAGATTACATGGTGATTTTGGAGGACAAGGAGGCTCTCAAAGCTTTTGAGGAGCTCAACCAATCCCTTGTTGCAGCTCCAGGTCTTGCTAAACCTGATTACAGTAAGCCTTTCATCCTCTACACTGATGCTTCTAATGTAGCTATGAGATGCACTCTTAGTCAATTAGACCAAGATGAGCATGATCATCTAATAGCTTATGCTAGTAGGTAGATGGTTTTAGCAGAAAAGAACAACTTTGTCATAAAGAGAGAAGGGTTGGTAGTGATCTTTGGTCTCAAGAAGTTTAGACACTACTTGATTGGAGGGAAAGCCACCATTGTCACAAATCACAAGGCTTTGAAGTGCATCTTCAACAAGCCTAATGTAGAAGGAAGACTAGCAAGGTGGATGATACTCTTGTCTGAGTATGACTATACTATTGAGGATAGACTAGGGAAGTAACACACAAATGCAGATTTATTATCTAGGGCATATGATCATGATGGAGATGAGCCAATAAATAATTCCTTCTTGGATGAGGAGCTCATGACAATCTTAGTCACGAGGTGCAATGGAGTACAAGGAGATTGTGGATTTTGTGACAAGAGGTAACTATCCAAAAGGGATGCATGCTAGGGAGAGGAAGGCCCTTACAGCAAGATCTAGACCTTACACAATGATGGAGGATATTCTTTTTCACCAAGGAATAGATGGTCTACTTCAAAGAGCAATGGGTAAGGAAGATTCTATCCTACTCATAAAGGAGTTTTGTGAAGTTTAGTGTGTGGAGGACACTTTGCAAAAAGGTAATTGCTTTCAAAATTCTAGATGCAAGTTACCATTGGAGAGGGATTTTCAAGGATTGTCTTGATTATTGCAAAACTTGTTATGTTTGTCTAGCTTTTGCTAGAAAGTCTACTTCCACTCCAGCACTTAAATCAATTCCATTGTTAGGATCTTTTGAGAAGTGGGGAATTGATTTTGTAGGTCCTCTCAATAGAATCCCAAGGAACAATTGGTACATTGTAGTAGTTACTGATTAGCTTACCAAGTGGGTTGAGGCTAGATCATTGAGGGACAAGAATGAAGATGAAGTTGGTAGATTTCTTCATGAATGCATTATCACTAGGTTTGGATGCACTTTGGAGTAAGTTCCTAATAGAGGAGGAGAGTTTACAAGAAGCATTACTACAGCCATGCTACGATATTTCTCTATCACACATAGAGTAACTATATCCTATAAGCCAAATTCCAATAGCTTGGCACAGAACCAATAAGACCTTGTGCATGATGTTGACCAAAGATGTAGAGATGGAGGGGGCTAAACATCATTGGGACAATAGGATTCATGCAATTTTAGGGAGTATAGGAAAACCACAAAGACTTCCATCGGATATTCTCCATTTCAATTGGTATATGGTATTGAGTCTACCTTACCTATTCACTTAGGTCTTCCTACCTTCCAAAGCATTCATAGGAGATTGAAGAAAGCACAAAGAGGTGATGTAGAGAAGTCAAGGAAGGATCAACTCATGGAATTCGAAGAGGTAAGAGCAATTGCTATGTTTTGGGTGGAGCAAGCCCAAAGGAAAAATAAGGAGAGCTATGACAAGAGGCAAGGCAAGAAGAAGGTGGAGCTTTTCAAAGAAGGTGATTGGGTAATGTTGTTTGATTCAATTTGATTCAAAGTGCAAAAAAAGTTTTTGCCTAAGTACTTTGGACCTTTCATAGTAGAGACGGTGTGGGGAAATTACACCTATGATCTCAAGGAGTTGGGAGAAAGATACTTTGATAGGATTAACCATGATAAGTTGAAGATGTATCATAAAAGATAGAGAGACCTTCATTTTGAGGACAAAGTGAAAACTTAGTTTGGAGGTAAATGTAATACCATTTGTGTATGTGTGTGGTATTGTGATATTTAATTTGGTATTACAAGTTCTTGAGAGATATTATTTATATAAAGATAAAGGATAGTTCTTCCTTAGTCATGATTAGCTAAAGTTAGTCATAACTAAGATAGGGGGATCTTAATTTAGAGGAAATAGAAAAGATGAGCACCATTATTTTGGATTCTACTGTATTGACTTGGTATTATTCCTATGTGTTTGGCTCTGAAGAAAGAGTTAAGAACTTGTATAACCACAAGTCTTTTTGTTTTGGATTCTTCTATAGTCCAATGATAGCCCACATGCTTAGGAGAATATTCCCATGAGTTTGGATATTCCTTTAGTTTTTTGACTTTATTTAACTTTTAGCCTAGTAACTTGAGTTATTGCAGTAAATAGTAACTTTGGTGCATAACTATTTCACAAATATATAAACAAGGAGTGAGGAGGTACTCATCATCCTTTTATTTACAACTATCTCTCTATCTCATTGAGTTCTATATTGAGCAATGTCTTGAGTCTTGGAGTGTTAGCCTTGGAGGAGTATGATGGAGTTGGGGTTCTTTGCCTTCTTAGTCCATGGTCCGCTCCCATAATAGCCATCAGAGGTTCATCTTGTGTGAGAGATAGGCCGGCTCACAATACAATCTTGCATGTTGCTAAAATTAGAAAGATAAGTTCCTCTTTTCTTGGCTGCCAAGATTCATACAACACTCTATGTAAAATACTCTAGTATAGATATTCTCTTTTAGAATGTATGAGTTTGATATGCTATCAAAAACTTTCATATTGTCAATAACTATCAATTGATGCAAAATTTAACAAGTAAAAATGAAAAAAATAGGAAGGAAATTATGGGTTGATTAAAGGAAGTAGTTGGCTTATTTTTAAAGTTAAAAAATGAAAAATTATAAATTATTGGGTAGATTAATTTAGAATTATAATTGGTAATTATATTATATCAATTTGGTATGTGTGATCAATATTTGAGGAAGTCTATTGATACACATGACTAGTCCTAGTAAAGTAGAAGACGAGTTAAGGACAAAATAAATGAAGAAAGATCTTTTAGTGGCATATTAGGAGGTGACACCCTTAAACCCATATTGGGAGGTGACACCCTAAACCCTTAACTCCATGGGACAAAATAATTCAACAAGCCTTCAAAAGAATTTTTGAGCCTTTGATTCTTTTTCTTACTATTTTTTCCTCTTTCTCATTAGCACATACTATTTTTTTCACCAAATAGTACATAAGCCATTTTAAGCTACTACTAAATTTTTTGCCTACTTATATTTTGAGTCACCTTAAAAAAACTATTTTGTAAGAAAGATACACTCTTAATTGTATATTACTTTGAAAACATTTATGAAGCTTTATAATTTTTTATGAAGCTCAACCAAGAAGCATGTTGGATATAGGCTTTAAATTTGATTTGGAGCTTTAGTACTATTTTGTGGATTGATAAAAGGAGCGGATCTTGTCTCTCTTGAGTAAAGGATTCTGATGAATGAGCTTGTGGTTGACGCAAAGAGGAAGGTATTTTGACTATAAGTTCAATTACCAAAGATTCAAAAGGATGCATGTGCCTTTTTGAATAATGTGCAACAAACAAGCTATCATCTTGTTGCACGGGAACAATAAAGTACTTAGCAAAAATTGAACTAATTCCACTGATTTTAATAAATAATTTTTGAAATTCTTACTTACTCTAAAAGTTGAGTATTGTGTGACTTATGAAAGCAATGAGACTTAATATTTATTTTATAGCTAGCAACACAATAGTAGTAGGATCTACATCTCCATCCAATTTGCTGTTTGTCAATGAATTGGATATGAAGTAGTAGGCAATCACTAGCTTTGAGGTTTTGTGTCAAACCAATAGTGATTGAGTTTATCCATCTATTGTAAAGATTTTGGAAATTACTTTACAAGACAAGTAATGCCTCAACAAGACTTGCTTAATAAATTTATTAATTTGTATTTTCTAAAACTCTTTTTATCTTAAGTTTTTTTTATCATTATATCCTAAATTTTTGTGGCCTCATTTTTGCTCCAAGATAGATAGCAAGAAGAAATGCATCTTACACTAGGCATGAAATCCCAATAAAAAAGTAGATAAAATTCTTAGAAAGCAAAATTAATAAGAGATAAAAACCTTTGATCTAAATATTTCTTGAAATAAATATGAAATAAATCAAGCACACAAATCAAAATTTGGAAGTTAGGTCAAAATGTAAAGATATTTGTGCTTAAGAATTTTGAGCTAATCCAAAAATCATTTCTCATTTTGAAGTAGTAAATATAAAACTCCAAGGACAAGAGAAGAGAGAGAAACACAAATTACATACTCCACATTTGGTGCCCCAAAGGAGCACTTTCTATTTATTATATAAACAAAGAGTATCTCCTCCAAGGAAGCTCCACCATAGGATTAGGCACACAAATAGGTGACATGTCAGCAAGCTCCACCCTTGGATTACTTACTTGGATAGGTGACATGTTGTTCAAGGTCTTATCTGGTTGGTCAAACAAGCTTTGACCGGAGGGAATCTTTTAGGGAATCTTCTTGTAGGAGTCTCAGAATCACATAAGGTACCGTTGGAAAGCTCTCGACAAGACAAACTGGGGGGAGGGAAGGCAAACCTTTCTTTTGTTGGCAAGGGGAATCTATACATTTTCAAGGCCTAATTCATCCGTTTAGGCCTCCAAAATTGCCTTCAAAGATTTCAGGCATATTTTGGTTCCTACTCTTTTAGTCCACCATGTCTAACATCCTTCCAGATGTTACCAAACCAATTCTCACCTTTAAATCATATGTCTAGCTATTGGTTCTAAGGTTCTCAAGTCTATTTTGATTTCTGCTCTATTAGTAGAGGTACTCTTTTGGTGATACTTCTATTTGATCTATTTTGACCATCATGTATAACATCATTCTAGATGTTACCAAATTAAATTTCACATCTAGATCATATGGCTAGCTCTTGGTATTACATAAAAGTGTTTTGAATAAGAAAACACAATTAACTTGAATGTAACAAATCATTATGACTTGTTGGAGGTCCTTAAGGAGTGGTTCACTTTTACAATTGCAAATGTACCATATAGGACGGTTTGAAAGAGGATATATATGCTTTCATAAGCAACGATATCATCAAATTCTAAAAGAAGTATTGGTATTTGGTTGCATTCTCTAGCTCTCTACAATGAAATCCTATTGTATTTAAGAATTTTGGTTTCAAAAGCATAATTGGGAAATTAATGACAAATCAAAATTTAGTATGCTAGTGGCTCTTACGTTATAAAAAAACAAGAGATATATATCACTCTACTTTTGATAAAAAAGATAGAATGATATTTATGGAAGTGCTTGGTTTGTGCAACATGGTAAAGAAGGAGGTGTGAAGCATCATCAAGGCACCCCCTTGCACAAAAAAGATCATTTCACCAAGGATAAAATATTTACCAAAAGTCTTAAAAGGTAATTGGTAATTACTTTTCCAACTAAATGATTAGGGTATAGACTTTGCTACGGATTTAGGATCTTAGATTTAATTATCAATGTATTACTATAGATAAGTACCTTTGCTTGTTTATATGCATTGGTTCAAGAATTAACTTGTATTAACCCTAAACTTGTTCAAGATTTTGCTTGGCCCAATCAAAGAGAGCATTAAAAGGAAGCCTACCTTGTATGGTGTAGAGCATTAATATTATTGGAGAGTCAATTTTGTATATTTTTTGTTTAGGTACGAGAGTAGTAAAACTACTAGTAGATGAAGTAGAGGATTCTTCTATCCTCAAGGCTTAAAAAGAATTGAGATTGGATTCATATCTAGAGCAAAGCATGCAGACAAACAAAAAATATAGTACAAAAATGACCTAGGCACATCTTCAAATTTATTATGACATTATTTTAAGGTGCTTAATATGCAGAAGAAATAGTTAAGGATACTTTAAATAGTAAATCATTTTAAATAGGATAGTTATTTCCTTGGTTTTTACATCCTATATCTATTTTGGTAATTTATTTTTAATATTTATAATTACTTAAAATATACAAATATCAACAGATTTTATTCCTATTAGATTATTTTATTATACTATGACTAGGAATTTGTTTCCCTTGAATTAATATGACAACCTAATGTCAATGTACTAATAGTATATTTGGTAAGAACAGATTTTTCCCTTGAGGATACCAGATGGAAATAACTAAAAATGAGATAAAAGTGTCACTATGATGACTATATATTTTTTCATATTTGACCTCTTGGGCAAAGTAAAGTCCCAATAGAGTGTAGTTTTGTAAATCATAGAACAGTATGGAATTATAACTAACCCATGATTAGGCTCACTATAGATTGAGTCCAAAAGACTCATGAAGGAAATGGTTGATTTGGAACAAGGGTCACTTCACCTTGGAATTTTTGCACCTTCCCTTTTTGCTTGGCCAAATTCAGGGCATATATTGTTGAAGTAATGACAAGGACTAAAAAATGTATTCACATCATGGGATTTTGTTTGTAAGAGATCAATATTACTATGGTGCCTTACAAGTAGGGTCTTAGAATGCACAAATTGAGAGGGAAATGAGATCTTCCTTGGGTCCAATCATTCTCATAACTACAACCGTGACATAGTATTCCATCCTTCCTAGAAGGTACCACATCATAAAAGTTGGAGTGGTCATAATGATCAATCCCACAATAGCATTGTTACTTTATGATGTGTCAAGTGTTTGGCCATCTATCTCTGTTTTGTTCTTGAAATTTGCAGAGTACCTAGAGTTGCACACTTCATTCCACACAAAATGATTCTTCTCACCCAAGCAAGAATCTTAATAGTATAAACTCTATGTTATTTCAAAGAAGGATGCATCAAATAGATACAAGGATCATTGAGCTTAAACCCCTTATACACTTCCTACTCAACCATGGAGAAATCCAATGGTTTGAAAGAGCTAGATATCTCCTAATTATATCCAAGTCACTCATTGTTAATCACATCTTATCCACTAAACTTTAAACCTAATCCTTAAGCATAGATTGGCTCTGGCTACAACCACCTCGGTGCATTATCATCTACCTTTAGTTTGTTGCCAACTAGATTAACACAAGTCCTTTGCATCACATCCTAACTATTATGTATGACTTATGTACAAGAACAAAGGGTCTTGATCTATGATCACAAAATGTATACTTTCTCACCTATGAGATGAAAATTAATCATTTTTGAAAAAGGTAGCCATTGCTAATTTTATATGAGATAATAGGTGAGGTTACATGTCATTTGCATGAATGGATGGAACTAGTGACAAACTGCTTGCCTCTTTACACATGTGTATTAACTCTATGAGATCCTTCTTTGGAAAAAGGTAGCCATTGCTAATTTCATATGAGATAATAGGTGAGGTTACATGTCATTTGCATGAATGGATGGAACTAGTGACAAACTGCTTGCCTCTTTACACATGTGTATTAACTCTATGAGATCCTTCTTATATGCTTCAACAATTTGTTTGAAACTAGCATGGGTCTCTAAAAACTTGGTGGTGGCATGCCCCTACAATTTGACAAACATTGTTGTAAGTTGGTCATTTGTTTACACTTTTTGTTCTAATATGTCAATCGTCAATCAATGTCCAAAGATCAATCATCTTTCTATGTTGGGAGTTATTGTTGGCCATTTTTTCTAGTTGGTCTAGTAATTGGTTTGTCATGTGCTCGATCATTGTGAGCAACAATATTTGTTTGCTTTTTAGGCTGGTTCATTCATTGAGGAGCTTATTTGCTCCTTCACCTCTTTTTCTTGTTGTTATTTCAAACTTGTAGTTAGGTCCAATATAAAAAGATCAGTTATTGTCTTTATGTTATCATATCTTGTTTCTGCCATTGTTGTCATGGTATGTGCCTCTTTGAATTTGGTTTGTAGGCACTTTAGTTTGTCTTCTTGTGCACCTAGCTCATCCATGTACTTCTCTCATTGGTAAAAGCTTCAAGATTGTGTTTGTAGGCTTTGGCCTTCATGTGAGGGGTTGGACACAAAAGGAAAAGAAACAAAGGATTTCAATTTGGAACATGAAACACAAGGTAGATTTTCATGTAGTAAGGCAAGGCAAGTTGATGAGCAATAGGAGAAACAACTTGGGTGACATCAAATGGACCTATTGAATTAGGAGCAAGTTTATGAACTTGAGTATCAAGTGGGAGGGGTAGGTTACTAGAAGAAAGCATGACTTTATCATCAAGTTGAAAGGTAAAATCATAACAATGTTGGTCCGCATATTGTTTTAGACCATTTTGAGCAACAAGGAGATGAGATTTGGCTTGTTATAGGGATTGGAGTATTATGGTCAAGAAGGTGGAATTATAAGAGACATGAGATGAAGGAGGAGCAAGGAGAGAGTGTGGAACAAGTGTGTCTTGGCCTAAATTAAGGAAGAAGGAAGAGAATATAATCTTTGCCTATTTGGAATCATTATAGGTAAACTCAATAACTGCAAGACATTCATCCCAATTGATATGGTGAACATTGACAAAGGCACAAAGCATATCTTCTAAGATACAATTTGCACTTTTGGTTTGTCCATCATTTTGAGGATGATAGGTTGTGGACAAAGCAAGCTTGGTGCCAAGTAGCTAGAAGAATGCTTGCCAAAACTTTTTGGTGAATTGAGGATCACGATCAGAGATAAGTATGCAAGGATCCCATGATGCTTGAAGACATTGTTGAAGTAGATTTGAGCTAATGTTGGAACGTTCACTATATCAAACATTGGTGCCAAATGGATTTGCTTACTAAGTTTATCAACAAACACCACAATTGTTGTGTGACCTTGCTTTATCATGGATAAGGATGTGATGAGATCTAACCTCACGTGTTCCACCAAGTAGATGGGATGGGAAGTGGTTGAAGGAGTCTACTTGGTTTTTGGTTACTAGCCATATTGCATTGGCAGTTCTAACAAGATTGCACAAACTCTTGAACATCTTGTGCCATGTTGGGCCACCATCATTGGCATTGTGGGGTACCCAAGGTCTTGTCCACACCCATGTGAACAACACTTGGTAAGTCATGGGCTTCTTGAAGGCACATAAGTTGTAGATCATCCTTGGCTGGAACTTTATCCAATTTTCAGAAAATAGAAAGCCTTCCTTGAAGGAGAAGGTGTTGTATTACTTGTCATGTGTTGCAAAACAACCTTGTACTATCTAAAAGAAGGAGTCTTGTTGTAAAGCTGTCCTAAACTTGATTTGGACTTGTGAGTAGACTGACATTGTTGTAATTGCCACCATGGTAAGAGGACAAGACTTTAATCAAGTTGTCGTGATAGGGCAATAGAGATGACATAGAACTTATTTGTACTCAAGTTTGAGGTCAAACATCCATAGTTGTTCCTCTCATCAATGATGTAGACTCCAAATATAATGTTTACAACAAATGTTTGTGATCAATTTGCATGATCACTAGTTTCTCCAAGAGATAATGCTTCCATAACTTGGTGGAATATATTATTACTAGTTGTTCTTGATCTTGAGCAAAGTGATTCCTTTCTGTGGTTTTTAGTTGGTGAGATATAAAGGCAATGAGATGTAACCCATCAGGAAATTCCTACCATAACACAACTCCAATAGCAAAGCTAGAAGCATAAAAATCAACCACACAAGGTAGTTGAGGATAATATGGTTGAAGAATGGGTCTTGAAGACACCATATGTTTTGACTTTTGGAATACTTCTTTGTGCTTGGTGGTCCACTAAAAGCTTGAGGTTTTTACTAAGAGGTTGATCAATGGCACAACTACATGAGCATAATAATGGATGAATCATCAGTAAAAACTTGCCAATCCATTACATGCATGCATTTTTGTGGCATCCTTTGGAGTAGACCAATCAATAAGGGCCTTGATTTCCTCCTCTTCCATCTTGATTCTCTTTGATGAGATCTTATGACCCAAGAAGGTAACTTCCTTTTACCAAAAGGTACACTTTGACTTCTTGTAGTAAAACTTCCATTGATGTAGCTGTCTTAGGACTCTTGCATGTGATTGGCATGTTCTACCTTTATCTTGCTATAGATAAAATATCTTCCAAGAACACCACGTACCACATACCAATCCAATAGCCCATCCAAAACCCAATGCATATGATCCATGATGACTATTAGAGCATTAGTGAGCCTGAAAGGTAGAACTCTTAATTCAAAATGCACATTCCTTGTGCAAAAGGTAGTCTTTTGCACATCCTCTCTATCAATGCAAATATACCAATAGACACTTTGAAGATCTAACTTGGAGAGGTACTATGCTCTAGTCCATTGATTGAGCATGTAACAATATGGAGTTTAGCGACAAAGTTAGTCGGGAGTTTAGCGACGAAGTAGTCGGGCTAACAAAGTAGCACATAAGACAAAGTAGCCTAGAATATTCCGGAAGTATCTAGGAAGCTTCTTGGGAAGCTTCCCGGTTAGCTTAGCTTGCACCTTAAGTAAGTAGCTTCTAGAAGGAAGTTTCTAGAAGCTTCCAACTAGCTTAGCTTGCACGCCAAGTATGCGGCTTCTAGAAGGAAGCTTCTTGAGAAGCTTCCTAGCTAACTTGGCTTGCACTCTAAGAAAGCGGCTTGAGGAAGCTTCTTGAGAAGCTTTTCAAGGGCCTTGTATGCTACCTATAAATACCAAAGCCAAAGCTCATGCTAGGCATTCGGAGTTTTCCCTCATTCAAGTGTCCCAATGTGAGTTTCCATTCTCCTATTTCTCTCCTCGGTTTTGGTCTTTTACATTGGTATCAGAGCAGGAATGGGATGGATGGAATTTATGGACCATCAAATCCATTTCCACCAAACCATTGGGATTTTTGCGTCCAAATACTACCCAAGCATCGTTTCACACAGTTCATCACCTCACACTTTGGACAAGATTTTCTGCATATGATCACCATATCTGAGGAACCCTTGGTGCTTCCGGTTGTAACTTATGGAGAACGGTGGACGTGCTGTTTTTATGTGTTAATAAATTAGATAGATTGGGAGTGGTGTCATAGATGAGCAACCATGGCGGCAATACCTGATGTTATCCTTGCTATGCAACAACAAATCGAGCACCTTACTCGATTGTTGGATGAACGAGATCTTTGATGACAAGAGCAGGTGGAGAGAGCACCAATTCAAGAAGGAGAAGATCGGATCAGATTCCCTAAACCCAAGGTATTTGAGGGCAAGAATCTCCCGGGTGCAATGGAGAATTGTGTGTTTGATTGTGAACGTTATTTTGAAGCTACCTATCTACAAGATGAGCAAAAACAGATTCTCTTGGCTTCTAGCCAATTGGATGGAGTAGCAAAGCTATGGTAGAGATTTCGAGTGGAGCGAGCCAAACAACAAATGGTTGCACCAATCTTGACATGGGCAGAATTCAAGAGTGCAATAATCAGTCGGTTCCAAGCTATAAATGCCACACGAGCTGCACGGGATAAGTTGGCAGAGTTGAATCAGATTGGCTCTATAAGAAGTTACATCACACAGTTCCAAAACACCATCATGCAAATTCCAAACATTTTGGAAGGTGAAGCTCTGGATTGATTTGTGAGGGGCTTGAAGGCAAGAACCAAATTAGAGGTCACCATGCAAGATCCACAACACTTGGAAGAAGCCATGCGGTTGGCCAAACATTTTGATTCCTTGGTGGCAACAACTTGGTCTCGACCTCGACCCCCAAAAAGCCTACCAATACACTATACACAAGTGGAGGAGCCAGCACCAATGGAGATTGATGCAATTCAACAAAGACCACTGGGCATGGCAGACAGGGAGAAACTACGACAAAATGGTGGTTGTTTTTATTGTTGCCAGTTGAGGCATCGCATTGCTGAATGTCCACTTAAGAATGGATGATCTCAACAAGTTGCCCAAGTGGAGGTTGTGGAGCGGAATGATCAGGGAAACAAGGAATCCCAGTAGGAGATTTTGAGCCACCTATTGGGAGCTTGATTAGTTCCAATGGGATTGAAGGCTTGACCTATGCAAGTCTGCTTCACTTGCAAGGTATGATATCTAATAGGATTTTGGTTGATTCTAGAAGTTCAGAAAATTGCATGTCTATTGCAAGTAGCAAAGGAATTGGGTATTCCTATCAAGCTAGTGATTGGAAGTAGTTTGATGATGGCGGATGGTAGAAAGGGTTCTACATTCCGCACCTCGCATCCTATTACCTTCAAGATTGGGAAGGAGTCTTTGGAGTGTATGAGGTTTGTAGTGGCACCTCTAAACTATGATATCATTTTGGGTCTACCTTGGCTTGAATGTCATAAGGTTCAATTTGATTGGACCCGACGCCAAATTCATGTACAACACTAAGGTAGGAATTTCAGATTAGGTTGTCTGGCACCTCTGAGTAAGACACCTAAGAATAGTCAGTCCCAAGATGGGAAGTTTGTCGAGAAGGTAGCATAGAGCGAATCTGGAAGGGAGATGAGTCCCAAGATGGGAAGTTTGCCATGAAGGCAACCATGGAGCATGCTTGGAAGAGAGATGAGTCCCTAGAAGGGAACTTTGTTAAGGAAGCAGCCATAGAGCAAGCTTTGGAGGAAGATAAGTCTATATTCACGGTGTGGATCAAGCCGATTGCACAAGAACAATTTGAGGAGAGCCAAGTGCCGCATCAAGCAATGGTTGATCGGATAGTTCAAGAGTTTGCACATGTGTTTCCGGATGATCTGCCAAAGGGATTACCCTCCGATCGAGGTATGCCCTTCAAGATCAAGTTATTGCCAAGGAGTACTCCGGTGAGTAGACCAATCTATCGGCTCTCACCAAAGGAGTTAGAGGAGTTGCGAACAACACTTACAGAGTTGTTGGAGAAGGAATTCATACGACATAGTACCTCTCCTTGGGGAGCACCGGTACTATTTGTTCCAAAGAAGGATGGAGGACTTTGTTTCTGTATTGATTACCATGGGCTCAATAAGCAAACCGTGAAGAATGCATATCCCTTGCCTCGGATTGATGACTTACTTGATCAACTGAGTGGAGCACATTACTTTTCCAAGTTGGATCTTTGTATTGGAAAATTCCGATTGATAGAAAGACAGAGGTAGAACATGTGAATCATGTGCGAGAAGTCCTAAGACAACTACAACAATGGAAATTTTACTGCAAGAAGTTGAAGTGTGCTTTTTGGCAGAAGGAGGTTACCTTCTTGGGTCATAGGATCTGATCAGAGGGGATCAAGATGGAGGAAGAGAAGATCAAGGCCATTACTGATTGGCCTACCTCAAAGGATGCTACAGAAGTACGGGCATTCAATGGATTGGCCAGTTTTTACCGGCGGTTCATCCACTATTATGCACATGTGGTTGCACCATTGACTGACCTCTTGGGAAAGAACTCAAGCTTCCAGTGGAACACCAAACATGAAGAAGCATTCCAGAAGTTGAAACATATGGTGTCTTCAAGACCCATTCTTCAACCATATGATCCTCAACTGCCTTGTGTGGTTGATTTTGATGCTTCTAACTTTGCAATTGGAGTTGTGTTACAACAAGAATTTCCAGATGGGCTACATCCCATTGCCTTTGTGTCTTGCCGACTAAATACAGCTGAAAGAAGTTACTCTGCTCGAGATCAAGAACAACTTGCAATGGTATATGCCATCAAGGTATGGAGGCATTATCTCTTGGGAAAACAAGTGATCATGCAAACTGATCACAAGCCATTGTTGCAGACCTTACACCTGGATCACATGAAGAGTCGACAACATCAATGGTAAGAGCAACTTCAATTGTTTGACATCAAACTTGAGTACAAACCAGGTCGGTTCCATGTCATCCCTGATGCTCTATCATGAAGACCTGATTTGAAGTCCCTTCCTCTCATTGCGGCAGCAATTACGACGGTATCAATTGACCCCAAGATCCATAACGAGTTTTGGTTAGCTCTACAACAAGATCCCTTCTTCCAAATGGTACATGGTCGTCTAACAACAGGTGACAAGGAGTACAACACCTTCTCCTTCAAGGAAGGCCTTCTATTCCATGTGGACCGGATCTATGTTCCAGCCAAAGGTGATCTTCGACTTGTGTGCCTTCAAGAAGCCCATGATTTACCCATCGCTGGTCACATGGGTATGGACAAGACCTTGGGTACCCTCCAACGTCAATGGTGGTGGCCCAACATGACACAAGATGTTTGAGAATATATCAGATCATGTGAGAGCTGCCAATGTAACAAGGCCAGTAATCAAAAGCCGAGTGGACTCCTTCAACCACTTGCCATTCCATCCGCTTGTTGGGAGCATGTGAGCTTGGATCTCATCACATCCTTGCCAAAGACAAAACAAGGACACACCGCAATCGTGGTGTTTGTGGATAAGCTTAGTAAGCAAATCCACTTGGCACCAACCTATGATACCGTGGATGCCCCAACCTTAGCGCAAATCTACTTCGACAATGTCTTCAAGCATCATGGGATGCCACGTGTACTCATCTTTGACCGTGATCCTTGATTTACCGGGAAGTTTTGGCAAGCATTCTTCCAAATACTCGGCACCAAGCTTGCTTTGTCCACGGCCTATCATCCTCAAACTGATGGACAAACCAAACGTGCAAATTGTACATTGGAGGATATGTTGCGGGCCTTTGTCAATGTCCACCATACCACTTGGGATGAATGTCTTGCAGCTGCAGAATTTGCCTACAACAATTTCAAACAAGCAAGCACCGGATTTTCTCCCTTCTTTCTCAATTTTGGTCAAGATCCGCTTGTTCCAGATTCTCTTCTTGCTCCTCCTCCATCTCAGGTTCTTCATACTTCCACATTCTTGACCACTATATCCCAATCGCTCCAACAAGCCAAGTCTCACCTCCTTGTTGCTCAGAATTGCCAAAAACAATATGCAGACCACCATCGTTGTGATCTCACCTTTGAAATTGGTGATAAGGTCATGCTATCCTCCAGTAACCTTCCTCTCCCACTTGATTCCCAAGTTCGTAAACTTGCCCCTAACTAGATAGGACCCTTTGATATCACCCAAATTGTCTCTCTTGTTGCTTATCGACTTGCCTTACCTTGTCACATGCGTATCCATCCTGTCGTTCATGTTTCCAAGTTGAAACCCTTTGTTCCTAACCCCTCTTCCTTTTCCTCTTGAGTCCAACCTCCCCCTCTTCATGTCCCTATCAATGATCATGAGAAGTACAAAGTTGATCGTATCCTTGCGCGTCGCCATATCCAACAAGGCTGTTGCCAACATACGGAGTACAAAGTCCTGTGGAAAGGGTATCCCCTTCATGATGCCACCTGGGAGCCTCTTTGTCACCTCTAGAATGCATAGACGGCCATCCAGGAATTTGAAGCTTCATTGGCAACGAGGATGTCACCAACTAGCGGCGGGGAAATATGTAACAATATGGAGTTTAGCGATGAAGTTAGTTGGGCTTACAAAGTAGCACATAAGACAAAGTAGGCTAGAATATTCCGGAAGTATCTAGGAAGCTTCTTGGGAAGCTTCCCGGTTAGCTTAGCTTGCACCTTAAGTAAGTAGCTTCTAGAAGGAAGCTTCTTGAGAAGCTTCTCAAGGGCCTTGTATGCTACCTATAAATACCAAAGCCAAAGCTCATGCTAGGCATTCAGAGTTTTTCCTCATTCAAGTGTCCCAATGTGAGTTTCCATTCTCCTATTTCTCTCCTCGGTTTTGGTCTTTTACAAAGCAAGTCATCAATTTGAGGTGAGGGATATGCACTCTTCATTGGTTTTTTATTGAGGACATGATAATCAATATAGAAGCAAAGTTGTAGTGTTCCAAAGATAGGAGAATGCCCAAGAGAAACCCAAAAGAAGAAACACAAATCTTCACACTCAAAACTCCGATGCTCCAAAGGAGCACTTTGTATTTATTATATAACAAAGAGGATTCCTTCAAAGGAAGCTCCACCCTTGGATCAGATAAGTGGATTGGTGACATGTTAGTGAGCTCTACCCTTAGATTAGTTGCATGCATCGGTGACATGTTGTTTTTGGTCTTATCTGGTTGGTCAAACAATCTTTGACCAAAGATAATATTTAGGGAGTCTTCTTATTAGAATCTCAAATTTACATGAGTGAGATACCATTGGAAAGCTCTCAAAGAGACAAAAAAGTGGGGGAGGAAGACTAACCTTTTTCTTCCTATGGATCAAGTTAAATTGGAACATTTTTAGACCTAATTCATTTGTTTAGGCCTCCAAAATTAGCTTTGAAGTTTTTAGGCTATTTTTGGCACCTACCCTATCAATAAAGGTCTCTTTTGGTGATACCTTTATTTGATCTATTTAGTCCTTCATATATAACATTCATCCAGATGTTGTTACCAAACCAATTTTCACCTTTAGATAATATATCTTGCTATTGGTATACAAAAGTACTCCATCCTTCTTTGGAACAAATAACATTGGTGCTCCCCAAGGAGATGTACTATGTTATATGAAATCCTTCTCCAAAAACTCTATTAGTGTTGTTTGAAGCTCGTCCAACTCTTTTGGTGAGAGCTTATAGATTGGTTTACTCATTAGAGTACTTGTCAATAACTCAATCTTGAAAGGCATCACTCGATCAAAGGACGGTAATCCCTTTGGCAAATCATCCAAAAACACAACTATAAACTCTTAAAATATTTGATCATTCATTGCTTGATGAGGCTTCTAGCCTTCATCAGATTCTCCATGCATAATCATTTGATTTACACTACAAAAATAGGCTTATCTTCTTCCAAAGCTTACTCTATGGTTGCTTTACTAACAAATTTCCCATCTTAGGATTGACTATTCTTAGGGTGTCCTACTCAAAGGTGCCAAACAACCTAACCATTAATTTCTACCTTGGCATTGTACTTGAATTTCTTGTCGGATCTAATCAAGTTGAATCTTACAATATTCAAACCAAGGCAAACCAAGGCAAACATCATAGTGTAGAGGTGCCACTACAACCTCATATACTTAAAATACTCCTTCCCACTTTTGAATATAACAAGATGTGAGGTACAAAATGTAGAACCCTTTCTACCATCCACTATCATTAATCTACTTCCAATTACGAGTTTGATAAGAATACTTAATTCTTTTGCTAATTGCATGGACATGCAATTCTTTGAACTTCTAAAATTCACCAAAATCCTACAGCTAAAATCAAATATCATACTTTGCAAGTGAAGTAAACTTGCATAGGTCAAGCTTTCAATCCTATTTGAACTAATCAAGTTCTCAATAGGTAACTAAAATTCTCCTATTGGGATTCTGCATTTCCTTGATCATTCGCTCCACATAGTCTACTTGGATAATTTGTTGGGGTCATCTATTCTTGAATGGACATTTAGTAATGCAATGCCCAATTTGATAATAATAAAAGCAACCACCATTTTGTTGTAGTCTTTTCCTATCTACTATGCAAAGTGATCTTTGTTGGATTGCATCAATTTCCATTGGTGCCATCTCCTCTACCCATGTGTAGTGTGTTGGTAGGTTCTATGAAGGTCAAGGTCAAGACTAAGTTATCTCAACCAAGGAATCAAAGCGCAGAGCCGATTGCATGGCTTACTCCAAGTGTTTAGGCTCCCACATGGTCACTTTCAATTTGGTGTATGACTTTAAGTCCCTCACAAATTGATCCAAAGCTTCACCTTCCAATATATCTGGAATTTGCATTATGGTGTTCTTGAATTAGATGATGTAGTCTCTTATAGAAGCAATCTACTTCAACTCTGCAAATCTATCTTGTATGGCTTGTGTAGCATTTATAGCTTGGAATCACTCAATTATTGCACTCTTGAATTCTTCCCATGTTGAGATTTGCATAAAAAATTACCGTTCAACTTGTTCCACTTGGAACTTCCACTATATTTTTGCCACTCCATCCAATTGGTTTGAAGCTAAGAGAATCTATCTCCGTTCATCTTGAAGATTTGTAACTTCAAAATAAGGTTCATAGTCAAACACAAAATTCTCTACTACACTCAAGAGATTTCTTGCCTTCAAATACCTTTGGCTTTAGAAATTAGATTTTCTATTCTCCTTCTTGAAATGGTGCTCTCTCTACATGCTCTTGTTGTTGATGGTCTTATTTTTCCAACAATCAAGTAAAGTACTTGATTTGTTGCTACATAGCAATGATAACTTTGGATATTGCCGCCATGGCTACTACTCTATCAAACTATCCAAAATTTATCTAAGTTAACACAAGTCCACTATTTTCCATAAATTACAATTGGGAGTACTAAGGGTTCATCGGACAAAGTGATCAAATTCAGAAAATTCTACCCAAAGCGTGAGATTGAATTGCATGAAATGATACTTGGGTAATACATGGATACACAATCCCAATGGTTTGGTAGAAATGGATTTGGTGGTTCATAAATTGCATCCATACCATTCTTTCTCTGATACCAATGTAAAAGACCAAGGAGAGAAATAGGAGAATGGAAGATTGGAGTGATCAATAACATTAGTGCTCTTGAATGAGTGAAACTCCAAATGCTTAGCATGAGTTTGGGCTTTGATATCTATAGAGAACATACAAGGTTCTTGAAAAGTTTCTCAAGAAGCTCTCTAAAAGCCACTTTCTTAGAGTGCAAACTAAACTAACCAAGAAACATCTTGAGAAGTTTCCTTCTAGAAACCGCCTACTTGGTATGTAAGTTCAGCTAGTTGAGAATTTTCCCAAGAAGCTTCTTTCTAGAAGTTGCCTACTTGGTATGCAAGCTAAGCTAGTTGGGAAGCTTCCAAATAAGCTTCCTCCTAGAAATCAACACATGGCATGCACATTACCCAATACTTGGAAGCTACCAAGTAGCTTCCTAGATACTTCTAAAATATTCTTATAACTCTTGGCTAATTTGCTACTTCATTAGTCTTGACTAACTCATTTAAAAACTCTATATTGTTACAAATTGGGTAAGTAGAGTCTCATAGTGCTCATGTAGTTGGTCCTTATCTTTTTGGAACCTCTCCAACTCCTTGTCTTTCTCTTCATTCTAGGCCTTAACTTTGTTTACTTCATTGTGAAGAAGGATCTTCTCCTTGACCATCAATTGTGTTGTCCTATGGAGGTACCAAACCAACGTCATTGGGTCATCAATTATGGCATTATGTTCTTTTTAAAATGGTAGTAACTCCTCCAAGGCTTCCATTGTAAGTATTACAATATTAAGTATGTAAATTATTATCAACCATGCAAGTGATTTTCCTTTGTATGTTATGAATTTAAGAAGGATTTGAGGTTTTATTCATAGGTCATTCTCTACTACTTGCCTGACCAATGCTTGTCAAGTTGGTTTGTCCTTTGCATTGGCCAAATGCTTGTCTTTTGCCTCTTCCACCATCTACTCCACCAATTATTGTTCACTTGGTAGCTCTTCTAGCCATATGGTGACCTTGTTATCTCTTGGAAGCAATTCAAGGCTTGGATGGCATTTTGAGCTTGTTGCTTCAAGCACTTTTTGCCTCATAATCATTCCCCATTTTAGATGGCTTTGCCTCCTCATTCTATGTCCCTAAAACAAAGTCAATTAAGGCTAAGGTTCCTTTCAGAGTTTGCCTCGACTTGGCTATAGGAGTACCCTTGTCTTCTTCCTTTGGAATTTTTACTTTGTATTTTTCCTCTTGAACAAAAATAACTCCATGGGTGTATCAATTCCAAGGAGTAACAACTAGGCTTTTTCATTGCTGCACTTCACATTAACTTTCTCAATTTTTTTGCAACAAGGTCCGGGTGAAGGAGTTTTTACTTCACACTCCCTTGTTATCTATCACAATCCTACTTGTTTGTGGGGTGGATTGCTCAACTTTATCCCTTTCTTCTAGTTCCACATTGTTTTTGGGATAATACTTATATTGTTGGCACCGCTTGTTTGTGTTTCTTGGCTTTATTCTTGGGCCTAGCCCCAATCTTCTTCTTGCATAATAAGATCATATTGTAGGTCTTTGTGACAAGTAAATATTTCTTGGTATGAGCAAACTCCTTGTTCACCTTGTGATACTTTATAATTTCTTTGGGCAGATCAAGATGCCCATTGAAATACACGGGATGGCAGAAGGGGTTAGGTTATTTGTACTCTCCTTTTTATTTAGGAGGTTCATCCTTATGTTTAAGTGAAAAATGAAGGTGTCTTCAATTGTGGGGGTACCCATAGCCATATCATCCAACAACTCATTGACCCACTCTCAAAACATCCTTGCACAACTCACAAGTCATTGTTCAAGCAAGAGCTGAAAGAAGATTGTCTAGTTAGGTTCACATAGGTTTTTCTCTTTGCACTAAATAGCTTCATGGTGGTTTTGGTGAAAACTCATCAAATCAGTTCCTTAAGATCCTTTATTTTATACCCATATAAAATTTTCATGAAATTTTCTCCCATAAACAAGTTGTCAATCTTCTCCTTCAATTCCTTGCTTGGACAATCATGGGAAGTTTCCATGTGGATATGACCAAACAGTGAGCAATCTTCTTGAGTTCTCACTACCAATGATCTTCCATCCACATTGTTGTGCATGCACTCAATCACTTGCCACCCATATTGATGCTGATACAAATTTCTTCTAGTAGGGAGACTTCCAAAAGACTCCAATCACACATCAAGAATTCCAACTTTTGATTCTTGAGGTAATCTCACTTGCAATACAAACCCCATTGCAAATCTATATGTCCTGCACGGTGAGGAGAACTTTTCACTGATCAAAACCAGTCCACCCTTCATCAATTGTGGCGCTTGATTAGTGGTCACTATCATGTCATAAATGCATGTTACTTGGTACCAAATGGTTGGGAGTACTTCCTCTGGTGGCGCATTCATGTGGGAAGTATGAATTTTTCTGTTGACACAAAGCTTGGTGGCGCTACAACTAATGCTGGAAGTTCATATTGACATGACTTCATTTCCACTGATATTTGTAACAACATGATCATGTGGCAATATATCTTTGTAGTGAAACTCCTTTTGTACGAACAAAAGGCTGTCAAGAAAACCCCGTTACAGTATGAACACGGGGCAACCGTCCTTTGGAACTGAGTCATAGTCATCATATGAGAGAATGGTTCACTCTATGAGGTGCTTGTTTAATGACTAACAACATCTGTTCATTCTTTGTCTACTATATTCTATCATGCTCCACGCTAGAAGTTCTAAAATAAATAAATGAATGGAATTTGGCTCTAGGGAAGTCAAGGTGTGTCACACAATTATTCAAGTATAATGTGATAAAAAAAAGGTTACAAGTGTTGAGCTGTTAGAGGGTTATATGTATGTCTCTCAGAATTGATAGATTACACCTCTTTTGACAAGAGAATATAAGTATATGAAAATTATGAAAATTATTTTTTTATGCAATTTCTTTGTAATGTTATGAACGAATAAAAAGTCACATGTTGCAATCAAGAACAATCATCTGGTTGTTAATCATAAATCCTATTTATATAAAATTTGTATAACTTCAAAACTATTAACCAAAGTTTCAAAAACAATTGTACGTGCAAAAGAGTTTGAATTACACGTGTAAATATTCTGACTACCAATATATCAACAACAATCAAGAATAACTCTTACATATTATATTGAAAATATCAATTTTGGAGCCTAGGGCAAAGACATTCTCATTCACCTATAAAAAGATCATTAACCAATTGCTAAGTAGATTTTGGCGATTGGCTTTAACAATATCTCTATTGACCTCATAGTTGTTCTCATAGTTCTCGATGGTGAAAGTTTGGTAAGAGGTGAACGCAAGACGCAGGCAGGAGAGCGGGGGAGCTGCGGGAGAGTGTGGAGATGGGAGAAGAGAGGGAGAGACGTGAGACACTTTTGATAGTTTTTGAGTGTTCTCTAGATGTAGCATTCGAGTGAATAGTCGATTCTCTTCGTTTTTCAATTTTGGTTTCATTGGCACCTAGATTGAAGACTATGGAGAATGGAGTAGAAAGTTATGAAGATTTTTAGCTTTTTTAGGGTTGAGCATGATCATTATACATTGAGAGTGATGGGTTGGGAATTTTCATTTCTAATCTCTTGGTCTTCATGATTAAATTCCATGAGAATTTAATTTGAAAATTTTGAAGATGGAAATTGAAAGTTATGAGAGTTTATAGATTTTAGGGTTTGGAGAGATTGGTTTCTTATGTGAGTTGGGATGTGAGGGGTTGTGGTTTTGCAGATATGGGGAGATATGGAGAGGAGTATCATGTGTTACTATCATTATTCTTGTGCTAGCCATGGCTACACCTTCCCATGTGGGGTCGCCTAGAGCGGGTCGGGATACACCATGCCCGGTGTGTCACCGACGCTTTACCTTGCAAGGGGTAAAGACCCATGTGGGAAGGATGCACAAGGACTATGATTGGACCACTTGGGATGCCCACATGAGACGAGCAACCACATCGATAGCAGTGACACTCGGGATTACGCACGCTTCTTCTATACCTTCGTTGATGGTTCCAGGGATACTGATCAAGTCGTGGGAGTGGTTAGCTTCTCAGGCGGGTTGCATTTTGGGGTTATTTGAGACTAGTTTTCTATGTCCACATCTATTCCATAGGCTACCCCGCACACTCCATGATGAGGCTAGACAGGCTTTTTGCCTACCACTGGATTGTTTGGCACGTGATCCCTTGGACAAGTTAGCGTGGTTCCTATTCCTCCTACTCCCTCAATGGTGTCTTTGTTATGCTAGAGGAGGACGTGCGGGGCATAGAGAGGTGGCGGCTAGATTTTGTTGATTTTGAGCGGGGGATTGGGCAGCCCTTCAGGAGGAGTCTGTTAAGGCTACACGATTTAGGAGACACGCATTGCCATAGGATACCACAGATTCCACTCAATTACAACAATGTAGGACATTGGGTCAGGCAGGAGAGTTTAGTAGAGCAGCACAAGCGCTACACCCTTTGTCTATAGCGAGTCTTATTGATGAGACCATCTCTTACCTACGCTCATTGCATCCTATAGCAGTAGAGGGACTACCACTAGAGGTCTTAGATTATCAGCCTGAGCAGCCTTTATGTCTTGATAGGTCACTATTTGCACAAGCATTGTGCACTACCCCTTGCCTTTCCTCAGGAGGCTTGTCAGCGATGGTTTATGAGCACCTTAGAGATTGCTTCCAGGCAGATGATCCTTCTAGTGGTTTTACCGAGTTGTTTCAGGTGGCTGCAGTAGTAGCAAGAGGAGACATTCCTATGTCTGTTAGTCGGGTCTTAGGTGCTAGTCGACTTCTCACGATCAAGAAGGACACGGGAGGCATTAGACCGATTGCTATTGGAGAGATCTTTTTGCATTTGGTCAGTCGTACCATTGTCCTTCAGCATTTTTCTCACTTTCGACAGCACCTTAGTCCACATCAGTTTGGAGTAGCTACACTTGGTGGATGTGAGGCTATATCCCTAGGCATTAGAGCACTCCTAGATATCCATCCGGAGTGGGTCGTCCTACAGGTGGATGTTGAGAATGCTTTTAATAGCATCTCACGTGCATCCATCTTTAGAGAGCTTAGGGAGGCTAGTGGATCCTTGGCGAGTCTCATTCCTTTTGTGCGGTCTTTTTATGGCTCTCCTGCTTCCCTTTACTACCAACATGGTGGTTCACAGAAGGGAGTCACCATCTTGGAGTCAACTGTTGTTACACGTCAGGAAGATCCTTTGGGCGGGCACTTATTTGCCATGGCTCACTTTAGAGCTCTCCTATCTACTACTTTGGCCATGCCAGGTTGTGTATTTCCCTCCTTGGCAGATGATACACACATCGTAGGCCATGTAGATCAGATTAGGCAGGCCTTTGACTACTTGACTACCAAGCTACATCTAGTAGGCTTGAGAGTCAAGGTGTCAAAGTGTAAGGCATGGTCCCCTTTAGGTATCCCTCCCCACCTTGAGCTTCCAAAGGGGTGTATCACATCCACAGATGGACTTTGTGTTCTTGGAGTGCCAGTAGGATCGGAGGATTTTGTCACATGCTTCTTGGACACTGCCCTTGCAGAGGATGTTCTCCATGTGGATGACTTTCCATTACTAGGAGATCCGCAGGTGGCATTTGGTATACTCTCTTCCAGTATTGCTCGTCGACCACCCTATCTCATCCGTGCAATTTCTCCCTCACCGTCCTTCTTATCACATCTAAGAGCATTTGATAGGAAGATTATGGGAGTCTTTGGTGATATTCTTGGACCAGGGACTTTTGAGTGTGTGATAGGGGATTTTGCACATAGATAGACGGCTCTACCAATCTCATGTGGTGGGGTTGGCTTGCTTTATATGGAGGAGATGGCACCTATAGTATTTTTGGGTAGTTGGGCTCTCTTGGCACCCCTACTTTCCTCTCATTTTGTGGTTGTTGATAGGCCAGTTTTGGAGACTTATGTGACAGAGGTGGAGGGAGGATCCTTTTCTCTCTAGGTGTTATTGCGGCAGATGAGAGATAGTCTATCCCCATGAGCACGAGAGGGTTTTCCACCGTTTGCTTCACTATTGTCAGATTGGACTAGAGGTCTACAGTCTTCCTTGATGGAGCGACAGTGTGAGCATACGCTACATTCTCTCTTAGTTGACTCATCCATTCCTCAGGCTACTAGAGCACGTCTACGCTCTTGCTCCGGCAAGGGTGCAGGCTTGTGGATCCTAGCTCGACCATGCATTAGGGCTTTCCGACTCGCACCGGCTACTTTCTCTACAGCGATGAGGTTTCGCCTAGGTTTGGTCCACCCATCTGCATCTTCACTACTCACTTGTGAGTGTGGTTCTACATTAGATGCAGCGGCGGTCCACATGACACGGTGTCCTTTTGGAGGATAGAGGATAGCTACCCATGATGCCATTAGAGACATAGTGTTTGCTATGGCGCAAGAGAGTGGATACTTGGCTTGGAGTGAGCGTTTGTATGCGTTGCAGACGACACATGTCAAGGCAGACTTATACTTGGTCCGAGATGATCAGGTGACAATAGCAGATGTCGTGGTCACAGACCCTACGCGGGATACGATTTTGGAGGGAGTGATTACCCATCCCCCTGGATGGGCGGCGAGTGCAGCAGCAGGTTGCAAGGTCTCCAAGTATAGGGGCATGCAGCGAGGTCACCTCTTTGTTCCTCTAGCCTTGGAGTTATATGGAGCGATGGACACGGCATTTGACACATTTGTTAGGGAGTGCACAAGAGCTTATCATGTTAGGCGTCGGGGGGTACCACTCTCACTCTCATACTTTGTAGCTTACTTTAGACAGCGTGTGTCCATTGCTCTACAGAGGGCAGTGGCTGGTGCAATCCATAGGAGAGCAATCACATTAGGTGATGTTGCTTCGGATGCTCCAGTTGTGTGTAGACCGTATGACTTGCATAGCTCGGATATCTTAGGTGCGGTAGGGCAGATTTCTCATACAGACTCTATTGGGGCTTAGCCTCATGTTACCTTTTTTGCCTCCCCCTTGTACGGCTTGATGGGGTCTTCCCATCCTTCTTTTTTCCTATGCGGTCGCCTTTTTCTCATTGCTAAGTAGAGCACATTTTATCACATCCATCGTAACGTTTCATTTGTATTACTGAGAGGATGTCCCTTGGACCCACATCACTTAAGAAGATCTATTTATCTGCACTTTGAAGATCTACTTATTATAATAAACGAGTTCATCATTTAGTGTGATATATCAAGAAATTTTGTCATACATTTTCTCATCCATTGATTGATGATCGGAATTATTAATATTATAATAGCACATTTGCTGCAATTTCTGATACGAGACAAAACGTTCACTTCAAAAGGTAAGTTTTTCAACACACAAACCTACAGCAGGTTTGAAAACATCTGCAAATGGGTGTGGACACGGTGGGAATACAAGGTCTAGTAAGTATGATAAAACAATATTTGCCAAAGCACGTTCGTCCTCTTAAGACACATTCTAAGATTGACTAAACTTTGATCGATGACATCTTAAGATTGACCGTTGGTTAGGTCTCAACCGACAAAACTACTACATAATAATCCTGACTTTCTTGACTCCACAGTTTTCAATTGCACCTCTATACGACGTTTCCTAGGATATCAAAACCTCAAGTTCCTACACATCAGAGATTGGGCTAGAGTACCATCAGATCTATATTCTTTTGCAATTGAGTGGAGGACCGCACAATCAATTTGACTACTGGTACATATGTGACCTACATACTGCGAAGAAAACCTGAACACAGGACTCTCGTGAAACAAACTATTCGAGACATGTTAATAATGTAATTTAGACTCTTGATAAAGTTGACATATGATTCACAAACAGGCAGGTTGTTTCGCTTTTACTACTGTAGCAACAGGAGGGTCAACTCATCCTTTGTCTTCCCGTCAAATATATGTCTGACAAGCAATCCTGCGCTGCCCGGCGACTGTAGGGCTAGAAGAAAACAGAACATGAGGTCCCCTTTGGTTTCGAAGGTAAAACCTGACAGATAACAGTGTCGTTGATATTCAACTTTGGTGATCTGACGGCCCCAATCCTGGAGTGGCTATGGAGAATTTGTGGTCATGCAGTTCTTGGTCCTTGCTGTTGAAGTGATGTCATATCATGTCTTGTCTTTTATGTCGTGTGTTCTCCACCCTCAAGGAACCGATGAGAAGAAACTCGTAGATTCGCTTTCTTGGGAATATGTTGAAGACGACCGAGTTTTACCGGGTTTGGTACGAGCTCTGGCGTCACCCACTAAAGTTCCACTTGTCTGAATGTTTTACATAGCGGATGGCTTATATAGTTACTGTCTTGAATGTCGTTCAGTCTCCATCATGGTGAGTGAGTGGCTCATGTTACTTGGTTGAGCTTGACTTTGTCACTGGGTCGAGTACCGATGAACATCATGTAGTCCCGAGTACTATTCTAATTTTTGTAGGTCAAATCATGTGAACTTTCCTAACTTCGTGATCGGAACTTTGTTATGAAGAAAACCTTTGGTCAAATTACACGCAGGAAACAGGACAACAATCTTGCACCTTATAGAGTTTCACAATCATAACCGTTCGGGTTGTGTTTCTTGTCCTTTCGGACTTGTGGATCTTCTCTTTTCATACATCAGAGACATGTCGGGCTTCACAAGGAAAGAACCCATTGCAAACTGTACATCTAATAATGAAAATACTGGCCCCTGCGTGAGGGGTATTGTGCTGAAACTGGTGCACACGCAGTGGTTAGCTAGGATTTGCTCGGTCCTAGGAGACTCAAAGATGATCCAGAGTGAAAATCAGCAATCGGTTTCTTCTTTTGATTAATCTATAGCACGATCCGCGAACTCTTACAGAACAAGTTCAGAACGTTACGTTCTCAAATCTCGTAAGGGAGTTCTTCAGTCGGAAATTCGACCTGTAGCGTTTACATCTCTATCGGGAAACTGGTTGCAGGTTCTGGACACTTTCCTAATCGGGTGTAAAATCGTTAACGGATTACAGTTAAGAATCTCTTGCAGTAGTCATTTCAAGTTGCAAGCATGTTTTGTGGAAATGTGCGTGGTACACAGGAAAACAATAAGGATAGAAAACTCGTCGATGGAGTTGAATCCAAGACTATCGGTACTAGTCCTATGGTACCTAGAATGCCATAATTATATAAGTCACACAATTTATATGCCATTGGAATGCATAGTTATATAAATCATGTAATCTATATATCATCGTATTATGTCAATAAGCATCACTTGGTGTGACCGATTTATATGCCATTGTATTATTTTAAGAAGTATCACCTAGTTTGATTGTGGATTGTATTAGTCAATGCTTTTTATAGAGTAATATAATTGATGTACAAAGTAACTATAAATAGGGAAACGAAAGTGATACCTTCTCATCTAGAATGGTAAGTTTTTGCAGAATTTGTGACAAGCTTAACGGGTGCTATATCCATAGCTTTATGTAACTCAAAGGTTAGAGAATTAAATATACCTGTACTTGCAGAAATTACTTATTGCCGTCCACCTGTTATTCCGCCTGTTGTCGTTTTAGGAGGAAGGGTAATCACTCCAAAACTATAATGTGTGTTGCACCTCTAGGAAAAAGGGTAATTACTCTCTCCAAAACCACAATATAGAATCACTAACCACAACATCCATTATTATCAATTGATTGTCTCATATTATTTACAACTTTTCCCCTAACTTATGTTGTTGCAACGTATATCAATGTTCCCTCCTCCAAGTGAGATATCCACTCTCTTGTATCATTACAAACACAGAATTTATAGATATATCATCAATCCTCCAAAAGACAAAAATTCATATACACCTTGTTTGATCTAAAGCAAGAATATACTCATAATTGAGTAACTAAAAATATTGATGGATTGACCAAACCTAGGTGGAACTTTATTATTGTCAAGAAATAGCTAGTGCAAGTTGGAATGTCTTAATACAAGATTAAGCTAGGATCCAAGAGCTTGTACCTTTGCCAAAGGAACAACAACAATGCACCTAATTGAACAAGGAATGGTATCCACTCTCTTGTATCATTACAAACACAAAATTTATAGATATATCATCTATCCTCCAAAAGGCAAAAATTCATATACACCTTGTTTGATCCAAAGCATTAATATACTCGTAATTGAGTAACAAAAGATATTAATGGATGATCAAACCTAGGTGGAACTTTATTATTGTCAAGAAATAGCTAGTGCAAGTTGGAATGTCTTAATACAAGATTAAGCTAGGATTCAAGAGCTTGTACCTTTGCCAAAGCAATAACAAAAATGCACCTAATTGAACAAGGAATGGATGGGTAGACTAGAAGAGAAAGTAGAGCTTGTTACAACTATTGATCCATTAAGGAAAATTACAAACCTCTTGTCCAATTGAAAGGCAAAGAGGCAACAAATGAACTATCATATTGTGTATGAGGAGACAAACCATCTCTCATTGCATGTCACTCAGAGTAATCGTACTTGGAGAGAAAAAATCCCTCTTGCACCTCCATGACATAAATTTCAAAGATTATCTATCAACAATCACAAAAAAAATAGGAAATAAAACGTGCCAAAAGTTTCCAACTTCCCAAAAATGCCACAAGTGCAGTCTTCTCTATAGATTATAAGCCTACATTTATGTATAAACTTGGTGTATAGATATTTATCTATGTACAAAATCCACTATTACATATTCAAAGTCCATAGTCTTATGATATCACAAAAGATTCACATAATCCTTCTAACAAACATGATAGGAAGGTCAAGAAGGAGGAACTATGCATAATAAATAGATCAATCAATGAGCAAAACTAGAGTAGAGTATACTTATATCACCTTAGATATCCAAGTAGAGGAAGACCATCTACATAAAAATATCTGCTATAAAGATAGTATTAGAAACGCATGTGATAAAATCCTTGAACGTTGCTAACATTCCAAGAATGTATGAACAATCTATAGATATAAGATCTCTCTCTTTGGGTAGAGGTAAGAAGGAATACTTAAAGAATACTACGCTCCACACCATACACTTTGATACCTTGATTCTCAAATTTATAAGAAAAGCTTGGTAGTCTCAGTGGTCATAGTTAATTTAGTCTACAAAACACACAATGTCAATGTATATGTATATTGTATATCAAGAAAATGAAAGACATAACTTAGCATAAAACAAGTAGTAGATAAAGAGCTAAAAAATAATCAAAGGCAAATATTGATCTCCTTAATTTATCTATTATGTACCAACAACTAGCTAAAAAAATATAAACTTTGTCTTATAAGGAGCTATGGTGGCAACATAGAAAAGAAGAAGAATCATAAAAGACAACTAAAAAGGAATAAGACTCACCAAAATCCACAAGTTCCACTCAACTCTCTAAAGATAAGTGCATACAAAACTTTATTAAAAGAATTCTAAATATCTACTTGAAAAATCTAGTCTACGTGAATATCTAAGAGCTATAGTACCAAGAAATATAACCTCAAAACCTCTCAATCTAGCCACTACAAACTGATGTGACCTAAGTGCTATTGGAAGTGAGAAAAATATAAAATACCATATTATGGCTAATAAAGTGCAATAAGATCTCCCCAATAGCAAATGGTCCAATTAATCTTACATTCTTCTAAATTGCATGAAGTCTATTCATATCTAGCACTTGAGTAACTAACATAAAAATCTCCCTTTTTGCTAATGCTATATTCACTTCAGAACAACTCTACAAAACTACTAAAGGATCATCTACTTGGAAGTAATCTCTAAAATATTCATAAACTATCCTTGATAAACCTCTTCTCTAAGAGAAAAATGGATTGTACATAATACATGAAAAAGTGACATATCAAGACTTGATAACTCCTAGGCTAATACTCTAAGATCTCTAATAATGCTACTTCTCATTGTGGAAGATGCAATAGAAATAAAAAGGAAATAATATAATTAATATGATTTGGATATAGAGCTCATGTTGCTTTTTATACTCTCCGACGCAACCCAAAGTCTTTACACCCGCGTAACCAAGTGGAATCTATAGTACTTTATGACTAAAACTAATTCCTACCATGTGTAGCTTAAATGGTCTCCTCTTATAAGGCAGCACAAACTTTGCCTTGCAATCTATGAAATCTAATAGTTATATCTCTTTGTCTACACTCCCCCTTCTAGTATATTATAAATATTCTTGTGGAAATAAAAAAAAAGAACCATGATAGCTCATGTGCTAATTGATCCTATGATAAGCAAAAAGCCTATTATGGGAGAGTACACCGCAACCTATAAAAGAACACTAGATATGGAAACTATACTCAAATAGCTCAATAGTATATAAACTACTTTAGTTTTATGTATCTTTGCACATGGATCTTTATCAAGAGTGAACCCGAGTGTATCATACTCTAAGTATGGTGTATCTCGCATCGGCTTGAATAGCCCCACATGAGAACGAAGCGATAGATAATAGAATGAATACATGTTATAGCTAATACCAAGATAAAGTGTACAAAAGTATATCCTAAACTCTTTTACAGTTTATATATATATATATATATATATATATATATATATATATATATATATATATATATATATATAATATTATTATTTTTTCATTACGATAATAATAGCTTTTTACTTTGGGAAAGATAGGTTGAGTGGACAAAAGGGACGGTTTGCTACTTACTCTTTGTCATTTGAGCTCGGATCATTTGAGTTCCCCTTGGTCATTCAACAGTATATGGAAAACTTGCAAATAAGGATAATCATATAGAATAGTTTATACAAATAAGAATTGTAATATGGAATGTTTCATGTTTTATCTTGTATCTTTCCATATTTGCAAGATCACAACTTACTTCCATCACAAGTGTTGAGTCTCAAACACTAACAATTACAAACACTTATAATTTCTAATCTTCATCTCCATAGCTAAGTTTGATTATTCTTATACTAAAATACTCATCCAAAACCTTACAAATCTAAGCACTATAATATCTTCAAATGAAATTTTCCATGATAGAACTAATATTAATTTACTTATAGCGTAGCATAAAACCTAATGTATACGTCAACTATTCATAATCGAAAAACAGTACTTTTCATGCTCTTCATGTGTCAAGCGTACATTTTGTCCCTACAAAAATACTGCGATAGGCATGATGTAGTCGATTCTTCTGCAACAATTTCTTTGTCACAGGAGGCTGAGGATCACATTAGGCGCTTTGACCTAAAAGACTTCACTGCCATAAACAAGTCTTGATTGACCTAAAAGACTTACCCTAAACAAGCTCATCCTGACATAACATGAGATCTGTCAGCAGTTACTTAAACAGACAGTCCGGTCAATAGGAACTGGCCGCTTGATAATGGATCTCCTTCTTCAAGATAAGTCAAGTCATCGAAGTCGAACTATCCGACTGAAGAACGAAAGAAGATAGGTGAGATACGTGGAATATCGAACATAGTGCCAAGTACCTCCGTCTGATTTCGAGTTAAGTACTGATTGGGGTAGGAAGGCTTGTTGTCAACAATCTGTCGGGTAATGTCGGTTGCCTGTACGGGAGTGGGGAGAAATTCGTGCCATTGTGATGCAGCAATGCTATATATATTGCTCACTTTTGAGCGGATTGTAATAATGAAATTGAGGGTAACTTATTGTGCTCATAATTCTCTAAGAGTTTGGAGAAAATTCATCGAGCATTCTGATAATCGAGGGCCTGTGGACTTTGATGATCTTCTGGAAGATGATGATGCTATGGTGAGTCAAAGCTTTTGCATAAGTTCACCTTAAGTGTAACCACAAGTCTTTGCAGTTGTATAGCCCTCTCTAAGTGGTATATTGGAACTTACTCTCTTTGCTACCACAAAAGCAAAATAGTAAACACAGTAACATATGTGGTTTTGTTTAGTCCACTTTCATTAGTTTCGCATACGAAACCCCAATCCTTTGTTGAAGGCCACTATTGTTGACGAGACTATTGTTTATTGAAACAAGACTATTGTCTATTGAAATTTCTTCAGTTGAGGTTTATGCGATGTGGAGGGCCACACGAGGCCCTTCACATTTATTGTTTTTTCCTGCTGACATCACGTAAATGCATCAAATGTGTAATTCTGCAGGATTGTTCCTGTGTTCTCCAGTGTACTACTGAACTGTAAGTCTTATTTGCTACCAAGTTCATCGACCGTATCATGTCTGATTTATTCGTTTTGTCTTTTAGGGTGTGAACATCCTCAAATGGTTCCAACACGAGTTTTCGTTTTGACAGCAACTATGTGACCAGCACCCCGTTCTTTTCTATATTCTGGGAAGAGCACCATTGTCAAACATTGGATAGCTCAACACCAATTAAAAAGTTAAGCATCCGTTTCACTACACATTGTTTATTTCTTCCGTAAACCAATCTGGGAAAAGATAACACTGGAATAGAGTATGGTAGCTTATGGCCTTAAGGGCGCGGGGCGCCCATGCGCACCTGATGAACTCAAGCTGGGGACCCATGTGACAGCACCCCGAAACTTACCCTATCCAAATACAGAATTTAGAAAAGGGAGAAATCACTAAGGAGTTGAGATAGACCGGCTGACCTTCCCTTGATAGACCGCCTCCCCATTACTGGAGCTGACCGATATGAAGGATCGATGATTCCCTGACTTCCAGTAGAAGCTCATTTTGCCCGTGTTCTCTGTAATAGCCAATGGAAGGCTGGCACGGCGGATGTCTTGAAGATCAGTGGGCTACAAAGACACCTCCTGTAAAGCGCAATCGGCTCATCCCCGAGAATCGGCCAGCCTCTACCTCAATCCGAGATCATTTTACCAGTTAGCTCCCCTGTTACCCTAACCGAGCGGTCAATCCGAAGCTGATTTTACCGGCCCGCGAGCTGAGTTGAGTTGCATGGTTCGCGTTGTGGAACTGCGTGGGTGGCCACCTCGATCAATCTCCCTAACGTGCGTGGTGCTTGCGACACGTCGTATCTTATCATTAAAAGAGTTGTTAAAACTACGCCGCTATACTGTACCCGCGTTGCGCTAGGGCTTGGCAGAGCGGGCAGGATAATGACGAAGGAAATGGCCAGGGGAGGTAAAGAAATCAAGGAAGGCTCAAAAAGCGGAATGGAAGGACGGTTCAGCTCTTGAAAAAGGATAGGAGCGGGGCTTGAACTTTCACGTTTGGAGGTGGGGGGTGGTGTGTGATTAAACTAAACCTGTGGTGGGTAATCGTTGGTTTGGAGAACCCGAGCAGAGGTTGGGATTGGGTTTGGACTAGCCATGGAGCAGCTGCAGGGCCCCAGCGAAAGAAGGAGGCCTCTGTCGAGGCCTTCGCTGCGATTGCAGTAGAGGCACTACACACACACTTTACCTGTTTCTGCCGCGCCTCCAGTAGAGATTTTCGTGTAGCGAGATAGGGGAAGGGGGAGAGAAGTGTTGTGAGGGGAGAGGAGAGGAGAGGAGAGGAGGGAGTATAGCCAGAGAAGAGACTGGGGAGGTGGAGCTTTAGTGATGAGAGGAAGGAGTGAGGAGAAACGACAGATTGAGAGAGAGAGAGAGAGAGAGAGAGAGAGAGAGAGGGATCTGTCTGTATGTTGAAGAAGGAAGGAGAGGGCACCACGAGTAAGGTTTTTGCATAATCAGTTGACGAGCCGTGCGGATTGCGGAAGGGTTTACAACCCGCATGCATTTGAAGAAGGCTTTGTTGCTGTGGTCATGCGGTCGCGTGCAACCCTATCTGGAGGCTGTTGTTGATCCATTGTGCAGAGAAGTGGTGTTTTGAGAAGCTTTTTGGCTGGCGAGCGTGGGAGGACGGGTGCGTGGAGCGAAGGGGAGGAAGAGGAGGTGGGGAGAGAACGAGTTGGATCATCCCATGGCTTGAATTTGTGATATTGCGAACATTTGCATGGTGGTGAAGTTTGTAACTTGCGAGGTCGGAGTGCAGAGAATTTACGGTGTTTACAGCATTTGAGGAAGGTGTTGTTCTTGTTCTTGTTCTGGGATACGATTAATCTGTAGAGATACATAAACTCGTCCTGCTGCGTGTTAGTTAGTGACGCAATAAAATACCGGCCTTATCTTTTTTTTGTCCCTGAGGTTCGGACGAAGTTCAATTCCGATCGCTTCCCTTCCATTTTTAGTAGAAGTAAATTCTGCCGAGTCTTATGTTTCAGGGTTTTGGTAGGCGCTTCTGAAAGGAAGGTGTTAGTATATAGAAATACGTGAGGAAGACGAGAGAACGGCGATAGAGTCAGGGGTAAACTTGACAGACTTGACAGAATTTGGGCGGCAAGTAGCCTACGAGCTCTCACACTGAAGAGACCAGTGGCGGTCGTATAGAAGGGAGCGTATATGTGGCCGTAAAGATGGTGGCAACGAAAAGAAGCCCGCAGCTAGAAGTGAATAATGCGAAGGAGAAGCGATCAGGGAGCACCGAGGCAGGGTCAGTCTTTCAAGAGCCGCTCGGGGGCTTTATATTTGTGTGCAACAATGACACCATAGACGAGGACTTCGAGCGACATCTCTTTGGTATGTTCTTTTCAATGAAGAATTAATGTCTGCACAGAGGCATGCCTATCTTAAGGTCAGCAACTTCAGACTGCAAAGTCTGTTACACTTGGGGGCTGCAAGATGAATCTCCTGGGAGCTTCCTTGGCGTCCACCATGCTCTTGGATGGGTCTGTTTGCTGTAATTTTCTTCTGAGGGTGACGGGTAGACATGCGGCCCGTTTGGTTTCAAATTTGTCTTGAATTAGAACACGAGAGTGAATAATGAGTGGTTAGGTCTCTTACTGGAGGGGAAATTGTATCTAAACTGGTTGTACGAGCTCTGCCGATCAAACTTTATTGCCTTTGCCTGGGAGGATAACTAAAGCGTGT
Source organism: Lunularia cruciata (assembly GCA_948567375.1). Classification (NCBI taxonomy): domain Eukaryota; kingdom Viridiplantae; phylum Streptophyta; class Marchantiopsida; order Lunulariales; family Lunulariaceae; genus Lunularia; species Lunularia cruciata. Next base: position 50,962,246 of record OX419759.1, read on the forward strand.
CTTACCCTTATCTTTGACTTCAAACTTGCGAGATCCGCCTACAACCAACTGTTTGCTTGTACATGACAAGCTGTTACTTGCTGCGTAAACTTAGTTGAGTTCGAGAAATATCTTTCTTTGAAAGATTGAGGCATCCTAACATACGCTATTTGTTGAGTAATCACCTTTGTCTGAAAGAATTGCTCGTGAAGGAGGGAAACTGTTGTTACAGTCACGGGGGTTCAACGCTCTGGACCGGTAATTACTGCAATGATTCTTAGTCACTCATGACAGATTCACGTAGCACGTCAGATAATCCGAGCCATGATTTGCATATTCGCTGGCTACTCTGTCTTTTGTAACAATTTTCAGCATGGGCGGTTTTTGGAGGATAGACCTTGAGGTGAAGATGTGGTGGAATGTTGAGGGGCTCGATTTCTGACTGTCGTTCTTTATACAATCAGACCTGGAGTGTATCTTTCTTCGGTAACAGTCATTTATTACTTAGATATAATGGCTACTGAACAACCATAACGTAATTCAAAACGATTTTATATGAGCTTTTGAGGCTACTTTGTCAAGTGTAGGTAGGCAAAGCAAGCCATCCGTCGGATACTTATAAAATAATAGAGTTCTTTTTTTCCTGATGAAGATTATGTTCTGAAGCGTTAGTTTGTTGAAAGCTGTCGCTGGAGGCACGTCTGGGCTAGTCTGTAGTTGGTAACAATATGTACTTAATGGTATGTTCTGGAGTCCTCAGTGCTTGACTACGTGCTCTAAGTATTATTTCTTCTGCAAACTTTGGGAGAATCTCAATTGGACGTACCAGGGGAAATGGACGAGTAAAGAACAGTGGTGGTGTATGTGCATTATCGAGTTATGAACAGTCTGTCGTGACTTCTGTCGTTTGTTAAGAAATTTGCTCTGCCCCAAAAATACTGCCCTGATATTTGAAGGAAGTCAAAGATATTCAAGCAGGAGCCTGAAATTGTTGGGGAATTTTGAGGCGTGATAAAGAAAGTTCGAATTCGTACATTACAATAATACATTCGAGGATCTTGATTGCGGTACTCCAATTTGGCATCTGTGGACTGTAAAGGATTTGTCCTCGTTTCAAGCGTTTATCTAAGATTCTATCCTTCACGCGGTACCTGACATATCTGTTCTCTACATGAATACGGCGACGGTTGTAGAAGACATGAGAAGGAAATTTTTCTGCCCTTGGAGTTTCTGGGGTCCATCATCAAATCCTATTATAGTCACAAATGAGTCGATGGGGAGATCAGCAAGACCTGCTCATTTTGCTGAAGTGTTAAAGTGCGCTGTGGCCGCTACTTTCTTCCCTTTGGTGTCAAACGGCACCTTTCGGTTATTGTTTAGTTTGACACTCGTGTGGGTCCTTAGTGTACTGAAGATTAGAGTCTGTTGATCAAATTCTCTTTTCATTGGTAAAACTCCGTGTTCCCCATGCCCTTTATTGTCTGTTCTCTGCCAACCTTGCTTTGAAAATCGGCCCTGTGTACGGTCGTGTTCTTAGCGTATCGTATTTCCGTTTGGCAGGTTTACCTCAGAGACACCATGATTATGTAAAAGCAATACAACCAGGACTTCCACTTTTTCTGTACAACTATTCAACACGCTGTCTTCATGGAGTTTTTGAGGTGATATTTCTGATACAGTACAAACGCAGCAAAACTCTTCACGTTTCTTCTCTCGTTTTGTTCCACAAATGTCCCAGTTATTTCCTTATTCGTTTCATACAGTGCAACATATAGAGAATGCAGCGTCACTTCTGACTGGCTGATACTCTCATTTGCACAGGCTTCTAGCGATGGTGGCCTGAACATTGAGCCGGACGCATGGGGGGAGAACAAGGATTCGCGTCGAAATGGCAGACAATCAGTTTCTCGATTTCCTGCCCAGGTGAGGTTCTAACGGAGGGTGTGAGAATCAAGACCAAGCTTCTCAGAGAATACTGGTTGGTTCAACAATTTCAGCGTTTAGACAATTATGAGGGCTGCTGGAGTGGTCGCAAGTAACGAGTATCGTCGAGCACCTCCAACTCTGTTATGAGTGAAATAAACTTAATAGGGCCAAGTCTGTACAGACCTCCTTATTTGCGACTGTATGATTTTGCTTCCTGCATCTTGCCCAGATTGGTTGTGAAGTTAGAGGCTGTAGCGTCTCTGACTGACAAGTTTGAGTTTATCCGTCCGTCAACAGGTTCGAGTAAGGTGGCGAGAAGAACGACCACCTCTTGACGAAGAGAAATTCCGGCCTGTACTTTATCATTATGATGGACCCAAGTTCAGACTCCACCTTTCACAATCTGAGGTACTTGTCCAAGGAAGGTCAGGAGGTTTGCCGATTACATTGGCTGTGTACTGTGCGTGAATTTCATCACTCGATTGCTCTCGTTTGGTGTCAGCTCTTTCGCCTAATTGGAACTATTGGCTACTTGGTACAGGCTCAAGAGCTACTTAAATTATTTGGCGCCTCATCGACTAGAAAAATTGTTGAAGACGTCCAGGATGATACCGGTGGAGAGTGGGAAAAAGTGAAAACGAAAAATAAAATAAGTCGTAGTTTCCGTGCACCCCCAGCAAAGGGATCTACTTCTCCCGTTGCAACTGGTGGAAGAAGGCGAGGATCAGCTCAAAGTGCACCCAACGGCAACGCCAATGGTACTGCCAATGGGAACGGTAATGTATCACTTACTTGTTTCAGCAACTCGATGCACGAGACTGTTAGTCGTGGAAGGGATCGCGAAAATAGAATAGATAGCTCACAAAGATGGCGGTCCGATTCGGATTCGTGGAGCGGTTCTTCCAGTGCGGGGACAGCAACCTCCAGTTGGGGCTCACATGAAGAAGAAAGGCCAAAGAAAGGGCCCAGGGAAAACGGTGTCGCGGAGACAAATGGTGTTGGTGGTGAGAGCTACGATTTTGTTGATGGGATAGCCTCCTCTAAAGCTTTTGCTGAAAGCAATGGGGATATCGAGAATGAGATTAGGTTCACTGTAGACTCAAATGAGTCAATTGGGTCAAGCAGTTCCCTTAGTGCGGAAGCTCGTGCGGCTGCAGCTGCTCGATCCGGATTTGTATCATATAGTGCTGCCTTGAAGTCTGGGAGGCTGGCTGCGGCAGACGCCGCAGCCGCAGCTGAGAATGGCTTTGGCGATGCTAGTTCCTTGTTAGCCCCAGAAGCAGGCAGTTCTCTGCAAAGTAGTGTGGGCAACGGCAGTAATCGAACTTCATATAGCAGCGCTGCAAGTGCTGCTTGCGTGCTCTCCTCTAGTCCAAGGGCGAATATGAAGGCAGAGTTCTCCAATGACAGGATAGAGACTTCCAAACAACCATCTGATCCTGGCCCATTCGCACTGAATATAGGTTCTTACAGTGAAGCTGCAGGGTCTGGCATTCAGAGAAAAGTAGGGCAACAAAGTTCAGCCGAGAAAGGAAGTCTATATTCCAGGACCGAGCCTTTATCTAATGGGGGAGACGGAAGAAAAACTGAAAAGTTACAGCCGTGGGGCAAGCCTATCGCAGTGAAAGCAGCAAATTCTGCAGAGGTTGTTAGCGGACAGCCGTCAGGGCCTGTGGATGCGCACAATTCATCTCAGAAGGATATTAGTGATGTGGCTGTTACTGTGAAAAAATCGAGCAAAGACGTGTTGCAGAATGGCGTTGCTGAAGTTGAGAACGGAGAGAGCAGTGTGCACCATCGATTTGGAAATTTTGAACCAAAGGAGATACCTATGAAACCTCTCGAGACCATTGTTAGGAAAAATGTCTGGCAAGGAAATGAAAGCGCTGTTTTGCGACTCCTGCATGACCCAGATCCTGCTGTAAACAGCAGTCCCGTAAATGGTGGTACAATTGGACATAGGGTTGATGCAGAGTTTTATCGGGGAAAGCACGACAGAGTCATGTCACCTCAGCCACAAATTCAACCACTAAATATTCATCCATCGATGGATAGAGTGGTATATGTCCAATCGCCGCCATTAGAGGGTCAACTAACTCAGTGGCCAGATCAACCAAGTCCTTCGGGAACTGCTCTCCCGCATTCGTCACAGTCAAAGGGCAACCAGCAACAGGGACCTGCTTTCCAACAAAACAGGTCAGGTCATGAAAGGCGACAGCAGTACGAGAACCAAAAGTATGATAAATTTCAGGACGACAGGGCCCATTTCAGGAAGCAGCAGGTCCATGGTCAAGAGCATTCTCAACATCCTCAAGCTATGATGCATGCACAACAGCGCCAACTTGGTCAGGGACTTATGCCGTTGCGGATTCCCACCCCTCCTCCAGGGATGCAGCAGATTCACCATCATGCTATACTCTCACCTGCCCCTCTTTATCGTGATCGTCCTCGAGGACGTACTGGGAATCCCGAAAATGCCCATGGCTTGGCCTACCGTCCAATCAGTAGAAACATGATTGACGGTGATATGGGTCTACAGAGTCCGATGGGTCCTGGGAGCTGGGCACTGCATTCTCCCGTCCTCTTGATGCAGCCTGTTCTATCTCCTGTCACTGGCAATCTCACATTCCCCCTACCACCACCTCATGTGCTAGGAAATGTCGAAGCACTTCACGACGAAATCTTGGAGTTTGCCCAGGCATCAAGACCGTCAGCGGAGACGAGAGTGCATGCAGAGGCGGCTGTCGAATGTGTCCGAGAGGGTGTAAAGCGGCTGTGGCCCGAAGCTGATGTTGAGGTGAGTACCCGATCAGTAGCAGATCAGAGGAATGTATTTGGTTTTTGTCAAAATTGATAGCTGTGCTGAATTTTAATGAAGTACTGCTGACGAATACAGAGATAGAGTTTTCAATGAAACTGCCGTGATATCAAATAAACTGATCTAGGAAGTAGGTTTTCGTTTCCTGACAGATTCATTATGTCCGCAGGTATTTGGCTCATTTGCCACTGGGCTTTGCCTTCAGCACAGTGATGTCGATGTAGTAGTTGTAGATGCTCCAACCCCTCCGGACACTCCAGAATATGCTACTCTTACTGGGGCACGGTTACTCACCCCACTGATCCGGGCTCTCTCTGCATCACTAAAAGACTATGAATGGTGTGAAGGCATTAACACGATTGAGACAGCGTCAATGCCTGTCATAAAGCTCCGGTGTAGGCCTGTCAAGGTAAACGACTTCTCCACAGAACCGCCTGTAGCCATCGATGTAACCATCGGTGGAAGACGATCAGAAAACATTGCTGGGTTTGGCCAAGTCAATTCACGAAAGGAAGCAAATGGGGGAAAGCCTGTAAATCTCGCTTTTGAAGCAGCAAGAAACGCCCACAACGGAGCAGCTGCAAGGGAGTTTGTCATTGAAAAACTTCGTCAACTTCCAGCTTTGGCACCTCTGGTACGATACTTGAACCATGTGGCTGCCCTAGTATGCCTTATCTTTCATACGAGACAATGGTTACAGTAAACAGGCATACGGACGTTGGTAAATAGTACTAATAATTATTCTACCGAAGTAGATTTCTTGTAGTTTGACCAAGCCAATCTGTATCATGCAGGTTCTGCTGATGAAATCGTTCTTACAGCATCGAGCTCTTAATGATGTTTACTCGGGAGGTCTTGGATCCTTTGCATTGACTTTGATGCTGGTGTTTTATCTCGAGGTAACCATCTCAGCCAATCAAGCTCAGGTGTTTGATCACCTTCCACCTAAAATATGCCAGGTGTCTCATCATCTGGATCTGCCCACTAATGCTACAGTTTATGCTCAATGGAATCCGTCCTGTGCGTTCACGTTTTTGACTCTCATCTCTTACACATCTTGCTGGTTAATTTGGCATGTATTGTCCTTGCTAGACGTGTAAACAGGCTCATTAAAGTAAATCAGCATGCTTATTCGAGTTGTTCTTTATCTTAATAATATTCGGTGATATGCAGAGGGTACCGATTTCTTGTGGATTTCCTCTTGAGGTTGTTACCCCTATCAAATCCCCTCCAGTAAATTTGGAAGCAAGTCCTATATCTGTCGACACATCTCGGACTTCATCAGCTGTTGCGGAGTCAGTAACCTCGTCTGATGATGACTCGTCAGACTCGTCCGTATTGACTACTACCTCAGCTTCCAGCCTTGCCTCGCTGGAGGTTCCATCAGTACAAGGTAGTTCCTTTGGAGGGGATGAAGCCTCGTCTCAAGCTGGCCCTTCAACTGGAGAGTTGCTTCTGCGAAGAGCTGGGGGTATGGTAGAGGAGTTGCTGGCGTCGATGCAATCTGTATCTTCACCTAACCTTGGAACTCTGTTAGTAGGGTTCCTGCACGTCTTTGGTCAGGATATTGATTTTTCACGAGTTCGACTTGTTCTCAAGGTAAGGGAACTAGTGTTCCGACGTTCTTCACCTAGAAGGGCTTAATCTGTTATTTACGAAAATGAAGCATAGGTGGTCGTGTTCTTGGTCCCTGGTTACTCCAAACTCCCTTTGTGTCTCAACTGTATTATTTTATCATACTTAGCTTGAGATCGTGATGGTTTCCAAATAAATACTTGCTTCTTCCGAGATACTTCCAGGCAGGAAAAATCCAGGGACACACTGGCAATCGTGCTTCTTCTTCTGATTCCAAAGATTTTGTTTTTGTCTTGTGTTGTTCAGGGGAAAAATGGCAGTCCAGGAGGTCTCGTCTGGCACGAGAAGAATGCCAGAACCTTGCCGCTGTGGATTGACGATCCTCTTCGTCCTGACGCAATTATTGGGGCAGGTTCTTTCAATATATGGCAAGTACAGGTATGTTAGAAACTGGCGACGGCTTTGACGGGAAGACTTGCCGTAGACAGTCCCAAGGAAGTACACCGATCCACAAGCAGTGAATACTTTCATGTTCTAGTCGAAGTTTTCATCTTGAAACTTGAATTAGGTCTGGTTTTAGAGTAGCTACAATTAATGGTGTGAGTGCAGTTTGCCATTCGTTGCCGTCAAAGAAGGTTTTACTTCTTCAATATAATCTTCACTGAGTTAACCTCTTCTGTCCTTAACTCTACTCTGTTTAAACTATCTCAGGCTTCTATGCGGGACATGCTGTTTGCGGTAACCAGGCCAATGTCAGTCCCAGGTACACCCGTGCCAGGTACTCCAGTTGAGAGCTCTGAGAGGAGTGGGAAATGTCCTGGTCGCAGGCGACCATTGCCCCTTCTGGATCAACTTTTCATGACAAGCAGTATGCCATCGCCAGTACCGTAGGTAATGGACTGGAACCAGCCTTTGGGAAATGACGCGTTGCCACTAACTTCATCCATGTCGAAATGCCTATTAAGGGAGGCAAAGTTATGGAAGCAAGTACTAAGGGACGTGGAAACATCTCTGGATTTGCACGCAACAAGACAAGTCAAGTGATACTTGCTTGGTGCATGGATTTCTTCAGTTTTGCACTATTTGTAGAAGTGGATAATTGAGGGTTCATACCCTGTCAAGAATTTTGGAGGAGCTCTTGGTCGTGATTATTCGGCATTTGGCCACCGCACTAAACCCGCCCGTCCAGCTTGGAGCCGACCTAGGCGGACTTGACCCCATCATCCATGCTCCGTCTTCATTCGGGCGAACCTGGACGGAGTGGATCATATCTGTTATGCCGGATATGCCTGGTCCCTCGGTTTCTAAGAGTTGTAATTGTGTATTTTTCGAGGGATATGAACCAACTGCTACTGTACATGCCTCACTCTCGGCCCACCGGTCGCATTTTTAAAGGTTGACCTTGCATCAACTCTTGATAAACGAGATGATTCTTCCAGCATTCCAGCATGGGGACAAAAAGTCAGGTTATCTCTTGTGAAAATAGTTACTAGAATGGAGTAGCTGGCTCTCCATCATATAAGACGAGACTATTGTTCTTTTACTCTCTGAGCCTTTGTAAGGAAATTTTGTCTGTTATTTTATTAGGGACATATGAAAAGTGTTAAAACTTGACTCAAACCTGTCGTCAGTTTTAACAAGCTACTGAGTGTATCTTAATTTCTATTGAAATTTGTGAACGGTATCCTTGTGGGATTTAAAGTGTTGTAGATCGTATATTCCTTAGCACGGAGGTCAAGAATGAGCCACATTTTTTGATGGGAGTTATTTTGTTCAGCCCTCGTCTCATGTCTACAGTTCTGCCAGGAAACTTAAAGGATCTCGTGCAAATGGTCCGTTTTAACTTACCATTTTCAATTTCTATTGAGAGTGTATCAGTGCAGCAGTTTCATATTCCTATAGACTGTCCAGTATGACGGCATGTAACTATCTCTCTAGTTTGCTTGCGCAGCATTGCCTGATTGAGGACACGTCTCGCAGTCGAATCAAGGAAAGTTAGTTTTTTAAGCACTGCCAGTGTCGACTGAGCATATAGTGTGCGCATCTCCATCCAGTCCCTGAGTTGTGTGTTTCACGTGTTTACTTCTGCCTATATTATCATTACGGCACTTATTTTGATTTCAGCTTAGCTAAAAACGCGGTGATCTTTCAGTCGGTTGTCTCGGATACTGTAAATAGACATCTATGTGAACAGTCCCTAGACGTCCCATTTTAGTTACTCAGTTATCTGGTCGCAATTCTGTTGTAATCTCTGTCGAGAAGGAGAAGCGTTGCCGCCTCTAATTTTCCTTTCTGCTAAACTTCCTTTGTGTCTTCCTTTCATCATACCTTATGGATTTCCCACTTTGATCTTCTTGAAGATAGAGAACCTCCGTTGTCTCTTGTTAAATCTTACAGTACACGTATGATATGTCGTTGCGCCTGCGTCCAAAATTGTGAAGGACTGGTCGGAGAAACGAATACAAACACTCTTAAGTTCATTCAACGTAGGTTTCTCTTCTCCTTTCCTTGAGAGTGCGCATTGCTATATCGACCAGAGTGTAAACACTACGAAAGGAGATATTCATCAAAACTAATGGAATCGAAGTAATACCAAAGCTATCATATTCTACAATTTTCTTTGTCGAACTGTTTGAAATAGCGGCGAAATGAAATTGCACGCGAAGTGAACAGTGAACAATTCAGTCATGGGGACATACACTAGCATGCTGCAGTTTCCTTCTAGATTTATGGTCGATCAGTACAAGAGCCAGATTGTCTTACGATGAACAACGAGTTCGCCGTCGGGTGTGAAGTGTTTTATATATCACAATTCTAACGCTTCAAAACACAAAAACAGATTGTCTTACGATGAACAACGAGTTCGCCGTCGGGTATGAAGTCTTTTATATATCACAATTCTAACGCTTCAAAACACAAAAACTGAGGCTTAGGTAAACTTCAGACGATCAAGGAAAAATGAAGGTCAGGATAAGAAAAGTTCAGGGTGATGACCTTAATTGTTTTCTTATTCTTGTTCGTTGTGTGCTTCCCAATTCTATTGTTTCCTTCGATTTCGTCTTTGATCTAAATAGCGTATGTTGAGGGTGAGTTTTGTGGTGCCAAGATCTGCAAGAACTTCATGGGAGGAGAGTTTAGAGGTCAAGCCAACCCCACCATAGCTACTCAATCTTAGAGGGTCCAAGTTTGAGATGATCACCACGCCCATTTAAGGGTGCACTTTGACAAAAGATTCATCTTTAGTAAATATGGCAATTGGTGAAGATGAAGAAATATTAAATGATGATAACAATCTATGAAACTAACAGTATGTCCAAGAGAAAGGATAATAAAAGGATTCTTGATGGTGCTGGTTCTTATCACATGTTACATTTGAGAAGTTTTTCTAATTCTTACTCTAAATCAAATGGGTCAATTTGATGAGAAGTGAGCACCTTATGTTTATTGGATCTATGAAGATAGTTTAGATGGTTGATTGATGATAAGCAAGTCGACTAATGTTAAAGTACACACTTGATATGAAGAACTTAATTTCTCTTGCAATGTTAGATACAAAGCATCATCAATGAAGTCTAGCTAATAGAGTACTTCAAGTCAAGGCAAAACATAGTATCAATTTGAAGGAGAATAAGTAAACGAATCTTTATGTGCTAGAGAGCAATATTTTTGTGGGGAAGCCGATGTTTCTAGATCTCAAGATGAGCTCGAATGCTTTTATATCTTGAGATGAGCTATGACACTTGCAATTAGGTCACATGAGTGAGAGGAATTTGGTGATTTTTGGCAAAAGGATCTAGTATCTAGTTTTTGTCAAGCAAACTAGATTATTTTGAGAATAGTGTACTTGGAAAGTTGCGTAGATGTACTTTAGGTATAGGTTTCATAGTTCCAAGGTTATTCTTGAGTACATACATAGTAATATGTAGCTCTTTGTCACTTTTAAGAAATGTAATAGCCTATGTTGAATAGAATAAGGAGAGATATAGTAGAATGAAAGATAAAACTGAAACTCTCAATTGAGTTTGAGGTTTGGTATATATAGAGATAGGTAAACTTAGTACAAGATTCCATTAGAAACTTCCCAAGAAGGTTCCTTCTAGAAGAAGTTTTTCTCTAAAGACAAGCTAAGCTAGTAGTATGCGTCGTGTACAAACTAAGCTACTCAATTACTTGGCATACAAGCTACTCAATCCTTTGGAAGTTTTTAGAAGTTTCTTACCAAGAAGTTTCATGGGTGTTTCTAAAACATTCTTAGAATTCCTAGATGTATGTTAGTTCTATCAGCTTTTATCTATACTCGGCTTTTGTTAACTAGATATTATTAATTGTTGACACACCATTAGTTGGCAATTTATTTGTTTCCATAGAATCTTTGAACTCTTGTACGGTGACTTCAGGAGTTTGGAGATGAGAAAGAGGCTCCCATGTGACATGATGAAGCGGGTACCTTTTCTAGAAGACCTTATATTCGATTTGTTATTGATGGCTATATTGGATGTCTCTCCATGCAAGATATGGTTGAGTTCTTATTCTTCATGGTCATTAATAGAGATTGGAGGAGGAGGTTGTATACAAGTAGTAAAAGAAGATGGGGGTGGAAACAAAAGATTTTAACTTTGAAACATGGAAAACAAAATCAATCTTCATGTGATTAGGAAGTGCAAGTTTGTAGACAGCAAGAGAAATGATATGAGTAATATCAAATGGACCTATCATATTAGTAGTAAATTTATAAACTTTGATCTCAAGAGGCGGAGAAAGATTACTAGATGAAAGCATGACCTTCTTGTCTACTTGAAAGTGTATATCATGACAATGTTTATTTGCATATTTCTTTTGTTGATTTTGAGCAACAAGAAGATGAGATTTGACTTGGTGTAAAGATGTAAATAACATGGACAAGAAGGTAGAAATATGAGGAACATGAGATGTTAGTGGAGTAAGAAGAAAATGTGGAACATGTGGAGTAAGAAGAACATGTGGATCTTACCCTTAATTAAGAAAGAAGAGAGAAAATTATATACTTGTTTGCTTGGCAGTATTATAGGTTAATTCCTCAATGCAAGATAAGTGTCCCGAATGGTGTGATGAACATTGATAAAGATAAATATTATATCTTCAAAGGTGCAATTTGTTGGTTTTGTTTATCAAGCAATTTGAGAATGATAGATCATAGACAATGCAATCTTGGTGCTGAGTATCTTGAAAAGAGCTTGCCAAAATTTATTGATGAATAAAATACCATGAGAAATTCTTTGGTCTTGGATTAGTCTAATTTTAATTAAGATCTTACTAACATTACATAGCTATTATTATATACATGTGCTATAGAAAGCTCATATGGAACTTAGGGTTCATTCTCACTAGGGAACACAAGAAGGATCTCTTGTTATGGAGACTTGGTGTGGTTGATGGGCCTAAAATATTAATAAAGTTGTCATGTTTTCATGTGAAAAACATATCTCTTATATTATGTTTACTTCTTTTGCTTCTGATATCTTACATATGCAGTCTTTTTCCCATTTCATTATCTAGCCTATTTATTTTACACTTTAATGTTAAGGAAAGAAAATTGTAATCTCTTATTAGATCTGACCTTTTTTTAGATCATCATTACTGAATTCTATTTGAAGTGGAGGCTAAAGAAGCAAAGGTTGCTTCCTTGATATCCACACTAATTCTCTTTCTCTCTAATGTACATACACTCTTGTTAATTTATTTATGGATAATGGTAACCTATGATAATATTCATGGAGCTATGAGCAAATTAAAATAGAATGAATTAGCATGAGAAAGTCAATTCACTCATATTCAAATTTCATATTCAAATTTTACTCAAAATTTGATGCATATTCTATACTAAACTATAAAGTTTTCCAATCTTAGAAGATATACTATATGAAATGAAAGAGAGTAACTAAAAATATTCATCCGTCATTGAAAGTAGTGAAAACTTAGTTTACACTTACAGTGTTGATGGAATGATCATGCTATACCATTTTTATTCTAACTCATCTTGTGACAAAACAAACGTGGGAGTATGGAAATGATAGTTGCAGAATTTTAATATCTTTTGTGGTTCTCTACAAATCCAATATTTTTTCCAAGCATTTAGAGCCGAGTATTGTTTATAATTTTTATTTTTAAGATACCGTGCTTGGACTAAGATTAGACTCTCGAGAGAATTTGTCTAGTAGATCATGCAAACATGTCTAATGCTATGGTATACTTGATCTACCCCTTAAAGAGAACACGATAATAGACTTTTGTCTTTTAGATTTTATGATTTTATACACACTCCCAATGACACTTGAGTTACCCTTCAAATATTTGGGATTAATACAAGATCCAATAGTTGAAGAATCAAGGAGAGGGGGTGGTGGAAGGGATGGAGAACACAATGGATAGACCACATCAAAGAGAGATGAAAAAGGTAAAATGGAGCTAGGCCCCAATAGAGTCTATATGAGAAATCTGCCCTACCCACCTAAGATATCTTAGCTATGCAAATAGTAGGGGGTTTTAGTGATATTTTTAGGAGCTATGTATATTTCCTTATAACTTATTATGACGTCTTGACTAAATTGATACGGGGTGTGGGTTGGAAGAAGAAAAGGTCTCACTATGGAGTTTTGACCAAGTTCCTTATTATTAGCAAACAACATAATAGGTGGTTTGTAGAAAATAAGGGATACCTAGTTTTCTATTGTCACTCTATAATGCATTAATTACACATTAGGGTTAATAAGGTGGGTAGATTAGGTTAGGGTGAAAGGTGGCTGCCAAAAGGGGCCACAAAGATAGGTGATGTACAAGAGAATGAGATGAACCACACGAGATGACAAGAAGGAGAAAATTGACATAGAATACCATAAGATTAGTGCTTGTTGTGAGAAGAGGGAGAGTGAATTTTGTTTGAAGTTGGAAGATTAGTGCGGGTTGTGTGAAGGTACAAAGATTCTCAATTTCATTACTTAAAAATTTATTGTTAAACTAGTTCAAAATGTTATTCTTATCTCCTGAGTTTGAAGATTCTCAATTTCATTACTTAAAAAACTAGGTTGGAATGTAATTCTTATCTAGCAAGTTTGTTCATTGTGCAAGTGCTATCTTTGAAGTGAGAAGATTAGAGCATGCCCGACAAAGTGTTATTTTTGGTGATTAAAGAATCAAGGAGAATAGAGATATTTTGGTTATAGAACAATAGAAGAGAACAATAAAGGAGGATAGAGTCTAGTATAACATGCCAAGAGGGAGCACTAGTGGAGAATTAACTCAAAACATAAGGAAATGTATACAATGGTGTATAAAATTAGATTTGGAGTTCTTGATGCAAAGACTAGAAGATGAAGGTGGAGAACTTGATTTAGATATGCTAGAATTTTTTATTAATGGGTGGGAGTTTTCACATAAGTATAGGTACCTGGAACCTTGAGTTACTTATCCTCGTAGTCAAGAATTTGTGATAAAGTATGATGGGAATCTAGAGCCGAAGGCCTTTCACCAGCTTACTAGAATGGATGTTAATTCTTTTTCAACCTTGGTAGATTTGATTAAAACACACCTTGTTTTTAAAAAGACCTACCGGTGGGAGCAAACACCAGTGTGGCTCCAAGTAGCTCTAGCTCTTGATAGATTTTCACATCAGGGTAATGGAGCATGTGTTATGAGGGAGTTAAACACTTGGGGCATTAGTGTAGGTTGAACTACTGACCGAGTTATGACTGCCATATTAGATTTGATGAGGAGTCAAGTTGCATGGCCTAAGCACAAGGAGAGGAGAAGGATATCCACTTTTTTTGCACACAAAGGTTTCCTTGGTTGTATTGGTTTGGTAAATGGAACATTGTTTCCTCTTGTAGCTTGACCTGTAGTAGATGGAGAAATGTGTTTCATCAAAAAGGGCTCACATTCCATAAATGGTCAAGCAATTTGGAACGATAAAAAATGAGAATTATAAATTTTGTGGCAGGTAAATGTTCTATCATTTTTTTAGCATTGTTCGTTTGTTCTTTTTATTAGCATTGGTGCTCCTCTTTGTACACATTTGCATAATTTTATTATTGCATGACTCTATTAAAGGTTTGTGGTTGGTTTGTTTATTAGCATTGGTGCTCCTATTTGTACATTTGCATGATTTATTATTGCATGACTGAATTTAAGGTTTCTGGTTGGTTTGTTTATATGAAGAATGCCTGGATCATGTCACGACATGACTTGTTTGAAAAAATTATCAACATGACTTGTTTGAAAAAATTATCACTTTGGAATGAATTGAACCAAAGAGAAGAGTGTTATAGTTTTGAGTCCAAAGAATACCTTTTAGGTGATTCTAGTTATGTATCCATGCATCACCTTGTCCTTGCATTGAAGCAGGCCCAAACACAGGACAAGCAAGAGTTCACCAAATTTTTGGCAAAGGAAAGGGTGATAAATGAGCATTGTATAGGAGTATTGAAAGCTAGATGGCATTCTCATCGTGAGCTTAGAGTGCAACTTAAAGATAATAGTGGAAATGCATATTTGTTAAAGTGGGTTTCAATTTGTATTATTTTACATAACTACTTAGTCAATAGGTGTGACATTTGGTCAGAGGACAACGTCAGATTTATAGAGGAAACTCAAATAGATTTAGATATGACTTTAATGGAATAGAGCTTGGTAGAGAAGAAAGTAGGTCCTGGGTGATGCAACAATGCCTTGTTCATTATGTGAATCATATATTGGAATGAAATGAGATCTATTTCTATACAATAAAAATATCATCCTTCTAATTTTGCATATTTTGTATGTAATGTTTTTTGTATTTCTTCTATAGTTTTAAAAACATTTTCATATATTGCTACTTTGACAAACTCCAAGATTTAAAAATTATTTTGTTTTTGGATCTGAAATAAGAATGCAAGAATGTGCTCACACCCATAGTGGTACACTTGAAGTCATTAGGTACCCGTGGATGACACCCAAAACATTGGCAATCACCGGATGGCATTGGTTGATGCCCAAAGTGCTATAGAAAACTCACTAGATGGTGTTGGAGGACACTGGTGTATTTGGCATGGTGGTTGGTAGGGGTGGCATCGGTTGACACTTGCTCGTAGACGCTGGGAGGTACTGAGAGCCGCTAGTACAAGTGTATCTAGATAGGTATCACCCATTGGTGCTCAAATTCACCCGGCCGTTGCCGCGTGATGGTGCTTGGAGATGCCCAAAGGCACTCCTCTTATGTAATGGTTGGGTGCGCTGGTTGGCGAGGTGGCATGATGCATATTACCACATGTTGCCGCTCATGATTTGTATATTTTCTCATCAAACTATGGTTCTTCTTTGTAAAATACTCATTTAGTGAGTGTAGTTTATATGAATAATTTGTGAGGTGTGGGCTATATAAACCCTATTCCTTGTAGGTAGATTTCACATTTGAGCATTTCTGGAAGTTTGGGAGCAATTCAGCTTAGTGAATTTTGAAAAGTTCAGCAATTCAAAAGTTTCAAAAGTTTCAAAATGGTGTACCATTTGGAGTCTTGAGTTTTCTATGAGTAGTAGTGCAAAACAAAGAGGTTTGAGAGTTGTGGTAGGGTGGGGTTCAAATAGAGAGATTTTCATTTCAAGACAAGTTTCACGATTGTGCTTTTGGGACTAGGACTTGAGTCTGAGTTGAAGGGTTGAGGAGAGGTTTGGGAGCCATTTTCTGAAAGGCAAGAGTACTGCAATGAGCAAGGAGCCCAAGAGCAAGGACCCCTTGAATTCATAATGTCAAATTCCTTGATTCTTTCATTTCAGTCCCTACATTTCCTATATTCTCCATGGCAGAAATCTGAGGCTATGAGAAGATTGTTGACGGTGAAGACATGAGGAATACTCAAGAAGGAGATTGGCTTATCGGATTCCACATGATTCAACACCCTGCAAACTTCATCAAATGGTGCTAGATAGACAAACATCAAATCTGAACAGCGGTGGCAAGAATTAAGGAGGTTGATCTTGATCGGCCTCAAAATCACACTTGGACTGCATTACCCTCATCCCATGGTATTTCTCTTTCTTTCTTCACATGTTTGCTCTAGTTTTCAGATACTTTAAGAATTTTTTTGTGCTCTTTTTCCCTCAATGTTTAGCGCCTACGGATGCCAACCGGGTATGTCCCGCAGTGCCTCCCACCGTCCCACCGTCCCACAATGCCTACCTGTGATCCCCCATAGTGCCTCCTCATGCGTCATTGTGACATAAGGCGGCACGCCCTATGTCACAATGGGGAGTTGCAAAACTTTAAATCCCTTCCCTGTCCCCAATGCTGATCAATGTCACTTGGCGGCGCTTCCTTGGTCTTTTTTGTTTTTTGCCTGGCCCAGAGCACCTCCCTATGTCTCCCTGTGTCCCCTTGCGGCTTCACCCTATGCTTCCCTTTGATGAGTTGCAAAATGCAATCCCTCTCCCACATGCCTTCCTTTGGCTCCCTACGCCTCCTCGAGGTACCAACTAGCATCACCCTATGGGGTGTTGCAAAATACAATTCCTAAACCCTATCTTGTAGCACCAATCAGCATCAACCGGTGCCGCCTTGTGCCTTGTTGGTTCCCCACTCTACAATGGGTGTTGTAGCACCCTGTCCGCTAGTGCAGCCGGGCAACAGTCTTTCAAGTTTTCCTTGCCCCGGAGTGACATCTTAGGGCTTCCGGTGGCTTTTTCCTGTACAGGGGTAACTCTAGGCGCCAACCAATGTCTTTGGTGAAGTTTAAGTGTTTTTGTTGGTTGTATTTAGAGATGATTCCATGTATTAAGTTTGTTAGCTCTTGGGACAAGAATTCTTGCATTGGCTTGGTCAAGAGAGGCAATTTAGATTGATAGTTGATATAGTGAGAGATGAACTTGCAATGCCAAGGAGGAGGATACAAAGGAGGAGGACTATTCCTTACACTACCGTTTCATATTGGTTTCCACAAAGAGACAGAGTTGCAAAGAGGTATTTGGCAAGGCAATGTATGTATGCTACTTTCAAAGCTTTCTTCTAGTTGATGGGTGCACTTGTGGCACCGACTCTACGGCCCAAGATTACACATGGGCATTTGGTTCTCAACACCAAGACAAAGTTGAGAAGATTTGGTGTGGAGGATTATGATTGGGAGAGTTAGCATTTCAAGCTATCATTGCAGAGGTGGGAAGTTTTCACAACCAATTGCAGAGACCTAAGGGGTGCAGGTTCAAGGTCACCTTCCTTAGGTAGATACTCACTCACCTCTTTTTGGAGAGAGGTTTCATTCCATGGAAGGAAGTGATAACTTGAGTGATGGAGAGGAAGAGATTATACACTATGAAGAGGATGATGATCATGAAGATGCAGAGAGTGAAAGAGAGGATGAGGACGCAAGTGCTGATGATAGGCAGGATGAGGGAGAGGATGAGGATAGTGAGTGATTGGTTAGATTTGAGTTTTGGCATATGTTTTTGCTGTTTGAAAGCATACAAAGTTCTATTGTATATACCATTACCGGATTTAATAAATATGTTAATTTAACATGCCTTAATTAATGAAATTGTGTATTTACTTGATGGATGACTAAATGTACCACTTGTGAACAAGTGTTCAACAGATTTATGCTTAGACACATGCCTTACCAATAGTGAGGTTATTGAGTGATAATTTTAGGGAGGGAGTTCCTTCTCCGTCTTCAGCCTTTGAAAGCTCCATCTCCTTCTTCTTCTCCTTCTCCCCTCTCTCCATATGTGGAGGGAGCACCTCACACCACTTTTTTCATAGTACCTTCAGCTTCTTCTTGTTCTATTGACATCACTTGTGTTTTAAATGATTGTGTTGAGTGGTTGAGGAGGAAGAGAGACTTCTTGTTGAGAGTGAGAGTAGATTAAAGAGTGTAGAGAGATTACTACTTGAGCATTAGACGAAATTGGAGAGTGTAGAGGAGCACAAGATATTAGTGCTTGAGCGCAAGAGGCAAGTAGAGAGTATAGAGGCGAAAGAGAGATTAGTGCTTGAACACACGAGGCGATTGGAGACCTTAGAGGAGCATGGTAGATTGTTAGTGGAGAGAGAGGGACTCCTTTGTGAGCAAGAGGATACTCTCACTGCTATTGAGGAGAGGTATGAGATAGAGAGTAGAGATTAGCTGACTTGGACTTGGATATCCTAGGTGCCGCTGCTATGGCTGAGGGTTACATGGTCCAATTACAAAATCAAGCACCAGAGTTAGCATCTGTTATGGAGAGGTGTGAGAGTGCACATGTTCAAGTAGAGGAGAGTGAGAGTAGTCTAGCTCAAGTGAGGGCTAGTGTGGCTTATCTTGGACCAAGACTATGTATTATTGCTTGCCAGACCCATACCCGCCATGAGATGCAAACCCAGACTGATGCCACCATTGTGGTAGATGCCACCCATGTGTTACCACGTAGTGTTGTGACTCAAGAGACCCAGACTTCTACATCATTGGGCAGTGTGAATACTCAAGGACTCAGACTGAGTTCATAGAGAGGCTTTGATTATCAAGAGAGTATATTCCATGTATTCTCTTCCCAAGCTTCATGCAGAAGAACATTATTGTTGTAGATATCACTTTTTTGGCATTATATTGGGTTCATGGTAGCTCTGGTTTCCGTGCATAGAAGATTGGGACTACTAGGCATGGTTGGTGCTCTCACACACAATCAAGGCCTATAGGGTGGGTTGCACGTCCTAGGGTTTTCCATTTCATCCAGTTTTGTTTGCTACGCTTTGAGGTTATCTTTTGGATAGATCTTACTCCGATTGGAGTCGAGTGGTTGCTTTGGAGCATGTGGCAATGGTCAGAACTCTTGGTGAGAGCTCACACCGGGTCTTACCTCATGGCATGTTTGTGTTCTATAGATGTCCAACGAGATGATAAGTTTAGAGGACTTAGAGTTAGATCATATGAGCATCTCACTTCATTAGGTCTACCACTTCGTGATCTTCTTATCCTAGATAGTTTTTCACTGTCTTATTATAAGAACCATCCACATGGTGCTATCCATCCTTACAAGGTAGAGAGAACTTCATACAATTGCTCATTTGGCCCTTTGATGAGTGCTTTGGATAGATTTGTCCATGATGATAGGCTTGTTGTTATTTGGGTAGAAGAGGAGTGGATATCCGGTAGATTGAGTGCTTATAGTAGTGACCCATATTTCCTTCTGGCTATCAGTATTAGGCACCAACCCTTGGATGAGAGAGAGTGGTCTCTTTGGTGGTCATTGAGTCCATTTTGGATTCAACATCATGTAAATCGGCATAGACTTGAGGATGCATTTGTAGCACTTCTATACCATGTTTCATCTCCCTCTTCTTCTTCACCTCCTTCTCCTCTAGCATAGTTACATGCTTTATTGGCTCCACTTTTATACATATCTTATGTATCATATTCTCTTGCATATCTTTTATCATATTTTTTCTAATTTGCTTGTCAAACTCTCAAGGATCATTATTGTGTTATGTGTCACTTCTTTTTGATTGGGTGTCAAGTGGCGCCTACAAGTGTCACCTACAGAAGTCAAGCACCATTTCACAACTTTAAGCGGCATCCCAACTACAAGTGCCACTCAAAACACCCTATGCCACTTGTGGCACCAGGTGGCATCCCGCGGCACTGGGCTCCTATAAGTTATAGTTGATCCGTGTCTTGGGGCAACAACAAGCACCATCACATGTTGCCCAAAACCCACTCGTGGCATCAGGAAGCATGGGGCATTAGGGATGAGCATCAATGATCACCAATGAGTGGCAATGGGCGTTGATGAGAGGCAATGGGCATTGCCTTTTCAAAATACTCATTTAACATTTCAGAAAACATGGTTTACATTCCAAACCATAATATATTATGAGAAAAATCATCTTTATTACACAATTAGTTGGGTTACATTGTGACATGCTATTTGCTATCACTAGAGTATGATGAATTTGGAGTAGTGTTTTCCCTTGTAAATTAGAGAGATGATCTTCATGCAAAAATTGAGTTAGCACTTTGAAATACATGTTTATTTCCTCATGAGATTTTCCTACTTGGAGGAGACTCATTTTGATTTCTTGAGTGCGCTTTGACTCTAAACTCTTCTCTTTGAACCTGTGTTTGTTTGCCCTAGCTTTCTTTTTATCAACACTCAATTTCTTCTCAATTTCAACTTTCAGCTTCTTTGTCTCTAATCTAACGCGTTCAACTTCCATTTTCATAAGTGTTTTCTCTCTTTTCCTCATGTTGGTGACTTTGAGTTTAGCTAGTTGTAACCTCTCTTGTAATTCTATAGCATCTACTTTCAACATGGTGATTTTTGCTAAATCATGAGATAATGACATACTAGGAGACATCCTCGATACCTTACTTGTTGAATTCCACCTTTTTCCCTTTTTGGATCACGTTCTCCTTCTTGATCTAGGAAAGTGCACTCTGATCCATCCCCTATAGTAGAAGCTAGTGGAGGTGGTGTAACAAAAGGTGAGTCATCTATGGGCACCACAAATGGTGACTCTTCCTCGGGTGATTTGGTTCCATTATCCGTGTAAACACTAGGTATATTTTCCACCCCTTGGGTGTTTGGGACAAACTAGGGTGACAATTTTGGGAGCACCACCTGTGGAGGAGATGGGAATTGTGAGCCCTCTTGTGCACCTTCATGGATCTCCTCCGAGCCAACCTAGCTCAAATTGGGATTTAAATCTCCCAAACTTACCATAGCGGGTGGACTAATGTTTGCTCTATTCCCAAACATGGCTTCCATTCTAGCTAAATATGAACACATTCCATTCAATTATCTTCTATAGTTCTTCACTCTTTGCCATATTCCTTGTCAGTGAGACCCTCTCTTGTAACCTTGTTCTTCAGCTCCTTAGTTTCTTTGTACTATTTCATGTACCTCAACCATTTCTTGTAAAGCCTATCACTTGTCATAGAATTGGGAAATCCTTGCCCCTCTCATATAAAAAATGTAGCCATGAAACTAAAAGCGGTGGATTTCTGAATAGGCTTTTTGCAATTCACACCATCAATCTATGCAAAATGCTTAGGGTGCTCCAAATAATCCAATAATTTGCCATAATGGTGCATTGCCATGCGGAACCTTTTATTCTCTTTTGCTTTGCAAGGCACAAAAGAAGCAATCCTCAACAATTCTCCAAATTTTTCTAATGATTGTTCAGGTCGTTGCGAATCCAAACCTGAGTCTATACATCTTGGATCCGCATCCAAAAGCGAGCCTCCTCCACTACAACAAGGTACTTGATCTCCCATTGCTATATTATCACTACCCTTTTGGAGTAAAATCTCTCGATCACCAATCAATTTTTTGGTTGCTGTGGGCGGCACAAATCTATGGAAATGAACCACCATACCAATGAGAACTACAAATCTACCATTTTAGTTGACTGACATATGCGAAGTGGATGCACAATTTGAGTTGAGATTTCAAATAGTTGAGAGTGACATTTTGGAATTGCAAAGAAATTTCAAATATCTCACTCCAAACCATTCACCATGTGACTACACTCTCAATAAATCACTTCACTTCTTCTGATAATCATTTATTTCATTATGATATTTTTAAACATCCATTTTGGTACACCTGAATTTTATAAATGAATTTAAATTTAATAATATATTTTATATCAAAATTTACAATATATTAATTTATTAACATCTAATCTTCTTACTAAATTCACTAAGAATAATTTAGAAATCTATTATTTAACCGGATATCATATTTCTAATCTATTTCTGAAACCCTTAGTATGGTCTACAACAACCAGAACATCCGTCGTTTTATCTAAGACCAGACAAATGGTGGAGAGTGGGATCCAGAAGTTTAGGGAAATATGGGACGGTCCTCATTAAAGTCTGCGCTACTTCCTACTACCGGAGTCTCATCAATCTCGAGACGGCAAAAGACCGGGGCGTTTATCTAGACTGCGTGACTTCCTACAGGCGGTCAATGGGGGCCCAGCGTGATGCTGAGCGGACAGTGCCCAGACCCTTCCCTGCCAACATGGCGACGGGAAAATATCCGGCAGGCAGGCACGACAGAAGGGAGGGATTTGAATTGTGCGTGGGCATTTGAATTGTGCACGGCGAGTGCCACGCTGGCGGGAAAGTGGACCAAGTCAGACGGTCCCAACCGAGTGTGGGAAGTCATGGGCTCCATGGCGCAAGGCCTCGGCCTGTCATGGTGAGTGATTACGACCGTGGTAGCTGGGAAACTGTGAAGCATACTGAATTGCGACAGCTTTGTTCTAAATGCGAGAGAAGAAAGAGCCCACCGTTTTGGTTTAATGCTTCCTTGAAATAAAGCTTGCTGGGAATCAAATCACAACCGTACTGGTATTTGAATTTGTCCAATAAGGAATTTTCTCACCATTCAAAGAATCCATTTCGCTTGTACTTCGTTAACAAGTACAGTAGCCACTACGAAACTTAATAACAAATTATATCCTTTCACTCGGTTTGTAACAACTTCACGAGGAGTTAAGATTTAATCGAACGTTGTCGAAAAGTATTCATTACATGTTAGATAAACAGGCGACCGCGTGAGATAAGAAGAAGGATGTGAAGGCCCTCGTTAAGCCGTACAAAGGTAAATATAACACGTAAAATGGGCTAAACGTCCATAGTATCCAAATGAGAAATCTGTCCTAAGGCAACTAAGATATCTGAGCATACATGCTTGATTAGGTCTTCACATGCCAAATTCGTTTAGTTCACGTGATGATCTCGCTCGTTCCGTATGAAATCGTGATTGTCAATAACACAAATAATTTCAATCTGATTTGGGTGAAAGGATCTAAGAAGCACGTATATATAAAGTATACCCCGAAGGAAAATAAAACAGAAGGTATCAAAACAGTCAAAGGATCCTAGTAATTCGTATTAGAATGAATGGTTACTATAAACTGAAAAATGAACTGATATTTCTATATCTCTCTTGCAAAGGTTAAGAGTTTTAGATTACATATCTCACCACGTTGTGAAATCTTAAATTAACAAATATTCAATAATATTTTATATATTTTCATAGATTTCCCGAATTAAGTAATGGATTTCCAAACGTCCAAGCAGAAAAAAAACTTCCTGGCGGAAACAGGTGATGGACCTCGAGACAAGTACATAGGAGCTGGGTCAAAAATTATAATTGAACTCTTGCTAATCTAGAACAGGTGATAATTTTGCAATAAGTGTGTAAATACAAACGAATAGATATGAAAATAAAGAAATATTAGTTTCCTATAAAATATATAAGCGAAGGCTACCGCATATCAAAAAATGAAGGATTGCAAGACCCCATCAAGCCGCACAAGAGTAAGACAAAAAAGGTAAATTGGAGCTAAGCCCCAATAGAGTCTATATGAGAAATCTGCCCTAACGCACCTAAGATATCCGAGCTATGCAAGTAGTACGGTCTACACACAACCGGAGCATGCGAAAAAACATCACTTAATGTGGTTGCTCTCCTATGGATTGCACCAGCCATTGCCATTTGTAGAGCAATCTACACACACTATCTAAAATATGCTACAATGTATGAGAGTGAGAGTGGTACCCGTGGCGCCTAACATGATAAGCTCTCGTGCACTCCTTGACAAATATGTCAAACTTCATGTCCATCGCTCCATATGACTCCAAGGCTAGAGGAACAAAGAGGTGACCTTGTTGTATGCCCCTATACTTGGAGACCTTGCGACCTGCTGCTGCCTCGCCGCCCATCCAGGGGGATGGGTAATCATTCCCTCCAAAACTGTATCCCGTGTAGGGTTTGTAACTACAACATCCGCTACTATCACTTGATCATCTCGGACCACGTATAAATCTGTCTTGACATATGAATGCTCCCTCCAAGCCAAGTATACACTCTCTCATGGCATAGCAAACACTATGTCTCTAATAGCATCATGGGTAGCTATCCTTTGTCTTCCAAAAGGACACAGTGTCATGTGTTCAGTTGTTACATCTAGTGTAGAATTCAGTTCACCAGTGAAAAAATAAAAATTAACAAGTGAGTAATGAAGATGCATATGGATGGACCAAACCGAACCGAAACCTGATAGCTGGAGATAAAGATGAGATGAGATTTTTCGTTTCCTTGATTCCTTGACTGCCATTTGGGCTCTATCGTACCTCCTCATGGGAGACCGGTTACCAATTACAGGCAATCATTTTGATTGGTTTCCAGTATTGTATTGGTTTCCGGTATTGTATTGGTTTCCAGATCGGTTTTAAGAAGAGGGTCCTCTTTTCTGAAACGTAACGTTACGAGAGCGTACTAACAGTTTTGTTTAACTCATAAACCTTATGGAAAACTGTTATAAGGATAAAGAATTTCTAATATTTTGCAAGGTGATCTCTCGAATATGATTAAAGAGTTTCAATACAGTTCCACCAAGGGTGTTGTACAGTATGTAGAGAAACTTTCAATGTTATGTGCATCTATAGCAAATGATGCTATTCTAAGTACTCTGGACATAAGTTCCATTCATGCTACACTATGTCCATTATGAATTTTCCATCTACACTTGACGAATTAATGGAAATGAGTTTATTTATGGTTAAAGGCTGAAATCTTCAACTACATCAGATTTATAAATGGAAGCTCGATTCAATTTCATTATTTTCATTTTGTAGCATTCAAATATTATAATATACGATTATCATGGACTATATCGTTTAAATAATCTAGGTAAAGGCGACCGCGTAGAACACATGAAGGATGGGAAGGTAAATAAACCCCATGTTCATTATTGTATTTTGTGATAACTTTGAAGCAGTAAATATTTTATGGTGAATACCTAAACACACGATGTTAGTTATCCATTAAGGACTTATTGCAGTTGACAAAAAGATACTCCATTACTGACCGAAGTTATCCATGGTAAAATACCAACTATTTATTATCCAACTTGGATATGACTTGGATATGTGTATTTGAGATATTAATCCTTAGGAACAAAATCAACCACGTAGAAATCCGTTGTCATGAATATTGCTGACGACGTTTAGAAAGGACATGGCTGGTTTACCACTCTTTGAAATCATGCTGACGTGTCGTCCGCTGTGGCGTCCTGTTAAAGTAACCCTACACCATTTCTGCCGAAGTTAACCAGAGGTTCAATCCTACGCACAGACAAATCGTGCACGCATGCTCTGCTGGAGCCAGACGCATGACCTTCCACTCAAACTGGATAAGGGGACTGCAAACTGCGCCGTCGGGGTCGTGAAGGTGGAGGTCGGGAACTCAGCTGAAGCAGCGGCCAAATCTCGGCGCCGCCGGGAGTCCACTTGTGAAGGCGTAGGACCCACCCTACCATATCATTGCTTTGTAGATGGGTTTGGACCGTAGTTATTCTGACGGCACAGTCGCTTGAGGTGATTCTCACGACAGAACCGAAATCTAGTCTAGAGATCCACGACCGCTCGTTATGTCGTTCGGTATGCTGTAGCGAATATCGCTGTTTGTTTCCTTCTGCGAGGTTGGGACCACGTTCACGTGCAAATTTGCGAGTAATCACGTTTGGGGACTTCACGATGCATGGGAGGGAATTATTGTAGTCTAAATGACATTTGATTTAGCTTTTTTCACATCTCCTGGTTGAATCTTGTGTGCAATGAGGAGGGCTTCAATCTAAGAGCAATAAAATATTCATATTCCTGAGGTTGAAAGGATCACTTTTGCATCCTACATGCCACCACGTTACGCCTATTTACATCAATCCTGATGTTATTTTGAATGAAATGAAACAGGATGTATCTCCAGGGATACGAAATGGAATAAGAAGTGGAGAATTGTTCGCAGTCTAGACTTTATTGTTTAAAGTCATGCGTAAAGAATTTGGTAACACTTTTATATATTTCTTCCAAGTTATACCTTGTGGTGTGACCTCGTCCAAAAGTAGGGCATCTCCTCATGTAACTTAATACATCATATGTTCAGCTTGTTTGGAAATTCTTCCATAAGAACTGCAATTGATGCATGATAGTAAAAAGTACTTGTTTGAACGTGAAGTCCTCCTAAAGAAAATGTTGAACCTTCAAGCACACAAACATGATTGTGTGCTCAAAGGTTACATGAATCTCAGCTGATCAGCTGAATGTTTTTGTAGACATAATGACTTTTCGTCTTTCGCCTTTTGAACTGTTTCTGAGGGCTACATTCTGGCAGCATGACTCCCAGGAGGGAAGGAAAGCACATCATATGCTACAAGAGTTTCTGTCCATAATGGAATCAAAAACATCTATTTCTGCTATGACCTATCTGCCACGGTACTCTTAGTTTGATGATACAAAGTTTAATCAACAACTTCTGCGACGGAATCGTCTAGTTGGACGCAGCTCTAAATGTGGCCCTAAACGTATGGTTTTGACGAGATTGGGACCTTATATTCCATCATTCGTGGTTAACTCCCAGCGCTCTATGGAGACTCTCAAAAAGATACAAAAAGAAGTCTTGGCCAGATTACCTTTTAAATTTCATGTGTTTGCCACTTGCCCAAGAAGGGACATAGATGAAAATTTAATTTGACGTTTGTGAATTTATTCGGAGGATTTAAAGGTTTTTTTTCTAAAAGAGAAAAGAAGTGAGGCCTACATCATATGGTTACTGCGGACTCACTTGAATTACAACCTGTAGCTAGCGGTAGTGTTTTATCGACAATAATTGTGTCCAATTCTGGATGCCTTTTGGAATCGTTTTCTCCCTTTATTTCCTTGTTGTGCCTGCAGTTGGAAAAGTAATTAAGACCTTGAAACTGAAAGATACAAACATCATCTAAGCTCATAACATCACCAAATTTGTCAGACAATCAAGTTATCCATCGAGGTATTAAGACAAAGTTAAAGGATACTACTGATTGCTTCTCGTGTAGCTCTTTGAAACTTTAAAAGAGCCTAAACTAAAGTATTATGACCTTTTCGTAAACCTAAAGTCAATGAATTTTTGAATCCCTTGCTGTGCCCCTAAGACCACGGGTTACGCACTCTTTTCTCTACCAGTTTATTTGAGAAAATGCTCTACTGTACCTAGCCCTCAAGTTACTACTTCCAGGTCCATCACTAAACAAGGAGGATATGTACTATATGACCTTTTCGCGTAAAAGTGCAGTTCCAAAAGAATTGCTGGGTGACATACTGAAGTCCTCGAGCAAAAGTTGAAGGGCTATATTTCAATCTTTGTTTCTCCCCTAGACGTTCTGATAGCGAGAATCAAAATCACCCCCGAAGAGAAAACTAAACTCTCTTGTCGTCATCGCAGGTATGAATTTGTTTATGTTGAGAGATATGTTCGCAAAATAATGCACGATGGCATACATCCTGAGCTGATTTGCGCCTTTTGCTTTTTGTTGTGTGACCAACTCCCCCTCCGAATCAATCAGTCTTTTCACACACCTTTGCTTACTTTGCTTACTTACAACGAGTGGAAGCACAGATACAACACCGTACATGCAGATATTCCTTGCGTCTCTTCACCGGTACACAAACAGGTCTGCATATCACCATGGTAAATCGTCAAAAGGACAACCTAGACTCCTTCCCGGTCTTTTGGCGGGTTTTGTGAATCTTCTAAGCTTACAACATTGCTCGTTGTTGGCACCCACGACTGGATTGATGAGAATCTCGAGGACCAAGGCAGGGGAAATGAATCTCCTATTTCAAAAGTAGGACTTCAAACTTCATATAGACTCTATTGGGGCTTAGTTCCATGTTACTTTTTTTTTCTTTTTTTTTAGTTCCATGTTTTTTTTTTTTATTTTTTTTTTCTCTCCCTTGCACGGCTTGATGGGGTCTTCCCATCCTTCGGTTTTCCTACGCGGTCGCCTTTTCCAAAAGTTAACGCGAAACTTTGTTGTCCTTGATATCGTCCTTTCATTCAATTGCCAATCTCGTCACCTTTTCTCCACTACAGACAGTAGTGGTAGTTTTCTTCACGTTTGAACTTTGAACACGCACTTAGATAACCGACGGTCAAGCTACGGCCGTCAGGGGTGGCGTCACAAGGTGCTCACTGTGGAGTCAGGTCGTCGTCTCTGGCAACCTCTGACAGGAGGGAGAACTAACTGATAAGGACGTCATGATACGGACTTGTATTACGGAATGCTGTTTTGAAGATAAAGTCCTATCTCTCTGTTAGGGACTACAGGGCCCATCTACAAGAATACTCCTAGGAGTAACCATATTTATTTATACTTTCATCCATGATACGCAGTTCTGCATTTTGGATTTCGTTTTATTCAAAAGGTTTAATCTTCAAAATGTGGGTACGCACAACATACTGCTGTGTAGCCTGATATCTTCTTGGATTTCAAAATTTTAATTAGCATATATATAAAAAAAGATTTATGGTAGGTGAAAATATTTTAGTTCATTGCAGAATCTTATATTTTAATTCAGATTCTTTTTTCTAGAGTGGAGCTTTCCGTAGAATTACGATAAGAGAATATCCAGTTAGCAAGCGCATACGAACGTTGTGCACAACGTCCCTAAACAAATGTTACACTCAGTGGAAGGTAAATATTCTACACGTGCGAAAAAGTTATTCCGTGAGTTCTACAGATCTCACAAGCACACTGAAAGTGAGCTTCTCGTGAGTTTATGGTGAATTTGCTCAAGAACTTGCTCAGACTTCTGATCCGGAGCAAATTGATCGGCGTAGTCTATACCTTAAAAATCTGCCATTAATTAACATTATTTTCCTTAAATATACGCGTTGCAATCGCGAGTTTAACACTAGTTTAATTCTCTATATTTTATTTCTGCCTAGTTTCTAACGAGATTGAGAAATATTCGCTTTTACTTTGCGGACGACGTTACTATATCCATATCCTATCCATTGTCAGGACTAACCACAGCCGAGTTCAGACTAACCCTCTGGGTGTTCGGTTGAGGAGTGCCACGAGGGCTAGTCGCACTGTAATCCACATGGACCGCATGGTCCCTTGCTGAATGTCCTTCCTGAATAAGGGTGTGACACGTCGAGAGCAGTGACGTAGGGATTATGACGTGGATTTGTATATTTTATAGTTGGCTGCCCCCAAAGTCGTGCATGCGCTGCAGTACTGAAGTACTCACCCGGGAATTCAGTTTGTCCTTTAGTGCCCTGCCACTAGAGCGTAACTTATCAGACCTCTTACTTGAGAATTGGTAAAGCGTACTGACAGCAGTGCTGGTGAGATCTTTCATAGAAATGATCACTTAAATGAGGGGATTGCCTTATGTATGATACAACTTTTTCATTTGTTCTGATCAACTCGGGGATTCTCTCACTCTTCAGAATCACTCTTAGTTCTTTAGAGCTTTATTCCTAACTTGAATTAGATAGTAGTTTCACAACAAAATCTAGCTATACAAATGCTATGTCTAGCTAAAACTGATAATAGAAAGAACTGTGTAAAAATGGAGATGTCATGCAACACACAATATCATTTTAACAAGTTCACCAATTAGTTTTCAAATCATCAGTATAAGATAGAAAATTTTTCAGCCCAAGAGATTACAAAGAAAGACTTATCTCCATGCAGATAATCCTAACCTGCAAAACCTGCAACAAAGAATTGGCACTGTTCATGTCTCGGGAAAAGAAAAAGCTGCTTGGAGAATCTTGTTCAAATATTGGATCATAGGCAAACAACAGAATCTACCACAAGTGAAATGCAGGATAAAAGAACGTTGATGTCGTCAATGAATAGGCTGTTGAGCTCTTCCAAGGGCGACAAAGTTGTTCTTGTTTGTATATTATTTTACAGTCAAGGATGGACAGGTTGACTTGACTAAAAGTAAAGGCCATGATTCTCCTGGAGACCTACACTAAACTGCACAGTACTGTAAGTAAAGACCCGAGAGATAGGGTTCTCAGCTGAAGAGCCGCCTTGGTCTCTATTTTGTCTTTTACTGCGTCCAAGAGAGGCGGAACAGGAGGGGGAGGAAGAAGGAGAAGATAAGGCTGACGTGACCGAGTGCAAACTCCTTCCATGGGGGAAGGAAACCTGACCTGTCTCCAAGGCAAAGGCTAAGCACGTATGCCGGTAACGGACAAGAGAATCCGGTTTGCGTTGCTTTCCTTCATGGAGGTCTTTACTTTGATGGCAAGCAAAGTGGCCCCTTGCAAGTTGAAGGCATGGGAGACTCGGGTCTGCCATGCATGCCTTTTCCTAGGGAATATTTCAAGGCCCCACTCTTCATTAACCTTAATTGCCACCCCGGCAAATTCCTGAAATCTCTCAAATATCTCGTGAGTTGCCTTCCTCAGCTTGTTTCTGCTTTGCCTGCATTGCACGTAATCATCGAAATTAGCATTTGTGGCCGAGTTCGAATGCTTGATTGATTCTTTCTCCTGGGATAGAAAACTGATCTGGGTGTTTGACTACTCCAAATATCACAAAGTTTTACCATCATGTTAAGCTGCTTCACTCGAGATAATGGAGGTGGCAGGTGGCTTCACTGGCCTAGAAGTAGATCATCAGGAACGTACCATGTGGTTTAGAAAAATGACTTAATCCTAATAACCTGAGTATGGTTTGTCTATACATGATAAAACTCCCTTCATCCTTTCAGTGTCTATTGGAATTGTCCATAGAAAAAGTTCATTTCATAGGGATTGCAGTTGAAGCCAGTTCTCCAACCTCCTCTATAAATAACCATTATTCCCAGCAGAAAGTTTACAACAAACGGTTGAAAAAATGTCTTTTTTCCCTCTTTATTCAATGTCTTAATTTACATACCGTCGAATAGTTTCTTCTTCAATTTCCTAGTTTTACCAATACTTGATCTTGCTACATTGACTTTCTACCCAAATGGTTTACTGCGTCTTTCTAGAAGGTGCAACTACAGAGCGCTCACGATTTTCTCAAAACGACAGCCTTTGGTGAACTTCAGACTAGCACTTACGTCTGACGAGACATTTCAAAACAAATGAGCTTATTGTTGATGACCAGAATAGCAGATTTAAGCTTGTCGTGGATGATGAAGATTGAAAAACATAGAGTGATGAAGCTTATAATAGATCCGACTGGGCCTGTTAAGAAAGAAATATAAGTTCCTCATGTTCCATATCTCGAGAAGAGATATTAGCATCGATGGGGATGATAAGTAGAGCAGTAGTCCTGTGATGTGACAACTTGCTCAAATGCTTCTCGTTGTCTCCAAGTACCGTCGCAAAGGCTACACAGTGATGAAAGTGCCCAGCTGTAAGATTAGTAATCACACTAATTGAACCAGTGAATAGATGAATACATAAATTGTAAGTTATCGAAGTTCTCATCCTACCAGTATCTGGAAACAGGAAACTACTGGATGCTGATATCTTCCCATCGTGCTCTAAGGTCCCACCAGATACACGACACCAAAGCAAATCCTCCAAAGTCTCGTGACAGGAGGAAGAGCCATTTGCACCGAACTGCCTCCAACCTTATGAACCGCCTCTTGGTGAGCTCTGCTTTTACCGTCCTTTTTGGCTCGTATAGCACAGTAGGAAATTCCATCAACTGCAAGGCTATTCCCCGAAAATATACTCAGTCCTTCTCTTGTACATCAATGCCGTCCTTCGTGCAATCCTTGCCGGTCGCTGCGTTTGACCGAGCGCGTAAACAAGCCACTTGAATTATGGGGTATGGAGAACTTAAACCTATAAAGCGCATCGAACAGGGGAGCTGTATCAACCATTGGAATTCACCAGCGTAACTCCTTAAGGATGTAATCTACATCACATCTTGTTCAGATACAAAGTTGGAAATGGAGGATCTGCAAAGGACGATCGGTAGTAATCGATACCATCCTACGACCAGTAGGTGGTGTCCAATCAACTTGGAGAAAAGGATCTACGAACGTGCAACCTAGTCTGTCAGAAGATGTTCACTTGCCCTTTCATATATATGTCCGGCTGAATGAAACACTATATCATACACCCTTGAGTTTCATCTAAAAAAATTAAAATCGGGGAGTGGAAACTGTACAGAAGCTAAACGGTTCCTCTGAGTTAGTAGTTCTTGTGTACTGGCTATATCCGAAACGAAAATCTGGGTATTAGGAATGAGCCCTTTTCCCATATTAAGAATGTTCCGTTCAAATTGTACATGAATCTTTACTGGTGAAATGCCGTCGTGTTTATGATATAAAATGTGCTGTATGAATGTGTTAGTCCTTGTAGAGAAGGGGTCGAGAGGCCACATAGGACAGAAGTACAAGACTAGAAGAATGCCTCTGAAGATGAATCTCAACTAAACGACAAGCCAATTCACGACATAAGGGTAACATGTTTTAACTCTGTGCAGGAAAAGTGCATGGTTTGCTGTCTTTGCATGTAGGAAACAGAAGGCCACCGCGTGTTATAAACTACTCATGATCAAGAGCTCAAGCATTGACTTGTTAAGATCATGGTTGCACACGAGGTCAGAGTTGGGGATGATACTAGGGGACA
Source organism: Lunularia cruciata (assembly GCA_948567375.1). Classification (NCBI taxonomy): domain Eukaryota; kingdom Viridiplantae; phylum Streptophyta; class Marchantiopsida; order Lunulariales; family Lunulariaceae; genus Lunularia; species Lunularia cruciata. Next base: position 50,994,950 of record OX419759.1, read on the forward strand.
AACGAAACCATGGTCAACAGCAAATGCACCAAAGATGGAGAGAATTGAGATCTCCTCCTCCCATTGTGGTGCGGTAGGTAGGTAGGTCCCGAGTGCATGCCAGTTTGCTCCCGATGTTCGGCTTTGTTTGTTCCCTTGTTTCTTATTTGTCCTAGTTCTTTCATGGTAGTTCATGCAGCTCAGGAGATCTCTATTTGCAGGAAGTTTGGAAGATTAAATCAAATTGGATGTAATCCTACCTTTGAGAAACAATCCGACAAGATTCATGTATGTGGATTTTTAAACAGCAGTACATGTATCGAAGACACGAAGATCCACGATGAGAAATTCAATTGAAAGTTGTCCTATTTACGAAGACTGTCCATTCAAACTCTATCCAAGAAGCCACTCTTGTGATACTAATTCACGGGTGAACAGATGACTAGTAATCACTGTATTGTACAGTTTCAGCAGCTGGTGTGAATACAATGCCCTTTGCACATATGGAATTGACTGAACTGATTATAAGATTGGTTCTAATTCCTGATTCCGTTGGCAAACTTTGAAGTGCTACATGAGCAGCTAGAAGGTGCGATCATACCACAGTATAGTAATCTCACCAAACTGATTAAAGCTGATGTAGATTCCAAAATATTTGTTTGTAGAGACATCCCAATCCAATCTCAATAAATTAAAACAGACCACTGCAAACTGAAGACTGTATGAACTGTAAGGCCCGTTTACAATACAGTTACTATAAATGTTGCAACCTTTAACTGATGGACTTGTGGCCCACATTATCGACAACTAGAAAACACCCTCTCATAGGACCACGAAGCCAAAGCTAGAATGGAAACAAAGAGTATCCATGTCTGAAGTCAAAGTGGGGGTTAGAGAACAGATTTATTGGTCACGAGGTGACATAATCGGGTGCATGCAACCTCTTTCTACTTCATCTGCTAGTTATGATTTGGGAACGGTGGCCAAGTTCTTGCACAAGTAGACCCCCACCATCTAACAGCTTCCATATCGATAAGGAAAGCAGTTCCTAGGAAGGTCTATGACGATCTAGCATTCTAAAGTGGGTGATGTGATAATGATCGTTCTAATCTCTATCTATCCTCCATGTAAAGAAGTACAGTTGTGATTAGAAATTTGCAATTAAGAGGAAGTTGCAATCCTGAGTGGGTTTTGGCTGATGACACCAAAACTTATCTCCGCCAGGATGGAGGCCATTTCGAGGGCTACATGAGCTTACGATGAAAAGGTGGGTACAGTAGCATCCACGTAGCTCAGCTTTATGCAATCGATTCACCATGTACCAACGATGTCTTAAGAAAAGACACACAAAACGAAGCTTGTGGTTGAGTTTCATGTAACTGGACCGGTAGCTCCTACTCTCAAAAGGGATTCATGTGAAAAAATTCATATAATATACATGTCCCTGTGTCCAATCTTCCTGAAGACCATTTTGTCAAGGAAATGTTGCAAGCTACATTATAGCCAAGCTGATCTTGAACATCTCTTCTCCGTAAGCAAGATTCTAACTTTTAAGCCATCAATGTCCTCAGTAAGGAACTAAGATCCTTCGGGTTTTACTGAGCCACCTAGAAAAATTGAGACTCTTAGATTTCCCATTCGCTTAGTCAACACACTAGTGCAAGTAACTTCTGGTAACTACGATACTTCAATTGCCCGCGTGGTGCGGCAATTTTATATTCAATTACATTGATGGTCATAATCATATATAACATTGATGCTTAAATGTCAGGCGTGGTGTGAAGGACGGCCCTGACTGCCTCGAAGTACAAACGGGCCCATCTGTTGACGCAAGCAACTGTGTCCAGTATGGGCATACACGTACTGTACGTTGAAATTTGGGTCTTTCAGGCCATTTGGCCTATACTTAGCTCATCATGCCAGGGTTCTCCTGTTGTGAGTCGAGAGGGGAGCCCGAGACCCTCTCTGCGAGTGCTTATCCGAAGGCGGTGGTGTGGACTCCTAGCTTGAATAGCCGGGCCACTTTGATTTGTGTACCTCAACCTCTCATTCACATCTTTCATTCAGCTCAACCAAACTTTTTTATATATATATATATATATATATATATATATATATATATATATATATATATATATATATATATATATATATATGCACACACTTGTGTGAATGAGCTACTCTCGAGCGACCTCTTGAAAATGAGACAAGGACATTAGAATGATAAAGGAAATGTGTACCCTCCTAGAATATATACTTAGTGATTGGGTTTTCAACACCATTTTTCAATCCTTCTTGCTTGTGTAACCGGTCCAGCAACACCTCTGCATAAAATAGGATGCTATACTGTATAAGATACTTCCCTCGTTTTGTATTCACAATCAAGTAGGTACCTATATCTCTCATTTCTCGTACACTGATCTTACTAGATTTCATCAGGACTAGGGTCTACTGCGGTTAAAGAAACACATAAGTAGGTAATTATTTAGAGTTTGATGTACCGTCTGGTTTAATGAGGTGAACATAAAGTAGGCTACAAGTTGAACAATTTATGGAGTATGCAATTTGATCTCAAATACGTCTAGGCTCATGTAAAGTCTCTTGGGTCCAACCAAATCAAGGATGAGGTTTCCTTAAAGTTGACTAATAATCATCCGATCATGGACAGCAACGCTTAAAAAGTTCCGACGAGGGAAGACACTAACTGTGAAATCAATCTTCTGCAAATCTAAGCGATACACTTTTGATACGGAACTAAATTCTTGGTGTAGCAACAGTAGTTTGACGCGTTCTGTCCTCACAAAAATCTAAATAAATATATATGTAATAGCCGGGAATTGGTAGCTTGGAAGAGTAACTCATCACTCAACAGGGGCAGTCTTAAGTGTGCGTGATGCTGCAGCTCCAATTGGCATGTCACATGCATATACAACACTTGAACCTATTTCGTGCGCAACCTGAATAATGGCATGGCAAATATGATAATGTAGGAAGACCGCGCATTTAATCATAATAAAAAATGAGCTCTTACGCATCCTGTCAACCAAGACAGCTAGTTAAGGCCTTATATTCTAAACCACTGACGGTCACTGCAGCAGCAGGAGCTGGGAGATACAGTCGACTCTCTCTAGAAGTTGTTTCTCTAGTGTTTGTTTTCTCTATATGCTACAGAGTTCTGTACTCCCGTGTCAGGTGGTAAGGAAAATCGTTAAATGATATGTTTTTTTGAGAATGCTTACCTCGAGTTAATCTGTCCCCTAAATGTTACATGTGAATATTTTCAAGAAATAAATCTCCAAAATTAATGATTATAACCACTTACAAGGACTAGAGTGCGTTCTTGACATCTCCCTTGATTGCCTTCAATGAACCATGGCTTGTCCACTTTGAACTGTACATGCATAATATATGAAGAACATGGTTAAATGTTTTCCAGCGGGAATAATATCACCCAATTAGAATTCAACCACCGCTCAAACGACTCGTTGAGGGGCAAAGTGAACGTCCAAAATAATGAACTTACTTCTTAGCAATTGAGTTGAGTAAGTTATTTATTTAGTTTTTATAATATGACGATTGACTTGAGGTGAAAATGCAATTATTAATCTTTTTTATAACTACTTGAATTGAGTAAAATTATTTCACCATGACTTATAATATGACTGTTCATCTGAGATATAGTAGGAATAGTATAAGTACTTTTCACTGATTAGATTGAGGTAAGTTATTTAGCTTTGACTTAATAGTATGATTATTTATTGGAGGTAATATTAAGAAGACAATCTGTAATCATACTTATACTTACTAATCGGTAATTCTACTTATCCGACAATCGGTAATCCTACTTATACTTACTAATGGGAAAGGGCGACCGCGCGAAAAACACGAAGGATGGGAAGACCCCATCAAATAAAATGGTTAACTAAGCCCCATTTTACTCATTAATCGGTAATGATACTTCCCATCCTTCGTGTTTTCTACGCGGTCGCCCTTTTTTCTATACTTATAAGTACTTCAATGAAGCAGATTTAATTATCCATGATTTAATAATATAATTATTCTCTTGAGCTGACATTGAGAAGCTTTAAAGATATAATCACATAGTAAGATGATCACATAACAACCAATCTGCCCCTTCCCTGCAGTTTTGGAAACTTAGCCAACTTGGAACGGCTAGACTTATCTCGTTGCCAGAAACTGCAGTCATTGCCAGAATAAATGGGGGGACTTCTTGGGCTGAAGGAATTGAGAAGGGGCAGCTGCTCAGGGCTGCAGGCAGTTCCCATCAGTTTTTGGAAACTTAGCCAACTTCACATGATTCAACATCAATTTCCAATGGACTTTCACCGTCGAGGAGTAAACTAACCATCCAAGCAATACTTAGACTGTAAAACGGTAAAATTGAAAAATCCAAAAAGATTTCAAGATTTCTCTACTTCTTTCAACGGTTTTTTCCCTAATTGTTACCTCTTGAGTTACTCCCGAGCACTAACAATTAGAGAGAGAGTCGACTGCCCTTGCATCGTAATCTGCCTGCTTGTACTATTTCGATCTTCAAGTGACTGGCCATCAATAATGGCGAAAAAGAACCTCGTTTTATTTCGCTTGACGTGAGTTCCCACCCTTTCCCAAGTGCATTATACAATACCCCCGTCAATGTACATCTGCGTACATGACTCTCTTTAATTTCTAGACACGAAAAAATCAATATTTATCTTTATTTTTGAATGCTCATCGATTTGGGCGATCAGGGAAATTTAACACCATGATGATTTACCTTGTACGGTTTGAATGGTCTTCCCATCCTTCATGTGTTCTACGTGATAGCCTTTTTCTCCTTTACCTGGCAATGTGGAACGATCGGTGCTGGATGTTGCATGAAGGTGATCATGCGGAACAACATACACTATTCTCTACGGTAATTCGATTATGATATTTCACCTGAGGATATGGATACTTTATGGCTACTTTACTGATATGTGCTGGCGAATCTATAGTCTGTGATCTTTTCTACTATGGGATTAAGCAAGTAGCGTACACCTCCAAGTTCACGACATAAGAAGATTTGACGCTTCAAGCTATCGGCGCGTTAAAAAGATGAGAGCAAAGGTTGTTACAGACACGAAATATACATTCGCTAGGAGAGTTGCTCGGATCATTAATTTTGGAAACGAATGCACCTTCCTTTTGCATTGATGCACCTTGCAAAAGGAAAGTGCATCAATGAATGAATGTGACTCTACATGATACATGTCTCTAGATTCTCACTTGGGGAGGCACTCGAGGGGAGATGGGAGACACTCCAGTTTAACTCTAGGTTTCTCTGATCAATTTATTTTTACAGAGTTTAAAACCATGATTCAATTATGATTCAATTTATTAATAATTACCACCATGATTAAATATTATTCAATTTATTATTATGATTGAATTTGGATCTCCCATATCTAAATTTCATAGTGCTTCAGGACCAATGCGCATTTGATTCTCCTTTTAGGATGCTCTGGGCATACACTTTCTACAATGTGTATTGTGTAGTATGTAGAGAACATACTTTGGGTCCATGATGTAGTTCACTATATTGTGATTTAGATCTTCTGGGCTACACAAGCCCGTGTTCATATTGAGTGATACTTGGATTTACCAGGACCTTCTATCCATTAGGTAGGAACAAATATTGTTGCTTTCATGGATGTTAGTCAGACATTGCAAGATGTGGTGGTGGCAAACCCCAACGAGAAGAGACATTGGCACGGGCAAGTGTATAAGCAGGAGCAACAACAACCATTGCCTCTAGGGGCAACTTCGCACCATGGCTCTCCTTGGATACCTTTGTCCCTATGGTGATAGAGATTTTTGGGTGGCTACATCACCACTTTGATGGTCTCTTCAAGGGTGCAACACGAGGTTCTTTACAAAGGATAGGGGCATGGGTTGTCTCCCCAACCATGCTCACGTCATACTAAAGACACCACATATCAACTACTTTACAACATGTTTAGACTTTGGTTCTTCAGTAATGAGCAGCTGCAATAGGTACGCCTATCATTGCAAGGGTCTTCCCTCTCACTTACCAAACATATCATTGGAGAACCTCTACCACATCATTCAAAAATAGTCTAGTGTCGAGTACCCTCTTCTGACCTTCTTTGGTGCTTGTTCTTACTATGCTTTCCCATCGTCCAGTTAGGCATTGTTTTGGTTTCTTTCTTTGTCACTTGGGACTGTTTTTCCTCGCACCCTTTTTCTTTCTCTGCATTTGCTTGTGCCTTGTACTTCTTTCCCATTCCTTCAGGTACTATATTTCTATATATGTATACCTGCATCAAATATATGTTGTTCCCTATATGCTATATCATCTATATCTTTTTATTATATATAAATATATGTAGTAGAGATGACACAAACTTTATTATTTTTTCTTTATTTGGATTGACAAAGATGCTCAAATTTCAGCATCTCCTAGAATTAAGTTCCACTTCAGCTCCATGCCAGATTCTAGGCTCTAGTCACCCACTGACCACCCCTTTTTCTTGTCATATTCCTTGTTGCCTCTCCGGTGCAAAGGCAGGGGATGCCCTAATACTCGCTTCTTCTCTCCTCCACATTGTTCTTTTCATTTAACAGGAGAAATAACCTTCTGGTCAAATAATCTGCAACTCCACGTTACTGTATCTGTAAAAGAAGCCGTTATCTGCACTCACCTTAAAGTTCGTTTTTAAATTAGAGTACTGGTTTGGTCTTGTCTTCTCTGATTCTATGGTTTAAGAGCATTCTTGTGCATTCTTCTATGTCTTTGAGAGTTCAAGTAGCTCATGAACAAGTAAAGGCTGGTACGCAAATCTGTTAAGCTATTTGCAATATTCACTTACTTGATGGTAACTTCCTCGTATGTATCTTACCGTGGCATTATCTTCCGCTCCTGGTTTAAGCGGTTTGCAGGTCCTTTTCTAATATTTTAGTGCTGTTCAAACTGCAACATCGCTGCGGTGTGCAGCCGTTATTAGAAGTCAGAAAGTGGCAACGACAGTCAAACATGGAGGCATGGTGCATTGAAGAGATGTTAGAAATAAGAGATAAAGGCGACCACGTAGGAAAAAATGAAGGATGGGAAGACCCCATCAATCAAGCCGGACAAGGGAGAGACATAAAATGTAACATGAGACTAAACCCCAACAGAGTCTATATGAGAAATCTGCTCTACTGCATGTAAGATATCCAAGCTATGCAAGTCGTACGGTCTACACACAACTGGAGCATCCGAAGAAACATCACCTAATGTGATTGCTCTCCTGTGGATTGCACCAACCACTGCACTCTATAGAGCAATGGACACACGCTGTCTAAAATATGCTACAAAGTATGAGAGTGAAAGTGGTACTGTAAAAGACCGAAACCGAGGAGAGAAATATGAGAATGGAAACTCACATTGGGACACTTGAATGAGGGAAAACTCCGAATGCCTAGCATGAGCTTTGGCTTTGGTATTTATAGGTAGCATACAAGGCCCTTGAGAAGCTTCTCAAGAAGTTTTCTCAAGCCGCTTTCTTAGAGTGCAAGCCAAGTTAACTAGAAAGCTTCTCAAGAAGCTTCCTTCTAGAAGTTACCTACTTGGCGTGCAAGCTAAGCTAGTTGGAAGCTTCTAGAAGCTTCCTTCTAGAGGCTACTTACTTAAGGTGCAAGCTAAGCTAACCGGGAAGCTTCCAAGAAGCTTCCTAGATACTTCCGGAATATTCTAGGCTAATTTGTCTTATGTGCTACTTCGTGAGCCTGACTGACTTCGTCACTAAACTCCATATTGTTACATATTCCCCTGCCGCTAGTTGGTGACGTCCTCGTTGCCAGTGAAGCTTCAAATTCCTGGATGGCCGTCTGTGTATTGTGGAGGTGAGAAAGAGGTTCCCAGGTGGCATCATGAAGGGGATACCCTTTCCAAAGGACCTTGTACTCCGTATGTTGGCGACGGCTCGTTGACATTGGCAACGTGCAAGGATACGATCAACTTCGCACTCCTCATGGTCATTGATAGGGATAGGAAGAGGGGTTAGGAACAAAGGGTTTCAACTTGGAAACATGAAAGACAGGATGGATATGCATGTGACAAGGCAAGGCAAGACGATAAGCAACAGGAGAGACAATTTGGGTGATATCAAAGGGTCCTATCCAATTAGGGGCAAGTTTACGAACTTGGGTATCAAGTGGGAGAGGAGGTTACTAGAGGAGAGCATGACTTTATCACCGACTTCAAAGGTGAGATCTCAACGATGGTGGTCCGCATATTTTTTTTGGCAATTCTGAGCAACAAGGAGGTGAGACTTGGCTTGTTGGAGAGATTGGGATATAGTGGTCAAGAATGTGGAAGTATGAGGAACTTGAGATGGAGGGGGAGCAAGATGAGAATCTGGAACAAGCGGATCTTGGCCAAAATTGAGAAAGAAAGGAGAGAATCCGGTGCTTGCCTGTTTGGAATTATTGTAGGCAAATTTGGCAGCGGCAAGACATTCATCCCAATTGGTATGGTGGACATTGACAAAGGCACGCAACATATCCTCTAATGTACGATTTGCACGTTTGGTTTGTCCATCAGTTTGAGGATGATAGGCCGTGGACAAAGCAAGCTTGGTGCCGAGTATCTGAAAGAGTGCTTGCCAAAACTTCCCGATAAAGTGAGGATCACGGTCCGAGATGAGTACGCGTGGCATTCCATGATGCTTGAAGATATTGTCAAAGTAGATTTGTGCTAAGGTGGGAGCATCCACGGTATCACAGGTTGGTGCCAAGTGGATTTGCTTACTAAGCTTATCCACAAACACCACGATGGCGGTGTGTCCTTGTTTTGTCTTTGGCAAGGATGTGAAGAGATCCAAGCTCACATGCTCCCAACGAGCTGATGGAACGGTAAGCGGTTGAAGGAGTCCACCCGGCTTCTAGTTGTTGGCCTTGTTACGTTGGCAACTCTCACACGATTGGACAAATTCTCAAACATCCTGTGTCATGTTAGGCCACCATCATTGACGTTGGAGGGTACCTAAGGTCTTGTCCACACCCATGTGAACAGCGATGGGTAAATCATGGGCTTCTTGAAGGTGCACAAGTCGAAGATCACCTTTGGCTGGAACATAGATCTGGTCCGTATGGAATAGAAGGCCTTCCTTGAAGGAGAAGGTGTTGTACTCCTTGTCACCTGTTGTTAGCCGACCATGTACCATTTGGAAGAAGGAATCTTGCCATAGAGCTAACCGAAACTCGTTATGAATCTTGGGATCAATTGACACCGTCGTAATTGTTGCCGCAATGAGAGGAAGAGACTTCAAATCAGGTCGTCGTGATAGAACATCAGGGATGACATGGAACCAACCTGGTTTGTACTCAAGTTTGATGTCAAACAATTGGAGTTGCTCTTCCCATCGATGATGTCGACTCTTCATGTGCTCTAGGTGTAAGGTCTGCAACAATGACTTGTGATCAATTCGCATGATCACTTGTTTCTCCAAGAGATAATGCCTCCGTACCTTGGTGGCATACACCATTGCAAGTTGTTCCCAATCTCGAGCAGAGTAATTTCTTTCAGCTATATTTAGTTGGCAAGACACAAAGGCAATAGGATGTAGTCCATCTGGAAATTCTTGTTGCAACACAATTCCAATTGCAAAGTTAGAAGCATCAAAATCAACCACACAAGGTAGTTGAGGATCATATGGTTGAAGAATGGGTCTTGAAGACACCATATGCTTTAACTTCTGGAATGCTTCTTCATGCTTGGTGGTCCATTGGAAGCTCGAGTTCTTTCCCAAGAGGTCAGTCAATGGTGCAGCTACCTGAGCATAATAGTGGATGAACCGTCGGTAAAAACTGGCCAATCTATTGAATGCTCGTACTTTGGTAGCATCCTTTGGGGTAGGCCAATCAGTAATGGCCTTGATCTTCTCTTCTTCTATCTTGATCTCCTCTGATGAGATCTTATGACCCAAGAAGGTAACCTTCTTCTACCAAAAAGCACACTTTGACTTCTTGCAGTAAAATCTCCACTGTCGTAGTCGTCTTAGGACTTCTCACACATGATTCTTGTGTTCTGCCTCTGTCCTACTATAGATTAAGATATCATCTAAGAACACTACCACGGAATGATCCAATAGTCCTTCCAACACCCGATGCATCTGATCCATGAAGACTGCTGGAGCATTAGTGAGTCCGAAAGGTAGAATTCTCCACTCAAAATGTCCATACCTTGTGTGAAAGGTAATCTTTTGCACGTCCTCTCCTTCAATAGGAATTTGCCAATAGCCGCTACAAAGATCTAGCTTGGAAAAGTAACATACTCCACTTAATTGACCAAGCAGGTCATCGATCCAAGGCAAGGAATATGCATTCTTCACGGTTTGCTTATTGAGCCCACGGTAATCAATACAGAAACGAAGTCCTCCATCCTTCTTTAGAATAAATAGTACCGGTGCTCCACACGGAGAGGTACTATGTCGTATGAAATCCTTCTCCAACAACTCTGTAAGTGTTGTTTGCAACTCCTCCAACTCCTTTGGTGGGAGCCGATAGATTGGTCTACTCACTAGAGTACTCCTTGGCAATAACTCGATCTTGAAGGGCATACCTTGATCAGAGGGTAATCCCTTTGGCAGATCATCCGGAAACACATATGCAAACTCCTAAACTATCCAATCAACCGTTGCTTGATGCGGCACCTGGCCCTCCTCAGATTGTTCTTGTGCAATCGGCTTGATCTACACCACGAATACAGACTTATCTTCCTCCAAAGCTTGCTCTATGGCTGCTTCATTAACAAACTTCCCTTCTAGGGACTCATCTCTCTTCCAAGCTTGCTCCATGGTTGCCTTCTTGGCAAACTTCCCATCTTGGGACTCATCTCCCTTCCAGATTTGCTCTATGGCTACCTTCTCAACAAACTTCCCATTTTGGGATTGACTATTCTTAGGTGTCTTACTCAGAGGTGTCAGACAACCTAATCGGAAATTCCTACCTTGGTGTTGTACTTGAATTTGAAGTCGGGTCCAATCGAATTGAACCTTATGACGTTCAAGCCAAGGTAGACCCAGAATGATATCATAGTGTAGAGGTGCCACTACAAACCTCATACACTCCAAATACTCCTTCCCAATCTTGAAGGTAACAGGATGTAAGGTGCGGAATGCAGAACTTTTTCTACCATCCGCCATCATCAAACTACTTCCAATCACTGGCTTGATAGGAATATCCAATTCCTTTGCTACTTGCATAGATATGCAATTCTCTGAACTTCTAGAATCAACCAAAATCCTACAACCCCGATTAGATATCATACCTTGCAAGTGAAGCAAACTTGCATAGGTCGAGCCTTCAATCCCATTGGAACTAATCAAGCTCCCAATAGGCGGCTCGAAATCTCCTACTGGGATTCTTCATTTCCCTGATCATTCTGTTCCACAAACTCCATCTGGGCAACTTGTCGAGGTTGCACATTCCTAAGTGAGCATTCAGCAATGTGATGTCCAACTTGGAAACAATAAAAGCAACCTCCATTTTGTCGTGATCTTTCTCTATCTATTGTGCCAAGTGGTCTTGGTTGGATAGCATCACTCTCCATTGGTACCGGTTCTTCCACTCGTGGTACTGGTAGGTTTTGTGTAGGTCGAGGTCGAGACCAAGTTGTCGCAACTAACGAATCAAAACGCTCAGCCAATTGCATGGCTTCTTCTACGTTCTGTGGCTCTTGCATGGTCACCTCCAATCTGGTTTATGACTTCAATCCTTGCACAAATCGATCCAGAACTTCACCTTCTTGGATATCTGGAATTTGCATGATGATATTCTAAAATTGTGTGATGTAGCTTCTCATTGAGCCAATCTGCCTCAACTCCGCCAATTTATCTCGTGCAGCTCGGGTGGCATTTATAGTTTGAAATCGACCAAGTATTGCATCCTTGAATTCTGCCCATGTCAAAATCGGTGTAACAATTTGTGGTTCAGCTCTTTCTACTCGGAATCGCCACCAAAGTTTTGCCACGCCATCCAACTAGCTAGAAGCCAAGAGAATTTGTTTCCACTCATCTTGAAGATTGGTGGCTTCAAAGTAACGTTCACAGTCAAACACAAAATTCTCCACTGTGCTTGGAAGATTCTTGCCTTCAAACACCTTGGGTTCAGAAATCAAATGCGATCTTCTCCATCTCGAACTGGCGCTCTGTCTATCTATTCTTGTCGTTGCTGGTCTCGTTCATCCAACAATCGAGTAAGATGCTCAATTTGTTGTTGCATTGCAAGGATAACATCCGGTATTGCCGCCATCACTACCACTCTATTCCACTACCCTCAATTTATCTAGTTGATTAACACATAGATACAACACGTCCACTATTCTCCATAAGTTACAACTGGAAGTATCAAGGGTTCTTCTGACACGGTGATCATATGTAGAAAATCTTGCCCAAAGCATGAGGTGATGAATTGTGTGAAACGATGCTTTGGTAATATCTGGACATGAAAGTCCCAATGGTTTGGCAGAAGTGGATTTGGTGGTCCATAAATTCCATCCATCCCATTCCTGCTCTGATACCAATGTAAAAGACCGAATCCGAGGAGAGAAATAGGAGAATGGAAACTCACATTGGGACACTCGAATGAGGGAAAACTCCAAATGCCTAGCATGAGCTTTGGCTTTGGTATTTATAAGTAGCATACAAGGCCCTTGAGAAGCTTCTCAAGAAGCTTCCTCAAGCCGCTTTCTTAGAGTGCAAGCCAAGTTAACTAGAAAGCTTCTCAAGAAGCTTCCTTCTAGAAGCCGCCTACTTGGCGTGCAAGCTAAGCTAGTTGGAAGCTTCTAGAAGCTTCATTCTAGAAGCTACTTACTTAAGGTGCAAGCTAAGCTAACCGGGAAGCTTCCCAAGAAGCTTCCTAGATACTTCGGAAATATTCTAGGCTAATTTGTCTTATGTGTTACTTCGTGAGCCTTACTGACTTCGTCGCTAAACTCCATATTGTTATAGGTACCCCTTGACGCCTAACATGATAAGCTCTCGCGCACTCCTTGACAAATGTGTCAAATGCGTGTCCATTGTTCCATATAACTCCAAGGCTAGAGACAAAGAGGTGACCTCGCTGCATGCCTCTATACTTGGAGACCTTGCGACTTGCTGCTGCACTCGCCGCCCATCCAAGGGGATGGGTAATCACTCCCTCCAAAACTGTATCCCACGTAGGGTTCATAACCACAACATCTGCTACTATCACCTGATCATCTCGGACCAAGTATAAGTCTACCCTGACACGTGTTGTCTGCAAAGCATACGAACGCTCCCTCCAAGCCTAATATCCACTCTCTCGTGCCATAACAAACACTATGTCCCTAATGGCATCATGGGTAGCTATCCTCTGTCCTCCAAAAGGACATCGTGTCATGTGGACCTGTGGTGCATCTAGTGTAGAACTACACTCACAAGTGAGTAATGAAGATGCAGATGGGTGGACCAAACCTAGACAAAACCCCATCGCTATAGAGAAAGTAGCTAGTGCGAGTTGGAATGCCCTAATGCACGATCGAGCTAAGATCCAAGAGCCTGCACCCTTGCCGGATCAAGAGCAAAGATGTGCTCTAGTAGCCTGAGGAATGGACGAGTGGACTAAGAGAGAATGTAGCGTATGCTCACATTGTCGCTCCATCAAGGAAGACTGTAAATCTCTAGTCCAATCTGACGATAGTGAAGCAAAAGGTGGAAAATCCTCTCGTGCTCATGGAGATAGACTATCTCTCGTCTGCCGCAATAACACCTGAAGAGAAAAGGTCCCTCCACCTCTGTCACATAAGTCTCCAAAACCGGTCTATCAACAACCGCAAAACAAGATGAAAGTAGGGGTGCCGAGAGAGCACAACTACCCAAAAACGCTAGAGGCGTCGTCTCCTCTATAAATAGCAAGCTAACCACACCACATGAGATTGGCAGAGCCGTCTGTCTACGTGCCAAATCACACACTCAAAAGTCACATATTCAAGAGTCACTAGTCCAATAATATCACCAAAGATTCATATAATCCTCCTATCAAATGCTCTCATACGTGATAAGAAGGACCGTGAGGGGGAACTATACGGTTGAGGTAAGATGGTCGCCCAACAATACTGGCAGAAAATATACCAAATACCACCTAAGGTTCTCCTAGTAATGGAAGGTCATACACATGGAGAGAGGGGAGTCCACACAAGAACAGTAGGAGATAGATGAGAGTTCAAGTCCCACTAAATGTCAAATGCACTTAGACTTGTGCACATCTGATGGGACTTGACTCGAAGGTACATGCGTTTGTGTTTCTCGTTCATTGGTTTTTACCTGTTACTGTTGATTCGAAGGTACATGCGTTTGTGTTTCTGGTTCATTGTTTTTTACCTGTTACTGTTGATGGATGCAACCACCATGAATGGAAAATTAATTCGTCCGAATCTCGAAAAGCAGAAGCGATATCGACGTGGTCAGGGTCTGCAATTCTGAATTCGCCTCACATACAGTGGACATATAACTCAGGATAGAACTGAGAGTTATCCGGTTGTGACGGAATGACAAAAATTGTTTCGATTGCCCGCAGATTGCGTATTGCAATTGACTGGTTCTTCGTATTTGATTAAGTTTTTGTCTTCTGGCAGCTCTTCCCGTTTCTATTTATTCCAAAATACTTCCCAAGATAGGTGAATGAATGATAAAATAGATATTATTACCCGTAGGTTGCGTGCGGCAATTGACTTATTTGAGTGCCTGCTTATGTTCTTGTGTCCTGATAATTCTCCCCTCTTTATTCAACAGACTGAATGTCGATATCATTGGTAGTCGAATTTCGCATTTCCAGAGATGGTTCCATGATGGAAATATCGTCTCGCAGACATATTGCCAAACTGTAGAAGTTTACGTACGTTTAACTTTCTCATGTTATTTGTAGCTTCGAGAAGTGTATGTTTCCGAATTACCATCCAATCTATGTTCCACATAAGTTACTGTAATGGATAAAGAGTCAGAATCTGACAATTCAATCTGCATCTGTATGTCAAGCACATACAATAGTCGAGACCCTATTACGAAGAAGCAACTTTGTCAGTCATACTGTAGAAGTACTTGAAAAAACATTCATATGTCAGTTGGTGTGTGATGATCTTGTAGCTTGAACTTCTACTCTAGTGAAACTCAACACTGGCAAGAACAAACTAGACTGTCGATTTTTGCCTGTAGGATCTTTGGTCCATCACATCCACAGTAGATAGCTTTTCCATCGTTATCATGAGGCAAATTTAAATGTAGCATAGCACCTATGCGTCAAGAAGGCCGCAGTGTGGGCATCCACATACGAGTTTATCTGGATTAGGTCCTTGAATGCACCGTCTATTAGTGAATCGTGGGATTTTCAATCTACACTAGAAGAGAAGATTTCGGTGAAGAACGATGAATAAATGTGAAAATACACTTGTCGTTCTGCAAAGATAGACTTGCACAGAAAATCTTCCATCACTTCCTTCCTCTCGTCCAAAAGCCATTACTATCATGTACGCATAAGCTATGCTGGAAAACATTTTATCCAACTAAAGAACCCAATTGGCGAGTTTCTGGAGTAACATTTGTGAATGACTTTCCCATCGTTTGACTATACTTCATGCCTCTTATGTCTGCTTATGAGTGTCGTTTCCGTGCCACCTCTAACATTCTTCCTTATGAGGCAAAAAGGCGACCGCTTAGGAAAAATGAAGGATGGGAAGACCCCATCAAGCCGTACAAGGGAGAGACTAAAAAAGGTAACATGGGGCTAAGCCCCTTATGAAGGAGGTTACATGTGAAGCGATAGAAACGAGGAAAGTAACTCAAATTCATCCGAACTCCGAATGAAGGAGTTTAAGAAGGTAAATAACTAATCCAACATACGATACGAAAAGGATCATCAAGTGTAGTGAGACTCGAAAGCTTTTTCAACATTTGACACTAGGAACGTCAACGAGGTATGAAAGCTTTCAATTAATACACTTCTCCTTCTACACAATCAGGGGCCATTTGTATATTTAACATCGGTTCCCCGAGCACTGAAGCTCACCGGGGAACATATTAATTTATTTGCTCTCTCCAGATCAGATCATGTGCTCCACACTGACTCCACAACCGCCCAGGAAGATCTTCCCTCAGAGAACATTGGACACCTGCAATATATGATTGCAAACAGCAGGGACAGAAAAATTAAGTTTCGGTGCAAGTTGACAAGCAGTCCCACAATTGGAACACGTCAAACGACACTAAGAAGAAAGCCATACGGTACGGTTGAATTTGCTAATCAACTTCATCTATTGAATCTAAGCTTTGACCTTTACGTAAACTAATCACACACCAGATTCACCTAATCACTAAATAAGCAGTAGCTTGGTGGCGAGTAAATGACCAATTTGCATTCTAGTTCTAACAGAACAGCACCGTCACAATCAGCTCCATCACTTCATCACACTTTGTTGTGATCCATCACTTGAAAGGATCGACAAATTTCAAGTTGCACCCACTGATGCGCTGACAAACATCCACTGAGACGGAACCATGAATCTACACACAATACAAACCTGACAAGAATATGCTGCGAGAAGAATTTATAGAGGTAAAAAGCGTTTTGTCTTCGAATCCTCATTGATCTCACTGCATGGACCTGTGTTCCAATAAAGTCCAGACGAAGGTTGCGATATTTTCAAGTTAGAATCTGCAGGTGTAACCGTCGATCGGATCTCCATCCCTGGTATATTCAGTCATGCTGGTGACATGCACTACCGAGTACAGTCTTTAACTTGGACTTGGACTATGACCCTACAGGTCCGCTCTTTAAAGTTCTGATACCTTACTGGTTTTGAGATGACCGGGTTGTGGAAGGAGTAGAAACCGGTTTGGTTCCAAACTACTGTAGGTGTTAGCTTTTTCCTGCAGCAGCGGATCGGGGTCTTAGTCATTATTTGTAATTATGTACCAGAGTTAAGAAACTTTTAAACATCTAAGTAATAGATATGTATTGAAATGAAGTTATGAAGTACTCAATTGACGACAAGAGATATTTCAAGGTGGTGTGAAGATGACCAGGAAGAGGGCATACCGGGGAATCCGATATTGCCCAAAACTATGTCGTTGATTTATCCTACAGCAGGCCGAGCGCGTCGCTCTCAACAAGAAAATGATCGTTAGTTAATAGATACAGTACTGAGTTGAGGTTATGCAATCGTTAATGGAAGGGAAGAAGAAGGATATTAAGTCCTTTAGTGGTTTTGAAAACCCGCAATTTCTCCAGACTAGGTGGTACAAGGTAATCTTCAACGGTAACTCTCTCGATTCGCTACAAGGAGGCCCACTGTAAGTACTTTTTCTGCTGTTTGCAGTTATGTGGAGAGTGGTTTCTGCTTTCTAGTCGAAGCAACTGTAGTGGTTCTGAGATGACCGGGTCGGGCAAGGAGGAGAACCGGGTTTTATGCTCCGTGAATCTGTAAGATGCAAACTCTGTTACTGGTCAGGGGAGGGTCTTGTAAGAAAAACTGTTACTCTACGGTCCTTGAACTTGGGAAAACCATTTATTCCCCTCACGTTAGTCGAGACTATCCGGTAAAGGCTACAGGGAGAAGCCGGGAGGAGATGGATCCTCCAGTTTGTCCTGGAATACTATACTGGCAAATGGCAAATGACAAATGATTTACGGAAGAGGCGCCCCAAGTTTGGGCCCAAAGTGGCAGGGATCTGGTGAAGTTGCCAACTTTGGGGGAATAGTAGGCGGAGCAGCCCAACCCTGTCCCGCCTCCGAGTGGAGAAGGGGTTCACTGTAGTTTGGGGAGAAGTGCTCACCAGATCTAGCAGCGAGGTGACAAAGGGGATAAGAAGGGCGTGGCGACCATTCCTATTTTTGCACTAATTCTTTCTTTCTTTGATCGGTTAAAGGCTGAGAGTGAATCTGGTCTGGTCTATAGTAGAGAGAGTTTCTTCGTCTTCTTTTCCTTCTTCGTGTGGTCCGATCGTCGTTCTCAGTTCCATTTCTAGTCCTCGTCCATGGGAGTTTATTCGACCTCAATTGGGCTGGATTCGATTGTAGGTTGATTAGTGTTGCGTTTCATTCGTCGCCTAGTTGCTGTTACCTTTTTGCAACTCGAGAAAGCTTTTCCTCCTTTGCTGGCTTTCATTCACCGTTTTACACACACAAGGACAAGCATGGAGGCGTGAGACTGAACGCCCAGGGGTCGTTTTCCTTTCTTATCTGCTGTTGCTTTTTCCTGCAACATCACAAGAACCAAACCATTCATCATTCGTTGAAGATAGAGACCAACTCGAACGCATGGCACAGATATCGAGGGGATGCAAGCAAGATTCGTTGATAGTATGCTCCACAAGCTTTTGCGGGGAAGATTTTACTGAAGAAGTCCAGTTGAGTTGAAAACCCCAAGGAACGGTAGGCGACGGAAGGAGGGGGTAAAGTACTACTTCATCATCAACTTGTGCTGCTAGGCCTACAAGGGAGAAAGGTGAAAGGGTTCTGGGAACTGGGAAGATTTGACGAGACAGTGGATAGTCATTATACAAACCGTAGGGAGGGAGGGAGCACGGAGTGCTGCTGATTACGAACTCAGTAAGTTTGTGCTTTGCTTTGGTTTCCTTTAAGGGGAGCGAGAGATCCATTTCTACGGCGGTTGCTCACCCGCCATCTTCCCACTCGGTGGCGCCCCTCCTCTCCTCGCCTCCGCCCCGCCTCTGTCGCACGGGGAAGAGTCCTCTCTACTCTGGTTGCGCTCTGCTGCTTCGTTTGGTGAAAGTGCTCTGGTCCTGCGGGTCTAGGGCTCGGTGGCATGAGGCACTCCGTCTCGTGTCTACTCCGATTTGCATGCGCACCGCGCCATATGCCATCTCGCTGCTGTGAGTCCTCCTCGGGTCGTTGGACTCGACGTCCGATTCTGTGATTGATTGATCTCTGAATTTGGTTCCGCTGCTGATCAAAAGGGCGGAGGAGGTCGCTACAAGGAGGCAGGAAGGGTATGCTCCGTGGAAAGGCGAAGCGGGGTATGGAATTGGATAGGAGGTGTGACAAGCAATGCAATATACAACTGTCAACTGGAACTGCCTGATGTTGGATTATCTGCTTGTTAATTGATGATCGGCGTGCGTCGAAGTTGAGTTTTATACGTGGTGTGATTTGTCCGGTTGGACTACTTGAGCGAGGCGGAGGTTCGAAAAATTTCCACAACGTCAATTGTGGATTAATTGAAGGGAAGGGGACGATAACGTCTGCCAGGCACCGGCGGTGTGATTGGTAAGAGCAACTGATTGATAGAACGAGCTGGTAACCTTAGTGTCACGTGGTGTTTCTGAATTGTGAAGAGGACACCTGAGTATAATGTGTTGTACATGTGGATGTGAGGAAGAAGGAAAAGAAAGGGAAACAGAGAAAAGCTGTCATAGCGGAGGTTCCAGCGGGCAGCGGCCGCAGAGGTGAAGATAATCTAGCGATCTTGATCCTTTCAAACTATAACAGGAAGGTTACCGATTGAGCGACTTCAATGCAAGTCATGTGGTGATTCGAAATTGAATGTTGCTGGAGCGATCGGTCTAGAATTGAAACGAGAAAGTGTACAGTTTGCCGAGATTGAGGAGAATCGGGAAGAAAATGATGTCAAGGAGGGAAAGTATCGACAGAGACAGCGGTGAAGAGGTTTTAGGACTAGGCCAAGGTCTTTTGTTTACTGAAAAAAAGTTATCTTACCCTGTACAATTGGTGGCTGCAATCGTCCCAGCCTTCCTATGACTTCCCGAAGATCCTTTACTTTGTTGAATTGATACAGGTAGCATAACCGCATTGCTCTTGTCCACGAATACTTGAGACATAATTTTTGAACATTCGACCACTGAAGATTCATTTGGCGAGTTAGGGACTTGGAGTTTGGCAGACCTCCTGAGATTGCGGAAAGTCCTACCGATACAGAATATTAGGAATTACACTATAGACGCCATGATACTCTTGACTATGGGCCAAGGAAAGTCATTCAAGGAGTCTTTAAAGGCGCTGGAGGCTGACATCCAACATGCAAATACGTTGTGAGTATCGTCGCCCGATTTTCATGTTCTACAATTTCACCTGTATCCAGTCGTTGTAGACTCATGTATTCTAGTAATTTAGGAGGAGGTAAGAGGGAGCCTCTGATAGGTCTCGAGGAACTGTCTCTGAGACGGTCCATATACCCCTTGGGATGACTTGGTGCGCAGCGTGTGGAGTCCGGCGGAAATTGTTTGCCAAGACGTTAGGCGTGACATCTGTGATTAGAACATGGCGGAACTCAACTCTACCATTTTCTGCAGTTTTGGTCGCGATGTCCGCGAGCCTCTCATGTTCACACTTCCAAAAGGCATGAAGATGTGACGACGTTGCCTCTGGTTTTCGCTCTGACTTCGTCTTTGGCTGCATCCACACAGGGCGTCGGAATTTCCCAGGGATTATGACGGTGCTTGCCTTCAAATGAGACTTTCCTACAGCCCTGCTGCGCATTTCCTGTTGTTTCTAGTTCGATGGACAGATTGTAGCCTTGCTGGTGCGTTGGGACTTCTGCGTATTCTTATCTACAAGGTGTGCTGCATACCTTGTCACATCCTCGGATTCCCCTCTTGAATGATGTTAGTGCAGCTTTATGTCCATCGCACAAATTGCTTTGCACCTAAGCTGAGAGTGGGAGAGAGAAAGAGGACGAGACACATAAGGTGGTTCTAAGTGGATTTGCAAAAACAGCGGGCTCCCTATGATGATGCGCAGGTGTACATGGACGGGACCACAACTATGTCGACGCATGAGAGGAAGGCCAGCCTACGGGAGTTCTATGGTACGTTGCTTACGTTACACATTTTCACCAATGATAAACATGGAGTCGGGAGGAGTTCTCCTGCATATAAGGTCGATGTCACGCAGTAGAACATAAAATTACCAAAGATGAACGGAATTCGACATATCAATTTGCAATTGCAAGACCCAGATTTTTAGAAGAGAAGGAAATTATGCATATTCGGGATTTACGCCAACTGCCTCATTAACGGTTTCTACACTGCCCAATTTTGAGGATGAGCGTCGATTCATATTTCTGGTTGTCCTTTTCGCTTTGCATCGGAACCCAGCACACCCATCTGATTTACGATTTTCTGGTTCCCTTGCCCATGCCCCAGCCTACATCTACCCTTCCTTGCAGCAATTACAAGGCGGTATCACCGAAGTTGAAGACATAAAACAGAAGGCACTGTGCTTGGAACGGTACAAGAAGAAGTCAGATGACGAGAGGGGACATATGTCTGACCTCGACTTGGAAAGGGAGCAAGAATGTGGTATCTGCATGGAGACCAATAACAAAATTGCTCTGCCTGACTGCAATCACGCTATGTGCATCAATTGTTACAGAGAATGGTGGGTGATTTTTCTTCATAAACAGACCTGCCTCGATTATCCGAACTTTCACATGTAGTTTGGAATATCACATGTGCCACTTCTTCGGTCTACATTTTCGATGTGTAATTTATCAGTCGAACGTTGTGAGGTCGTAACTATGCGTCATTGCGGGAGCAGCGAAATGCTGTTGGAAGTACTCCGGATTTCGGAGAAGTAACGGGGTCGTTTTTGAGGCGTAGTTTCATGCGTGTATGACCACCAAAACCTGATAGCGTCAAACGAGCACCTCTTTCCATTACAAGTAATCAGGATGTACAAGTGGTCCCTTTCGGTTTAATTGCCAAGCGATTTCATCGGATTCACCGAAATGGTTTTCTCTGTTTGCAGGCATGCACGGTCGCAATCATGCCCGTTCTGCAGAGACAGTTTGAAGCGTGTGAACTCACGAGATTTATGGATCTTCACGGATAGCGGGGACGTGCAGGACATGGTCACATTAGCTAGGGATAACCTGCAACGACTCTTCATGTACATTGATAAATTGCCTCTTTTGGTCTCAGAGAGCGTATTCGCTGTTTACGACGCTCATATCAAGTGAGACCCTACCCCAGCCCCTTCCAAACCATTGCTTGGAGAAGAAATACCTGCCAACCATCCACTGTCCCATTGAGAATTTCCGATGATGTGGGAGTGATCTTGAGAAACCTAGATACGGCTGGGTTCATCCTTTGGGACATGTCTTCTCCCAATCCCTAACTTCACGTCCATGTCAATAATTCATTTGTTGGGATGCCTAATGAGAGAATGGTCAATCCAGAATGTGCCTTAGGTTCTCCCTAAATTATCAGGGGCTGGTCAGACAATGTATATACTTAAGTTATCTGAGTGACCGTGGCGGGGGAAGTTAGAAGCAAAGCAGCGGAGGCTCCATTTACAAATTAATGGAAGTACCCTAGGACTTTGTGGGCTTAACTCCAATTTTTATGGAAAGCCCCAGAAGCCTCCTACGCTTTACTTTGTGCTCTCTCTCTGTCTCTCTCCCTCTCTTTAAGAAACTTCCACTAATTGGAACGCCAGCCTGTGTCCGAGTCTTCGTCCCCACACTGGAAGGACGAAGTTGAGACACGCTCTTTTTGACTGCGTTTTCTACTCGGGGCTGCGTTGTTTCATGCATGACAAGCGCTGGAGGATGATTATCCCCATCAAGATTCATGCATATCGGCTTTTTATTGTTTTACGAAAGCTACAGTCCCCTAAATCCAACCCCCTAACAGCACCTGATACCAGTGCTCTTTTGAGCTGCTTGCAGCGATATGAACCGATTGCTCTCTCAAGAGAACGAGTTCACAACATTCTTAAGCTGTTGTAATCTGGCCTTCCGAGTGCTTCATATCTGTATAGCTCTTTCGGTCGTAAGATGTAAGAATGTATGATGACCTACTGTATAATGTGACAAGTCTCACGTGCCATTATCTTTTGGAGGGATTGTCTGAGGTTTACTTTGTATGATTACTTCGAAAGGACTGCCCCGGGATTCTTCCTTTTGCCGTTCCATACAGACGAGCTCATTGCTGATTCACTTTCTGTCTGAAAGCCATGTCTGAAGTCAAAGTCAATCTTTTGCAGATCCGGTTCGCTTAAGGTCTTCGGTTGTCATTCGGATTACCGAGTGCTATACAAGGCTTAAACTGTGCAAAGCTCCTTCCAGCGTTTCAAGATGGATGGTTGATTTTGGTATTAATTGTCAGCAGTTGTTTTATTCTTTTGTTAGTTTCCTCTATTCTTGCACCCACATCAGATTTAAAGTTCTGCCAATCTTGTCAGACGTACTGTGCCTGCAAATCCCTCAAGATAGGGATCTGATCAATCGTGAGTTGTTGAATCGTACTACCCTGCACTGTATTTACAGATTACTGTCCGTCACTTCACTTCCTTTTATCAAAGTTTCTCTCTCTGGAGTTATTAACGCTTTTGAATGGCAAATTCACTTGAGAGTCCAGTTAATTTACATTACTTTTACTCTTGGACCGTTGATTTGTGTTGGACTTTATTGGGTCTGCATACGTGCAGCCCATGCCGCTCATTCTATTGTAAGCATTGATGTCGAAAATCGGTATTGCAAGTAATCCTGTCGTCAGCAAGTAAATCCCCAGCTGGTCACAGCCCCACTCAGAAGCCTACATTTCCTGAGCTAGCTGACGTCATGTTCGCACGGGTGTTCTTCCGATGACCTCCTTGCAGTACAGGATTGAATTGGAGTTGTACTCTACGCATCTCCAGGAGGCAGTTTTACATTTAAACTGTAGGTGCTGAGTCGCTAACGGAACTGGACTTTGTTGAGTGTTCTCTCTAGGAGCACAACATGTGTTGCAAGTACACATGGTAACGCGTGCTATTGCAAATAGAAGTTGTACTCTACGCATCTCCAGGAGGAAGTTTTATGTTTAACTGTTGGTGCTGACTCGCTATCGAAATTGGACTTTGTTAGTGTTCTCTCAAGGAGCACCAACATGTGTTATGCAAGTGCACATGGGAACGAGTGCTATTGCCTTGCACCCTGGTCGCAGGTCATCTTACGCAGCAATCCGATCGGATGTAGGCCTGGCTCGGTGATGTTATATCTGCCTTTGATTATTGATAAATTTATAGTCGTCTGACATGCATATACATGGTTTGAACATTGATAAAAATCTGATTAGCGCGTTGCTGTACAGGGTTGTGAAATAAGTTTTGGTCAGCTACAATGCAAATCATTCTATGTATCAGTGTTCAATTTTGAGAGGAAGACCGACTGAACGTCCGTGGTAAAGCAGAACCGGAAACAAGAAAGAGAAAAGTATTCATGGTTGTAGATTGGCCGAGGTAAGCAAGCTTTCATAACTAGGTCTGAAGTATCTTCACATTCACTTGAAGGAAAGAAATGGTAACAGCGTATTCTTCCACTCCATGGCTACAGATGTTGCAACCACTGTAGTCCCCAGCATGTGCGTACGCTACCCATGAGTCACACTTGCTCTCTAGCGGGGCCAGCCGTGGTCAACAATTCAAAAGTGGGAATAACCTGAGATCACAACGCTGGCGGTCATCCGTGGTCCCTCGTTCATCACATACTTTCCCCGATGAACGTATTTCATCGTTCCATCGGAGCACGGCGTCAAACATATACTCGCGATCTTTGCTTTTGAGCGTTTTGACCATCTCATTCCTACCCAAGCTAACTGATGTCTGATATTGGATAGCATTGAATAGCCAATTGTACTGTTTGGCCATCCAGTCCACCGCCGCTTTTTCGGAGAGCTTTATGATATGCAGAGTACTACGGCTTTTCCTGATAGAAAACTGCCGGCTGTACTTCATCCTTACTAGCTATGAATTTCCTACTTGGGGCACCCCGTTGAGCCACCCAAATTTGGCACGTTCTCTTCAGGCCAAAGTTGGTGAGCATTTTCTATAATTACTTATAATGAAGAGAATGTACTCAGAAAAGATAAGCTTGGCGTGGGGCCGAACCACCTACTTGTACTCATCTTCATGATAGTCTGAGATCTGCAGTTTCTGTTTTTGATTCCTTCAGAGGCGTCTTTTTCCTTTTCCTCCATTTCCACTCAAAGATGTTCCAGACACTTCGAGTGGACAGCACAGTACACCTCACGCAAACGCAGCCGAGATATGGACTGGGATGTCGGGATGAAACTTTCAATCAGGATCCACTTGGATTTATTGAGCTACAGGTGAGAATTCCGGGATCCGCTTCCAGGCACAAGTGTGCAATCCAAGTTAGAATCATATCCTATACTCTGAACTTTCAGAAGCAACCGGAAGGGACAGATTGGTCACAACAGACTGCATACTCTGAATGTGATAGAGGTCATAATTCACAATTCTCACCCTTCCTGACATCTTAGAAGCCAAGTATGAAGGTTCTGCTTCAGACTTTACAGAACGGAATGCAATCTCATCTGTCATTGTTCATACAACACACAGATACTTATCACACTACTTGATTATGTAGCATTCTCAATCATCTTGAACATGGAACCAAACCATAGATTCGACAGCGCGGATCCATTTCTGCTCTTTCGATGTTTGTGGAAGAACGTGACTTCACCTTAGTACTATGCATACAAACTCATGGTGATGCCAAACATCGCTCATCTTCAGTACGGTTATCAATTTAGAGCTACTTAAGAATAAGGAATATCTCACAGAGTCCGAAGCATCGAATTGCCAAGCAAAATTCTGATAAAAAATATCACCTTCAAATTTGAACTGAATTAATTACAGTTCAATCAACTCAACCTGATCTAGTGCAATGCTTCTGTTTGGATGGAATCTCCATCAATCAATCTAGCCAAAATTTCTCGATCTATTAAAATCTAAGTGGAAAGAATCTGTTAGTCTCGAGGAAACACCTTAAGAGAAGAAAATTAGCGACCTCGATCATAATACTGAATCTTGTCTTCTAAGCTATGACTTTATTGTATTGATCTTGTCATGTAAAGTATGAATTCACCATTCCGAATGGACATGTGTTCGTAATGGATAATGGATATAATGGATATAAACTCACACTCAATCACGTAATATCTTGGCCTTACTAAAGTGGTTTATTGATTGCTGAAAGAAAGAACGTTTAGAACGCTCTTACCGCTTTAGGGTGTTCGTTAGATCGCTGGAGGTATTTGAATCTATATGTTTTCTATCCGGGATTGAGTTGTGTATACATGTTCATACTTGTCTGCCTTCGATGATTTCAAGAAAAATATATTAAATTTCTTATAATCGTATTTAAATAATTGATTGATTTATGAGGTTCTTGATTTTGATTTTATGAAATCTAAATTATATATAATTAATATGTGTATATGATAATTATATGAAGACAATATATCCGTGTATTTTATTCCCAAGAATAGATATATTTAAAAGGTAATGATAAATGGTAAAAACAGATGATCACCTCTAAAATAAAGCTACAGTATTAAAGTCTTATTTTAATGTGATTATATCTTTTACTAGTAATTTATAGAATATAAGATAAAGGATATATTCCTTCAAATTTTAAGACATTAAATATAAAATGGCCTGCTGGGCTTTAGCTCTATCCTTGTAAGGGCAAAGGGAAGAGGACAAAAAGCTGTTACCTTCTCCAATCTAATAACTTTACTTACCAAACCTAGAAGAATGCAATATCCATTCTTATTTGCATATAATTTAATTAAAGTTTCTCTCTATAGTCTTCTTGATAGGAATATATTATACCTGATAAAAATGTAATATATCTAATAAGGTATAGACATAGTAAGAGTCCCTTCCACTAATAAATTACATACAACTAAATAAACACTTTCACATTAGGAAAAATAATAATATCTTTGTAATATAGTTTAAACTCATAATCAATAATTTGATTATAGAAGTAGTTGCAGGGACCTACCTTCATGCTAATAGTACCAAAAAAATTTCCAATTCTCATAGAGTAATGAGAGTTCAAAAAACTATTAAGCCTAGAACATGAGATTATGCCATTTGTCATTGATCTAGAAGGTGTTTAAACACACAGGAGGACCAGAAGACTACACAAGAAAAAACACCATGGCTCTTCTGCACCCACTGATCACGAGGACAAAAATTCTCATGCCGTGTAATTCTTGTGATCTTAATCTTTGTGATCTTATGATCATGATTTCTAAGCATTGATGCCCATAGGATTACATAGGATTGATAACATTTGTGAACAAAGAAATTTCAAATGACTCCATTGGCCTAGTGGGAGATCATTGGCCTGAAACATCACAAGCATGGAAGACCTTTGGCCCAAAACACCTTGGTGCATGACAAGGCTGATATCTCCATGGTTAAGTGTTCAAATGAAGTGAGCTTCAATATCTCTATTCACGAGCTTTCCATTGCAACTAAAATTGTAGCATTTGGGAGTCCATAGCAAAAGTTACAACCATAAAAATTTATGACCATAAAGACCATACAAGCTTCTTACACTCTAATCCCTTGTACCTCCCCTCATACTTTGTCTTGTACCTTGTACCTCATACTTTGTACTTCACATCTCATACCTAGTACTTCATACTTGTATCTCATTATCTTGTACTTTATATCTCATACTTCATCTTTACCTTGAATTTGGACCTTATTCGTTTTGGTTGGCATTGCTTCTTGCACTTTATGCTCACGGGGATGCTTGTGACCATACTAACTCCAAGTTCCAAGAGACTTATACTAGCTTCACACAAGTAGTCATCGGGTAGAAAAAGGAGCTTGTTGAGCTCATTCAAATCTGCAAAGGTGTAGATAGTTTGTCACAAAGCTCTACCAGATTGTCCTATGATTACTAATGACTTTGATAATGCTCACGACCCAAGCTATAGAAACCTTCATAACGAGCAACTCATTTTTTAGTTTTTTACATATCATAATTTGTTTGTACACCATAGTTCATTTTCATCTTGTAGATAAGACACTTCATACTTGTAGACCTTAGTGTAACATGAAATCCAAGTAGACCACTATATGACAAAGGAAGATATGATGTATCTGCCGAGGTGGTAGTGCTATGTCAGATGCGCCTACTTGTAGATTAGTTTAGGATAAGATAAAGAATCTTATTATTTAATTAAAAGAATTTATGGTATGTTGTAGCCATTGGATCTCTATGGCAGTTGAGTAGGAAATGTATATACGGCTTACTGCAATCATTTGATGCTTTCTTTCCTTGCAATAAACAAGAAAATACCATCAAGACTATCAAGTTGGTGTATGTGTATGTGGCTGCTATTTGAATGAATGTATACTTACTTAGTCACTTAGTCATGAGAAATCTTGGCGTAGAGGCATAAGCATTGGAGTGAGGGAATCATTTTTGTGGAACTAGGAGGTGAACCTATAGGTGCTCTACATAGGCCAAGAACAATATTGTAATGGACTTTTATAGTCTTGGATATCGTAAAGTACCATGAAATAGAGGACTAAGTAGTTGGAATCATTCTATTCTCTTATAAATAAGTACCTACACTATGTTAGAATCATAGATGATAGAGAGATAGGACCCTTGAGAGATCTGACCCCAATTTACTTTGCACATTCCAGTCTACTATTTTGTGAGATCCTTTGAGGTCTATTTATCTTGTACAGCTTGGTGTTCATAATGGTGGTGCAAAGTGTCGATTGTAGAAGGGTTACAATGATAGTAAGCAAGAATTTGGTTGGACTAATTGGAGTGAAAGGAAATTCTAGGGCAAAGTGACCTTCATTATGAGTGCTCCATCATTCTCAAGAGTCCTCTGGACTACAATTACCACAAAAGTGATTAGTGGTTGTTTATATTTCCATAATATGCCCATAGGGGTGAGACTACATTCTTCTAGGAATGACTTCACCCAAGAGGTCAAATTCAAAACAATAGATTGTCATCATTGTGACAATTTTACCTTGTTGTTAGTCATATCCAACTTGTATCCGTGTATGATTTACCGGTTCTTACAATGATATTACAAATTTGAATTACACCATGTTATTACAATAGTTAATATGGACCAAACTATCATAAGGAATTATTACTTTCACCCAAATTTTTTCAATCCTTGATTGGTATGGAGCACCAACCCAATGTATTGATTGTTGGAGAGGGGTATGGAAGCTATGCCATCTTTGTTGCATCATAAATTAAAATAGTAAAAAGTGAGTGGTAGTAGTAAATAGCTAAATGTACTCTATTTTCATATAACTTCTACTTATATATAAAATAAAATAAAATAAAATATTTTCTAATGAGATTAAAACTAAAATTTATGATATATAGATTACTTTAGCCTCAACTAACCTAGCTAAAGTTATAGTTATGAAATGGATAAATAATTAGTAGTAAGCACATAGATACTTCCTGAGCATCCTTTAAATTGATTTGAATCTATCCTCACTTCAAGTAGTAACCATCTTCGGGATTGTACAATCAGTAAGAAACCAAAGTCCAAGCTCAACACCGACAAGTAGGATCCATTGAGACTCCATGTGATGCACAAAAATAAAATAGTTCATTATGTATGTAGTGTAAATATTGAAACCCATTAAAGATTTCTTGTAACTTACATAGCTAAAATTTTAGTAAAATAATTTTTGTTATATTAATAAATATATAATACATATTGAGACTCACTTTACTAAATGAATTTTTTACATTTAACTTTAACATAAAAAAAATAATTTTATTATTGTAAACTGTAGCTATAGATATAATTCTCCTTATTTATGAAATTTAAGATAGGTTAATAATTTAATATTTTTGAATTTTTTTGGATTTTAAATGTACATTTAGGATGATGTTTTCAACAAATCAAAAGGTGAAAATAAGAAGGTAATATGAATATAGTATTATAATATTTTGTGCTTGGGTTTCCTTTATTGAATTTGAAATATGCAGATAATACATTATTATAAAAAACAAATACATATATACCTTAATATATTGCTTGTTACATATCCATTAATTATGTTTAAAAAATTATCAAGATATTCAAACATTAAAAAAATAAAAAATAAATCACAATAGAAGATTTGATACTCCTACATTAATATAATAACGTAAATTAATTTTCCTTGAATTGTGCAACTTCTTAATGTGAATCATTCATTTATCTTCATATACTCTCAAAACTACTCTATCTAACTAACTATGGTTCTTCTTGCTCTTTGCTTTTTGTTCTTGTCTTTCATTTGTAGCTTCTTTCAAGTCCTTTCTCTCCATGTATTATATGGTAGGAAATTGGATTCCTATCTAATGGTGAACATTACCGTCTTAACCTTAATATTCAATACCTCAACACTAATAACCATAAGACAACAATAGATATAGGCATAGATATAGTATGTATCATCTGGATCATAGTTCTCATAAGAAAACCCGTTGGTTGACAATTACTCATAATGCAATGTCTTGCTTCTCCTTGAAAGAAAAAGTCAATCAACTCAAGATCAAGCAGAAGATCATATGTTGATCCATAGAAAAAGTAATTGGAAGGACCCTAATTATGTTGCATAAGTTCAAGAATGCCAAAAACCTTGTTTAATATGCATATTGTATTATATATCTTGTCATACAATTCTTTTGAAGACAACAAAGTGGTAGAACTATCAGAATAAAAGTTCAAGACACAAGGCTAATAATAATGATAAGATAATACAAAAGGATTTTTAAACACATGAATTAGGAATCCATTACCGCGATACTTTAGCTTCAAGGAGTTGCTCATAATCAACAGGAATAAAATCAACAACTTAATTAGGAATAAAATCAACATTGAAGAACTTTTCTTGATTTTTGCATAATTTAAAGTCTTTTTGCATAGTCCAAAATTCTAAAAAGCAATTTTTGACGTTGTATCTATAATTATGGTTAGTGCTTTTTAATGAAGATCCCTACAACAATACCACTAAAATTAATTTACTTATAAGTTTCAATTTTGAGTCAACTTGATACATATAAAAAAAGAATTTATAGTTAATTTTCATTATAAAATAATTACCTATATTGACTAAGATTTTAAAATAAGAAAAAATCAAACATTGATCATAAAACTATTCTTAAAAATTGAGAAATTCATCTATATATTGCAAAATTTATATCAATAGAGCTTACCAAGTTATGCAAATCATAATTTATACATTACTCCTCTTATCTTTTAGTCATAAATGGATTCTAAAAATAATCCCTATCAACTTCTAGTCTTGATAGTAAGACAGATTTTTACTCTCTCTATGAGTATTTCCTTTAAAACTTTCCAAAACTTACTTTTCTAAACCTTTGTGTTTATCTCTTGTTTCTATAACCTATTTCGAGGGAAAAGTACTTGTGCTTGGATTTGGCACTAAATCCCTTATAAGGAAAACCTATCAAGTCTATGTTTATATAATGATCTTCACATGAAATTTTTTTTGAAGTTATTAAAAAATTCTTTTACTTTTCATATTTATCCAAAATTAGGAATATTCATACAATGATGAAAATCTCATTAATAGCACCCATTAAGATATCCATCTTAGTGAGGCATGTTTATGCCTCATCTACTCTCATATACAATTTAGATTTCACATCTTTACTAAATATCAATCTATATAATATTCCTAGTTGACTACTTCTTTGAGTATCTTTTATTGTTGGAGTACCTTATTCTTCAAGTTTTCTTTTATACACATGTGACTGGAGAAACTTTTTCATATAGATGTGGTCATAAATTGGGTGTAATTGTTCATAAATCTTACTTACTCGTTTTAGAAAAGACCAAGGAGAGAAACAAGAGAATGGAAAATCACTTTGGAACTATGGAAAAATCCAAATGCCTAGCTTGAGTTTGGGTTTTGGTATTGATAGGAAATTTAGGTACAAGGTTCTCAAGAAGCTTCTAGTGAAGATTCCTTTTAGAAGCTGATTTTCTTAGAATGCAAGCTAATCTAGTTGCTTAGTTGGTGTATAAGTTAAGTTTGCCATCAACTTGGCATATAAGTTACTCAATCCTTGGCAGGTTCTTAAGAGCTTCTCACCAAGAAGCTTCTAGAATATTCTTATATATATATAAAAGATCTATCTCCTTTTAGCTATATTTAGCTCTTGCTAACTCCATATTCCTCCACCGCTAGTTCGTGACTTCAAACTTGCATATGGTTGCTTGTGCATTTTGGAGATGAGAAATAGGCTCTCATGTGGTATTGTGATGCATATACCTTTTCCAAAGGATTTTATATTCAATTTATCATTAGCATCCAAGTTGGATGTAATGACTTGCAAGTATATAATCAACTTTGTATTCTTCATGATCATTAATAGAGGTTGGAAGAGGAGTAGAAGGTTTTGTATAAGTAATAAAGAAGATGTGTTAGGAACAAAGGGTTTTAACTCTGAGACATGGTGGATCTTTATGTGACTAAGGAGTGCAAGTTTGTAGGCAACAAGAGAAATGATCTAAAGGTAATCAAAAGGATCTGCCCAATTGGGAGCAAGTTTGCAAACTTGGGAGTCAAGAGGGAGAAAAAAATTACTTGAGGAAAGTATAACCTTATCACCTTTTTTGAAAAGTGATCACAATGGTGGCTATCAATATATAGTTTTTGCCAATTTTGAGCAACAAGAAGATGAGACTTGGTTTGATGTAAGGATGCATATAGTTGAGACAAGAAGGTAGAAGTATGAGTGACATGATATGGTAGTGGAGCAAGAATAAGCAAGTCTTGCACATAATTAAGGAAGAAGGGAGAGAAGAATATACTTTCATGCTTGGAATTATTGTAGGCAAACTTGACAATCAACAGATAAGTATCCCAATCAAAATTGTGAACATTAAGAAAAGCACATAACATATTTGTTGTACGTATATACATCACTACACAACATTCATTGCTGTCAACATCATACACTATAGAAGCACAACTCACACGTAAGTCATACACAGACTCTAAAGTGCCACAATAATCAGATTTTTTACAACACTCAAATCAACTCAACTTGAATGAGTACTTGATCTGTCACTCTATAAACTGCCAACAACTTGGCATTGATTACAACCAAACCACACCCACTCTAGCTAAGAGAATCCAGGTGACTCTTGCCGGCCTCTATCCACCATAGCCAAGAACTCAAAGGCTCAACATCAGAGAAGTGAGCTCTCTGAAGCTGCACTTTGAAAGTATACCCCTGGACTCGAGCTAGGTTTGGAACCCTAACGGTCCCGCTGATGGCACATTTGATGGTGAAAATGGTGCAAAGTGATGATGGGCCCCACCATGAAGTCAGTTCTTGAACAAAAAATCTGACCGTCGGAAAGTAATCTATGGGAAATTGTTGAAATACCTCTAACTACTGTCACTGCAACTCTAGTGTCCGAGCAATCTAGATGTGACACTACAAATGGCATGACAATTGTCATGCGTATATATATCACTACACAACATACATTGTTGTCAACATCATACATTATAGAAGCACAACTCACACATAAGTCATACACACACTCTAAAGTGACACAATTGCCATTTAGATTGCGGTTAGGTCCCTCTAACTCCAAGTATGTGGTATACCCTATGATGGGCAAAGATCAGAAGGCTGGGTGCTATGAAGCCCCATTGTTAGTCGCCTGTCTTCAATCTATACCATATAAAGAATGAACTAGCTAAAGGTCAAGTACATCTAGGACATAATCATTGTCCTTGAGGAACCATCATGAGGGGAGGAGTCATACATACCATATGTCATCCTCTCAAACAACTATCACACACTAACATAGTAGTAGCTCCACTAGAAGAGCCACATAACATACACCTCAAGCTTGCATGTACAAGTGCCAAGCTTGGGTCCATAGTACCATCAATGTTTGGGAAGAGGCATGGTGCACAATTGTGCACATGATCCTTTTAAACAACACTATCATGCCCTTCTAACACAAGGACTCCAGATGGCAAAACCTCACACACTCTCAAGATAGTGTGGCATTTTGAAACATCAAGTGTCATCGGTGTTGTTGTAGATATACATAGTCACTTAGATGAAATTGATGGATCAAGGGTCTATAACCTCCTCTTTGAATATTACATATAATAACGTAAGGTATCCCTATGTTGAGCAATTGCCAAGTTCTCAAAGGCCATTGGCATCACTCTCCAAAAGATCTCTGCCCGTTGAGAACATGTGCTCACCCATACATCTGGATCATCCAAGTCCAAGACTATAGTAGCATCTTGATGAATGGTTGCAGGTAAATTTGGATCTCATCCATAGAGTAGAAAGTAAGGAAAGAAGGATGCTAAGGAGGCTTTCCGGCTGAACTGATAGCCCATGGCCAACCAAGGTAATTGTAGATCCCAATCTCCCAAGTGGCTTCTCTCTGAACCATACTTTTTGCAATCTTCTCTTCATTGTCTGACCCACTCTCTTTGCTAAGCCATCTGCCTCAAGGTGATCTCAAGATGTAATACAATGATCAATCAAAGCTTTGTCACACAAGACCTAAAACTCCCCCAAGAACTCTATACCTTGATCAGTCAAAACCTCAGCTGGTGCACCAAAATGACTAAGAACTCGATCCAAGACTGAGTAAGCCGTCCCTTCACTTGACTTGTCAAAAAGTGCCACCAACTCAAGCCACTTGGAGAAGTGCTCCACCATCACCAAAACATACCAATGATGTCTCACAATCAATGGTAAAGGTCCGGCAAAGTCCAAACTCTAGCGGTAACCCAAACCCATGATAGGTAATGAGTGTAACCGTGGTGTAGGAGCATTGAATGATGCTTTAACTTGGTCACAAACCACACATCTGGCAACAAATTGTTGTACCTCAGTCTGCATACCGTGCCACCAATAGTGACTCTAGAGTAAGCTATATGTACGTTTTACTCCAAAATGTCCTAGCTCCTCATGAGCATGACGGACCAATTGTAGTCCTTGAGATGAAAATGGTACTACTCTCACTCTACCATCCTCCCATACACGCAAAAGGTGTCTTCCCTCCAATCTGAACCGTATGGCTAGATGAAGAACACGATCTCTCTCCTTGGCCCCAACTATGCTACCCACAACACCAGTGCAAAGATAGTCCATCACTAAGATGTCACCATGAATGTCTTGCTGAACTGTACCGATATCTTCACTCTCTGGATTTGTGACCTCAATAACTCCTCTTGTACGCACTGAGAGAGATACCACCAAAGCCTCAAGAAATATAAACAGAAAGACCGATGCATGCCAACTTGGCACCATCTCCTCATTTGTCTCACCATGCCAACGTGCTCCGGTCTGATCCTGCTGGTTGGGACATGGGTTTTTACTCAACCCATCTACATCATGGTTCACCACTCCAGGTCTGTGAACAACCATGAAATCATACTCCTATAAAATCAGAGCCCATCGTGCAAGCTTCCTTGAAAGCTTGTCGGACTCCATCAACCACTTCAGCAGCTGATGATCAATTATGAGAGTGAAGGGATTACCAAGTAGGTAACATCAGAAATGTGCTATTGCCCAAACTGCTACCAAGCACTCTCACTCATATGAACTATACTTTGCCTCCACTGAATTGTTGGAGCGACTAGCATAGGTGACCACAAACTCCTTTCCCTCATCATCATGTTGGGTGAGCACTGCTCCAAGCCCCAACATACTCCAATCAATATGAACCTGAAATGGTCATCCTCTGATTGGTCTCCTCAAAATAGGAGAAGATATCAACCTCTCCTTGAGCTCTACAAAAGCTCTCTCCTACTCATCTCCCCAAAACTACTCATGTGTAAGCTTGGTCAACTTTGTCAAGGCCTTGGCAATGGCAAGAAATCCTCTAGCATAGCGGTGATAGAAGTTTTCCAACCCAAGGAATGCTTGCACTCTGCTCACATTTGTAGGCCAAGGAATATGTGCAATAGCCTCCACCTTAATCTGCTGAACACCAAGTCCTCCGAGGTAGATAGTGTGACCCAAATACTCAACCTGCTCATGGAAGAACCTACACGTCCCAGGATGTGATTTGAGTCCATGAGATCTCAACCTCTCAAACACCTCCAACAACTGTCTCTCATGCTCCTCCATAGTAGTGCTATAGACTAAAATGTCATCAATATAGCACCAAGAAAAATCCAATCTAGCTAGGATTCTATCCATGACCCTCTGGAACTCAACAGGAGCATTCTTTAACCCAAATGGTAAGAACCTCCAATGATATAACACATCCTTGCCGTGAGGATCAATAGCCTAAAATGCTATCTTGGACTTATCTTCCTTCTTGATCGGCAATTGATGATATCCTGCTCAAAGATCCAAAGTGCCAAAGACCTTTTCATACCCAATTGCATCAAAAATCTCCTCCAGTGTGGGCATGGCATACGGATCAGCCCTAGTTTGTTGGTTGATAGGACGGTAATCTCTACATATCCGCCTATTTGTGTAGTTGCCATGCATATCCTTCTTGGTTGGCATCATTATAGCTGATTCATACTCTCCATGTGATATCTCTACCAAACCAGCCTCAAAAAGGTCACTATTCCGGCTCTGAATCAATGTCCTCTCTATTTCACTATAGTGATAAGGACGTCAGAAAACTGGTGTATCAATAGTCAACTCAATCCGTATACTAGGTCCCTTCAGAGCACCCAAATCCTTCATAATAAAGGCAAAAAACTCATGTACCTCCTCAAGAACCTCCAAACTTTCCGTCTTTCCTCTCTTGTAAGCTTGGGTCCAAGATCTGGCTCCTAAATAGCCTCTGTAACTATCATAGGAGTGGAAGACATATTGACTGGCTGCTACACTAGGCCCTTGGGAGCAGTAGTGTCATGCTCCCGACCACTAGAGGTTCCAACCTCTATGTGAAAAACTCCCTCCACTCTGGTTGCAAGCTCCACACATCCTCTACCGGCATCCCAAGTGGACCAAGGGTGTAATCCAAGTAGCCCACACTCACCTGGATGGACTCCAAGTAGACCACTCTCCCTAGTAGCTACTGGTTGTGTCCCAAGAATACCATGTCCACTTGGTCCATTGCCCCTAGCATGTACCTGAATCATCTTGATAGGCATAGGGCTCACAAGTTTCTGAGTGGTGATCCCTATCAAGCGCATCCTACGCTTCTCGGCCAAACCAAGGTTCACAATCCAAGTCAAATAGTTCAGGTCCATAGCATGACCTAACACCTTATGCATGGATGCCTCTAATACTACTAGAACAGTGGTAATACTAGTGCAAAACCCCATAACCTGCTCTCTTTCATTGGCATTGGGCTCCACTAACTATTGTAATTGTGAGTCCCAAACAAGTCTAGGTCCTCCCTCTTGAAAAGCATGAGAGCCTGGGAAACTCATAAGTGTAGGAAAAGCGGTTCTAGGCTGTCCAACTAGGTTCACCACTGCCATAGGTGACCTATCAGCCACTACCACCATCTGAGATTGATGCCCCTCATCCAAGATATCATTCAACAAGGATGTGGTCTAATTGCTAAATCCCATCATATGCATGCTGTAGAACCTCTCTGGGTAAGAGGGTTGTCCACCAAAGACAAAGACGATAAGCCCGTGATCCCACTCTAGTTGCATCAAACAATACAGCAGGTCCCATCCAAGAATGGACCTGATGTGTGCTTGCCAGCACTCTGGTACGAGAATCACCCATCAAAGGAATATTCTCCAAAAGGTAAGTTAGAGAAACAAATTGATGAACCTAGAGATGTCGTAGTATCCGTAATAGAACAAGGATCTTAAAGACCCAAACCTTGGCAAGCACGTATATGTCCCTAACATGGACATCCAGAAATCACCAAGTGAATAAGCCCATGTCTCTCTAGATTGGTCACCCCCAGTAAGGAAATGTCTGTTGGTAGGGTCTTCTGGTAACCTCTAACTACTGACATCGATAATAACTTTGGGTACCGATAGGCCAAGTATGCCAGATGATGTAGAAAGACTCACCTAGTAGTCTCATCTCTCTCCACATACAAGTATTGCTGTACTTGTATACCCGCCTGGAGGACCGCAAATAGTCCGGTGCTAATCCCACCAAACAACTCTAATAGACATACTCCCTCTATTGGATACTGCCAAGCAATGAGTGTGATATCTAGAGGTGTCAATGTAATCAACTCTGGAGGCTCATCCTCACACTCATCTCCTGGTGGTACAAAGGCTCCACTCCAAGCCTACTGCACCAACCGATCTGCATGTTGTTGCAATGCCTCCTCTGAACTCCACAATGGAACGTCCAAGGTGGATGGAACAATCCCACTTGTACTCCAAATCCAAGTGATCTTCTCTGGTACTAGAGTATCCTCTGCATGGGCATTCCCCTCCAATAAATCACCAGGCCAAGTAACTACACCACTAAAAGTTGAAACTGATGCTGCCATGGTCCCGGACTATATGAGCCAAGACTGCCACTATTAAAGCGTACTGGTAGGCAACATACTTGTCCCTCACCAGACTGCCAACCTCGTCTACAAGAGGTTGTCTCCTCCCAATAGTCAATACTGAAACCCATGGGATACAACACTGCTCCCCAACTAGCACATCATATAACTTAGCTATTGTTGCAATAGCTTGAGCTCTCACCACCGAGCTATCAATTGGATGACCAGGCTGAACCTGGACAACAAGCTCTCCATGTGTGATGTATTGTGTTGAACCACCACCTAGAGATGTCTGGATCTGAAATGGACACCTCTCTACATCAGTCTTCCATAACTCTATACCAACTATTGCAGCCTTCCCCAACATAAGAGGCTGCACACCAAAGTCTAACAAGACTCTGTGTGGTGTATAGACCTTCCCTGAAAGTCCCACCAAGCAGAATATCCCCCTCTGGTTATCCAATAAGACAACATCAGGTGTGAACCGTGCTCTCTCAAAGGCTGGTCTAGCTGGCCAGTCCTCTAGTCTAGCCGCTGCTGCCTACCATAAACCACTATCGCTGAAAGGATCCCATACCTCAATAACTTTCTCCTTCCCAATATCATAGCTAAAGATCCGGTAGTTATGAAGACATTCTTCAAAGTGCTTCAAGCAATCATGGTAGTAGTAGCGCTTGAGATGTGCATGATCAAGGTGGGAGAAATCCGAAGCCTGGTGGTAGGGAATGCTTTCCAATTGTCTTTGTTCCAACCTTCAAGTTGCACGAAGTTGGTTGGCAACTTTGGTGTACCCTTGGTTGTCAAGGATGTTGCTCATTTGAATCTTCCAAGTGAGGTAATCTTCTACATCTTTGAGAGGCTCAATGCAATAGATAGAGGATGTATCATTGGCCATACTGACATAATTTTGGCAATATTGGTAAAGTGAGACAAGTTCAGATTTACAATGAATCTGCAATGCAAGATTGATCTTAATATTGGATTGAGCAGTCAAATCAGAATGACAAGTGATTAACGTGGGGGCCCAAAACCTATTATCAATACATGGTCTATATCACTAAATTTGACATGAGAGAGCAGATACACACACAGTCGTTTGCGTGTAAGTTCCTTGCACCTCACTCGTACCATATCAAACTAGGGCTTCCTTATTGTTCATGTGCTCCATAATGCCTCCA
The DNA here is from genome assembly GCA_948567375.1 of Lunularia cruciata. Lineage (NCBI taxonomy): Eukaryota > Viridiplantae > Streptophyta > Marchantiopsida > Lunulariales > Lunulariaceae > Lunularia > Lunularia cruciata. The sequence continues at coordinate 51,034,392 of OX419759.1, forward strand.
CAATGACCCGCTTCACAAAATGACAAAAAAACCAAACTTTATCTTCTCCTTCTTGAAACAATGCTCTCTCCATTTGCTCTTGTGATCATGATCTCACTTTTCTAACAATCAAGTAAGATGTTCAATCTATTACAACACAACAATGATAACTTTAGGCATCACCACCACGGTTACTAATCTACCAAAGTACCTTCTCACAAATATCTAAGTTAATATATAAATGCAACATGTCCACCACTCCACAATCAAAAGGATTAACGGTTCATTGGACAAGGTGATCACATTCAAAAACATTGACCAAAGTGTGAGATGATGATTTATGTGAAATGATACTTTGGTAGTATATGGACACAAAAATCCCAATGATTTTGGGGAAATAGATTTGGTGGTCCATAGATTCCATCCATCACAATCTTCCATTGATTCCAATGTAAAAGACCAAGGAGAGAAATATGAAAATAGAAGATCACTTTGAAACTCTATAGATATGTGATATGTGAAACTCCAAATGTCTAGCTTGAGCTAGGGCTTTGGTATTTGTTGGCAATTTAGATACAAGGTTTTCAAGAAGCTTCCAAGGAAAGTTTCTTCTACAAGCTTTTTTTCTTGAAGTGTAAGCTAAGCTAACCGTTTACGTGGTATGTAAGCTAAGTTGACCGTCAATTTGGATACAAGTTACACAATCCTTGGAAAGTTCCTAGAAGCTTCTCACCAAGAAGCTTTGGATGCTTCTAGAATATTCTTAGAAGTTTCTATATATGTATACTAGTTCTATCTCCTTTTAGCTATATTCAGCTCTTGCTAACTCTATATTATGATATAAATAAAGACTTTTATATCAATGATGAAAAAATAAAACATCTTTTACTAATAGTCAGATATATATACTTATTCACTGCTAAATTTCTCCAACATCAATATCTACATTAGTTATACTCTCAAGCAAAAAATTTCAATCTTTACTTAGTAAATATATATAATTTTTATAAAGTCTCATTGTCTTCACTTATTACAAAGTCTCTAAGAATATATGCATTTTCTCTACAAAATTCCTCTTCAAAATTACAACATAAGTAATCTGGTGTCTAAATAAAGTCTTAATTTATTGAGATTATTTGAAATAAATAAACTCAAAGTCAAAGACTTTAATATGGATTTTTGTCTTCACATACCTTGTTTTGTAGTTTTTAAGCATATATTTCAAGATTTAATATTTTATGATTAAAACTTTTAAACAAGGTATGTGAAATATGTTCTAATTGAAAATATAAAATGTTTAAATCTTCAAAATTAAAGTAAATATATTTAGCTTAGCCTTATTTATTATCACAAGTGACTTATATAGAATTTTACTTCTATTATAAACCAAGCCAAATTGACCTTACAAAGACTAAGGCAAAGGTTGAGATAATCCAATTTACAATTATTTGATTTTATATTGAAATATATTTTAGTATAAATTCACTAAATAATTACTTAAAATAATAATTATTCATTGATATTTTATATGAGCATCTTAATTTAAATAGATGAATTTAATTTGATTATTCCTGTATTAGTTGATTACAAATATCTTTAAATAACCCAAAATATTACAAGTTACTTTAGCACTAACTATTTTCTCCTACTTGCATCAATTAATCTTCCATAAATTGAATTTTTACTTGAATTTGGTTCATCCATAATCTCTTGTTTAATCATGAATGCATATGATACAATAACATACAATACTCTTTGCATCAATTACACTTTATACAAGATTAAGTTTTGCTTAAATTTGGTTCATCTATCATCTTCTTCTTAATCATGATTAATTATGATAGTACTCTAGGTATAATAAGGAACATATTACATAATGCTATACCAATTCTCCCACAACTCTCCTTTGTCATCTCTACTTTTTTCTCTTTTTTTTTGAATATATTATATAAGAGCTACATCCTCAAATTGAGTACTTATCCTTTCTCCTCTAATTATTGCTCATGAAAGTCCTTTTAAAGTAACTAATAAAGGCTTCTATTTGATCTATATTCCTACCCAGAAAATTTATAAGTTTCTTTATCTTAGCCTCTCGTTACCTTCTTCTCTCCATTTTAATTCCTATTGCTCTCACCTAATAGATTAGAAATATGAATCATTCCATTTGAGGATAGTCAACTATAGGTTATTAATAGGTTAAGGTTACGCCAAGATTTCTACCACATTGTCAAACCCTAGAGTGTATATCAGTCAAACACTCACAGATACCTTATCCATTAATTAAAAGACAATCTCAATCTTTAATCTTGAGAACTCTCAATTGAAGTTAGTTTCTCCATGATGGTACCAAGATTCTACACCTAGGTTTCCAAAAATACTACTACATCATGGCCCTTTAAAAGACCTTCCAATCCATAAACCTTATTCCTTGGTTCCTAGGTTCTAGATTTCTTTACTCCTAATCTTTGTGACGAAGGTACAACATACAATCCTAAGTCAATCAAACCTCCCATTTCCACTTAATCTCTTGTTCTTAAAGCTCAATCAATATGAATTTGCCTTATATATCTTCTCTATATATAATAAAGAACTTGGAATAACTTTTTCCTCCTGGTGGAGAAATATTTTTAGTCCTCTTAACATTTTGTTCAAGTTCTATTCTAAATTCTCCTTTCTTCAAATCATCCACTATTATCACCTCAAGCCTTTAGAGAATATTTTATAACCTCAACTTCCACTCTTTATGGCTTTCCGTGCTCCAAAGATGAATCTAAACACTTGGACATGCTTTTGGCTATTCTCAATTCCCCACGCATGAAGTACTCCCAAGTAAGATAGTTGTAAATTAAAGCATTATGAGTAACTCTTCATCTCTTGTTTACATATTTGTGTAATTCCTAAACCTAAAAGTTATTAATAACTATAGTAACTAAAAAAAAGGCAAAAAGTTTTCTACAGTCAAAAGTCTAAGTAAACTTGGGATTTGGTGGGATTACCAAAAGTTAAAAGGCTATTAACACCAAACGGATGTATAAGCTAAAATTTAAATCTAATGGGAGTGTGCAAAGGCACAAGGCAAGGCTTGAGGCTCAAGGATAGTCTCAAGTAATAGATGAGAGCTTTTATAAGACCTTAACTCATGTGGCTAAATTGATTGTTGTACATATTTCTATTTCTCCAGCTACACAATTTGGTTGGAAAATACATCAATTTTCTTAATGCAGTACTTGAGGAGGAGATATGTACGATAACCTTTGGGATTTATCCAACTAAGGAGGACTTGGTCTGTAAATTGACGAAATCACTGTATGGGTTAAAAGCAAGCTCCATGTATTGATCGATACCCTTTGGGATTTATCCAACCAAGAAGGACTTGGTGTTTAAATTGACGAAATCACTCTATGGGTTAAAAGCAAGCTCCGCGTATTGATCATTGTATACCAAACAAGGATCATTACTTTTTTGGTGAAAGATGAATTTACACATAGTATTCCAGATCCAAATCTATGTGTGATACATAAGCAAGGGGATTGGTATTTTTAGTCCCTTATATTTATATGGATGACACTATCATCATACGCTGAGATATAAGTTGAGATATTGAAGAACACGCGGAAACTTGAAGAGTATTTTGAATTCAGAATTCAGAATTCAGAATTCAGAAGATAACAGACTTAAGAGAAATTCGTTTTTATCTTAATACTGGGATAATCAAGAACAATGAATTCACTATGTTCACTCAAGCCAACCAGATACGGTGGATACTTGAAACATTCAATATGAAAGAGTGTAACCAATTACCTCTCTTGAGATTTGTGGAAGATATCTGAAAGTGGGTGAGAATAAGGAGAAGGTATCTATCTATCAGGAAACTAGAAGGGAGTTTAATATTTTTACTACTACAGGGCCTGATATTCTCCCTCGGTGAGTGTGATCAGCTAGTTTATACAAGAACCCAAGAAATCTCATTGGATGAGTGCTAAGAGGATCTTGTGGTACTTCAAAGGCACAATGAATTTAGGAATACAATGTAAAAGCATCGCAACACATGAAGCAATAGATGTGGAAGTGGAAGGGTACATCAACTCAAATTGGGCTAGAGATAGAGACACCGGAAAATTAGAGAAGCCTCAGTAGTTATACCAAATGTGAGCGATCATCAAGGCTGGAAAAGTGAACGGTCTTAAGGCTAGATATAGAGGACCTCAAGTGGACAATATACATATAAATAAAAGGAAGATAACAAGAAGGATGGGAAGACCCCATCAATTATGTCGTTTCATATTTCAGTATGTTCTTCCCCGAATTTTTCAAGATGTATGTTCAGTGTGACTCCCTCCCATTGTCACCACTCCTTGCCAATTATACCTGTTATTATTCTCAGTGGGTTCCTCTTGAGACCCTTTCTGCCTGAGCTATCAAAAGACACTCCAATTAATTACTGTATGACTATTGAGGAAATGTTCTATCTTTCTGATCCTTTGTATTGAGACTTCCCGGAACTTGGTGAGTGAGTGAGCAAGGAAAGTCTCATTACGACAATGATGTCTTAATGGGAATCGTTCATAAACATGAAGGACCTTGATATTATCCCTTACCTTGAGTACCAACCCGTGTACTACTACTTCTACTCCCATCTGCAAGGGAGATGGGCAACTCGACGAGGTGCAAAAAAGATTGGCTGGTCCAAGCAGTGATTCACTGGATCTTACTAGGATTTCGAAATGGGTTCATGCCCTGTTAAAAGCCACGGCCAAGGAGACAACGCTAACTTGTGTTACAAGAATGTGTACAGCAGCTGGTATGGAGAGGATGGAGAAGGAGTCTCAAAGCGGGACAACCAATCAGACTGCCGACTTGAAGCACACCCAGTTCAACTGTATCGTCTATGACTACTGTACACATACTGACAGAGTTGCTAAACTCAAGGAACTGGTCGCAGGCTAGTCCTGAGTATGACTAATACCTATTGATGTTTAAAACTCAGATTATAATTTTAGGTGAATTGTAACATAACTTCAGATTGATGTAGTTCAAGTATAACCTAAACATCAGTTCAATTATTAATTCAATCTATAGTCCACAACACCCAGGAGGTTGGTCCTCACACACTGCGTAGATTGAAAGATGATCTTATGCACAACGTTTGCTTTCTAAGTGATTGCATGCCTACCAAATCCTTCTTATCTACCCTATCTAAAGCTAGAGCTAGCTTCTCATGGATAAATCCGTCTCCTAATCACTGGCAGAGTGTGACTTGCAATCAGGCAGGCTCGGTTCATTAGCAACTCTCGGCAGGACATGTTGACTCCTGGGTGTTGTGGACTCTAGAGTCCACAACACCCAGTGTTTGGCTGGGCATATAATCTTTGCAGTATAAATTGCCCCTTTCAGAGGTTTCTTTTCACCAAGGTCAAGTCTAATCTTTACAATTGATCGGAGCCTCGTAACATGGAGATGGTGCCGAGCAAAATAAATCATCCGAATTCGAAGACTTTTCGTCTTAAAATTCTCAAGCGATTGCTTCGTTTGTCATATAGCGCTTGGGCATGAGAAAATGGTGAAGCAATTAGCACAACTGTCGCTGCAATTGCTAAACATTTGTAAATGTCTGAAAACACTTATTCTTCACATTTTCGTTGTATAACGACGAGTTGTCAGGATGGACGTTTTCCTCCTTTGAGACCGCAAAGATGAACTTTGTGGTCTCAAGATCAAGTGTGTAACACAGGGGTGCTAGACTGCTATATGCGAATTGCAAGAGTAAAATTGACTTAAACTGCACTCTGAACTCAAAGATTGATTGCATGGACACCAGAACATGACTGCCACTCCTGAAGTTGTTATTCTCTCACCTCAGTTCCGCCTTTGGCATGCAATGAGGGACAGCACCCAATATCAATCCCAAACAGACACATTGTCAAGTGATGCCATGCAAAAAGAAGAAAAGAGTGCCGATATAGAACACGGGCTTGAAATTCGAAAGAAGCAGCAAAATGCTTGATTCACGAACACGTGACGACCACCTCGGGCATTGTCAAGGAGAGGATGTCGATCCTTGTTCAACGCTGGGAAAGCCTAAACGACAATTGACACTTCTCTTGAGTAAGAACTACTGCAATACAAATAATCTCAACCTCACTAATTTTTGTAGGATTCAAGCTGAGCCGAGGAATCACCAGTGCAATAATTAGCATCCAGGCAGAAATATAACCAGATCGGGAGCAGAAAGCTACCTATACATTCTAGCTTGCTACACTAGCTATAATTTTAACGGTGAACTAGTTGCATACCACCAGTACCGTAATTGTGAGACTCCCAATCTGGACGATATGACATGTCGTCAAGACATGTTTGAACCACTTGTCATTGGCAATGGGAAATGTAAGTCGTGAAAGCTTCATCAAACTTCTCCAGAAGATTTGACGCGATGACCATGATTGTCTTGAGAAATTTGATGCTTGCGTCAGTATGTATCCTTCATATATACAGACTGGAAGCAGATTCAACACGAGATGGAAGGAGCCGGGTGATTGTTATGGATGGACGCGTGATTGTTATCTGTTTTCGACAGATACAGCTTTTCCGGTGTCTAGAAGACACTGCTAATGGAAACGCTTTTAAACCTGTGATTATCAAGTGTTAAATGCAGTTTCACCAAACATCGACTGTTGAATAACTTTTACACTCTTCATAGGAGCAACACCGGACTCTTCCGGGTGTACACACACAGTCCCCATATCTTGCACCAGACAATCCAGACATTTACAGAGGAGTATTAAAATCATACTCACATCATGTGGGTTTGCGAAACATATGATGCAGCAGCAGTTGATCTTACAGTCAGTAACTGTACCAGGAATGAATTTTCAGGGTGAGAATCTTGGCAGGTGTAGACATATCCATCGTGTGAGAGTGAAGCAATTCGCTTCCAGAACAGTGCTGTTATTCATTCACACGTGCCTTGAATAGTTCATCAACATCATCGGAAAAATATAATATTTACAAGAAGGGGGTGCGCTGTACTGTATGTATAGTCTTATTTCTTGATTTTCTGAAGGGTCGAGTGAATATATTCTACACAGGAGCGTTGCGAGCTGGGGTCCAGTCTTCATCTCAGAATAATTCATAGAAGAAGCGTATCCCCGTCTGGGATCATCAGTTCTTCTTGCTGCTGCTGGTGCGTGTGTTTGTATCTCGAGATAAATCAAGCGAGGATCATTGCAACCTGATTCAGCTTGGTTAAGCTTTCTAGGTGTGTTTCCTATCCTGCTAGGTAAGAATAGCTTCAGATTTGGATTGCACTTCCGTCCCGAGAGTGGAGGTTATAGTCCAACCGGTGCTGGACGGCAGGTTTTGAAGTTTGGATTGTTGGAGTGTGGTTGATAGTTAGATTTTGCACCTGTTTAATGAAATCCGAATCAAATTAGTCTGTTATATAGACCGGTGCTGGATCGGGAGAACTTTAAATTCGTCCTCGCTGCGCTTGGTGGTCTTGGAAAGCATGCTAGTGCAGTCAAGCTGACTCAATTGCGCTACTCTCAGATTTGAAACTGTTAAAATGTATTATTAGTTCGATCTAGGATTGACCTCCTTGCATTGATACGGTTGAATTTCACCCTAGACTGTGAGTGGATCCGAGATGCTGATGTAATTCGTCAATGCGTCAGACACTCCGCTGACGATTGGAGCTCCGAGTTGGTGCAGATCTGCGCGACGAAGGACAATCAGGTTCAATCAAGATGTCGACTGGCGTAGCATTCGCGGGTGATGAGACCGCACCTTTCTTTGGGTTCATCGGAGCTGCCGCAGCGCTGGTGTTCTCGTGCATGGGGGCGGCGTATGGAACAGCCAAGAGCGGAGTCGGGGTCGCGAGCATGGGAGTCATGCGACCCGAGCTCGTCATGAAATCCATCGTACCGGTGGTCATGGCAGGAGTGTTGGGTATTTACGGGCTCATCATCGCCGTCATCATTTCCACCGGCATCAACCCTAAGGCCAAACCCTACTACTTATTCGACGGGTATGCGCATCTCTCGTCTGGTTTGGCTTGTGGTTTGGCAGGGCTCTCTGCCGGCATGGCGATCGGAATAGTGGGAGACGCCGGAGTCAGGGCCAACGCCCAGCAGCCTAAGCTTTTCGTCGGAATGATTCTTATTCTCATTTTCGCTGAGGCGCTTGCCCTCTACGGGCTTATCGTCGGCATCATTCTGTCATCTCGCGCCGGCCAATCCCGAGGAGATTAGACTTCCGATCGAAGCCCATGCGCTGCTTTTTCCTCATGCATAGAGAGAGTATAGAAGCCGCGACCACTCGACGGGCTTCCGGTGTACATAGCCATTTCTTTTGACGAAGTGTGTAGTGAGAAGCATACGGCGCAATCGAAGACATATAAAGGAACGATCATGATGATTCTGTATTCTGTTGATTGTGTGGTGTATTCAGCAAAGCAGAGTTTCATCATTTGAGCTTTGATGGTACAATTGTCGGGAAGACTTTTTCATTGAATTGTGTAGTTTCTACATTGAAGCAGAGCTGCAAAGTCTCCGGTACCTTAGCCTATTGACTTTGCAACTTTTTCGCCAAATTAAAGCTTAACTGGTGAAAGGCGGTGAGTTTGAATATGGTAGTCCTTCATAAGACGTTGTGTGCCCACCACAGCCAGAGACAATGCAGACTAAATTATATAAATATACACATAGATAGGCAGATATAGAACTTGATACCAGGCTGGACCGATTTATTTGATCTATTTGTAGCTTAACGTTCTACAAGTGGTAATTCATAAGTTTGAAAGGGCTTGAAAGCTTGATAATCTTTAATAACTATAATTGTATGGAGATGGCATGACCAAGTAAAATCTAAACCAGCTGTTGCTAATATAGACGTCACTAGTTGTAAAAACAGTTGACATGATAAAAATATACACTATAATCGTCAAAAATAGACAAATACACCATGTGCAATTAACATTGCAGCTCGCCATTGTTATGATAATCTCACTTAGTCAATAACGTTGTCCGCAAAGTCCCTAAACACACCTTAAACTCGCGTCAGTGGGTGAATATTCCGCACGTGTAACGTGGTTATTCTGCGAGTTAGACAAATCTCACATACACTCCGAAATGAGCCTCTCGTGAGTTTATGGCGGGTTTGGAGAGTAAACTCATTAGCGCGCATTAGGGGATTTCCGATCCGGAGCAAAATGATCCGCGTCGTCAGTACTTTATGATCTACTATTAAATATCATCGTTTTCCTCAAAACATCGCAGTCACGAGCTTGACGCCAATTCAATTCTCTCATTTCACTTTGCGTCACAATTCTTCACGAGTCTGTTACTTTGCGGACAACGTTCATGTATGAGCAAGGACGACGACCCAATGCTCACAACTACAGAAAGAAAAGATCGACTCCTATGTTAGCAGCGTGCGTTTAACGGGGTAGAGAGTTTTCGTAGTTGAGCATGATGGATGGAGAGGTGTAGTTGTTTTGATGGTTCCAAATAGATACTAAATCAGATGAAACTTAATTGGGTGGATCAGGTGAACTATCGTGAATAACACTAGCGTTGTGAGCAGGTATTGGTCCTTTCCATCATCACACAATACCGAGAAACAAACGTGACCATGTCTATTTTGAGGTGATAGTGGATATTAGAAACCGGCATGGTATTTAGTTTCAAGTATAGCAATGCCAGAGAATTTCAATGACATATACAAATAAACTATCTCTACCTTAATAAGGCAAGGATCAAGCCAAAAGACGTTAACTTGGAGCAAAATAAATTGAAGAAATCCAAGGATGCTACACACCCCGACCTTAGCTCAGTTGGAAGAGAGGGACAGGGACACCAACCCGACATGTCTCAAGGTCGCTGGTTCACATCCGGCGAGTCGGATGAGCAGTATACGGTTTCATAAACTCGGAAGGAAAAGGTTGTGATTTGTGATTCGAGAATTCGAACAAACGGAGGTCTGTGAATTCGTTTGTATTCTGGGTCCTCTGTTTCGCTTGGGAAGTTAAGCAAATGACGGCACAAAACTTTTCTGTCTATTTACGTATACCAAATGTGTTTACCAAATACGATACATATGTATGCCAATACTTGGGCGGCACAAAGTTTTGTATACACCTCACGTTACGATGTGTTAACCATCGACATCAGGAACGCCAGAGAATGATAAAGACGTCATCATCAAGTCTTATCTGACTGACTGTTAGTAGTGAAGAGCAAACCGGACGCTGACTGTGACCAAACTCTAAATGCAATTTGCCTCAAGTACTAAAGGTAGGAAATGGCAGTGATCCAGTGTTGTTTGCTACCTTGATGTGTCGGCCTTTACGAAGTGTTCCATGTGACATAATCTACTGAACTAAGATGTGCCTTATAGAGTAGGCCGCTGGGTATTTCTACTCCCGTAATGAGGTGTACCATTTTGATCCGCATAGGCAGAAAATTAAACGGTACTTTGCTAGCCCAGAATCCACCCTCTCATACAATGGACGCACGCAGTACTCAGTGTGACCTAGTCATTTGTATAGATTTCAGTGTCATCACGATTTTAAGCACAGCTCACGATTCGCCTTCTCGTCTACAAGTATAATATGCAATTTCAATGACAGCACAGTTTCGATCTCATCCAATGCTGTAACTGATTTGGTTAGGCCATACCTGCTAAAGCACTCAGTTATACTGATCATAGTGAACATATACTCATGATCTACACGGATCAGAAGTTTCCTGATGCTGACTTAAGTAGTAGGTCAGTCCCAGTGATTCGTGCAACGATCTCTAAAGTGCTTCCACAGTTTTAGGGCTCACAACGATGGTTCAATCTCCCACTCACTCACTGCCCACTCTGTCATTATTGTCGACCATGTACGATCACTGAATAATGACATCATGAGTTCATAGTGATCGTTCCATAGTAGGATAGGTGCCATCGTAGGTCGTCCCGATTAACTTATATCCAGTTCCATTGGTGATGTTCCCAAAACTAAGGGCACGGCGACTTACGTTATTCCTCTTCCCCTTTTCTCGGGGAAGAGGAACAAGGTAAGTTGGATTGACATCCACGGTACAACCTGGTGCTGAATATCCGTGGTTGAGGACTTCCTTCAAGGCAGCGGCAAGGAACTGCTCTCATCCATTAAGCTCAATAAAGTTAAGATAACCAAACAAACAGATAAAAGAGAAACAGAACCATAATACGGGTCCAATTGCAGAAGTTGATGATTACCAGGGTAATTTGGAATGCATTCCGGTAGCAGCCCTGCCCTGTCAGGAGAGGTTACTGAAGTACAGAGAAAGTTTAAGACCACATTGACGTGTGATTTCTAGCCCTCGTCAAATCAGTCCACACCCGTACCACTGAGTATCAACTCATTTCAATTAGCTGATACTCACATACCAGCCAGTTTGGAGCTTGAGCTTGCCACTTGCAGCTAATATTTAGAGCTGACTCGTGACGAAAAAAGACTGGCCTCGGCACATATGAATAATTTGCACGTGTAACCAGTGCCTCTACCTAAGCAATTGAAAGTAACCTTGTGAAGAAAATGCATGTTGAAGCCAATATGGCAGTAGCTTTGTCCCATAAGGGACATAGGATTACTGTTTCTCCTCCTTACATTTAGAGAAATCATCCGGTCGAAAGGGAATCCTTTTCTCACCTCTCTTCAATTAGTACTTCCTAATTAGTATCATACACTAGACTGAGCAGTTCAAGGTATAAAGTCGGATGAGCTGAGTTGGTGATGTCTAGACAAGGCTCTTTAGGTCACAAGAACACAATGTTCGCGTACCTCGACTTGGGAGATGAGGCATGCATACAGCAGGAGAGGGGTAGGAAAGGGAACAGAGAAGAGGCTAATCAAAAGAGAACTAGATGGAAAGAGTGAGAACTCATAGAAAGGGCGAGAAATAAGGACTACGTGATCCTCAAGAACATCTCCATATGTCAGCTTCCCGATGCTCTACCTCACGAGAGGTCCAACTTCTGTGAATTGAACCTTCTGGAGTGAATTTGACCACCTAAATGGCTCAATTGCAATCTACCATCCTAAAATAAAATAAACAAAAGCCGTTGTCCATTCGTCTCCAGTAACGTAGATAGAAACCTGAAGAAGAGGTATGTCTACATTTCAGACCACCATCATTTCTCGAACTGAATCGCCACGAACAAATCAAAACCTCATTTTGCCCGCATGTATTTCATACTGCAGTGACCGCCTTCTATGCTGCTAATAACATCTCACCACCAATAACACCACCAATAACACGAACTTCCGATTCGGTAGTTTTATCTAGATTACTCTCCTCCGTTTTCTCCTCCTCTTTGGGCAGATCCACCTTCGCTACCAGGATCTCTACCTCCGGCGTAATAGCTTCGACCTCCTGCTCCTTTTCTGGTTCCACTGCAGGGGGTTTGACTTCTATAGACCCCTCCTTAACAGGCACTGCTTCCTCTCCTCTCTCCCTCTTCTCTTTAGCCTCTTGTTGAAGCTTCAAATACTCCTGCTTCTTCGACTTTACCTCCTCCACTGATTTGGGTGCATCTCCGACAATAGTTGGAGGGGAAAGTTTCACTTTCTGAAAGGAAGTCAGCACATCCAGAGAGAGCAAAAGTCTTTCTTTTTCTTTGCTTTTAGTGGCAGGCGCTACTTTCTTTTTTCCCTTGCCTTTGGAGGTGCCCAGGAACCACCCATCTAATTCCTCGTCGTTCCTGTTCTTTTTGCTGATTACAATGTTCCCAACTCCCTTGGGTGCTACAATCTCGGTTTTCACAGGGGCTACAGCGACTCCTTCCTCCGCCACCGGGGCATGCTTCTGCAAGTAGGAGATGAGCTGGTCGCAGATGATGATCTCATCCGTGTAAGGTTCCACAAAATTTTCAAGCTCTCTCTCTTTCCGAATTTTATCCCGCTCCTTGCGCTCCGCTTCTCTCTTCTCATAGTCTTTGCGCCTCTGCAATGTTTGCTGCTCCTTCCATTGTCGTTCTCTCTCCCAGTATTCATCTTCTTTGGCGCGAAACTCCGCTTTCAACTCCTTCACTTCATCTCTAAGAGCCTTGATCTTCTCAAAAGCCCCATTCCTCTCTTCGATCAAAGATGGAATGTCGACGGCCTGTGATGCATCCCTCTCTCTAATTTCAGCCAATAGCCTTCTCTGTTCATCTTGTTGTGACTTCAAGCCGTTCAAAGTTTGATCCTTCTCCCTGATCTTCTCCATGATATCTGCCCTGGAAGCTTCGTCCGCGGTAATCTGTTCCATTCTGTCGTTATAATCCCTAACGAAGTCCCTCGATTTCGTCAACTCCTTCACTTGTAGCATGAATTTCTTCTCCTCCTGAAGAGAGAGCGAGGTATGCGTCATCTTGTACTCGAGCTTCTTGATTTCCTCGTCGATCTGCTCAACACGCACGTAAGGCAACTTCTCACGTAAAGATCTTGCATCTGCGCGCATCCTCTCTCTCATCTTGTCCGCCAGATCCAACTCCTCCCTGAGAGCCCTCTTCTCGTCCATCACAGATCGGAAAGAAGAAGTTAAGTCGCTCAACCGACTCCGGGCTTCCAAAACCTCCTGTGAAACAACATGCTTGTTCTGCTGCTTGCTGTCAATCACACTCTTAATCTCGAAGATTCTAGCCTGCAAGCCATCCACTTCCCCAAACACCTTCGCTACTTGCTCGTCCAAATTTGCCTTCTGCGGCCTCTCCAGCCTCTTCACCCTCTGTATTCTCTGCGCCACTTCCTTCACCTCCACCTCTGGAACCACTGACTCCAGAGGCTGAATAGCGGTCTCTATCAACCCTACCATGTCTTCTGCCTGCGCTTCACAAGCCCGATTGACACCACCGCGCGCCTCAATAAGCAAAAGCCCTCCACCGCATTCATTCCCAAACAAACACTGTTCACAACTAAATGAGCTGCTCTCTACAAGACTACCACAACCACCGGACCTCATTTCACAAATGACAGAACGGCATTAAACCAAACAACCCGAATCCCTCCAACTAACACCATTCATTCATTCATTCATGATCAATAAACAGCACGCGACAGGACCGCGCCGCAAAATTCTCTCCAGAGAAAGAAATCGAGCCCCGACGAAAATCAGTAGGTTTTGAAAAGTTGTGACACGATCGTACCTTTGGCAGGACAACAGCACCACCGAACCAACAGCTGCAGCTGCCGCTCGCTGTAGTGTTGCTTCTTTCTCTCTTATTCCGACGAAGAGAAAATCTCTCTCTCTTTCTCGTTCTCGAGTCTCGAGGAAGAAGCTTGAGCAAGAGAGAGAGCGCTCCGCGCAGTTCCTTGTTCACCAAACAAACGGATGAGTTCGACTCCGTTGGTCGGCAGGTCCATCCATCCATCCATTTAAAATAATGATCCACTTAACAGTACCCTGTCGTCGCAGTCCCGTCAAACAGTCGAAGCGCTCTCCTCTGTTCCCGCTGACAATCAGCCGCCGCCTTCCGTAACCTGCTGACTGTTACACTGTAATCGTTATAGGTACCTACACATTTGAGTCTACTATAGTTCTCTAATGCTCTTGACCTACGGGGAGGAAGTTCACCGATTCAGTCCGGTTATGTCTGTCCGACTCCGTTCGGAGAGTTTAGGGCTTTAGGAAACTCGTTTAAGATCTTTCTATATCTAGCCGTCCTTGTCTCAAATCTGACGGTTGAGACGTCTGCTACTACAGAAACATACAGCTACAACACCGAACTCTCGTGTTACGAACATATCTCTAGATGAGGTCTATTTTGGCGGTCCTCGTTCTGACTTCATCGGGCTAGACAAGACAAAAGAACTTTAGCGGACCCTGTCATGCACGTAGAGTTCAGTGCCGCCTTGTGCGGCGCTTACCTGGTTTGCAGAAGGGAGCGGCGGCCGGTCAACCTCTTCTCTGATTTAGCTGGAATTCTGCTGTAACGACTGGGGCCAATTCTTGCTCTAATTTAGCTGAAACGGATCTGTACAGCTTGGAGAAAGTCTTCTCTGATTTGACGTGCTGGTGGGTTGGTCAAGTTGTGTCTGACGAAAGTTCAATCTTCGGCAATAGGAATTCTGTATTCAGACGAGGAGGTGCAGCATTGATTGAAGATTTAGCAGCGATGTGTCTCTTGAGATTCGCCCCACTCGTTTGTGCTGCGGTTACAGTAGGGAAATCATATTTCCGAGATGCGAAAGCAGGAAGGGAAGAGTTGAAGGTCAGCCACCCCTCATTCTCCCCACATCAGTAGTGCGTTTCCCTTCTTTAGTGCGCCAAGATCTATGAGGACTCTGGAACCAGCCAAAAGATAGTGTCTCTCTAGTCTATGTGATCCAACAACAGCTCTTCGTGGTAATTCATGCGAATCCAAATCTTGATAACTTTGTAAAAGCTTTTTGCGGGAGTATTCTAAAAGTGGACCTTGATTTCGAAAGTTGAAATCGAGCAAACTTGAGAGAAGGTGTGCAGAAGGCTGCCACTTTGCACTGACTCGCGGAAGTATTGCACTTGTCGAAAACTTTAAGCAAACACAAATTAAGTTGCAATTGAAATTTCAGATTTTGATCTCCTAGGCTCTTCCGTTGCAGTGACCGCACTTGCAAATGATTCGTGGGGAGCCAGTCACAAATGCTTGCCACGACTGAAAGGTCCGTCATTGATCACGTCATCGGATTCCGATATAGACAGTGGATTTAACCAGACAGTTCCTACTAGATTCTACACGCTCATGTCAAATCATACGTCTAGTGCATGTTTCTCTGGGGTCCAGACTCCCGAGCTACCGCAGAAGACGTGATTCACAGCATGATTCTGATCGAATGAGATAGATGGCAAGACAAGATGTTGCAACCTCATGTACGCGTGACCCACTTCGCAATGGTAGTCTGGAAACTCGCTGCGCCATGAGCGATACCTAACTTATAGATAGTCCGAAGAGGTCTACATTTTGTTTACTTACAGTACCACCAATCACCAAAGTAAGTTTCTGAGCTTACAGAAACTTACTCCCTTGAGTTTAAAATGCAGTAAACTGGTAGGGTATGTACTTGTACTCGACGGCGTCGTGGGTCATGTCCTTGACAGTCCTTTGGTGGTCTAGGTCCAGTCCTATTAATCAACACCGATTGCGCGTAGAGACAAAACTTTAATTGTCTTTTCATTTACAAGATGTCTCACTTGCGTTTATACTGTATGCACTGTTTCGGTTTAGTCCCATCAAGTCAATGCTGTACACTACTCTGACCGCAACATGCCTCGAGATTGTCGACACCTCTTGAACTAGGCCATCTGTCAAAATTGTTCATTCTAGAGCACATGAATGCGACCTCCGATAGCTCGAATACATGTGCAATCTATACGGGATGCATAAATTCAGCTGGAGAACACCCAATTTACAGGGAAGAAGGTGCAGGTCTGTGTCCTGCAATCACATTACCTCAGCATCCAGTGCATGTGGGGAAAGATACAGTATAGCCCTGTGACAATGTATACAACTTGAATTCATCAAGCATAGGATTCGCTCTTGATTTCAGTGCAGCCTGATGTTACTTTGGTAGTATCGTTTCCCGCTTCGCATTGTTATTACAGTACTGAATCATACAGACACATGTGTGATGAGTTAGATACAGGCTGGAGCAGACAATCCAGACAACCTCTATACTCCAAGATCATGCCGTGATACGAGAGCATAATGTTGTGATACTTGATTCTTTGGCCTGGAAATCCTGGTGAAATCGTACCATGCGCCAGAAAGTGTTTTCTCAATCATGGAGGGATTACAAAACCAATCAATGTGTGCACACGTGATCTTGCTAGCAGCAGGCAAAGTACGTTCCCAGAACCTTGAGATAAATGTCAATCTCCTCCATCTCAAATATCATTCGAATCCTGTAACTATTCCACAGCAAATGGAGGTCTTCCCATCCTTGATGGGGTCTTCCCATCTTCTTCTTTTTTCTACGCGGTCGCCCTTTTTCCACAACATATGGAGGAATCTGTTCTCCTCTACATTCGCAGTTGCAACTAGATTAGTGAAAGGACTGCTTGAAAGACTGCACCAAGAGACAGACTTAGAAAGACTTGGTTACCTGTCTCTTACCTGGTATATTTCAAGATCAGGATAATTCCGGTGTCCTTCACCTCTTAGACAGGAGAAAACTAACATCCCCGGTTTATTAAATTCACATGGCCTGTGTATATAACTGTTCCAACTTGATCTCTATAGGTAACTTACTAGTGTGAATTGATCATAGACCTCATCTCCCTTTGCATTTCTTTATTCATTTTGGTCCCAAAAAGGATGAGTGACACATTCAAGACACTCTTACAAATCATGGTACTCGAAGAGATCTCTCCAAACAGAAAGAGAGTGAGGGAGCAGCAGCTGTTCACAAAACGGTAGATCCAAACCCACTTAGGACCAAACCAATGCAAACCGGGGACATGCATTGCCGAAGGGGACAATGATAGCCCAGAATGTACGAGATTGAATTAAGTTCCCAGTTGCCCGTCAGTTAACATACCATATAATATCCCCGATGCCCAGTTAAGACCCTGTCGGCTATGTTTAGAACCTTAAGACGATGAACTGCACTCCTCTGGGTACTTTCCGATGGATATCATAATTACCCTGAAAGAAATCCCAGCTGGAAGGACCTACATGCACCAAATTTGCTTCAGCCATTCCAGTTAACCACACGAGAACCGGAAAGACAAGATTCTACTCAGCTATAGCAGTGAGAAATTGTGCTAAAGAACTCAGTGGTCCTGAACTAGATGGTGTGCGAGTAGATGGAGGAGGTGCTAGAGGTAAGCGGTGGCTGATGGTAAGATGTTGAAGGAACTTTCTTGTTCAATTGGGTCTTTCCAGCCTCTTGGATACGAGGGAAGTCTTCACTTCCAGGAACAAAACGAACGACTCACGCTCATGACATAACGCTCTCCAGAACGCTCTTCAGAATGTATAATATCTGTGCCCAGAGATTACTCCGTTATAAGAAAGCAAAGACACTCAAGAAATAAGGCGCTAGACTCGCGCCTTATTTCTTGAGTGTCTTTGCAAGGTCGTCCAAGGCATCAAGTAGCACTTCGAAAGGTTAGAAAGTTCGATTCCAGAAAAGCTCTGCCATTAAAGGTGAATTCAGCAGTAGAATGCATAAACTAATCCATCCTAAAGGTGAGAAGACTTTTACCATCTATACATACACTTAGCTAGAGCAGGTGTAGGTTCCCACAACAGGCATCAATACAGAGTAATGGAATACAGAACCCGGTGTAAACAACCCAGTTTCATACCCACACTGAACGGACCGGATCTAGCATTTGAAGGTAACAGAGTAAAATCTTCATAACTGTCAGTTACATAGAGAGGTAAGCATGCGCTTGTTTCCATACAGTGGTTAGTAGCATGGTGCCTTTGATGGCACCATGCTATACCACTACAGAGGCATACAGGCATCAATATATTCTATATGTGTGAAGTGAGGGCAGAAGCCGTTCGTATAATCTTCACCCACCGGAGGACAGACTCGATGCAAACTAAGAAAATGCACATCTTAGTGGAGAGGACTTGAACCAAAAATGTCATCTCAAGCATCTTAAGAAATTTTCGGCGAAAATACATTCCATAGTGTTAGTTTTAGTTAATTTCTAGTTTAGTGATTTCTCTAGTTTTTTAAGGTTTTGTTAGATTTCTCTAGAGTTTTGCTAAATATCTGTTCAGTGTAAAGTGGTACGCAACCCTAATTATAGGGTTGTGCAAAGTAACCTCCTAGGTTTTACTTAAGTGTATATAATAATGTTTTATGTATTAGTTTAAATCAATTCTCCTACAAGTATGAAAAACCAAGACCGAAGAGAAATATGATAATGGAAAATCACATTGGGATACTTGTGTGTGAGAAACTCTGAATGTCTAGCATGAGTTTTGGCTTTGATATTTATGGGGAGTATACAAGGCTCTTGAGAAGCTTCTCAAGAAAATTCTTTTAGCCATTTTCTTAGAATACAAGCCAAGTTAACATGGAAGTTTCTCAAGAAGTTTCTTTCTAGAAGTTGTATATTTGGCAAGCTAAACTAATTGGAAGCTTCTAGAAGCTATCTACTTGAGGTGCAAGCTAAGCTAACCGTGAAGCTTCCCAAGGAGCTTCCTCCTAAAAATTACCACTTGGCATGCATGTTACCCAATACTTGGGAGTGTACCAAGTAGCTTTTTATGTACTTCTAGAATATTCTAGCTAATTTGGCATATTTTCTACTTTGTTAGCCTTTACTGACTTTGTCGCTAAACTCCATATTGTTACATATTCTCCCACCGCTAGTTGGTGAGTCCTCGTTGCCATTGAAGCTTCAAACTCTTGGATGGCCATTTGTGCATTTTGTAGATGAGAAAGAGGCTCCCAAGTGGTATAATGAAGGGGATACCCTTTCAAGAGGACTTTGTACTCTATATGTTCTTGATGACTTTTTTGAATTTGACAATGTGCAAGGATCCGATCAACTTCAGACTCTTTATGATCATTGATAGGGATAGGAGGAGGAGGAGGTTGGACATAAGAGGGAAAAGAAGATGGATTAAGAACAAAGGGTTTCAATTTGGAAATATGAAAGATAGGGTGGATGTGCATATGACAAGGCAAGGCAAGTCGATAAGCAATAGGAGAAATGATTTGGGTGACATCAAAAGGTCCCATCCAATTAGGAGCAAGTTTACAAACATGGGTATCAAGTAGAAGGAGTATGTTACTACACAAAAGCATGACCTTATCACCAACTTGAAAGGTGAGATCATGACAACGGTGATCTGCATATTGTTTCTAACAATTTTGAGCAACAAGGAGATGAGATTTGGCTTGTTGAAGGGATTGAGATATGGTGGTCAAGAAGGTGGAAATATGAGAGACATGAGATGGAAGAGGACCAAGAAGAGATTCTGGAACAAGTGGATTTTGGCCAAAATTGAGGAAGAAAAGACAAAGTCCAGTGCTTGCCTATTTGGAATTATTGTATACAAACTCTGTAGCTACAAGACATTCATCCCAATTGATGTGGTGAACATTGACGAAGGCACAAAACATATCTTCCAAGGTGCAATTTATATGTTCAATTTGTTTATCAATTTGAGGATGATAGGCCATGGACAAAGCAAGCTTGGTGCCAAGTATCTAGAAGAGTGTTTGCCAAAAGTTTCCAATGAATCAAAGGTCATGATCGGAGATGACTACACAAGGCATTCCATAATGCTTGAAGACAATGTCAAAGTAGATCTGCACCAATATTGGAGCATCCACAATATCAAAGGTTGGTGCCAAATGTATTTGCTTACTAAGCTTATCCACAAACACCACTATTGCTATATGATCTTGCTTTATCTTGGGTAAGGATGTAATGAGATCCAAGCTCACATGTTCCCATCAAGTAGATGGAATAGAGAGTGGTTGAAGGAGTCCACTTGGTTTTTGGTTGTTGGCCTTGTTATGTTGGTAGCTCTCACATAATCAAACAAACTCTCAAACATCTCGTGTCATGTTGGGACACCACCATTGGCATTGGAGGGTACCCAAGGTCTTGTCCACACCCATGTAACTAACAATCAGTAAGTCATGGGCTTCTTGTAGATGCACAAGTTGGAGATCACCCTTAGTTGGAACATATATTGGATACTCATGGCATAGAAGGCATTCCTTGAAGAAGAAGGTGTTGTACTTCTTGTTGCATGTTGCAAGATGACCTTGTACCATTTTAAAGAAGGGATCTTGTTGTAGAGCTATCCTAAACTTAATTTGGACCTTGGAATCGACTAACACCATTGTAATTGCCATTATGATGAGAGGAAGAGACTTCAAATCAGGTTGTCGTGATAGGGCATTAGGGATGACATGGAATTGATTGGGTTTGTACTCAAGTTTGATGCCAAACAATTGGAGTTGCTCCTCTCATTGATGATATCAACTCTTCATGTGTTCCAAATGTAATGATTGCAACAAGGGTTTGTGATCGGTTTGCATGATCACCTATTTTCCTAAGAGATAATGTCTCCATACCTTGGTGGCATACACAATTGTAAGCTATTCCCAATCTTGTGCAGAGTAATTCCTTTTTGTGGTGTTTAATTAGCAAGACATAAAGGCCATGAGATATAACCCCTCTGGGAATTCTTGTTCCAACACAACTCCAATCGCAAAGTTGGAAGCATCTAAGTCAACCACACAAGGCAGTTGAGGATCATATGGTTGAAGAATGGATCTTGAAGACACCATATGTTTCAACTTCTAAAATGCATCTTCATGCTTGGTGGTCCATTGAAAGCTTGAGTTTTTCTCCAAGAGGTTGTTCAATGGTGTTGCCATGTGTGCATACTAGTGGATGAACTGTCGATACAAAATTGTCAATCCATGAATGTTTGCACCTCTATGGCATCCTTTGGAGTAGGCCAATAATGGAATTGATTTTCTCCTCTTCCATCCTGATCCCTTCTAATGTGATCTTGTGATCCAAGAAAGTAACTTCCTTTTGCCAAAAGGCACACTTTGACTTCTTGCAATAAAACTTCCATTTGTGTACTTTCCTTAAGACTTCTCGCACATGATGTGCATGTTTTGCCTCTATCTTGCTATAGATTAAAATGTCATCCAACAACACCACTACATATCAATCCATCCAACACCCAATGCATCTGATCCATGAAGATTGTTGGAACATTAGTGAGCCCAAAAGGTGAAACTTTCCATTCAAAATGCCCATACCTTGTGCAAAAGGTAAATTTTTTTTCACATCCTCTCTATCAATGTGGATTTGCCAATAGCTACTGTAAAGATCCAACTTGGAGAAGTATTGTGCTCCACTCAATTGATCAAGCAAGTCATCAATTTGAGGCAAGGGATATGCATTCTTCACGGTTATCAATACAGAAACAAAGTCCTCCATCCTTCTTTGGAACGAATAGTATTGATGCTCCCCTATATTATGTTGTATGAAATCCTTCTCCAACAACTCCATAAGTGTTGTTTGCACCTCCTCCAACTCCTTTGGTGAGAGCCAATAGATTGGTCTACTCACTAGAAGACTATTTAGCAATAACTCAATTTTGAAAGACATAGCACGATCAGAGGGTAATCCCTTTGATAGATTATCCAAAAACACATCCGCAAACTCCTAAACTATTTGATTAACCATTGCTTGATGAGGAACTTGACCCTCCTCAGATTCTCCTTGTGCAATTGGCTTGATCCACACCGCAAAAATAGACTTATCTTCCTCCAAAGTTTGCTCTATAGCTATTTCACTAACAAACTTCCCATTTAGGGACTTATCTTCCTTCAAAGCTTGCTCTATGGCTACTTTCTTGACAAACTTCCCATCTTGGGACTTATCTTCCTTCAAAGCTTACTCTAAGGTTGTTTCCTAACAAACTTCTCATCTTGGGACTTATCTTCTCTCAAAGCTTGCTCTATGGCTGCTTTCCTAGCAAACTTCCCATTTGGGGATTGATTATTCTTAGGTGTCTTACTCAAAAGTGCTAGAAAACCTAATTGGAAATTTATACCTTGGTGTTGTACTTGAATTTTTTTGTCGGGTCCAATAAAATTGAACCTCATGATGTTCAAGCCAAGGCAAACCCAAAATGACATCATTGTGTAGAGGTGTTACAACAAACCTTGTACATTCCAAATACTCCTCAATCCTGAATGTAACAAGATGTGAGGTACTGAATGTAGAACACTTTCTACCATCCGCGATCATCAATTTGCTTCCAATTACTTATTTGATAAGAATATTTAATTCCTTTGCTAATTGCATAGACATCCAATTCTTTGAACTTCTAGAATCAACCAAAATCTTACAATCACGATTAGATATCATATCTTGCAAATGAAGCAAACTTGCATAGGTTGAGCCTTTGATCGTATTGGAACTAATCAAGTTCCCAATAGGCAACTTGAAATCTTCTATTGTGATTCCTTGTTTCCTTGATCATTATGTTCCATAAACTCCATCTGGGTGACTTATCAAGGTCGCTCATTCTTGAATGACCATTCAACAATACAATGTCCAATTTGACAATAATAGAAATAATCAATAATTTATCGCAATTTTTTCCTATCTATGGTGCCAAGTGGTCTCCATTGAATGGCATCAATCTCTATTACTACTAGCTCTTCCACTTGTGTGTTGTGTATTGGTAAGTTCTATGGAGGTTGAAGTCAAGACCAAGTTGTTGCAACCAAGGAATCAAAGTGTTTGGCCAACCGCATAGCTTCCTCCAAATGTTGTGGCTCTTGCATAGTTATTTCTAATTTGGTTTGTGACTTCAAGCCCCTCATAAATTGATCCAAAGCTTCACCTTCTAGTATATCTAGAATTTGCATGATGGTGTTCTAAAATTAAATGATATAACTTCTTACAAAGCCAATCTACTTCAATTCTGCCAACCTATCTTGTGCAATTCGGTTGACATTTTATAACTTGGAATCAACCAATTATTGCACTCTTGAATTCTACCCAAGTCAAGATTGGTGCAACAAATTGCCATTCAGCTCACTCCACTCGGAAGGGCCACCATAGCTTTGCTATTCCATCCAATTGGCTAGAAGCCTAGAGAATCTATTTTAGTTCTTCTTGAAGATTGGTAGCTTCAAAATAACATTCTCAATCAAATACAAAATTCCACATTGCACTCAATAGATTCTTGCCTTCAAATACCTTGGATTTTGGAAATTGAATTTGGTTTTCTCCTTCTTGAACTGGTGCTCTTTCTATGTATTCTTGTCGTTGATGGTCTTGTTCATCCAACAATCAAGTAAGGTACTTGATTTGTTGTTGCATAGTAATGATAACCTCATACATTGTCACCATGGCTATTACTATATCACACTACTCCTAATTTATTAACACATAGATGCAACACATCTACCATTCTCCATAAGTTACCGTCTGAAGTACTAAGGGTTCCTCGGACAAGGTAATCAAATTCAAAAAAAATTGCCCAAAGTGTGAGGTGATGAACTATGTGAAATGATGCGTGTGTAATACCCAAACATGAAAATCCTAATGGTTGGACAAAAATAGATTTGGTGGTCCATAATCCATTCTTGCTCTAATACCAATGTAAAAGACCAAGACCGAGGAGAGAAATATGAAAATAGAAAATCACATTAGTACACTTGAGTGTGGGTGTCTTGCGTATGTACATCACTATACAACATACATCATTGTCAACATCAATCCTTGTCAACATCATACACTATAGAAGCACAACTCACACATAAGTCATACATAGACTCTAAAGTGCCACAATAATCAGATTGTTTACCACTCTCAACTCAACCTAACTCAAATCCGTACTTGATCTGTCATTCTATAAACTGCCAACAACTGGGCACTAATTACAGTCAAGCCACACCTACTCAAGCATAGAGAATCCAGGTGATGCTCACCGGCCTCTGTCCACCATAGCCAAGAACTCAAAGGCTCAACATCAAAGGAGTGAGCTCTCTGGAGCTGCACTTTGAAAGTATACCCCTTGGACTTGAGTTAGGTCTGAACCTTAATGGTCCCATTGGCGGCACACTCGATAGTGCAAACAGTGCAAAGTGACGGTGGGCTCCACCGTGAAGTCATTACCCCAAACACAAAATCTGACCGTCGGAAAGTAGTCTCTAAGAAACTGCTGAAATAACTCTAACTACTATCATTGCAACTCTAGTGTCCAAGCAATCTAGATGCAACACTAGAAATGGTGTGACAATTTTCGTGCATATGTACATTGCTAGACAACATACATCACTATCAACATCATACACTATAGAAGCACAATTCACACATAAGTCATACATAAACTCTAAAGTGCCACAATCGCCCCCCTAGCTGGCAGTTAGGTCCCTCTAACTCCAAATAGCCATCTACTCTAAGTATATGGTATACCCTATAATGGGCAAAGATCAAGAGGCCGGGTGCTATAGAGCCCTATCGTTAGTCGCCTATCTGCAATCTATACCATATAAAGAATGAACTAGCTATAGGTCAAGTACATCTAGGACATAACCACTGTCCTTGAGGAACTACCATGAGGGGAGGAGTCATACATGCCATATGCCATCCTCTCGAACAGCTATCACACACTAACATAGTAGCAGCTCCACCAAAAGAGCCACATAACATACACCTCAAGCTTGCATGTACAAGTGCCAAGCTTGGGTCCATAGTACCATCAATGTTTGGGAGGTGGCATGGCGCACAATTGCGTACATGATCCTTCCAAAAAACACCATCATGTCCTTCTAACACCAAGGACTCCAGATGGCAAAATCTCACTCACTCTCAAGATAGTGCGGCCTGTCAAAACATCAAGTGTCTTCAGTGTTGTCTGCTATAGATATACATAGTTGCTTGGATGAAATTGATAGATCGAGGGTCTATAACCTCCTCCTTGAATGGTAGCAAAGCATAAAGTATCTCTATGCTGAGCAATCGCCAAGTTCTCAAAGGCCATTGGCATCACTCTCCGAAAGATCTCTACCCGTTGAAAACATGCGCTCATCCATACATCGGGTCATCCAAGTCCAAAACTACAGTAGCATCTTGACAAATGGCTACAACTAAATTTGGATCTCGTCCATAGAGTAGAAAGTATGGAGAGAAGGATGCTAAGGAGGTTTGCCGGCTGAACCGATAGCCCATGGCCAACCAAGGTAATTGGAGATCCAAATCTCCCAAGTGGCCTCTCTATAAACCATAATTTTGCAATCCTCTCTTCACCGTCTGAACCACTCGCTCTGCTAAGCCATCTGCCTTAGGGTGATCTTCGGATGTAGTACAATGATCAATCAAAGCCTTGTCACACAAGACCTGAAATTCCCCCAAGAACTCTGTACCCTGATCAGTCAAAACCTCAACTGGTGCACCAAAATGACTAAGAACTTGATCCAAGAACGAGTAAGTTATCCCTTCACTTGACTTGTCAAGAAGTGCCACCAACTCAATCCACTTGGAACAGTGTTCCACATCACCAAAACATACCGATGATGTCTCATAGTCAGCGGTAAAGGTCCAATGAAGTCCAAACTCCAACGGTAACCCAATCCCATGATAGGTAATGGATGTAACTGTGGCGTAGGAGCATTGAATGATGCTCTAACTCTATCACAAACCACACACCTGGCAACAAACTGCTGTACCTCAGTCTGCATATCGTGCCACCAATAATGACTCTGGAGTAAGCTATACGTACGCTTTACTCCAAAATGTCCTAGCTCCTCATGAGCATGACGGACCAGCTGTGGTCTCTGAGATGGAAGTGGTATTACTCGCACTCTACCATCCTCTTATATACACAAAAGGTGTCTACCCTCCAATCTGAACCGTTTGGCTTGTTGAAGAACATGGTCTCTCTCCTTGGCCCCAACTGTGCCACCCACAACACCAATGCAAAGATAGTCCATCACTAAGACATCATCACGAATGTCTCGCTGAACTATACCAATATCTTTACTCTTTGGATCTGTGACCTCAATAACTCCTCTTGTATGCGTTGAGAGAGATACCACCAAAGCCTCAAAAAATAAACATAGAAAGGCAGATGCATGCCAACCTGGTACTATCTCCTCATTTGTCTCACCATGCCAATGTGCTCCTATCTGATCTTTCTGGCTAGGACATGGGTTTCTACTCAACCCATTTGTATCACGGTTCACCACTCCAGGTCTGTGAACAACCGTGAAATCATACTCCTATAAAATCAGAGCCCATCGTGCAAGCTTCCCTAAAAGCTTGTTGGACTCCATCAACCACGTCAGTGGCTGATGATCTGTGATGAGAGTGAAGGGGTTACCGAATAGGTAACATCGGAAATGTACTACTGCCCAAACTAATGCCAAGTACTCTCCCTTATATGAGCTATACTTTGCCTCCATTGAATTTTTGGAGCAACTAGCATAGGCCACCACAAACTCCTTCCCCTCATCATCATGTTGGGTGAGCACCGCTCCAAGCCCCAACATACTCCAATTAGTATGAACTTGAAATGGTCATACTCTGATCGGTCTCCTCAAAATAGGAGCAGATGTCAACCTCTCCTTAAGCTCTACAAAAGCTCTCTCCTGCTCATCTCCCCAACACCACTCCTGTGTAAGCTTAGTCAGCTTCGTCAAGGCCTTGGCAATGACACTAAATCCTCTAACATAGCGACGATAGAAGTTCAGCAACCCAAGGAATGCTTGCACTTTGCTCACATCCGTAGGCCGAGGAATACATGCAATAGCCTCCACCTTGGTTTGTTGAACACCAAGTCCTCCGGGATAGACAGTGTGACCCAAATACTCAACCTGCTCTTGGAAGAACTTACACTTCCCAAGATTTAATTTGAGTCCATGAGATCTCAACCTCTCAAACATCTCCAACAACTATCTCTCATGCTCCTCCACAGTAGTGCTATAGACCAAAATGTCATCAATATAGCACTGAGCAAAATCCAATCCAGCTAGGATCCTATCCATGACACTTTGGAACTCAATAGGAGCATTCTTTAACCCAAATGGTAAGAACTCCACTGATATAAGACATCCTTACCGTGAGGATCAATAGCCCAAAATGTTGTCTTGGACTTATCCTCCTCCTTGATTGGCAATTGGTGATATCCCGCTCAAAGATCCAAAGTACTAAAGACCTTTGCATGCCCAATCACATCAAAAATCTTCTCCGGTGTAGGCATGGCATACCAATCAGCCTTGGTCTGTCGGTTGATAGGACGGTAATCTCCACATATCCACCTATCTGTGTAGTTGCCATGCATATCCTTATTGGCTGGCATCACTGTCGCTGATGCATACTCTTGATGTGAAATCTCCACCAAACCAGCTTCAAAAAGGTCACTACTCCGGCTCTAAATCAATGTCCTCTCCATCTCACTATATTGATAGGGACGTCGGAAAACTAGTGTATCGCTAGTCAGCTCAATCTGTATACCAGGTCCCTTTAGAGCACCTAAATCCTTCATATTGAAGGAAAAAAACTTGTGTGGCTCCTCAAGAACCTCCAAACCCTCCGTCTTTCCTTTCCAATAAGCTTGGGTCCAAGATCTGGCTCCCAAGTATCCTCTGTAATTGTAGTAGGAGTGGAAGATGTACTGACTGGCTGCTACACTGGGCCCTTGGGAGCAATAGTGTCATGCTCCCAACCACTAGAGGTCTCAACCTCTGTGTGAAAAACTCCCTCCACTCTGGTTGCAAGCTCCACACGTCCTCTAGCTGCATCCCACGTGGACCAAGGGTGTAATCCAAGTAGCCCACGCTCACCTAGATGGACTCCAAGTAGACCACTCTCCCTAGTAGCTACTGGATGTGTCCCAAGAATACCATGTCCACTTGGTCCATCACCCCCAACATGTGCCTGAATTGTCTCGATAGGCATAGGGCTCACAAGTGTCCAAGTGGTGATGCCTATCAAGCGCATCCTATATTGCTCTGCCAAGCCAAGGCTCACAATCCAGGTCAAACAGTTCAAGTCCATAGCCTGACCTAACACCTTACGCTTGGATGCCTCTAACACTGTTGGAACAACGGTAATACTGGTGCAAAAACCCATTGCCCGCTCTCTCTCATCAGCATTGGGCTCCACCAACTGCTATAACTGTGAGTCCCAAACAAGTCCAGGTCCTCCCTCTCAAAATGCATGAGAGCCTGGGAAACTCATGAGTGTGGAAAATGTAGCTCTATGCTGTCCAACTAGGTTCACCATTGCCATAGGTGACCTATTAGCCACTACTACTATTTGAGACTGACGCACAACATCCAAGATATCATCAACAAGGATGTGGTCAAGTCATTGAATCCCATCATAAGCACATTGTAGAACCTCTTTGGGTAAGAGGTTCATCCACCAAAGACAAAGATGATGAGCCCGTGATCCCACTCTGGTTGCATCTAACAATACAGCAGGTCCCATCCAAGAATGGACCTGATGTGTACTTGCCACCACTCTGGTGCGAGAATCACCCATCAAAGGAATGTTCTCCAAAAGGTAAGCTAGAGAAACAGACTGATGAACCTAGAGATGTTGTAGTATCCGTAACATCTCCCCAAACACACCCAAACGAGGATCCGGAAGACCCAAACTATGGCCCTCACGTGTATGTCCCTAACATGGCCATCTAGAAATCACCAAGTGAATAGGCCCATGTCTCTCTAGGTCATGCGCCCCCCAGTAAGGAAATGTCTGCTGGTAGGGCCTTCTGGTAACCTCTTATTGTTTACATCGGTAATAACTCCGGATATCGATAGGCCATGTGTGCCACATGATGTAGAGAGACTCACCTAGCAGTCTCATCTCTCTCTACATACAAGTACCTTTGTACTCGTATACTTGCCTATAACACCGCAGCTAGTCTAGTGTTAATCCCACCAAACAACTCCAATAGACATATCCCCTCTATTGGATACTGCCAAGCAATGAGTGTGGTATTGTAATACCAAGAGCTAGCCATATGATCTAGATGTGAAATTTGGTTTGGTAACATCTGGAATGATGTTGTACATGATGGTCAAAATAGATCAGATAGAAGTATCAACAAAAGGGTACTACTACTAGGGCAAAAGCCAAAATAGATTTGAAAACCTTAGAACCAATAACTAGACATATGATTTGAAGGTGAGAATTGGGTTGGTAACATGTGGAAGGGTGTTAGATAGGATGGACTGAATAGATCAAAAAGAGGTATCACCAAAAGAGGACTTCTACTAATAGAGTTGGAACCAAAATATGCCTAAAATCTTTGAAGGCAATTTTGGAGGCCTAAACGCATGAATTAGGCCTTGAAAATGTGCACATTCCCCCCCTCCAACAAATGGAAGGCTGGCCCTCCCTTCCCCCTGCTTTGTCTTGTTGAGAGCTTTCCAATGGTACCTCATCCATGTGATTCTGAGATTCCTAAAGGAAGATTCCCTAAAAGATTCCCTTCGGTCAAAGCTTGTTTGACCAACCAGACAGGACCAGGACCAACATGTCACCCATCCAAGTAAGTAATCCAGGGGTGGAGCTTGCTGACATGTCACCTATCTATGTACCTAATCCTATGGTGGAGCTTCATTGGAGGAGATCCGTTTTACCTATATAATAAAGAGAAGGTGCTCCTTTGGGGCATCGGAGTTTGAGTGTGAAAGTGTGTGTTTCTCATGGTGTGTTTCTCTTCAGGTCTCCTATCCTCAGAGTATTACAGGTATCCACAGGTGTCAAAGCAATCACCTTTGGAAGCTCATCCTCACACTCATCTCCTGATGGTACGAAGGCTCCACTCCAAGCCTGTTGCACCAACTGATCTGCATGTTGTTGTAATGCCTCCTCTAAACTCCACAATGGAACATCCAAGGTGGATGGAACAATCCCACTCGTACTCCAAATCCAAGTGATCTCCTCTGGTACTAGAGTATCCTCTGCATGGGTGTTCCCCTCCAACAAATCACCAGGCCAAGTAACTATACCATTGAAAGCTAAAATTGATGTTGCCATGGTCCCGGACTGTAGTGAGCCAAGACTGCCACTACTAAAGCATACTAGTAGGCGACATACCCCATCCCTCACCACACTGCCAACCAGGTCTATAGGAGGTTGTCTCCTCCCAATAGTCAATGTTGAAGCCCATGGGCTATAACACTACTCCCCCAACTAGCACATCATATGACTCAACTATTGTTGCAATAGCCTGAGCTCTCACCACCGAGCTATCAGTCGGATGACCAGGTTGAACTTGGACAACAAGCTTCCCATGTGTGATGTATTGTGGCAAACCACCACCTAGAGATGTTTGGATCTGAAATGGACACCTCTCCACATTGGTCTTCTATAACTCCAGACCAACAACTGCAGACTTTGTCGTGCGTATATACATCGCTACACAACATACATCGCTGTCAACATCATACACTATAAAAGCACAACTCACACATAAGTCATACATAGACTCTAAAGTGCCACAATAATCAGATTGCTTAACACTTTCAACTCAACTCAACTCAGATCAGTACTTGATCTGTCACTCTATAAACTGCCAACAACTGGGCACTGATTACAGTCAAGCCACACCCACTCAAGCATAGAGAATCCAGGTGACGCTCGCCGGCCTCTGTCCACCATAGCCAGGAACTCGAAGGCTCAACATCAGAGAAGTGAGCTCTCTGGAGCTCACCTTTGAAACTATACCCCTTGGACTCGAGCTAGCCCTGAAACCCTAACGGTCCCGCTGACGGCACACTCGACGGTGCAAACGGTGCAAAGTGACGGTGGGCCCCACCGTGAAGTTAGTACCCCGAACACGAAATCTAACCATCGGAAAGTAGTCCCTGAGAAACTGCTAGAATAACTCTAACTACCATCACTGGAACTCCAGTGTCCGAGCATCTAGATGCGGAACTACAAATGGCGTGACAGCTGTCGTGTGTATATACATCGCTACACAACATACATCGCTGTCAACATCATACACTATAAAAGCACAACTCACACATAAGTCATACATAGACTCTAAAGTGCCACAATCGCCCCCCTAGCTGGCGGTTAGGTCCCTCTAACTCCAGATAGCCATCTACTCTAAGTATATGGTATACCCTCTAATGGGCAAAGATCAAGAGGCCGGGTGCTATGGAGCCCCATCGTTAGTCGCCTGTCTGCAATCTATACCATATAAAGAATGAACTAGCTATAGGTCAAGTACATCTAGGACATAACCACTGTCCCTGAGGAACCACCGTGAAGGGAGGAGTCATACATGCCATATGCCATCCTCTCGAACAGCTATCACACACTAACATAGTAGCAGCTCCACCAGAAGAGCCACATAACATACATGTCACGCCATTTGTAGTTCTGCATCTAGATGCTCGGACACTGGAGTTCCAGTGATGGTAGTTAGAGTTATTCTAGCTATTTCTCAGGGACTACTTTCCGATGGTTAGATTTCGTGTTCGTGGTACTAACTTCACGGTGGGGCCCACTGTCACTTTGCACCGTTTGCACCGTCGAGTGTGCCGTCAGCGGGACCGTTAGGGTTTCAAGGCTAGCTCGAGTCCAGGGGTATAGTTTCGAGTGAGCTCCAGAGAGCTCACTTCTCTGATGTTGAGCCTTCGAGTTTCTGGCTATGGTGGACAGAGGCCGGCGAGCGTCACCTGGATTCTCTATGCTTGAGTGGGTGTGGCTTGACTGTAATCAGTGCCCAGTTGTTGGCAGTTTATAGAGTGACAGATCAAGTACTGATCTGAGTTGAGTTGAGTTGAAAGTGTTAAGCAATCTGATTACATCAGAGAAGTGAAATCAGGGGGAAATCGGGTGCAGGAACATTGAGTGTTGGTGGTATCTCCAAGCTCGGTGGATCGTGGTAGCTCGATTCAGGTTCTATGTTTCCCTAGTGTGCAGAAGCTCATGTAGTTGATGCAAATTTGGCAGTTAGGCGGACGGTGTGTAGAAGCGCTGGCCAAATTTCGAGCAAAGAAGGAGCAATTTTCGAGCAGTGTTGTGATTTTGAGCTCAGGAGGTGAAGGCAGGACCAATTTGCTACGAGTTGGGCTCAGAAAGTGAAATTGAAGGTGGAGTTGGAAAGCTCTTCTCATGAAATTGTGATTTGGAAAAACCCGTTTTGTCAATTTGGCTCGAGTGGAAAGTTAGCGAGGGATTTGGCGGACATCCATCTTTAGGGTTTACGTCAGATTTTACGTCAGATTTACGTCAGATTTTGGGCGAGAATTGGAGGAGTTTCGCTGTTTCGCCAGATTTGGAGAAGTTTTGCTAGTTTGGAGGAGTTTCACAGATTTGGAGAAGTTTCGCCAATTTTGGAGGAGGTTCGAAGTGGCAACAAGAAAGGCCTCATTTGGCTGAATTTCGGCGTTTCGAGGCTTCGAGGCATAGGGTTGTGGGCTATGAGAGGCTACGAAGGCCTAGAAGGGCCAACAAGCCAGCTTGCTAGCGTGAGGCTAGCTAGTTTAGTGTAGATCTTGGTCATTGGTTGGCAAAATCTGCCTTTCTTGCTGGATTGTGCGCAACAGGGTTTGACCCCTAGATCTCTTGTTCCTAGACTGGTGCCCTAGCCAACTGGTCCACCCTCACTTGTTGTCATAGTGACTGTGCCATTGTTATCTATACACATGTAGCTTTGGCTAGGAGAGGCAGTTTGATCCCATTCTTGGTGATCCTGGTAGCTTAGGACTTAGATACGAACTACTCTTATGTCAAATGCCAAATGGTGGCAGAGTCAATCCCGTGTTGTGTTATGAGATGGAGGGTTTTTGTTTAGATTTCTTGTGATTGGATCCTCTCCATTCTCTGCTTCCTGTTTGTGCACCACGTTTGTGTGAGGTGCCTTGACTTTTGAGCGTTGGTGCTCTGGTGTGCTCTCGGTGGTGAGGCTGGAGTGATGACCAGTCAGATTACCTTTGTTTCTCTCCGGTGAGGCAGGAAGTGATGACCTGCAGACCGTGAGAGTGCGTGTTATGATGGCAGGTTACAGGTTGCCCTTCCCCTAGTGTAGTTATCTCGGTAGAGTTACATTAGTGGGTGGTGTTTAGTTGGTGTTGGCACGTGGTGGTGTTGGCACTTGGTGGGGTACTTGCGGTTGCGACTTGCGGTTGCAGTTGGTGGTTCGGGTTTGCTGTTGCAGTTACGTGGTCACGACGGAGTTCTTTGGAGATTCCAGAGGAGTTAGCCCTGCAGTACGTAGTGGGTTTACTCGGAGTGGTACTCGGTATCAGCCTGTATCTCAGGTCCCAGTGAGGGAGGAGATTGACTCTGAGTTGGAGTTCGACACAGGAGCTGATTCAATTGAGAGTGCAGTTGGTGTGTCCGCACCGTTGTTGTGGGACATGGACGAGATTTATGGGGCCTCCAAAGGCCCTAGGCGTTACTCTGGTACAGTGGGTACTATTGAGTTGGATGATTTCATCCAGGAGTTTGATAGTTGGTGTGATCTGCAGCAGATGCGGAACCCGACTTTGTTCACACCCTTCATGGCATGGAAGAGGTTGTTTCAGCACTTGGAGGGTCCACCGATGGATGATTACCATGAGTTCAGGAGAGCTCATTTGGAGGAGATTGAGTTATGGAGACAGTATTGGTCTCCACACTATGTCTCCATCACTTCAGGCTCGGTGGCCAGGAGTAGATCGGCTGTACCTACGAGTTCTAGCTCGAGTAGTGTTGGTGGAGCTAGTGGAGGTGCACTAGCTAGAGATAGTGCTACTACGAGTGGAGGTACCGCTGCAGGAGGTGGTGTGGTACCGGGGTTTAACCCCATGGTGGAGTTCTTCCTATGTTTGAGGCAGAACTACCAAGGAGTGCGGACTGACAAGCTGAGGAGCTTGCAGGAGTTCCAGCGGAAGGCTGGAGAGAGCCTACGCGAGGCATACACTCGCATGAGGCGGCTGATCAGTTTCACTCAGGGAGTTACTGAGGCCCAAGCAGTCCAGTTTTGGTATGGGATACTGGACAGGGAGTTGCGACGTAGAGTTCGTGATGCTACATTGTTGCAGGCTACTTCGCCCACTTTGGCAGTAGTCTTTGGTTTGGCTGAGCGTATTGAGCTCAACATGGTGGAGGAGAGAGTGGTGACAGCTGGATTTGGTAGAGAGACCTCATCCACGGTTGTGACTTCTTCTAGAGTGCAGCAGAGTGCACCACGCCCAGTTGGTTTTCGAGGATAGGGTGGACAGCCCAGATCCTATGGAGCGAGTGGAGGGCCTAGTGGAGTTAGACCCTTACCCTCATTTTCGGGTCAGCAGCAGCCAGTGAGTGGTGGTGTTGCTTGTTGGACTTGTGGTGGACCTCACCATAGGAGAGAGTGTACTCAGGGCAGCGGACCTGATACCTCTGGTGCATCACAGCCAGCACAGAGGCAGTGTGAGCATTGCCATAGATTTGGTCATACTAGTGACCGGTGTTTTGACCTACACCCGGAGTTACGGAGTGGTAGGGCTACTATGACAAGTAGTAGAGGAGCTCCAGTTCATGGAGGACGAGGTGGTAGAGGTGGTGGTAGAGGATCTACACCTAGTAGGGGTGCAGTACCTGCCCTTACTTCTGACACAGCTATGGCTACTCGGATTGAGCAGTTGGAGCAGAGATTGGCTAGTATGGCTATTGCTTAGAGGAGATCAGATTCGGGTGCTAAGGCTTCCACCTCATATGCTGGTGATAGAGATGCTTTGGACTTCATGTGCAGAGCGGCACAGGTGGATGCATCTGCAGCAGTGACTAGGAGTGCAGTACGTGCTCCAGAGCCTAGAGGAGCATCAGTGGAGTTGGACCCACAGAGAGGAGAGGTTGGGAGACAGGTCAGACTTCCCCAATCTTTCACGCTATCTGAGGCATTGCAGACGACATCCATGGTTCCTAGACGTCCAAGTGCAGGTGTGGTAGGTGGTGATGGAGTACCTGATGGAGTACCTGCTAGTCAGCCACCTGCTACTACACAAACTGAGTCTAGCATGATGTTGGGGGCGGCTCAGCTGATTATGCGGCATCCTTTATTTTCAGCCAGTGACATGTTTACATTGGGAGTTGACCCAGCCCCAGTGTTCCGGTTGGCTGCCACGTTGTGTGAGAGTAGGGATGGTGCAGTTCCTACTACTAGAGCAGAGGTGGTTGGTAGTGGAGCTGACTTGGTTGAGGAGCATGGGATCCGTTCAGCGACCAGTGGTTTATGGCAAGCAGCAGTGGCTAGATTGGAGGAGTTGCCAGCTAGACCGGCCTTTGAGAGAGCGCGGTTTACACCTGGTGTTGTCCTATTGGATAACCAGAGGGGGATCTTTTGTTTGTGGGACCTTCAGGGAAGGTCTATACACCACAGAGAGTCTTGTTAGACTCTAGTGCGCAGCCCCTTATGTTGGGGAAGGCTGCAGTTGTTGGTCTGGAGTTACAAAAGACCGATGTGGAGAGGTGTCCATTTCAGATCCAGACATCTCTAGGTGGTGGTTCGACACAGTACATCACACGTGGGGAGCTTGTTGTCCAGGTTCAGCCTGGTCATCTGACTGATAGCTCGGTGGTGAGAGCTCAGGCTATTGCGACGATAGCTGAGTCATATGATGTGCTAGTTGGGGGAGCAGTGTTATACCCTATGGGTTTCAGTATTGACTATTGGGAGGAGACAGCCTCTTATAGACCTGGTTGGCAGTCTGGTGAGGTACGGGTATGTCGCCTACCAGTACGTTTCAATAGTGGCAGTCTTGGCTCACTACAGTCCGGGACCATGGCAGCATCAGTTTTGGCTTTCAGCGGTGTAGTTACTTGGCCTGGTGACTTGTTGGAGGGGAACGCCCATGCAGAGGATACTCCAGTACCAGAGGAGATCACTCGGCTATGGAGTACGAGTGGGCTTGTTCCATCCACCTTGGATGTTCCATTGTGGAGTTCAGAGGAGGCATTGCAGCAGCATGCAGATCAGTTGGTGCAGTAGGCTTGGAGTGGAGCCTTCGTACCATCAGGGGATGAGTGTGAGGATGAGCCTCCAGAGGTGATTGCTTTGACACCTCTGGATACCACACTCATTGCTTGGCAGTACCCAGTAGAGGGGATATGCCTATTGGAGTTGTTTGGTGGGATCAGCACCGGACTAGCTGCGGTGTTACAGGCGGGTATCCGAGTACAGAGGTACTTGTATGTAGAGAGAGATGAGACTGCTAGGTGAGTCTCTCTACATCATGTGGCACACTTGGCCTATCGGTATCCGGAGTTATTACCGATGTCAACAGTCAGAGGTTACCAGAAGGCCTTACCAGGAGACATTTCCTTACTGGGGGCGCATGACCTAGAGAGACATGGGCCTATTCACTTGGTGATTTTTGGATGGCCATGTCAGGGACATACACGTGCGGGCCGCGGTTTGGGTCTTCAGGATCCTCGTTTTGGTGTGTTTTGGGAGATGTTACGGATATTACGACATCTCCAGGTTCATCAGTCTGTTTCTCCAGCTTACCTTTTGGAGAACGTTCCATTGATGGGTGATTCTCGCACTAGAGTGGTGGCGAGTACACATCAGGTCCATTCATGGATGGGACCTGCTGTATTGTTAGATGCAGCCAGAGTGGGATCACGGGCTCATCGTCTTCGTCTTTGGTGGACAAACCTCTTACCCAGAGAGGTTCTACAGCGTGCTTATGATGGGATTCAGCGACTGGACCACATTCTTGTTGATGATATCTTGGATGTTGGGCGTCAGTCTCAGACAGTGGTAGTGGCTGATAGGTCACCCATGGCAGTGGTGAACCTAGTTGGACAGCCTAGAGCTGCATTTCCCACACTCATGAGTTTCCCAGGCTCTCATGCTTTTCGAGAGGGAGGACCTGGACTTGTTTGGGACTCACAGTTACAGCAGTTGGTGGAGCCCAATGCTGATGAGAGAGAGCGGGCGATGGGTTTTCGCACCGGTATTACCGCTGTTCTAGCAGTGTCAGAGGCATCCAGGCGTCAAGTGTTAGGTCAGGCTATGGACCTGAACTGTTTGACCTGGATTGTGAGCCTTGGTTTGGCAGAGCAGCGTAGGATGCGCTTGATAGGCATCACCACTCGGACACTTGTGAGCCCTGTGCCTATCGAGACGATTCAGGCACATGCTGGGGGCGATGGACCGAGTGGACATGGTATTCTTGGGACACATCCAGTAGCTACTAGGGAGAGTGGTCTACTTGGAGTCCATCCAGGTGAGCGTGGGCTACTTGGATTACACCCTTGGTCCACATGGGATGCAGCCAGAGGACGTATGGAGCTTGCAGCCAGAGTGGAGGGAGTTTTTCACACAGAGGTTGGGACCTCTAGTGGTCGGGAGCATGACACCATTGCTCCCAAGGGCCCAGTGTAGCAGCCAGTCAGTACGTCTTCCACTCCTACTACAGTTACAGAGGATACTTGGGAGCCAGATCTTGGACCCAAGCTTACTGGAGAGGAAAGACGGAGGGTTTGGAGGTTCTTGAGGAGTCACACGAGTTGTTTTGCCTTCAGTATGAAGGATTTGGGTGCTCTGAAGGGACCTGGTATACGGATTGAGCTGACTAGCGACACACCTGTTTTCCGACGTCCTTATCGATATAGTGAGATGGAGAGGACATTGATTCAGAGCCGGAGTAGTGACCTTTTTGAGGCTGGTTTGGTGGAGATTTCACATGGAGAGTATGCATCAGCAACAGTGATGCCAGCCAAGAAGGATATGCATGGCAACTATACAGATAGGCGGATGTGTGGAGATTACCGTCCTATCAACCGACAGACCAGGGCTGATCGGTATGCCATGCCTATACCGGAGGAGATTTTTGATGCGATTGGGCATGCAAAGGTCTTCAGTACTTTGGATCTACGAGCGGGATATCATCAGTTGCCGATCAGGGAGGAGGATAAGTCCAAGACAGCATTTTGGGCTATTGATCCTCACGGCAAGGATGTGTTATATCAGTGGAGGTTCTTACCATTTGGGTTGAAGAACGCTCTTGCTGAGTTCCAGAGGGTCATGGATAGGATCCTAGCTGGACTGGATTCTGCTCGGTGCTATATTGATGACATTTTGGTGTATAGCACTGCTGTGGAGGAGCATGAGCGATAGTTGTTGGAGGTGTTTGAGAGGTTGAGATCTCATGGACTCAAACTACATCCTGGGAAGTGTAGGTTCTTCCACGAGCAGGTTGAGTATTTGGGTCACACTATCTACCCCGGAGGACTTGGTGTCCAGCAGACCAAGGTGGAGGCTATTGCACGTATTCCTCGGCCTACGGATGTGAGCAGAGTGCGAGCATTCCTTGGGTTGGTGAACTTCTATTGCCGCTATGTTAGAGGATTTAGTGCCATTGCCAAGGCCTTGACGAAGCTGACCGAGCTTACACAGGAGTGGTGGTGGGGAGATGAGCAGGAGAGAGCTTTTGTAGAGCTCAAGGAGAGGTTGACATCTGCTCCTATTTTGAGGAGACCGATCAAGGGACGACCATTTCAGGTTCACACTGATTGGAGTATGTTGGGGCTTGGAGCGGTGCTCACCCAGCATGATGATGAGGAGAAGGAGTTTGTGGTGGCCTATGCTAGTCGCTCCAACAATTCAGCGGAGGCAAAGTATAGTTCATATGAGGGAGAGTGCTTGGCAGCAGTTTGGGCAGTAGCACATTTCCGATGTTACCTATTTGGTAACCCCTTCACTCTCATCACTGACAATCAGCCGCTGAAGTGGTTGATGGAGTCCGACAAGCTTTCAGGGAAGCTTGCACGATGGGCTCTGATTTTATAGGAGTATGATTTCACGGTTGTTCACAGACCTGGAGTGGTGAACCGTGATGCAGATGGGTTGAGTAGAAACCCATGTCCCAGCCAGCAGGATCAGACCGGAGCACGTTGGCATGGTGAGACAAATGAGGAGATGGTGCCAGGTTGGCATGCATCAGCCTTTCTGTGTATATTTGCAGAGACATTGGTGGTATCTCTCTCAGCGCATACAGGAGGAGTTATTGAGGTCACAGATCCAGAGAGTAAAGATATTGGTACAGTTCAGCGAGACATTCATGATGATGTCTTAGTGATGGACTATCTTTGCACTGGTGTTGTGGGTGGCACAATTGGGGCCAAGGAGAGAGACCGTGTTCTTCAGCGAGCCAGACGGTTCAGATTGGAGGGTAGACACCTTTTGCATGTATGGGAGGATGGTAGAGTGCGAGTAGTACCACTTCCATCACAGAGACCACAGTTGGTCCGTCATGCTCATGAGGAGCTAGGAGATTTTGGAGTAAAGCGTACATATAGCTTACTCCAGAGTCATTATTGGTGGCGCGGTATGCAGACCGAGGTACAGCAGTTTGTTGCCAGATGTGTGGTTTGTGACCGAGTTAGAGCATCATTCAATGCTCCTACGCCACAGTTACACCCATTACCTATCATGGGATTGGGTTACCGTTGGAGTTTGGACTTTGCCGGACCTTTACCGCTGACTGTGAGACATCATCGGTATGTTTTGGTGATGGTGGAGCACTTCTCCAAGTGGATTGAGTTGGTGGCACTTCCTGACAAGTCTAGTGAAGGGACAGCTTACTTGTTCCTGGATCGAGTTCGTAGTCATTTTGGTGCACCAGCTGAGGTTTTGACTGATCAGGGTACAGAGTTCTTGGGAGAGTTTCAGGTCTTATGTGACAAGGCTTTGATTGATCATCGTACTACATCCCGAGATCACCCTGAGGCAGATGGCTTAGCAGAGAGAGTGGTTCAGACGGTGAAGAGAGGATTACGAAAGTATGGTTTGCAGAGAGGCCACTTGGGAGATTGGGATCTCCAGTTACCTTGGTTGGCCATGGGCTATCGGTTCAGCCGGCAAGCCTCCTTAGCATCCTTCTCTCCATACTTTCTACGCTATGGACGAGATCCAGATTTATCTATAGCCATTTGTCGAGATGCTACTAGTTTTGGACTTGGATGACCCTGATGTATGGATGAGCGCATGTTCTCAGCGGGCAGAGATCTTTCGGAGAGTGATGCCGATGGCCTTCAAGAACTTGGCAATTGCTCAGCATAGAGATACTTTACGCTATGCTACCATTTGAGGAGGAGGTTATAGACCCTTGATCCGTCAATTTCATCCAGGCGACTATGTATATCTACAACAGACAGCACCGACGACACTTGATGTTTCTACAGGCCGCACTATCTTGAGAGTGCGTGAGGTTTTGCCATCTGGAGTCCTTGTGTTAGAAGGATGTGATAGTGTTGTTTGGAAGGATCATGTGCGCAATTGTGCGCCATGCCACCTCCCAAACATTGATGGTACTATGGACCCAAGCTTGGCACTTGTACGTGCAGGCTTGAGGTGTATGTTATGTGGCTCTTCTGGTGGAGCTGCTACTATGTTAGTGTGTGATAGCTGTTCGAGAGGATGGCATATGGCATGTATGACTCCTCCCCTCACGGTGGTTCCTCAGGGATAGTGGTTATGTCCTAGATGTACTTGACCTATAGCTAGTTCATTCT
The DNA here is from genome assembly GCA_948567375.1 of Lunularia cruciata. Lineage (NCBI taxonomy): Eukaryota > Viridiplantae > Streptophyta > Marchantiopsida > Lunulariales > Lunulariaceae > Lunularia > Lunularia cruciata. Next base: position 51,075,329 of record OX419759.1, read on the forward strand.
TTATATGGTATAGATTGCAGACAGGCAACTAACGATGGGGCTCCATAGCACCCGGCCTCCTGATCTTTGCCCATTAGAGGGTATACCATATACTTAGAGTAGATGGCTATCTGGAGTTAGAGGGACCTAACCGCCAGCTAGGGGGGCGATTGTGGCACTTTAGAGTCTATGTATGACTTATGTGTGAGTTGTGCTTTTATAGTGTATGATGTTGACAGCGATGTATGTTGTGTAGCGATGTATATACGCATGACAGCTGTCACCCCATTTGTAGTTCCGCATCTAGATGCTCGGACACTGGAGTTCCAGTGATGGTAGTTAGAGTTATTCTAGCAATTTCTCAGGGACTACTTTCCGATGGTTAGATTTTGTGTTCGGGGTACTGACTTCACGGTGGGGCCCACCGTCACTTTGCACCGTTTGCACCGTCGAGTGTGCCGTCAGCGGGACCGTTAGGGTTTCAGGGCTAGCTCGAGTCCAAGGGGTATAGTTTCAAAGGTGAGCTCCAGAGAGCTCACTTCTCTGATGTTGAGCCTTCGAGTTCCTGGCTATGGTGGACAGAGGCCGGCGAGCGTCACCTGGATTCTCTATGCTTGAGTGGGTGTGGCTTGATTGTAATTAGTGCCCAGTTGTTGGCAGTTTATACAGTGACAGATCAAGTACTGATCTGAGTTGAGTTGAGTTGAAAGTGTTAAGCAATCTGATTATTGTGGCACTTTAGAGTCTATGTATGACTTATGTGTGAGTTGTGCTTTTATAGTGTATGATGTTGACAGCGATGTATGTTGTGTAGCGATGTATATACGCACGACACGATAGGCACAGGGCTCACAAGTGTCCGAGTGGTGATGCCTATCAAGCGCATCCTACGCTACTCTGCCAAACCAAGGCTCACAATCCAGGTCAAACAGTTCAGGTCCATAGCCTGACCTAACACTTGACGCCTGGATGCCTCTGACACTGCTAGAACAGCGGTCATACCGGTGCAAAAACCCATCGCCCGCTCTCTCTCATCAGCATTGGGCTCCACCAACTGCTGTAACTGTGAGTCCCAAACAAGTCCAGGTCCTCCCTCTCGAAAAGCATGAGAGCTTGGGAAACTCATGAGTGTGGGAAATGCAGCTCTAGGCTGTCCAACTAGGTTCACCACTGCCATGGGTGACCTATCAGCCACTACCACTGTCTGAGACTGACGCCCAACATCCAAGATATCATCAACAAGAATGTGGTCCAGTCGCTGAATCCCATCATAAGCACGCTGTAGAACCTCTCTGGGTAAGAGGTTTGTCCACCAAAGACGAAGACGATGAGCCCGTGATCCCACTCTGGCTGCATCTAACAATACAGCAGGTCCCATCCATGAATGGACCTGATGTGTACTCGCCACCACTCTAGTGCGAGAATCACCCATCAATAGAACGTTCTCCAAAAGGTAAGCTGGAGAAACAGACTGATGAACCTGGAGATGTCGTAATATCCGTAACATCTCCCAAAACACACCAAAACGAGGATCCTGAAGACCCAAACTGCGGCCCGCACGTGTATGTCCCTGACATGGCCATCCAAAAATCACCAAGTGAACATGCCCATGTCTCTCTAGGTCATGCGCCCCCAGTAAGGAAATGTCTCCTGGTAAGGCCTTCTGGTAACCTCTGACTGTTGACATCGGTAATAACTCCAGATACCGATAGGCCAAGTGTGCCACATGATGTAGAGAGACTCGCCTAGCAGTCTCATCTCTCTCTACATACAAGTACCTCTGTACTCGGATACCCGCCTGTAACACCGCAGCTAGTCCGGTGCTGATCCCACCAAACAACTCCAATAGGCATATCCCCTCTACTGGGTACTGCCAAGCAATGAGTGTGGTATCCAGAGGTGTCAAAGCAATCACCTCTGGAGGCTCATCCTCACACTCATCCCCTGATGGTATGAAGGCTCCACTCCAAGCCTACTGCACCAACTGATCTGCATGCTGCTGCAATGCCTCCTCTGAACTCCACAATGGAACATCCAAGGTGGATGGAACAATCCCACTTGTACTCCATAGCCGAGTGATCTCCTCTGGTACTGGAGTATCCTCTGCATGGGCGTTCCCCTCCAACAAGTCACCAGGCCAAGTAACTACACCGCTGAAAGCCAAAACTGATGCTGCCATGGTCCCGGACTGTAGTGAGCCAAGACTGCCACTATTGAAACGTACTGGTAGGCGACATACCCGTCCCTCACCAGACTGCCAACCAGGTCTATAAGAGGATGTCTCCTCCCAATAGTCAATACTGAAACCCATAGGGTATAACACTGCTCCCCCAACTAGCACATCATATGACTCAGCTATCGTCGCAATAGCCTGAGCTCTCACCACCGAGCTATCAGTCAGATGACCAGGCTGAACCTGGACAACAAGCTCCCCACGTGTGATGTACTGTGTCGAACCACCACCTAGAGATGTCTGGATCTGAAATGGACACCTCTCCACATCGGTCTTCTGTAACTCCAGACCAACAACTGCAGCCTTCCCCAACATAAGGGGCTGCGCACCAGAGTCTAACAAGACTCTCTGTGGTGTATAGACCTTCCCTGAAGGTCCCACCAAACAAAAGATCCCCCTCTGGTTATCCAATAGGACAACACCAGGTGTAAACCGCGCTCTCTCAAAGGCCGGTCTAGCTGGCAACTCCTCCAATCTAGCCGCTGCTGCTTGCCATAAACCACTGGTCGCTGAACGGATCCCATGCTCCTCAACCAAGTCAGCTCCACTACCAACCACCTCTGCTCTAGTAGTAGGAACTGCACCATCCCTACTCTCACACAACGTGGCAGCCAACCGGAACACTGGGGCTGGGTCAACTCCCAATGTAAACATGTCACTGGCTGAAAATAAAGGATGCCGCATAATCAGCTGAGCCGCCCCCAACATCATGCTAGACTCAGTCTGTGTAGTAGCAGGTGGCTGACTAGCAGGTACTCCATCAGGTACTCCATCACCACCTACCACACCTGCACTTGGACGTCTAGGAACCATGGATGTCGTCTGCAATGCCTCAGATAGCGTGAAAGATTGGGGAAGTCTGACCTGTCTGACCTCCCAACCTCTGACCTCCCAACCTCTCCTCTCTGTGGGTCCAACTCCACTGATGCTCCTCTAGGCTCTGGAGCACGTATTGCACTCCGAGTCACTGCTGCAGATGCATCCACCTGTGCCGCTCTGCACATGAAGTCCAAAGCATCTCTATCACCAGCATATGAGGTGGAAGCCTCAGCACCCGAATCTGATCTCCTCTGAGCAATAGCCATACTAGCCAATCTCTGCTCCAACTGCTCAATCCGAGTAGCCATAGCTGTGTCAGAAGTAAGGGCAGGTACTGCACCCCTACTAGGTGTAGATCCTCTACCACCACCTCTACCACCTCGTCCTCCATGAACTGGAGCTCCTCTACTACCTGTCATAGCAGCCCTACCACTCCGTAACTCCGGGTGTAGGTCAAAACACCGGTCACTAGTATGACCAAATCTATGGCAATGCTCACACTGCCTCTGTGCTGGCTGTGGTGCACCAGAGGTATCAGGTTTGCTGCCCTGAGTACACTCTCTCCTATGGTGAGGTCCACCACAAGTCCAACAAGCAACACCACCACTCACTGGCTGCTGCTGACCCGAAAATGAGGGTAAGGGTCTAACTCCACTAGGCCCTCCACTCGCTCCATAGGATCTGGGCTGTCCACCCTGTCCTCGAAAACCAACTGGGCGTGGTGCACTCTACTGCACTCTAGAAGAAGTCACAACCGTGGATGAGGTCTCTCTACCAAATCCAGCTGTCACCACTCTCTCCTCCATCATGTTGAGCTCAATACGCTCAGCCAAACCAAAGACTACTGCCAAAGTGGGCGAAGTAGCCTGCAACAACGTAGCATCACGAACTCTACGTCGCAACTCCCTGTCCAGTATCCCATACCAAAACTGGACTGCCTGGGCCTCAGTAACTCCCTGAGTGAAACTGATCAGCCGCCTCATGCGAGTGTATGCCTCGCGTAGGCTCTCTCCAGCCTTCCGCTGGAACTCCTGCAAGCTCCTCAGCTTGTCAGTCCGCACTTCTTGGTAGTTCTGCCTCAAACATAGGAAGAACTCCACCATGGGGTTAAACCCCGGTACCACACCACCTCCTGCAGCGGTACCTCCACTCGTAGTAGCACTATCTCCAGCTAGTGCACCTCCACTAGCTCCACCAACACTACTCGAGCTAGAACTCGTAGGTACAGCCGATCTACTCCTGGCCACTGAGCCTGAAGTGATGGAGACATAGTGTGGAGACCAATACTGTCTCCATAACTCAATCTCCTCCAAATGAGCTCTCCTGAACTCATGGTAATCATCCATCGGTGGACCCTCCAAGTGCTGAAACAACCCCTTCCATGCCATGAAGGGTGTGAACAAAGTCGGGTTCCGCATCTGCTGCAGATCACACCAACTATCGAACTCCTGGATGAAATCATCCAACTCAATAGTACCCACTGTACCAGAGTAACGCCTAGGGCCTTTGGAGGCCCCATAAATCTCGTCCATGTCCCACAACAACGGTGCGGACACACCAACTGCACTCTCAATTGAATCAGCTCCTGTGTCGAACTCCAACTCAGAGTCAATCTCCTCCCTCACTGGGACCTGAGATACAGGCTGATACCGAGTACCACTCCGAGTAAACCCACTACGTACTGCAGGGCTAACTCCTCTGGAATCTCCAAAGAACTCCATCGTGACCACGTAACTGCAACAGCAAACCCGAACCACCAACTGCAACCGCAAGTCGCAACCGCAAGTACCCCACCAAGTGCCAACACCACCACGTGCCAACACCAACTAAACACCACCCACTAATGTAACTCTACCGAGATAACTACACTAGGGGAAGGGCAACCTGTAACCTGCCATCATAACACGCACTCTCATGGTCTGCAGGTCATCACTTCCTGCCTCACCGGAGAGAAACAAAGGTAGTTTGACTAGTCATCACTCCAGCCTCACCACCGAGAGCACACCAGAGCACCAATGCTCAAAAGTCAAGGCACCTCACACAAACGTGGTGCACAAACAGGAAGCAGAGAATGGAGGGGATCCAATCACAAGAAATCTAAACGAAAACCCTCCATCTCATAACACAACACGGGATTGACTCTGCCACCATTTGGCATTTGACATAAGAGTAGTTCGTATCTAAGTCCTAAGCTACCAGGATCACCAAGAATGGGATCAAACTGCCTCTCCTAGCCAAAGCTACATGTGTATAGATAACAATGGCACAGTCACTATGACAACAAGTGAGGGTGGACCAGTTGGCTAGGGCACCAGTCTAGGAACAAGAGATCTAGGGGTCAAACCCTGTTGCGCACAATCTAGCAAGAAAGGCAGATTTTGCCAACCAATGACCAAGATCTACACTAAACTAGCTAGCCTCACGCCAGCAAGCTGGCCTGCTGGCCCTTCTGGCCCTTCTAGGCCTTCGTAGCCTCTCATAGCCCACAGCCCTATGCCTCGAAGCCTCTAAACGCCGAAATTCAGCCAAATGAGGCCTTTCTTGTTGCCACTTCGAACCTCCTCCAAAATTGGCGAAACTTCTCCAAATCTACGAAACTCCTCCAAACTAGCGAAACTTCTCCAAATCTGGCCAAACAGCGAAACTCCTCCAATTCTGGCCCAAAATCTGACGTAAATCTGACGTAAAATCTGACGTAAACCCTAAAGATGGATGTCCGCCAAATCCCCCGCTAACTTTCCACTCGAGCCAAATTGACAAAACGGGTTTTTCCAAATCACAATTTCATGAGAAGAGCTTTCCAACTCCACCTTCAATTTCACTTTCTGAGCCCAACTCGCAGCAAATTGGTCCTACCTTCACCTCCTGAGCTCAAAATCACAACATTGCTCGAAAATTGCTCCTTCTTTGCTCAAAATTTGGCCAGCGCTTCTGCACACCGTCCGCCTAACTGCCAAATTTGCATCAACTACACGAGCTTCTGCACACTAGGGAAACACAGAACCTGAATCGAGCTACCACGATCCACCGAGCTTGGAGATACCACCAACACTCAACGTTCCTGCACCCGATTTCCCCCTGACTTCACTTCTCTGATGTAATCAAATTGCTTAACACTTTCAACTCAAGTCAACTCAGATCAGTACTTGATATGTCACTCTATAAACTGCCAACAACTGGGCACCGATTACAGTCAAGCCACACCCACTCAAGCATAGAGAATCCAGGTGACGCTCGCCGGCCTCTGTCCACCATAGCCAGGAACTCAAAGGCTCAACATCAGAGAAGTGAGCTCTCTGGAGCTCACCTTCGAAACTATACCCCTTGGACTCGAGCTAGCCCTGAAACCCTAACGGTCCCGCTGACGGCACACTCGACGGTGCAAACGGTGCAAAGTGACGGTGGGCCCCACCGTGAAGTCAGTACCCCAAACACAAAATCTAACCATCGGAAAGTAGTCCCTAAGAAATTGCTAGAATAACTCTAACTACCATCACTGGAACTCCAGTGTCCGAGCATCTAGATGCGGAACTACAAATGGCGTGACAACTTCCCCAACATAAGGGGCTACGCACCAGAGTCTAACAAGACTCTCTATGGTATATAGACCTTCCCTGAAGGTGCCACTAAACTGAAAATCCCCCTTTGGTTATCCAATAGGACAACACCAGGTGTAAACCGCACTCTCTTAAAGGCCGGTCTAGCTGGCAACTCCTCCAGTCTAGCCGCTACTGCCTGCTACAAACCATTGGTCGTTGAACGGATCCCATGCTCCTCAACCAACTCAACTCCACTACCAACCACCTCTGCTCTAGTAGTAGGAACCGCACCATCCCTACTCTCACACAACGTGGCAGCCAACCGGAATACTGGGGCTGGGTCAACTCCCAATGTAAACATATCACTGACCAAAAACAAAGGACGCCGCATAATCAGTTGAGCCGCCCTCAACATCATGCTAGACTCAGTCTGTGTAGTAGTAGGTGGCTGACTAGTAGGTAGTTCATAATGCACTCCCTCACCACCTACCACACCTGCACTAAGACGTCTAGGAACCATGGATGTTGTCTACAATGCCTCAGATAGCGTGAAAGATTGGGGAAGTCTGACATGTCTCTCTTCTCTATGGATCCAACTCCACTGATGCTAGTTTAGGCTCTGGAGCACGTACTGCACTCCTAGTCACTGCTGCAGATGCATCCACATGTGCTGCTCCGCACATGAAGTCCAAAGCATCTCTATCACCAGCATATGAGGTGGAAGCCTTAGCACCTGAATCTGATCTCCTCTGAGCAATAGCCATACTAGCCAATCTCTGCTCAATCCGAGTAGCCATAGTTGTATCAAAATTAAGGGCAGGTACTGCACCCCTACTAGGTATAGATCCTCTACCACCACGTCTACCACCTTGTCCTCCATGAACTGGAGCTCCTCTACTACCTACCATAGTAGCCCTACCACTCCGTAACTCTGGGTGTAGGTCAAAACACCGGTCACTAGTGTGACCAAATCTATGGCAATGCTCACGCTGCCTCTATGCTAGCTGTGATGCACCTAAGGTATCGAGTCCATTGCCTTGAGTACACTCTCTCCGATGGTGAGGTCCACCACAAGTCCAACAAGCAACACCACTACTCACTGACTACTGCTGACCCAAAAATGAAGGTAAGGGTCTAACTCCACTAGGCCTTCCACTCGCTCCATAGGATCTGGGCGGTCCACCTTATCCTCAAAACCCAATTGGGCATGGTGCACTCTACTACACTCTAGAAGAAGTCATAGCCATAGATGAGATCTCCCTACCAAATCCAAATGTCGCCACTCTCTCCTCCACCATGTTGAGCTCAATACGCTTAGCCAAACCAAAGACTACTACCAAAGTGGGCAAAGTAGCCTGCAACAATGTAGCATCACAAACTCTATGTCGTAACTCCCTATCCAGTATCCCATACCAAAACTGGACTGCCTAGGCCTCAATAACTCCCTGAGTGAAACTGATCAGCCACCTCATGCAAGTATATGCTTCGCGTAGGCTCTTTCCAACCTTCCGCTGGAACTCCTGCAAGCTCCTCGGCTTGTCAATCTGTACTCCCTTGTAGTTCTGCCTCAAACACTAGAAGAACTCCACCATGGGGTAAACCCCGGTACCACACTACCTACTACAGCGGTACCTCCACTTGTAGTAGCACTATCTCCAGCTAGTGCACCTCTATTAGCTCCACTAACACTACTTGAGCTAGAACTCGTAGGTACAGCCAATCTACTCATGGCCACCAAACCTGAAGTGATGGAGACATAGTTTGGAGACCAATATTGTCTCCATAACTCAATCTCCTCCAAATGAGCTCTCCTAAACTCATGGTAGTCATCCATCGGCGGACCCTCTAGATGCTGAAACAACCCTTTCCATGCCATGAAGGGTGTAAACAAAGTCGGGTTCCGCATCTACTGCAGATCACACCAACTATCAAACTCCTAGATGAAGTCATCCAACTCAATGGTACCCATTGTACCAAAGTAACGCCTAGGGCCTTTGGAGGCCCCATAAATCTTGTCCATGTCCCACAACAACGGTGCGGACACACCAAGTGCACTCTCAATTGAATCAGCTCTTGTGTCAAACTCCAACTTAGAGTCAATCTCCTCCCTCACTATGACCTGAGATACATGCTGATACCAAGTACCACTCCGAGTAAACCCACTACGTACTGCATGGCTATTTCCTCTCAAATCCCCAAAGAACTCCGTCGTGACAAAGTAACCACAACAACAAACTAGAACAACCAACTGCAATTGCAAGTCGCAACCGTAAATACCCCATCAAGTGCAAACACCACCAAGTGCCAATACCAACTAAGCACCACCCACTAATGTAACTCTAACCGAGATAACTACACTAGGGGAAAAGGCAACATGTAATCTACAATCATAACACGCACTCTCATGGTATACAGGTCATCACTTCCTGCCTCACCGGAGGGAAACAAAGGTAGTCTAACTGGTCATCACTCCAGCCTCACTACCGAGAGCACACTAGAGCACCAACACTCAAAAGGCAAGGCACCTCATACAAATGTGGTGCACAAACAGGAAGTAGAGAATGGAGAAGGTCCAATCACAAGAAATCTAAAAAAAACCCTCCATCTCATAACACAACACGGGATTGACTTTGCTACCATTTGGCATTTGACATAAGAGAAGTTTGTATCTAAGTCCTAGGCTACCAGGATCACCAAGAATGGGATCAAACTGCCTTTCCTAGCCAAAGCTACAAGTGTATAGATAATAGTGTCATAATCACTAGGACAACAAGTGAGGGTGGACCATTTGGCTAGGGTACCAGTCTAGGAACAAGAGATCTAGGAGTCAAACCCTGTTGCGCACAATCTAGCAGGAAAGGTAGATTTTGCCAACCAATGACCAAGATCTACCAATGACCAAGACCAATGACCAAGAGCTAGCCTCACGCCAGCAAGTTGGCTTGTTGGCCCTTCTAGGCATTTGTAGCTTCTCATAGCCCACAGCCTTATGCCTCAAAATGCCAAAGTTCAGCCAAATGAGGCCTTTCTTCTTGCCACTTCGAACCTCCTCTAAAATTGGCAAAAACTTCTCCAAACTTGCAAGAGTCCTCTAAACTAGCAAAACTCCTCCAAATCTGGCCAAAATCTGACGTAAAATCCAACCAAAATCTGACGTTAACCCTAAAGTTGGTTGTCCGCCAAATCCCCTGCTAACTTTCCACTTGAGCCAAATTGACAACACGTGTTTCTCCAAATCACAAATTCATGAGAATAGCTTCCCAACTCCACCTTCAATTTGACTTTCTGAGCCCAACTTGTAGCAAATTGGTCCTACATTCACCTCTTGAGCTCAAAATCACAATCACTACTCGAAATTTGCTCCTTCTATGCTAAAAAATTGGCCAGCACTTCCATACACCATTTGCATTACTACCAAATCTGCATCAATTGAATGAGCTTCTGCACACTAGGGAAAAGTTGAACTTGAATCAAGCTACCAATGATCCACTGAGCTTAGAAATACCACCAACACTCAAAGTTCTTGCACCCAATTTCCCCCTAACTTCACTTCTTTGATGTAATCAGATTGTTTACCACTCTCAACTCAACTCAACTCATATCAGTACTTGATCTGTCACTCTATAAACTACCAACAACTGGGCATTGATTGCAGTCAAGCCACACCCACTCAAGCATAGAGAATCCAGGTGACGCTCACCGGCCTCTGTCCACCATAGCCAAGAACTCAAAGGCTCAACATCAGAGAAGTGATCTCTCTAGAGCTACACTTTGAAAGTATACCCCCTGGACTCGAGCTAGGTCTGAACCCTAACGGTCCCACTGGCGGCACACTCGACGGTGCAAATGGTGCAAAGTGACGGTGGCCCCACCGTGAAGTCAATACCCCAAACATGAAATCTGACCGTCAGAAAGTAGTCTTTGAGAAACTGCTGAAATGACTCTAACTACTATCACTGCAACTCTAGTGTCCGAGCAATCTAGATGCAACACTACAAATAGCGTGACATGGGAAACTACGAATGTCTAGCATGAGCTTCAGCTTTGATATTTATATGGAGTATACAAGGCTCTTGAGAAGCTTCTCAAGAAGTTTCCTTTAGCCACTTTCTTAGAGTGCAAACTTCTCAAAAAGCTTCCTTCTAGAAGTTGCCTACTTGGCGTGCAAGTTAAGCTAGTTGGAAACTTCTAGAAGCTACCTACTTGGGGTGCAAGCTAAGCTAGCCAAGAAGCTTCCCAAGGAGCTTCCTCCTAGAAATTATCACTTGGCATGCAGGTTACCCAATACTTGGGATGGTACCAAGTAGTTTCCTAGATACTTCTAGAATATTCTAGGTTAATTTGACCCATCCGCTATTTTTTTAGCTTTGACTAACTTTTTCGCTAAACTTCATATTGTTACAACAAGGGTCATTCCTAGCACCTTGTACCTTATTTCAGGTGTGTTCTATGCTACTTAAATTTAGGGTGTCTTCCATGCTACATGAGTGAGCTATTGTGTATTATCTATGAAGGCTCTAAGAGAGTGAGTTGAGTATTGTTGTGTGCAATCAAGAGTGTCTACTTTGGTGAGATTGGGAAAGTTGAGTGCTAGGATGTCTGATACATCAAAAGTCAAAATGATTGAGGATAGACCTTCTACTTCAAAGAGCAAGAAGAAAGATTCTCATCAGGTTATTTGCCCACAATCACCACTAGGATTGATAGGAGAACTAATAGAGCTAAAGAAATTGGGAACACTAACTACAAATCCTATACTTAGGATATGAAGTATATCTTTGACAATTATGATTGTTTAGACTTGGCATTAGAAGCTCATGATAAAGATGAACTAGAGTCCAACAAGGAGGAGAGAATCAAGCACTCTACTACTAAGAGGTTTTTGCTAAGGGCTATGCAAGAGCCGATCAGAGACCTAGTAAACACTTATGCTTGGAGTTAGGAGATTTGAGCAAAACTCTAGAGTTGTTACTCTATTGAAAGGTTGGAAAGTAGAATTTGGGATGGGATGTGGAACGCAAAAATGCAAGAAGGTGATGATTTTACTTTGCATTTGTCAAAGTTATAGAAGGTCTTCAAGAGTGTTAAGGATGATGGGTGTATCTTTACTAAGAAATATGAGATCAACCATCTCTTGAAGACTCCCTCTTCAAGCTATCACTCTGTTCTAGTAGCTCTGAAAGTTTTATCTATTGAAGCTATCATATAGGATTGTGTGATAAACAAATTGTTGTGTTTAGCAAATGTAAAAGACCAAATTTGAGGAGAGAAATAGGAGAATGGAAACTCACATTGGGACACTTGAATGAGGGAAAACTCCAAATGCCTAGCATGAGCTTTGGCTTTGGTATTTATAGGTAGCTGTAATACTCCGAGGACAAGAGAAGAGAGAAAACACAGATTGCACACTCAAACAATCGATGCCCCAAGGGAGCACCTTCTCTTTATTATATAGACAAAGAGGATCTCCGCCAAGGAAGCTCCACCATAGGATTAGGGACACAGATAGGTGACATGTCAGCAAGCTCCACCCTTGGATTACTTACTTGGATGGGTGACATGTCTGGTCTAGGTCCTATCTGGTTGGTCAAATAAGCTTTGACTAGAGGGAATCTTTTAGGGAATCTTCCTATAGGAATCTCAGAATCACGTGAGTAAGGTACCGTTGGAAAGCTCTTGATGAGACAAAGCAAGGAGGAGGAAAGGCCAGCCTATCCTCCATTGGGGGGGGATCTGCACATTTTCGAGGCCTAATTCATCCATTTAGGCCTCCGAAATTGCCTTCAAAGATTTCAGGCATATTTTGGTTCTACTCTATTAGTAGAAGTCCCCTTTTGGTGATACCTCTTTCTGATCTGTTTAGTCCATCATGTGTAACATCCTTCTAGATGTTACCAACCCAATTCTCATCTTTAAATCATATGTCTAGCTATTGGTTCTAAGGTTCTCAAGTCTATTTTGGTTTCTGCCCTATTAGTAGAAGTACTCTTTTGGTGATACTTCTATCTGATCTATTTTGACCATCATGTATAACATCATTCTAGATGTTACCAAACCGAATTTCACATCTAGATCATATGGCTAGCTCTTGGTATTATAGACCTCCCTCCTTTTAAGACGCAACGTCCTCGTTGTGCAATTGTTGCTCAAATGCTTGCACCAACACAGGTGCATGTGCCAAATTGGCAGCGGGCTCCCAGATGGCTTCATAGAGGGGGTAACCTTTCCATTGTACTAGATAGTCCACCTGCGGGTGGTGAGTACCATGCATGCATTTTTGGAGAATCTGCTCCACTTCATATTCCCCTATGCCATCAATGAGTGTCGGACAAGGTCAAATGTCTGGTGTGGAATGACCTTGGCCTGATCTGGGAGCATATCTGCGTAGTAGGGAGACATGGAAGACTAGATGGATCTTCATGTGTGGTGGTAGCTCAAGGTGATAGGCCATAGCGCCGATGCGACGAAGAATCGAGAAAGGCCCAATAAAATGAGGTCTGAGCTTACGAGGTCCAACTAATGTGAGGTTGGTTGTCGATAGCCACACTTGATCCCCAACATTGAACTCCATGTGCCGACGGTGTGCATCAGCATATTGCTTCTGTTGATTTTGTGCAATCTGTAATTTGTGCTTGGCGCTTTCCACACCTTGTTGGATTCTAGAAACAAATGTGTTGACTGCATCGACCTTGGTAGCCACTGGACGGATTTTCATCAAGCTAGAAGGTGTGAAGGGATGCTCACCATACATGAGGAAGAACGGAGTGACCTGGGTGGATGCATTCACTGAATTGTTATAAGCAAATTCCACCAACAAGAGTAGGGTGTCCCACCTCTCTTGCTTTCTAAGGTGAAGCCGCGTAACATGTCTTCAATTGTGCGATTAGCCCGCTTTGTTTGGCCATCTGTTTGGGGGTGGTAAGCTGTGGACATGGCCAACTTGGTTTTGAAGAACCCAAAGAGTGTTCGCCAAAACAAGCTGGTGAATTGGGTGCCTCTATCGGTGATGAGTACTCTAGACAAGCCATGGTGAGCAAAGACTACATCTAAGTATAATTGAGCTAGTTGTGGAGCAATCACCTCCTTGGTGGTAGGGCGTACATGAATCATTTTGCTGAGCTGGTCTACAAAGACCACAATGGAGTCAAACCCTGAGGTGGTCTTAGGTAATTCACAGACGAGATCCATACTCACTTGTTCCCAACGTTGGGTAGGAGTGGGGAGAGGTTGAAGGAGCCCTGCAGGAGCTTGATTAGAAGCTTTGTTATGTTGGCAAAGTAGGTAGCTACGCACATAGTCCATCACATCATTGCTCATCTTGGGCCAATAGTAATGGCGCTTGACTGCATCCAAGATCTTGTCCACTCCGATATGAGCTGCAATGGCCGAATCATGACATTCCGTTAGAATGGTGGTGCGTAATTCTGGGACATTTGGGATCTATAATTTGCCATCCCGAAAGGTGAGTCCTTGGGTACTGGTGACACCTTTGGATGATTGTGCTTCTACAATTTGTGGGTCAGTTTTTGTAGCCGCCAAAATCTCTTGCCAAAATTTAGGGTTAATCTTAACCTCTGCCACCAAGTTGTTGGCCATTGGCATGCGGGTGAATGCATCTGCAAGTTGCTTCTTACCTCCCATGTAGGTGATTGTCATGTTGAAGCATTGTTGCCACTCTGCCCACCAAATTTGGTGACGAGATAGATCCTTCTGCGTCTCGAGGTAGACTAGAGGTTTGTGGTCTGTCTCTACTACAAATGTCTTCTTGCCCAAGTAGTGCTTCCAATGCTTGGTTGCTAGAACGATCGCAAGCTCTTCTCATTCTGTGGTGTGGTAGTTGCGCTCTGCTGGTAACAACTTTCAAGAGAAATATGCAATTGGATGCCATCCGTCATGCCACTCTTGTTGTAGGACTACTCCTATTGCTACGCTTGATGCATCAGTAGCCAACTTGATTGGACGTTTTGGGTCATACCACTTCAAGATTGGTGCATGTAGCAAGGTGACCTTCAATTCTTGAAAGGCCAACTCTTGTGCAGTTCCCCATGGCCACTTCTTCCCCTTGCCAAGTAGTGCCGTTAAAGGCTGTGCAACCTTGGAGAAGTCCTTGACAAATCTACGATAGAATCCCATCAACCCCAAGAAGCTCTTAAGTTGAGTCTGATCTTTGGGAGCACTCCATTTTTGAATGACCTCTATTTTATCTGTCAATACTTGAATGCACTCTGCACTTACTCTATGCCCCAAGTAGTCTACTTCAGACTTGCCAAACTCACACTTTGAGATTTTGGCGTACAACTGATTCTGTCTTAGAATCTGGAGGACCTCTTGTAGATGTTATTTGTGTTTTGTCATCATGCTACTGTATACTAAGATATCATCCAAGAAGATGATAATAGACTTATCCAAGTATGGACGAAATATGTCATTCATTAGACTCATGAAAGTGGTAGGTGCATTGGTGAGGCCAAAAGGCATCACAAGATACTCAAAGTGGCCATACCTGGTTCGAAAGGTAGTTTTGTGCACATCCTCCTCTGCAATTTGGATTTGATTGTAACCGCTTCGCAAGTCCAGTTTGGTGAAGTATCTCGTTCCATGGAGTTGATCAAACAGGTCATCCATGCGAGGTAAGGAGTATTTGTTCTTCACTGTTTGCTGATTGAGACCCCAATAGTCAATGCACATGCGCATTGTACCATCCTTCTTCTTCACAAACAAGATAGGAGCTCCATATGGTGATATGCTAGGTTGGATGAACCCTTTCTGCAACATCTCCTCAATTTGAGTCTTACACTCCTCCAACTCATGAGGTGATAAGCGATATGGGGCATTATAATGAGGCGTCATCCCCGGAAGTGTCTCAATTTTGTGATCTACTCGCCTTTTTGGTGGTAATCCTGAGGGTAGATCACCGGGAAAGACATCTTGGAACTCATCCACCACATCCTTCAATTTCTCAAGAATTTGTCCATCGAGTTGTGCACTCTGGACTTCTCTTATTAGACCCATAAAACATCTATTGGTCTTACAGACAGTTGCCGTCCCTACAACATATAGAGGTAGTTTCTGCCTGTGTGATTTTTCTTTAACCCCAATGATTGACCATTGGTGAGTTCTCACTACTTTCTTCCTCCAATCCACCATAGGGTTGTACTGCTCCATCCATGGCATGCCTAAAATTGCATCATAACAAGCTAACTGTATCACTCACCACTCAATTGCAACTTGATATTCTCCTACAGAGAGGGTTACCCGTCTAGGTAATGATTCAATCCTCTTTGTTTGCCCATTTGGTAACTCTACTTCTTCACTTCCGTCTCTCTCTAGATCCATTCCCAATCTTATTGCAACAAAGCGAGACAAGAAATTCTCTGTTGCTCACGGATCTATTAATACTCTCACTTGATTACCTTCTAGGATTCCATTCACAACAATCAATTGTGAGGTTGCCTTTCGGGATTGTTGCGCATTATTCTTCTTCCTTCCCTCGCTTCTTTGCTTCCTTATTAAGCTAGTAAGGCCGCGAGGTACCTTTACTGGCAATCTTCATTTTCCGAAGTGGTTTCCACTTCATCCTTGTCAATGTGCCTCTCCATGTTGTTCAAAGATCACCTAAACGAAGGCCGAGGGCCTCTAGGGAAACGAGTGCGATAGTTGGTAGATATGTGCCCAATACGGCCACAATTGTAACAACAGAGTTGTTCTCCTTGAGTCCCTTCTCCTCATAGGACTCCATCTCTTTGTTCTTCTACCCGTCCCCGCCCCCCTTGAAGCGGTCGTGCTCCTCGATCCCGAAATCAAAGGTTGCCCAATTCTATCGGTACTGGTCCACCCATGTGTGGCATTTCTGCCCAATAATGTTGAGGTGGAGATACTCTTTCACCTCCACCTAATGCTCCTGCTATTCTCTGCGTACAAGCAATGGCTTCAAATACCGTACAAGGATTTTGTACCATGACTTCTTGGCGAATCCGCTCTTTCAACCCTCGTTTGAAATTGTCGAGAGCCTCTGCTGGACTCATGTTGGTGATTGCGACTTGTAGATCCAGAAAAGCCTCCACATACTCTTGTACGCTATTCTTTTGTCTCAATCCCCATAGTCGGGTTTGAGCCATCTGCACAGAATCCACCAATTGGAAATTCTTCAGCAGTCCTTCTTGCATTGCTGTCCATGTGACCTCCATTCTCTCTGCCAGCATGGATCGTTCCCAAGCATCATACCATGTGAGGGCTTTATTGGTCAAGTACCCACATGCAAACACGCCTGCAGCATGCTGTGTGATCTCTGTTGAGAACAATCGGAAATATCGATTCATTCTTGAGATCCAATTTTCCACTACTCCCATCAAACGCTGCCCCTTGTAAGGTTTGATGTTGCAGTTCTTCTTCATCCGGAGTAGCAATGTGGCTTTATTGTTGATAGGGTTCGTAGGCACGGATGCCTTTCCAAGTACTTCACTCGTAGGTACTAGGTTTTGAGACGGCTCTTCTTCTTGCATGGCTTGATCATTCTTGAGGATCTGCACTTGACTTTGTAATGTCTCCATGGTCATCTTAATCTCTTGAAATTCATTCAACATCCCTTGCATTCCTTGCACCAACTCTTGCAATTGCGGATCCATGGTTCCTGCAACACTCAATTGCTAATGTCTACTTCAATATAGAGTCAACATAATCACTCTGGAAGGCGTATGAACTATCGGAACTACCATTGGGACCTCAAAAGCTATCACTCGTTGATAATACTCCTCACCAAAATTCCTAACCACAAAATCTCTAAACATCAATTTCGGCATCACTACATAACGGATTTCTACTTGAGTGTTGAAAGGGAGAGGATTTGGGACATTCATATCCATTTTATCATAATAGAATGTAGATTGTCAAATCCCACTCTCCGTCATATATCACCACAGGTAGAATCACCGGGTTTGGTGAGTTCATCACTCTGTCCATGAATTCTGTGCCAAAGTGATAAACTAGCGATACCCTCATCTGCTCACGCTGGATATACATAACCTTGATGTGGAATGGGTTTGAGAATGGAAAGCTAGGTGCAGGAAATTGGCCTCCCGGGGCATCCATCCCATCCGCTCTCTAAAGTCCTTCCTAAGTCTAGCAACTACTCTATGTTCTCCACCTCAAATTACTCAGTTTCAGTAGTTCGTGCTATTCCAAGAGGGATGATCCATTCTCTTGGACTAAAACACTCGCTTTGATACCATTGTAATACTCCAAGGACAAGAGAAGAGAGAAAACACATATTGCACACTCAAACAATCGATGCTCCAAGGGAGCACCTTCTCTTTATTATATAGGCAAAGAGGATTTCCGCCAAGGAAGCTCCACCATAGGATTAGGGACACAGATAGGTGACATGTCAGCAAGCTCCACCCTTGGATTGCTTACTTGGATGGGTGACATGTCTGGTCTAGGTCCTATCTGGTTGGTCAAACAAGCTTTGACCGGAAGGAATCTTTTAGTGAATCCTGTAGGAATCTCAGAATCATGTGAGTAAGGTACCGTTGGAAAGCTCTTGACGAGACAAAGCAGGGAGGAGGGAAGGCCAACCTACCCTCCATTGGGGGGGAATCTGCACATTTTCAAGGCCTAATTCATCCGTTTAGGCCTCCAAAATTGCCTTCAAAGATTTCAAGCATATTTTGGTTCCTAATCTATTAGTAGAAGTCCCCTTTTGGTGATACCTCTTTTTGATCTTTTTAGTCCATCATGTGTAACATCCTTCCAGATGTTACCAACCCAATTCTCACCTTTAAATCATATGTCTAGCTATTGGTTCTAAGGTTCTCAAGTCTATTTCAATTTCTGCCCTATTAGTAGAAGTACTCTTTTGGTGATACTTCTATCTGATCTATTTCAACCATCATGTATAACATCATTCTAGTTGTTACCAAACCAAATTTCACATCTAGATCATATGGCTAGCTCTTGGTATTACAGTAGCATACAAGGCCCTTGAGAAGCTTCTCAAGAAGCTTCTTCAAGCCGCTTTCTTAGAGTGCAAGCCAAGTTAACTAGAAAGCTTCTCAAGAAGCTTCCTTCTAGAAGCTGCCTATTTGGCATGCAAGCTAAGCTAGTTGGAAGCTTCTAGAAGCTTCCTTCTAGAAGCTACTTACTTAAGGTGCAAGCTAAGCTAACCGAGAAGCTTCCCAAGAAGCTTCCTAGATACTTCTGGAATATTCTAGGCTACTTTGTCTTATGTGCTACTTTGTAAGCCCGACTAACTTTGTCGCTAAACTCCATATTGTTACATATTCCCCCGCCGCTAGTTGGTGACGTCCTCGTCGCCAATGAAGCTTCAAATTCCTAGATGGCCGTCTGTGCATTTTGGAGGTGAGAAAGAGGCTCCCATGTGGCATCATGAAGGGGATACCCTTTCCAAAGGACCTTGTACTCCGTATGTTGGTGATGGCCTTGTTGGATATGGCGACGCGCAAGGATACAATCAACTTCGTACTCCTCATGATCATTGATAGGGACAGGAAGAGGGGGATGTTGGAGTCGAGAGGAAAAGGAAGAGGGGTTAGGAACAAAGAGTTTCAACTTGGAAACATGAAAGACAAGATGGATACGCATGTGACAAGGTAAGGCAAGTCGATAAGCAACAAGAGAGACAATTTGGGTGATATCAAAGGGTCCTATCCAGTTAGAGGTAAGTTTACGAACTTGGGTATCAAGTGGGAGAGGGAGGTTACTGGAAGATAGCATGACTTTATCACCACCTTCAAAGATGAGATCACGACGATGGTGGTCCGCATATTGTTTTTGGCAATTCTGAGCAACAAGGAGGTGAGACTTGGCTTGTTAGAGTGATTGGGATATAGTGGTCAAGAATGTGGAAGTATGAGGAACCTGAGATGGAGGGGGAGCAAGAAGAGAATCTGGAACAAGCGGATCTTGGCCAAAATTGAGAAAGAAGGGAGAAAATCCGGTGCTTGCCTGTTTAGAATTGTTGTAGGAAAATTCTACAACTGCAAGACATTCATCCTAATTGGTATGGTGGACAATGACAAAGGCCCGCAACATATCCTCCAATGTACAATTTGCACGTTTGGTTTGTCCATTAGTTTGAGGATGATAGGCCGTGGACAAAGCAAGCTTGGTGCCGAGTATCTAGAAGAGTGCTTGCCAAAACTTCCGGATAAATCGAGGATCACGATCAGAGATGAGTACATGTGGCATCCCATGATGCTTGAAGACATTGTCAAAGTAGATTTGCACTAAGGTTGGAGCATCCACGATATCATAGGTTGGTGCCAAGTGGATTTGCTTACTAAGCTTATCCACAAACACCACGATTGTGGTGTGTCCTTGTTTTGTCCTTGGCAAGGATGTGATGAGATCCAAGCTCACATGCTCCCAACGAGCGGATGGAATGGCGAGTGGTTGAAGGAGTCCACTCGGCTTCTGGTTACTGGCCTTGTTACGTTGGCAGCTCTCACACGATCTGACAAATTCTTGAACATCTCGTGTCATGTTGGGCCACCACCATTGATGTTGGAGGGTACCCAAGGTCTTGTCCACACCCATGTGACCAGCGATGGGTAAATCATGGGCTTCTTGAAGGCGCACAAGTCAAAGATCACCTTTGGCTGGAACATAGATCCGATCCGCATGGAATAGAAGGCCTTCCTTGAAGGAGAAGGTGTTGTACTCCTTGTCACTTGTTGTTAGACGACAATGTACCATTTGGAAGAAGGGATCTTGTTGTAGAGCTAACCAAAACTTGTTATGGATCTTGGGGTCAATTGACACCATCGTAATTGCTGCCGCGATGAGAGGAAGGGACTTCAAATCAGGTCGTCGTGATAGAGCATCAGGGATGACATGGAACCGACCTGGTTTGTACTCAATTTTGATGTCAAATAATTGAAGTTGCTCTTCCCATTGATGATGTCGACTCTTCATGTGCTCGAGGTGTAAGGTCTACAACAATGGCTTGTGATCAGTTTGCATGATCACTTGTTTCCCCAAGAGATAATGCCTCCATACCTTGGTAGCATATACCATTGCAAGTTGTTCCCGATCTCAAGCAGAGTAATTTCTTTCAGCTGTATTTAGTCGGCGAGACACAAAGGCAATGGAATGTAGTCCATCTGGAAATTCTTATTACAACACAGCTCCAATTGCAAAGTTAGAAGCATCAAAATCAACCACACAAGGTAGTTGAGGATCATATGGTTGAAGAATGGGTCTTGAAGACACCATATGTTTCAACTTCTGGAATGCTTCTTCATGTTTGGTGTTCCACTGGAAGCTCGAGTTCTTTCCCACGAGGTCAATCAATGGTGCAGCCACATGAGCATAATAGTGGATGAACCACCGGTAAAAACTGGCCAATCCATTGAATGCCCGTACTTCTGTAGCATCCTTTGGGGTAGGCCAATCGGTAATGGCCTTGATCTTCTCTTCCTCCATCTTGATCCCCTCTGATGAGATCTTATGACCCAAGAAGGTAACCTCCTTCTGCCAAAAAGCACACTTTGACTTCTTGCAGTAAAATTTCCATTGTCATAGTCGTCTTAGGACTTCTCGCACATGATTCACGTGTTCTGCCTCTAACTTGCTATAGATAAAGATATCATCCAAGAACACCACCACTGACCAATCCAATAGTCCATCCAACATCCGATGCATCTGATCCATGAAGACTGTTGAAGCATTAGTGAGTCCAAAAGGTAGAACTTTCCACTCAAAATGTCCATACCTTGTGCAAAAGGCAATCTTTTGCACATCTTCTCTATCAATCGGAATTTGCCAATAGCCGCTACGAAGATCCAACTTGGAAAGTAACGTGCTCCACTTAGTTGATCAAGTAAGTCATCGATCTGAGGCAAGGGATATGCATTCATCACGGTTTGCTTATTGAGCCCACGGTAATCAATACAGAAACAAAGTCCTCCATCCTTCTTTGGAACAAATAGTACCGGTGCTCCCCAAGGAGAGGTACTATGTTGTATGAAATCCTTCTCCAACAACTCTGTAACTGTTGTTCGCAACTCCTCCAACTCCTTTGGTGAGAGCCGATAGATTGGTCTACTCACTGGAGTACTCCTTGGCAATAACTTGATCTTGAAGGGCATACCTCGATCAGAGTGTAATCCCTTTGGCAGATCATCCGGAAACACATCTGCAAACTCCTGAACTATCTGATCAATCATTGCTTGATGCGGCACTTGGCCCTCCTCAGATTGTTCTTGTGCAATCGGCTTGATCCACACCGCAAATACAGACTTATCTTCCTCCAAAGCTTGCTCTATGGCTGCTTCCTTAACAAACTTCCCTTCTAGGGACTCATATCTCTTCCAAGTTTGCTCCATGGTTGCCTTCCTGGCAAACTTCCCATCTTGGGATTCATCTCCCTTCCAGATTTGCTCTATGGCTACCTTCTCGACAAACTTCCCATCTTGGGACTGACTATTCTTAGGTGTCTTACTTAGAGGTGCCAGACAACCTAATCGGAAATTCCTACCTTGGTGTTGTACTTGAATTTGGCATCAGGTCCAATCGAATTGAACCTTATGACATTCAAGCCAAGGTAGACCCAGAATGATATCATAGTGTAGAGATGCCACTACAAACCTCATACACTCCAAATACTCCTTCCCAATCTTGAAGGTAACAGGATGTGAGGTGCAGAATGCAGAACCCTTTCTACCATCCGCCATCATCAAACTACTTCCAATCACTGGCTTGATAGGAATACCCAATTCTTTTGCTACTTGCATAAACATGCAATTCTCTGAACTTCCAGAATCAACCAAAATCCTACAACCCCTATTAGATATCATACCTTGCAAGTGAAGCAGACTTGCATAGGTCGAGCCTTCAATCCTATTGGAACTAATCAAACTCCCAATAGGCGGCTTGAAACCTCCTATTGGGATTCCTCATTTCCCTGATCATTCCGCTCCACAACCTCCACTTGGGCAACTTGTTGAGGTTGTCCATTCTTGTGAAACGATGCTTGGGTAGTATTTGGACGCAAAAATCCCAATGGTTTGGTGGAAGTGGATTTGGTGGTCCATAAATTCCATCTATCCCATTCCTGCTCTGATACCAATGTAAAAGACCGAATCTGAGGAGAGAAATAGGAGAATGGAAACTCACATTGGGACACTTGAATGAGTGAAAACTCCGAATGCCTAGCATGAGCTTTGGCTTTGGTATTTATAGGTAGCATACAAGGCCCTTGAGAAGCTTCTCAAGAAGCTTCCTCAAGCCGCTTTCTTAGAGTGCAAGCCAAGTTAACTAGGAAGCTTCTCAAGAAGCTTCCTTCTAGAAGCCGCCTACTTGGCATGCAAGCTAAGCTAGTTAGAAGCTTCTAGAAGCTTCCTTCTAGAAGCTACTTACTTAAGGTGCAAGCTAAGCTAACCGGGAAGCTTCCCAAGAAGCTTCCTAGATACTTCCGGAATATTCTAGGCTACTTTGTCTTATGTGCTACTTCGTAAGCCCGACTAACTTTGTCGCTAAACTCCATATTGTTACAGCAAAGCTAGAGAGGAGAAAGAGTTGAAGTCTAAGGAGTTGGGAGATGTTGCTCTGTTCAGTGCTTCTTCTTGGTCAACAAGAGTGCCAGATAGAAGAGTGAGTAAATCTGGTAAAGGAGTTAGTAGTGTTGATGACAAGACTACTATTTCTATCATAAGAAAGTTCATATTGCACCTATATGTCCCAAGAGAGGAGAAAGGAGAGGACAAGAGCTGAAGAAGGCAAGCAAGAGACCTCAACCAATAAAGAGTCAAAAATTTGGGAGTTCAACTTACAACACAGAGGGGTGCCATGAGATAGAAAGCAATGATGAGGAGTACTAAGCACAAGAGCTAGATTGTGGAATGTTGGCAAAATTGCAATTAAACGGTTTTGGATGGTTCTTGGATTCTAAAGCCACCTCTCATATTTTTTACTAGAAGGAGCTACTCTCAACTTTTTATAAAGATTCCCAAGAGTATTCGTTGTGGACCTGGGATTCTGAATCCAATGTTAGGAACTTGCAAAGTTCTTATTGCCTTCACGAGAAGATCTAATACAAGTTTTTGTAAGAGCTATTTTGGAAATGTGCTCTATGTTCCAAAGCTCTACACCAAGAACTTGATATAAGTACATTGCTTCATGAGCATGGAGTGGATGTTCTATTTGAGAGCAACAAAAATCAATGCACTTTGAAGAAAGGAGAGTTGGTCCTTGGGTATGGTACCTGTTCAAGTTGATGGAAGCTGATTGTTCTAATTCTGCATTGGTAGCAAAAAACAAAAATGATATCCATCTCTGGCATTTGAGGTTAGGGCACTTGTTAGAGCAAAACCTATATGCTTTAGAGAAGGTGGTGGAGTGCTTGAAACTAGATCCCAAAGGAAAACTCAATTTCTGCATTGGGTGTGCAAAAGGTAAGGCACATAAGGCTCCTATCACCAAGAAATCTTCATCTAGAGTTTTTGGTCTTCTAGATGTCATACAATTTGATGCATGGGGATACATGATTGAGAAGTCATTGAATGGAGCAGCCTATTATATTTCCTTTGTGGATGATTACAATAGAAAAAGCTACATTTATCTCATGAAAAGCAAGGATGAAGTGCTGCAAAAATTCTAGAAGTTTGTAGCCATGGCTAAGTTGCAAACTAGGAGGAAAGTCAAGCAATTGAGAACAGATGGAGGTAGAGAGTTTATGAATGAAGAATTTCTCTCTTTTACGTCAAAGAAAGGAATTCTCCTTGATTGTACTGCCAAAGAAAGTCCTGCACAGAATGGAGTTGCAAAAAGGTGAATAGTACACTGGTGGACAAAGCATTGGCAATCCTCCAACATGCCAAGCTGGAGAAAAAGTTTTGGGGTGCTGCAATTAGCACTGCAAATTTTCTTAGAAATATTACTAGTACTATGGCATTGCAAGGAAGAACTCTTGAAGAATGTTGGAGTGGTAAGACATCTAATCTTTCAGCTTTGAAAGTTTTTGGATGTTTTGCCTATGTTCATATTCCCAAGGAGCAAAGGAGGAAGTTCACAAAGAAGGCTTAGAGAATGCTTTTTGTAGGATATGAAGAGGGACTGAAAGGATATCTTCAATTCAATCCTAAGTCTGGACAGATCATCCAAAGTAGAGATATACTCTTTGATGAATTTAGGACTTGGAGTCTAAACAATGATGAGTTGCAGAAGCAAGCTTATCAATTTGATCAGCCTGATCAATCGATCTTCCCAAGCTGCAAAGTCAGTTCTTCAGATCAATCATCAAAAGAGCAATCTCTACTTGAAGTTGACGGTTCACCAAAGGAGAATCTGAAGGTGTACAAAAGAAGGCCTATACAGACGGTGGTTTCTGATTTTGACACTACAAGAGAAGACTCCCAAAAGCAGACTGCAAATGCAACATCTCTAAGTGAGATTCTAAAGAAGTCCAGAGGTGACATGAAACTTCTAGGCATAGAGCCAAGAAGATCACAGAGTGATAGAAAAACTATTGACAGACTTGGCTTTTTATTAGAAGAGATGTTAGATGATCTTACATCTATCATGAAGACTATGATCTAGACACTTTACAGGAAGCTATGCTCAGACCAGATTTGAATTAGTGGGAGTTGGTTGTAGCAGAAGAGAAGAAGTCTCTTCACACTATTGGTACATCTGTACTAGCTGATTTACCACCAGGTAGGAATGCAATTGGATGTAAATAGGTTTTTAGGGTCAAATGTGGAGTTGAGGATGAGATCCTGAAGTACAAGGCAAGACTTGTTGCAAAGGGCTTCAATCAGAAAGCATCAATAGATTATTCAAAAACTTTTGCACTAGTTGCCAAGTATGGATTAAATCACATGCTTCTAGCTCTTGCAGCAGAGAGAGATTGGGAAGTGGAGCAGTTAGATGTGAAAACAACCTTTCTCAATGGAATTTGAGAGAGATTATCTACATGGATGTTCCAGATGGATATATTGAAGGCAAAGGAAAATTATGCTTGCTTACGAAGGCTTTATATGGTTTTAAGCAAGCTCCTAGAGTTGGGTATGAGAAACTAGACTAATACTTGAGAGAGCAAGATTTCAAACAAGCATATTTTGATATGAGTGTGTATACTAGAGATGATGCATACACAGTTGTATATGTAGATGATCTATTATTGTTGGAGAACAAGGAATTTATCAATGGAGTGATAGATTTTTTGTGCTCTATTTTTGAGATGACTATCCTTGGTCTTGTAAAACTCATTTTGGGAATCAAAGTGAGCAGAGACAGAGAAGCAGGATGGATTCGGATCAGTCAACCACAGTATGTGAGATCCATACTAGCTAAGCATCAGATGACAAAGGCAAATCTTGTTTCTACACCTCTTGATCTAGGATGGAAGCACTACAAAATCATAGATGGGGAGGTGAATCATTGTGACAAAACGTTGTATTAGAGTGCTCTTAAATCTCTAATGTATATCATGGTTTGCACAAGACCAGATATATGCTATGTAGTGGAAGCACTAGCTAGATATACTCGCAACCTTGCAGAAGCACATTAGAAAGGTATAAAGAGAGTATTCAAGTACTTAAAGGGTACTCAAGATGCATTCTTGGAGTACAGAAAGCAAGGGAACATACTTGCTTCTACTCTTGAAGCATATACAGATGCTAGTTGGGGAGATGAAACAAATAACAGCAGAGCAACTAGTGAATATGTAATCATGCTTAGTGGTGGAGCCATGGGAATCAATTACTACGCCAGCAATTTGTTGGCGTAGTAAACAGCAAACATCAGTTGCATTGTCTACTATTGAGGCAGAATTTATGGCTGCCTCAAATGCTACTCAAGAAGTCATTTGGAATAGGAGACTTCTTAAGGAGCTCGGTTTTGAGCAAGAAAGTTCTACTACATTTTACTATGACAATACATGAAGTATAGCACTTGGCAAAAATCCTGTAGATCACCCAAGGACTAAGCATATTGAGATTAGAAGAAAATTTGTAGGGGAGAAAGAAAAGGAGAATGTTGTGAAGTTAGTTTACTTTCCTACACAAGAGATGACAACATATGTGTTTACAAATGCACTACCTAAAGATAAACACATAAAATGTGTAGTAGTAATGGGAATTGTCCTAAACTTTCATTAAATGGAATTTTAGTTTTAGTTGATCTCTAATTTAGTGACTTCTATGGATTTCAAGGTTTTGCTAGATTTCTCTAGAACTTTGTTAAATATCTATTTAGGGTAAAATGGAACCTCCTAGAGTTTACTCATGTGCATATAAAAACATTTTTTGCACTAATTTAAATCAATTCTCTTAAAAAAATCATTCCCAACAAGTTGTACCTTGTTTCAAATGTGTTCTATGTATTTAACTTTGGAATATCTTTCATGTTGCATAAATGAACTGTTGTGTACTATCTCTAAAGGCTCTGAAAGAAAAAGAATTGAGTATTGTTGTGTGCAATCAAGAGTATTTACTCTAGTGAGACTAGGAAAACTTGAGTGCTACGATATCTTGACACATCAGAAGTCATTCTTCATACATCAAATTTCAGGATAGATCTAAAACTTCAATGAGCAGGAAGAAAGGTTCTCACATAGGAATACCAATATGATGCGCTTAAATAAGTAGTATTCATCCCAAAGCAATGCGAAGCGATAAACAAGGTAGGGAAATCACTTTTTTGACACACCATACCAGAAAAAATGAGGTCTACATTGAATACGAAGTAGAGAGGAGAAGCCGTTGGCAGAACGAGAAATCCACACCCGAGGACAGAACCACTGTAAACAACATATAGTACATAATAGATTGACAAAAACGAATCTCTCCTTGATTCCATTTTGAGGTGATAGATTGTTCCGGAAGAACTCTAATCTAAGATCTGTGACCAACTTGATCATGTGCCACCATAGAGAGAGAAGCCTGCTCGTGACTTCACAATATCCACGATCCTTCCAACTCAATAACAAAGACAACCAAGCCTCAAGTGATTGTCATAAGGATGTCACATGCGTACACCTTTGGATGTAGGTCTGACAAAATTCCAACTACCATAGTTTGTGAACCCCAGTTGAGTTTTGCAGGAGATTAACGAAAACTCAGACTAAGTATAATCTTTCCTACTTGAGATACCAAGAAATGTCAGTCACCAAACATTCAACACGCATACATGTTAATACTTATGTAATGATACTTGCACTGGTAGCTGACAGATCAACAATAAGCTGCTGAAAGTAAGAATCGGAACTGCGTCAAACAGTCATCTCAGAAGTACGTAAAATCACACACCAGCCACAGATAGAGTTGTCTATTCTTTATCAAGGATCAACTAGAAACGCGCGCCTTCTAGTAGAGCCAAAGAACCATGTGGCTGCCAAAACCCACATGCCAAGTGAGAGTAGACCAAAAGCCGAAGTACCGAAGGTGAACTTGATTTCCATAATTCTACAAGAAATTTAAACTGGAAAAAACAAAACAAACGTCGACCAAATGTTAGAAAACCCTTACAGGCAGACCTGGCATCTGATTCACAGACAAATCAGTTCTATCGCACTAACATTCTGAAGAGCATGATGACTCCAATCTTACTAAAACTTCCCCAGCCTTGACGAAAGAATCATGAGAGAGGAAAGAGGTAAGCGGAGCGGAGCGAAACGTTAAAGTTGACTCGAATCAGTGGAGCACCCCTTGTTCAAAATTTGTTAATTGGGCACTCCTACACATGTTGATGGAAATATGGGGACATTCCCTTCTCTACAAAAGACCTTGGCTCACAACGTATAGATGCATAATTATCGCTAATTATCCTCATTTTATGCATGTGAGGGTCATTGATATCGCTTTTCATGTATAAGTAAAGAACAATCGGCCGATGTAATAAAGGTCGATAATAAAGCAGCACTCTTGAGAGAAGAGTCCTTTGGACAGCTAACAACCATTTGGCTTCTATAAGGCTCAGGCAGCAGTGAAAAATGCCTGCTCACCGGCCTTTAACACATTTTCAAACTGTGTCACTTTATTTACGTGTGTATCTGCTCCTGAGGATGTACCTGCATGCATGACGGGCTGATCGCAGCATGCAGAGATGACATGGAGCAGACCAGATCATATTCCTTTGTACATGAAAACTCCACTAGGGATACCCTTTACAGACTTTGTGGGAATGAACTATGTCGTGTGAAGATTTGGTCAGGTGATAATATTACAAGGCTTTGCAATTGTAGACACCAGAATGAGCCTTTCTGACCGAGAATAACTGTAGCCTGCACTACCACAACAGGGCCAATTAAATTTCCTGGCAAAAGTAAACTCAGTCATAACAAAAGCATGACAAGAATTTGCAAAGAGCACAAGATTACAATAGAAAAGTATCACAAGAACGTGCAGCCACATTTGTCTATTACTCAAAGTGCCTATTCCAGTAACCTCCACTTCGATGGAGATGACATACCAAGAAGTCAGCTTTGACTGTACTTGAATAGTGGCTCCTGGCATGGAGGGCAAAATTTATGATGCTGCAGTGTATGAATAAAATCCTTGAACTGCGTAAAGAAGCTCAACTGCTTTCCCTGCATGACACGACATGGAGTTGTGAACGTTGATCAAGGAAGTTCTCCACAAATTCGTGTAGCACATAGCAGACATGAAAGTTCTATACAGATTCAATATCCAAAAGTCGATGACTTACCTGCTAGAGTTCCAACTATTGGTACAGGGGACAAGAAGTTTTCAACTCTCTCCAACGGACTCCTGAATCACGTCAATGAGATGTTAGATTAGCCAAAAAGAGAGCACATAAATACGTGGGCAAAAACACAAAATATAGACTAGATTAAAGTTGCACCTGGTATAGCGGTCGAAAAATGGGTTGCGCATCACATAAAGTGCCCACAACAATTGCCTTCGTCTAAGCTGAAAAGATCAACGAAACAACAAACTATTAGCAAGCTCACTTCATCCGATCTTCAAAAGGCAAGGTATATTCTCTGTCAGCAGTCTTAACGTTAACTTACTATCTGCATGCAAAACGCGTGAGTGAAACAAGTGACCTTCAAGATATCAACACATTAAAGCTCATACAAATTTCACTTCGTTGAACCGTTTGTTCGAATTATCTTAAGATGGTGAATACTCCGTGGATCATCAGCTTTAGGACCATACTTCTCAGTGAATAATTCCTGGCTTGACGTCCCAAACCAGGTTTGCTATAAAGAAACTCTTCTCCATCTTTAATAGATTCTGGTAACAGCTACTAAAGGTTTCAGTATGAAACGGTAAAATCTTCTTCGCCACTTAAAACCGTGATAAACAACTTACAAGCATACTGCCGACATCTCCAGCTGCGACTCTAAGATAAAACACAGTTGGACTTTCAGGACAGCTGGTGCTACGCTAACAACATTTCGTTGGCCTCTATCGTGTGGAATTGAATTGAAATAGCCAACCTCTTGTCGTTCCCGGGCTGATAACGAGCCTCCATGTACTTGTAGCATATGCAGTGGACTTCCGGATCCAATACGTCTATCAGCCTGAGAAGCTGCGTTGGCGACGAGAGACATTCCAATCAAGTCTATTGATAGGGCTGATAACCATGGTCTCCATGACTTAAGGCCATAACGCCAAACCAGTAACACGTAAAGCAGAGGCCTCGAAATGAGAAGGACCTCCCCGGCTATGAACCCTCTACTCTTATAGGCCGGTTCTTGTTGTGACTCGATTGAGATGGGTCTGGGTGTGTCTGTAGAATCTGACAAGTAAACACATCACGATAATTTCACGGACAAGGAAAACAATTCGATTGTGCTCAATGGTTACTAATCTCTTCACAGAAGGGGATGCTTACCAGCACATTCTAGTTGAAGTAGAGCTTAATTCGGCTTATATGTTTCACTCCCATTCATTGCAGTCAGCAAATTAAATTCAAAGATTTAGCCTTCATCTAGTGACTGATGAGTTCATAAGAACAGTTTCAGTCTTACGAGGACCATGAACGAAAAACAGAGTGCTTTCAGTAGTTCTTATCTTCTTAAAGAACAGACAAAAAGACGGAAGGATGGAATTGCGACATTAGTCCAAATTGGTGAAGGTACGTACATGAGCGCTCCTCTGTAGACCTGAAATCAGAAGGCGCACTTGGTCTTTGTCTGACCCATGAAGGTCTGTTGGACCCAGTACTGTGAGCACCGAACTTATGCATCGCTTGCATAGCTGGACCCTCCAAGTCCCGAGGGTAAATGTCAGGATTTATGCTTGGCCTACTCGGACCTGGATAGGGATATCCGACCGGTCTGCCAGGCCTATCTTGGCCTTGTGGAACACGCCTATTCCCATCCTGTGAACTGGATTCCCCAGAATTTTCAGTGGTGTCTTCGGCATTCTTTGTTTCGCCGCCATCGAGTAATAATTTGTACCCGCTTTTCCGCAGTATTATCAGTCTTAGCAGTGCCCTGATTGACCAGCCCAGACGAACAGCAAGTAATGAGAAGACAATGGTCAGCACTCTCCTCGTGACAAGTCCATCTGCACCACATGTGCAATAAGCATTTCAGCAAGCTGCAGCTCTTTCATGGGCACTATCTATACATGCCAAAGCAGATGCGAATCAACTAAGAAACCTTAAACCCTGAATCTTCAGACATCGCTGATTAACACCGACAGAGTTAGGCTAATGGGTTTCCCTGCACATAAAAAGGGATGAGAGTCCAACGTGACCTACTTGATAGCCTCGATCGATGCTACCGGTGCCCATTTCTTGTCTTTACCGAGATAGGACTCAGCAGCCATTTCAGTGAGCACCTCGACCTCTTTCATGACAGAAACGCAAAGAGCCCATGGAAAACTTTCATCCTGTTCAGATCGCGCTGCTGTGGTTGGTTGAGGAGGGCCTCTACCCCTGAGAAGTGGAGCAGGAGGACCCGTTTCAACAATATGCTGGTTCATTACAGTTACTAACCCCAGCAAAGTAGAGACTGCAAGTATGAAACAAACTCCAAGTCAAATGAGTCCTCCGAAAGCTTTACAAATAAGTGTCTGAGGCCCATTTCATGCTTTCAACAGAAGGATGAGGTTTTCCCCAAAGCAGAATCCGAAACTGCATTCAAAACCCTTTCATAATTCAGATGCACTTAAGGAACAAGGACTCATTTAAACTCCGATGTCGGTTACTTTCTACAGGCTTTGGATGAATGTGTACAACCTAGAAAGAAAGTCAATTCCCTTAGTTATAGCTTAGGAACTGTCGAACTCTCACTGGAATAATCATGTTGGAGATAGTTAATATCACTATAATGCAGGGCCGACTAGTCCAAGTTGACTTTTGAACCTTACAACACAATGGTATCTACATAGTCTGCAATCTTGATTTGCTTGACGTATAAGTTGGTAACTGTCTTCACATTCACTTACAAAACTTTGCTGCATCAAACTGGTTATGATGTCCCACTCGGTGTAATATTGCTCATACTGTAGACTAATTCCTCCCTTTTACGGCTGAAATTCCATTTCAACTTACAGCAGGGCAAATAGGTTTCCTGAAGGACCAGATACCATACCAGCTTCAGACGTTAGCTCATAATTTGCAAAGCGCTCCGGCAAGAACCAAGTCGCAGTCTGATGAAGAACAATGCCAAGTCATACGAATCATAGTCATAATCAAATTCCAACGTATCTCGACTCCAACAGACCCATTACAAATTTAAGAAAAACTCGAGCAGCACCAACTTGAATGGGACGTCCATGCACGCTGTCAGCTTGTACTTCATTTCTCTCACCCTGTCAACTACGGTTAAATATTGCATGCATCCGGGTCAAGCCACTGATGAAAAGGAGGATTGAAAACCTAGAAATCAAAATTGAACTTAAGAAGACAGAAAAACTTATTTATAAAGCTCATAGCTCAAACAACTGACGAAAGATGGGACTGGAAACCTATTAACTTAAAACTGAGGATGAGGAGACGGTAATTCGATATTCAAACTGAGATGATCTTCCACCATCGGATGCAGGTGCAGAACACAAAATTAACCACTTAATTCAGAAACGATCGACCAATAGCTGACAGACAGAAAATCGACTTCTAATTTTCAGGGTGAAATACATCCATAGATGTTAAAGATAACAATTTCAACCAATCCAAGAAGCAGAAGAAAATACTCACATTGGCAAGGCTTTCGATGGAAGAGATCCATTGCCGGTTGTGGCGCACCCAATCTTTATAAGCTTCCATCATGCCAATCCCTCCAGATCTGAGCGTGGATCCTTCACTCTACCTTTACGAGTCTAAACCCCTGCAAACCTCAATTCTCCCACTACAAATCCTACTCTGCTGGAACTCATACATCACGAATCGTTGTTCTGTTCCTTCTCAACCTTTCTCGCACCCGGTGAGCGAAATTGAGATTTCCCCGTCTAAACCTCATCAAACGTCAATAACCCCACTGTAAAATCTGCGCTCTTCTCACTTCACTCTCCTTTCCTTACCTTGGGAGCCGGCCACCGAAAATCCAAGGCCTCTCGTCTCTGCCGCGCTCGGCTCCCGTTCCTCCCCCGCGGCGTGAATAACTCGACAAGATTCCGTCAATACTGTCCCGTTTCAGTCCCGCTCCACTCCCGCTGGTGCCCCTTCGACGGCTTCTCCCGTCGAAAGAGTGCTCCACTGCTCGCGATTTTGCCATTCGGAGTCTCTCGTCGACTGGGTGGTTTTCTCCGCCTATGCTCTGGGATTCTTCATCGAATGGACGGGGATTGTGGATCCCTCGGTTGTCGGTTGCAGCATAAAATTGCTCACCTGTCGATTGAGGATCGAATGGATAGGAATGCCGAGATGCCGCTTTAACCTTTACGGACGTGCTCGAGATGTGGGGCCTAGGTTACATACGGGGCTTAGCTCCATTTAGCTCTTTAATTTTTCATTGGTCGCCTTTGAGGGGGTCATCCCTTCCTTTTTGTTATACTATGTGTGTCTTACAAGAAGAGCGAAGAGAGGAGAGGAAATGAAGAACTCGAGACAAATTTCTCAATTTCAAAAATTATATTGGTGATGGGAGGAGAGAGTGAAGAACCTGAGAAGACTTTATATTGTATGAAATAAATATTGAGCTATAGATTATGAATAAATAGTTGATTATTTTTGCTTTCTAATTTAAGTTCTATGTTATCCAAACTGAAAAGATTTTTGAAGGAAGACATGAGTATATTATATTGTTGGGTACCCTACAATATAATATACTCATTTGGAGGATTATTTTAGTATGAAAGTGAGAGGTTTGGATTTTTTTATATGAATTTGTGTTTTGAAAAAATTCATATAAAACATATTGTACATATGTATATGTACAATATGTATAAAATTAATTATTTTTATTATATATATATATAGTTACTCTTTATTTTGCAAGGGATAAAGAACAATGTATCTCAAGTGAACAAGGATTATGATTAGATCACTTGAGATACACGGGTCAAGCAAGCAATCACATTGATATCCAATAAGAAACCACATGCTAAGTTGATCTCAATCAGTATATTTATAATATGCTGATTGAGATATGCAAATGGTTAGCTTTCCTTTCTAAGTATGTTATATCTTGAGGCTTTTTCAGACTAGTTTTCCATATCCACGTTTATTTTATAGGTTTTCTTTTCCACTCCATGATGAGGTTAGACAGACTTTTTGCTTACCATTTGATCAGTTGACATGTAATCCTTTGAATGAATTAGTATGATTATTATTTCTCTTAACTCTCCAATGGTGTCTTTGTTATACTAAGGAAGTATGTTTGGAGTAAAGAGAAGTGGTTAATAAATTTCATATATTCCAAGTTTGTAATTAGATTACCTTATAAGAAGACTCCATTAGAGCTCCATGTTTTAGGAGAAAGTTTCAATCACAAGACACTACAAATTCTACTTTGTTATAATAATGTAAGATCTTAGGTCCAATTGGAGAGTATAATAGATAGTATAAACCCTACACCCTACACCCTTTGTTGAGTTAACTCCACTAGTGAGACTATTCCTCCTTATGCCTATTGCATCCTCTGCAAAGAGAGTGAATACCATTAGAGATCTTGGAATATTAACTTGAGTAGTTACGATGTCTTGAGAAATCACATTTGGCCCATGCATTGTGTATGGCTCCATGCCTCCTCTTAAGGGGTCCATGAAGGATGTTTTATGAGTATTTTAGATATTGATTCCAAGCAAGTGATCCCTCTTTTGTTCTAGTGGTTGTAATAGTAGCAAGGATAGAGATCCTACATTAGTCAATTAGGTGTTAGATGCTAGTGAAATTCGTGTGATGGGGTTGACCACAAGGAGTATAAAGACCAATTAATATTAAAGAGGTTTTTACTACAACTTGTTAATTGTACTAGTATCCTCTAACATTGTTCTCACTTCCAATAGCACCTTAATCCATATCAAATTGTAGTTGTTACATTGAGAGTCTGTGAAGTTGTATCTCTTGGCATAAAAGCATTCCTAGATATCCACATAGGGTGGTTTGTCTTGGAGGCTGAGAATGCCTTTAATATTATCTTATGTGCATTTATCTTTAGAGAGCTCAAGGAGGTAAGTTGACATTTGGCTAGTCTTATTTCTTTTGTGTAGTCCTTTTATGATTCTACTTCTCTTTATTACTATCATTGCTTCTTGCAAGAAGTAAAGTAATCACTATTCTAGAATCAATTATCAATATATGATAAAGAGATCTCTTAAAGTGACCTCTACTAGCCATGGCTCCTTTTTTAGCTCTTATGTTTACTACTTTGGCTGTTGTAGGTTGTATCTTTTCCTCCTTGCTAGATGATATACAAATTGTATGCTTTGTAGACAAAATTAAGTAGCCATTTGACCACTTGACCAACCAAGTTTTTTCTTGTAAGCTTGGAAATCAAGGTGTCAAAGTATAGAGCATTTTTCTCTTTAGGTGTGCTACATCTATACATGGATTAGACATTCTTTAAGTGCTAATAGGGTCCAAGGATTTTTTTCACACTTCTTAAATGTTGCTCTTATAAAGGATATACTTATGTAGATAACCATCCTCTATTAGGAGATACACAAGTCCCATTTAGTATATTGTTCTCTAATATTGCTTATTAATTAATCTATTTACTTTGCATGGTTCTACTTCTTTGGCTTTTTATCATGTTTGAGAGACTTTGGTAGAAGGATCATGAGAGTCTTTGGTTATATCTTTGGATCAAGGAACTTGGTCCAATGATAAGGGATTTGGTGCATATACAAACTTCTCTACCAATTTTTCATAGAGGAGTAGGCCTACTATCTATAGAAGATACAACACTTATAGCATTTTTGGATAGTTGAGCATTCTCAAAACCTTTGCTTCATTCATATTTTGTGGTTATCTATGGACTAATCTTGGAAACATGTATGATTTGAGTGAAGAAAGCATCTCTTAGGTATTATTATGTGCAAATGAGAAATATTTTTCCTTTCAAGCACAAGGTAATCTTCTATCCTTGCCTCTTTGTTTCTCAATTTGACCAAAGATTTGTAGTCTTTCTTGAGGGATTGTCAGTTTTAGCAAGCTCTTTACATTCTCTTCTAGTTGATGCATCCATTCCTTGTGCTATTTAAGGCACATCTTTACTCTTGCTTTAAAAAAATATAGGCTCTTGGATTTAGCTTAACCATAAATTAGACCATTTTGATTTGCACCAAAAACTTTCTTTGTAATAATGAGGTTTTTTTATGCTTGGTCCACTCATCTATATCTTTATTACTCACTTGTGAAGTTGGAACTACCTTATATGCAATAACAATTCATATGACTTGTTGCTCTTTTGAAGGACAAAAGAGATCTACAAATAATTTCATTAAGTATATAGTATTTATAATGGCATAAGAAAGTGTGTATTTCACTCGGAAGGAGAACTAGTATGCATTGTAGATAAAAATGAGTAAAGGTTGACTTATGTATGATCCAGGATAATTAGTTGATAGTACCATATATTATGATTACGGATCTAGTATGTGATATAGCTTTTGAGGTAGTTATTACACATGTTCTTGAATAAGCAATAAGCATAGTGGCAATGGCCAAGGTCTCCAAGTATGATAGTATACAACAAGGTCACTTCTTTGTTCCTCTAACTTGAGTAAAATAAAGCTATAGATATAATGTTTGATCTTGTTTATTGAGGATTTTGTAAGATCTTACTACATTAAGCAATAGGGAGTATCACATTCACTTTCTTATTCTATAGTTTACATTAGGCAATAGGTGTTCATTACTCTTTACAAAGAGCTCTAATCACATTAGGTGATAATTTAATCCTCCATTGGTATACAGATCATTTACTTGCATAGCTCTAATATTTTAGGTAGAGTATTTTAGGAAATTTCTCATTCTGGTGCTATTTGGGCTTAGCTCTATTTTAACTCTTAGATTGTATCCTTGTTTTCCTTGATAGAGTCTTTCCATCCTTCTTATTACCTATGTGGATCAACTTCTCTCATATATTTGTTTCTGTTGTACATATAGAAAGCAACTCATTTTATTATTTAGCAAAAAAGTACCAAGTGTACTCAAAAAAAGACCAATGTTAGCACCATTAAGTGTTAAGTATGAATAATACTTCAATACTACTTAATAAACTTGCAATGATATAATATGTATGAAAGCTTTATATTTTGGGATAAAGAAAGAAACTATATTTGAGGAAAACTTGACGCATATAAAAGATAATAAGACCTTATATATTCTGATTTTTATTTTTATTTTTTAAAAGGTATGCACATAAGATACCAAAAAGTATCAATAAATTTCATCATATTAAATTAGATAAAAACCTCAAATAAGATGAATTAAAAATTTAATAATATAGTAAAAATATTTTATTTGATAATATTGAAATACTTTAAATGATTTAAATTATATTTCATATATTATTTAAATATCCAAAGAAACATCATCTAGTACAATTTTTTTTCCTTTTGGATTGCATCAATTGATAATCTTTATTAAACAATGAATATCTCTATCCAAAGTAAGTTGTAAGATATCTATTAGTTTTATTTACTATGATAAATTTTGTGCGATATTTGACAAACTTTGTATACAAAAATCCATATGCTTTATAGTTAGAGAAGTACAACATTATTTTGTTATATACCTTTACCCTCAAAGACCTTTGCTTTTATCACTCTTTTTATTGTCTATCCAAGAAGATGAACAATCATTCCTTCCAAAATTGCAAAATTTATAAGATATGCTTTTGAAACTTGATTATCTTGGACCCATAAAGATAAAAATATCATGCATGGTATGTCTCTTATCCAACAGATAATTCTATTGACAGTTTTTATATGCACTATGTATTAGAAGGATTGCAAATTGGTATCAAGTTACATCCTAGATAACATTTAGAAAGAACTTTCTCATTCACTCCTTAAATCTCTCATTTTCTCCTCAAGTCACTCATGTTTTTATTCTACCAAAGCTCATCCAAAATGGCCTCTAAGGGAACCTCCAACAATGTCAATTTATCAAATTCTTCTCTCACATTACAAGATAACAATGATCTCTCTCAAAAAGAAAATCTTACTCTTTAGCAAATATAAGTAGTTCTTACAAAACCTCATTTTCCTCACTCACTTCATACCCAAGCTATAAAAGACCAAAGAGAGAAATGTAACAATGGAAGATCACATTAGGACTTTCAAATGAGTAACACTTCTAATACTTAGCTTGAGCTCAGCTTTGAAATTTATAGGTAACTTGTGTTTATAAGCCTCCCAAGAAGCTTCCAAGGAAGGTTCCTTCTAGAAGATATCTTACTTGGAATGCAAGCTAAACTAGCTATTTACTTGGTGTACAACCTAAGCTAGCTATCAACTTGGCCTACAAGTTACTCCCATTGGAAAGTTCTTGAAGCTTCCCTCCAAGAAGCTTCTTGGATGCTTTTAGGACATTCTCATATTTCCTAACTATATATTAATTCTATGAATATTAGTTATATTTAAATTTCACTAACTCTATATTATTATATATTCCCTTACCGCTAGTTGGTGATGTCTTCATTCCCATAGAATCTTCAAGCTCTCATATAGCTGATTGTGCATTTTGGAGATGAGAAAAAGGTTCTCATGTGTTATTGTGAAGAAGATATCTTCCAAAGGATCTTATATTCAATGTGTCATTGGCGGCCACATTGGATATCATGACATGCAAATATAAAGTTAACTTTGTGTTCTTCATGATTTTTAACATGGATTGGAGAAGAAAGAGGTTGGGGACAAGTAAGAAAGGAAGATGGATTAGAAATAAATGGTTTTAACTTTAAAATATGGAAGACAAGATGGATTTTCATGTGATTGGGAAGTGCAAGTTTGTAGGCAATAAAATAAATTATCTAAATAATATCAAAGGGACCTACCTAATAGGGAGGAAGTTTACAAACTTAAGTGTCAAGAAGAAGAAGAAGATTACTAGATGAAAGCATAATCTTAACACCAGTTTGAAAAGTGAAAAAACTATAATAGCTATCAACATATTGCTTTCACTAATTTTGAGCATCAAGAAGATTAGACTTGGTTTAGTGTAAAGATGCAATTAACATAAATAAGAAGGTGGAAGTATGAGGGACATGAGATGGTAGTGGAGCAAGAAGAGAATTTGGAATGAGTGGATCTTGCCCATAATTAAAGAAGGAGAGAAAGCAACAAGCATGGACTTGCCTACTTGGAATTATTGTAGGTAAACTCAATAGCCATAAGACAAAATATACCAATAGGTGTAGTGAATATGAACAAAGGCACATAACATATCTTCCAAAGTGCAATTTTCTTGTTCTATTTGCCCATCAATTTGAGTATGATAGGCAATAGACAAGGCAAGCTTAGTGCCAAGAATTTTGAAAAGGGCTTGCCAAAATCTACCAATGAATCAAGGATCACAATCAAAGATGAGACCCCTTGGCTTCCCATGGTGTTTGAAGATTGCATTGAAGTAAATCTAAGCCAACATTGGAGCATCCATGGTATCCATAATGGTGTCAAGTGAATCTACGTGCTAAGCTTATAAAACAAACCCCATAATTATTGTATGGCCTTGATATATCTTTTGCAAGGATATGATGAGATCTAGACTCACATGTTCCTATTAAGCAAATGAAAATGGGAGTGGTTGGAGCAATCCACCTAGTTTTTGGTTATTAGTCTTCTTGTGTTTGCAACTCTCACAAGATTGGAGGAATTCTTAAACCTCTCATGCCATGTTTACCCACCATTATTAATATTGTAGGGTATTCAAGGTCTTATCTACACTTATGTGATCATTGATCTATAAGTCATGCACCACTTGAAGTCACCAAAGTTGTAGATCTCCCATAACTAGAACATAAATTGCTTCTTATAAAATAAAAGGTCATCTTTGAATGAAAAGGTGTTGTATTCCTTGTCATGTATTGCAAGGCAATTATGCACAAGATGAAAGAAATGATCTTGTTATAAAGTAAAATTGAACTCTATTTGTACCTTAGATTCCATTAACATTGTGGTGATTTTTGCTATTATGGGAAATTCAAGAAGAAATATTTAGATTAGGTCATTGTGATAATTTATCAAGAAGGACATGGAACCTATTGTATTCAAGCTTGATATCAAATAATTGCACTTGTTCCTTCTATAAATGATGTTGACTCTTCAGATATAAGGTCTATAACAAGGTTTTTTAAGCTACTTGCATTATCACTTGTTTCTCTAAGAGGTAATTTCCTCACACTTTTGTTGCATATACCATTGCAATTTGTTCTTGATCTCAAGAGGAATAATTCCTTTTTGCTATGTTTAGTCATTGAGATACAAAGGCAATGAGATGCAATCTATCTAGAAATTATTGTTGTAGCCTAGCTCCAATTGCATAGTTAGAAGCATCAATATCAACCACACAAGGTAGTTGAAGATCATATGGTTGGAAGATGGGTTGTGAAGACACCATATCTTAAGTTTCTTGAATGTTTCTTCTTGCTTAGTGACCCACTTGAAGCTTATTTTATTCCATAAGAGATCAATTAAAGGTGTGGCCACATGAATATTATAGTGGATGAAGCGTTGGTAAAAACTTACCAATCTATTAACCCTCAAACTTCTATAGTATCCTTAGGAGTAGGTAAATTGGTAATGGATTTGATTTTCTCCTTATTTGTCTAAATCTCCACTGCTAAAACCTTATAACCCAAGAAGATAATTTCCTTTTTCCATAAGGCACACTTGGACTCTTGCTATAGAACTTAAAAAAATTTGTTGTAGTTGTAATAAGACTTCTCATTCATGGTTCTTGTATTTTACCTCCAATTATTATGAATTAAAATGTGATCCAAAAACACTATCACATATCAATCCAATAGTCTATCTAACACCTAATGCATGTGATTCATGATGATTGCCAAAGCAAACTATATGAATTAGAGTCAAAGATAAAACTTTTAATTCTAAATACCCATACCTTGTACAAAAGGTAGTATTTTTCACATCTTCTATATCAATTGGAATTTGCAAATAGTTGCTTTAGACATTCAACTTGGAGAAGTATCAAGTGTCACTTAATTGATCCAACAAGTATTCAATTAGAGGCAAAGGATATGCTTTCTTCACAATTTTTTTATTAGAACTATGATAGTGAATAGCATCAAAGTTATCCATCTTTCCTTGGTATAAATAGTATAGGTGCTTCCCAAGAGGATTTATTATGTCTTATGTTTTAATCTCTCTCAAAAAACTTAATCTGTTGTTCAAAGTTCTTCTAATTTTTTTGGTGAGAACCAATAGATTGGTCTACTCAATGGAGTACTACTTAGTAATAGCTCAATCTTGAAGGGCATAAATTGGTCAAAAGGTACCCTTTAGGAAGGTAATTTAAAAGCACATTTTTGAAGTCTTGAACTATTTAAACAACCATTGCCTTTTGAGATCTCTTATACCCATTAGATTCTCCTTGCTCAATCAACTTGATCCACATTGTAAAAACAAGAATGTTTTCCTCTAAAGCGTGTTCTACAAATATTATATTGACAAACTTCTCATCTTGGGGTTAACTAATCTTAAGTGTATTACTCAAAGATATAAAAAAACCTAATTTATAACCTTGATTTGGTGTTGTGTTTGAATTTACCATTATGTCTAATCAATTTATCCTTATGACATTAAAGTCAAGGAAAACCTAGAATGATATCTTAGTGTAGGGGACCTATTATAAATCTCATACATTTTGAATATGTTTTCCTAACCTTTCTACCATCTACCATCATCAATTTGCTACACAATATTGGATTGCTAAAAATATATATTTCCTTTGCTAATTGTATGGATATAATTTTCTTAAAACTCCCATAATCAACCAAAATCTTACAATTATAATCAGATATTATAACTTGAAATTAAATCAAACTTGCAAAGTCTAAGCTTTTAATCTCATTGGAATAAATCAAATTCCTAGTAAATTGCTTGATATCTCTTGTTAGAACTCTTAATTTCATGATCTTCATGCTTCAAGAAATCCATTTGTGAAATGGATAGAGGTCATCCATTCTTAGTTAAAAATTTGGCAATAAAATTTTTAATTGGTGATAATAAAAGAAACCACCATTTTGTCACAATTGTTCTTTGTCTACAATGCTAAGAGGTCTTTGTTAGATAGCATGAATCTCCATTGGTGTTGATTTCTCCACTTTTGTGTGGTGTGTTTGTAAGTTCTCTGAAGGTCTAGGTTGAGACCAAATCATGACAACCAAGGAATTAAAGCACTCGGCCAAATGTCTAGCCTTGTGTATAATTACTTCCAATTAGGTGCATGATTTCAAGCCTCTCAAAACCCAATCTAGAGCTTTGCCTTCTTGTATATTTAGAATTTGCATCATTTTGTTTTAGAATTAAGTGATGTAGATCCTCACAAAACCAATCTACCTCAGTTTTGCAAATCTATCTCATGTGGCTTGTGCATCATTCATCACTTGGAATTTCCTAATTATTTTACTTCTAAATTCTTCTCATGCCAAATTTGGAGCAAGAAATTGCCATTGAGCTTGCTCTATTTAGAATTTTCATCATAGTTTTGTCTCTTCATCTTATTAGCTTGAAGCCAAGAGGATCTATCTCTGTTCATCTAGAAAATTTGTAGCTTCAAAGTATTATTCACAATCAAATACAAAGTTCTCTACTAACTTGGTAAATTCTTGCCTTTAAATATCTTAGGCTTTAGAAAGCACACTCAATCTTCTTCTCAAAAGATATCTCATTTTGTTGTTATTCTTGATCCACACAATATTTCTCTTCCAACAATCAACTAAGATGTTCTATATTTATCATTGCATAATGATGATAATTTCAAGCATTGCCACCATGGCTATTACTACATTACCAAACTACTTAATCACAAATGCCTAAGTTAACATGTACATGCAAAGCATTCATTGCTCTTTGTAAGATACTATTGAAATAATCAATGGTTCATTAGTCAAGATAGAGCATTCAAAAGAATTTGACCAAAACTTGAAATGACATGGACTTACAAATCCCAATGATTTGGGGAAATGGATTTGGTGGTTCATAGATTCTATATATTCCATTCTTTCTTTGATATCAATGTAAAAGATAGAAGAGAAAAATAAGAGAATATAGATCATATTGAGACTTTCAAATGAGAGCAACTTCCAATGCCTAGCTTAAGCTCAACTTTGATTTTTATAAGCAACTTGGATACAAGCCTCTCAAGAAACTTCCAAGGAAGCTTTCTTTTAGAAATCACCTTACTTGTTGTGCAAGCTAAGCTAGCCATTTATTTGGCATACAAGTTAAGCTAACCATTAAATTGACATACAAGATCCTCACCAAGAAGTGTCCTAGATTTTTCTAGAATATTCTTAGAATTTCTTAACTATATGTTATTTCTATTATATAGTTAGTGATATTTATCTTTTGTTAGCTCTATATTATTACACAAGCTTACCAAATAATGAATCTCTCTAATCACCTAAGTCCCTCCTTATATATCAACTCAATCATGCTAAGATGTTGGATGATGATTTTGGTAAGCACTTTGTTATCAATCATTGCTTAGGGATTACTTAAAGGTAGCTGGATACAATATTAAGTCAAATGATTGCACTAATGAGCTACTATTTGCATTGTCAAATTGGCCATCAAATGCACCATTAGAGCTAGATTATTGGCTGCTCAAGAGGTAGTATACCTCAAAGTACAACTCCAAAAAGGTCATTTCTCTTATGTTGAACCTTTGAGCTCTTGGCTATAGTGGACAAAGGCCAGCAAGAACCACTTGGATTCTCTTAGCTAGAGTTGGTGTGGCTTGATTGTGTGCTAAGAACCTATTGGTAGTTTCTATTGAGTGTTGAGTGCTGAGATTTGATATCTAAGTTGAGCCTTTGAGCTCTTGGTTATGGTGTACAAAGACCAACAATTGTCTTAGAGTGGGTGTGGCTTGATGATGTACTCAAGACCATTTGAGCTCTTGGCTGTGGTGGATAAAAGCTGATGAAAGTCACTTGGATTCTCTTAGCTAGAGTAGGTATGGCTTGATGATGTGCTCAAGGTCTGGTAGTTTCTATTGAGTGTTGAATACTCATATTTGAGATATCTTATTTGAGTTTTGATTGACTTATTACATAGAAGAAGTGAGTTACCAACATGGATTGGAGAACCTTACTTCTTCTATGCTGAGTCTTTGAGCTATTGGCTATGGTGGACAAAGGTTGGCAAGAGTCACTTGGATTCTCTTAGCTAGAGTGTGGCTTGAAAATATGCTTAGAGCTTGTTGGTAGTTTCTATTAAGTGTTGAATGCTCAGATTTGAGATCTAAGTTGAGCCTTTGAGCTCTTGGTTATGGAGTTGAGTTAAATATGAGTTGGAGAGGCTTCTAGAGGTCTCAAATTGAGTGAGGCCCAAGTTGAGGTCTTGAAGTGGCAACAAAGGTCTTACATTGAGACCAAGTTGGAGGTCTCAATTAGTGCAATTTGGCATTTTGAGGAACAAGGTTGTTAGGTTGACATTTTGAGGCACAAGGTTGCTGGGTTGAGAGGCTACAAGGCCTAGAAGGGTCAGCTTGTTGATGTGAGGCTAGCTAGTTTAAAGAATCTTTTGGTAAAATTGGCCCACTCTTCATCAGTGTGTCTACTTAGGTTTGAACCTTGGAACTTTGGTTAGTAGATTGGTGCCTTAGCCAATTGATCAATCTTCACTTGTTGTCTTAAAGATTGGTTGACTCATATCTATACCTATATATCTTTGGCTAGGAGAGGACCATTGATCCCATCCTTGGTGATCTTGGTAGTGTAAGAGTAGATAGATACTTCTATTATATCAAATGCCAAGTGG
Organism: Lunularia cruciata; assembly: GCA_948567375.1. Classification (NCBI taxonomy): domain Eukaryota; kingdom Viridiplantae; phylum Streptophyta; class Marchantiopsida; order Lunulariales; family Lunulariaceae; genus Lunularia; species Lunularia cruciata. The sequence goes on from OX419759.1 coordinate 51,120,232, forward strand.
TAGCAAAATCAACCCAATTGGATTTGTGAGATATAGAGTTACCATTGGACTTCTTTTGATTACTCCTTCCATTCTTTACTTCCTATTTATGTGAAAGTACCTTGATATTTGGGAGCATTGGTGTTCTAGTGTGCTCTTGGTGGTGGAACCAAAATGAAGACCAATCTGACTATCTACATTTCTTTTAGTTGAAGTAGGAAGTGATGACCTATAGACTATGAGAGTCTGTGTTATGATGGTAGGTTACAAGTTACCCTTTTCCCTAATATAGTTGTCACCATTAGAGGTACTTAGGAAAAATTAGTTGGTGGTATCCAATTGTTGGTGGCACTTGGTGGTTATGGTTGTGGTTTGGGATATACTATCACAATAAAGTTTTATAGGAATTTAAGAGGAGATTTTGGTATATTATGCAATGGATTTATGCAAAATGGCAATTGGTATCAATTGTAACTCAAGTCTTTATGAGGGAGGAGATTGATTTCAATTTGGAGTTTGACATAAGAGTTGATCTAGTTGAGAGTCTACATTATGTGTCCACATTGATATGGTGGGACATGGGATAAGATTTATGGGGTTTCTAAAAGCCTCAAGTGTTATTCTAGTATAGTGGTTACTATTGAGTTGGATAATTTCATCCAAGAGTTTGATAGTTGGTGTTATCTATAAAAGATATAGAACTCAACTTTGTTTTCATCCTTCATGGCAAGGAAGAGGTTGTTTTGACACATAGAGTATAACACATATACCAATGGATGATTACCATGAGTTCAAGCAAGAATACATGAAATAGATTGAACTATGGAGACAATATTGGTCATCAAACTACATTTCCTTCACCTTAGGCTTGGTTTCCAAAGGTAAATATCCAATACTTATGAGTTTAGCTCTAGTAGCATTGGTATATCTAATGGTGATGCACTAGTTGGAGATGGTGATACAATAGGTGGAAGTACAACTATAGGAGGGTGGTGTAATATTGAGGTTTAACCCTATGGTGGAGTTCTTCCAATGCTTGAGGCAAACCTACCAAATAATATGGATTGACAAGCTAAAGAACTTGAAAGAGTGCCAATGGAAAGCTAGAGAGAGCCTACACAAGGCATATACTTGCATTAGACTATTGATCAGCTTCACTCAAGGTGTTATTGAGGCACAAGTTGTCTTGTTTTGGTATAATATACTATACAAATTTTTTTTATGTAGAGTACTTGATGCTATATTATTATAAACTACCTCACCAACTTGGCAATTATCTTCGATTTGGCATAGCACAATAAGCTCAAAATGGTGGAAGAGAGAGTGGTGACATCTAAATTTGATAAGGAGATCTCATCCATAGCCAGTACTTCTTCTAGGATGAAATAGAGTACCCCACATCATGTTGGCTTTAAGAGTAGAGTAGATTACCTTGATCTTATTGAGCAAGTGGAGTCCTTAATGCACCTAGATCCCTACCCTCATTTTTTGCTGAACAAAAACCACTAAGTGGTGGTGTTGCTTGTTGGACTTGTGGTGGATCTCACCCCAAGAAAGAGTGCATCCAAGATAATGGTCATGCAATCTCAAGAGAAGATCAACTAGCCTAGAGGTAGTGTGACCATTGCCACAAATTTAGTCATATTAGTTACCAATCCTTTGACTTATACTCAAGTTACAAAGTTGTAGGAGGTAGAGGACCCATTGGTCAAGAGGACAAGGTGGTGGAGGTGGAGGTAGAGAAACTTCACTTGGTAGGGGCATTATATTTATTATTGCATTTGATACAACCATGGCTACTCAAATTGTGTAGTTAGAGTAGAGATTGGCTAGTATGAGTATAGCTCAAAGAATATCAAATTTAAGTGTTAAGGCTTCTAGCTCTTATGTTTAGCAAAAGATATGTCCTTGAACTCATGAGTGGATCAACACACGTAGATGCATTTGTTGTTGTGATTAGGAATGTAATATGTGCTTGGAAGCTTAGAGGAGCACCAATGTAGTTGGACTCATAGATGGGCCAAACATCACCAATCTTTCATACTTTTTAGGGCACTACAAACAAAATTTATGGGTACTAGACATCCTAGTGTAGGTGTGGTAAGTAGAGATGGAGTGAAACATTGACCAAATACTAATCAACCACCTACTTCTATTGAGTCTAGCACAATGTTGAGGGTAGCTCTATTGATTATATGCTCCTCTTTATTCTCAACCATCAATATGTTTATACTAGGAGTTGACATAGTTCTAGTATTCCAGTTAGTTGCAACACTTTGTGAGAGTAGGGATGGCGTAGTTTCTACTTCTAGTGCCAAGGTGTTTGATGGTAGAGGCAACTTGGTTGAGGAGCATGGGATCTATTTTGCTATTATTGGTTTATGGGAGGTAGCAACTACTAGGTTGGAAGAGTTAACTTTTAGACTTGCATTTGGGCAAGATAGGTTTACACCTAGGGTTGTTTTATTAGATAACCAGCATGAGATTTTTAGTTTGGTTGGACCTTTAGGGAAGGTTTATACACCATAGAGGGTCTTATTAGACTCTAGTGCACAACCCTTTATGTTGGGGAAGGTTATAGTCCTTGGTCTTGAGCTATGGAAGACCAAAGTTGAGAGGTGTCTATTTTAGATTTATACATCTACAGGGGTGATTCCACATAGTATATCACATTTGAGGAGCTCATTGTCCAGATTTATATTGATCATTTAATTGATAATTTGGCAGTAAGAGCTCAAGCCATTGCAATAGTAGCAGAGTCATATGATGTGTTAATGGGAGGAATAGTGTTTATACTCCATGGGTTTAAGCATGAGGGTTAGGATATTAGGAGGAGAAAATATCCTATAGGCCAAGTTTGTATTCAAGTAAGGACATGTATATCACCTAGGGTGGTCTTTAGTAATGGAAATCTTGGCTCATTAAATCAAAGACTATAACATCAATCTCAACTTTAAGTGGTTCCATTAATTGGCCTAGTGAGTTATTGGAGGAGAATTCACATACATAGAATTCCCTAATATAGAGAAGATCACTTGGATTTGTGTGGTACCCACATTTTTCATTTTGGATGAGTTTTGAAGAAGAAGTGCATTGCTGAAACCAAATTGAAACCAAATAGAGAAGAAATGAGGGGAAACTTGTGTTTTGATCAGGCTTGAGGAAGTCTACTTTGTGTTCGAGGAAGAAGGACTCAGATTGGATCAAACCCAAAGAAGCTTACTTTGTGTCAGAGGAGGAAAAACTCGGAGCAGACGCTGAAGGAGTGCAGACCCGAAGGAGGAAGGAAAGTTGTAGGTCAAGATTCTTGCGGGGGCCATATCTCAATGACCACAAGTCTAAATCAAGCATGATATATCTCGTTGGAAGCGTTTTGTTCAGAGCTTTCCATTGCCACCAAAATCGTAAAGTTTAGAGGTCTATAGAAGAAGTTACAAGCATTGAAGTTTTGGGAGTAGATGTACAAAGTAGTTTGGTGTCTTCGGGTCAATGTGACTTTGGACTTCGTACTTTGGACTTTGGGTTTATATGACTTTGGGTCTAAAGACTTTACTTCAAGATAAATATGATTCAACCCAATGAAGTCAGACCTTGGAGTGCAGTGAAGGTGACTTTGAGAGTTTTTCCATAGGGATCAGAGGAAGTTAAGAGTAGTGAAAGAAGATAGTTAGGATACCCATGACTTTAATTTCAGTTCTGATTGAAGATGAAATATGAATTGAAAGAGAAGTAGCAATAGTGAATAAACCCACAATGCAAGATCAGACAATAAGTGTTGTTGGGTCAGTTACATGAGTGATTAGGAGAAAGTAGATTACAAATTGAAGGTGTAGATAGTGTATTCATGCTTTCAATTACAATTCTTGATGATGACACAATAGAATTAGCAAAGGAATTGATAATAGTTAGACCCAAAGTAGATAAAATAGGAGTGCATGTGTCTTTGGATTTGACATTTGACACTTTAGAGAAGAGTGGATCGAGAGATAGAGATTTAGAAGGATTACCTGTTATAGGAATTGTAGATCAGAGTGGAGAATTAGTAGAATTTGTAGAGGAATTAGAAGTTGTGAAACCCGAGGATAGAGTAATAGTGAGTAAAGTTACTTCAAGATTGGAAGCCAAGGAAGAAGTAGACATTGGATCGGAATAGAAACAGATTTGAGATTTGAAGAGACAGATATGAAGGGTTGCATTGTCATTTTGGATCTCTAGGTTAGAAGAGTTGTTGTAGAGCGGTATAGTTGTTAGAACTGTCGATTGCTTCACTATTTAAGAGTGACATTTGTAATCTTATGTTGTTCAATGCTCATTATTTTTGAGAATAGATAAAGCAAAGTGTTGTGAAGTAGTGCTCATCGCTTGAGCTTGATTCCGAGTATCAGCTTTTCAATTGTGTTTGTGAGTGTGTGGAGAAATTTGAAGTACAAGTCAATGTGCTTGTTAGATGTTGGATTCCACAGCCTTGATCTTCATTTTGTGTGTTTGATCTTGAGTGAAGTGCAATCAAAGCAATGCCTTGACAGATCTGAGAGGAATTGTAGTGTTGATAGTATTTTGCATTTGTGAGTGTAGTGCAAAGTTGACATGAAGCAATTTCGATCAAGAAAGTTGTGCCTTTAGTGGAAGGGTGGAACACAATTTTGAGGCAAAGTTGTTTTGCAGTGAAGTGCCGTTTTTGGGAGAGCCTGAATCATCACAATCAAGATTGTTTGGAAGGAGTTGTGATTAAGGAATGTTAATTTGTGACAAGATTGCAAATCAGTGCTTGTTACTCTCTTTTGGGTGTGGTTTCTACCTAAGAGATTAAAGAAGAACTCAAGAAGAACTAAATTGTTACTTTGCTTTGTATTGGACATTTCTGACTCATATCTCTGCCGGAACAAACTTTACTTACCCGATAACCGCAAAAGTGATATTTACCGGGTTGTCACAATTTGGAGTATAAGTATGATGAGTAGAGTTGTTCCATTCACTTAGGATGTTCTTTTATGGAGTTCCAATGAGGAGTTGTAGTAACATGTAGATTAGCTGGTTGAGTAGGCTTGGAGTAGAGCCTTTGTATCACCAATGGACCAGGTTGAGGATGATCCTCTAGAATCTATAACCTTGTCACCTTTGGATACCACACATATTGCTTGGGAGTATCTAATGGAGTGAGTATGCTTATTTGAATTTCTTTGGTGGGATTAGCACTAGGATAGTTGCAACCTTGCAAGAAAATTGTAAAAGACCAAGGAGAGAAATAAAATAATAGAAGACAGAAGTGGAAGATCACATTGGGATTCTCAAGTGAAGTAAATTCTAAATGCCTAGCTTGATCATGGCTTAGATATTTATAAGTAACTTGGTTACAAGACTCATAAGGAGCTTCCAAGTAAGGTTCCTTCTAGGAGCTAACTTACTTGGAATGTAAGGTAAGCTAGTCGTTTACTTGGCATACAAGTTACTCAACCCTTGGAAAGTTCCTTGAAGCTTCTCACCAATAAGTTTCATGTGTGCTTCTAGAATATTCTACTCACAAGCTTTCTCAATGCTTCTAGCACATTCTTAGGCTAGTTCTACTTCTTTTGCTATACTTAGCTTAGACTACTAACTCATTAGCTTCTACAAACTTGTCTACTAACTCCATATTATTACATACAAGCTACTCTACACTTGAAAAAGTTCCTAAAAGCTTCTTACCAAGAAATTTACATTTTGTTTCTAGAATATTCTTCCCACAAGCTTGCTAGATGCTTCTAGCACATTATTAGGCTAGGTTTACTTCTTTTGCTATATTTAGCTTAAATTGTTAACTTGTCTACTAACTCCATATTATTACAGATCTTCCACTGCTAGTTGGTGATAGCCTTGTTGCCATGGAATCTTAAAACTCATGTAGGGCTGTCTATGCATTATAGAGATGAGAAAGAGCTCTCATGTGACATTGTGAAGGGGATATCCTTTCCAAATGACCAATAATGCATTGAATGCATTATTGGTGGCCATGTTGGATGCTATGACATGCAAGTATATGATCAACTTCATATTCTTCATGATTGTTGATAGAATGGGAGGAGGAAGGGGTTAGACATGAGTGGAAAAGGAAGATGGGTTAGAAAAAAACAATTTTGGAACATGTAAGACATGATTGATCTGCATATGATTAGGGAGAGCAAGTTAGTAATCAACAAGAGAAATGATTTGAGTATTCTCAAATGGACCTATCCAATTGGGAACAAGTTTATGGACTTGAGTATCAAGTGGGAGAGGAAGGTTACTAGAAAAAGCATGGCCTTATCACCTAGTTGAAAGATGAGATCATGATGATGCTTATTAACATATTGCTTTAGCTAATTTTGAAAATTGGCTTGGTATAAGGATTTAGATAATATGGAAAAGAAGGTGGAAGTATGTGAGACCTAAGATTTTGGAGCAAGAAGAGAATTTGGAACAAGTGGATCCTATCTATAATTAAGGAAGGAAGGAGAAAAGCCAGTACTTGCTTGCTTGGAATTATTATAGGCAAACTCAACAACCACAAGACAAGTATCTTAATCATATGGTGAACATCAACAAAGGCATATAACATCTCCCAAGTGCAATTTGCTTGTTTTATTTATCCATCAGTTTGAGGATGATAAGCTATAAAAAATGCAAGCTTGGTACCAAGGAGTTTAAAAATTGTTAACCAAAATTAACTAGTAAAGCAAATATCTTGACCAGAGATGAGAACCCTTGACATCCCATATGGTTGAAGATGGTGTCAAAGTATACTATACTTTTGTGGTAGGAGCTAAATGAATTTTCTTATTGAGCTTATCAACAAACACTACAATGGCTATATGGCCCTAGTCCAACTTTGGAAAGGATGTAATGAGGTCTTAGCTTATGTGTTCCCAACAAGTAGATATAATAGGTAGTGGTTAAAAGATTCCACTTGGCTTTTAGTCATTGGTTTGGTTGCATTGGCAACTCCCACAAGATCTACAAACTCTTGAACCTCTTGTGCCATGTTGGGCCATCACCATTGATGTTGAAGGGCACCTAAGGTCTTGTCCATTCCCATGAAGCCAATTATTGGCAAATCATAGGCCTCTTGAAGCCACACAAGTTATAGATCACCCTTGGCTAAAACATAGATCCAATTCTCATAAAATAGAGGGCCTCCTTTGAAGGGAAAAGTGTTGGAATCCTTGTCATGTATTGCAAGACAACCTTGTACCAATTGAAAGAAGGTCTTGCTATAAAGCAGTCATAAAATTGACTTGGAATTTTAAGTCAATTGACAATGTTGTAATTTTTGTTGTCCTAAAGAGTCTTCAAACCAGGTCATTAGGATAGGGCATCAAGGATGACATGGTACTTGTTGAGTTTGTATTCAAGCTTGATGTCAAAAAATTATACTTGTTCTTCCCATTGATGATGTAGACTCTTCATGTGCTCCAAATAGAAGGTCTACAACAAAAGTTTGTGATTGGTTTGCATGATCACTTGTTTTCCCAACAGAGAATGTCTCTATATCTTTGTGGTATATACCATTAGTAGTTGTTCTCAATCCCAAATAAAATAATTCCTTTTTTGGTGTTTAATTGGTGAGACACAAAGGCAATGGGATGTGGACCATTTGGAAATTCCTACTACAACATAATTCCAATGGTAAAGTTAGAAGTATCAAAATCAACCATGCAAGGTAGTGAGGATCATATGCTTGGAGGATGGGTCATAAAGACACCATATGTTTCAATTCATTGAATGATTCTTTGTGCTTTGTGGTCCATTGAAAGCTTGATGTCTTCTCCAAGAGATTTATTAATGATGCAATCACATGAGCATAGTAATAGATGAACCATTAGTAGAAATTTTCCAATCCATTGAATGCCACACTTCCATGGTATCCTTAGGAATAGGCCAAGAAGTAATGGTCTGATTTTCTTCTCTTCCATCTTGATCTTCTTTGATGAGACCTTATAACCCAAGAAGGTAACTTCCTTTTACCACAAGGTATTGCCATAAGTTGCCACAAGGTATTGCTGCAAGGTGCCACAACTTCCATTGTCAAAGTCGTCTTAGGACTTCTTATACATATCTTGTGTTCTACCTTTGTCTTACTATAGATTAAAATATCACCCAAGAACACTACCACATATCAATCCAACGTTGCATCCAACACCCAATGCATTTGATCTATGAAAATTGTTGGAGCATTAGTGAGCCCAAAAGGTAAAACTCTCCACTCAAATGCCAATACCTTATGCAAAAGATAGTATTTTTCACATCCTTCCTATTAATGGGAATTTGCTAATAGCCACTTCAAAGATCCAACTTGGAAAAGTATTGTGTTCCACTTAGTTGATCAACAAGTCATCAATTCAAGACAAGAGATATGCATTCTTCATTTTTAGTTTATTAAAGCCGTTATAGTCAATATGGAATTGAATTGTCCATCATTTTTTGTTACAAAGAGTATTGGTGCTCCACAAGAAGATGTACTATATTGTATAAAATCCTTCTCCAACAATTTGTTCAGTGTTGTTCAAAGCTCTTCTAACTCCTCTGGTGAGAGCCTTTAGATTGGTCTACTCACAAGAGTACTACTTGGCAATAGCTCAATCTTGAAGTGCATACCTTGATCAAAAGGTAACCCTTTTGGAAGATCAATTAAAAATATATTTGAAAATTCTTGCACTATTAGATCAACCATTGCTTGTTAAGATTACTTACTCTCACTAAATTCTCTTTGTGAGATTGACTTGATCCACATAGAAAAAATGAAATTATCTTTCTCCAAAGCTTGCTCTATAGTTGTTATATTGACAAACTTCTTAATTTGGGATTTTTCTTAAGTATCTTACTTAGAGGTGCCAAACAACCTAATCAATAATTTGTGTCTTGGTGTTGTACTTGAATTTATCATTTGGTTGAATCAATTGAACCTTATAAATTCAAGCCAAGGTAGACCTAGAATGACATTGTAATATAGAGGAGTTACTACAAAATTCATATACTTTGAATACTATTTCCCAATCTTGAATATAATAGGATGTAAGGTATGAAATGTAGAACACTTTCTTCTATCTACTATCATCAATCTACTACCAAATATTTGCTTGATAAAAATACATAATTCATTTTCCAATTGCATGGATATGCAATTATGTTAATTTGATCTCAAAACTTCCACAATCAACTAAAATCTTAACACAATGATCAGATATCATATCTTGCAAATGTATCAAACTTGTATGGTTCAAACCTTCAATCTCATTGGAACAAATCAAGGTCTCAATAAGTGGCTTGATACCTCAAATTTGGATTCTTTGTTTCCTTGATCCTCATATTCCAAGAACTCCATTTGGGCAATGGTGAGGTTGTCCGTTCATAGTTAGATATTTAGCAATGCAATATCCTATTTGGTGACAATAAAATCAACCACCATTTTGTAGTAGATAGAGTAACCATTGCAAATAGAGAAAATTTTCTCTAATTGTAGTGCTAAGTAGTCTCCATTAGATGGCATCAATCTCTATTGGTGTTGGCTTCTCTACTCATGTGTGGTGTGTTTATAGGTTTTATGGAGGTATAGGTTGAGACCAAGTTGTAACAACCAAGCAATCAAAGTGCTCAGCCAATTATATGGTTTCTTCCAAGTGTTTGGATTCTTGCATGGTCACTTCCAATTTGGTGCATGATTTCAAGCTATTCACAATTGATCTAGAGCTTCATCTTCTAATATCTATAGAATTTATATTATGGTGTTTTAGAATTGAATGATGTAACTCCTCCCAAAACTAATCTACTTCAATTTTACCAATCTATCTCATGCAGCTCTTACAACATTTATTGCTTAGAATCTCTCAATTATTGTATTCTTGAATTCTTTTCTAACAAACTACCATTGAGTTTGCATCACCCAAAATTTTTGCCATAGTTTTCCACTCCATTTGTTTTGCTTGAAGTCAAGAGAATCTATCTCCATTCATCTTGAAGATTTATAATTTCAAAATAGCATTTGTAATTATACACAAAATTCTTCATTGCATTCAAGAGATTCTTACCTTCAAATACATTTGTCTTTAGAAATTGAATTTTCTCTTCTTCTTCTCAAAATGTTACTCTCACAACTCTCTTGTTGCTGATGATCTTTGTCCTTTAACAATCAAGTAAGGTACTCAATTTATTATTGCATAGCAATGATAACTTTGAGCATTACCACCATGACTACCACTATATCAAACTATCTACTTGCATGATCTAAGTTAACACATGGATGCAATAAGTCTATCACTCTTTGTAAATTACAATTTGAAGCATTAGTGGTTCATCAAACAAAGTGATTTTGTTTAGAAATTTCTATTCAAAGCATGAAATGATGTTTTGGTAATACATGGATATAAAAATCCCAATGGTTCGAGAGAAAAGAATTTAGCAATTCCAGCCATTGTATTTCTACTTTGATACCAATGTAAAAGATTGAGTAGAGAAATAGTAGAATGGAAGACCAGAGTGCAAAATCACATTAGTGCTATCAAGTGAAGGAACTCCCAATGCCAACTTGAGCTTGGATTTAGTATTTATGGGTAACTTGGGTACAAGACTCCCAAGGAGCTTCTAAGGAAGGTTCCTTCCAAGATTTGCCCTACTTGGAGTGCAAACTAAGCTAGTAATTTACTTGGCTTACAAGTTAAACTAACCGTCAACTTGGTGTACAAGTTACTCTACCCTTGGAAAATTCATAGAAGCTTCTCACCACAAAGCTCCAGTGTGTTTCTAGAATAGTCTAGCTATAAGCTTTCTTGATGCTTCTAACATATTCTTAGGCTATATTTAACGTAGACTATCAACTCATTAGCTTATATTAACTCAACTACTAACTCCATATTATTACACAAGCATACAGATTTAGAGGTACTTGTATGTGGAGAGGGATAAAATTGCTAAACAAGTCTCTCTACATCATGTGGCATACTTGGCCTAATGGTATCTTAAGTTATTACCAATGCTATTAGTCAAGGCTAACCAAAACACCTTATTATCAAACATTTCCTTATTGGAGGTCTAGATCTAGAGAGACATGGTAATATTTAATTGGTGATTAATAGATGGCTATGTAAAGGATACACTCATGTTGGCAAAGTTCAAGGTCTATAGGATCCACACTCTTATATATTTTAGGAGATATTATGTATATTATGGCATCTCTAGATTCATCAAGCAATTTCTCCAACAAACATTTTGGAAAATATCCCTTTGATATGTGATTCTTACACATTGGTGGTAGCAAGTACACATTAGTTTTGGTCTTGGATTGGACCTATTATGTTGTTAGATGCAGCTAAAGTTGGATCATGAGCTCATTAACTTTGTCTTTTGTGGGTAAACCTATAACCGAGAGAGGTTCTAAAATGTGCCTATGATGGTAGTTATCGACCATCACACCTTATTGTTAATGATATTTTGGACGTTGGGTGCCAATCTTAGATGGTATGAGTGGCTAGTAGGTCACTTATGGCAAAGGTGAACCTTGTAGTGCAGCCTAGAGCTACTTTACCTTCTCTCATGAGTTTCTCAACTTTGCATGCTTATCAAGAGGGATGCCTTGGACTTGTTTAGGACTCATAATTATAATAGTTGGTGAAGTCCAATGTCAATGAGAGAGAGCAAGCAATAGGTTTTTATATCAATATCACTACCATTTCAATAGTGTTAGAGATATCTAAGCATCAAGTGTTAGTTAGATCATGGACTTGAACTATTTGACATGGATTGTGAGCCTTGGATTGGTTGAGCAACACATGATGCACTTACATGCATCACCACTCAAACTCTTGTGACACTCTATTGCTATTTAGATGAGTCAAGCACATGTTGGGGATGAGATGCAAGGTGAATATGGTATTCTTGGTATACAACAAATGACTACTAGTGAGAGTCATCTACTTGGGGTACATCCAAGTGAGTGTGGTATACTTGGGATACACCTTGGTCTACTTGGGATGTATTTAAAGGACATGTGGAGCTTGCAGCCAAAGTAGAGGGAGTTTTTTTGCTCTAAGCTCGTGGACTTTAGCAATTGGAGGTATGACAACATTTCTCCTAATGTCTCAATGTAGCAATTACTTAGTGCATCTTCCACCTCCATGATAGTTCTAAAGGATACTTGGGAGAGCCAAAAACTGGACCTAAGGTTATAAGAGAGGAAAGACAGAGCATTGGAGGTTCTTAAAGAGCTACACAAGTTGTTTTGCCTTGAGTATGAAAGATTTGGATGCTTTGAAGTGACATGGTATTTGGATTGAGTAAACTAATGATACACTAATCTTTTGACATCCCTCTAGATATAATTATATGGAGAGAGCCTTGATTTAGAGAATGAGTTGAGACCTTTTTGAGGCTAGTTTAGTTGAGATCTCACATGGAGAGTATGCTTCAACCACAATGATGCAAGCCAAGAAAGATATGCGTGATAACTACATGGGTAGGTGGATGCATGAAGATTAACATCCTATCAATTGATAGACTTGTGTTAATTGGTAGGCTATACCTACACTAAATGAGACATTGGATGTAATCAAGCATGCAAAGGTCTTTAATACTTTGAATCTTTAAGCAAGGTCATCAATTGCCAATCTTGGAAGAAAAAAGTCAAAGATAGCATTCTAGGCTATTGATCCTCATGGTAAAGATATATTGTATCAATGATATTTCTTAGCATTTGGGTTAAAGAATGCTCTTACCAAATTCTAAAGATTCATGGATAGGATCTTATGGGAATAAATTTTGCTTGATGTTATATTGATGATATTTTGGTCTACGGTGCTACTATGGAGAAGCATGAGAGATATTGTTGGAGAGGTTTGAGAGATTAAGATCTCATGGACTCAAATTACACCTTGGGAAGTGTAGATTCTTCCAAGAGCAAGTTGAGCATTTGGTCATACTATCTATATTGGCAGACTTGGTGTTGAGTAGATCAAGGTGGAGGCTATTGCACATATTCCTTGAACTACACATTTGATTAAGTGCAAGTATTTCTTGGATTGGTGAAATTTTATTATTATTAATTTAATATGTAAGAGGATTTAGTGCAATTGCCAAGACCTTGCCAAAGTGAACCAAGCTTACATACAAGTGGTGTTGGGAAGATGAGCAAGCAAGAGCTTTTATGGAGCTCAAGAAAAGGTTGACATCATCTCTTATCCTTAAGAGACCAATCAAAGGACATCTATTTCAAGTTCATTCTGATTGGAATATGTTGGGACTTGAAGCATTGGTCACTTAATAGGATGAGGTGGTAGCCTACACTTGTCACTCCAAGAATTTAGCAAAAGCCAAGTACAATTCCTAAGAGTTAGAGTGTTTAGTTGTAGTATGGGCAATAGCACATTTCTAATATTACTTATTTGGAAACCACTTCATTCTCATCACTAATCATCAACTAATGAAATGGTTGATGGAGTTGAGCAGACATTCAAGAAAGCTTACATGATGAGCTTTGATTTTATAGGTTTATGATTTCATGATTGTTCATAGAACTAGAGTGGTGGGCCATGATACAAATAGATTGAGTAGAAACCCATGCACTTGCCAACATGGTCAAACAAGAGCATCTTGGCATGGTGAGATGGATGAAGTGATGGTTCCAAGTTGGAATGCATTTGCTTTTTTTATATATTGAGGCTTTGGTGTTATCTCTCTCAATACATATAGAAAAATTTATTGGGGTCATGATCCAAAGATTAGAGATATTGGTATGGGTTAGCATGATATTCATGATGATGTCTTGGTGATGGAATATCTTTACATGGGTTTTGTGGGTGGTATAATTAGTACCAAAGAGAGAGAAACCATGTCCTTTAGCAAGCCAAACAGTTTAGATTGGAAGGTAGACATCTCTTTAGGTATGGGAGGATGGTAAGATGCAAGTAGTACCCCTTCTATCTCAAAGACCATAATTGGTATGACATACTCATGAAGAGCTAGACATTTTGGAGTAAAGTAGACATATAGTTTGCTTTAAAGTCATTTTTAGTGGCCCAACATGCATTTCAATGTACAATAGTTTGTTGACAAATGTGTAGATTGTGATAGAGTTAGAGTGTCATTCAATGCTCCTATACTACAATTACACCTAACATTGGTTGGATTATTCCTAGAGTTTGGATTTTATTGGACCATCACCATTGATTGTGAGATATCATCCAAATGTTTTGGGAGTGGTGGATCACTTCTCTAAGTAGATTACATTGGTGGCACTTCTTGACAAGTCAAATGAAGGGACAACTTACTTATTCCTAGATTGAGTTCTTAGTCATTTTGGTGCACCAATTGAGGTCTTGATTGACCAAGGTATAGAGTTTTTGAGAGATTTTTAGGTCTTGTGTGACAAGGTAGTGTGATCACTATAGTATCTCCCAATATCACCTTTAGGCAGATGGTTTAACAAAGAGAGTTTTTTAGATAGTGAAGAGAGGATTGTATAAATATAGTTTGTACAAAGACCACTTGGGAGATTGGGATCTCTAATTATCTTGGTTGGCTATAGGTGTAATACTCCAAGGACAAGAGAACTCTCTAAGAGAAATACAAGAGAGAAAATGCAAGTTTCACACTCAATACTCTGATGCCCCAAAGGAGCACCTTCTCTTTATTATATAGCAAAGGAAATCCCCTCAAAGGAAGCTCCACCCTTGGATTAAATCCATGGATTGGTGACCTATCAACGGGCTCCATCCTTGGATTAGTTGTTTCAATGGGTGACATGTCAATCCTTGTCCTACCTAGTTGGTCAAATGGAATCTTTAGAGAATCTTCATATAGGGAGCTCAAAATTGCATAGGTGAGGTACCATTGGGAAGCTATAAACAAGATAATTCATATGGGGGAGAAGGTGAGCTTTTTTGCCTAAGAAGGGAGGAATCTTTCTATTTTAAGGGCCTAATTCATCCAATTAGGTCTCTAAAATTAGCTCTAAAGTTTTCAGGCTATTTCTAACTTTTGCCCTATAAGTAGAAGTACTCTTTTGGTGACACCTTTGTTTGATCTTCTTAGCTCATTGTACACAAAATCCTTCTAGATATTACCAAGCCAATTTTCACCTCCAAATAATATATCTAGCTACTTGTATTATAGACTTCCACTCTTTTAAGATGCAATGTCCTTGTTGCAAAGTTGTTGCTCAAAAGATTGAACTAACATTGGTGCATTGGTCAAGTTAGCTACTGTCTCCATGTTGCCTTATATAGTAGGTACCCTTTCCAATGGACCAGATATTCCACATGCGGATGGCAAGTACCACGGATACATTTTTGGAGAATGCATTTGATCTCATACCCCTCTGCTTCATCAACAAGTGTTGGACAAGGTCAACTTTCTTGGATGGAAGAGAAGTGGGATGGCCAGGGAGCATATTAGCATAATAAGGAAACAAGAAAAAATGGGTGGATCTACATATGTGGTGGTAGCTTGAGGTGATAAGCCACAACGTCCATGCAATGAAGGATAGAGAAAGGTCAATAAAACAAGGTTTGAGCTAATAAGGACCAACTAACTGGAGGTTGGTGGTTGACAGCCAAATTGGATCTCCCACATTGAACTCCATGTATTGGCGGTGTGCATCTGCATACTACTTCTGCCAATTTGAGCAATCTACAATCTTTGCTTGGTGTTCTCCACACCTTGTTGGATTTTAGAAACAAAAATGTCGACAATGTCAATATTGATAGCCACTAGATAGACCTTCATCAAGCTTGAAGGTGTGAAAGATGCTCTCCATACATGAGGAAGAATGGTGTGACTTGTGTAGAGGCATTCACTGAATTGTTGTAAGCAAATTCCACCAATGAGAGTAAGGTGTCCCAACTCTCTTGCTCATCCAAAGTAAAGCCCCAAAGCATGTCCTCAAGCATGTCCAATAGTGTGATTTTCCCTCTTTGTTTGTCCATCAATCTGTGGATGGTAAGCTATGGACATGGCCAATTTGGTTATGAAGAACCCAAAGAGTGTTCCCCAAAACAAACTAGTGAATTGAGTGCCTCTTTCTATGATGAGCACTCGAGACAAGCAATGATGCAAAATGACTGCGTCTAAGTACAATTGTGCTAGTTGTGGGGCAATCACATCCTTAGTGGTAAGATGCACATGAATCATTTTGCTGAGTCGGTTGAAAAAGACTACAATGGGGTCAAACTTAGAGGTGGTCTTGGGCAATTCACAAACCATATCCATGCTTACCTGTTCCCAATGTTGTGTAGGAGTGGGGAGAGGTTGGAGTAGTCATATAGGAGCTTGATTAGAAGCTATATTTTTTTGACAAAGTAGGCAGCTCTAAACATATTCTATCACATTGTTGCTCATCTTGGGCCAATAATAATGGCGTTTGACCGCATCCAAGGTGTTGTCCACTCCAATGTGACCTACAATGGCAAAATCATGATATTTTGCTGGGATGGTGGTTCTTAGATTTGTGTCATCTAGGATCCATAACATGCCATCACAAAAGGTGAGTCCTTGGGTGTTGGTGATGCCTTTAGATGATTGAGCACCTACAATTTGTGGATCATTTTTTGTAGTAGCAAGAATCTTGGGCCAAAATTCAGGGTCCATCTTGACTTCCACCACCAAATTCTTTGTCATTGGCATTTGGGTGAATGCATATGCAAGTTTCTTCTTGCCTTCCACATATCTGATTGTCATGTTGAATTGTTGTCTCCATTCTGCCCACCAAATTTGTCAATGAGAAAGATCTTTCTATGTCTCAAAGTAGACTAGAGTTTTGTGGTCCATCTCTATCACAAATGCATTCTCACCCAAACAGTGCTTCCAATGCTTGGTTGCCAGGACAATGGCCAACTCTTCTTGTTTGATGGTGTGATAGTTGCATTCTACCGGTAACAACTTATGAGAGAGATATGCAATTGGGTACCATCTATCCTACCATTCTTGTTGTAAGGCTACTCCTATTGCTACATCTAATGCATTTATAACCATCTTGATTGGACATTTTGGGTCACACCATTTTGAGATTGGTGCATGTAGTAATACATCTTTCAACTCTTGAAAGTCCAATTCTTATGCAATTCACCTATCGACTTCTTCCTCTTGCCCAATAGTGCTATTAGAGTTTGTGCAATCTTAGAGAAGTCCTTGAAAAAATTAATGATAAAATCCCATCAATCCCAAGAAACTCTTGCATTGAGTCTGATCTCCTGAAGCAGTCCAATTTTGAATGACTTCTATTTTATTTATTAACACTTGGATACCTTCTGCACTTACTTTATGCCCTAAGTAGTCTACTTCAGATTTGCTAAACTTGCACTTTGAGATTTTGGCATACAATTGATTTTGTCATAGAATCTGGAAGACTTCTTGTAGATGTTGCTTGTGCTCTATCAATATCCTACTGTAGACTAAGATGCCATCAAGAAAAATGATAACACATTTATCTAAGTACAAATAAAATATGTCATTCATCAAACTCATGAAAGTGGCTAGAGCGTTGGTGAGGCCAAACAACATTACCAAGTACTCAAAGTGACCATACCTTGTTTGAAAGGTCATTTTGTGTATATTTTCTTCCACAATTCTGATTTGGTTATAACCGCTATGCAAATCAAGTTTGGTGAAGTGCCTTGCTCCATTTAGTTGATCAAACAAGTCATCCATGCAAGGTAATGGATATTTGTTCTTCATCTTTTTTTGATTCAGTCCCCGGTAGTCAATGCACATGCGCATTGTTCTATCCTTCTTCTTCACAAAACATACAAGAGCTCCGTATGGTGATATGGTGGGTTAGATAAACCTCTTCTATAATATATCCTCAATTTGAGCCTTACACTCCTCCACCTCATGAGGTGATAGTTGATATGGGGCCTTACAAGGAAGTGTCTTCCCAGGAAGCATCTTAATTTTATAATTTACTCTCTTTTTTGGTGGTAAACCTATGGGTAATTCATCCGGAAAGATATCTTGGAACTTATTGAACACATCTTTCAATTTCTCAAGAATTTGTCCATTGTATTGGGCACTCTAGACTTCTCTTATTAGAACCATGAATAATCTATCTATCTTACCAATAGATGTGGTCCTTATGACATACAAAGGTAGCTCTTGCCTTTGTGATCTTCCTTTAACCCCAAAGATCTTCCATTGACCAATTTTCACTACTTTCTTTCTCTAATCCACCAAGGGATTATAGTGCTCCATCAACAATATACCTATGATTGCATCATAACAAGGTAGTGGGATCACTTGCCACTTGATATCCTCCTATAGAGAGTATTACCTTTCTAGGTAATGACTCAATCCTCTCTGTCTAACAATAAGGTAATTATACTTTGTCCTTCTCTAGTTCTATCCCCAACCTTATTGCAATAGAGTGAGATAAGAAATTATTTTTTGCCCTAAGGTCTACCAACACTTTCATCGGATTTCCTTCTAGCATTCTATTTACAACAATTAATTGTGTGTTTATCTTCCCTCATCTTTGCACACTTGTCCTCTTCCTTCCCCTGCTTTTACTCTTCTTCACCGGGATAATAAGGCTATGAGGTACATTTATTTGCAATCTTTGTTTTCTAATGTGGTTTCCATATCCTCCTCTTCAATTCATCTCTCCATTTGGTTCAAGAGTCATTTGTATGGAGGCCAAGGGCCTCTAAGATGATGAGCATGATAATTGATCTAGGTGCCCAATTTGGCAACAATTGTAACATCTCCTTGTTGTGCTTGAGCCCCTTCTCCCCATGAGACTCCTTCTCTCCTTTATTTGACTTGTCTTTGTTTTGCTTGGAGAGTTCTTGCTCCTTGGTCTTGGAACCAAATGTTGCACAATTTCATACAAACTGGTCCACCAAAATTGTATGTCTTAGCTTGATAGTTTTGCATTGGTTTTATCGCTACACCTCCTCCATGTGCTCTTGCTATTCTTTGAGTGCAAGCATGGCTTCAAAAACCATACAAGGATTTTTCACCATTACCTCTTGGCAAATCCGCTCTTTTAATCATCTCTTGAAATTGTCAAGAGCTTTGGATGGACTCATACTGGTTATCACAACTTGTAGATCCAAAAATGCCTCCATGTACTCTTGTATCTTATTCTTCTACTTCAACCCTTAGAGTCTAGTTTGTGCCATTTGCATAGAATCCATAGATTGGAAATTCTTGAGCAGCCCTTCTTGAGCAGCCCTTTTCCTTCTACCAAAAATGATTTTTCCTAAGCAACATACCATGTGAGTGCTTTATTGGTCAAGTACCCACACACAAACACACCTATAGAATGATCAATGATCTCCGTTGTGAACAATCAAAGGTATCAATTTATTCTTGAAATCCAATTTTCCACTACTCCCATGGAATTTTGTCCCTTGTAAGGCTTGATGTTGAACGTCTTTTTCATTCATGGTAACAATGTGGCTTGGTTGTTGATTGGACTTAGTGTCATTGGCATGCATAACTCTCCAGGTCCTTTGATTGTTGGTGCTGGTTGTTGAGATGACTTCCCTTCTTGCATTACTTGATTGTTATTAACAGTATATATTTGCCATGGTCATCTTGATTTCCCAAAACTTGTTCAACATCCCCCCGCATTCCTTGCATTAACTCCTATAACTATAGATCCAGGATTCCTACACATGGCCAATGTTCAATTGTTACTTCCTACTTCAATAGAGGGTTAAAATGATCACTTAAGAGGGAGCACAAACTATGGGGACTACCATTGGGACCTCAGAGGCTATCACTTGCTGATAAAATTTCTCACCAAAATTATGGACTACAAAATCCCTAAATATTACTTTTAGTCTAACTACATAATAGATTTCTACTAGCATGTTGAAAGGATGAAGATTTGGTATATTCAGATCCATAACATCATAATAAAATATAGATTGTCAAATCCCACTCTTTGTTGTATACCACAACAGGTAGAATCACCGGGTTTGGTGGAATTCATCACTTTGTCCATGAATTCTACTCAAAAGTGATAAACAAGAGATACTCTCATTTGCTCACGCTGAATGTACATAATCTTTATATGAAATGGATTCAAGAATGGGAAGCTAGGTGTAGGAATTTGTCCTCCCGGTACCTCCATCCCATCCACTCTCTAAAACACTTTCCAAGTCTAACAATTGCACTATTTTTTCTCTCCTCAAATTACTTAATTTTAGTAGCTCATGTTCTTCCAAGAGGGGTGATCCATTCTCTTGAATTAAAACACCTAATTTGAAACCATTATAATACTATGAGGATAAGAGAACTCTTCAAGAGAAATACAAGAGAGAAAATGCAAATTTCACACTCAATAGTCCGATACCCCAAAGGAGCACTTTCTCTTTATTATATTGCAAAGAGGATCCACTCAAAGGAAGCTCCACCCTTGGATCAGATACATGGATTGGTGACCTATTAGTGAGTTCTATCCTTGGATTAGTTGTTTCGATGGTTGATATGTCAATGCTTGTCCGATCTAGTTTGGTCAAATCCATTTGACCAAAGAGAATCTTTAGAGAATATTCCTATAGGGAGCTCAGAATTATGTGGGTGAGGTACCATAGGAAATCTCTCAATGAGATGAATCATAGGAGGATAAGGCAAGCCTTTTTCCATTGAGAGGAGAAAATTCTTCCATTTTCAAGGCCTAATTCATCCGTTCAGGCCTTCAAAATTGGCTTTATACTTTTTTGGCTATTTTTTACTTTTGCAGTATTATTAGAAGTACTATTTTTGTGACACTTCTATCTGATCTTCCTAGCCCATTGTACATAATATCCTTCTAGATGTTACCAAGTCAATTTTCACCTCAAGATAATATGTCTAGCTCCTTGTATTACAATAGGCTATTGGTTTATCTAGTAAGCCTCCTTTGCAACATTCTCTCCTTCTCTCTCTCCCATAGAGTAAGCTCTATATATGAGATCTAGATTTACCTATAGCCTTTGTCATGCTGTGATTGTAGTTTTGGACTTGGATGATATGGATGTATGGATGAGCATATGTTCTCAACATGCAAAGATCTTTTGGAGAGTGATGCCTATGGCCTTTGAGAACTTAGCAATGCTCAACATAGGGATACCTTACATTACAATACTATTTAAGGAGGAGGTTATAGACCCTTGATCCATTCATTCCATCTAATTCATTATATATATCTATAGTAGATTGCATGAACAACTCTTGATGTGACTAGAAGCCACATTATCTTAAGAGTACAGGAGGTTTTACCTTCCAAAGTCTTTATGTTAGAAGGAGATGGTATTGTTGTTTAGAAGGATCAGGTGTGCAATTATGCATGATGAAACCTCCTAAAAATTGATGGCATGATGGACCCAAGTTGGAAATTGTAGGTGTAGGCTTGTGGTATATGTTATGTGGCTCTTGGAGTAAAGTTGCTATTATGTTAGTGTGTGATAGTTGTTTGAGAGGATAGCATATGGCATGTTTGATCCCTCCCAAGGGTGTTGACTATGTCCTTGATCTACACTTGATGTACCTACAGCTAATTCACTCCTTATGTTGATATAGATTATAGACAAGTGACTAATGATTGGGCTCAATAGCACCTATGACAACTCGGCAAATATCACTTTTGCAATAATCGGGTAAGTAAATTTTGTTCCCGTAGAGATACAAGTCAGAATTGGTCAAATACAAAGTCAAACAGTAACCTGTAGTTTTTCCTGGTTGCATCTTTAATCTCTCAGGTAGAAACCACACCCAAAAGAGAGTAACAAGCACTGATTTGCAGTCTTGTCACAAATTCACACTCCTTAATCACAACGCCATCAAATATTTCCAAAAAATCTTGATTGTGATGATTCAGGCTCTCCCAAAAATGGCACTTCACTGCAAAACAACTTCGCCTCAGAATTGTGTTCCACCCCTCCACTGAAGGCACAACTTCCTTGATCAAAATTGCTTCACATCAACTTCGCACTGCACTCACAAATGCATATACTACCAACACTACAATTCCTCTCAGATCTATCAAAGCATTGCTTCGATTGCACTTCACTCAGGATCAAACACACAGAATGAAGATCAAGGCTGTGGAATCCAACATCCAACAAGCACACTAACTTACACTTTGAATTTCTCCACACACTCACAAACACAATTGCAACGTTGATACTTGTAATCAAGCTCAAGCAACAAGCACTGCTTCACAACACTTTGCTTTATCTATTCTCAGAAATTATGAGCACTGAACAACATAATACTGCAAATGCAACTCTTAAGTAATGAAGCAATCGACAATTATTTTCCTAATGTACCTCTTCCTAACAACTCTACAAACATGCAGATCTGAAATGACAATGCACCTCTTCATATCTGCCTCTTCAAATCTCAATTCTATTTCTAATCCAATCCGATGTCTACTTCTTCCTTGGCTTTCAAACCCGAACCCGAAGTAAATTTACTTCTTACTACTCTGTCCTTGAGTTTCACATCTTCTACTTCTTCTACCAGATCCAGCAATTCTTTTTCCTGATCTGAAATTCCACTAGTGGGTAATCTATCTAACTCCTCATCTCCCGACCCACTCTTCTCTAATGTCTCGACTGGTAATTTTGAAGACATTTGTACTCCTATGTTATCTACTTTGGGTTTTGCTCTAACATCCTTTCGAAGCTTTTCTATCTCTATTTTCACTAAGTCTAATCTAATTGAAATATTATCTTCTACTTCTAATATCTTCCTATCTACACGAGTTCTTAACTTAATCAACAAGGCATTCAAATCAGTGTCTTTTGCCTGTCTTCGCCTCGTCTCCTGCACTAACAACTTCAACTCATGCAGTCTCATCTCTTCAATTCAAACGCTAGCCTCTGTACTCAACATTGCGTTCATCTTGAGGACTATCTCCTTCACTGGCTCCAATCTCATTTTTCTCTCTCACTCTCAATCTGCAAGCCAATCCTCCCTGTACATCACCAACTCCTCTTTGAACTCAGCTTTCACTGTCTCCTTCTCCTTTTCCTTCTGAACAACCTTCTCCTCTTGACTACAAAGTAACTCTCGTAATCAATCTTCTTCTCTGTATTGTGCCGCCAACTCTCTTTGTCAGAGTTGCTTCTTGTCCTTGACACTATCCATCACTCTATCGAGCTCTTGATCCTTTGCTGCTACTCTCGCCATAGCATGGAATACTTCTACTCTTGAATCAGCAAACTGCTGCTTCAAGATTTCATACTCTGCTACTTGTCTCTCCCTTGCTATGTCACTCTTCTTCATAAGATCCTCTCAATAACTTACTTCTCTCTTCAGGTCTTTGATTACCTGACTTCTCTCTACTGCCTCCACTTGCAGTACTTCTCTTTCCTCCTCACCTTGAGTTATACTCTTCTTCAACTCCAAGTTCTCTTCTTCTAATCGCGCTAATACCTGCAATATAGTCTTTACCTCCGGACAAGTCGACTGCATCTCCTTCTTCCTATGCTCCAATTTCACCAACAATGGGCACACCACCTCCCTCAGATACTCCACTCCATCTCTCGCAACTACTTCTTCTTGCATAGAAATCTCCTTCCTTACCTCTTCTTCACCCGATACTCACCTTCTCCTCTGCAGTCTTTGTATCAGAATCAAAGCCTCACTTCTTGAGCTTTCTCCTACCTCTTCCTTTGCTTTACTCGGCCCCGCTTCACACTTCACCTTACGTCTTGAGCGAACTCCTTGCTGTACTACGATCTTCTTTTCTTTGGGCACAGTTACTTTGTCTTCCAATTGTGTGTTGTCTTCGGCTTCCATCTCGGCTGGCACTGCTTCTTCGTAGTCATCAGCTGCTGGTGCCGAGGTCATGTCTCCCCCTTCATCACTATCGCTACTCGTATCTCCACTCTGCAGCATTAGCTCAGGCTCCTCCTCATGTTCCGAGTCTTTAGTTTTTAGCTCGGCATCTTCTTCAGAGTCTTTGTCCTCCGACTCGATTACCACCATACCTCGCCTTGGGTTGCCTCTTTGCGTCTTCCGAGGTTCCTTTGTGTCTTTGGCTTCACCTTGCTGACCCCTCTTCTTCAACTTCAGAGTACTCGCTTCTATCTCCACGCTTTTACCCGTCTTCATGTAGTACTCATCCGTGCTCCGGATTTGAAGAATGTATTGTTGTTCCTCCATGTTGACTTCTCTTCTCAAGTTGGGATGGAAGTGAGACACCATTCTGTTTCACTCCGCCAAATTGAGCAAATTCAACCATGTGCTGCAAACGGCACGATGTAGTGTGGAGGCAACTTATCCCACAAATTCCACACCATCTGTCTCATACTCCCATGGAAGCACATTGCCCAATTAATAGGTTCTCTTGCAAACAACTTATGGAAGAACACCGCTTGGTGTTTCATCACATAAGTTGTTCTCTCCGGCTTCAAGATTGCCATGAGAGCACTCACAATCCCTCTCTTCACTGGATCCTTGTAACTCTCAACCTTATACCCATTCTTTGTCTCTTTGAAGAGAAAGCATCTCTCACCTCCTGAGTCTCTTGAGCTATCTCTCCCTTCTCCAAGAACATGGCTCCCTGCTCCGAGCCTGCCTCCTTCCCGAGTACGAGTCTCCAATCTGACTTTGTCCAGTGAGCCGGATTTCCTCTCTTCCCTTCTTCCTCGGGTCCATCAAGACACTTACTCTCGATGATTTCTGTCATGAACCCTAGAAAGCTTACATTCCAGTTCCATGCTAGAAATGTGATCCAAAGTTGGCTCAAGACTTTGATCCTTGCTATTACATCTAACCTCTGAATTGCATGATTTCTCACTACAAATTCGGAGTTCTTCTTTCCTCCTCCCATCTCTTTTACTTTCTCACTCTCTCTCAATTTCACTCTTGCGACTTCTCCCTTGTGCACTAACACAATTCCAACTCTATTTCCCTTCCCACAATCACCTGCAAGACGACTTTGCAATGACAAAGGAAAATTACTCAACATTTTGTCTTTGCAAGTTTGATTTTTTATAGAGTTGCGCTTCTTCGTCTTCTGTCACTTTGAGTTTCTACCAAGAAATCACACCTCCTGCATGCACCTACCACTGTTAATC
The DNA here is from genome assembly GCA_948567375.1 of Lunularia cruciata. NCBI lineage: Eukaryota > Viridiplantae > Streptophyta > Marchantiopsida > Lunulariales > Lunulariaceae > Lunularia > Lunularia cruciata. The sequence goes on from OX419759.1 coordinate 51,145,224, forward strand.
ACCTTCGTGTGTATGGGCCACCGGTTTTGAACGGTCCCTTCTTGAATTTCTTGCCCCGACGAAAGGTGGTTAGACTGCCTTTGCCTCGGGTTAAGCTCCCCCCAATACGAAGACAATTTACTTTGGGTTGTATGCTGATAGGGCATTTCTGAGTACTTTGCCTTATGACCCAAAGTCACATTACCTCGGGTTTCATCCCAAAGACTCTTTTCTTTGCCTTCTTTGACCATACAGGCGCAATTCGACTTCTCTATACACTTCTTCTCCTAAATTTTGAAAAAAACAAAAAATGTGGGCACCACAGTACCCAACCACTTGATCTTTGCTCACCATAGGGCATTATTGGAGTAGATAGCTATGTAGAGTGAGATGGACCTAACTATAAATTAGGGAGCAATTTTTTAGAGTTTATGTTTGACATTTATATGATTTTTGCTTCTATAGTGTATGATATTAATCATACACTATATGTTCATGTATATGGATAACAACTATCATGATATTTGTAGCATTGAAGCTAGTTTTCTAGGATGCTTGAGTAACAATTTTGACAATCATTGTGGAATCAACATTTGCTCAAGGACTACTTAGTGATGGCTCGATAAAATGTTAGGTCAATTGATTGCACTATTGAGCTATTATTTTCACTATTAGATGGGCCTTTATATACACCATTAGGGCTAGATTCTTTGGCCACTCTAGAGGAAGTATACCTCAAAGTGCAGCTCTAGAGAACTCAATTTTTCTTTGTTGAGGCTTTAAGCTCTTGGGTATAGTGGATAGTGGCATGTGAGCATCACTTGGATTCTCTTAGCTCAAGTAGGTATGGCTTGAAAATATGATCATGGCCTATTTGCAGTTTCTATTGAGTGTTGAATGCTCAAATTTAAGACATGATCTGAATTTTGATTGATTGATTATTGTAGGTCTTTGGAGTTTGTGTGTGACTTCTATATGAGTTGTGCTTTTATAGTGTATCATGTTGATAACAATGTATATACATATAATATACTTCTACTGCCAAAGATCACTAACTTGATCAAGCCAATAGAAGTTTGATACCTCTTATATACCAAGTCAATTTGCTTATGCAAAGTCCAAGATAGAGGTCCTATTGTGGTATTCATACTTTCTGTAAAATTTGCAATTTTGTTTTGTTTTGTTTCTTTTTGACAAGGATAAGGGGAGTTATTTGCATGTTCAAAGGAAGAAATGCCTTTTTTAAGTATTCATCAGATTCTACCTATGTATATGTGAAGATAAAAATAAGATATCCATAAATATCTACATAGTATTATGGGAGGAGTACAAAGAAATCATACTCAAAGGAAGGGCAAAACTAGAAGAGAAGTACTAAGAATTGTTGGAACCAAAGACCATCTACCAATTTAAATGATGTTGCTACCTAGGCAAAGAACCACCACCAAGGACATTTGGCATCCATCAAAGAGTTCCCACTTGAGGACAAAGATGGCTCAACCAAAGAACCTTGAATATAAAAATAAGAGCTAGTAGATTAATTTCATACCTTGTCATAAATTTACAAGAGCATTGCAAAGAAAATTTGTGGATAGAACTTCTTTGCAATTGTAGCACCCTTGATAGAAAGATAATTTAACCAAGAAGAGCAATGAGAAGGATCCTTGAAGTGATTCTTTTCTCCTCATGGATACATAAGTGTGCAATGAGAGAGAAGGAGTGAATTACTCTAGAGCAAGCATTTGATATTCTTTCTTTGGAATTGGGAGCTATCATATAGGTGTCTATATGAGTGGACTTGGGGGCACTCAAAGAATATGTTTGGATTAGATATAACTATTCCAAATAGCATTATTGTTATCTTTCAAGGATAGGTGACCTTAAGAGCAACACAAGAGAAAGTTTTGCACTCAATTTCCGATGCCCCAAAGGAGCACCTTGACTGTATGTATTATATAGCAAGGGGACTCCCTCGAAGGAAGCTCCACCCTTGGATCAGATACATGGATTGGTGATATGTCAATGAGCTCTACCTTTAGATTAGTTGCATGCATGGGTGACATGTCAGTTCTGATACTATCTGGTTGGTCAAACCATCTTTGACCAAAGAGAATTTTAAGGAATATTCCTATAGGAATCTCCTAATTGCATGGATGAAGTACCATTGGAAAATGCTTAATGAGATAAGCATAAAGGAGGAAAGACTAGCATTTCCTTTGTGTGAGGAGAGGAGGAGGGATTTTACATTTTGAGGCCTAATTCATCCATTTAGGCCTCCAAAATTGGCTCTAAATTTTCCAAGCTATTTTTGACTCCTACACTATTAGTAAAAGTCATCTTTTAATGACATCTCTATCTGATCTACGTAGCCCATCATAGATAACATCCTTCTAAATGTTACCAAGCCAAATTTCATCTTTGGATAATATGTTTAGCTTTTGGTATTACAAATTCAGGCCATTTTTGGCTCTTGCCCTATTAATAGTACTCTTTTGGTGACATATCTATCTAATCTACCTAACCTATCATACATAATATTCTTCTAGATATTACCAAGCCAATTTTCACCTTTAGATGATATGTCTAGTTCTTGGTATTACAATTACCATGCATATTAAGTTTGGAGATGCATGGTTTGTGATGAACAACAAGATAGTTGTGCACTTCAATGAGAAGCGCACTATTAGTAACATGAAAAATACTCATTCACAAAGATCCACAGAAAGAGCTATTGGAAAAGCCTTCATGAAGATTTCTCCAAGAAAACTACTTACTTGAATATCAATAAGGCTATTTTCTTTGAGTAAGGATGTCAAGGAGAGGTAGTGTATTGGAACAACATGTTTGATTGGCATGCATGGTCAATGATCAAAGAATTGGACAAGGATGAAAGAGCATTCTACTTGGCCTCCTTTGCTACACATTTTTATATGGGGCTCAAAGACTATCATTCTTTATCTTCTCTATAGCTCTTGAAGTCTTTATCATACTAAGATATTCACTACCTACAATAAGGACGGCTAAAAAGAATTTATTTGTTCTACAAGGAATTATAAATATTTGGAAGTTGGTAAAAAGGTTCAAAGGCAACATCATCACCATCAATGTTAAGGCAAATGTAGTGGAAAGAAAGATCTAGACAAGGTGATCCCTCAATCTATGCTTCCTATCTTCAGTCTTATTAGTCTGGACTCTTGGTGTTCCTAAGGTTCTATGGGAAGTGCTATGATCCTTGCCTACAATTCCTATATCACTTCCATGATGGAAGTCTTTGGGCATTCTAGAAGGAAAGTTAGAGGCCTATATAATAGATCTAAAGAACATGGTAACCTAAGCCGAGTAGGGGAAGATCTATCAATATCCTCAAAGGTTAGAGATCAAGGCTATCTTCCCTGACCTCTATATATATATATATATATATATATATATATATATATATATATATATATATATATATATATATATATATATATATATATATATATATATATATATATATATATATATATAGGAGCTCATCCTCTTCTTCTTCTTCAAATAATCTGGTGAGCAACAAAGAGTTTTGTCTCTTGAGTTTTGTCAAAATTTGGTGAGATGTCCCCTACCTCATTGTAGTCAGTGCCTTTGATGACAAATACCACTAGGCAGATTCATTTCATCCTCCAAAGTGAAGAGTAGAGCCATAGTTAGGAGGTTGAATTCTGTAGTTATCTTTTTTTGGGTGGCTATTGGATGCATTTCAATTTTGTTAGGCAAGGGTAATGATTGTGCCTCATTGTTTTGCCCTACTTTCTTTTTGTCCACTACAATATATGAGATTTTTGTGAAGGGCTCCTCACTCCTTGAATTCATACTTTGAGTAGCTATGACAACTCATGCATTTCATGCCTCCTATCCTTGTGATATACATAACTAACACCATTTGAGAGTAATCCACACTAGGGAACACAAAAGGTTCAGGTTGCTCCAAGATTTTTATAGCAACATCAAATCCTAGAGTGCATATTAATCAAACTCTCATGGATAGTTTATCCATAGGTTGAAAGATTATCTCTATCACTAATCTTGAGAACTAGCTAATGAAGGTGGTAGTATTTTTGTAGCTGTACTAAGACTCTCTCCAAGATTCTTCCCTAAAGTCTTCAAAAGTGCTTTTACTCCACTACACTCATGTTCTTTTGAAGGTCCTTCTACTCCACAAACGTCACACAACTCCTTGGTCTTAGATCTTCTCCCTCCCAATCTTGGTGAAGAAGGTCCAACATGCAAACCCAAGTCAAGTAATCCTCTCATTTCCCTCAATCTCTTGCTCTCAAAATTCAATGGACATGAACTTGCCTTATGTCCCTTCTCTCCAGATAGTGGAGAGAAGGGACATACATCAAGTGGATGTATAAGATGAACTCTAGGAGGCCCTAATAGTAATGCATCATGAAGATAAAGGTGTAGTTATTGAAGTTCTAGCACACTTGTTGCCAACATTTTGTAGGCCTACAATAAGATTCTTGTAAATAATTCTCCATCAATACAAAGAAGAGAGACCAAATGCAATGGATTATACATTTTTGGTCAAGAGATTGCACACCAATAGGTACATAACAAAGGCAAAGATAGCCAAGATGAAGGAGGAGAAGGTTAGACACCTATACAAAGAAGAGTGCAAGAAGGTGAATGCACTAGTGCAAGAAAATCAAAAAGTCAAGGAGTAGAACACCTTACGAGCTATAGAGAAAAAGACCTTTGAAGAAGATATCCAAATATTGTTTGGAGATCTTAGAGCTCTTTGGATCAAGGGTAAAAAAAAGGAGCAAGGGTACTATGAGCCGGCCTGTCTCTCACTCAAGATGAACCTTTGATGGCTATTATGGTAGCACATCATGGACTAAGAAGGCAAAGAACCCCAACTCCATCATACTCCTCCAAGGCTAACACTCCAAGACTCAAGACATTGCTCGCTAGAGAACTTAATGATAAAGAAATAGTTGCAAATGAAAGGATGATGAGTACCTCCTCACCCCTTGTTTATATACTTGTGAAATAGTTACACACTAAAGTTACTATTTACTATAGTAACTCAAGTTACTAGGCTAAAAGTCACGTTAAGTCAAAAAGTATAAAGGAATATCCATCCACATGGGCATATTCCACTAAGCATGTGATTTTATCTTTACCCAACCACTAAGTCAAGAATTCCTTCACATGGGTATCCTTGGACTAAAGAAGAATCCAAAACAAAAAGGCTTGCAGCCCAAGAGTTCTCAACTCTTTCCTCAAAGCCAAACACCTAAGAATAATACCAAGTCAACACACTAGAATCCTAAGTAGTGGTGCTCATCTTTTCCACTTCCTTTAAAGTAAAGTCCCCTCTATCTTAGCTATGACTAAATTTAGCTATTCATGACTAATGTAGAACTATCCTTTATCTCTATATAAATGATATCTCTCAAGTACTTATAATACCAAGCTAAATATCATAACATCACACACATGCACAAATGGGTATGACAGTACAAAGAAGAACTACATAGAAAGGATGTAGAGGTTGCAAGCCTTTGAGATAAGTTGAACCAAGAGAAGGTAGAGATTGTTACCTTGTAATTATATATGTCTCAATACAAGAAAGAGGAAGCAATTAAGATGTAAGTCTTGCAAGAGAAGCTCAAGAAAGAGGAGATGGAGTAGTAGATTGGCTAAAGATCATGCAAGAAGTTACAATTAAAGTCAATGCATAGGAAACAAACTCCAAAGAAGAGAAGCTTAAGATCATTAAGGAGCTAAGAGATCTTTAAGATTAGCTAATAGCCATAAAAGAGGAGGTAGATGTAGGTAGGATGATCGAAGCCAAGCTTCATGAGCTAAAAGTACAAGTCTAAATGTTGAGTGCTCAAGCCTACAAAGATTTAAAGGTGGACCAATTGTCCTTAAATTCAAGGAACATGTAGATAGAAAATTTCAAGAAACCTATGACATTATAGTACTAGAGATTGCATATGACAAGGAGAGAATCAAAATCCTCCTTAAGCAGCTAGAGGCAAAGGTAGTATTGTAGTTTGTACTAAAGAACACTCACTAAATAAAAATTCTTTGCAGTTGTTATGATCTTTGGAGTAGGATGAAGATACCCAAAGACAATAAAGTAGGAAGTTTCTTTGAGAGAGAATTAATACATTCTACAACACATGGTAATTTATTGGTAATGTTCATATAAAAAAGATAGAATAAGACAAGGATGATAAATCTGCAATGTATAGTGTAGATGCAAGGAAGTGCAATCTTGGTAGATCTTTGCATTTTCTCAATTGTCAGATCCTTTGGTTAGGAGTAGGAAGTACTATTTAAGATATCTACTACATATCAATATCTATTCAGCCCTTTGAACATGAGTAAAGCAAAAGTGCCACAAGCTCTTTATTGCTTATTCTTAATTTTGAATATTGGTTGTATGTCTCTATTGAGTGATTGTGAGGAATCTTTGTAGTAGGAACCCAAGTAATTGGTTGTGTGTGACTAATATGGCTAGGGTATGAGATCCTTGGTAGTTCTTAAGGAGCAAAGCAATGCCTTGATGGGTCTCAAGTGAGCTATAGTGTTGAAAGTACTACAAGAGCAAATACAACACATTATTGCCAATCCAAAGAGGCTTTGGAGTTGTGTCATTGGGAAGGGTAGAACATATTCTTTGGAATTGAAGTCTTTGTAGTAGAAGTAACATCTTTGAGTTGCTTGAATCATTACCTTTAGGAAATAGTTGGAACTTATCAAAAGTGAAAGTGATTTTTGAATATTTTTTGTTTGCCATAATGCACCATTGGGGGTGACAATACCCTTTTCTAGGAGTGGTTCTTGCCCAAGAGGTCAAATAGATAACAATAAATAATTGAAAATTTTGATAGTTCTCTTGAAATCTAGTGATTTTGTTACCCGTACCTTTGTGTGAATACCTATTCCTTGATGTTATATTGTAAATTAAATGACATTGGGTTGTGTAATACCAATAGCTAGACATATGATCTAGAGATGAAATTTGGTTTGGTAACATCTGGGAGGATGTTTAACATGATGGAATAAATAGATTATATAGAGGTATCACCAAAAGAGTACTTCTATTAATAGGCAAGAAATCAAAACATGCTTGAAGACTTTAGAATCAATAGCTACACATATGATCTACAGGTAGAATTTGGGTTGGTAACATCTAAATGGATGGTACACGTAATGGATGAAGTATATCAGGTAGAGATATCATGAAAAGAGCACTTCTACTAATAGGGCAAAAACCAAAATAGGCCTGAAACTTTAAGAGGTAATTTTGGAGGCCTAAACAGATAAATTAGGCCTCAAAAATATGTTGATTCCCCCCTCCAAACAAATGAAAGGTTGGCCTTCCCTCCTCCTTGGTTTGTCTTGCCAAGAGCTTTCCAATGGTATCTCACCCATGTGATTCTGAGATTTCTACAAGAAGATTCTATAAAAGATTCCTTCCCATCAAAGCTTGTTTGACCAACCAAATGGGACCAAGATCAACATGTAACCTATCCAAGCAAGTAATCTAAGGGTGGAGCTCACTGATAGGTCACCTATCCATGTAATTAATCCTATGGTGGAGCATCCTTGGAGGAGATCCTCTTTAGCTCTATAAGAAAGACAAGTTGCTCCCTTGGGGCACCAAAGTTTGAGTGTGAAACTTGTGTTTTCTCTTTTTTGTTTCTCTGCTATCCTTGGAATATTATAGGTTTTCACAACTACTCTAGTATAATCTAATATAATATCTCTTAATAGGTCCTATGTCATGCCATTTGTAGCATCACACCTAGATTGCTCGGACTCTAGAGTAGTAATGTTGGTAGTCATGAGTATTTTGGTAGTTACTCATAGACTACTTGTTGATAAATAGATTTTATGTTCACGATATTGACTACATAGTAGGGCCCACTATCACTTGCACCATTTGGACCATCGGGTGTGCCGTCAGCGGGACATTTAGGGTTTGTGACCTAGCTCAAGTCCAAGGGGTATACTTTTGAAGTGCAGTTCCAAAGAGCTTACTTCTCTAATGTTGAGCCTTCTAGTTCTTGGCTATGGTGTACAAAGGCCAACGAGTGTCACCTAGATTCTATTAGTTAGAGTGGGTATGGCTTGACTATAATCAATGCCCAATTGTTGGCAAATTATTGAGTGACAGATTAAGTATTGATCTGGTTGAGTGTGATTCAAGTTGTGTAAATAAACTAATTACATCAGAAAAGTGAGGTCTATAACACCCATTTGTGCATGTGTGTGGTATTGTGATATTTAGCTTGGTATTACAAGTACTTAAGAGATATTATTTATAAAGATAAAGGATGGTTCTATATTAGTCATGGTTAGCTAAAGTTAGTCATAGCTAAGATAGAGGGGACTTTACTTTAGAGGAAGTAGAAAAGATGAGTACCACTATTTTGGATTTTAGTGTGTTGACTTGGTATTATTCCTAGGTGTTTGGCTTTGAGGAAAGAGTTGAGAACTCTTGGGCCCGCAAGCCTTTTTGTTTTGGATTCTTCTTTAGTCCAAAGATGGCCCATGTGAAGGAATCCTTGACTTAGTGGTTGGGTCAAGATAGGACCACATGCTTAGGAGAATATGCCCATGTGAATGGATAATCCTTTCTACTTTTTGACTTTACTTGACTTTTAGTCTAGTAACTTGAGTTACTATGGTACTTAGTAACTTTGGTACGTAACTATTTCACAAGTATATAAACAAGGGGTGAGGAGGTACTCATGATCCTTTCATTTGCAACTATCTCTCTCTCATTGAGTTCTCTAGTGAGCAATGTCTTGAGTCTTGGAGTGTTAGCTTTGGAGGAGTATGATGGAGTTCGGGTTCCTTACCTTCTTAGTCCATGGTGCGCTATCATAATAGCCATCAAAGGTTCATCTTGAGTGAGAGACAGGCCGGCTCACATTTTTGGTTCCATTGCCGGGACCTCTCTAGAAGGCAAGATAATGTTCCGTGTTCAATTCTACATTAGGCTGAAGGAGGCTATGAGAGCTCACTTGGAGAGGACATTAGGAGAGGAGAGGGCTGAACTTATGTTAGAGAACCAAGATCCATTTGTATACCGTGTAGTTCATTATGATGTCTTTGAGGTGATTTTGTACATCTTGTACACATGAGAGGAATTGGAGAGATTGTGTGAGGTGGATTGCAGATTTTGGAGATTAAGGTGATTTTGGGCAAAATCTCAAGTTTTAGATTTGGACTTGAGATTTCTACACATGATAGCTTGGATTATCTTTCAGTTAGTACACTTGAAATTATTGTGAGAGCTTTTATGCGCACTAGGTTAGAATTTTTGAAAGTTGATAGGGTAAAGTGCTCTCGCAATTGCATGCTCTTTGGAAAATTGTACAGAGTTTGCCATTTCTTCAATTTTTAGTGAATTGTCCTGAAAATTTCCAAGAAAATTCAATGCACTATATTCTACTTATTGCCACAAAAATTAGAGAGATATCTTTCTTGCACAGGGAGGAATGAGTTTTTGAAGTGAAGGGGGTGGTTTTCACACCAAATCTGGAATATGGGTGCTGAATAGAAAGGTGTCTAGGCCAAATGGCTCAATGAAAAGATTTGAAATTTTGCAAGGAGTGACACCCTAGAGTTGTTATCAAGTGTGCCAAATGTCAAAGGACTATGATATACTGGTTGTGAGATTTGAGTGACATTATGTGGTACCTATATTTTTTATTTTGGACGAGTTTAGAAGAAGAAATGCACAGCTGAAACCAAATTGAAAGCAAATGGAGAAGAAATGAGTGCAAACTTGTGATTTGATCAGACCCGAGGAAGTAGACTTCATGTAAGAGGAAGAAGGGTTTGGTTTGAATCAGACCTGGAGAAGCTTACTTCATGTCAGAGGAGTGAAAAACTCGGATCAGACGTTAAGGAGGGCAAACCCGAAAGAGAAATAGAAGTTGCATGTCAGGATTCTTGAGGGTGCCATATCTCAGTGACCACAAGTCCAAATCAAGCGTGCTATATCTCGTTAGAAGCGTCTCGTTCAGGGCTTTCTATTGCACTCAAAATCACAAAGTTTAGTGGTCTGTAGAAGAAGTTACAAGCATTTGAAGTTTCGGGAGTAGATGTACTTTGGGTTGAGGTTCTTTAGGTCAATGTGATTTCGTATTTTGTACTTCGGGTTTACATAACTTTGGGTCTAAAGACTTTGTCTCAAGATGAAGATGACTAAATCCGAGGTAGTTGGACCTCAGAGTGTGTGGTACCCACATTTTTCATTTTGGACGAGTTTTGAAGAAGAAGTGCCTTGCTGAAACCAAATTGAAACCAAATGGAAAAGAAATGAGTGTAAACTTGTGATTTGATCAAACCCGAGGAAATTGACTTCATGTAAGAGGAAGAATGGCTTGGTTAGGATCAGACCCGAAGAAGCTTACTTCGTGTCAGAGGAGGGAAAAACTTGGAGCAGACGTTAAGGAGGGCAGACGCCGAAGGAGAAATAGAAGTTGTAGGTCAAGATTCTTGCGGGTGCCATATCTCAATGACCATAAGTCCAAATCAAGCGTGCTATATCTCGTTGGAAACGTCTCGTTCAGGGCTTTCCATTGCCACCAAAATCGCAAAGTTTGAAGGTCTGTAGAAGAAGTTACAAGCATTTAAAGTTTTGGGAGTAGATGTACTTCGGGTCAAAGTGTCTTCGGGTCAATGTGACTTCGTATTTCGGGTTTACATGACTTCGGGTCATGAGACTTTGCCTCAAGATGAAAATGACTAAATCAGAGGTAGCCGGACCTCGGAGTGCAGTGAAGGTGACTTCGGGAGTTTTGCGAGAGGGATCAGAGGAAGTTAGAGTATAGAAAGAAGATAGTTAGGATACACATGACTTCAATTTCAGTTCTAATTGAAAATGGAACTTGAATTGAAGGAGAAATAGCAGTAGTGAATAAACCCGAAGTGCAGGATCAGACTGTAAGTGTCTTCGGGTTAGTAACATGAGTGATTAGGGGAAAGTGGGTTATAAATTGAAGGTGTAGATAGTGTATCCATGCTTTCAATTACAATTCTTGACAATGACACATTAGAATTAGTAAAGGAATTGATAGTAGTGAAACCCGAGGTAAGAGAGATAGAAGTGCAGGTGTCTTCGGATTTGACATTTGACACTTTAGAGAAGAGTGGGTCGGGAGATAGAGATTTAGAAGGCTTAACTATGATAAGAATTTCATATCAGGAAGGAGAAATGTTAGAATTAGTGGAGGAAGTAGGAGATGTGAAACCCGAGGACAGAGTAGTAGGAAGTAAGATTACTTCGGGTTCGGGTTTGAAAGCTGAAGAAGAAGTAGACATCGGATCGGATTAGTAACCGATTTGAGATTTGAAGAGGCAGATATGAAGAGGTGCATTGTCATTTCGGATCTGCAGGTTGGAACAGTTGTTGTAGAAACGGTATAGTTGTTAGAACTGTCGATTGCTTCACTACTTAAGAGTGGCATTGGCAGGAAATTGTTGTTCAGTGCTCATTATTTCTGAAAATAGATAAAGCGAAGTGCTGTGAAGCAGTGCTCGTCGCTTGAGCTTGATTCCGAGTATCAACTTTGCAATTGTGTTTGTGAATGTTTGGAGAAATTCAAAGTGCAAGTCAGAGTGCTTGTTGGATGTTGGATTCCACAGCCTTGATCCTCATTCTGTGTGTTTGATCCTGAGTGAAGTGCAATCGAAGCAATGCCTTGACAGATCTGAGAGGAATTGTAGTGTTGGTAGTATTCTGCATTTGTGAGTGCAGTGCGAAGTTGATGTGAAGCAATTTCGATCGAGGAAGTTGTGCCTTCAGTGGAAGGGTGGAACACAATTCTGAGGCGAAGTCGTTTTGCAGTGAAGTGCCATTTTTGGGAGAGCCTGAATCATCACAATCAAGATTGTTTGGAAAGATTTGATGGAGTTGTGATTAAGGAGTGTGAATTTGTGACAAGACTGCAAGTCAGTGCTTGTTACTCTCTTCTGGGTGTGGTTTCTACCTGAGAGACTAAAGAAGAACTCAAGAAGAACTGAAATTGTTACTTTGCTTCGTATTTGGATATTTCTGACTCGTATCTCTGCGGGAACGAACTTTACTTACCCGATTACCGCAAAAGTGATATTTGCCGGGTTGTCACAGAGTGCAGTGAAGGTGACTTGGGGAGTCTTACTAGAGGGATCAGAGGAAGTTAGAGTAGTGAAAGAAGATAGTTAGGATACCCATGACTTCAATTTCAGTCTTGATTAAAGATGGAACATGAATTGAAGGAGAAGTAGCACTAGTGAATAAACCCGAAGTGCAGGATCAGACAGTATGTGTCTTCGGGTGAGTTACCTAAGTGATTAGGGGAAAGTGTGTTACAAATTGAAGGTGTAGATAGTGTATTCATGCTTTCAATTATAATTTTTGACGATGACATAGTAGAATTAGCAAAGGAATTGATAATAGCAAAACCCAAAGTAGAAGAAATAAGAGTGCAAGTGTCTTCGGATTTGGCATTTGACACCTTAGAGAAGAGTGGGTTGAGAGATAGAGATTTAGAAGGCTTAATTATGATAGGAATTGCAGATCAGGAAGGAGAAGTGTTAGAATTAGTGGAGGAATTGGAAGTTGTGAAACCCAAGGACAGAGTAGTAAGAAGTAAAGTTACTTTGGGTTTGGGTTTGGAAGCCGAGGAAGAAGTAGACATCGGATCGGAGAAGAAACTGATTTAAGATTTGAAGAGATAGATATGAAAGGTTGCATTGTCATATGAGATCTGCAGGTTTGTAGAGTTGTTAGGAAGAGAACTGTCGATTTGTTCACTATTTAAGAGTGGCATTTGTAGTCTAATGTTGTTCAATGCTCATAATTTCTGAGAGTAGATAAAGTGAAGTGCTGTGAAGCAGTGCTCGTCGCTTGAACTTGATTCCGAGTATCAACTTTGTAATTGTGTTTGTGAGTGTGTGAAGAATTTTGAAGTGCAAGTCAGAGTGCTTGTTGGATGTTGGATTCCACAACCTTGATCTTCATTCTGTGTGTTTGATCCTGAGTGAAGTGCAATCAAAGCAATGCCTTGACAGATCTGAGAGGAATTGTAGTGTTGGTAGTATTTTGCATTTGTGAGTGCAGTGCAAAGTTGATGTGAAGCAATTTCGATCGAGGAAGTTGTGCCTTCAGTGGAGGGGTGGAACACAATTCTGAGGCAAAGTTGTTTTGCAATGAAGTGCCATTTTCGGGAGAGCCTGAATCATCACAATCAAGATTGTTTGGAAAGAATTGAAGGATTTGTGATTAAGGAGTGTGAATTTGTGACAAGATTGCAAGTCAGTGCTTGTTACTCTCTTCTGGGTGTGGTTTCTACCTGAGAGATTAAAGACGCAACTAAGAAGAACTGAAATTGTTACTTTGCTTTGTATTTGACAAATTCTGACTCGTATCTTTGCGGGAACAAACTTTACTTACCCGATTACCGCAAAAGTGATATTTGCCGGGTTGTCACACATTGTGAGGAAGGGTCAATTCTGCAGAGTGGAGATCTCATGCATGAGGAGTTTGAGATCAACAAAAAGCATGTTTGAGTGTTTAGATTCATCTTGGGAACATGGAGGGTCATCAAGAGTGGAAATTGAGATTATGCAAGGTTCCCCAAGGGTTTGAGGTGATTGTAGGGGTGGATTTGAGGAAAAGAGAGTTTACAATAGAATTTGAATAGAGTGTTGAGAGGATCCAAAAACCTACACCACTTGGAGGAAAGAGTGAGTCTAAGTGCTTTCTATGTGGAGAGAAGAGACATAAGGCAAGTTCATGTCCATTGACCTTTGAGAGCAAGAGATTGAGGGAAAGGAGAGGCTTACTTGACTTGGGTTTGCATGTTGGACCTTCTTCACCAAGATTGGGAGGGAGAAGATCTAAGACCAAGGAGTTGTGTGAGGTTTGTGGAGTTGAAGGACTTCCAAAAGTACATGAGTGTAGTGGAGTAAAAGCACTTTTGGAAACTTTGGTGAAGGATCTTGGAGAGAGTCTTAGTACAGCTATAGAAGTACTACCACCTTCATCAGCTAGTTCTCAAGATTAGTGATGGAGATAATCTTTCAACTTATGGATAAACTATCCATGAGAGTTAGATTAATATGCACTCTAGGATTTGATGTTGCTATAGAAATCTTGGAGTAACCTGAACCTTTTGTGTTCCCTAGAGTGGATTATTCTCAGATGGTGTTAGTCATGTATATACTCTATTAGTAATAGAGTGAGAGAGCAGAAAAGAGAAAAAAAATTGAGAGAAAAGAAAGATAGTGAGGGGTTAAGATGGGGAAACTTCCGGTTTTCTTTGGCAAGGATGGAGAAGATGTGGAGGCCTTTGTGAGAGACTTCAAGAGAGCTTGCATAGGAAACAATGAGAGGAGGAAGAATGAGTGGGCTTCATTATTACCATATTTCTTTGAGGATGCAGCACTTACATGGTATGAGTCAGAATACCAAAAGAGAGAGAGGAGAGATGGGGAAGAGGAGTCTTGGGAGACTTTGACTTCAGCACTCATTGAGAAGTTTCTTCCTGATGAGAGTTATGAGAGATTGATGAGTGAGGTTATATTTCTCAAGCAAGGAGATGGAGAGAAAGTGAGACTCTATGTGGAAAGAGTGGAAAAGTTGGAGTCCAAATTTTGCATAGTGTTGAGGAAGGGTGGGGATGATGTGGAGACTATAATGATTGGCATAGGGGCCATGCTCACCAAGAATTTTGGGAGGATTGAGACCACAAATTAGAAGCAAGGTGAGATATGAGAAACCTTCTTCCAAGGTTGAAGCTATCAAGATCGCAATTCGTATGGAGGAGAGTTTGGAAGAGGATGAGAGTGATTTGGTGGTGAAGGAGGTTATGCATCCTCCTCAAGGCTACAAGTATGGTGGAACTTCTGATACTTTGGTGGCAAGGGTTGCACCACAAGTAGTGGTTGCTCCAGTTCTTGCATCTCCACCAAAAGATCCACTTCAAACCATCACAAAACAACTTGCGGATCTCACAATCAATGTGGTGCAACTATGGGAGAAGAGAGAGGTGGATCAGAATGTAGGGAGAGGGCCTAGGATTTATGGAAACTATCCATATAGAGGAGGCCAACCAGCCAACAATTTCAATGATAGAAATTGTTTTGGTTGTGGAGGAAGAGGCCATATCCAAAGGAATTGCCCAAATTCCACTTACTATGGAGGAAGGAGTTATGAGAGAGCCAATAGAGGGAAAGAGGAAGGTAGTGAAACCCAAGTGGCTCCTAATCCCAACAAAGGTAAGGGGATAACATCCATAGATGTGGTTGAGAGAAAGTATGAGAAGGGAGAGTGCTCAAACCCCAAGGGTCTTAATTTGGAGCTTTTGGCACAAGAGAAGAAGAGAGCTCGTTTTGCAGAGGATGTTCACTCTTCTCAAGGATTTACTTCAAGAAAGGATACTCCTATGTCTACTAGGAGCACTCGCACCTCAACACCATCAACAACAAAGACTCCAAGGAAGAAGTTGGGGATGGAGGATTTCTTGATTTCAAAGCAACAATGGAACTACAATGTGTTGGAGGATGTTGGTAGTCACAAAGCTAACATCACAATGGGCCAATTGATTGCTTTGAACCCTACCTTGAGAAAGGAGCTTAGAGGTGGTTTGAGTTCTACAAGGAGCAAGAAAAAGAAGAAAGCAAAAGTTCCAATATCAATGGGGGTGGTGGATGCCAAGCCAGCACCATGGGAAGCTTGTGAATATGCCTCCAAGATTGATGTGAGAGTGAATAGTCACAACATCAAGGATGCATTGGTTGATGGAGGATCAGCAATGAATGCCATGTCAGAAAGGTTGATGAAGAAGTTGGGTATGATACCCTCAAGACCTTCAACATTTGTGGTGAGCATGGCAAACAAGCAACAAGTTTGACCAGTAGGAGTGATGGATAAGGTGGTAGTTTCAGTTATGGAAGTTCAAAATCTCATGACTTTCCAAGTCTTGAAGGATTCAAGCTATGACTTACTTCTTGGGAGGCCATGGTTGAGAGCAACACGCACAATTGATCGATGGCACAAAGGGTACTTGAGGATTGGGCAATCAAACCATAAAGTCACAGTTCTTGTGACTAACACCACCAACACTTCACATTCAGATACACCATCTTCTGATTATTGGGAATCAGATTCTGAAGAAGGAGCTTCAGGTGTGGACACAAGCATGGAGGAGGAGACTTCCACGGAGGAGGATGAATCTGAATCTGATTCAGATGTGTATCCCTTGTGTGCTGTGGATTTTGCACCTAAGCCAGAGGTTTTGAAGGACCCAGAAAAATCACCATTGACACTTGAGGAGGTAGAGAGAAAGTTAGCTACCCTCAAGTATGGCCCAAATGTTACCAAGGAGGAGAAGGTGAGATTTGAGGAGATTTTCTGCAAGTTCATCCATGTGTTTGCTTTTAGTTACAAGGATTTGAAGGAAGTCACCTTGGAGGAGCACAAGATAGAGGTGGAGTCACATGCAAGACCAATCCGCCAAAAGCAATGTCGCATTAGCCCACCAATATCTTTGGTTGTGAAGGAGGAGATTGATAAGCTCAAGGAGGCTGGATTTATCTTTGAGGTGGAGAATTCACAATGGGTGTCTCCAATTGTCATTGTGAAGAAAAAGAATGGCAAGCTTTGGGTATGTGTGGATTACAAGAAGCTTAATGCTATTACCAAGAAGGACTACTACCCATTGCCATTCATTGATGAGATCTTGGAGGAGGTTGCAGGTCATGAGGGGTACAGTTTTGGAGATGGTTATAGTGGATACAACCAAATCAAGATTGCACCAGAGCATCAACAACTCACCACATTCACCACACCTTGGGGAACTTACGCTTTCAAGGTCATGCCTTTTGGGCTTTGCAATGCTCCAGCCACATTCCAAGGGTTCATGAACAAGGTATTTGAACCTTTCATTGGGAAATTTGTGAGAGACTTCATTGATGACTTTTGTGTCTATGGGAGCAAGGAGGAGCACTTTGAGCACCTAATCAAAGTCTTGCAATGCTTGGATGAGGCAAATGCATCACTCAACCCAAAGAAGTGCATTTTTGGATGTGAAGAAGGTCTACTTTTGGGGCACATCATCTCCAAGGATGGAATAGCAGTTGATCTTGAGAAGGTAAGGAAAATCTCAGACCTTCCATTCCCTTCAAGCTTGACAAAGTTACGCCAATTCTTGGGGATGGTTGGGTACTATAGGAGGTTCATCTTCTCATTTTCCAACAAGGCTTATGCATTGACCATCTACATGAAGAAGGGTGTAGATTACATGGTGATTTTGGAAGACAAGGAGGCTCTCAAAGCTTTTGAGGAGCTCAAGCAATCCCTTGTTGTAGCTCCAATTCTTGCTAAACCTGATTGGAGTAAGCCTTTCATTCTCTACACTAATGCTTCTAATGTAGCTATAGGATGCACTCTTAGTCAATTAGACCAAGATGGGCATGATCATCCAATAGCTTATGCTAGTAGGCAGATGGTTTCAGCAAAGAAGAACTACTTTGTCACGGAGAGAGAAGGGTTGGCATTGATCTTTGGTCTCAAGAAGTTTAGACACTACTTGATTGGAGGGAAAGCCACAATTGTCACGGATCACAAGGCTTTGAAGTACATCTTCAACAAGCCTAATGTTGAAGGGAGACTAGCAAGGTGGATGATACTCTTGTCTGAGTATGACTACACCATTGAGGATAGGCCAGGAAAGAAACATGCAAATGCTGATTTGTTATCTAGAGCCTATGATCATGATGGAGATGAGCCAATGGATGATTCCTTCCCGGATGAGGAGCTCATGACAATCTCAGTCACTCAAGAGATTCCAATGGAGTACAAGGAGATTGTGGATTTTGTGACAAGAGGTAACTATCCAAAAGGGATGCATGCTAGGGAGAGGAAGGCCCTTGGAGCAAGATCTAGACCTTACACAATGGTGGAGGATATTCTTTTTCACCAAGGAGCAGATGGTCTACTTCGAAGAGCAGTGGGTAAGGAAGAGTCTATCCTACTCATAAAGGAGTTTCATGAAGGTCTAAGTGGAGGACACTTTGCAGGAAAGGTGACTGCTTTCAAGATTCTAGATGCAGGTTACCATTGGAGAGGGATTTCAAGGATTGTCTTGATTATTGCAAAACTTGTCATGTTTGTCAAGCTTTTGCTAGAAAGTCTACATCCACTCCACCACTTAAATCAATTCTATTGCTAGGACCTTTTGAGAAGTGGGGAATTGATTTTGTAGGTCCTCTCAATAGAACAAGGAACAATTGGTACATTGTGGTAGTTACTGATTACCTTACCAAGTGGGTTGAGGCTAGACCATTGAGGGACAAGAATGAAGATGAAGTGGGTAGATTTCTTTATGAACGCATTATCACTAGGTTTGGATGCCCTTTGGAGTTGGTTTCTGATAGAGGAGGAGAGTTTATAGGAAGCATTACTACAGCCATGCTACAAAATTTCTATATCACACATAGAGTAACTACATCCTATAAGCCAAATTCCAATGGCTTGGCAGAGAGAACCAATCAGACCTTGTGCATGATGTTGGCCAAAGATGCAGAAATGGAGGGGGCTAAACATCATTGGGACAAGAGGATTCATGCAGTTTTATGGGACTATAGGACAACCATGAAGACTTCCACCGGATATTCTCCATTTCAATTGGTATATGGTATTGAGTCTACCTTACCTATTCACTTTGATCTTCCTACCTTTCAAAGCATTCATAGGAGATTGAAGAAAGCACAAGGAGGTGATGAGAAGTCAAGGAAGGATCAACTCATGGAGTTGGAAGAGGCAAGAGCAGTTGCTATGGTTTGAGTGGAGCAAGCCCAAAGGAAACAAAAGGAGAGCTATGACAAGAGGCAAGGCAAGAAGAAGGTGATTGGGTAATGTTGTTTGATTCCATTTGATTCAAGAGAGTGCAAAAGAAGTTTTTGCCTAAGTACTTTGGACCTTTCATAGTAGAGAAGGTGTGGGGCAATTACACCTATGATCTCAAGGAGTTGGGAGGAAGACATTTTGATAGGAATAACCATGATAAGTTGAAGATGTACCATAGAAGGTAGAGAGGCCTTCACTTTGAGGACAAAGTGAAAACTTAGTCCAGGGGTAAATGTAACACCCATTTGTGCATGTGTGTGGTATTGTGATATTTAGCTTGGTATTACAAGTACTTAAGAGATATTATTTATAAAGATAAAGGATGGTTCTATATTAGTCATGGTTAGCTAAAGTTAGTCATAGCTAAGATAGATGGGACTTTACTTTAGAGGAAGTAGAAAAGATGAGCACCACTATTTTGGATTTTAGTGTGTTGACTTGGTATTATTCTTAGGTGTTTGGCTTTGAGGAAAGAGTTGAGAACTCTTGGGCCCGCAAGCCTTTTTGTTTTGGATTCTTCTTTAGTCCAAGGATGGCCCATGTGAAGGAATCCTTGACTTAGTGGTTGGGTCAAGATAGGACCGCATGCTTAGGGGAATATGCCCATGTGAATGGATGATCCTTTCTACTTTTTGACTTTACTTGAATTTTAGTCTAGTAACTTGAGTTACTATGGTAATTAGTAACTTTGGTACGTAACTATTTCACAAGTATATAAACAAGGGGTGAGGAGGTACTCATGATCCTTTCATTTGCAACTATCTCTCTCTCATTGAGTTCTCTAGTGAGCAATGTCTTGAGTCTTGGAGTGTTAGCCTTGGAGGAGTATGATGGAGTTCGAGTTCCTTACCTTCTTAGTCCATGGTGCGCTATCATAATAGCCATCAGAGGTTCATCCTGAGTGAGAGACAGGCCGACTCACATGTCAAGGAGAAATCTGGTTAAAGAAATGAGAGTGTTGGTGGTATCTCGAAGACTTAATCATTGGTAGCTCAATTGGAGTTTAGGTTTTCCCTAGTGTGCAGAAGCTCATTTGATTGATGTAGATTTGGAAATGAGGCAAACGGTGTGCAGAAGCGTTGGCAAAATTTTGAGCAAAGAGAAGCAATTTGTGAGCAATGGTTGTGATTTTGAGCTCAAGAAGTGAAAGCAAGACAAATCTGGTGCAAGTTGGGTTCAGAAAGTGAAATTGAAGGTGGAGTTGGTCATGAATTTGTGATTTAGAGAAACCGGTTATTTTAATTTGGCTTTAGTGGAGAGTTAGCAAAAGATTTGGCGGTCAGTCAAATTTAGGAATTTACATCAAATTTTTGCTAGAGTTTACATCAGATTTTGGCTTGCTTTGGAAGAGTGTTGCTTTTTTGCCAAATTTGGAGGAGTTTCACTTGAGTTGGAGGATTTTGCTAGATTTGGAAAGGGTTCAAAGTGGCAAGAAAAAAGGCCTCATTTGGCATTTAGAGGCTTTGAGGCATAGGGCTGTGGGCTATGAGAGGCTATGAAGGCTAGAAGGGTCAGCAAGCCAGTTTGCTAGCATGATGCTAGCTAGTTTAGAGTAAATTTTGGTCATTGTTTAGCAAAATCTGCACATCTTGCTAGATTGTGCACAATCGGGTTTGATCTTTAGATCTCTGGTTCTTAGACTGGTGCCCTAGCCAACTGGTCCACCCTCACTTGTTGTCCTAGTGACTATTTCACTTTTATACACTTGTAGCTTTGGCTAGGAAAGATAGTTTGATCCCATTCTTGGTAATCTTAGCAGCATGGGAAGTAGATAACTTATATTATATCAAATACCAAATGGTGACAGAGTTAGTCCAATGTTGATTTATGAGATAGAGGGTTTTTTTTAGGTTTCTTGTGATTGCACCCCCTCCATTCTCTACTTCTTGTTTGTGCACCATGTTTATATGAGGTACTTTGACTTTAGAGCTTTGGTGCTATGGTGTGCTCTTGATAGTGAGGCTAAAGTGATAACCAGTCAGACTACCTATGTTTCTCTTTGGTGAGGTAGGAAGTGATGACCTACAAAACGTGAGAATGCATGTTGTGATGGGAGGTTATAGGTTGCAATTTCTCCTAGTGTAGTTGTCATAGTTAGAGTTACATTAGTCAATGATGTTTAGTTGGTAATGTTGGCACTTGGAGGTATTCGCACTTGGTGGAGTACTTGTAGAGGTTCCAATTGCAAGTTGCAGTTCTTGGTTACTTTGTCATGATGGAGTTCTTTAGGGATTTCAAAGGAGATAGCACTGCAATATGCAATGGGTTTACTTAGAGTGGTGCTCATTATCAATCTGTAACTCAGGTCCCAGTGAAGGAGGAGATTGACTTTGAGTTGGAGTTTGACACAAGAGCTGATTCAGTTGAGAGTACACTTGGTGTGTCTACACTATTGTTGTGGGACATGGACAAGATTTATGGGGCCTCCAAAAGTCCCAGGTGTTACTCTAGTATAGTGGGTACCATTGAGTTAGATGATTTCATTTAGGAGTTTGATAGTTGGTGTGATCTACAATAGACCCGACTTTGTTCACACCCTTCATGGCATGAAAAGGGTTGTTTTAGCATTTAGAGGGTCTATCAATGGACAACTACCATGAGTTTAGGAGAGCTCACTTGGAGGAGATTGAGCTATGAAGGTAGTATTGGTCTTCAAACTATGTCTCCATTACTTCAGGCTCAATTTCTAGAGGTAGATTGGCTATACCCACAAGTTTTAGCTCTCGTAGTGTTGGTGGATCTCTTGGAGATAGTGCTACTACGAGTGAAGGTACAACTATAGGAGGTGGTGTAGTACCGGGATCTAACCCCATGGTGGAGTTCTTCTAGTGTTAAGCTGAGGAGCTTGTAGGAGTTCCAACATAAGGCTCAAGAGAGCTTACATGAGGCATGAACTCAAGGAGTTACGAAGGCCCAAGAAGTCCCATTTTGGTATGGGATACTGGACAAGGAGTAATGATGTAGAGTATATGATGCTACATTGTTATAGGCTACTTTGCCTACTTTGGCAGTGGTCTTTGGTTTGGTTGAGCATATTTAGCTCAACATGTTGGAGGAGAGAGTGGTGATATCTGGATTTGGTAGGGAGATCTTATCCAAAATTATTACTTCTTCTAGAGTACAGTAGAGTGCACCATGCTATGTTGGTTTTTGAGCACAGGTTGGACAGCCTAGATCCTATGGAGCAAGTAGAGGGCCTAGTGTTGCTAGACCTTTACCTTCATTTTTGGGTCAACAAGCCAATGAGTGGTGGTGTTGCTTGTTGGACTTGTGGTGGACCTCACCATATGAGAGAGTGCACTCATGTTAGCTAACCTAATACCTCTAGTGCATCATAGCCAACATAGAGATAGTGTGAGCATTGCCACAGATTTGGTCACACTAGTGACCAAATCTGTGACCTACGCTCATAGTTATGGAATGGTAAGGCGGCTATGGCAAGTGGTAGAGGAACTCCAGGTCATGGAGGACAAGGCAATAGAGGTGGTGAAGAGGATCCATACCTAATAGGGGTGCAATACTTTCCCTTACTTATGATATAGCCATGGCTACTTGCAATTGGAGTTGAGATTGGCTAGCATGGCCATAGCTCAAGGGAGATCAGATTCAAATGTTGAGGCTTCTACCTCATATGTTGGTGATAGAGACATTTTGGATTTTATGTGCGGAGCAACACAAGTGGATGCATCTATTGCAATGACTAGGAGTGCAGTATGTGCTCTAGAGCATAGAGGAGCATCAGTGGAGTTGGACCCACAAAGAGGAGAGGTTGGTAGACAAGTCAGACTTCCCCAATGTTTTACACTCTCTAAGGCACAATAAATGACATCTATGGCTCCTAAATGTCCTAGTGCAGGTGTGGTAGGTGGTGATGGGGTGCATGATGGACTACCTACAAGACAGCCATTACTACTACACAGACTAAGTCTAGCATGATGTTGGAGGTGGCTCAGCTGATTATGCACTTTGCATTATTCTCAACTAGTGATATGTTGGGAGTTGACCCAACCCCAATGTTTTGGTTGGCTACCACGCTTTGTGAAAGTAAAGATGATGTGGTTCTTACTATTAGATTAGAGGTGGTTAATAGTGGAGTTGACTTGGTTGAGGAGCATGAGATCCACTCTACAACCAATGGTTTATGGCAAGCAACAACAGCTAGATTGGAAGAGTAACCAACTAGACCGGTCTTTGAGTAAGCATAGTTTACACCTGGGGTTGTCCTATTTGATAACCAAAAGGGGATTTTTTGGTTGGTGGGACCTTCAAGGAAGGTTTATACATCATAGATGGTCTTAGTTGACTTTGGTGTGCAGCCTTTTATGTTGGGAAAGGCTGCAATTGTTGGTCTAAAGTTATAGAAGACCGATGTAGAGAGGTGTGGTTCTACACAATACATCATTTGTATGTCTCTAGGAGGTGGTTCTACACAATACATCACATGTGGAGAGCTTTTTGTCCAAATTCAGCTTGGTCATCCAATTGATAGCTTTGTGGTGAGAGCCCAGGCCATTGCGATTGTGGTTGAGTTCTATGATGTGTTAGTTGGGGGAACAGTGCATATCCCATGGGGTTTCAATATTGACTATTGGGAGGAGACAACCTCCTATAGACCAGGTTGGCAGTCTGGTGAAGGACAAGTATATCATCTACTAATATGCTTCAATAGTGGCAATCTTGGCTCACTACAATCTGGAACCATGGCGGCTTTAGTTTCAGCTTTCAATGATCCTATTACTTGCCAAGTGAATTATTAGAGAGGAATGCCCATGCAGAGGATACTCCAATACCAAAGGAGATCATTTGGATTTGGAGTACAAGTGAGATTGTTCCATCCACATTGGATGTTCCTTTGTGGAGTTCAAAGGAGGCATTGTAGCAGCATGCAGATGAGTTGGTGCAACAGGCTTGGAGTGGAGCCTTTGTACCACTAGGCAATGAGTGTGAAAATGAGCCTCCAGAGTTGATTACCTTGACACCTCTAGATACCACACTCATTGCTTGGTAGTATCCAATAGAGGGAGTATGTCTATTGGAGTTGTTTGGTGGGATTAGCATTGGACTAGTTGCGGTACTACAAGTGGGTACACGAGTACATATCTACTTGTATGTGGAGAGAGATGAGATTGCTAGGCAAGTCTCTCTCCATTATGTGGCACACTTGGCCTATTAGTATCATGAGTTATTACCAATGTCAGCAATCAGGGTTAGGAGAAGGCCCTACCAACAGATGTTTCCTTGCTGGAGGCACATGATCTAGAGAGACATGGGCCTATTCATTTGGTGATTTTTGGATGGCCATGTAAGGGAAATATACGTATTGGTCTTAAGGTTTGGGTCTTGAAGAACCCTATTTTAGTGTATTTTGGGAGATGTTACAACATCTCTAGGTTCATCAATCCGTTTCTCCAACTTACATTTTGGAGAATGTCCCTTTGATGGGTGATTCTTGCACTCAGGTGGTGGTGAGTACGCATTAGGTCCATTCTTGGATGGGACCTGCTGTGTTGTTACATGCAACCAGAGTGGGATCATGGGCTCATCATCTTCATCTTTGGTAGACAAACCTCTTACCTAGAGAGGTTCTACAATGTGCTTATGATAGGATTCAGCAACCAGACCACATCATTGTTGATGACATCTTGGATGTTGGGCATTAGTCTTAGATGGTGGTAGTGGTTGATAGATCACCTATGGCAGTGGTGAACCTATTTGGGAAGCCCAGAGCTACTTTTCTCACACTTATGAGTTTCCTAGGCTCCCATGCTTTTTGAGAGGGAGGCCTTGGACTGGTTTGGGACTCATAGTTACAGTAGTTGGTGGAGCTCAACACTATTGCGGGATTTTTCTGGTCTCAAGAGTGAACTGAGCACCTGGCTGCTTGTGCTTAGATTGCTCTTGTCGTTGATGACTTGAGACTTCTCTTAGTTTGACACTCTCTCTCTTACTCTGGTATGGTCTGCAATCTCATCCTCGATAGGGCAGGTTGTTCTAATCGCTCCCAATGGTAGGCTTCTCTTAGGGTTTGTATGTTGGATCTTGTAGATTAATGCTAATCTCTGTAGAACTGTTGTGTTTGGCCTCGTGGCTCTACTCCTATATTGTCTTGTTTCCAATTCTCTTTCATGCTCAGGTTTGTGGGTTTGGATCAGACGGATTCTTAGATAGGTTCTGATGAGACTTATGGAGTAGTCATAAATGAATTAACCATGATCAAACCCAGGTGTCCAGATCACTGAACTATGTCAATCACATAGACTAGACCAAGAGCTCCAAAAATGGAGTCCTTCCCTTGACAATATTCATAACTTAGAGTGCACACATTTATTCACAAATCATCATTTTAACCAGTCTTGTAGTTATAATTTGGACAAAGGCAAACAACTCTTCTCTATGTAGTGACCACACCTAACTCACTAGCTGTCCAATCAACTCATTCCAACAAATCTTTCCATCCTTGTCCAATCACAGACAACCAGCCTTCTCAACCTCTTCTCTTTGATGCACTATCACAGTCAAGACAAGAGCACTCTAGAAAATTCATTGTTCTTCTTTGTTGGCACAACCAAGCATTTCTCTCTTCCTTTTGCCCAGACTTTCCCCTTGAAGGTTCCCCTGTCTGATCTTACCTTCTCATTTGATGCATCATCTCTCTTCCTTCTCTTTGCTCATACAAGCAACATCTCTCACCTTCAAAGTTCTCCGCCATAACCCTTTAGCCTATAAGGAAAATAATGAATTCTTCTCTCCTTCTGCTTTTGCACAGCCAATTGCCTCCCTTTTGAGATTTCTCTCTTTTGCAGCCTTCATCAAAACCTTCACCTTCTTTCCTTAAATCCTCTCTGGCCTTGCTTCAGCCAAGGACCTTCTTTCTGACCAATCGAAGCTTCTCCCAAACCCTTTCATGGCACTTCACTATCAAGACTTCTCTCTCTGACCTCTCAAAGCATCTTTTGAAGCCTAAATGTCCTGTCCATTTGCCAAAGAAGAGTCCTTTAGCCTGTTCATTCAAGGTATCTCCATTCACTGTCAAGACTCCTCTCTATTCACCCTTTTGTCTCCATTCACTGTCAAGACTCCTCTCTGATATCTCCTTTCAATCTCCATTCATTGTCAAGACTCCTCTCTGATTCTCCTTTCAGTCTCCATGCACCGTCAAGACTCCTCTCTATTCACCTTTTCATCTCCATTCATTGTCAAGGCTCCTCTCTGATTTCTCCTTTCAGTCTCCATTCACTGTCAAGAGCTCCTCTCTGATCCCTCAAAGCATTCTCCAAAGCTCTAATGTCAATTCATTGTTAAGAGCTCCTCTCTGATCTCTCAAAGCATTCTCCAAAGACCTACTTCCTGTCCATTCATTGTCAAAGAGTACTCTTGCTTCCATTCAAAGCCTCTCCCCAAATCCCTAAGTGTCCATTCATTGCCAAAGCTCCTCTCTGATCTCTCAAAGCATTCTTCAAAGCTCTACTGCTCTGTTATCTCCTCTCTAGCAAGATTTCTCTCTCAAAGCATTTTCTCTCAAAGTCCTTGTTTGTTCCTCTCCAGCAAGATTTCTCTCTCAAAGCATTTTCTCTCTTTGCTCAAAGCTTTCCCTTAAACCATACAACTTTGTCTTCTCCAGCAAGAGTTCTCTCTCAATGCATTTTCTATCAAAATCTTTCATGTTTGCATCCATCAGCAAAACATCTTCTCTCAAAGCTTTCACTTAAACCCTACAACTCTGTCTTCTCCAGCAAGATTTTCTCTCAAAATCCTTCCTGTCTGCATCCATCAGCAAAACATCTTCTCTCAAAGATTTCTCTTAGACCCTACAGCTCTGTCTTCTCTAGCAAAAGTTCTCTCTCAATGCATTTTCTATCAAAATCTTTCTTGTCAAAATTTCATTCTCTGTCCAAGTTCCCAGCTCCTGCACATTTGCATTGTCCTTCAAGAAAACTCTTTTTTCCCTCTGCCCTGCACTCTCAAGCCTTACCTTCCTTTCCTCTTTCAAGTCCTCTTCTCCAAGTTCTTCTTTTGAAAAAAAATCCTCCCTCTCTTCTGTCCTGCCAAAAGAGGAGACTCTCTTGAATATTTCGCTCACCTTGTCCTATCTACAGGAAAATTTTTCAGTCCCTTCAACTCCTAAACAATCTTGCCCTTTTCTTCTAGAAACCTTCCTTCTCCCTTGCACTCCTCTCAAGGCCTACTTTCAAGAAATTATTCCCTTGACTCTGCGTTCCCCTTCTCCCCAAGCCACAGTTCTCCTTTCTCTTCTTCAAAGCACTCCCTTGAAGCTTAAAAAAAAATTCTTTTGCTCTGCCACTAATGAAATATACTCCTAAGGCCCAATAGCACAAACAAGGTCCCAAACTCATGTAACATAAATTTAAGCTCCAAGTTTGTATAACACAAAGAAACTCCCGCCTCAAAGCAAAATTAAACAAACCCTCAAGCTTATAGCAGCACAAAACTACTTCTGGCCTTTACAATAATATAAAAAATATTTCCGAAAAATATTTCCAAGACAAGGTAGCATAAAATGACTTCTGAGACACATTGATATAAAATATCCAAGTTCCTTGCAAAACAAAGAAGAGGAAAAAAACTTTCATACCAAATGGCATCAAGAGTATACATGGGCTATTTCCCCAACAACAATGCCAATGAGAGAGAGAGAGTGGGTGATGGGTTTTTGTACCGGTATTACCATTGTTCCAACAATGTAAGAGGCATCTAGGTAACCTGAACAAGAGAGGAAATACCAAGAGTTTGGAGGTTCTTGAGGAGCTACACAAGTTCTTTTGCCTTTATCATGAAGGATTTGGGTGCTCTTATGAGACCTGGTATACAAATTGAGCTGACTAGCAATATACCAGTTTTTTGACATCCTTATCAACATAGTGATATGGAGAGAGCATTGATTTAGAGCCAGAGTAGTGACCTTTTTGAGGCTGGTTTGGTGGAGATTTGACACGGAGAGTATGCATCAACTACAATGATGCCAACCAAGAAGGATATGCATGAAAACTATATAGATAAGTGGATGTGTGGAGATTACCGTCTTATTAACCAATAAACTAGGGCTGATTGGTATGCCATGCCTACACCGGAGGAGATCTTTGATGCAATTGGGCATGCAAAGGTCTTAAGTACTTTGGATCTTTGAGCATGATATCATCAGTTTTTGATCAAGGAGGAGGATAAGTCCAAGATAGCATTTTGAGCTATTGATCCTCATGGCAAGGATGTGTTATATTAGTGGAGGTTCTTACCATTTGGGTTAAAGAATGTTCCTACTGAGTTCTAGAGGGTCATGGATAAGATTTTAGTTGGATTGGATTTTGCTTGGTACTACATTGATGACATTTTGGTCTATAGCACTATGATGGAGGAGCATGAGAGATATTTGTTGGAGGTGTTTGAGAGATTGAATCTCATAGACTCAAATTCCATCTTGGGAAGTGTAGGTTCTTCCATGAGCAAGTTGAGTATTTGGGTTACTCTATCTACCCCGGAGGACTTGGTGTTCAGTAGACCAAGGTAGAGGCTATTGCACATATTCCTTGACCTACAAATGTGAGCAAAGTGCAAGCATTCCTTGGGTTGGCAGAATTGTATCATCACTATGTTAGAGGATCTAGTAGTGCCATTGCCAAGGCCTTGATGAAGCTGACCAAGCTTATATAAGAGTGGTGTTGCGGAGATGAGCATGAGAGAGCTTTTATAGAGCTCAAGGAGAGGTTGACATCTGCTCCTATTTTGAGGAGACTGATTAGAGGACGACCACTTCAGGTTCACACTAATTGGAGTATGTTGGGGCTAAGAGCAGTGCTCACCCAATATAATGATGAGGAGAAGGAGTTTTTGGTGGCCTATGCTAGTTGCTCCAACAATTTAGTGGAGGCAAAGTATAGTTCATATGAGGGAGAGTGCTTGCTGCAGTTTGGGCAATAACATATTTTTGATGTTACCTATTTGGTAACCCTTTTACTCTCATCACTTATCATCAGCCAGTGAAGTGGTTGATGGAGTATGACAAGCTTTCAAAGAAGCTTGCACAATGGGCTCTGATTTTTCATGAGTATGATTTCATGGTTATTTACAAACCTAGAGTGGTGAACCATGATGCAGATGGGTTGAGTAGAAACCCATGTCCTAGCTAGTAGGATCA
The DNA here is from genome assembly GCA_948567375.1 of Lunularia cruciata. Classification (NCBI taxonomy): domain Eukaryota; kingdom Viridiplantae; phylum Streptophyta; class Marchantiopsida; order Lunulariales; family Lunulariaceae; genus Lunularia; species Lunularia cruciata. The sequence continues at coordinate 51,174,266 of OX419759.1, forward strand.
GACCGGAACATGTTGGCATGGTGAGACAAATGAGAAGATGATGCCAGGTTGGCATGCATTTTCCTTTCTTTGTATATGTTTTGAAGCTTTGGTGGTATCTCCCTTAGCGCATACATGAGGAGTTATTGATGTCACAAATCCAAAGCATGGAGATAGTGATATAGCTCAACAAGACATTCATGATGATGTCTTAGTGATGGACTATCTTTGCATTGGTGTTGTGAGTTGCACAATTGGGACCAAGGAGAGAGATTGTGTTCTTCAGCAAGCCAAGCGGTCCAGATTGGAGAGAAAACACCTTCTTTGTGTATGGGAGATGGTAGAGTGCAAGTAGTACCACTTCCATATCAGAGACCATAGTTGGTCCGTCATGCTCATGAGGAGCTAGGACATTTTGGAGTAAAGCATACATAAAGCTTACTCCAAAGTCATTATTGGTGGTGCGGTATGCAGACTAATGTACAACAATTTGTTGCAAGATGTGTGGTTTGTGACCAAGTTAGAGCATCATTTAATGCTTCTATGCCATAGTTACACCCATTACCTATCATGGGATTGGGTTATCATGGGATTTTTTAGACTTGCTAGACCTTTACCGTTGACTATGAGATATCATCGATATGTTTTGGTGATGGTGGAGCACTTCTCCAAGTGGATTGAGTTGGTTGCACTTCTTGACAAGTCCAATGTTGTGCATATATACATCGCTACACAACAACATCACTGTCAACATCATACACTATAGAAGCACAACTCACACATAAGTCATACATAGACTCTAAAGTGCCACAATAATCACATTGCTTAACACTCTCAACTCAACTCAACTCAGATCAGTACTTGATCTGTCACTCTATAAACTGCCAACAACTGGGCACTAATTACATTCAAGCCACACCCACTCAAGCATATAGAATCCAGGTGATGCTCACCGGCCTCTGTCCACCATAGCCAGGAACTCGAAGGCTCAACATCAGAGAAGTGAGCTCTCTAGAGCTCACTTTGAAACTATACCCCCTGGACTTGAGCTAGCACTAAAACACTAACGGTCCCGCTGACGGCACACTTAATGGTGCAAATGGTGCAAAGTGACGGTAGGCTCCACCGTGAAGTCAGTACCCCGAACACATAATCTAACCGTCGGAAAGTAGTCTTTGAGAAACTGCTAGAATAACTCTAACTGCTATCACTGGAACTCTAGTGTCCGAGCATCTAGATGCGGAACTACAAATGGTGTGACAGCTGTCGTGCGTATATACATTGCTAAACAACATACATTGATGTCAACATCATACACTATAGAAGCACAACTCACACATAAGTCATACATAGACTCTAAAGTGCCACAATCGCCTCCCTAGCTGGCGGTTAGGTCCCTCTAACTCCAGATAGCCATCTACTCTAAGTATATGGTATACCCTCTAATGGGCAAAGATCAGGAGGCCGGGTGCTATGGAGCCCTATTGTTAGTCGCTTGTCTACAATCTATACCATATAAAGAATGAACTAGCTATAGGTCAAGTACATCTAGGACATAACCACTGTCCCTGAGGAACCACCGTGAGGGGAGGAGTCATACATGCCATATGCCATCCTCTCAAACAACTATCACACACTAACATAGTAGCAGCTCTACCTGAAGAGCCGCATAACATACACCTCAAGCTTGCACGTACAAGTGCCAAGCTTGGGTCCATAGTACCATCAATGTTTGGAAGGTGGCATTGTGCACAATTGCGCACATGATCCTTCCAAACAACACCATCACGTCCTTCTAACACAAGGACTCCAGATGGCAAAGCCTCGTGCACTCTCAAGATAATGCGGCCTGTAGAAACATCAAGTGTTGATGGTGTTGTCTGTTGTAGATATACATAGTTGCCTAGATGAAATTAACGGATCGAGGGTCTATAACCTCCTCCTCGAATGGTAGCATAGCGTAAAGTATCTCTATGTTGAGCAATTGCCAAGTTCTCAAAAGCCATCGGTATCACTCTCTGAAAGATCTTTGCCCGCTGAGAACACGCGCTCATCCATACATTGGGGTCATCCAAGTCCAAAACTACAGTAGCATCTTGACGAATGGCTGCATGTTAATCTGGATCTCGTCCACAGAGTAGAAAGTATGGAGAGAAGGATGCTAAGGAGGCTTGCCGGCTAAACCAATAGCCCATGGCCAACCAAGGTAATTGGAGATCCCAATCTCCCAAGTGGCCTCTTTGCAAACCATACTTTTGCAATCCTCTCTTCACCGTCTGAACCACTCTCTCTGCTAAGCCATCTGCCTCAGGGTGATCTTGGGATGTAGTATGATGATCAATCAAAGCCTTGTCACACAAGACCTAAAACTCCCCCAAGAACTCTGTACCCTGATCAACCAAAACCTCAGCTGGTGCACAAAAATGACTAAGAACTCGATCTAGGAATGAGTAAGCTGTCCCTTCACTAGACTTGTCAAGAAGTGCCATCAACTCAATCCACTTGGAGAAGTGCTCCACCATCACCAAAACATACCGATGATGTCTCACAGTCAGCGGTAAAGGTCCGGCAAAGTCCAAACTCCAACGGTAACCCAATCCCATGATAGGTAATGGGTGTAATTGTGGCATAGGAGCATTGAATGATGCTCTAACTCGGTCACAAATCACACATCTGGCAACAAACTGCTGTACCTTGGTCTGCATACCGCGCCACCGATAATGACTCTGGAGTAAGCTATACGTACGCTTTACTCCAAAATGTCCTAGCTCCTCATGAGCATGACGGACCAACTGTGGTCTCTGTGATGGAAGTGGTACTACTCGCACTCTACCATCCTCCCATACACGCAAAAGGTGTCTACCCTCCAATCTGAACCGTCTGGCTTGCTGAAGAACACAGTCTTTCTCCTTGGCCCCAACTGTGCCACCCACAACACCAGTGCAAAGATCGTCCATCACTAAGACATCATCATGAATGTCTCGCTGAACTATACCAATATCTTCACTCTTTGGATTTGTGACCTCAATAACTCCTCCTGTATGCGTTGAGAGAGATACCACCAAAGCCTCTACAAATATACACAGAAAGGCTGATGCATGCCAACCTGGCACCATCTCCTCATCTGTCTCACCATGCCAACATGCTCCGGTCTGATCCTGCTAGCTAGGACATGGGTTTCTACTCAACCCATCTGCATCACGGTTCACCACTCCAGGTCTGTGAACAACCGTGAAATCATACTCCTCAAAAATCAGAGCCCATCGTGCAAGCTTCCCTGAAAGCTTGTCGGACTCCATCAACCACTTCAGTGGCTGATGATCAGTGATGAGAGTGAAGGGGTTACCAAATAGGTAACATCTGAAATGTGCTACTGCCCAAACTGCTGCCAAGCACTCTCCCTCATATGAAATATACTTTGCCTCCGCTGAATTGTTGGAGCGACTAGCATAGGCCACCACAAACTCCTTCTCCTCATCATCATGTTGGGTGAGCACCGCTCCAAGCCACAACATACTCCAATCAGTGTGAACCTGAAATGGTCTTCCCTTGATTGGTCTCCTCAAAATAGGAGCAGATGTCAACCTCTCCTTGAGCTCTACAAAAGCTCTCTCCTGCTCATCTCCCCAACACCACTTCTGTGTAAGCTTGGTCAGCTTTGTCAAGGCCTTGGCAATGGCACTAAATCCTCTAACATAGCGGTGATAGAAATTTGCCAACCCAAGGAATGCTCGCACTCTGCTCACATCCGTAGGCCAAGGAATACGTGCAATAGCCTCCACCTTGGTCTGCTGAACACCAAGTCCTCCGGGGTAGATAGTGTGACCCAAATACTCAACCTGCTTGTGGAAGAACCTACACTTCCCAGGATGTAATTTGAGTCCATGAGATCTCAACCTCTCAAACACCTCCAACAATTGTTGCTCATGCTCTTCCATAGTAGTGCTATAAACCAAAATGTCATCAATATAGCACCGAGCAAAATCCAATCCAGCTAGGATCCTATCCATGATCCTTTAGAACTCAGCAAGAGCATTCTTAACCCAAATGGTAAGAAACTCCACTGATATAACACATCCTTGCCGTGAGGATCAATAGCCCAAAATGCTGTCTTGGACTTATCCTCCTCCCTGATTGGCAACTGATGATATCCCGCTTGAAGATCCAAAGTACTGAAGACCTTTGCATGCCCAATTGCATCAAAATCTCCTCCGGTGTAGGCATGGCACACCGATCAGCCCTGGTCTATTGGTTGATAGGACGGTAATCTCCACACATCCGCCTATTTGTATAGTTGCCATGCATATCCTTCTTGGCTGGCATCACTGTTGCTGATGCATACTCTCCATGTGAAATCTCCACCAAACCAGCCTCAAAAAGGTCACTACTCCGGCTCTAAATCAATGTCCTCTCCATATCACTATATTGACAAGGACGTCGGAAAATTGGTGTGTCGTTAGTCAGCTCAATCCGTATACCAGGTCCCTTTAGAGCACCCAAATCCTTCATACAAAAGGCAAAACAACTCGTGTGACTCCTCAAGAACCTCCAAACCCTCCGTCTTTCCTCTCCAGTAAGCTTGGGTCCAAGATCTGGCTCCCAAGTATCCTCTGTAATTGTAGTAGGAGTGGAAGACGTACTGATTGGCTGCTACACTGGGCCCTTGGGAGCAATAGTGTCATGCTCCTGACCACTAGAGGTCCCAACCTTTGTGCAAAAAACTCCCTCCACTCTGGTTGCAAGCTCCAGACGTCCTCTGGCTGCATCCCATGAGGACCAAGGGTGTAATCCAAGTAGCCCATGCTCACCTGGATGGACTCCAAGTAGACCACTCTCCCTAGTAGCTACTGGATGTGTCCAAAGAATACCATGTCCACTCGGTCCACCGTCCCCAGCATGTGCCTGAATTGTCTCGATAGGCACAGGGCTCACAAGTGTCCGAGTGGTGATGCCTATCAAGCGCATCCTATGCTGCTCTGCCAAGCCAAGGCTCACAATCCAGGTCAAACAATTCAGGTCCATAGCCTGTCCTAACACCTGACGCTTGGATGCCTTTGACACTGCTGGAACAGCGGTAATACCGGTGCAAAAACCCATCACCCGCTCTCTCTCATCAGCGTTGGGCTCCACCAACTGCTATAACTGTGAGTCCCAAACAAGTCCAGATCCTCCCTCTCAAAAAGCATGAGAGCTTGGGAAACTCATGAGTGTGGGAAATGCGGCTCTAGGCTGTCCAACTAGGTTCACCACTGCCATAGGTGACCTATCAGCCACTACCATTGTCTGAGACTAACGCCCAACATCCAAGATATCATCAACAAGAATGTGGTCTAGTCGTTGAATCCCATCATAAGCACACTGTAGAACCTCTCTGGGTAAGAGGTTCATCCACCAAAGATGAAGACGATGAGCCCGTGATCCCACTCTAGCTGCATCTAACAATACAGCAGGTCCCATCCAAGAATGTACCTGATGTGTACTCGCCACCACTCTGGTGCAAGAATCACCTAACAAAGGAATGTTCTCCAAAAGGTAAACTGGAGAAACAGACTAATGAACCTGGAGATGTCGTAGTATCCGTAACATCTCCCAAAACACACCAGAACAAGGATCTTGAAGACCCAAATCACGGCCTGCACGTGTATGTCCCTAACATGGCCATCTAGAAATCACCAAGTGAATAGACCTATGTCTCTCTAGGTCATGCGCCCCCAATAAGGAAATGTCTCCTGGTAGGGGCTTCTGGTAACCTCTGACTGCTAACATTGGTAATAACTCCGGATACCGATAGGCCAAGTGTGCTACATGATGTAGAGAGACTCACCTAGCAGTCTCATCTCTCTCTACATATAAGTACCTCTGTACTTGTATACCCGCCTGTAACACTGCAACTAGTCCGGTGTTGATCCCACCAAACAACTTCAATAGGCATATCTCCTCTACTAGATACTGCCAAGCAATGAGTGTGGTATCCAGAGGTATCAAAGCAATTGCCTCTAGAGGCTCATCCTCACACTCATCTCTTGATGGTACGAAGGCTCCACTCCAAGCCTGCTGCACCAACTGATCTGCATGTTGCTGCAATGCCTCCTCTGAACTCCACAATGGAACATCCAAGGTGGATGGAACAATCCCACTTGTACTCCAAAGCCGAGTGATCTCCTCTGGTACTGGAGTATCCTCTGCATGGGCGTTCCCCTCCAAGAAGTCACCAGGCCAAGTAACTGCAGCACTGAAAACTGAAAGCTAAAACTGATGCTGCCATGGTCCCGGACTGTAGTGAGCCAAGACTGCCACTACTGAAGCATACTAGTAGGCGAAATACCCGTCCCTCACTAGAGTGCCAACCAGGTCTATAAGAGGCTGTCTCCTCCCAATAGTCAATGTTGAAACCCATGGGGTATAACACTGCTCCACCAACTAGCACATCATATGACTTAGCTATCGTTGCAATAGCCTGAGCTCTCACCACCGAGCTATCAGTCAGATGACCAGGCTGAAATTGGACAACAAGCTCTCCACGTGTGATGTATTGTGTCGAACCACCACCTAGAGATGTCTGGATCTGAACTGGACACCTCTCCACATCGGTCTTCTGTAACTCTAGACCGACAACTGCAGCCTTCCCCAACATAAGGGCTGCGCACCAAAGTCTAACAAGGCTCTCTGTGGTGTATAGAACTTCCTTGAAGGTCACACCAAACAAAAAATCCCCCTCTGGTTATCCAATAGGACAACACCAGGTGTGAACCGTGCTCTCTCAAAAGCCGGTCTAGCTGGCAACTCCTCCAGTCTGGCCGCTGCTGCCTGCCATAAACCACTGGTCGCTGAACGGATCCCATGCTCCTCAACCAAGTCAGCTCCACTACCAACCACCTTTGCTCTAGTAGTAGGAATTGCACCATCCCTACTCTCACACAATGTGGCAGCCAACCGGAATACTGGGGCTGGGTCAACTCCCAATGTAAACATATCACTGGCCAAAAACAAAGGATGCCGCATAATCAGCTGAGCCGCCCCCAACATCATGCTAGACTCAGTCTCTGTAGTAGCAAGTGGCTAACTAGTAGGTAGTCCATCATGTACTCCATCACCACCTACCACACCTACACTGGGACGTCTAGGAACCATGGATGTCATCTGCAATGCCTCAGATAGCATGAAAGACTAGGGAAGTTTGACCTGTCTCCCAACCTCTCCTCTCTATGGATCCAACTCCACTAATGCTCCTTTAGGCTCTGGAGCACGTACTGCACTCCTAGTCACTGCTGTAGATGCATCCACCTGGGCTGCTCCGCACATGAAGTCCAAAGCATCTCTATCACCAGCATATGAGGTGGAAGCCTCAGCACCCGAATCTGATCTCCTCTGAGCAATAGCCATACTAGCCAATCTCTGCTCCAACTACTCAATCGGAGCAGCCATAGCTATGTCAGAAGTAAGAGCAAGTACTGCACCCCTACTAGGTGTAGATCCTCTACCACCACCTCTACCACCTCGTCCTCCATGAATTGGAGCTCCTCTACTACCAACCATAGCAGCCCTACCACTCCATAACTCCGAGTGTAGGTCAAAACACCGGTCACTAGTGTGACCAAATCTGTGGCAGTGCTCACACTGCCTCTGTGCTGGCTGTGATGCACCAGAGGTATCAAATCCACTGCCCTGAGTACACTCTCTCCAATGGTGAGGTCCACCACAAGTCCAACAAGCAACACCACCACTCACTGGCTCCTGTTGACCCAAAAATGAGGGTAAGGATCTAACTCCACTAGGCCCTCCACTGGCTCCATAGGATCTGGGCTGTCCACCCTGTCCTGAAAAACCAACTGGGCATGGTGCACTCTGCTGCACTCTAGAAGAAGTCACAGCCGTGGATGAGGTCTCCTTACCAAATCCAAATGTCACCACTCTCTCCTCCACCATGTTGAGCTCAATACGCTCAGCCAAACTAAAGACCACTACCAAAGTGGGCGAAGTAGCCTGCAACAATGTAGCATCACGAACTCTACATCGCAACTCCTTGTCTAATATCCCATACCAAAACTGGACTGCCTGGGCCTCAGTAACTCCTTGAGTGAAATTGATCAGCCGCCTCATGCGAGTGTATGCCTTGCGTAGGCTCTCTCTTGCCTTCCGTTGGAACTCCTGCAAGCTCCTCAGCTTGTCAGTCCGCACTCCCTGGTAGTTCTGCCTCAAACATAGGAAGAACTCCACCATGGGGTTAAACCCCGGTACCACACCACCTCCTGCAGCGGTACCTCCACTTGTAGTAGCACTATCTCCAACTAGTGCACCTCCACTAGCTCCACCAACACTACTTGAGCTAGAACTCGTAGGTACAGCTGATCTACTCTTGGCCACCGAGCCTGAAGTGATGGAGACATAGTGTGGAGACCAATACTGTCTCCACAACTCAATCTCCTCCAAATAAGCTCTCCTAAACTCGTGGTAGTCATCCATGGGCGGATCCTCCAGATGCTGAAACAACCCCTTCCATGCCATGAAGGGTGTGAACAAAGTCGGGTTCCGCATCTGCTGTAGATCACACCAACTATCGAACTCCTGGATGAAGTCATCCAACTCAATGGTACCTACTATACCAAAGTAATGCCTAGGGCCTTTGGAGGCCCCATAAATCTTGTCCATGTCCCACAACAACGGTGCGGACACACCAAGTGCACTCTCAATTGAATCAGCTCCTGTGTCAAACTCCAACTCCAAGTCAATCTCCTCCCTCATTGGGACCTGAGATACAGGCTGATATCGAGCACCACTCCGAGTAAACCTACTGCGTACTGTAGGGCTAACTCCTCTGGAATCTCCAAAGAACTCCATCATGACAAAGTAACCACACCAGCAAACCCGAACCACCAAATGCAACCGCAAGTCGCAACCGCAAGTGCCTCACCAAGTGCCAACACCACCACGTGCCAACACCAACTAAGCACCACCCACTAATGTAACTCTTACCGAGATAACTACACTAGGGGAAAGTGCAACTTGTAACCTGCCATCATAACACACACTCTCACGATCTGTAGGTCATCACTTCCTGCCTCACCGGAGAGAAACAAAGGTAGTCTGACTGGTCATCACTCCAGCCTCACCATCGAGAGCACACTAGAGCACCAACGCTCAAAAGTCAGGGCACCTCACACAAACATGGTGCACAAACAGGAAGCAGAGAATGGAGGGGGTCCAATCACAAGAAATCTAAATGAAAACCCTCCATCTCATAACACAACACGAGACTGACTTGGTCACCATTTGGCATTTGACCTAAGAGCAGTTCGTATCTAAGTCCTAAGCTACCGGGATGGGATCAAACCGCCTCTCCTAGCCAAAGCTACATCTGTATAGATAATAGTGGCACAGTCACTGTGACAACAAGTGAGGGTGGACTAGTTGGCTAGGGCACCAGTCTAGGAACAAGAGATCTAGGGGTCAAACCTTGTTGTGCACAATCTAGCAAGAGAGGCAGATTTTGCCAACCAATGACCAAAATCTACTCTAAACTAACTAGCCTCACGCCAGCAAGCTGGCTTGCTGGCCCTTCTAGGCCTTCGTAGCCTCTAAATGCCAAAATTCAGCCAAATGAGGCCTTTCTTGTTGCCACTTTGAACCTCCTCCAAAGTTGGCAAAACTTCTCCAAATCTGTGAAACTCCTCCAAACTAGCAAAACTCCTCCAAATCTGGCCAAAATTTGATGTAAATCCCAACCAAAATCTGACGTAAACCCTAAAGATGGCTGTCCGCCAAATCCCCCGCTAACTTTCCACTCGAGCCAAATTGACAAAATGGGTTTTTCCAAATCACAATTTCATGAGAAGAGCTTCCCAACTCCACCTTCAATTTGACTTTCTGAGCCCAACTCGTAGCAAATTGGTCTTGCCTTCACCTCATGAGTTCAAAATCACAACCACTGCTTGAAAATTGCTCCTTCTTTGCTCAAAATTTGGCCAACGCTTCCGCACACCATCCGCCTAACTGCCAAATCTGCATCAACTGAACCAACTTCTGCACACTAGGGAAACACTGAACTTGAATCGAGCTACCAATGATCCACCGAGCTTGGAGATACCACCAACACTCACAGTTCCTGCACCCGATTTCTCCCTTACTTCACTTCTCTGATGTAATCAGATTGCTTAACACTCTCAACTCAACTCAACTCAGATCAGTACTTGATCTGTCACTCTATAAACTACCAACAATTGGGCACTGATTACAGTCAAGCCACACCCACTCAAGCATAGAGAATCCAGGTGACGCTTGCCGGCCTTTGTCCACCATAGCTAGGAACTCGAAGGCTCAACATTAGAGAAGTGAGCTCTCTGGAGCTCACTTTGAAACTATACCCCCTGGACTCGAGCTAGCACTAAAATCCTAATGGTCCCACTGACGGCACACTCGACGGTGCAAATAGTGCAAAGTGACGGTGGGCCCCACCGTGAAGTCAGTACCCCGAACACAAAATCTAACTGTTGGAAAGTAGTCTCTGAGAAACTGCTAGAATAACTCTTAATACTATCACTAGAACTCTAGTGTCCGAGCATCTAGATGCGGAACTACAAATGGCGTGACACCAATGAAGGGATAGCTTACTCATTCTTGGATTGGGTTCTCAGTCATTTTGGTACACCAACTGAGGTTTTGTCTGATTAGGGTACAGAGTCTTGGAGGAGATTTAGGTCTTGTGCAACAAGGCTTTGTTTGATCATTGAACTACACCTCAAGATCACCTTGAGGCAGATGGCTTAGCAAAGAAAGTGGTTCAGACAATGAAGAGAGGATTGCATAAAGTATGGTTTGTAGAGGGGCCACTTGGGAGATTGGGATCTTTAGTTACCTTGGTTGGCCATGGGCTATTGGTTCAACCGGAAAGCCTCCTTAGCATCCTTCTCTCCTTACTTTCTACTCTATGGACAAGATCCAAATTTACCTACAACCATTTGTTGAGATGCTACTATAGTTTTGGACTTGGATGATCTAGATGTATGGATGAGGGCATGTTCTCAATAGGTAGAGATCTTTTGGAGAGTGAAGCTTATGGCCTTTGAGAACTTGGCAATTGCTTAGCATAGGGATACCTTATGCAATGCTACCATTCAAGGAGGAGGTTATAGACTCTTGATCCATTGATTTCATCCAAGTGACTATGTATATCTATAGTAGACAACCCCGATGACACTTGATGTTTCCACCTGCCGCATTATTGCAAGGTTTTGCTATTTAGAGTCCTTGTGTTGGAAGGATGTGATGGTATTGTTTGGAAGAATCATGTGTGTAATTGTGCACCATGCCACCTCCCAAACATTGATGGTACTATGGACCCAATATTGGCACTTGTACAAGCAGGCTTGAGGTGTATGTTATGTAGTTCTTATGGTGGAGTATTACTATGTTAGTGTGTGATAGTTGTTTGAGAGGATATCATATGGCATGTATGACTCCTCCCCTCATGGTGGTTCCTCGGGGACAATGGTTATATCTTAGGTGTACTTGACCTATAGCTAGTTCATCCTTTATATGGTATAGATTGCAGACATGCGACTAACAGCAAGGTTCAATAGCATCGGCCTCTTGATCTTTTGCCCACCATAGAGTATACCATATACTTGGAGTAGATGGCTATTTGGAGTTAGAGGGACCTAACTGCCAGCTAGGGAGATGATGGTGGCACTTTAGAGTCCATGTATGACTTCTGTGTGAGTTGTGCTTCTATAGTGTATGATGTTGACAACAATGTAGGTTGTGTAGTGACATATATATGCATGATAGTTGTCACTCCATTTGTAACATTGCACCTAGATTGCTTGGACTTTGGAGTAGTAGTGTTGGTAGTCAAGAGTATTTTGGTAGTTACTCATAGACTACTTGTTGACGGCTAGATTTTGTGTTTGAGGTACTAACTACATGGTGAGGCCTATTGTCTTGTGCACCGTTTGGACTATCAAGTGTATTGTCAGCGTGACCATTAGGGTTTGAGACCTAGCTTGAGTCTAGCGGGTATAATTTTGAAGTGCGGCTGTAGAGAGCTCACTTCTTTGATGTTGAGCCTTTAAGTTCTTGGCTAGGGTAGATAGAGGCCAAAAGCATCACTTGGATTCTCTTAGTTGGAGTGGGTATGGCTTGACTATAATCAATGCCCGGTTGTTGGAAGATCATTGAGTGACAGATCAAGTATTGATCTGATTGAGTGTGATTTGAGTTGTGTAAACAAATTGAGTATTGTGGCACTTTAGAGTCTATTTATGAATTATGTGTGAGGTGTTGTAATACTCAATGACAAGAGAAGAGAGAAAATACAGATTTCACACTCAATCATTTGATGCTCCCAAAGGAGCACCTTCTCCTTATTATATAGACAAAGAGGATCTCCTCCAAGGAAGCTCCACCATAGGATTAGGCACATAGATTGGTGACATTTCAGCAATTTCCACCCTTGGATTACTTACTTTGGTGGGTGACATGTAGGTCCTTATCCTATCTGGTTGGTCAAACAAGCTTTGATTGGAGGGAATCTTCATGTAGGAATCTCAGGATCACATGGGTAAGGTACCATTGGAAAGCTCTCATGAGACAAAACAGGGAGGAGGGGAAGGCCAACCTTTTCTCCATTGGAGGAGGGGAGATATGCACATTTTTGAAATTCATCCGTTGAGGCCTCCAAAATTGCCTTCAAAGATTTTAGCCAATTTTTTTGGTTCCTACTCTATTATTAGAGTCCCCTTTTGGTGGTACCTCTTTTTGATCTATTTAGTCCAGCATGTGTAACATTCTTCTAGATGTTACCAAACCAATTCTCACCTTTAAATCATATGTTTAGTTATTAGTTCTAAGGTTTTCAAGTCTATTTTGGTTTCTGCCCTATTATTAGAAGTACTCTTTTGGTGATACTTCTATCTGATCTACTTTTCCCATCATGTATAACATCATTCTAGATGTTACCAAACCAAATTTCACATTGAGATCATATGGTTAGCTCTTGGTATTACAAACTTCCTTCCTTTTAAGACGCAATGTCCTCATTGTGCAAGTGTTGCTCAAACGCTTGTACCAACACCGGTGCATGTGTCAAATTGGTAGCGGGCTCCTAAGTTGCCTCATAGAGAGGGTAACCTTTCCACTATACTAGATAGTCCACCCACGGATGGTGAATACCATGCATGTTTTTGGAGGATATTGTCCTCTTCATATTCCTCCTTGCCATCAATGAGTGTTAGACAAGGTCAAAGGTCTTGTGTAGAATGACAATAGCCCTATTGGGGAGCATATTTGTGCAGTAGGGAAACAAGGAACACTAGATGGATCTTCATATGGGGTGGTATCTTGAGGTGCTAGGCCACAACAGTGACTCAATGAAGAATAGAAAAAGGCCCAATAAAACAAGGTTTGAGCTTACGAGGGCCAACTAATGTGAGGTTGGTTGTAAACAGCCACACCTGATCCCCAATATTGAATTCCATGTGCCTACGGTGTGCATCAACATATTGCTTTTGTCAATTTTGTGCAATCTACAATTTGTGCTTGGTGCTCTCCACACCTTGTTGGATTCTAGAAACAAATGTGTTGACTGCTTCGACCTTGGTAGCCATCAAACGGATCTTCATCAAGCTAGAAGGTGTGAAGTGTAATTCTATGAGGATAGGAGACTTGAAGAGAAACACACCATGAGAAACACACTTTCACACTCAAACTCCGATGCCCCAAAGGAGCACCTTCTCTTTATTATATAGACAAAGAGGATCTCTTCCAAGGAAGCTCTACCATAGGATTAGGCAAATAGATAAGTGACATGTCAGCAAGCTCCACCCTTGGTTTACCTACTTGGATGGGTGACATGTCGGTCTTGGTCCTATCTGGTCGGTCAAACAAGCTTTGACCAAAGGGAATCTTTTAGGGAATCTTCCTATAGGAATCTCAAAATCACATGGGTGAGGTACTATTGGAAAGCTCTCAATGAGATAAACTTAGAGGAGGGCTTGAGCACATTTTCAAGGCCTAATTCATCCATTTAGGCCTCCAAAATTGCCCTTCAAAGATTTTAGCATATTTTGGTTCCTACTCTATTAGTAAAAGTCCACTTTTCGTGATATCTTTTTCTGATCTGTTTAGTCCATCACATGTAACATCTTTCCAGATGTTACTAAACCAATTCTCACCTTTAAATTATATGTCTAGCTGTTGGTTCTAAGGTTTTCAAGTCTATTTTGGTTTTTACTCTATTAGTAAAAGTACTCTTTTGGTGATATTTCTATTTCATCTATTTTGACCATCATATATAATATCATTCTAGATGTTACCAAACCAAATTTCACATCTAGATCATATGGCTAGCTCTTGGTATTACAAACCTCCCTCCTTTTAAGATGCAATGTCCTCGTTGTGCAGCTGTTGCTCAAACGCTTGCACCAACACCGGTGCATGTGTCAAATTGGCAGCGGGCTCCTAGGTTGCTTCATACAGGGGGTAACCTTTCCACTAGACTAGATAGTCCACCCGTGGATGGCAAGTACCAAGCATACATTTTTGGAGAATACACTCCACTTCATATTCCTTTGTGCCATCGATGAGTGTCGAACAAGGTCAAATGTCTTGTGTGGAATGACACTAGCCTGGTTGGGGAGCATATTTGCGTAGTAGGGAAACATGGAACACTGGATGGATCTTCATGTGTGGTGGTAGCTCAAGGCAATAGGTGATAGGTGATAGGTGATAGGCCACAATGCCGACTCAATGAAGAATCGAGAAAGGCCCAATAAAACAAGGTCTGAGCTTACAAGATCCAACTAATGTGAGGTTGGTTGTCAGTAGCCACACCTGATCCCCAAAATTGAACTCCATGTGCCTATAATGTGCATCAACATATTGCTTTTGTCGATTTTGTGCAATCTATAATTTGTGCTTGGCGCTCTCCACACCTTATTGGATTCTAAAAACAAATGTGTTGACTGCATCAACCTTGGTAGCCACTAGATGGATCTTCATCAAGCTAGAAGGTGTGAAGGGATGCTCACCATATATGAGGAAGAACAAAGTGACATGGGTGGATGCATTCACCAAATTGTTGTAAGCAAATTCCACCAATGGGAGTAGGGTGTCCCACCTCTCTTGTTCTTCTAAGGTGAAGCCGCATAACATGTCTTCAATAGTGCAATTAGCCTGCTTTGTTTGTCCATCTGTTTGTGGGTGGTAAGCTGTGGACATGGTCAACTTGGTTTTGAAAAAACCAAAGAGTGTTCACCAAAACAAACAAGTGAATTGAATGCCTCTATTGGTGATGAGTACTTGAGACAAGCCATGGTGAGAGAAGACTACATCTAAGTATAATTGAGCGGTTCTAGTTCTGGAGCGGTCACATCCTTGGTGGTAGGGCATACATGAATCATTTTGCTGAGCCGGTCCACAAAGGCCACAATGGAGTCAAACCTTGAGGTGGTGTTGGGTAATTCAAAAATGAGATCCATACTCATCGGTTCCCAACATTGGGTAGGAGTGGGGAGAGGTTGAAGGAGCCTTGTAGGAGCTTGATTAGAAGCTTTTTTCTATTGACAAAGTAGGTAGTTTCACACGTAGTCCATCATATTGTTGCTCATCTTGGGCCAATAGTAATAGCGTTGGACTTCATCCAAGGTCTTGTCCACTCCGACATAATCTACAATGGCCAAATCATAACATTCCCCTAGAATGGCGGTGCGTAATTCTAGGACATTTAGGATCCATAATCTGCCATCACAAAAGGTGAGTCTTTGGGTGCTAGTGACGCCTTTGGATGATTGCACTTCTACAATCTGTGAATCACTTTTTGTAATAGCTAAAATCTCTAGCCAAAATTTAGGGTTAATCTTAACCTTTGCAACCAAGTTGTTTGCCATTGGCATGTGGGTGAATGCATCTACAAGTTGCTTCTTGTGACAGCCCGGCAAATATCACTTTTGCGGTAATCGGGTAAGTAAAGTTCGTTCTCGTAGAGATACAAGTCAAAAATGTCCAAATACAAAGCAAAGTAACAATTTCAGTTCTTCTTGAGTTCTTCTTTAGTCTCTCAGGTAGAAACCACACCCAAAAGAGAGTAACAAGCACTGACTCGCAGTCTTGTCACAAATTCACACTCCTTAATCACAACTCCATCAAATCTTTCCAAACAATCTTGATTGTGATGATTCAGGCTCTCTCGAAAACGGCACTTCACTGCAAAACGACTTTGCCTCAGAATTGTGTTCCACCCTTCCACTGAAGGCACAACTTCCTTGATCGAAATTGCTTCACATCAACTTCGCACTGCACTCACAAATGCAGAATACTACCAACACTACAATTCCTCTCAGATCTGTCAAGGCATTGCTTTGATTGCACTTCACTCAGGATCAAACACACAGAATGAAGATCAAGGCTGTGGAATCCAACATCCAACAAGCACTCTCACTTGCACTTCAAATTTCTCCAAACATTCACAAACACAATTGCAAAGTTGATACTCGGAATCAAGCTCAAGCGACGAGCACTGCTTCACAGCACTTCGCTTTATCTATTCTCAGAAATAATGAGCACTGAACAACAATTTCATGCGAATGCCACTCTTAAATAGTGAAGCAATCGACAGTTCTAACAACTATACCGTTTCTACAACAACTGTTCCAACCTGCAGATCCGAAATGACAATACACCTCTTCATATCTGCCCCTTCAAATCTCAAATCGGTTACTAATCCGATCCGATGTCCACTTCTTCCTCGGCTTTCAAACCCGAACCCGAAGTAATCTTACTTCCTACTATTCTGTCCTCGGGTTTCACCACTCCTAATTCTTCCACTAATTCTAACATTTCTCCTTCTTGATATGAAATTCCTATCATAATTAAGCCTTCTAAATCTTTATCTCCCGACCCACTCTTCTCTAAAGTGTCAAATGTCAAATCCGAAGACACCTGCACTTCTATCTCTCTTACCTCGGGTCTAACTACTATCAATTCTTTTACTAATTCTATTATGTCATCATCAAGAATTATAATTGAAAGCATGGGTATACTATCTACACCTTCAATTTGTAACCCACTTTCCCCTAATCACTCATGTTACTAACCCGAAGACACTTACAGTCTGATCCTGCACTTCGGGTTTATTCACTACTGCTACTTCTCCTTCAATTCAGGTTCCATCTTCAATTAGAACTGAAATTGAAGTCATAGGTATCTTAACTATCTTCTTTCTCTACTCTAACTTCCTTTGATCCCTCTGGCAAAACTCCCAAAAACATTTTCACTGCACTCCGAGGTCCGGCTACCTCTGATTTAGTCATTTTCATCTTGAGGCAAAGTCTTATGACCAGAAGCCATGTAAACCCGAAGTACAAAGTACAAAATCCGAAGTCACATTGACCCGAAGACACTTTGACCCGAAGACGCTTTGACCCGAAGTACACTTACTCCAGAAACTTCAAATGCTTGTAACTTCTTCTACAGACCTCCAAACTTTGCAATTTTGGTTGCAATGGAAAGCCGTGAACAAGACGCTTCCAACGAGATATAACACGCTTGATTTGGAGTTGTGGTAACTGAGATATGGTCCCCGCAAGAATCATGACCTGCCACTTCTATTTCTCTTTCGAAGTCTGATCCGAGTTTTTCCCTCCTCTGACACGAAGTAAACTTCTTCAAGTTTGATCCAGTCTGAGTCATTCTTCCTCTTACATGAAATTGACTTCATGAGGTCTGATCAAAACACAGGTTTCCACTCATTTCTTCTCCATTTTGTTTCAATTTGGTTTCAGCAAGGCACTTCTTCTTCAAAACTCGTCCAAAATGAAAAATGTGGGTACCACATACCCCCTCCCTCAAATGTGAGTGTCCCCGCAAACACACAGCAAGGATTCAACAAGATGAATAAAATGACAAAGGCAATGTTTCTCTTGCTCAATTTTGAACAGCGTACTGCACAAAATTATAATTAAAGTGGTCTTTGTCAATGCTTCAATATTTCCTTCTCTACACGCTCAATTGAGTCCTCCAAATGGATCACTTCAGCCCACAAGGATTGTTGTCATTCGATTCAGCTTTTGCTTGGAGATCCAGAGCTTTCCTTCCCTCTATCGTAAACTAATTCTTTTCTTTTTCTTTTTCTTTTTCTTTCAAAAGTGGAGAATTGCAAACCAAACAAGGCGATTGCCACTCCAAATCACTCCAAGATTTAAATTCATCGTCTGTGTCCCAGAAACTGAAGATGACAATTGGAACTCAAGGAAATTTGTCTTCAAATTCACTTTCTCACGAGATGGGGGTTCAACAATGCTAAGTGTTGGTGACCCACAGGGTGTCGTGGCCACTGTATGCTCCAACTCACTCCAAAATCACGATTCCTTGTCTGACTCCTCAGAGGAAGTAGACTCCGTCGAGTCTTGATTTAATTCTTGAACATTCTTGAAAATTCTCCTCATTCTCCTTCCTTGTTACAACATACAAACAAAACTTCGTATCCTTTCACTCCTGAAGATTGTATCCCCGGCAGCGGTGCCAAACAGGCGCAATCCGACTTCTCTATACACTTCTTCTGCTTTATTTTGAAAAAAAAACAAAAAATGTGGGCACCACATACCCCCTCCCTCAAATGTGAGCGTCCCCGCAAACATAGACCTCGGGTGTCTTAGAAAATTCCGAGTCTATGGTCCAATATCTCCGAACTCTCCACCCGTTTACTCGAGTGGCAAAAGGATTACCTTCCAAATCGACGAGTTGCATGGATCCATTTTCGTAAAGATGACAAACTCGATAGGGACCCATCCATCGCAAATGCAACTTGCCTGGAAAAAATATTCGGTGATTATCATATAACAAAACCAAATCCCCTTCTCATACAGTCACAGGCTTGATTCTCTGATCGTGCCTGACTTTCCGCTGTGCTTGTACTTCTTTCGTGGTTTGCATTGCATCGTCTCTTTTCTCTTCTAACCACATCAGTCGATGAATCCGAAGATCCTGACTTTCCTCTTCCGACATTTGTTCTTCGCACAGGACTCGATAAGTCGGAACTTCAAATTCAACTAGCAGTATGGGGTGCAAGCCATATGTCAAGAAGTATGGGGTTTGTTTGGTTGTAATCTTCTCTGTTGTCTGATAGGCCCATAACGCGGCTGGTAATTTTGTATCCCAATCATAGGCATAATTGACAGTCACCTTATTCAAAATTTTACAAAGTAACCCATTCGCTTTTTCCGTTAAGCCATTTGCTTTTGGGTTATAAGGAGTCGTCTTCCGATGTTTAATTTGAAAATACTTGGTTAACTCTTCCATTACAGAGTTCAAAAAATGTGTTCCTCGGTCACTGACCAATTCCAGAGGACACCCATATCGGGAGATGATGTTTTAAAAGAAAAATTCCGCCACAGTCTCAGCATCATCTCTGCGAGTTGCTTCCGCTTCAACCATCTTGGTAGTGTAATCAGTGCAAACCAAAATATATCGCTTTCTTGTGACTCAGGTTACTGGTTGAATGGGACCCACAAAATCAATCCCCCATTTCTCAAAGGAGGCCAAAGGCAAAATTGGTTTCAAAGGCCATTGAGAAGTGGCCGTCGACTTCCCCGTTCTCTGACATGCATCACAGCTTCGAATATGAGCATGTACATCTTTGTACATTGTAGGCCACCAATACCCTGCCAAAAGAATTTTCTTTACAGTATTCTTCAGAGCATAGTGTCCTCCTGATGCCTCGGAGTGTAAAGATTCAATTACTCCTCCTACTTCGTATGACTCCAAGCATCGCCAAAGTACTTTGTCTTTGCCCATCTTAAATAAAATGTTGTGTTTAAGCTGGTACGGCCCCATTTTCCGGAGAAAGACTGCCCGCTGTTCCGGATCCATCCCCTCAGGACAATGGAGAGTATTCAGATAATTATATTCATCTGCATACCTCGTACTTCTCATTGCTGATAAGTGATACAACTCTTTGTCAGGGAACCGATCGTCAATTTCCCACTCCTGGTCTTGAGTGTCTAACCTGGACAGGAAGTCCGCATTCAAATGCAAAGCTCCCTTCCTCACTTGTATAGTATACGTGAACTCTTGTAATAACAAGATCCATCTTGCAATTCGTCCCAATAAATCTGCCTTCTTGACCAAATGTTGCAATGCATAATGGTCAACATAGAAGACAAACTCATACCCCAACAAATAATGCTGAAATTTCTTGCAGGCATACACCATTCCGAGTGCTTCTCTTTTCATCGTCGAATAATTTTTTTCAGAAACTGAAAGTTGTCGGCTGGCGTAATACACCGGGTAGTCTTTCTTCTTCTCGTCCTTTTGACTTAAGACAACCCCGATGGCCATGGATGAAGTGTCCACATACACATGAAAAGGGACGTCCCAATTCGGGGCCCTCATGACTGGTGCTTCAACCAATTTCTTCTTCAACACCTGGAAGGCTTCTTCTTGATGTGCTTCCCACAGATAGTCTTCGGATTTCTTCAGAAGCTTTGTAAGTGGTGCAGCAAGCACTGCATAGTTTGACACAAAGCGTTTGTAATATCCGACATGTCCCAAGAAGGCTCTCAGCTCCCGGATGTTCTTCGGGGATTCCAAAGCTGCGATTATTTTAACCTTCTCAACATCGACTTCAATACCTCGGCTTGACACCCGATGCCCCAGAAGAATTCCCTCCTTCATTGCGAAGAAGCATTTCTCCGGGTGTAATGACAAGCCGGCAAAACGACACCTTTCAAACGTTTGGCGAAGGTAATCTCTATGTACATCCCGTCGTCTCAACACACAAAAGTCATCAATAAAAACTTCGACAAATTTGCACATGAAATCTTTAAAGATCGAATTCATCATCTGCTGGAAAGTAGCGGGAGCATTACACAACCCAAAGGGCACTTGATTGTAAGCGAAAGTGCCCCAATCGGTCGTGAATGTAGTTTTATCCTTGTCTTCTTCTCAAATGGATACTTGATTGTACCCTAAAAATCCATCAAGAAAACTATAACAAGGATGCCCAGCTACCTGGTCTAAGATTGTACCGGTAAAAGGCAAGGAATGATGATCTTTCCTTGTGACTGCGTTCAATTTTCGGAAGTCTTGGCACACTCGGATCTTCCCTGTTTTCTTCTTTGGGACAATGACAATGGGGGAGACCCATTCACTGCTTAAGACAGGGAAGATGATTCCGGCCCCTAAGTACTTATCGATTTCATCTTTTACCAAGAGCGAGTACTTCGGGTTCAGGCGGTATTGTCGCTGCCGAACCGGAACTGCACCTTCAATCAAATCAATCTGGTGTTCTCCAAATTCTCGTGGAATACCCGGCATTTGATCAATCGACCAGGCAAATACATCCTGGAATTCTATAAACAGGGCAGTGTATCCTGCCAACTCCTCCGAAGTAACTGTCTTCAAGATTTTTAAAATTTTTCCTTCAGTGAGTAACACCTCTTGACAGTCATCGGGGTTGATGACTCCTTCAACGTGGCTTACTCGGCTTATCCCGAGGCGAGCGGCCATCAAACCCCCTCCCTCCAAGTCAGGTTCACCCGAGGCGAGGTCATATGGATCTTTGTCGTTAGCCTCTACCTCGTAGCATTCCAAGTAATTAACTTGGACTTCTTCTTTGAATTTGTCTGAAGACAAAGACAATGAATCTTCGGACTCGTTCTCCTCTTTTGACTAACTTGTTTCCCCGTGATGGGGAACCTTTGTCCAACTCACAGTCACCAGCTTCTGATCCTTGGACGAAATGTCCTTGAATCTTAACTTCTGCTGATGCCAATCCACTACAACTTGGGCACTATACAACTAGGGTCTGCCGATCAACAGAGGGTAACCAGTTTTTGTCACTGGCCGCAATATGATGTAATTCAACTTGAAGGGTACCCCTCCAATGATCGTGGTAATGTTCGACAGCATGCCCAAGGGCCGTCTCCTGGTTTGGTCTGCAAACTTCAAAACTCGGGGTGTTGGTTCAAACGTATGATACCCGAGTCGATTCGCAGTATCTTCAGTCATGACATTCACATCGGACCCAGAGTCAATGGGTATCAATGTGATCATGCAACCTGCAATCTCCGCATCTACCTCGGGAGATCCCAAATCTTCTTGTTCAATACGATAGATAGCAGGCAGGTCCTTCTTTGACATCGACCTCACCTTCTTGAGGGCCGAATTAAGCTGTCTCTTGTACAGCTTGTTATCTTCCCACAATTGCTTAAATGTAACATTGGCATTTGTGGTGGCCAAGTCGGCTATAATATCATATTGGGGAACTCCTCCCAATTTGACCGTCTTCGTCTTCGGCTTTGAGTCCGAGGACTCTCCATGCTCCCTCTTGACTTCGGGACGCTTCAAAATGGTGACGGGCTTGCTGATGGCCTTAACCCGAGCTTCCTTAGGTTGGCCTACCTCGGCTTGAATCAGACCCTTTACTTCGGATCGGATGTCCGCCGGAAAAATTGGAGACTTTGTCTTCGTCTCTTCTTCCAAACTTAGTTCCCGAGTCCTGAGTAATGCCTCCGTTAATTCTTTCTGCAAGGCTTTAGCTTTAGCTTTTGCAAGGATCTTTTCCTCCTTGGCCAAAAGAATTGCTTTTGGGCGCTGTCTCTTTGCCTTTTGGGAAGACGACAAGGTCGTACTCAATTCTTTGGGATCACGCTTCTTCTTGGTGGAGCGTGTCTCAACTTTCAAAATTTCAAGGTCTGGCCATTCTCCTTCTGAGGCCGGACTCCCTTCATGAGGTCTTTCTTCCTCAAGAGTTATACAATTCACATTCGTATCCCCCTTCGGCTGAAGTGCTGCACGCTCAGTGGGGGTCTGTACATATTTTACAAGAGGCTTCGGGTTCGGCGGGTGAGGGCATTGGTTGCCCGTATGCCCCAATCCTTTACAATTTCCACACAGGGGAACGTACCCAATTTGCCTTCTTGGCTCGGGACAATTTGGAGACCAATGTCCCATCGAGCCACAATTATAACAGGCTCCGGGCGCAACATTCTGAGGGCGATTTTGGTTGCTCATCGGTGGTCTTTGTGCATGAGCATTGGGGTTATACTCCCTGGGTCCAAACCTTGGACCTTGATATGATGTGCTCGGTTGAGGCTGTACCTCCTGAGTTTGATACACTGCCTCTTCGTCATCGTCTTGGTTCCATCCCGGAACCCAATCAATTTGCTGCATCGGGAATGCATTACGAGTATTGCATTCTGTGTTGGCGTGGCCGGATTTTCCACAGGCGGTGCACCACACATTAGATCGTCCAAATGCTGGGGCCTTTCTTTGGTCCTTAGCCCCAATCATCTGGATCTTGAAATCCAAAAAATCCTTGATGAGGGCATCCAGCTTCGTATCCGCCTTATGTACACTCTTGGCTGGTGACGTCACTGGTTTCTTGCCTCCACGTCTTCTGACTCATCTTGGCTTTGATTCTTCTTTGGATTCCAAAGAAGAGCTTGAAGACGTAGAGGATTCGTCCGAAGAAGGGGAGGTACTGCGTGAAGCTCTCCTTCTGGGCTTCTTGCCCTTCTTCTCCCGATTTCTCCGGTTACCGGCAGAGTGAGAGTGTGCCGCTTCATAACGAGCGACATGTTTGAGTACTTTATCAAGGGAAGTTACGTTCCTCTCCCTGGCAAAGATTCGTATCTCTGGTGACAGGCCCCCGAGGAACCAGGTAATGGCTTGGGCATCGGAGTATCCCACCACCCTCGATTGCTTGGGAACTCGGTTCAGTAATGCCATGAACCGCTCAGAGTAGTCTTTCAACTTCTCCTTCTTGCTCCGGTCCAAATCGTTTAGTGCCGCGAAGACACTCATATCATAGTCAACCTCCCGGAATTGTTCCAGGAAGTTGTTTCTCAAGTCTGCCCAGTCCGATGGTACAAACCCCTTCTGAGTCACATGCGTGTACCAGCTCCAAGCTTTCTTGCGAAGCAGACTTAGAAAAATTCTTAGTCGATCCGCCGAGTCATGCTCCTTGTTAGCAAAGGAGATGACTTCGAATTCTTTGATGAATTCATTGAGGTCTTTGTCTTGTTCCGTCCCCTTATACTTCTGATAGGCGTGTCGGGTGACAGGAAGCGAAGTCATCGTTCGATGCACTGGGATCGGCTGAGGTAATGTAGAACTTGACGGAACGGAAGAATTGGCTGGACTTGACGCCGTGTTGTCAGCCCAGGGATTCCAATTTGTCAAATTCAACACAAGGTCTTCTTCGACAATTTCTACTCTGAGAGGGTCGACTTCAACCCGAGTGGAAGATTCAGGATCAACACCTTCAATAGGTTCTTCCAAATTCCTTCGGGACAATCGAGGAATTTTTTGTAGAAGATGTTGACACTCGTCTTCAGTAAGTGTGCGTGCTGTCTTTTCTCGAACAAAGGTCTTCAAGGAAACAACTTCCTTTACAACTCTAGGGGAAGTTGGGGTACTGGGCCGCAATGCATATGTTTGCCCACTTGATTCTTTCTTCTTCTTGGAAGAAGAGGGAGATGCAAAGTAGCCTTGCCAACCGCCTTCGTGTTTCTTGTGATAAAGTTCTCGCATGGCTTCTTGCACTTCATGAAGAGTTGAAACTCCAATGCCTCTCGCTCAGTTTCGTCAATGATGGATGGGACGTTCAGACATTCGTCTTCTTCACGCTGAAGTGCTCGTCTGCGGGCTCTCTCTTCCCGTTGTTCTTTCAATCCAGACATTCATATTGCCTTGATACCCAGTGTTCAATTTGGCTTCGTATTCTTCCACTTCCGAGATTTGTATCCCCGGCAGCGGCGCCAAAAATCATGTGACAACCCGGCAAATATCACTTTTGCGGTAATGGGGTAAGTAAAGTTCGTTCTCGCAAAGATACGAGTCAGAAATGTCCAAATACGAAGCAAAGTAACAATTTCAGTTCTTCTTGAGTTCTTCTTTAGTCTCTCAGGTAGAAACCACACCCAAAAGAGAGTAACAAGCACTGACTCGTAGTCTTGTCACAAATTCACACTCCTTAATCACAACTCCATCAAATCTTTCCAAACAATCTTGATTGTGATGATTCAGGCTCTCCCAAAAATGGCACTTCACTGCAAAACGACTTTGCCTTAGAATTGTGTTCCACCCTTCCACTGAAGGCACAACTTCCTCGATCAAAATTGCTTCACATCGACTTCGCACTGCACTCACAAATGCAGAATACTACCAACACTACAATTCCTCTCAGATCTGTCAATGTATTGCTTCGATTGCACTTCACTCAGGATCAAACACACAGAATGAAGATCAAGGCTGTGGAATCCAACATCCAACAAGCACTCTGACTTGCACTTCGAATTTCTCCAAACATTCACAAACACAATTGCAAAGTTGATACTCGGAATCAAGCTCAAGCGACGAGCACTGCTTCACAGCACTTCGCTTTATCTATTCTCAGAAATAATGAGCATTGAACTACAATTTCATGCGAATGCCACTCTTAAATAGTGAAGCAATCGACAGTTCTAACAACTATACCGTTTCTACATCAACTGTTCTAACCTGCAGATCCGAAATGACAATGCACCTCTTCATATCTGCCCCTTCAAATCTCAAATCGGTTACTAATCCGATCCGATGTCTACTTCTTCCTCTGCTTTCAAACCCGAACCCGAAGTAATTTTACTTCCTACTATTCTGTCCTCGGGTTTCACCACTCCTAATTCTTCCACTAATTCTAACATTTCTCCTTCTTGATATGCAATTCCTATCATAATTAAGCCTTCTAAATCTTTATCTCCCGACCCACTCTTCTCTAAAGTGTCAAATGTCAAATCCGAAGACACATGCACTTCTATCTCTCTTACCTCGGGTCTAACTACTATCAATTCTTTTACTAATTCTATTATGTCATCATCAAGAATTGTAATTGAAAGCATGGGTATACTATCTACACCTTCAATTTGTAACCCACTTTCCCCTAATCACTCATGTTACTAACCCGAAGACACTTACAGTCTGATCCTGCACTTCGGGTTTATTCACTACTGCTACTTCTCCTTCAATTCAGGTTCCATCTTCAATTAGAACTGAAATTGAAGTCATAGGTATCTTAACTATCTTCTTTCTCTACTCTAACTTCCTTTGATCCCTCTGGCAAAACTCCCCAAAACACTTTCACTGCACTCCGAGGTCCGGCTACCTCTGATTTAGTCATTTTCATCTTGAGGCAAAGTCTTATGACCAGAAGCCATGTAAACCCGAAGTACAAAGTACGAAATCCGAAGTCATATTGACCCGAAGACACTTTGACCCGAAGTACACTTACTCCAGAAACTTCAAATGCTTGTAACTTCTTCTACAGACCTCCAAACTTTACAATTTTGGTTGCAATGGAAAGCCGTGAACAAGACGCTTCCAACGAGATATAACACGCTTGATTTGGAGTTGTGGTAACTGAGATATGGTCCCCGCAAGAATCCTGACCTGCCACTTCTATTTCTCTTTCGAAGTCTGATCCGAGTTTTTCCCTCCTCTGACACGAAGTAAGCTTCTTCAAGTTTGATCTAGTCTAAGTCATTCTTCATCTTACATGAAATTGACTTCTTGAAGTCTGATCAAAACACAGGTTTCCACTCATTTCTTCTCCATTTTGTTTCAATTTGGTTTCAGCAAGGCACTTCTTCTTCAAAACTCGTCCAAAATGAAAAATGTGGGTACCACACTTCTTACCTTCCATGTAGGTGATTGTCATGTTGAAGTATTGTCACCACTCTGCCCACCGAATCTAGCAATGAGATAGATCCTTATACATCTCAAGGTAGACTAGAGGTTTGTGGTATATTGTGACAACCTGGCAAATATCACTTTTGCGATAATCAAGTGAGTAAAGTTTTTTCCCGTAGAGATACAAGTCAGAAATGTCCAAATATGAAGTCAAACAATAACGTGTAGCTTCTTGGTTGCGTCTTTAATCTCTCAAGTAGAAACCACACCCAGAAAGAGAGTAACAAGAACTGATTCTCAATCTTGTCACAAAGTAACACTTCTTAATCACAACTCCTTCAACTCTTTCTAAACAATCTTGATTGTGATGATTCAGGCTCTCCTAAAAATGGCACTTCACTGCAAAACAACTTTGCCTCAGAATTGTGTTCCACCCTTCCACTGAAGGCACAACTTCCTCGATCAAAATTGCTTTACATCAACTTTGCACTACACTCACAAATGCAAAATACTACCAACACTACAATTCCTCTTAGATCTATCAATGTATTACTTTGATTGCACTTCACTCAGGATCAAACACACAGAATGAAGATGAAGGCTGCAGAATCCAACATCCAACAAGCACTCTGACTTGCACTTCAAATTTCTCCACACACTCACAAACACAATTGCAAAGCTGATACTCAGAATCAAGCTCAAGCAATGAGCACTACTTCACAACACTTCACTTTATCTATTCTCAGAAATAATGAGCATTGAATAACATAAGACTACGCATGCCACTCTTAAATAGTGAAGCAATCTACAATTATCTTCCTAGTGTACCTCTTCCTTAGGACTCTACAAACCTACAGATCCAAAATGACAATGCACCTCTTCATATATGCCTATTCAAATCTCAAATTGGTTACTAATCCGATCCGATGTCTACTTCTTCTTTGGCTTTCAAATCCAATCCCAAGTAACTTTACTTCCTACTGCTCTGTCCTTGGGTTTCATAATTACTACATCTTCTACCAAATCTAATAGTTCTCTTTCTTGATCTAACATTTCACTAGTGGGTAATTTATCTAACTCCTTATCTTCTGACCCACTCTTCTCTAACTTCTCCAATGGTAACTCCAAAGACATCTGCACTCCTACTTCATCTACTTTGGGTGTTTTGCTCTAACATCTATCCAAAGTTTATCTATCTCTAACTTTACCAAATCTTATCTAATCGTGATATATCTTCCACTTCTAATATCTTCCTATCTACACGAATTCTTAGACTAATCAACAATGCATTCAAATCTATGTCCTTTGCATGTCTCCTCCTTGTCTCCTGCACCAACAACTTCAACTCGTGCAGCCTCGTCTCATTGATACTAACATTGGCCTCTTTACTCAACATCGCATTCATCCTGATTATGATCTCCTTCAATGGCTCCAATCTCATCTTCCTTTTGTGCTCCCGATCTGCAAGCCAATCTTCTCGGTACATTGCCAATTTTGCTTCAAACTCGGCTTTCACAATTTCCTTCTCCTTCTCCTTTTGTACAACCTTCTCTTTCTGATTACGAAGTACCTCTTAATCTCTCTTCTTCCCTTTATCTCATTGTCAACTCCCGTTGCCACAGTTGCTTCTTCTCTTCTACACTCTCCATTACTCCTATTGAGCTCTTGTTCCTTCTCTACTACCCTCACCATAGCATGGATAATTTCTAGTCTTGAATCCACAAACTGCTGCTTCAAGATTTTGTACTCAGCTACTTGTCTTTCCCTCGCTATATCACTCTGCTTCACAAGTTCCTCTCGATACCTTGCTTCTCTCTTCAAGTTCTCAATCACTTGACTTTGCACTACTGCATCTACTCGCAGTACTTCCCTTTCTTCCTCACCTCGGATAATACTCTTCTTCAACTCCAAGTTCTCTTCTTCCAGTCTTGCTAATACTTGCAACACAATCTTCACCTCCAGACACTTCAATTGCATCTCCCTCTTCTTGTGCTCTAGCTTTGCCAACAAAGGACACACAACTTCTCACAGGTACTCCACTCCATCACTCATGACTACTTCAACCTGTGGAGTGATCTCCTTCTTTACCTCTTCTTCTCCCGATACTCGCCTTCTTCTCTGCAATCGTCGTATCATAATAGATGCTTCACTTCCCAAATTGGCATTCTCCTCTTTCCTTGCCTTGCTCGGACCCGCTTCACACTTTGCCTTTTGCCTTGACCAAACTCCTCTTTGAATAGTAATCTTCTTCTCCTCTGGCTCGGGCACTTTGTCTTCCAACTTCGCATTACTCTCTTCCTCGAGCTCCACTCGAACTTCTTCTTCTTCTGTAGGCACCAACGTCATCTCTCTACCTTCATTGCTATCACTACTCGTATCCCCACTTTGTAGTGTAAGCTCGGGTTCTTCCTCGTGTTCTGAGTCTTTTGACTTGCACTCGGCTTGGCCCTCCGAGTCTTCTTCCGACAAAGCGATCACCACCATACCTTTCCTTGGGTTTCCTCTCTTGGTATTCCAAGGTCTTGTCTTCTCTACGTCTTTGCCTTCCCCTTGTTGACTCTGCTTCTTTGACTTCAAAGTACTTACTTCTACCTATGCACTCTTCCCCGTCTACGTGTAGTACTCATCACTACTTTGGATCTGAAGAATATACTGTTGCTCCTCCATGTCGACTTCCTTTCTCAAGTTGGGATGAAAGTGCGACACCATTCTGTTGCGCTCCGCCACATTGAGCAAATTCAAACCAAGGTAGAAATGTGCTGCAAATGGCACGATGTAGTGTAGAGGCAACTTATCCCGCAAATTCCACACCATCTGCCTTGTTCTCCCATGGAAGCACCTTGCATAGTTGATGGGTTCTCCTGCAAACATCTTATGGAAGAACACCGCTTGGTGTTTCATCACATAAGTCATTCTCTCCTGCTTTTGGATTGCCATGAGAGCACTCACGATCCCTCTCTTGACCGGATCTTTGTAACTCTCTACTTTGTACCCATTCTTTGTCCTCTTCAAAGAGAAGGCATTCCTTACTTCTTGTGTCTTCTTCGGCTATTTCTGCTATGAGGGTGTTGACTTACCCAAGTGGAAGATTCAGGATCAACACCTTTGATTGGTTCTTCAAAATTCCTTTGGGACAACCGAGGAATCATTTGTAAAAGATGTTGACACTTGTCTTCAGTAAGTGTGCGTGCTGTCTTTTCTCAAACAAAGTTCTTCAAGGACACAACTTCCTTTACAGCTCTAGGGGAAGTCGGTGTATTGGGCCGCAATGCATATGTTTGCCCACTCGATTCTTTCTTCTTCTTGGACAAAGAGGGAGATGCGAAGTAGCCTTGCCAACCGCCTTCACATTTCTTGTGGTCAAGTTCTCACAGGGCTTCTTGTACTTCGTGAAGGAGTTGAAAGTCCAACGCCTCTCGTTCAATTTCATCAACAGTAGATGGGACGTTCAAACGTTTGTCTTCTATATGATGAAGTGCTCGTCTTTGAGCTCTCTCTTCCCGTTGTTCTCTCAATGCAGACATTCATATTGCATTGATACCCAGTTTCAAATTTGGCTTTGTATTCTTCCACTTCCGAGATTTGTATCCCCGGCAGCGGCGCCAAAAATCATGTGACAACCCGACAAATATCACTTTTGCGGTAATCGAGTAAGTAAAGTTTGTTCCCGCAGAGATACAAGTTAGAATTGGTCAAATACAAAGTCAAACAATAACACTTGCAGTTCTTCTTGGTTGTGTCTTTAATCTCTCAAGTAGAAACCACACCCAGAAAAGAGTAACAAGCACTGACTCGTAGTCTTGTCACAAGTTTCACACTCCTTAATCACAACTCCATCAATTCTTTCCAAACAATCTTGATTGTGATGATTCAGGCTCTCCCAAAAATGGCACTTCATTGCAAAACAACTTCGCCTCAGAATTGTGTTCCACCCCTCCACTAAAGGCACAACTTCCTCGATTGAAATTTCTTCACATCAACTTCGCACTGCACTCACAAATGCAAAATACTACCAACACTACAATTCCTCTCAGATTTGTCAAGGCATTGCTTTGATTGCACTTCACTCAGGATCAAACACACAGAATGAAGATCAAGGCTATGAAATCCAACATCCAACAAGCACACTGACTTGCACTTTGAATTTCTTCACACACTCACAAACACAATTACAAAGTTGATACTCGAAATCAAGCTCAAGCAACGAGCACTACTTCACAACACTTTGCTTTATCTATTCTCAGAAATTATGAGCACTGAACAACATCTGACTACGAATGCCGCTCTTAAATAGTGAAGCAATTGATAGTTCTAACAACTATACCATTCTACAACAACTTTTCTAACTTGCAGATCCGAAATGAAAATGCACCTCTTCATATCTGTCTATTCAAATCTCAAATTGGTTACTAATCCGGTCCGATGTCTACTTCTTCTTCTTTATTCAAACCCAAACCCAAAGTAACTTTACTTCCTAATATTTTGTCCTCGGGTTTCATATTTTCTACCTCTTCTACCAATTCCAGCAATTCTCTTTCCTGATCTGAAATTCCACTAGTGGGTAATCTATCTAACTCTTCATCTCTCGACCCACTCTTCTCTAATATCTCCATCGGTAACTACGAAGACATTTGCACTCCTATGTTATCTACTTCGGGTTTTGCTCTAACATCTTTCCGAAGCTTTTCTATCTCTATTTTCACTTAGTCTAATCTAATCAAAATGTTATCTTCTACCTCTAAGATCTTTTTGTCTACACGAGTTCTGAGACTAATTAACAAGGCATTCATATTTGTATCCTTTGCTTGTCTTCGCCTTGTCTCCTGCACCAACAACTTCAACTCGAGCAGCCTCGTCTCTTCAATCTGAATGCTGGCCTCTGTACTTAACATTGCATTCATTTGGAGGACTATCTCCTTCAATGGCTCCTATCTCGTCTTTCTCTCACGTTCCCAATCTGCGAGCTAATCCTCTCGGTACATCACCAACTCCGCTTTGAACTTAGCTTTCACCGACTCCTTCTCCTTCTCCTTCTGGACAACCTTCTCCTCCTGATTACGAAGTAATTCTTGTAATCGGTCTTCTTCTCTATATCGTGCCGCCAACTCTCATTGCCAGAGTTGCTTCTTCTCCTTGACACTCTCCATCACCCTATTGAGCTCCTGATCCTTTGCAGCTACTCTCGCCATAGCATGGATTACCTCTACTCTTGAATCAGCAAACTGCTGCTTCAAGATCTCATACTCAGCTACTTGTCTCTCCCTTTCTATGTCACTCTTCTTCACAAGATCCTCTCGATAATTTACTTCTCTTTTTAGGTCTTCAATTACCTGACTTCTCACTACTGCCTCCACTTGCAGCACTTCTCTTTCCTCCTCACCTCAGGTTATACTCTTCTTCAACTCCAAGTTCTCTTCTTCTAATCTGGACAACACCTGCAATACAGTCTTTACCTTTGGACAAGTTGACTATATCTCCTTCTTCTTGTACTCCAGCTTTACCAATAGAGGACATACCACATTCCGCAGGTACTCAACTCCATCATTGGCAACTACTTCAACCTACGGAGTGGTCTCTCTTCTCACTTTGTGTTCTCCCAATACTCGCCTTCTTTGCTGCAGTCGTCGTATTGGAATCGATGCCTCACTTCCCGAGCTTTCACTCACATCTTCCTTTGCTTTACTCAGCCCCGCTTCACACTTCGCCTTACGTCTTGAGCGAACTCCTCTCTGCACTGCAATCTTGTTTTCTTTGGGCATAGTTACTTTGTCTTCCAACTGTGTATTATCTTTGGCTTCAATTTCTGCCTGGACTTCTTCTTCTTCATCTTCTTCATCTTCTTTAGCTGTTGGCGCTGATTTCATTTCTCATCCTTCACTATTGCTACTCGTATCTCCACTCTGCAGCATTAGCTCAAGCTCTTCCTCGTGTTCCGAGTCTTCAGTCTTCAGTCTTTAGCTCGGCATCACCTTCTGAGTCTTCATCCTTTGACTCGATCACCACCAGACCTTGCCTCGGGTTGCCTCTCCATGTCTTCCGAGGTTTCTTTGTGTCTTTGGCTTTGCCTTGCCAACTCCTCTTCTTTGTATTTGGGGTATTCACTGCGACCTCCACGTTCTTCCTTGTCTTTGTGTAGTAGTCGTTGGTGCTCCTGATCTGCAAGATGTATTGCTGCTCCTCGACGTCGACTTCCTTTTGCAAGTGGAAGTGCGACACCATCCAAGTCCGCTCCGCCGAGTTCAGCAAATTGAGCCCGAGGTAGAAATGCACTGCAAATGGCACGATGTAGTGTGGAGGCGACTTATCCCGCAAATTCTACACCATCTGCCTTGTTCTCCCGTGGAAACACCTCACCCAATTGATTGGTTCTCTTGTGAATAGCTTGTCAAAGAACACCGCTTGGTGTTTCATCACATAAGTGGTTCTGTCTGGCTTCAAGATGGCCATTAGTGCACTCACAATTCCTCTCTTCACATGGTCTTTGTAGCTCTCAACTTTGTACCCATTCTTCGTCCGCTTTGACAAGAAGGTATCTCTCACCTCTTGGGTTTCTTGAGCTATCTCTCCCTTTCCCAAGAACGTGGCTCCCTGCTCTAAGCCTGCTTCCTTCCCAAGTATGAGTCTCCAATCCGACTCTGTCTAGCGAGCCAAATTTCCTCTCTTCCCTTCTTCCTCGGGTCCATCAAGACACTTGCTCTCGATGATTTTTGTCATGAAACCTGGAAAGCTCACATTCTAGTTCCATGCCAGAAACGTGATCCGAAGTTGGCTGAAGACTTTGATCCTAGCTATTACATCTAACCTCCGAATCGCATGATTTCTCGCTGCAAATTTAGAGTTCTTCTTTCCTCCTCCCATCTCTTCTGCCTTCTCACTATATCTCAATTTCACTCTCGCGACTCCTCCCTTATGCACTAACGTGATTCCAACTCTATTTCCCTTCCCACGATCACCTGCAAGACGACTTCTCAACGGCAAAGGAAAATTACTCAACATTTTTTTGTTGTGAGTTCAATTTTTATAGAGTTGCACTTCATCATCTTTCTTCACT
Organism: Lunularia cruciata; assembly: GCA_948567375.1. NCBI lineage: Eukaryota > Viridiplantae > Streptophyta > Marchantiopsida > Lunulariales > Lunulariaceae > Lunularia > Lunularia cruciata. The sequence continues at coordinate 51,207,954 of OX419759.1, forward strand.
TCGAGTTTCTACTGAGAAATCACACCTCCTGCATGCACCTATCACTGTCAATCAACCTTTGCGCGTATGGGCCGCCGGTTTTTGAACAGTTCCTTCTTGAATTTCTCACCCTGACGAAAGGTTGTTAGACTGTCTTTGCCTCAAGTTGAGCTCCCCCTAATACAAAGACAATTTACTTCGGGTTGTATGCTGACAGGGCATTTCCGAGTACTTTGCCTTATGACCCGAAGTCACTTTACTTCGGGTTTCATCCCAAAGACTCTTTTCTTCACCTTCTTTGGCCATACATGCACAATCTGACTTCTCTATACACTTCTTCTTCTTTATTTTGAGAAAAACAAAAAATGTGGGCACCACATCTCCAATCCGACTCTGTCTAGCAAGCAAGATTTCCTCTCTTCCCCTCTTCCTCAAGGCCATTGAGACATTTACTCTCAATTATCTTGGTCATGAATCTTGGAAAACTCACGTTCCAGTTCCACGCCAAGAATGTGATCCAAAGTTGGCTCGAGACTTCAATTCTTGCAATCACATCTAACCTCTGAATCGCATGATTTCTCATTGTGAATTTGGAGTTCTTTTATCCTCCTCCCATCTTTCTTGCTTCCTTGCTGTCTCTCGGGTTAACTCTCTCAAATTCTCTTCTACACACTAGCGCATCTTCAACTCTACTTCCCTTCCCACGATCTCCTACAAGACGTCTCCTCAATGGCAAAGGAAAATTGCTCAACATTGCTTCGTCATTAGCTCAATTTTTATAGAGTCACGCCTTCTTTGTCTCTCTTCAATTCAAGTTTCTATAAAGAAATCACACCTCTTGCATGTGCCTGTCATTGTCAAGTGTACTTTGTGCGTATGACCGCCGGATTTTGAATGGTCCCTTCTTGAATTTCTTGCCTTGAAGAAAAGTTGTTACACTATCTTTGCCTTGGGTTGAGCACCCCCCGATACAAAGACTTCTTACTTCGGGTTTTATGCTGACAAGGCAAGTCCGAGTACTTTGCCTTATGACCCAAAGCCACGTTACCTCGGGTTTCATCTTGGAGACTCCTTTCTTTGCCTTCTTTGGCCATATAGGCGCAATCCGACTTCTCTATACACTTCTTCTTCTCCATTTAAAAAAAAAACAAAAAATGTGGGTACCACATACTCCCTCCCTCAAATGTGAATGTCCCCGCAAACATAGACCTCGGGTTTCTTAGAGACTTTGGAGTCTATGGTCCAATATCTTTGAGCTCTCCACCCGTTTACTCAAGTGGCCAAAGGATTGCCCTCCAGGTCTACAAGCTGCATGGACCCATTTTCATAAAGATGAAGAACTCAATAAGACCCCATCCATCTCAAATGCGACTTGCCTGGAAAAAATATTCGGCGATTGTCGTATAACAAAACCAAATCTCCTTCACGCACAGCCACAGGCTTGATATGCTTATTGTGCCTGACTTTCCTCTACGCTTGTACTTCCTTTGTGGTTTGCATTGCATTGTCTCTTTTCTCTTCTAACCACATTAGTTGATGGATCCGAAGATCTTGGCTTTCTTCCTCCGACAATCGTTCTTCGCAAAGAATCCGATATATCGGTACTTCAAGTTCAACTGGTAGTATGGGATGCAGCCATATGTCAAGAAGAATGGATCTTTTTTGGTTGTAATCTTTTCTGTCTTTTGATATGCCCACAACACGGCTGGTAATTTTGTATCCCAGTCATAAGTATAATTGACAGTCACCTTATTCAAATTTTGCAAAGTAACCCATTTGCCTTTTCTGTTAAGCCATTTGCTTTTGGGTTATAAGGAGTCATCTTCCGATGTTTAATCTGAAAGTACTTGGTTAACGCCTCCATTACAAAGTTCAAAAAATGTGTCCCTCGGTCACTGACCAATTCCAAAGGACACCTATATCGGGAGATGATGTTTCAAAAGAAAAATTCCGCCACGGTTTCAGCATCATCTCTATGAGTTGCTTCAGCTTCAACCATCTTGGTAGCATAGTGTGTGAGCCGGCCTATCTCTCACTTAGGATGAACCTCTGATGGCTATTATGGTAGCGCACCATGGACTAAGAAGGTAAGGAACCCCAACTCCATCATACTCCTCCAAGGCTAACACTCCAAGACTCAAGACATTGCTCACTAGAGAACTCAATGAGAGAGCAATAGTTGCAAATGAAAGGATGATGAGTACCTCCTCACTCCTTGTTTATATACTTGTGAAATAGTTACGTACCAAAGTTACTAATTACCGTAGTAACTCAGGTTACTAGACTAAAAGTCAAGTAAAGTCAAAAAGTAGAAAGGAATATCCATTCACATGGGCATATTCCCCTAAGCATGTGGTCTTATCTCGACCCAACCACTAAGTCAAGGATCCTTGGACTAAAGAAGAATCCAAAACAAAAAGACTTGCGGGCCCAAGAGTTCTCAACTCTTTCCTCAAAGCCAAACACCTAGGAATAATACCAAGTCAACACACTAAAATCCAAAATAGTGGTGCTCATCTTTTTTACTTCCTCTAAAGTAAGGTCTCCTCTATCTTAGCTATGACTAACTTTAGCTAATCATGACTAATGTAGAATCATCCTTTATCTTTATATAAATAATATCTCTCAAGTACTTGTAATACCAAGCTAAATATCACAATACCACACACATGCATAAATGGGTGTTACAAGTCAGTGCAAACCAAAATGTATCGCTTTCTTGTGACTCGAATCACTGGTTGAATGGGACCCACAAAATCAATTCCCCATTTCTCAAATGGGGCCAAAGGAAAAATTGGTCTCAAAGGCCATTGAGAAGTAGCAGTTGGCTTCCCCGTTCTCTGACAAGCATCACAACTTTGGATATGAGAATGCGTGTCTTTGTACATTGTAGGCCACCAATACCCTACCAAAAGAATCTTTTTTACAGTATTCTTCAGAGCATAGTGTCCTCCCGATGCTTTGGAGTGTAAAGATTCAATCACTCCTCCTACTTTGTATGACTCCAAGCATTGCCGAAGTACTTCGTCTTTGCCCATCTTGAATAGAATGCTATGTTTGAGCTAGTACGGCCCCATTTTCCTGAGAAAGACTGCCCTTTGCTCCGGGTCCATCCCTTTAGGACAATGGAGAGTATGCAGATAATGATATCCTCCTGCATACCTTATACTTCACATTGCTGTTAATTGATATAACTCTTCATCAGGGAACTGATTGTAAATTTCCCACTCCTGGTCTTGAGTTTCTAACCTGGACAGGAAGTCCGCATTCAAATGCAAAGCTCCCTTCCTTACTTGTACAGTATATGTGAATTCTTGTAACAACAAGATCCATCTTGCAATTCACCTGGACAAATCTGCCTTCTTGACCAAATGTTGTAATGCGTAATGGTCAACATAGAAGACAAACTCGTATCCCAACAGGTAGTGGCAAAATTTCTTGCAGGCATACACCATCCCGAGTGCTTCTCTTTCAGTCATCAAATAGTTCTTTTCAGAAACTGAAAGTTGTCGGCTGGCATAATACACCAGGTAGTCCTTCTTCTTCTCATCCTTCTGACTTAAGACAACACCGATGGCCATGGACAAAGTGTCCACATATACATGAAAAGGGATGTCCCAATTTGGGGCCCTCATAACTGGTGCTTCAACCAGTTTCTTCTTCAACACCTAGAAAGCTTCTTCTTGATTTGCTTCCCATAGATAGTCTTCGGATTTCTTCAAAAGCTTTGTAAGGGGTGCAGCAAGCACCGCATAGGTTGACACAAAATGTCTGTAGTATCCGACGTGTCCCAAGAAGGATCTCAACTCCCAGATTTTCTTCGGGGATTCCAAAGCTGTGATTACTTTAACCTTCTTGACATCAACTTCAATACCTTGGCTTGACACCCGATGCCCCAAAAGAATTCCCTCCTTCATTGTGAAGAAGCATTTCTCCGGGTGTAATGAAAAGCCGGCAAAACAACACCTTTCAAAAGTTTGGCGAAGGTAATCCAAATGTACATCTCTTTGTCCAAACACACAAAAATCATCAATGAAGACTTCCACAAATTTGTGCAGGAAATCTTTGCAGATTGAATTCATCATCCACTAGAAAGTAGCGGGAGCATTACACAACCCAAAGGGCATTTGATTGTAAGCAAAAGTGCCCTAATCGGTCGTGAATGTAGTTTTATCCTTGTCCTCTTCTCGAATGGATACTTGATTGTACCCTGAAAACCCATCGAGAAAGATATAACAAGGGTGACCAGCTACTTGGTCTAGAATTGTATCGGTAAAAGGCAAGGGATGATGATCCTTCCTTGTGACTACGTTCAACTTACGGAAGTCTTGGCACACTTGGATCTTCCTTGTTTTCTTCTTCAGGACAATGACAATAGGGGAGACCCATTCATTGCTTAAGACAAGGAAGATGATTTCGGCCCCTAAGTACTTGTCGATTTCATCTTTTACCAAAAGCAAGTACTTTGGGTTTAGGCGGTATTGTCTTTGCTAAACCGGAACCGCACCTTCAACCAGATCAATCCGGTGTTCTCCAAATTCTTGTGGAATACCCGGGATTTGATCAATAGACCAAGCAAATACATCTAGAATTCAATGAATAGGGCAGTGTATCCTGCCAACTCCTCCAAAGTGACTATCTTCGTAATTTTTAAAATCTTCCCTTTAGTCAAGACAACATCTTGACAATCATTGGGGTTGATGACTCCTTCAATGTGGCTTACTCGGATTAACCTGAGGCGAGCTACCATCAAACCTCCTTCCTCCAAGTCAGATTCACGCGAGGCAAGGTCATATGGATCTTCGTCTTCGACATCCACCTTGTAGCATTCCAAATAGTTGACTTGGACTTCATCTTTGGATTCGTTTGAGGACAAAGACAATGAGTCTTTGGATTCGTCCTCCTCTTCTGACAAACTTGTTTCCCTAAGATGGGGAACTTTTGTCCAACTCACAGTCACCAGCTTCTGATCTCTGGACAAAATGTCCTTGAATCGTAACTTTTGTTGATGCCAATCTACCATAACTTGGGCACTGTAGAACTAGGGTCTTCTGATCAACACAGGGTAACCAGTCTTAGTCACTGGTTGCAACACAATGTAATTCAACTTGAAGGGCACCCCTCCAATGATTGTGGTAATGTTTGACAGCATGCCCAAAGGCCGTCTCTTGGTTTGGTCTACAAATTTCAAAACTTTGGGTATTGGCTCAAACGTATAATACACTAGTCAATTTGCAATATCCTTGGTCATGACATTCACACCGGAACCCAAATCAATGGGTATCAATGTGATCATGCAACCTGCAATCTCCGTATCAACCTCGGGAGATCCCAAATCTTCTTGTTCAATATGATAGATAGCGGGCAGGTCCTTCTTTGACATTGACCTTACCTTCTTAAGGGCCAAATTCAGCTGCTTCTTGTACAACTTATTGTCTTCCCACAATTGCTTGAATGTAACGTTGGCATTTGTGGCTGCTAAATCCGCTACAATATTGTATTGGAGTACTCCTCCCAATTTGACCGTCTTTGCCTTTGGCTTTGGGTTTGAAGTCTCTCCATGTTCCATTTTGACTTCGAGATGTTTTAAGATGATGACAAGATTGCTAGTGGCCTTAACCCGAGGTTCTCGGGTTGGCCCACCTTGGCTTGGATCAGACCCTTTACTTTGGATCGGATGTTTGCCGGAAAAACTGGAGGCTTCATCTTTGTCTCCTCCTCCAAACTCAGTACCTGAGTTCTCAGTAGTGCCTCCTTAAGTTCTTTCTGCAAGGCTTTAGCTTTGGCTTTCGAGAGGATCTTTTCCTCCTTGGCAAAAAGAATTGCCTTTGGGTGCAGTCTCTTTGCCTTTTTGGAAGACAACAAGGCCAGACTGTGGTGCCCACATTTTTTGTTTTTCTCAAAATAAAGGAGAAGAAGTGTATAGAGAAGTCGAATTGCGCCTGTATGGCCAAAGAAGGCAAAGAAAAGAGTCTTCAGGATGAAACCCAAAGTAAAGTGACTTCGGGTCATAAGGCAAAGTACTCGGAAATGCCATGTCAGCATACAACCCAAAGTAAATTGTCTTTGTATCAAGGGGAGCTCAACCCGAGGCAAAGACAGTCTAACAACCTTTTGTCGGGGCGAGAAATTCAAGAAGGGGCTGTTTTAAAATTGGCGGCCCATACGCGCAAAGGTTGATTGATAGTGACAGGTGCATGCTGGAGGTGTGATTTCTTGGTAGAAACTCAAAGCAACAAAAGACAAAGAAGCGCAACTCTATAAAAATCAAAATTGCAACGACAAAATGTCGAGTCATTTTCCTTTGCCATTGAGAAGTCGTCTTGCAGGTGATTGGGGAAAGGGAAATAGAGTTGGGATCGTGTTAGTGCGCAAGGGCGAGGTCACGAGAGTGAAATCAAGAGAAAGTGAGAAGGTAGAAGAGATGGGAGGAGGGAAGAAGAACTCCAAATTCACAGTGAGAAATCATGCGATTCGGAGGTTAGATGTGATAGCAAGGATCGAAGTCTTGAGCCGACTTCGGATCACCTTTCTGGCATGGAACTAGAATGTAAGTTTTCCAGGATTCATGATAGAAATCATGTAGAGTAAGTGTCTCGATGGACCCAAGGAAGAAGGGAAGAGAGGAAATCCGGCTCGCTAGACAGAGTCGGATTGGAGACTCGTACTTGGGAAGGAGGCAGGCTCGGAGCAAGGAGCCACGTTCTTGGGAAAGGGAGAGATAGCTCAAGAGACTGAGGAGGTGAGAGATGCCTTCTCATCGAAAAGAACAAAGAATGGGTATAAAGTTGAGAGTTACAAGGATCCAGTGAAGAGAGGGATCGTGAGTGCTCTCATGGCAATCTTGAAGCCGGAGAGAACGACTTATGTGATGAAACACCAAGCGGTGTTCTTCCATAAGTTGTTTGCAAGAAAACCTATAAATTGGGCGAGGTGTTTTCACGAGAGAACAAGGCAGATGGTGTGGAATTTGCGGGATAAGTCGCCTCCACACTACATTGTGTCGTTTGCAGCACACTTCTACTTCGGGCTCAATTTGCTGAACTCGGTGGAGCGGACTCGGATGGTGTCACACTTCCATCTTGATGTGCGAAAGGAGGTCGACGTTGAGGAGCAGCAATACATTCTCCAAATCTGGAGCACGGACGACTACTACACGAAGACATGGAAGAACGTGGAGGTCGTAGTGAGTACCCCAACGAAGAAGAGGAGTTGGCAAGGAGAAGCCAAAGACAGCAAGAAACCTTGGAAGATGCAGAGAAGTAACCCGAGGCAAGGAATGGTGGTAATTGAGTCGGAAGATGAAGACTCAGAAGGTGAGGCCGAGCTCAAAACGGAAGACTCGGAACATGAGGAGGAACCTGAGCTGACACTGCAAAGCGGAGATACAAGCAGTGATAGTGAAGAAGGAGGAGAAATGACATCAGTGCCAGTGGCTGACAAATACAAAGAAGAAGTGCAAGCCGAGTTGGAAGCCAAAGACAACACAACACTAGAAGACGAAGTAACGGTGCCCAAGGAGAAGAAGATCGTAGTACAGCGAGGAGTTCACTCGAGACAAAAGGCAAAGTGTGAAGCGGGGCCGAGTAAAGTGAAGGAAGAGGTAGAAGAAAGCTCGGGAAGCGAAGCGTCCATCCCGATTCGAAGTCTCCAGAGAAGAATGCGAGTATCGAGAGAACACGAAGAGAGAAGAGAGACCACTCTGCGGGATGAAGTAGTTGCTAATGATGGAGTGGAGCACCTGCAAGAGATTGTGTGCCCATTGTTGGTGAAGTTGGAGCACAAGAAGAAGGAGATGCAATTGACTTGTCCAGAGGTGAAGACTATATTGCAGGTATTGGCGACATTAGAAGAAGAGAACTCGGAGTTGAAGAGAAGTATAACCCGAGGTGAGGAGGAGAGAGAAGTATTGCGAGCGGGGGCAGTAGAGAGAAGTGAGGTAATTGAAGACCTGAAGAGGGAAGTGAGCTATTGAGAGGATCTTGCGAGGAAGAGTGACATAGCAAGAGAGAGACAAGTAGTTGAATATGAAATCTTGAAGCAGCAGTTTGCTGATTCAAGAAATGAAGTAATCCATGCTATGGCAAGGGTAGCAGCAAAGGATCAAGAGCTCGATAGAGTGATGGAGAGTATGGAGGAGAAGAAGCAACTTTGGCAATGAGAGTTGGCTGCATGGTATAGAGAAGAAGACTGATTACAAGAATTACTTCATAATCAGGAGGAGAAGGTAGTTCAGAAGGAGAAGGAGAAGGAGACGGTGAAAGCCGAATTCGAGGAAGAATTGGCAATGTACCGAGAGGAATGGCTTGCAGATTGGGAATGAGAAAGGAAGACAAGGTTGGAGCCGATAAAGGAAATTGTCCTCCAGATGAATGCCATCTTGAGTACAAAAGCCAGCGTTTGGGTTGAAGAAATGAGACTGCACGAGTTGAAGTTGTTGGTGCAAGAGACGAGGCAAAGATAGGCAAAAGACACCGGGATGAACGCCTTGCTGATCAAATTAAGAACTTGTGTAGATAGGAAGATATTAGAGGTAGAAGATAACATTTCAATTAGATTAGACTTAGTGAAAATAGAGCTAGAAAAACTTTGGAAAGATGTTGAAGCAAAACGCGAAGTAGATAATATAGGAGTCCAAATGTCTTCAGATTTACCAGTGGAGACATTAGAGAAGAGTGGGTCGGGAGATAAGGAGTTAGATAGATTACCCACTAGTGGAATTTCAGATCAGGAAAGAGAATTGTTGGATCTGGTAGAAGAAGTAGAAGATCTGAAACCCGAGGAAAGAGTAGTAGGAAGTAAGATTACTTTGGGTTTGGGTTTGAAAGCCGAGGAAGAAGTAGACATCGGATCGGAGTAGTAACAGATTTGAGATTTGAAGAGGCAGATATGAAGCGGTGCATTGTCATTTTGGATCTGCAAGTTAGAACAATTATTGTAGAACGGTATAGTTGTTAGAACTGTCGATTGCTTCACTATTTAAGAGTGGCATTTGTAGGAAAATGTTGTTCAGTGCTCATTATTTTTGAGAATAGATAAAGCGAAGTGCTGTGAAGCAATGTTTGTCGCTTGAGCTTGATTCCGAGTATCAACTTTGTGATTTTGTTTGTGAGTGTTTGGAGAAATTCAAAGTGCAAGTCAGTGTGTTTGTTGGATGTTGGATTCCACAGCCTTGATCTTCATTCTGTGTGTTTGATCCTGAGTGAAGTGCAATCAAAGCAATGCCTTGACAGATCTGAGAGGAATTGTAGTGTTGGTAGTATTCTGCATTTGTGAGTGCAGTGCGAGGTTGATGTGAAGCAATTTTGATCAAGGAAGTTGTGCCTTCAGTGGAGGGGTGGAACACAATTCAGAGGCAAAGTTGTTTTGCAGTGAAGTGCCGTTTTTGGGAGAGCCTGAATCATCACAATCAAGATTGTTTGGAAAGATTTGATGGATTTGTGATTATGGAGTGTTAATTCGTGACAAGACTGCGAGTCAGTGCTTGTTACTCTCTTCTGGGTGTGGTTTCTACCTGAGAGACTAAAGAAGAACTGAAATTGTTACTTTGCTTTGTATTTGACCAATTCTGACTTGTATCTTTGCGGGAATGAACTTTACTTACCTGATTACCGCAAAAATGATATTTGCCGGGTTGTCACACATACTCAGTTCTTTGGGATCACGCTTCTTCTTACTTGTGCGTGTCTCAACCTTCAAAATTTCAAGGTCCGGCCATTCCCCTTCCGAGGCTGGACTCCCTTCCTGAGGTCTCTCTTCCTTAAGCGTGATGCAATTTACATTAGTATCTCCCTTTGCCTGAATCGTTGCACGCCCAATGGAGGTCTGTACATATTTTACAAGCAGCTTCGGGTCCGGTGGGTGAGGGCATTGGTTGCTCATATGGCCCAATCCTTTGCAATTTCCGCACAAGGGAACGTACCCGATTTGCCTTCTTGGCTCTGGACAGTTTGGAGACCAATGTCCCATCAAGCCACAATTGTAACAGGCTCTGGGTGCAACATTTTGAGGTCAATTTTGGTTGCTCATTGGTGGTCTTCATGGAGGAGCATTGGGGTTATACTCCCTTGGTCCAAACCTTGGACCTTGATATGATGTGCTTGCTTGAGGCTGTACCTCTTGAGTTTGGTACACAACCTCTTCTTCCTCGTCTTGGTTCCATCTCAGAACCCAATCAATCTACTGCACCGGGAATGCATTACAAGTATTGCATTTCTTGTTTGCATGGCCTGACTTGCCACATGTGGTGCACCATACATTCGATCTGCCAAATGCTTGGGCCTTCCTTCTATCTTTAGCCCCAATCATCTAGATCTTAAAATCCAAAAAGTCCTTGATGAGGGCGTTGAGCTTGGTATCCGCCTTATGTACACTCTTTGCTGGAGGAGTCACTGGTTTCTTACCCCCACGTCTTCTTACTTGTCTTGGCTTTGATTCTTCTTTGGATTCCGAAGAAGAGCTCAAAGACGTTGAGGATTCCTCCAAAGAAGTGGATGTACTGTGTGAAGCTCTTCTTCTGGGCTTCTTGCCTTTCTTCTCCCAATTTCTCCGGTTGCCGGCAGAGTGAGAGTGAGCCGCCTCGTAGCGGGTGATATGTTTGAGTACCTTGCCAAGAGAAGTAACATTCCTCTCCCTTGCAAAGATTCAAATCTCTGGTGAAAGTCCTCCCACAAACCAAGTAATGGCTTGGGCATTGGAGTAACCTACCACCCCCAATTGCTTTGGAACTCAGTTCAAGAGTGCCATGACCTGCTTAGAGTAGTCTCTCAACTTCTCCTTCTTGCCTCGGTCTAAATCATTGAGTGCTGCAAAGACACTCGTATCGTAGTCAACCTCCCGGAATCGTTCCAGGAAGTTGTTTCTCAAGTCCGCCTAGTCTGCCGGTACAAACCCCTCCTGGGTCACATGGGTGTACCAGCTCCGAGCTTTCTTTTGCAGTAGTCTTTGGAAAATTCACAATTGATCTGCCAAGTCATGCTCCTTGTTAGAAAAGGAGATGACTTTGAATTCTTTGATGAATTCATCAAGGTCTTTGTCTTGTTCTGTCCCCTTATACTTTTGATAGGCGTGTTGGGTGACAAGCAATGAATTTATTGTTCAATGCACTGGGATTGGCTGGGGTAGATTTGAACTTGATGGAACCAAGGAATTGGCTGGAATTGACGCCGTGTTGTCAGCCCAAGGATTCCAATTTGTCAAATTCAAGGTATGGTCTTCTTTGACAATTTCTTCTATGAGGGTGTCAACTTCAACCCGGTTGGAAGACACAGGCTCAACACCTTCGATGAGTTCTTCAAAATTCCTTCGGGACAACCAAGGAATTGTTTGTAGAACATGTTGGCACTCGTCTTCCGTCAATGTTTGTGTTGTCTTTTCCCAAACAAAGTTCTTTAAGGACACAACTTCCTTTACAGCTCTAGGGGAAGTCGGTGTACTGGGCCATAATGCATATGTCTGGCCACTTGATTCTTTCTTCTTTTTAGACAAAGAGGGGGATGCGAAGTAGCCTTGCCAACCGCCTTTGCGTTTCTTGTGGTCAAGTTCTCGCAGGGCTTCTTGCACTTTGTGAAGGAGTTGAAAGTCCAACACCTCTCATTCAGTTTCATCAAAAGTGGATGGGACTTTCGGACGTTTGTCTTCTTCATGCTATAATGCTTGTCTTTGAACTCTCTCTTCCCGTTGTTCTCTCGATGCAGACATTCATATTGCTTTGATACCTAGTTTTGAATTTGGCTTTGTATTCTTCCACTTCTGAGATTTATATCCCCGGCAGCGGCACCAAAAGTCATGCGACAACCCGGCAAATATCACTTTTTTGGTAATCAGGTAAGTAAAGATCATTCCCATAGAGATAGGAGGCAAAAATGTCCAAATACAAAGTCAAATAGTAACATGTAGTTCTTCTTGGTTGCATCTTTAATCTCTCACGTAGAAACCACACCTAGAAGAGAGTAACAAGCATTGATTCTCAGTCTTGTCATGAAGTAACACTTCTTAATCCTAACTCCTTCAACTCTTTCTAAACAATCTTGATTGTGATGATTCAAGCTCTCCCGAAAATGGCACTTCATGGCACTCCCGAAAATGACACTTCACTGCAAAACGACTTTGCCTTAGAATTGTGTTCCACTCCTCCACTGAAGGCACAACTTCCTTGATTGAAATTGCTTTACATCAACTTCACAGTGCACTCACAAATGCATAATACTACCAACACTACAATTCCTCTAAGATCTATCAAGGCATTGCTTTGATTGCACTTCACTGAGGATCAAACACACAAAATGAAGATCAAGGCTACGGAATCCAACATCCAACAAGCACTCTGACTTGCACTTCAAATTTCTCCACACACTCACAAACACAATTGTAAAGCTGATACTCGGAATCAAGCTCAAGCAATGAGCACTACTTCACAACACTTCGCTTTATCCATTCTCAGAAATAATGAGCATTGAATAACATAAGACTGCGAATGTCACTCTTAAATAGTGAAGCAATCTACAGTTATCTTCCTAATGTACCTCTTCCTTAGGACTCTACAAACCTGCAGATCCAAAATGACAATGCACCTCTTCATATTTGCCTATTCAAATCTCAAATCGGTTACTAATTCGATCCAATGTCTACTTCTTCTTCGGCTTTCAAACCCAATCTCAAAGTAACTTTACTTCCTACTGCTTTGTCCTTGGGTTTCATAATTCCTACATCTTCTACCTAATCTAATAGTTCTCTTTCTTGATCTGACATTTCACTAGTGGGTAATTTATCTAACTCCTTATCTTCTGACCCACTCTTCTCTAACTTCTCCAATGGTAACTCCAAAGACATCTGCACTCCTACTTCATCTACTTTGGGTGTTTTGCTCTAACATCTTTCCAAAGTTTATCTATCTCCAACTTTACCAAATCTAATTTAATCGTGATATATATTCCACTTCTAATATCTTTCTATCTACACGAGTTCTTAGACTAATCAACAATGTGTTCAAATCTGTGTCCCTTGCATGTCTCGTCTCCTGCACCAACAACTTCAACTCGTGCAGCCTCATCTCTTTGATACAAACACTGGCCTTTGTACTCAGCATCGCATTCATCCTGATTATGATCTCCTTCAATGGCTCCAATTTCATCTTCCTTTCGCGCTCCCAATCTGCAAGTCAATCTTCTTGGTACATTGCCAATTCTGCTTCAAACTTGGCTTTCATAGTTTCTTTCTCCTTCTCTTTCTGTACAACCTTCTCTTCTTGATTACAAAGTAACTCTCATAATCTCTCTTCTTCCCTATATCTCACTATCAACTCCCGTTGCCACAGTTGCTTCTCTTCTACACACTCTATTACTCTATCAAGCTCTTGTTCCTTCTCTACTACCCTTGCCATAGCATGGATAATTTCTAGTCTTGAATCAGCAAACTGCTACTTCAAGATTTTGTACTCAGCAACTTGTCTTTCCCTTGCTATGTCACTCTGCTTCACAAGTTCCTCTTGATACCTTGCTTCTCTCTTCAAGTTCTCAATCACTTGACTCTACACTATTGCATCCACTTGCAATACTTCTCTTTCCTCCTCACCTCGGATTATACTCTTCTTCAACTCCGAGTTCTCTTCTTCCAGTCTTGCTAATACCTACAACACAGTCTTCACCTCTGGACACTTCAACTACATCTCCCTCTTCTTGTGCTCTAGCTTTGCCAACAAAGGACACACAACTTCTTGCAGATAATCCACTCCATCACTCACGACTACTTCAACCTGCGGAGTGATCTCCTTCTTTACCTCTTATTCTCATGATACTCGCCTTCTTCTCTGCAGTTGTCATATCGGAATAGACGCTTCACTTCCCAAACTGGCATTCTCCTCTTTCCTTGCCTTGCTCAGACCCGCTTCACACTTTGCCTTTCACCTTGACCAAACTCCTCTTTGAAAAGTAATCTTCTTCTCCTCCGGCTCGGGCACTTCATCTTCCAACTTCCCATTACTCTCTTCCTTGAGCTCCACTCAAACTTCTTCTTCTTCTATAGGCACCGACGTCATCTCCCCACCTTCATCGCTATCACTACTCGTATCTCCACTTTGTAGTGTGAGCTTGGGTTCTTCCTTGTGTTTTGAGTCTTTGGATTTACACTTGGCTTTGCCCTCCAAGTCTTCTTCTGACAACGCGATCACCACCATACCTTTCATTGGGTTTCCTCTCTTGGTCTTCCAAGGTCTTGTCTTCTCTATGTCTTCGCCTTCTCCTTGTCAACTCCGCTTCTTTGACTTTGGAGTACTTACTTCTACATGCGCACTCTTCCCCGTTTGCGCGTAGTACTCATCACTTTGGATCTGAAGAATATATTGTTGCTCCTCCGTGTCAATTTCCTTTCTCAAGTTGGGATGAAAGTGTGACACCATTCTGCTGCGCTCCGCTGCATTGAGCAAATTGAACCTGAGGTAGAAATGTGCTACAAACGGCACGATGTAGTGTGGAGGTGACTTATCCCACAAATTCCACACCATCTGCCTTGTTCTCCCATGGAAGCACCTCGCCCAATTGATGGGTTCTCCTACAAACATCTTATGGAAGAACACCGCTTGGTGTTTCATCACATAAGTCGTTCTCTTTGGCTTCAGGATTGCCATGAGAGCACTCACGATCCCTCTCTTGACCGGATCTTTGTAACTCTCTACTTTGTACCCATTCTTTGTCCTCTTCAAAGAGAAGGCATCCCTCACTTCTTGGGTTTCTTCAGCTACCTCTCCCTTCCCCAAGAACGTGGCACCCTACTCCATGCCTGCCTCTTTTCTGAGTACTAATCTCCAATCCAACTCTATCTAGCAAGTCGGATTTCCTCTCTTCTCTTCTTCTTCAAGGCCATCGAGACATTTACTCTCGATTATCTTGGTCATGAATCTTGGAAAACTCAGGTTCCAGTTCCACACCAAGAATGTGATCCGAAGTCGGCTCAAGACTTTGATTCTTGCGATCACATCTAACCTCTAAATTGCATGATTTCTCACTGCTAACTCGGAGTTCTTGTTTCCTCCTCCCATCTTTCTTGCTTCCTCACTATCTCTCGGGTTAACTCTCTTGAATTCTCCTCTACACACTAGCACGTCTTCAACTCTACTTCCCTTCCCACAATCTCTTGTAGGATGACTCCTCAACGGCGAAGGAAAATTGCTCGACATTGCTTTGTTGTTAGCCCAATTTTTATAGAGTTGCGCCTTCTTTGTCTCTCTTCAATTTGAGGTTCTACCAAGAAATCACACCTCTTGCATGTGCCTGTCACTGTCAAGTGTACTTCACACATATGACCGCTGGTTTTTGAACGGTCACTTCTTGAAATTCTTGCCCCAAAGAAAAGTTGTTACATTGTCTTTGCCTTGGGTTGAGCACCCCCCAATACAAAGACTTCTTACTTTGGGTTTTATGCTGACAAGGCAAGTCCGAATACTTTGCTTTATGACCCGAAGCCATGTTACCTCGGGTTTCATCCCAAAGACTCCTTTCTTTGCCTTCTTTGGCCATATAGGTGCAATCCGACTTCTCTATACACTTCTTCTTCTCCATTTCATAAAAAAACAAAAAATGTGGGTACCACATCTATCTCTACTACGAATGCCTTCTTGCCTAGATAGTGCTTCCAATGCTTGGTTGCAAGGACGATGGCCAGCTCTTCTTGTTTTGTGGTGTGGTAGTTGCACTCTACCAATAACAAATTTCAAGAGAAATATGCAATTGGATGCCATCCGTCATGCCACTCTTGTTGTAGGACTGCTCTTATTGCTATACATGATGCATTTGTAGCCAACTTGACTGGACGCTTCGGGTCATACCATTTCAAGATTGGTGCATGTAGCAAGGTGGCTTTCAATTCTTGAAAGGCCAACTCTTGTGCAGTTTTCCATATCCACTTCCTCCCCTTGCCAAGTAGTGTTGTTAAAGGCTATGCATGTCGTGCATATATACATTGCTACACAACATACATCCTTGTCAACATCATACAAAATAGAAGCACAACTCACACATAAGTCATACATAGACTCTAAAGTGCCACAATCAATCAGATCGTTTACCACTCAAATCAATCAAACTCAGATCAAGACTTGATTTAATCCTCAACAACTTGCCAACAATAGGGCATTGATTATAGTTGAGCCACACCCACTCTAGCATACAGACTCCAGGTGACGCTCGCCGGCTTTTTGTCCACTCTAGCCAGGAACTCGAAGGCTCAACATCATAGAAGTGAGCTCTTTGGAGCTGCACTCCCAGGGTATACCCCTGATTTTGACCTAGGTCTCCTCCCAACGGTCTCACTGACAGCACACCCAACGGTGCGGACGGTGCAAGTGACGGTGGGCCCCACCATGAAGTCAATACCCTAAACCTAAAATCTGACCATCGGAAAGTAGTCTATGAGTAATGGCCAAAATGCCTCTAACTATTATCACTAGAACTCCAATGTCAGAGCATCTAGATGCAAAACTACAAATAGCATGACAGCTATCGTGCGTATATACATCGCTACACAACATACATCGCTATCAACATCATACACAATAGAAGCATAACTCACACATAAGTCATACATAGACTCTAAAGTGCTACAATTGCCCCCTTAGTTGGCGGTTAGGTCCCTCTAACTCCAGATAGCCATCTACTCCAAGTATATGGTATACCCTATGATGAGCAAAGATCAGGAGGCCGGGTGCTATGGAGCCCCATCGTTAGTCGCATATCTGCAATCTATACATATAAAGAATGAACAAGCTATAGGTCAAGTACATCTAGGACATAACCATTGTCCCTGAGGAACCACCGTGAGGGGAGGAGTCATACATGCCATATGCCATCCTCTCAAACAACTATCACACACTAACATAGTAGCAGCTCCACCAGAAGAGCCACATAACATACACCTCAAGCCTGCACGGTCAAGTGCCAAGCTTGAGTGCATAGTACCATCAATGTTTGGGAGGTGGCATGGCGCACAATTGCGCACATAGTCCTTCCAAACAACACCATCACGTCCTTCTAACACAAGGACTCCAGATGGCAAAACCTCACGCATTCTCAAGATAGTGCGGTCTGTCAAAACATCAAGTGTTGTTGGTGTTGTCTGTTGTAGATATACATAGTCTCTTGGATGAAATTGACAGATTGTGGATCTATAACCTCCTCCTCAAATGGTAGCATAGCGTAAAGTATCTCTATGTTGAGCAATTGCCAAGTTCTCAAAGGCCATTGGCATCACTCTTTAAAAGATCTCTGCCCGCTGAGAACATGCGCTCATCCATACATCTGGGTCATCCAAGTCCAAAACTACAATAGCATCTCGACAAATGGCTACAGGTAAATCTGGATCTTGTCCATAGAGTAGGAAGTAAGGAGAAAAGGATGCTAAGGAAGCTTGCTGGCTGAACCAATAGCCCATGGCCAACCAAGGTAATTGGAGATCCCAATCTCCCAAGTGGTCTCTTTGCAAACCATACTTTTGCAATCCTCTTCACTGTCTGAACCACTCTCTCTGCTAAGCCATCTACCTCAAGGTGATCTCAAGGGTAGTATGGTGATCAATCAAAGCCTTATCACACAAGACCTGAAATTCTCCTAAGAACTTTGTACCTTGATCAGTCCAAACCTCAGTTGGTGCACCAAAATGACTAAGAACTTGATCTAGGAACGAGTAAGTTGTCCCTTTGTGGTGCCCACATTTTTTTGTTTTTTCAGAATAAAGGAGAAGAAGTGTATATAGAAGTTGGATTGCGCCTGTATGGCCAAAGAAGGTGAAGAAAAGAGTCTTCGGGTTGAAACCTGAAGTAAAGTGACTTCGGGTCATAAGGCAAAGTACTTGGAAATGCCCTATCAGCATACAATACAAAGAAAATTGTCTTCGGATCGGGGGGAGCTCAACTCGAGGCAAAGACAGTCCAACAACCTTTCGTCGGGGCGAGAAATTCACGAAGGGGCCGTTTCAAAATTGGTGGCTCATACGCGCAAAGGTTGATTGACAATGACAGGTGCATGCCGGAGGTGTGATTTCTTGGTAGAAACTCAAAGTGATAGAAGACGAAGAAGCACAACTCTCTAAAAATCAAAACTGCAACGACAAAATGTTGAGCAATTTTCCTTTGCCGTTGAGGAGTCGTCTTGCAGGTGATCAGGGAAAGAGAAATAGAGTGGGGCTCGTGTTAGTGCATAAGGAAGAAGTTGCGAGAGTGAAATTGAGAGAAAGTGACAAAGCAGAAGAGATGGGAGGAGGGAAGAAGAACTCCAAATTCGTAGTGAGAAATCATGCAATTCGGAGATTAGATGTAGTAGCAAGGATCAAAGTCTTGAGCCGACTTCGGATCACCTTTCTGGCATGGAACTGGAACGTAAGTTTTCCAGGATTCATGACAGAGATAATTGAGAGTAAGTGTCTCGATGGACCCGAGGAGGAAGGGAAGAGAGGAAATCCTGCTTGCTAGACAAAGTCGGATTGGAGACTCGTACTCGGGAAGGAGGTGGGCTCGGAGCAGGGAGCCACGTTCTTGGGGAAAGGAGAGTTAGCCCAAGAAACTCAGGAGGTGAGAGATGCCTTCTCGTCAAAGAGAACAAAGAATGGGTACAAGGTAGAAAGTAACAAAGACCCTGTCAAGAGAGGAATTGTGAGTGCTTTGATGGCAGTCCTGAAGCCGGAAAGAACAACATATGTGATGAAACACCAAACGGTGTTCTTTCACAAATTGTTTGTAGGAGAACCAATTAATTGGGCGAGGTGTTTTCACAGGAGAACGAGGCAGATGGTGTGGAATCTGCGGGATAAGTCGCCCCCACATTACATTGTGCCGTTTGCAGCGCACTTCTACCTCATGCTCAATTTTCTGAACTCGGCGGAGCGGAATTGGATGGTGTCGCATTTCCATCCTGATGTGCGAAAGGAGGTCAACGTCAAGGAGCAGCAATACATTCTCTAAATCCGGAGCATGGATGACTTCTACACGAGAATAGGGAAAAATGTGGAGGTCGTAGTGAGTACCCCGACAAAGAAGAGGACTTGGCAAGCAGAAGCCAAAGAAAACAAGAAACCTCGGAAGATGCAGAGAAGTAACCCGACGCAAGGAATGGTAGTAATTGAGTCAGAAGACGAAGACTCAGAAGGCGAGGCCGAGCTCAAGATGGAGGACTCAAAGCATGAGGAGGAACCTAAGCTGACACTGCAGAGTGGAGATACGAGCAGTGATAGTGAGGACGGTGGAGAGATGACCTCGGCGCCAATGGCTGAAGAATACGAAGAAAAAGTGCAAGCCGAGGTAGAAGCCAAAGACAATACAACGCTGGAAGATGAAGTACCAGTGCCAGAGGAGAAGAAGATTATAGTGCAGCAAGGAGTTTGCTCACAACATAAGGTGAAGTGTGAGGCGGGACCAAGTTGAGTGAAGGTAGAGGTAGAAGAGAGCTCGGGTAGTGAAGCATCAATCCCAATACAAAGACTCCAAAGAAGAAGGCGAGTATCAGGAGAACACGAGGAGAAAAGAGAGACCCCTCCGCGAGAGGAAGAAGTTGCCAGTGATGGAGTGGAGTACCTGCGAGAAGTACTGTGCCTGCTGTTGGTGAAGTTGGAGCAGAAGAAGAAGGAGATGCAGTTGACTTGTCCCGAGGTAAAGACTGTATTGCAGGTGGTAGCAAGATTAGAAGAAGAGAACTCGGAGTTGAAGAGGAGTGTAACCCGAGGTGAGGAGGAGAGAGAAGTATTGCAAGCAGAGGCAATAGAGAGAAGTCAGGTAATTGAAGACCTGAAGGGGGAAGTGAGCTATCGAGAGGATCTTGCGAGGAAGAGTGATATCGCAAGAGAGAGACAGGTAGCTGAATACGAAATCTTGAAGCAGCAGTTTGCTGATTCAAGGGTAGAGCTTATTCATGCTATGGCAAGGGTAGCAGCAAAGGATCAAGAGCTTGATAGAGTGATGGAGAGTATGGAGGAGAAGAAGCAACTCTGGCAACAAGAGTTGGCTACAAGATATAGAGAAGAAGAGAGATTACAAGAGTTACTTCGTAATCAAGAAGAGAAGGTTGTCTAGAAGGAGAAGGAGAAGGAGTTGGTGAAAGCCGAATTTGAGGAAGAATTGGCAATGTACAGAGAGGAATAGCTTGCACATCGTGAACGAGAAAGGAAGACAAGATTGGAGCCATTGCAAGAGATAGTCCTCAGAGTAAACGTGATGTCAAGTACAGAGGCCAACGTTTGAATTGAAGAAGCGCGACTACACGAGTTGAAGTTGTTGGTGCAGGAGACGAGGCAAAGACAAGCGAAGGATACTGAGATGAACGCCTTGTTAATAAAATTAAGAGCTCGTGTAGATAGAAAGGTTTTGGAGGTAGAGGATAACATTTCCATTAGATTAGACTTAGTGAAAGTAGAGCTAGAAAAACTTCGGAGGGATATTAAAGCAAAACCCAAAGTAGATAACATAGGAGTGCAAATGTCTTTGGAGTTGCCATTAGAGACATTAGAGAAGAGAAGGTCGGGAGATAAGGAGTTAGAAAGATTACCCACTAGCGGAATTTCAGATCAGGAAAGAGAATTGCTTGATCTGGTAGAAGAAGTAGAAGATCTGAAACTCGAGGACAGAGTAGTAGGAAGTAAGATTACTTTGGGTTTGGGTTTGAAAGCCAAGGACGAAGTAGACATCGGATCGGATTAGTAACCGATTTGAGATTTGAAGGGGCAGATATGAAGAGGTGCATTGTCATTTTGGATCTGCAGGTTAGAACAGTTGTTGTAGAACGGTATAGTTGTTAGAACTATCGATTGCTTCACTATTTAAGAGTGGCATTCGCATGAAATTGTTGTTCAGTGCTCATTATTTCTGAGAATAGATAAAGCGAAGTGTTGTGAAGCAGTGCTCGTCGCTTGAGCTTGATTCTGAGTATCAACTTTTTGTTTATGTTTGTGAATGTGTGGAGAAATTTGAAGTGCAAGTCAGTGTGTTTGTTGGATGTTGGATTCCACAGCCTTGATCTTCATTCTGTGTGTTTGATCCTGAGTGAAGTGCAATCGAAGCAATGCCTTGACAGATCTGAGAGGAATTGTAGTGTTGGTAGTATTCTGCATTTGTGAGTGCAGTGCGAAGTTGATGTGAAGCAATTTTGATCGAGGAAGTTGTGCCTTCAGTGGAGGGGTAGAACACAATTCTGAGGCAAAGTAGTTTTATAGTGAAGTGCCATTTTCGGGAGAGCCTGAATCATCACAATCAAGATTGTTTGGAAAGAATTGAAGGATTTGTGATTAAGAAGTGTGAATTTGTGACAAGACTGCGAGTCAGTGCTTGTTACTCTCTTCTGGGTGTGGTTTCTACCTGAGAGATTAAAGACACAACCAAGAAGAACTACATGTTACTGTTTGACTTTGTATTTGGACATTTCTGACTCGTATCTCTACGGGAACAAACTTTACTTACCCGATTACCGCAAAAGTGATATTTGCCGGGTTGTCACACCCTTCACTAGACTTGTCAGGAAGTGCCACCAACTCAATCCACTTGGAGAAGTGCTCCACTATCACCAAAATATACTAATGATGTCTCACAGTCAACGGTAAAGGTACAGCAAAGTCCAAACTCCAACGATAACCCAATCCCATGATAGGTAATGGGTGTAAATGTGGCGTAGGAGCATTGAATGATGCTCTAACTCGGTCACAAACCACACATCTGGCAACAAACTGCTGTACCTTGGTCTGCATACCACACCACCAATAATGACTCTGGAGTAAGCTATATGTACGCTTTACTCCAAAATGTCCTAGCTCCTCATGAGCATGACAAACCAACTGTGGTCTTTGAGATGGAAGTGGTACTACTCGTACTCTACCATCCTCCCATACACGCAAAAGGTGTCTACCCTCCAATCTGAACCATCTGGCTTGCTGAAGAACATGGTCTCTCTCCTTGGCCCCAACTGTGCCACCCACAACACCAGTGCAAAGATAGTCCATCACTAAGACATCATCATGAATATCTCACTAAACTATACAAATATCTTCACTATCTGGATCTATCATCTCAATAACTCCTCTTGTATGCGCTGAGAGATATACCACCAAAGCTTCTGAAAATATACACAAAAAGGCCAATGCATGCCAACCTGGCACCATCTCCTCATCAGTCTCACTATGCCAACATGGTCCGGTCTGATCCTGCTGGCTGTGACATGGGTTTCTACTCAACCCATCTGCATCATGGTTCACCACTCCAGGTCTGTGAACAACCGTGAAATCATACTCCTATAAAATCAGAACTCATCGTGCAAGCTTCACTAAAAGCTTGTCGGACTCCATCAACCACTTTAGTGGCTGACAATCAGTGATAAAAGTGAAGGGGTTACCAAATAGGTAACATCGGAAATGTGCTATTACCCAAATTGCTGCCAAGCACTCTCCCTCATATGAACTATACTTCAATCGTAAGTATTGGGTTTTGTGATGACTGTTCTTCTTGCATTGCTTGATCATTCCTAAGGGTCTGCACTTGACTTTGTAATGCCTCCATGGTCATCTTAATCTCTCAAAATTTGTTCAACATTCCTTGCATTCCTTGCGCCAACATCTCCAACTACGGATCCATGGTTTCTGTAACACTCAATTGCTATTGTCTACTTCAATAAAGAGTTAATATGATCAGTATGGAGTGTGCACAAACTATTGGAACTACCATTGGGACCTCAAAGCTACCATTGATAATATTCCTCACCAAAATTCCTGACCACAAAATCTCTAAACATCACTTTTGATTTCAATACATAACAAATTTCTACTTGAGTGTTAATAGGGAAAGGCTTTGGGACATTCAAATCAATCACAACAAAATGTAGATTGTCAAATCCCACTCTCTATCGTAAATCACTATAGGCAAAATCACTAGGTTTGGTGAATTCATCACCATATCCATGAACTCTGCTCCGAAGTGAAAAACCAGATATACTCTCACTTGCTCAAACTAAATGTACATAATCTTGATGTGGAATGGATTCAAGAACAAAAAGCATGGTACTGGATATTTTCCTCCAAGAGCCTCCATTCTATCCTCCCTCTAGTACTCCTTATCTACCAATCACACCAAAATGTCTCTCCTCAAAATTACTCCATCCCAGTAGCCCATGTTCTTCCAAGAGGGATGATCCGCTCTCTTGGATGACAACACCTGCTTTGATACCATTGTAATACTTCGAGGATAGGAGACTTGAAGAGAAATACACCATGAGAAACACACTTTCACACTCAAACTCCGATGCCCCAAAGGAGCACCTTCTCTTTATGATATAGACAAAGAGGATCTCCTCCAAGGAAACTCCACCATAGGATTTGGCACATGGATAGGTGACATGTTACCAAGCTCCACCCTTGGACGACTTACTTGGATGGGTGACATGTCGGTCTTGGTCCTATTTGGTTGGTCAAACAAGCTTTGACTAAAGGGAATCTTTTAGGGAATCTTCGTATAGGAATCTCATAATCACATGAGTGAGGTACCATTGGAAAGCTCTCAACAAGACAGACCAAGGAGAAGGATTGTTGCACATCTTCAAGGCCTAATTCATCTGTTTAGGCCTCCAAAATTGCCTTCAAAGATTTCAAGCATATTTTGGTTCTTACTCTGTTAGTAGAAGTCCCTTTTTGGTGATACCTCTTTCTGATCTGTTTATTCCATCATGTGTTACATCCTTCCAGATGTTACTAAACCAATTCTCACCTTTAAATTATATGTCTAGCTATTGGTTCTAAGGTTTTCAAGTCTATTTCAATTTTTGCCCTATTTGTAGAGGTACTCTTTTGGTGATACTTCTATCTGATCTATTTTGACCATCATGTATAACATCATTCCAGATGTTACCAAACCAAATTTCATATCTAGATCATATGGCTAGCTCTTGGTATTACAAAAGAGATGGTCACCATACATGAAGAAGAACGGAGTGACATGGACAGATGCATTCACCAAATTGTTGTTAGAAAATTCCACCAAGGAGAATAGGGTGTCCCACCTCTCTTGCTCTTCTAAGGTGAAGCCACGCAACATGTCTTCAATAGTGCAATAAGCCCTCTCTATTTTTCCATCTGTTTGTGTGTGGTAAGTTATTGACATTGAAGAAACCAAAAAGTGTTTGCCAAAACAAACTGGTGAATTGAGTGCCTCTTTTGGTGATTAGTACCCAAGACAGGGTGAGAGAAGACTACATCTAAGTATAATTGAGCTAGTTGTGGAGTGGTCTTATCCTTGGTGGTAAGGCGTACATGAATCATTTTGCTGAGCCGGTCCATAAAGACCACAATGGAGTCAAACCTTGAGGTGGTCTTTTGTAAAAGACCAAGGCCGAGGAGAGAAATAGGAGAATGGAAATTCACATTGGGACACTTGAATGAGGGAAAACTCCAAATGCCTAGCATGAGCTTTGGCTCTTGTATTTATAGGGAGCATACAAGGTCCTTGAGAAGGTTCTCAAGAAGTTTCCTTGAACCGCTTTCTTGGAGTGCAAGCCAAGTTAATTGGGAAGCTTCCTTTTAGAAGTCGCTTACTTGGCATTGCAAGCTAAACTAGTTGGGAGCTTCTAGAAGCTTCCTTCTAGAAGTTACCTACTTGAGATGCAAGCTAAGCTAGCCGGGAAGCTTTCCAAGAAGCTTCCTAGATACTTTTGGAATATTCAAGGCTAATTTGTCTTATTTGTTACTTTGTTAACCCTACTAACTTTGTCACTAAACTCCATATTGTTACATATTCTCCCTCCGCTAGTTGGTGACGTCCTCATTACCAGTGAATCTTTGAACTCTTGGATGGCAACTTGTGCATTCTGGAGATGAAGAAGAGGTTCCCATGTGGCATCATGAAGGGGATACCCTTTCCAAAGGACCTTGTAATCCATATGTTGTCAATGGCCTCGTTGAATATGGCGACGTGTAAGGATACAATCAAATTTGTACTCCTCATGATCATTGATAAGGACAAGAGGAGGGGGAGGTTGCACTTGAGAGGAAAAAGAAGAGGGGTTAGGAACAAAGGGTTTCAACTTGGAAACATGAAAGATAAGGTGGATGCACAAATGACAAGGCAAGGCAAGTTAATAAGCAAGAGGAAAGACAATTTGGATGATATCAAAGGGTCCTATCCAATTAGGAGTGAGTTTATGAACTTGGGTATCAAGTGGGAGAGGGAGGTTATTGGATGAGAGCATGAGCTTATCACCAACTTGAAAGTTGAGATTGCGGCAATGGTGATCCACATATTGTTTTTGCCAATTTTGAGCAACAGGGAGATGAGATTTAGCTTGTTGGAGGGATTGGGAGATGGTGGTCAAGAAGGTGGAAGTATGAGGGACATGGGACAAGAGAGGAGCAAGAAGGAATCTGGAACAAGTGGGTCTAGGCCAAAATTGAGAAAGAAAGGAGAGAATCCAGTGCTTGCCTATTTAGAATTGTTGTATGCAAACTCTGCAATTGGTATGGTGAATGTTAACGAAGGCACAAAGCATATCTTCCAAGGTGCATTTGCATACTCAGTTTTTCTATTAGTTTGAGGATGATAGGCTGTGGATAAAACAAGCTTGGTGATTGCCAAAACTTTCCAATGAAGCAAGAATCACGGTTGGAGATGAGAACATGCAACATCCCATGATGCTTGAATACATTATCGAAGTAGAGTTGGGCCAAGGTTGGAGCATCCACAATATCAAGCATTGGTGCCAAATGGATTTGCTTATTAATCTTATCCACAAACACCACAATTGTTGTGTGACCTGTGAGCCGGCATGTCTCTCACTTAGGATGAACCTCTGATGGCTATTATGGTAGCGCACCATGGACTAAGAAGGTAAGGAACCCCAACTCCATCATACTCCTCCAAGGCTAACACTCCAAGACTCAAGACATTGCTCACTAGAGAACTCAATGAGAGAGAGATAGTTGCCAATGAAAGGATGATGAGTACTTCCTCACCCCTTGTTTATATACTTGTGAAATAGTTATGTACCAAAGTTACTAATTACCGTAGTAACTCAAGTTACTAGACTAAAAGTCAAGTAAAGTCAAAAAGTAGAAAGGAATATCCATTCACATGGGCATATTCCCCTAAGCATGTGGTCTTATCTTGACCCAACCACTAAGTCAAGGATTCCTTCATATGGGCTATCCTTGGACTAAAGAAGAATCCAAAACAAAAAGGCTTGCGGGCCCAAGAGTTCTTAACTCTTTCCTCAAAGCCAAACACCTAGGAATAATACCAAGTCAACACACTAAAATCCAAAATAGTGGTGCTCATATTTTCTACTTCCTCTAAAGTAAAGTCCCCTCTATCTTAGCTATGACTAACTTTAGCTAAC
Organism: Lunularia cruciata; assembly: GCA_948567375.1. Lineage (NCBI taxonomy): Eukaryota > Viridiplantae > Streptophyta > Marchantiopsida > Lunulariales > Lunulariaceae > Lunularia > Lunularia cruciata. Next base: position 51,234,272 of record OX419759.1, read on the forward strand.
CATGATTAATATAGAACCATCCTTTATCTCTATATAAATAATGTCTCTTAAGTACTTGTAATACCAAGCTAAATATCACAATACCACATACATGCACAAATGGGTGTTACATTTACCCTCGGACTAAGTTTTCACTTTGTCCTCAAAGTGAAGGTCTCTCTACCTTCTATGGTACATCTTCAACTTATCATGGTTAATCCTATCAAAGTGTCTTCCTCCCAACTCCTTGAGATCATAGGTGTAATTGCCCCACACCTTCTCCACTATGAAAGGTCCAAAGTACTTAGGCAAAAACTTCTTTTGCACTCTCTTGAATCGAATGGAATCAAACAACATTACCCAATCACCTTCTTTGAAAGTCTCCACCTTCTTCTTACCTTGCCTCTTGTCATAGCTCTCCTTTTGTTTCCTTTGGGCTTGCTCCACTCAACCATAGCAACTGCTCTTGCCTCTTCCAACTCCATAAGTTGATCCTTCCTTGACTTCTTTGCATCACCTCCTTGTGCTTTCTTCAATCTCCTATGAATGCTTTGGAAGTTAGGAAGATCAAAGTGAATATGTAGGGTAGACTCAATACCATATACCAATTGAAATGGAGAATATCCGGTGGAGGTCTTCATGGTTGTCCTATACTCCCACAAAACTGCATGAATCCTCTTGTCCCAATGATGTTTAGCCCCCTCCATTTCTGCATCTTTGGCGCCAACATCATGCACAAGGTTTGATTGGTTCTCTCTGCCAAGCCATTGGAATTTGGCTTATAGGATGTAGTTACTCTATGTGTGATAGAGAAATGTCATAGCATGGCTGTAGTAATGCTTCTTGTAAACTCTCCTCCTCTATTAGAAACCAACTCCAAAGGGCATAATGATAATACGTTCATAAAGAAATCTACCCACTTCATCTTCATTCTTGTCCCTCAATGGTCTAGCCTCAACCCACTTGGTAAGGTAATCAGTAGCTACCACAATGTACTGATTGTTCCTTGGGGTTCTATTGAGAGGACCTACAAAATCAATTCCCCACTTCTCAAAAGGTCCTAACAATGGAATTGATCTAAGTGGTGGAGTGGATGTAGACTTTCTAGCAAAAGCTTGACAAACATGACAAGTTTTGCAATAATCAAGACAATCCTTGAAAATCCCTCTCCAATGGTAACCTGCATCTAGAATCTTGAAAGCAGTCACCTTTCTTGCAAAGTGTCCTCCACATACTAAACCTTCATGAAACTCCTTTATGAGTAGGATAGACTCTTCCTTACCCATTGCTCTTCGAAGTAGACCATCTGCTCCTTGGTGAAAAAGAATATCCTCCACCATTGTGTAAGGTCTAGATCTTGCTGCAAAGGCCTTCCTCTCCCTAACATGCATCCCTTTTGGATAGTTACCTTGTTGCAAAGGCCTTCCTCTCCCTAACATGCATCCCTTTTGGATAGTTACCTTTTGTCACAAAATCCACAATCTCCTTGTACTCCATTGGAACCTCTTGAGTGATTGAGATTGTCATGAGCTCCTCATCCGGGAAGGAATCATCCACTAGCTCATCTCCATCATGATCATAGGCTCTAGATAACAAATCAGCATTTGCATGTTTCTTTCCTGGCCTATCCTCAATGGTGTAGTCATACTCAGACAAGAGTATCATCCACCTTGCTAGTCTCCCTTCAACATTAGGCTTGTTGAAGATGTACTTCAAAGCCTTGTGATCCATGACAATGGTGGTTTTCACTCCAATCAAGTAGTGTCTAAACTTCTTGAGACCAAAGATCACTGCCAACCCTTCTCTCTCCGTGACAGAGTAGTTCTTCTCTGCTGAAACCATCTGCCTACTAGCATAAGCTATTGGATGATCATGCTCATCTTGGTCTAATTGACTAAGAGTGCATCCTATAGCTACATTAGAAGCATTAGTGTAGAGGATGAAAAGCTTACTCCAATCAGGTTTAGCAAGAATTGGAGCTACAATAGGGGATTGCTTGAGCTCCTCAAAAGCTTTGAGAGCCTCCTTGTCCTCCAAAATCACCATGTAATCTACACCCTTCTTCATGTAGATTGTCAATGCATAAGCCTTGTTGGAAAATGAGAAGATGAACCTCCTATAGTATCCAACCTTCCCCAAGAATTGGTGTAACTTTGTCAAGCTTGAAGTGAATAGAAGGTCTGAGATTTTCCTCACCTTCTCAAGATCAACTGCTATTCCATCCTTGGAGATGATGTGCCCCAAAAGTAGACCTTCTTCACATCCAAAAATGCACTTCTCTGGGTTGAGTGATGCATTTGCCTCATCCAAGCATTGCAAGACTTTGATTAGGTGCTCAAAGTGCTCTTCCTTGCTTCCATAGACACAAAAGTCATCAATGAAGTCTCTCATAAATTTCCCAATGAAGCTTTTACCTTCTTCTTCCTCTTGCTCCTTGTAGAACTCAAACCACCTCTAAGCTCCTTTCTCAAGGTAAGGTTCAAAGCAATCAATTAGCCTATTGTGATGTTAGCCTTGTGACTACCAACATCCTCTTACACATTGTAGTTCCATTGTTGCTTTGAAATCAAGAAATTCTCCATAACCAACTTCTTCCTTGAAGTCTTTGTTGTTGATGGTGTTGAGGTGCGAGTGCTCCTAGTAGACATAAAAGTATCCTTGCTTGGAGTAAATCCTTGAGAAGAGTGAACATCCTCTGCAAAACGAGCTCTCTTCTTCTCTTGTGCCAAAAGCTCCAAATTAAGACTCTTAGAGTTTGAGCACTTTCCCTTCTCATACTTGCTCGCCACCACATCTATGGATGCTATCCCCTTACCTTTGTTTGGATTAGGAGCCACTTGGGTTTCACTACCACCCTCTTTCCCTCTATTGGCTCCCTCATAACCCCTTCCTCCATGGTAAGTGGAATTTGGGCAATTCCTTTGGATATGGTCTCTTACTCCACAACCAAAACAATTTCTATCATTGAAATTGTTGGTTGGTTAAACTCCTCTATATGGATAGTTTCCATAACTTCTAGGCCCTCTCCCTACATTTGGATCCACCTCTCTCTTCTCCCATAGTTGCACCACATTGATCTTGAGATCCATAAGTTGTTCTGTGATGGTTTGAAGTGGATCCTTTGGTGGAGTTGCAAGAATTGGAGCAACTACTACTTGTGGTGCAACCCTTGTCACCAAAGTATCAGAGGTTCCACTATACTTGTAGCCTTGAGGAGGATGCACAAACTCCTTCACCACCAAATCACTCTCATCTCCTTCCAAACTCTCCTCCATACAAATTGCGATCTTGATAGCTTCAACCTTGGAAGAAGATTTCTCATATCTCACCTTGCTTCTAATTTGTGGTCTCAACTCTCCCACAAAATTCTAGGTGAGCATGGCCCCTATGCCAATCATTGTAGTCTCCACATCATCCCCACCCTTCCTCAACGCTATGTGAAATCTGGACTCTAACTTTTCCATTCTTTCCACATAGACTCTCACTTTCACTCCATCTCCTTGCTTGAGAAATGTAACCTCACTCATCAATATCTCATAACTCTCATCAGGAAGAAAGTTCTCAATGACTGTTGAAGTCAAAGTCTCCCAAGACTCCTCTTCCCCATCTCTCCTCTCTCTCTTTTGGTATTCCGACTCATACCATGTAAGTATTGCATCCTCAAAGAAATCTGGTAATAATGAGGCTCACTCCTTCTTCCTCCTCTCATTGTTTCCTATGCAAGCTCTCTTGAAGTCTCTCACAAAGGCCTCCACATCTTCTCCATCCTTGCCAAAGAAAACCAGAAGTTTCCTCATCTTAACCTCTCACTATCTTTCTCTTCTCTCAAATTTTCTTTTTTTTCTCTTTTCTTTTCTCTCACTCTATAACTAATAGAGTGTATACATGACTAACACCATTTGAGAATAATCCACCCTAGGGAACACAAAAGGCTCAGGTTGCTCTAAGATTTCTATAGCAACATCAAATCCTAGAGTGCATATTAATCAAACCTCCATGGATAGTTTATCCATAAGTTGAAAGATTATCTCCATCACTAATCTTGAGAACTAGCTGATGAAGGTGGTAGTATTTCTGTAGCTATACTAAGACTCTCTCCAAGATCCTTCACCAAAGTCTCCAAAAGTGATTTAACTCCACTACACTCATGTCCTTTTGGAAGTCCTTCAACTCCACAAACCTCACACAACTCCTTGGTCTTAGATCTTCTCCCTCCCAATCTTGGTGAAGAAGGTCCAACATGCAAACCCAAGTCAAGTAAGCCTCTCCTTTCCCTCAATCTCTTGCTCTCAAAGGTCAATGGACATGAACTTGCCTTATGTCCCTTCTCTCCACACAGAAAGCACTTACACTCACTCTTTCCTCCAAGTGGTGTAGGTCTTTGGATCCTCTCAACACTCTCTTCAAATTCTATTGTAAACTCTCTTTTCCTCAAATCCACCCCTACAATCACCTCAAACCCTTTGGGAACCTTGCATAATCTCAATTTCCACTCTTGATGACACTCCATGTTCCCAAGATGAATCTAAACACTCAAACATGCTTTTTGTTGATCTCAAACTCCTCATGCATGAGAACTCCACTCTACAGAATTGACCCTTCCTCACAATGTCACTCAAATCTCCCAACCAATATGTCACAGTCCTCTGAAATTTTTCACACTTGATAACAACTCTAGGGTGTCCCTCCTTGCAAAATTTCAGATCTTTTCATAAAGCCATTTGGCCTAGACACCTTTCCATTCAGCACACATATTTCAGATTTGGTCTAAAAACCACCCCCCTCACTTCAAAAACTCATAACTCCCTGCGCAATAACGATCTCTCTCTATTTTTTGTGGCAAAAGTAAGAATACAATGCACTAAATTTTCTTGAAAGCTTTTAAGGACAATTCACTGAAAATTGAAGAAATGGCAGACTATGTACAATTTTCCAGAGAGCATGCAGTTGTGGGAGCACTTTACCCTATAACCTTTCAAAAATTCTAACCCAATGCGCATAATAGCTCTCACAATAATTTCAAGTGTGCTAACTGAAAGATAACCCAAGCTATCATGTGTAGAAATTTCAAGTCTAGATCTCAAACTTGAGATTTTGCCCAAAATCACCTTAATTCCCAAAATCTGCAATCCACCTGACACAATCTCTCCAATTCCTCTCATGTGTACAAGATGTACAAAATCATCTCAAAGACATCATAATGAACTACAGGGTATACAAATGGATCTTGGTTATCCAACATAAGTTCAGCCCTCTCCTCTCCTAATGTTCTCTCCAAGTGAGCTCTCATAGCCTCCTTCTGCCTAATATAGAATTGAACGCGGAATATTATCTTGCCTTCTAGAGAAGTCCCGGCAACGGAACCAAAAATGTGAGCCGGCCTGTCTCTCACTCACGATGAACCTCTGATGGCTATTATGGTAGCGTACCATGGACTAAGAAGGCAAGGAACCCCAACTCCATCATACTCCTCCAAGGCTAACACTCTAAGACTCAAGACATTGCTCACTAGAGAACTCAATGAGAGAGAGATTGTTGCCAACAAAAGGATGATGAGTACCTCCTCACCCCTTGTTTATATACTTGTGAAATAGTTACGTACCAAAGTTACTAATTACCATAGTAACTCAAGTTACTAGACTAAAAGTCAAGTAAAGTCAAAAAGTAGAAAGGAATATCCATTCACATGGGCATATTCCCCTAAGCATGTGGTCTTATCTTGACCCAACCACTAAGTCAAGGATTCTTTCACATGGGCTATCTTTGAACTAAAGAAGAATCCAAAACAAAAAGGCTTGTGGGCCCAAGAGTTCTCAACTCTTTCCTCAAAGCCAAACACCTAGGAATAATACCAAGTCAACACACTAAAATCCAAAATAGTGGTGCTCATCTTTTCTACTTCCTCTAAAGTAAAGTCCCCTCTATCTTAGCTATGACTAACTTTAGCTAACCATGATTAATATAGAACCATCATTTATCTCTATATAAATAATATCTCTTAAGTACTTGTAATACCAAGCTAAATATCACAATACCACACACATGCACAAATGGGTGTTATAGACCTTGCTTTGTCATGAGCAAGGAGATGATGAGATCTAAGCTCACATATTCCCAACGAGTAGCTGGAATGAGGAGTGGTTGAAGGAGTCCACTTGGCTTCTAGTTACTAGCCTTGTTGTGTTGACAACTCTCACATGATCAGACAAACTCCCAAACATCCCATGCCATGTTGGGCCACCACCATTGGCGTTGGAAGGTACCCAAGGTCTTGTCCACACCCATGTGACCAACTATTGGTAAATCATGGGCTTCTTGAAGGCGCACAAGTTGGAGATCACCTTTGGCAAGAACATAGATCCGATCCTCATGGAATAGAAGGCCTTCCTTGAAGGAGAAGGTGTTGTACTCCTTGTTGCATGCTATCAGATGACCATGTACCATTTGGAAGAAGGGATCTTGCTAGAGAGCTGACTGAAACTCATTATGGACCTTGGAGTCAATTGACACCGTTGTAATTGCCGTCGTGATGAGAAGAAGAGACTTCAAATCAGGTCATCGTGATAGAGCATCAGGGATGACATGGAACCAACTTGGCTTGTACTCAAGTTTGATGTCAAACAATTGGAATTGCTCTTCACATCAATGATGTCGACTCTTCATGTGTTCAAATTGAAAGGTCTACAACAATGGTTTGTGATCAGTTTGCGTGATCACTTGTTTCTCCAAGAGATAATGCATCCATACCTTGGTGGCATATACCATTGCAAGTTGTTCACGATCTCAAGCAGAGTAATTTCTTTCAGCTATATTTAGTTGGCAAGACACAAAGGCAATGGGATGTAGTACATCTGGGAATTCTTGTTGTAACATGGCTTCAATTGCAAAGTTAGAAGCATCAAAATCAACTATACAAGGTAGCTGAGGATCATATGGTTGAAGAATGGGTCTTGAAGACACCATATGTTTCAACTTCTAGAATGCTTCTTTGCGCTTGGTGGTCCACTGGAAGCTCAAGTTTTTCCCCAAGAGGTCAGTCAATGGTGCAACCATATGAGCATAATAATGGATAAACCGTTGGTAAAACTTGCCAATCCATCAAATGCTGGTACATCTATAGCATCCTTTGGAGTAGGCTAATCAGTAATGGCCTTTATTTTCTCCTCTTCCATCTTGATCCCCTCTAATGAGATCTTGTGGCCCAAGAAGGTTACCTCCTTTTGCCAAAAGGCACACTTTGACTTCTTGTAGTAAAATTTCCATTATTGTAGTCCTCTTAAGACTTCTTGCACATGATTCACGTGTTCTGCCTTTGTCTTGCTATAGATTATGATATCATCCAAGAACACCACCACAGACTGATCCAATAGTCCATCCAACATCCAATGCATCTGATCTATGAAGATTGTTGGAGCATTAGTGAGCCTGAAAGGTAGAACTCTCCACTCAAAATGCTTCTACCTTGTGCAAAAGGTAGTCTTTTGCACATCCTCCCTATCAATGGTGATTTGCCAATAACCGCTGCAAAGATCCAACTTGGAAAAGCATTGTGCTCCACTCAATTGATCAAGCAAGTCATCAATCCAAGGCAAGGAATATGCATTCTTCACTGTTTGCTTATTGAGCCCACAATAATCAATACAAAAACAAAGTCCTCTATCCTTCTTAGAATGAATAGTACCAATGCTCCCCGAGGATAGATACTATGTTGTATGAAGTACTTCTTCAACAACTCTATAAGTGTTGTTTGGTGAGGGCCCATAGATTGGTCTACTCATTGGAGTACTCCCTAGCAACAACTCAATCTTGAAGGGCATACCACAATCGGAGGGTAATCCCTTCGGCATATCATCCGGTGTTGTCGGGAAAATAGCCCACGTGTACCCTTGAGGCTTTTGGTGTGATAAATTTTCTTTTCTCTTTTAGTTGTTGTAAGGAACATGGATTTATGTCAATATGTCTTGGGTGTGGTTTTATGCTACCTTGCCGTGGGAGATATTTCCTATATTATTGTGAAGCCGGGAAAAGTTATGGTATCATTAGTTCAAGGAGTCTATTCATCTGGCTTGAGCCAAGAAATGATGTTGGGTTACACTAGCTCAGGTTGTTTTACGTTATTGGAGTGGAAAGGGTTCTGGACAGGGGAAGATAGAGGAGACAATTCTTGAGAAAAGGGGGCTTTTTGGGAAAATGCCAGATGAGCTTGGTAAGGAATAGTTGCAGGATTTCGAGAAGATGAGGGCTAGACAGTAGAGGGTTTTTGCAGAGAAAGTCTTGCGGGAGTGCACATGCTGATAGGGTATGAAAATTCAAGAAGATGAGGGCTGGACAATAGAGGGTTTGCAGAGAAAGTCTTGCGGGAGTGCACATGCTGACAGGGTATGAAAATTTGAGAAGATGAGGGCTGGACAGTAGAGGGTTTTTGCAGAGAATGTCTTGCAAGAATGCACATGCTGACAGGGTATGAAAATTCAAGAAGATGAGGGCTGGACAGTAGAGGGTTTGCAGAGAAAGCCTTGCGGGAGTGCACATGCTGATAGGGTATGAAAATTTGAGAAGATGAGGGCTGGACAGTAGAGGGCTTTCGGGAAAATGTCAGATGAGCTTGGGAAGGAGTGGTTGCAGGATTTCGAAAAGATGAAGGGCTGACAGTTTTGGGAAATGCCAGAGGATTTTTGAGAGAGAAGTTGGCAGAGATTTTTGAGAGAGACAAGGATTTTTGGGAAATGAGGAGAGGAGTTTCAAGAGAGAAGTTGCATGAATTTTTGAGAAGAAAGGACAGTAGGGTTTTCAGAAAGTGCCAGAGGATTTTTGAGAGGGAAGTTGGCAAGGTTGGGCAGGAAGTTTTTGGGAAATGACAGGGGAAGTTTTCAAGAGAAGAGTTGGCAGGAGTTGAGTTCTTCACAGTGAGAATTATCGAAAGTGATGAAGTGCTGACAGTTTTGGGAAATGCCAGAGGATTTTTGAGAGAGAAGTTGGCAGAGATTTTCAAGAGAGACAAGGATTTTTGGGAAATGAGGAGAGGAGTTTTGAGAGAGAAGTTGCAGGAATTTTTGAGAAGAAAGGACAGTAGGGTTTTCAGAAAGTGCCAGAGGATTTTTGAGAGAGAAGTTGCAGGAATTTTTGAGAAGAAAGGACAGTAGGGTTTTCAAGAAGTTTTTGGGAAATGACAGGGGAAGTTTTCAAGAGAAGAGTTGGCAGGAGTTGAGTTCTTCACAGTGAGAATTATCGGAAGTGAGAAGGGCTGACAGTTTGGGAAATGCCAGAGGATTTCGAGAGGGAAGTTGGCAAGGTTGGGCAGGAGTTGAGTTCTTCACAGTGAGAAGGGCTGACAGTTCGGGAAATGCTAGAGGATTTCAAGAGGGAAGTTGGCAAGGTTGGGCAGGAGTTGAGTTCTTCACAGTGAGAAGGGCTGACAGTTCGGGACATGCCAAAGGATTTCGAGAGGGAAGTTGGCAAGGATGGGCAGGAGTTGAGTTCTTCACAATGAGAAGGGCTGACAGTTTTGGGAAATGACAAGGGAAGTTTTCAAGAGAAGAGATGGGCAGGAGTTGAGTTCTTCATAGTGAGAATTATCAAAAGATGAAGGCCTAACAGTTTCAAGAAATGCCAAAGGATTTTTGAGAGAAGTTTGCAGGAACTTTCGAGAGAGACAGAGGGTTTTTGGGAAAGGACAGTAGAGAGCTTTCGAGAAAATACCAGATGAGCTTTGCAAGGAGTGGTTGCAGGATTTTGAGAAGGAGAGGGCTGAACAGGGGTTTTTCAGTGGATCTTTGTGAGGGTTTTCAAAGGAGAAAGCATTGATGGGAGTGCTGCTGGGAGGTGAAGGAAGAGTCCGGAGGGTGAGTTGTCTTTACTGTTATTAGACAGAGTGCGTGTGAAGGCGCCAGCTGAAATGATTTTCTGTCAAAATTTAGTGCAGACGCTGTATGAACTAGAGTTGGTTGGCTTTTCCAAAATTGTGAACCTTGCAGCTGAAGTTTTATGAATGACAAATCCTGTGAGCCGGCCTGTCTCTCACTCAGGATGAACCTCTGATGGCTATTATGGTAGCGCACCATGGACTAAGAAGGCAAGGAACCCCAACTCCATCATACTCCTCCAAGGCTAACACTCCAAGACTCAAGACATTGCTCACTAGAGAACTCAATGAGAGAGAGATAGTTGCAAATGAAAGGATGATGAGTACCTCCTCACTCCTTGTTTATATACTTGTGAAATAGTTACGTACCAAAGTTACTAATTACCGTAGTAACTCAAGTTACTAGACTAAAAGTCAAGTAAAGTCAAAAAGTAGAAAGGAATATCCATTCACATGGGCATATTCCCCTTATCTTGACCCAACCACTAAAGCAAGGATTCCTTCACATGGGCTATCCTTGGACTAAAGAAGAATCCAAAACAAAAAGGCTTGCGGGCCCAAGAGTTCTTAACTCTTTCCCCAAAGCCAAACACCTAGGAATAATACCAAGTCAACACACTAAAATCCAAAATAGTGGTGCTCATCTTTTCTACTTCCTCTAAAGTAAGGTCCCATCTATCTTAGCTATGACTAACTTTAGCTAACCATGACTAATATAGAACCATCCTTTATCTCTATATAAATAATATCTCTTAAGTACTTGTAATACCAAGCTAAATATCACAATACCACACACATGCACAAATGGGTGTTACATTTACCCCCGGACTAAGTTTTCACTTTGTCCTCAAAGTGAAGGTCTCTCTACCTTCTATGGTACATCTTCAACTTATCATGGTTAATCCTATCAAAGTGTCTTCCTCCCAACTCCTTGAGATCATAGGTGTAATTGCCCCACACCTTCTCTACTATGAAAGGTCCAAAGTACTTAGGCAAAAACTTCTTTTGCACTCTCTTGAATCGAATGGAATCAAACAACATTACCCAATCACCTTCTTTGAAAGGCTCCACCTTCTTCTTGCCTTGCCTCTTGTCATAGCTCTCCTTTTGTTTCCTTTGGGCTTGCTCCACTCAACCATAGCAACTGCTCTTGCCTCTTCCAACTCCATGAGTTGATCCTTCCTTGACTTCCCTGCATCACTTCCTTGTGCTTTCTTCAATCTCCTATGAATGCTTTGGAAGGTAGGAAGATCAAAGTGAATAGGTAAGGTAGACTCAATACCATACACCAATTGGAATGGAGAATATCCAGTGGAAGTCTTCATGGTTGTCCTATACTCCCACAAAACTGCATGAATCCTCTTGTCCCAATGATGTTTAGCCCCCTCCATTTCTGCATCTTTGGCCAACATCATGCACAAGGTCTGATTGGTTCTCTCTGCCAAGCCATTGGAATTTGGCTTATAGGATGTAGTTACTCTATGTGTGATAGAGAAATGTCGTAGCATGGCTGTAGTAATGCTTCCTGTAAACTCTCCTCCTCTATCAGAAACCAACTCCAAAGGGCATCCAAACCTAGTGATAATGCGTTCATAAAGAAATCTACCCACTTCATCTTCATTCTTGTCCCTCAATGGTCTAGCCTCAACCCACTTGGTAAGGTAATCAGTAACTACCACAATGTACCGATTGTTCCTTGGGGTTCTATTGAGAGGTCCTACAAAATCAATTCCCCACTTCTCAAAAGGTCCTAGCAATGGAATTGATCTAAGTGGTGGAGTGGATGTAGACTTTCTAGCAAAAGCTTGACAAACATGACAAGTTTTGCAATAATCAAGACAATCCTTGAAAATCCCTCTCCAATGGTAACCTGCATCTAGAATCTTGAAAGCAGTCACCTTTCCTGCAAAGTGTCCTCCACATACTAAACCTTCATGAAACTCCTTTATGAGTAGGATAGACTCTTCCTTACCCACTGCTCTTCGAAGTAGACCATCTGCTCCTTGGTGAAAAAGAATATCCTCCACCATTGTGTAAGGTCTAGATCTTGCTGCAAGGGCCTTCCTCTCCCTAGCATGCATCCCTTCTGGATAGTTACCTCTTGTCACAAAATCCACAATCTCCTTGTACTCCATTGGAATCTCTTGAGTGACTGAGATTGTCATGAGCTCCTCATCCGGGAAGGAATCATCTACTGGCTCATCTCCATCATGATCATAGGCTCTAGATAACAAATCAGCATTTGCATGTTTCTTTCCTGGCCTATCCTCAATTGTGTAGTCATACTCAGACAAGAGTATCATCCACCTTGCTAGTCTCCCTTCAACATTAGGCTTGTTGAAGATGTACTTCAAAGCCTTGTGATCCGTGACAATTGTGGCTTTCCCTCCAATCAAGTAGTGTCTAAACTTCTTGAGACCAAAGATCACTGCCAACCCTTCTCTCTCTATGACAGAGTAGTTCTTCTCTGCTGAAACCATCTGCCTACTAGCATAAGCTATTGGATGATCATGCCCATCTTGGTCTAATTGACTAAGAGTGCATCCTATAGCTACATTAGAAGCATCAGTGTAGAGGATGAAAGGCTTACTCCAATCAGGTTTAGCAAGAATTGGAGCTACAACAAGGGATTGCTTGAGCTCCTCAAAAGCTTTGAGAGCCTCCTTGTCTTCCAAAATCACCATGTAATCTACACCCTTCTTCATGTAGATGGTCAATGCATAAGCCTTGTTGGAAAATGAGAAGATGAACCTCCTATAGTACCCAACCATTCCCAAGAATTGGCGTAACTTTGTCAAGCTTGAAGGGAATGGAAGGTCTGAGATTTTCCTCACCTTCTCAGGATCAACTGCTATTCCATCCTTGGAGATGATGTGCCCCAAAAGTAGACCTTCTTCACATCCAAAAATGCACTTCTCTGGGTTGAGTGATGCATTTGCCTCATCCAAGCGTTGCAAGACTTTGATTAGGTGCTCAAAGTGCTCCTCCTTGCTCCCATAGACACAAAAGTCATCAATGAAATCTCTCACAAATTTCCCAATGAAAGGTTCAAATACCTTGTTCATGAACCGTTGGAATGTGGCTGGAGCATTGCAAAGCCCAAAAGGCATGACCTTGAAAGCGTAAGTTCCCCAAGGTGTGGTGAATGTGGTGAGTTGTTGATGCTCTGGTGCAATCTTTATTTGGTTATATCCACTATAACCATCTCCAAAACTGTACCTCTCATGACCTGCAACCTCCTCCAAGATCTCATCAATGAATGGCAATGGGTAGTAGTACTTCTTGGTAACAGCATTAAGCTTCTTGTAATCCACACATACCCGAAGCTTGCCATTCTTTTTCTTCACAATGACAATTGGAGACACCCATTCTGAATTCTCCACCTCAAAGATAAATCCAGCCTCCTTGAGCTTATCAATCTCCTCCTTCACAACCAAAGATATTGGTGGGCTAATGCGACGTTGCTTTTGGCGGATTGGTCTTGCATGTGACTCCACCTCTATCTTGTGCTCCTCCAAGGTGACTTCCTTCAAATCCTTGTAACTAAAAGCAAACACATGGATGAACTTGCGGAAAATCTCCTCAAATCTCACCTTCTCCTCCTTGGTAACATTTGGGCCATACTTGAGGGTAGATAACCTTCTCTCTACCTCCTCAAGTGTCAATGGTGATTTATCTGGGTCCTTCAAAACCTCTGGCTTAGGTGCAAAATCCATAGCACACAAGGGATACACATCTGAATCAGATTCAGATTCATCTTCCTCCGTGGAAGTCTCCTCTTCCATGCTTGTGTCCACACCTGAAGCTCTTTCTTCAGAATCTGATTCCCAATAATTAGAAGATGGGGTATCTGAATGTGAAGTGTTGGTGGTGTTAGTCACAGGAACAGTGACTCTATGGTTTGATGGCCCAATCCTCAAGTACCCTTTGTGCCATCGATCAGTTGTGCGTGCTGCTCTCAACCATGGCCTCCCAAGAAGTAAGTCATAGCTTGAATCCTTCAAGACTTGGAAAGTCATGAGATTTTGAACTCCCATAACTGAAACTACCACCTTATCCATCACCCCTACTGGTCGAACTTGTTGCTTGTTTGCCATGCTCACCACAAATGTTGAAGGTCTTGAGGGTATCATACCCAACTTCTTCATCAACCTTTCTGACATGGCATTCACTGCTGATCCTCCATCAACCAATGCATCCTTGATGTTGTGACCATTCACTCTCACATCAATCTTGGAGGCATATTCACAAGCCTCCCATGGTGCTGGCTTGGCATCCACCACCCCCATTGATACTGGAACTTTTGCCTTCTTCTTCTTTTTGCTCCTTGTAGAACTCAAACCACCTCTAAGCTCCTTTCTCAAGGTAGGGTTCAAAGCAATTAATTGGCCCACTGTGATGTTAACCTTGTGACTACCAACATCCTCCAACACATTGTAGTTCCATTGTTGCTTTGAGATCAAGAAGTCCTCCATCCCCAACTTCTTCCTTGGAGTCTTTGTTGTTGATGGTGCTGAGGTGCGAGTGCTCCTAGTAGACATAGGAGTATCCTTGCTTGAAGTAAATCCTTGAGAAGAGTGAACATCCTCTGCAAAACGAGCTCTCTTCTTCTCTTGTGCCAAAAGCTCCAAATTAGGACCCTTGGAGTTTGAGCACTCTCCCTTCTCATACTTGCTCTCAACCACATCTATGGATGCTATCCCCTTACCTTTGTTGGGATAAGGAGCCACTTGGGTTTCACTACCTCCCTCTTTCCCTCTATTGGCTCCCTCATAACCCCTTCCTCCATGGTAAGTGGAATTTGGGCAATTCCTTTGGATATGGCCTCTTCCTCCACAACCAAAACAATTTCTATCATTGAAATTGTTGGCTGGTTGGCCTCCTCTATATGGATAGTTTCCATAACTCCTAGGCCCTCTCCCTACATTCTGATCCACCTCTCTCTTCTCCCATAGTTGCACCACATTAATCTTGAGATCCGCAAGTTGTTCTGTGATGGTTTGGAGTGGATCTTTTGGTGGAGGTGCAAGAACTGGAGCAACTACTACTTGTGGTGCAACCCTTGTCACCAAAGTATCAGAAGTTCCACCATACTTGTAGCCTTGAGGAGGATGCACAACCTCCTTCACCACCAAATCACTCTCATCCCCTTCCAAACTCTCCTCCATATGAATTGCGATCTTGATAGCTTCAACCTTGGAAGAAGGTTTCTCATATCTTACCTTGCTTCTAATTTGTGTTCTCAATCCTCCCACAAAATTCTTGGTGAGCATGGCCCCTATGCCAATCATTGTAGTCTCCACATCATCCCCACCCTTCCTCAACACTATGCGAAATCTAGACTCCAACTTTTCCACTCTTTCCACATAGACCCTCACTTTCTCTCCATCTCCTTGCTTGAGAAATGTAACCTCACTCATCAATCTCTCATAACTCTCATCAGGAAGAAAGTTCTCAATGAGTGCTGAAGTCAAAGTCTCCCAAGACTCCTCTTCCCCCTCTCTCCTCTCTCTCTTTTGGTATTCTGACTCATACCATGTAAGTGCTGCATCTTCAAAGAAATCTGGTAATAATGAGGCCCACTCATTCTTCCTCCTCTCATTGTTTCCTATGCAAGCTCTCTTGAAGTCTCTCACAAAGGCCTCCACATCTTCTCCATCCTTGCCAAAGAAAACCGGAAGTTTCCCCATCTTAACCCCTCACTATCTTTCTTTTCTCTTAATTTTTTTTTTCTCTTTTCTTTTCTCTCACTCTATTACTAATAGAGTATAAACATGACTAACACCATCTGAGAATAATCCACTCTAGGGAACACAAAAGGTTCAGGTTGCTCCAAGATTTCTATAGCAACATCAAATCCTAGAGTGCATATTAATCTAACTCTCATGGATAGTTTATCCATAAGTTGAAAGATTATCTCCATCACTAATCTTGAGAACTAGCTGATGAAGGTGGTAGTATTTCTGTAGCTGTACTAAGACTCTCTCCAAAATCCTTCACCAAAGTTTCCAAAAGTGCTTTTACTCCACTACACTCATGTCCTTTTGGAAGTCCTTCAACTCCACAAACCTCACACAACTCCTTGGTCTTAGATCTTCTCCCTCCCAATCTTGGTGAAGAAGGTCCAACATGCAAACCCAAGTCAAGTAAGCCTCTCCTTTCCCTCAA
This sequence comes from Lunularia cruciata, assembly GCA_948567375.1. Taxonomy (NCBI): domain Eukaryota; kingdom Viridiplantae; phylum Streptophyta; class Marchantiopsida; order Lunulariales; family Lunulariaceae; genus Lunularia; species Lunularia cruciata. The sequence continues at coordinate 51,250,281 of OX419759.1, forward strand.
TCTCTTGCTCTCAAAGGTTAATGGACATGAACTTGCCTTATGTCCCTTCTCTCCACATAGAAAGCACTTAGACTCACTCTTTCCTCCAAGTGGTGTAGGTTTTTGGATCCTCTCAACACTCTCTTCAAATTCTATTGTAAACTCTCTTTTCCTCAAATCCACCCCTACAATCACCTCAAACCCTTGGGGAACCTTGCATAATCTCAATTTCCACTCTTGATGACCCTCCATGTTCCCAAAGATGAATCTAAACACTCAAACATGCTTTTTGTTGATCTCAAACTTCTCATGCATGAGATCTCCACTCTGCAGAATTGACCCTTCCTCACAATGTCACTCAAATCTCCCAACGAATATGTCACAGTCCTCTGAAATTTTCCACACTTGATCACAACTCTAGGGCGTCCCTCCCTGCAAAATTTTAGATCTTTTCATCGAGCCATTTGGCCTAGACACCTTTCTATTCAGCACCCATATTTCAGATTTGGTCTGAAAACCACCCCCCTCACTTCAAAAACTCATAACGCACTGCGCAATAACGATCTCTCTCTATTTTTTGTGGCACCAGGTAGGATAAAATGCACTAAATTTTCTTGGAAATTTTCAGGACAATTCACTAAAAATTGAAGAAATGGCAGACTCTGTACAATTTTCCAGAGAGCATGCAGTTGCGGGAGCACTTTACCCTATCAACTTTCAAAAATTCTAGCCCAGTGCGCATAGAAGCTCTCTCAATAATTTCAAGTGTGCTAACTGAAAGATAACCCAAGCTATCATGTGTAGAAATCTCAAGTCCAGATCTCAAACTTGAGATTTTGCCGAAAATCACCTTAATCCCCAAAATCTGCAATCCACCTCACACAATCTCTCCAATTCCTCTCATGTGTACAAGATGTACAAAATCACCTCAAAGACATCATAATGAACTACAGGGTATACAAATGGATCTTGGTTCTCTAACATAAGTTCAGCACTCTCATCTCCTAATGTTCTCTCCAAGTGAGCTCTCATAGCCTCCTTCTGCCTAATGTAGAATTGGACGCGGAACATTATCTTGCCTTCTAGAGAGGTCCCGGCAACGGAACCAAAAATGTGAGCCGGCCTGTCTCTCACTCAGGATGAACCTCTGATGGCTATTATGGTAGCGCACCATGGACTAAGAAGGCAAGGAACCCCAACTCCATCATACTCCTCCAAGGCTAACACTCCAAGACTCAAGACATTGCTCACTAGAGAACTCAATGAGAGAGAGATAGTTGCAAATGAAAGGATGATGAGTACCTCCTCACTCCTTGTTTATATACTTGTGAAATAGTTACGTACCAAAGTTACTAATTACCGTAGTAACTCAAGTTACTAAACTAAAAGTCAAGTAAAGTCAAAAAGTAGAAAGGAATATCCATTCACATGGGCATATTCCCCTTATCTTGACCCAACCACTAAAGCAAGGATTCCTTCACATGGGCTATCCTTGGACTAAAGAAGAATCCAAAACAAAAAGGCTTGCGGGCCCAAGAGTTCTTAACTCTTTCCCCAAAGCCAAACACCTAGGAATAATACCAAGTCAACACACTAAAATCCAAAATAGTGGTGCTCATCTTTTCTACTTCCTCTAAAGTAAGGTCCCATCTATCTTAGCTATGACTAACTTTAGCTAACCATGACTAATATAGAACCATCCTTTATCTCTATATAAATAATATCTCTTAAGTACTTGTAATACCAAGCTAAATATCACAATACCACACACATGCACAAATGGGTGTTTATGAATGACAAATCCTGAGACAATGGTGTGTTTGATCTGTGACTAGCATCAAGGAAGTTCCATTTTAGGAGCTCCCAGTCCATCTATATAAATGGTTTGATTCAGTAGTCTGGGTGCCGAGTTGAGCCGAATATAATACTATTTGTTGTTTGTGAGATTCCCAACCATTCCTTGGGACCGTCAGATCCAAAACCGTAGCAGAACTCGCGTGAACTAGCCAGTTCTGTGAAGGCCAAAGACAAACAAAAACCCTCGAGAAACCCAACATCAAGAAACAAAGAAAAACCCAAAACTTTACAGAGCTGAGATTTCCAACACACCAGGAGTCGGAAGAGAATGTCAGTCTACGAGAAACTCTAAATCAACTACAATAAAGGCAAACTAAGCAGCCAGGTGCTTGGTGCACTCTTGAGGCCAAACAATTTCCCTGACACCGGAAATACGTCTACAAACTCCTGAACTATCTGATCAACCATTGCTTGATGAGGCTCTTGGCCCTCCTTAGATTGTCCTTGTGTAATCGGCTTGATCCACACTACAAAAATAGACTTATCTTCCTCCAAAGCTTGCTCTATGGCTGCTTCACTAACAAACTTCCCATCTAGGGACTCATCTTTCTTCAAAGCTTGCTCCATGGCTGCTTTCTTGGCAAACTTCCCATCTTAGGACTCATCTCCCTTCAAGGTTTGCTCTATGGCTACCTTCTTGATAAACTTCCCGTCCTAGGATTGACTATTCTTAGGTGTCTTACCCAGAGGTGCCAGACAACCTAATCGGAAATTCCTACCTTGGTGTTGTACTTAAATTTATCATTGGTTCTAATCAAATTGAACCTTATGACGTTCAAGCCAAGGTATTTCTAAAATGACATCATAGTGTAGAGGTGCCACTTCAAATACTCCTTCCCAATCTTGAAGGTAATAGGATGCAAGGTATGGAATGCAAAACCCTTTCTATCATCCATCATCATCAATCTACTTCTAATTATTGGCTTGATAGGAATACTCAATTCATTTGTTACTTGCATAGACATGCAATTCTTTGAACTTCTAGAATCAACCAAAATCCTACAACCCTGATTAGATATCATATCTTGCGAGTGAAGTGAACTTGCATAAGTTGAGCATTCAATCTCATTGGAACTTATTAAGCTCTCAGTAGGTAGCTTGAAATCTCCTATTGGGATTCCTTGTTTCCTTGATCATTCCATTCCACTAACTCCATCTGGGCAACTTGTTGAGGTTGCCCATTCTTAAGTAGACATTCAACAATGCATTTCCAACCTAGTGACAATAAAAACAATTATCATTTTGTCGTAACCTTTCTCTATCCACTATAACAAGTGGTCTCCATTGGATACATTGATCTCCATTGGTGCTGGTTCCTCCACTTGTGCGTAGTGTATTGGTAGGCTTTGTGTAGGTCAAGGTCAAGATCAAGTTGTTGCAACCAAGGAATCAAAGTGCTCAGCCAATCGCATGGCTTCTTCCATGTTTTGTGGTTCCCGCATAGTCACCTCCAATTTGGCTCATGACTTGAAGCTCCTCACAAATCAATCCAAAACTTTGCCTTCTTGTATATCTAGAATCTGCATGATGATGTTCTAAAATTGCATGATGTAGCTCCTTACAAAGCCAATCTACTTCAACTCCATGGCTCAAGTGGTATTTATAGTCTGAAATCAATCAAATATTGTATCCTTGAATTCCGCTCATGTTAAGATTGGTGCAACAATCTATTGTTCAGCTCACTCCACTTGGAATCGCCACCAACGTTTTGCCACACCATATAATTGGCTAGAAGCCAAGAGAATCTATTTCCATTGATCTTGAAGATTGGTAGCTTCAAAGTAATGTTTGCAATCAAATACAAAATTCTCCACTATGCCCAAAAGCTTCTTGTCTTCAAACACCTTGGGTTTTGGAAATTGGATTCAATCTTCTCCATCTTGAACTGGTGCTCTCTCTATGTGTTCTTGTCGTTGTTGGGCTTGTTCATCCAACAATTGAGTAAGGTTCTTGATTTGTTGTTGCATAACAATGATAATATTCAATATTGCCGCCATGGCTACTACTCTATCCCACTACTCCCAATTTATCTAACTTATTAACACATAGATGGAGCACTTCTACCATTCTCCATAAGTTACAATTTGAAGCATCAAGGGTTCCTCAAACAAGGTGATCATATGTAGAAAATCATGCCCAAAGCATGAGGTGATGAATTTTGTGAACCGATGCTTGGATAGTACCTGGACACAAAAATCTCAATGGTTTGGTAGAAGTGGATTTGGTGGTCCATAAATTCCATCTATCCCATTCTTGCTTTGATACCAATGTAAAAAATTGAGACGAGGAGAGAAATAGGAGAATGGAAACTCATATTGGGACACTTGAATGAGGGAAAACTCCAAATGCCTTGCATGAGCTTTGGCCCTTGTATTTATAGTGAGCATACAAGGCCATTGAGAAGCTTCTCAAGAAGCTTCCTTGAGCCATTTTCTTGGATTGCAAACCAAGTTAACTGGGAAGCTCTCAAGAAGCTTCTTTCTAGAAGCCACTTACTTGCATTGCAAGCTAAGCTAGTTGGGAGCTTCTAGAAGCTTCCTTCTAGAGGTTACCTACTTGGGGTGAAAGCTAAGCTAGCCAAGAAGCTTCCCAAGAAGCTTCCTAGATACTTTTGGAATATTTTAGACTAATTTGTCTTATTTGTTACGTTGTTAGCCCTACTAAATTTGTCACTAAACTCCATATTGTTACATCTTGGGTAATTCACAAACAAGATCCATACTCACCTATTCCCAATGTTTTGTAGGAGTGAGGAGAGGTTAAAGTAGCCCTACAAGAGCTTGATTAGGAGCTTTTTTGTTGAAAAAGTAGGCAATTGTGTATGTAGTCCATCACATCGCTGTTCATCTTGGGCCAATAGTAATGGCATTGGACTACTTCCAAGGTCTTGTCCACTCTGACATGACCTGCGATGGCTGATTCATGATATTTTACTAGAATGGTGGTGGGTAATTTTGGGATATTTGGGATCCATAATCTTCCATGTAGGTGATTGTCATGTTGAAGCATTGTTGCCACTCTGCCCACCAAATCTAGCGACAAGATAGATCTCTCTGTGTCTCTAGGTAGACTAGAGGTTTGTGGTTTGTCTCTACTACAAATGCATTCTTGCCCAGATAGTGCTTCCAATGCTTGGTTGCAAGGACAATGGCTAACTCTTCTCACTCTATGGTGTGATAGTTGCACTCTATTAGTAACAACTTTTGAGAGAAATATGCAATTTGAAGCCATCCGTCATGCCACTCTTATTATAGGACTACTCCTATTATGACATCTGATGCATCTATAGCATACTTGATTGGACGCTTTGGGTCATATCACTTCAAGATTAGTGCATGTAGCAAGGTGGCTTTCAATTCTTGAAAGGACAACTCTTGTGTGGTTCCCCACATCCACTTCTTCCCCTTGCCAAGTAGTGCCATTAAAGGTTATGCAACCTTGGAGAAGTCCTTGGCAAATTGATGATAGAATCTCGTCAACCCCAAGAAGCTCTTGAGTTAAGTCTAATCTTTTGGGGCATCCCATTTTTGAAAGATCTCTATTTTATCTATCAATACTTGAATGTACTCTTCACTTACTTTATGCCCCAAGTAGTCTACTTCAGACTAGCCAAACTCACACTTTGAGATTTTAGCATACAATCAATTCTATATTAGAATCTGGAGGACTTCTCGTAAGATGCTATTTGTGTTCCATCATCGTGCTATTGTATACTAAGATGTTTTCCAAGAAGATGATAATAGACTTATCCAAGCATGGACAAAATATGTCATTCATTAGACTTATGAAAGTGGCAAGTGCATTGGTGAGACCAAAAGGCATCACGAGATACTTGAAGTGGCCATACCTGGTTTGAAAGGCAATTTTGTACACATCCTCCTCTGCAATTTGGATTTGATTGTAATCGCTCTGCGAGTCCAATTTGGTGAAGTATCTTGCTCCATGGAGTTGATCAAGCAAGTCATCCATGCAAGGTAAGGGGTCTTCACTATTTGTTGATTAAGACCTCAATGGTCAAAGAACATGCACATTGTACCGTCCTTCTTCTTCACAAACAAGACAAGAGCCCCATATGGTGATACCTTGGGTTGGATGAACCCTTTTTGCAACATCTCCTCAATTTGAGTCTTACACTCCTCCAACTCATGAGGTGATAGGCGATATGGGGCCTTACAAGGAGGTGTCTTCCCCGGGAGTGTCTCAATTTTATGATCTACTCTCCTTTTTGGCATAATCTAGATGGTACAATATACACTCGCTTAAGTCCGCATTATGATCTGGAAAGTTTGGCGCGGACTTAATTGAGATGCGGACTTAGCCAGTGAGGCGGTGGTAACCAGATGAAACATGTAAAATTCAAGAAAATTATAGTAGCACAATTTTTACAGTCTGTTTGTTTGTCATCCAAAATTGTATCATCTTCCAACGCTAGTACATGCAAGCTCATTTGGAAATATGAGTGCACAATGTGTAGCAAAACGCAAAGGTGAGGGTCAGTGCCTGAATGATTGTCAAAGAATGGAAATTATTGCTTTATTGGAGCAATCAAAATGGCAGTCAATGTGAAGCATTGCGCAGCAGTACATTGTTGATGAGAAAGTCATTTGGAAGTTGAAGTCAAACAAAGATGAGATTTGTGAACAAGCACATAAAGTCAATCAAGCCACTCAAGAGTCAACATTATGCTTATCCCAAGCAATGTTTCCTAACCTTGAGAAAAAAACTTTTTGAATGGATTGATGTAGCACATTGGATGTCGCTAGCTTTGCCGCCAAGTATCATCTACCACAAAGCAAAATAGATTGCTAGTGTAATGGAGATTTCCGAGGATAAGTTCAAGGCTTTGTGGGGATGGTTCGCAAGATTTTGACATTGGTATGGTTTAATCGGCACCAATTTGTTTGGAGAAGGTGGTGAAGTTGATAAGAGCAATCCTAAAACCCTAAAAGCATTGGAAGAATTATGTGTTGTGATTGATCAATATGACCCGGCATGTGTTTACGACATGGATGAAACAGAGTTGTTCTTTCAACTTGTTCCATGTTATACTGTTCTGATGCCGAATGAGGATTTTTCTATTGTCAGGGGAAAGAAACAAGCAAAGGACAAAGTGACACTTATCGTTTGTTGCAATGCCACTGGAATTGAGCGTGTCCCTATCACCATGATTGGAAAAGCAAAGGAGCCAACATGTATCTCAGGAAACACTTGGCCAATCCCATATCTTCAGCAAAAGAATGCTTGGATTGACGTTTCAACATTCAACAAGTGGTTCAATGAGGTGTTTGAGCCCTACATTCAGAAACATAAAGTTCTTTTGATCCTTGACAATGCTCCTGGTCACTCAACAGCATTCGAACGGAATGGCATCTGTGTTGCATTCTTCCCACCCAATGTTACTTCATGGAAGCAGCCGACGGATATGGGCATCATTGCAACACTTAAAAAGTGGTACAAATATTTTTTGCTCAAGGATATCATTGCCTACCATGATAATCCTCCAAGCTTGAAGGATCAACTGACATTGGTAGCTTCAAAATTGAAACAAGGTGCTACAGGGTCTTTTACGAACGTCCTCCATATTTGTTGGATGCTGCAAATTTCACAAATGTTGCATGGAACAAAATCACAACAGAGAGTCTAAAAAACTGCTTCAAAAAAGCAGATATCATTTCCAACTTTTGGGATGGTTGACATTGGCAGTGACAATGGCATTGTGACATTGGCAGTGACAATGACAAAACAATTGAAGAAATCTCTCATATGTTGAGCAATTGTAGCATCTTGAATGGTGCCAACGGCCTTGATATTCGGGGTGAGGTTGAGCAGTGTTTGAATGATGATAGCAATGATTTGACTTTGTTCAAAAACACTCTTCTTGAAGAAATAGATCAAGCAATGGGTGCGGTGCTTTTACATGAGCCTGCCATTGAATCTGAAGAGGATGCAATCAAAACTGCTCCGACCCAAGATGAAGTTGATCAGTGTGATGTAATTCTGAAATTGCTAGAAAGTGTTATCAACCTTGATGTTAATATGGGTGAGCTGAAATCTTCCAACTATATGTCATTGGACCAGCTCACTCAGGCAAAGGGAGCTCTCTTTACCCTACGTTGAATTCTACAAAACAGTTGGTCTGCAATCAGCCGTGAGAGGATGGACAATATTGATGCTATTTGACTTTCATTGACAGTGAATTTTATCATATGTTGATCAGGGACATTTTCTTGTGAAATCACGGACTTAAGCAGGATGCGGACTTGAATGAGTGTGGACTTAAGCGAGTGTATATTGTAGATCATTGAGAAAGATATCTTGAAACTCAACTATCATATCCTTCAATTTCTCCAAAACTTTTCCATCGAGTTGTACTTTGGACTTCTCTTATTAGACCAATGAAACATCTATTGGTCTTATAGATAGTTGCTGTCCATATGACATAGAGAGGTAGTTCTTTCTTGTGTGATTTTTCTTTAGCCCTAATGATCGACCATTAGTGGGTTCTCACTACTTTATTCCTCCAATCTACCATAGGGTTGTAATGCTCCATCCATGGTATGCCTAAGATTGCATCATAACAAGCTAATTGTATCACTCACCACTCAATTGCTTCATGATATTCTCCTACAAAGAGTGTTACATGTCTAGGTAATGATTCAATCCTCTTTGTTTGCCCGTTAGTATAACTCTACTTCTTTGCTCTCATCTCTCTTTAGATCTATTCCTAATCTTATTGCAACAAAGCAAGACAAGAAATTCTTTGTTGCTCCCAGATCTATTAATACTCTCACTTGATTGCCTTCTAGGACTCCATTCACAACAATCAATTATGAGGTTGCCTTTTGGGACCTTTGCGTGCTCATCTTTTTCTTTCTTTCACTTCTCTGCTTCTCTATTGATCTAGTAAGGCTATGAGGTACATTTATTGGCAATCTTTGTTTTCCAAAGTGATTTCCACTTCCTCCTTTTCATGATGTCTCTCCATGTTGTTCAAAGATTGCCTATATGAAGACTGAGGGCCTCTAGGGAGATGAGCACAACAATTGGTAGATATATGCTCAATACGGCCACAATTGCAATAATGGCATTGTCCTTCTCCTCATGGGATTCCATCTCTCCATTCTTCTACCCGTCCACACTCTTCTTGAAGCGGTTGTGCTCCTCAATCTTGAAACCAAAGGTTGCCTAGTTCCATCTGTATTGGTCCACCCATGTGTGGCATTTCTACCCAATAACGTTGAGGTGGAACTACTCCTTCACCTCCACCCAATGCACCTATTATTATCTGTGCACAAGCAATGGCTTCAAATACCGTGCGAGGATATTGCCCCATGACTCTTGGCAAATCCGCTCCTTCAACCCTCATCTGAAATTGTTGAGAGCCTTTGCTTGACTCATGTTGGTTATTGTGACTTTTAGATCCAAAAATACCTCCACATACTCTTGTATGATGTTCTTCTATCTCAATCCCCATAGTCGGATCTGGGCCATCTACACAGAATCTACCGATTGGAAATTCTTCAGCAATCCTTCTTGCATTGCTGTCCACGTGACCTCCCTTCTCTTTGCCAACATGGATTGTTCCCAAGCATTATACCATGTGAGGGCTTTAGCGGTCAAGTATCCACATGCAAACACACTTGCAGCATGCTTAGTGATCTCTATTGAGAACAATTGGAAATATCAATTCATTCTTGAGATCAAATTTTCCACTACTCCCATCATACGCTACCCCTTGTAAGGCTTGATGTTGCAGGTCTTCTTCATCCGAAGTAGCAATGTGGCTTCATTGTTGACCAGGTTTGTAGGCATAGGTTCCTCTCCAAGTGCTTCAGTCATAGGTACTTGGTTTTGAGACGACTCTTCTTCTTGCATTGCTTGATCATTCTTGAGTAGCTTCACTTGACTTTGTAATGCCTCCATTGTCATCTTAATCTCTTGAATTTTGTGCAACATCCCCTACACTTCATGCACCAGCTCCTGCAACTACAGATCCATGGTTCTTGCAACAATCAATTGCTACTATCTACTTCAATAGAGAGTTAATATGATCACTCTAGAAGGTGCACAAACTATTGGGACTATCATTGGGATCTCAAAAGCCATCACTTGTTAATAATACTCCTCACCAAAATTTCTAACCACAAAATCTCTAAACATCACTTTGATTTCACTACATAACAAATTTCTACTTGAGTGTTGAAAGTGAGAAGATTTGGGACATTCACATCCATAACATCATAATAGAATATAGATTGTCAAATCCCACTCTTTGTCATATACCACCAGAAGTAGAATCACCGGGTTTGGTGAGTTCATCACTTTATCCATGAATTCTACTCCAAAGTGATAAACTAGCGATACTCTCATTTGCTCACGCTGGATGTACATAACCTTGATGTGGAATGGGTTCAAGAATGGGAAGCTAGGTGTGGAAAATTGTCCTCCCAATGCATCCATCCAATCCGCTCTCTAAAGCCCTTCCCAAGTCTAGCAATTACTCTATGTTCTCCACCTCAAATTACTTGATTTCAGTAGTTTGTGCTCTTCCAAGAGGGATGATCCACACTCTTGGACTAAAACACTCACTTTGATACTATTGTACTACTCTGAGGATAAGAGAAGAGAGAAAACACAAATTTCACACTCAATCATTCAATGTTCCCAAAGGAGCACCTTCTCTTTATTATATAGACAAAGAAGATCTCTTCCAAAGAAGCTCCACCATAGGATTAAGCACATAGATAGCTGACATGTCAGCAAGCTCCACCCTTGGATTACTTACTTGGATGGGTGACATGTCGGTCCTGATCCTATCTGGTTGGTCAAACAAGCTTTGACTGGAGGGAATCTTTTAGGGAATCTTCTTGTAAGAATCTCATAAGCACGTTAGTGAGGTACCATTGGAAAGCTCTCAATGAGACAAACCAGGGAGGAGTGGAAGGCCAACCTTTCCTTCATTGGGGAGGGGGAACTCTACAAATTTTTGAGGCTTAATTCATCTATTTAGGCCTCCAAAATTGCCTCCAAAGATTTTAGCCATATTTTGGTTCCTACTCTATTAGTAAAAGTTCCCTTTTGGTGATAGTTCTTTCTGATCTATTTATTCCATCATGTGTAACATCCTTCTAGATGTTACAAAACCAATTCTCACCTTTAAATCATATGTCTAACTATTGATTATAAGGTTTTCAAGTTTATTTTGGTTTTTGCTCTATTGGTGATACTTCTATCTGATCTATTTTATCCATAATGTATAACATCATTCCATATATTACCAAACCAAATTTCACATCAAGATCATATAGTTAGCTCTTGGTATTACAGTTGTGCTTCTATAGAGTGTGATATTTATAGTTATGTATATTGTATAGCAATGTATATATGCACGACACCTATTCTAATGTAAATTGTTTAGGAAATCCAATTATAATGTAATCTAACATAAAGTTCACTAACTAGTCTATTGAGTATCTAACCATTAAATATTGGATTTCCCTTTATTTGGCCATACTAAGTTAGTTGGAATACCTTAAATCTAGTTATTTCTAACTTAGCTAGTTATATCTATCTCAAAACCCCCACAATGCATATAGTGACTAATATGCATCCTAGGATGCTATAAACCATATATATGTTTATTCTAAATCATGTATGTATAATTTATACTAAAACATCTTCCATAAAATTTATCTATACTAAGGTTCTTTTGTGAATTACTCATTCTCTCATACCATTAAGAACACCATATCCCGAACTACATCACATTTAATTCCCAACTATAAAGGGATCAAATAGACCATATTACTCCAAAATAAGACTACACAAGTGAACATTAAGATGTAAATGTGTAGATCACACTTTGATGGGACCTTATTATTGTAGATAATAAAAGATGAAAATAGATAGATGAATAGATGAAACTTAGACAAAATCTCATTGTTGTAGAGGAAGTAGTTGGTGAGAGAAATAGGTGACCACGTAGTTGGTGAGAGTAGAAATGCACAAATGCATAGTTAAACTCATATCAAAGATCTACACTCTTGCTAGAGGAATTGTATAGAGGTAACATAAGGTATTGATAAATCAAGTAGAAGAGAACATAAAGTTTGTTTAATCAATAAGTTTTTCAAAGAGTACAAGTCTTTAATCTTATGATAAGGCAAAGAAGCATGATATAATATATATATATATATATATATATATATATATATATATATATATATAAGTAAATTATATATTATAATTAATAATTTTTTATCTCATTCTAAAACTTAAAATTATTCCTCAATATGTCTTTTAAAATTACAATATTTCCTTTATATTCTTATATATAGCTAATATTAAAATGTATGTAATTTAATCATTTTTAAATAAAATTATATCAATTTTTTCATTGTTAAACTAGGATCCTATTAAACACATATATATATTCTCTTTTTAATTATTTTACTTGATAATTATTTTATTTCTATAATTCATTCTATCATTGAAATTTTCTCATATTTATTTGAATGTTTTTATTCACAAATTTATATAATATATAAATAATAAAAATTAATTAATTAATGATAAAAATTTATCAAATATTAAGTAATTTTATGTATCAATTCTCTATAATAGTTAGACCAATTTGCATATAAAATACCTTAAAGATTAAAAAATAATTTTAAAATATTGATATGTTAATATTAATTATATATATATCTGGTGAATCTTATGTAAATATTTATACTGTGATAACATCTATATAAAACCTTTTCAATATAGTACATAAATTACAGATTTTCTTTATATGGATAACAAATGTTATGTTATAAAATTAAAACAAAATTATTATGTTACTTGATATTCCATTTCAAAGATTTTCTTGATTCATTCTAACTATACTTAAATAATTATATCTTTGTGTCACAACCTACTTTGTTATGAGCCCTTGTTTTTTTTTTTGTTGTTCTTTTCATATAAACAATCCAAACCATACGTTAAGAAGTGTTGTTTGAAGGAAGTAGAGATTAGTGGGTAGTCATACACCCACAATATGGAGTTATAGGATGCCTAAACAAAATGGACCTCCCACGGCCAGCCGATGAGAATGGGACCGGACTCATTTTATAGTAAGACCCATTTCATTTCCATTCCATAAGGTGTACGAAGAGGCTTGCCCAACAAAAACCACTCTACTACAAGGAAAACTTGACTTCACAAGGTTCTATGGGATGATAAGGGCCATGACTACTTTCCAGAAAAATATGAAACTTGACCAATTTTTGCCACCATATCAAGATCACATGAAAAGACACAAGCGTCACCAAAGGACCATAAGCGACTTTTTTGTACCCTATCTCATGCGTGCAATAAAAAATTACAACCCTTCACCAACCGCTATGGTGGAAGAAGGACAGACTTCACCCCATTGGAGCAAAATCCAATTCCATCCCACAAAGCAAATCTTTTTGTATTTCCACTTTTTGATTTTCAGTTTTCACTTTTCTTCTTCTTGTATTTCTTTCTCACCAAGAATCTTAGTGGGAAGTCCTTACAAGGATGTTCCAAAATGTGGATAGAGGATCATGGGCAGCGGGTATTAGGCACAGATTGCTCCTTGTTTGGGAAATGCATATTAATACCTTGCATGGTCGGCCTAAAACACCCATTTGTGCATGTGTGTGGTATTGTGATATTTAGCTTAGTATAACAAGTACTTGAGAGATATTATTTATATTGATAAAGGATGGTTCTATATTAGTCATGATTAGCTAAAGTTAGTCATAGCTAAGATAGAGGGGACCTTACTTTAGAGGAAATGGAAAAGATGAGCACCACTATTTTGGATTCTAGTGTGTTAACTTGGTATTATTCCTAGGTGTTTGGCTTTGAAGAAAGAGTTGAGAACTCTTGGGCCCACAAGCTTTTTTGTTTTGGATTCTTCTTTAGTCCAAGGATAGCCCATGTGAAGAATTCTTGATTTAGTTGTTGGGTCAAGATAAGATCACATGCTTAGTGGAATATGCCCATGTGGATGGATATTCCTTTATACTTTTTGACTTTACTTAACTTTTAGCCTAGTAACTTGAGCTACTTTGGTAAATAGTAACTTTAGAGCGTAACTATTTAACAAGTATATAAACAAGGGATGAGGAGGTACTCATCATCCTTTCATTTGCAACTATATTTTTCATTGAGTTCTCTAGTGAGCAATGTCTTGAGTCTTGGAGTGTTAGCCTTGGAGGAGTATGTAGAGTTGGGGTTTTTTGCATTCTTAGTCCATGGTGTGCTACCATAATAGCCATCAGAGGTTCATCTTGAGTGAGAGAGAGGCTAGCTCACATTTTTGGTTCTATTGCCAAGACCTCTCTAGAAGGCAAGATAATGTTCCGCGTACAATTCTATATTAGAGAGAAGGAGGCTATGAGAGCTCACTTGGAGAGAACATTAAGGTAGGAGAGGGCTGAACTTATGTTAAAGAACCTGGACCCATTTTTATACCTTGTAGTTCATTATGGTATCTTTGAGGTGATTTTGTATAACTTGTACACATGAGAGGATTTGGAGAGATTGTGTGTGGTGGATTGCAGATTTTGGGGATGAAGGTGATTTTGGCCAAAATCTCAAGTTTGAGATTTGAAATTGAAATTTCTACACATGATAGCTTGGGTTATCCTTCAATTAGCACCTTTGAAATTATTGTGAGAGCTACTATGCGCATTGGGCTAGAATTTTTTAAAGTTGATAGGGTAAATTGTTCCCACAATTGCATGCTCTTTAGAAAATTATATAAAGTCTGCCATTTTGTCAATTTTTAGTGGATTTTTCTAAAAAAATTCTATAAAATTCAGTGCATTGTATCCTACTTGCAAACACAAAAATTATAGAGAGATCATTCTTGCACAAAGAGTTATGAGTTTTTAAAGTCAAGAGGTGGTTTTCAAACCAAATCTGAAATATGTGTGCTGAATAGAAAGGTGTCTAGGCCAAATGGCTTGATGAAAAGATCTAAAATTTTGTAGGGAGGGATGTCTTGGAGTTTTGATCAAGTGTGAAAAATTTTAGAGGATTGTGATATACCAGTTGAGAGAGTTTAGTGACATTGTGAAGAATGGTCAATTCTGTAGAGTTGATATCTCATGCACGATGAGTTTGAGAGCAACAAAAAGCATGTTTGAGTGTTTAGATTCATCTTGGGAACATAGAAGATCATCAAGAGTGTAAATTGAGACTATGCAAGGTTCTACAAGAGTTTGAGGTGATTTGTAGGGGTGGATTTAAGGAAAAGAGAGTTTAGAATAGAATTTAAACAGAGTGTTGAGAGGATTCAAAAACTTACACCACTTGGAGGAAAAGGTGAGTCTAAGTGCTTTCTATGTGGAGAGAAAGGACATCATGCAAGTTCATGTTCATTGACCTTTGAGAGTAAGATATTGAGAGAAAGGAGAGAACTACTTGACTTGGGTTTGCATGTTGGACCTTCTTCACCAAGATTGGGAGGAGAAGATCTAAGACCAAGGAGTGTGAGGTTTGTGGAGTGGAAGGACTTCCAGAAGGACATGAGTATAGTGGAGCAAAAGAACTTTGGAGACTTTGGTGAAGTATCTTAAGAGAAAGTCTTAGTATAGCTACAGAAATACTACCACCTTCATCAACTAGTTCTCAAGATAAGTGATGGAGATAATCTTTCAACTTATGGATAAACTATCCATGAGAGTTTGATTAATATGAACTCTAGGATTTGATGTTACTATAGAAATCTTGGAGCAACCTGAAACTTTTGTGTTCCCTAGGGTAGATTAATCTCAAATGGTGTTAGTCATGTATATACTCTATTAGTTATAGAGTGAGAAAAAAAGGGGAAAAAAGTTAAGAGAAAAAAAGATAATGAGGGGTTAAGATGGGGAAACTTCTAGTTTTCTTTGACAAGGATGGAGAAGATGTGGAGGTCTATTTGAGAGACTTCAAGAGAGTTTACATAGGAAAAAATGAGAAGAGAAAGAATGAGTGGGCCTCATTATTACCAGATTTCTTTGAGGATGCAACACTTACATGGTATGAGTCAGAATACTAAAAGAAAGGAGAGATAAGCAAGAAGAGTCTTGGAAGAGTTTAACTTCAACACTCATTGAGAACTTTCTTCCAGATGAGAGTTAAAAGAGATTGATGAGTGAGGTTACCTTTCTCAAGCAAGGAGATGGAGAGAAAGTGAGAGTCTATGTGGAAAGACTAAAAAACTTAGAGTCTAGATTTTGTATAGTGTTGAGGAAAGGTGTGGATGATGTGGAGACTACTATGATTGGCATATGAGCTATGCTCACCAAGAATTTTGTGGGAAGTTTGAGTCCACAAATCAAAAGCAAGGTAAGATATGAGAAACCTTCTTCCAAGGTTGAAGCTATTAAGATCACAATTTGTATGGAGGAGAGTTTGGAAGGAGATGAGAGTGACTTGGTCGTGAAGGAGGTTGTCCATCCTCCTCAAGGCTACAAGTATTGTGCAACTCCTGATACTTTGGTGGCAAGTGCTCCACCATAAGTAGTAGTTGCTCCAATTCTTGCACCTCCACCAAAGGATCCACTTCAAACCATCATAGAACAACTTGCGGATCTCAAGATCAATATGGTGCAACTATGGGAGACGAGAGAGGTTGATCAGAATGTTGGGAAGGGATCTAGGAGTTATGGAAGTTATCCATATAGAGAAGGCCAACCAACCAACAATTTCAATATGAGAGAAATTGTTTTGGTTGTGGAGGAAGAGGTCACATCCAAAGGAATTGCCCAAATTCCACTTACCATTGAGGAAGGGGTTATGAAAGAGCCAATAGAGGGAAAGAGGGAGAAAATGAAACCAAAGTGGCTTTTAATCCAAACAAAGGTAAGGGGATAGCATCTATAGATGTGGTTGAAAGTAAGTATGAGAAGGGAGAGTGCTCAAAGTCCAAGGGTCTTAATTTGGATATTTTGACATAAGAGAAGAAGAAAGCTCATTTTGCAAAGGATGTACACTCTTCTCAAGGATTTACTCCTAGCCAAGATACTCTTATGCCTATTAGGAGCACTTGCACAAGCACTTCCACACCATCAACAACAAAGACTCCAAGGAAGAAGTTGGGGATGGAAGACGTATTGATCTCAAAGCAACAATGGAACTACAATGTCTTGGAGGATGTTGGTAATCACAAGGCTAACATCACAATGGGCCAATTGATTTCTTTGATTCCTACTTTGAGAAAGGAGCTTAGAGGTGGTTTGAGTTAAACAAGGAGCAAGAGGAAGAAAAAGGCAGAAGCTCCAGTATCAATGGGGGTGGTGGATGCTAAACCAACACCATGGGAGGCTTGTGAATATGCCTCCAAGATTGATGTGAGAGTGAATGATCACAACATCAAGGATGCATTGGTTGATGGAGGATCAACAATGAATGCTATGTCAAAAAGGTTGATGAAGAAGTTGGGCATGATACCCTCTAGTCCTTCAACATCTGTGGTGAGCATAGTAAACAAGCAAAAAGTTTGACCAGTAAGGGTGATAGATAAGGTGGTAGTTATGGGAGTTCAAAATCTCATGACTTTCTAAGTCTTGAAGGATTCAAGCTATGACTTACTTCTTGGGAGGCCATGGTTGAGAGTAGTACGCACAACTGATTGATGGCACAAAGGGTACTTGAGGATTGGGCCATCAAACCATAGAGTCATAGTTCTTGTGACTAACACCACCAACACTTCACATTCATATACACCATCTTCTGATTATTGGGAATCAAATTCAAAAGAAGGAGCTTCAAGTGTGGACACAAGCGTGGAGGAAGAGAATTCCATGGAGGAAGATGAATCTAAATCTGATTCAGATGTATATCCCTTGTGTGCTATGTGTTGGTAGAATACTACCAACACAATTCCTCTCAAATTTGTCAAGGCATTGCTCCTATTTCACTTCACTCAACATCAAACACATAGAATGAAGATCAAGGCTACGGAATCCAACATCCAACAAACATAATGACTTGCACTTCAGAATTCTCCACACACTCACAAACACAAACACAACGTTGATTCTCAAAATTAAGCTCAAGCAACAAGCACTGAAATAAGCACTTTGCTTTATCTATTCTCAAAAATTATGAGCATTGAACAACAACATACTGCAAATGCCACCTTTAAATAGCCAAATCACTTGAAAATTATCTAACTAATATATTGTTCTACAAGAACTTTACCAACCTATAGATCCAAAATGACAATGCACTTCTTCATATCTGCCTCTTCAAATCTCAAATTGTTACTACTTTGATCTGATGTCTACTTCTTCTTTGGTTTCCAATCCCAAAGTAACCTCACATACTATTCTATCATTGGGTTTCACAACTACTAACTCTTCTACCAATTTTAACAATTCTTCACTTTGATCTGCAATTACTGTCATGGGCAATCTACGTATATCTTCTTCCTACAACCCATCTTTCTCTAATACCTCCAATGGCAACTCCAAAGATATTTGTGCTCTTATCTCTTCAACTTTAGGTTTTGCTCTTACATCATTCCAAAGTTTATCTATTTCTAACTTAACTAAATCTTATCTAGTTACGATATTATCTTCTACTTCCAATATCTTCCTATCTACATGAGTTCTAAGACTAATCAATAAAGCATTCAAATCTTTATCCTTCTCATTTCTTCTCCTCATCTCTTGCACCAACAATCTTAACTCGTGCAATCTTGTTTCTTCAATTCTTACATTGGCTTCTATACTCAGCATCCCATTCATCTTCACTACTATCTCCTTCAATGGCCCAAGCCTCTTCTCTCACATTCCCAATCTGCGTGCTAGTCTCCCTGGTACATTGCCAACTTTTCCTCAAATTTGGCCTTCACATTCTCCTTCTCCTTCTCTTTCTACACTATTTGCTCTTCCAGATTACAAGGTATCTCTCAATCTTCCTTCTTCTCTATACCTCACTATTAACTCTCTTTGCTAGAGATGCTTCTTCTCTTCTACACTTTGCATCACTCTATTGAGCTCTTGCTCCTTCTCTACTACCCTTGGCATAGCATAGATGATTTCTAATCGAGAATCAGCAAACTGCTATTTCAAGATTTCATACTCAGCTATCTATCTTTCCTTGGCTATGACATTTTGCTTGATTATTCTCTCTCTACTCCCCACTTCTCTCTTCAAATTCTCAATCACCTGATTCTGAACTACTTCATCTACTTGTAGTACATCCTTTTGCTCCTCTCCTTGGGTTATATCTCCCTCAACTTCAAGTTCTCTTCTTCTAGCCATGCCAACACCTACAACACAGTCTTTACATCAAGATACTACGACTACATTTCTTTCTTCTTCTCCTCCAACTTCATCAACAACGGATAGACAATCTCCTGTAGATACTCCACTCTTTTGGTCTGGTTCCCTTTTGCTTGCGGTCTTTTCTCCTTCTTTGCTTCTTCTCTGCCTGGCACTCTTCTCTTCAGCCAAAGTTGCCTAATTGAATTGATTCTTTGCTCCTTAAACTCTCACTTTCCATCTCCCTTCAACTTGGCCCCTCCTCATACGTCACATTTCTTCTAGATTGGATACCTTTTTGAATGATAACCTTCTTCTCTTCTTTCTTTGGAACTTCCTCTTCTTCCGTCTGGTTATCTTCTTCTACCATCTCCAGCTTTCCCTTCTCTTCCTCTGATATTGGGTGCATCTCCACTCCATCCTCACTCTTGCTACTCGCTTCACCGCTCTGCAATGTAAGTTCAGGTTCTTCTTCTCTCTCCAAGTCTTTTGACTTGTACTCGGCTTGTCCTTCCGATTCTTCTCTTGACAATGCTGTTACCACCAAATCTTTCTTTGAGTTCACTTTCTTGGTCTTCTGTGGTCTCATCACCACTACTTCTTCTTCAGGTCTACTTCTCTTTTTTAACTTTAGAGCATTCACCGCCAATCTCATGCTTTGCCCCGTCTGTGTGTAGTACTCAATACCTGCTTTTGATTTAAAGAAAGTATTGTTACTCATCCATATCAACATCTATCCTTAAGTTGGGATGGAAGTGCAACACCATCTTGTGTCATTCTGCCACATTCAATAGATTCAATCCTAAGTAAAAATGGGCTACAAATGGCACAATGTAGTGTGGAGTTGACTTATCCCACAAATTCCACACCAATTTTCTCATGCATTGATGGAAGCACTCTGCCCAATTGATCGGTTCTCTTACAAACATCTTATGGAAAAACACCGCTTGATGTTTCATCACATAAGTGGTCTACTCCGGCTTAAAGATGGCCATCATTGCTCCTACAATGCCTCTCCTTACAAGGTCCTTATAACTCTCAACCTTATATCCATTCTTTGTGCATTTTGAAGAAAAGGCATCTTGTACTTCTTAGGTTCTTCAACTACCTCTCCTCTCCCCAAGAATGTGGCTCTTTGATCCTCACCCACCTCTCTTCCAAGTACTAATCTCCAATTCAACTCTGTCCATCAAGCCGGATTTCCTCTCTTACCCTCTGCCTCGGGTCCATCTAGACACTAACTCTTTATTATTTTGGTCATGAAACTTGGAAAAATCAGATTCTAGTTCCATGCTAGAAATGATCCAAATCCTACTCAAGATTTCAATTCTTGCAATCACATCTAACCTCCAAATTGCATGATTTCTCACTATAAATTCTGAGTTCTTCTTTCCACCTCCCATCTTACTCTCCTCGACTCTAGGTTGGTGACTATTCTTCCACTTGACTCTTGGACTAACAATCTTGACCTCCTCTCGTTGCACAAGTGAGTCTCTTACTACAATCCCTTTTCCCCAATCTCCCTCAGGATGACTCCTTAGTGGCGATGGGAAATTACTTGTCATCTCTTTGTCTCAATCCCAAATTTTATAGTGGTGTGTCTCCTCAGTCTTCCTTTACTTTGAGCTTCTACCAAGAAATCGCACCTTTTGTATACTCCCATCAATGTCAATTTTCCTCCGCTCATAGGCCAGCCATTTTTGTGTATAGTACCTTCTTGAATGTCCAACCCCAAAGGAAAGTTGTTACATTGTCCTTGCCTCGGGTTGAGCACCCCAAGACAAATTTTCCTTACTTTAGGTTGAATGTTGACAAGACCAATCTGAGTACTTTGTCTTTTGACACAAAGTCACTTTACCTTATGTTACAACCCAAAGACACCATTCTTTGCCTTTTGATGTCATACAAGTACAATACAACTTCGTATGTACACTTCTTCTTCAAAAATAAAAAAAACAAAAGTGTGGGTACCACACTTATGCATTGACCATCTACATGAAGAAGGGTGTAGATTACATGGTGATTTTGGAAGACAATGAAGCTCTCAAAGCTTTTGAGGAGCTCAAGCAATCCCTTGTTTTAGCTCCAATTCTTGCTAAACGTGATTGGAGTAAGCCATTCATCCTCTACATTGATGCTTCTAATGTAGCTATAGGATGCACTCTTAGTCAATTAGACCAAGATGTGCATGATCATCCAATAGCTTATGCTAGTAGGCAGATGGTTTTAGAAAAAAAGAACTACTCTGTCATGGAGAGAGAAGGGTTGGCAATGATCTTTGATCTCAAGAAGTTTAGACACTACTTGATTGGAGGGAAAGCCACAATTGTCATGGATCATAAGGCTTTGAATTACATCTTCAACAAGCTTAATGTGGAAGGGAGGCTAGCAAGGTGGATGATAATCTTGTCTGAGTTTGACTACTGAGTAATCTTGTCACCATTGAGGATAGACCAAGAAAGAAACATGCAAATGCTGATTTGTTATCTAGGGTCTATGATCATGATGGAGATGAGCCAATGGATGATTCCTTCCCGAATGAGGAGCTCATGAAAATCTTAGTCACTCAAGGGGTTCCAATGGAGTATAAGGGGGTTGTGGATTTTGTGACAAGAGGTAACTATCTAGAAGAGATGCATGCTATGGAGAGAAAGGCCCTTGCAACAAGATTTAGACATTACACAATGTTGGAGGATATTCTTTTTCACCAAGGAGTAGATGGTTTACTTTGAAGAGCAGCAGGTAAGGAAGCATCTATCCTACTTATAAAGGAGTTTCATGAAGGTTTAGTGTGTGGAAGACACTTTGCAAGAATGGTGACTACTTTCAAGATTCTAGATGCACGTTACCATTGGAGAGGGATTTTTAAAGATTATCTTGATTATTGCAAAACTTGTCATGTTTGTCAAGCTTTTGCTAGAAAGTCTACATCCACTCCACCACTTAGGTCAATTCAGTTGCTAGGACCTTTTGAGAAGTGGGGAATTGATTTTGTAGGTCTTCTCAATAGAACCCCAAGGAACAATAGGTACATTGTGGTAGTTATTGATTACCTTACCAAGTGGGTTGAGGCTAGACCATTAAGGGACAAGAATGAAGATGGAGTGGGTAGATTTCTTTATGAATGCATTTATAACTAAGTTTGGATGCCCTTTGGAATTGGTTTTTGATGAAGGAGGAAAGTTTACACGAAGCATCACTAAATCCATGCTACAAAATTTCTCAATCACACATAGAGTAACTACATCCTATAAGCCAAATTTCAATAGCTTGGTAGAGAGAACTAATCAGACCTTGGGCATGATGTTGGCCAAAGATCCAAAAATGGGGAGAGCCAAACATCATTAGGACAAGAGGATTCATGCAGTTTTGTGGGAGTATAGGACAACCATGAAGAATTCCAATGTATATTCTCTATTTCAATTGGTACATGGTATTGACTCTACCTTACCTATTCACTTTGATCTTCCCACCTTCCAAAGCATTCATAGTAGATTGAAGAAAGCACAAGGAGGTGATGTAGAGAAGTCAAGGAAGGATCAACTCATGGAGTTGGAAGAGGCAAGGGAAGTTGCTATGGTTCAAGTGGAGCAAACCCAAAGGAAACAAAAGGGGAGCTATGAAAAGAAGCAAGGCAAGAAGAAGGTGGAGCCTTTCAAAGAAGGTGATTGGGTAATGTTATTTGATTCCATTTGATTCAAGAGAGTGCAAAAGAAGTTTTTGCCTAAGTACTTTGGACCTATCATACTGGAGAAGGTGTGAGGCAATTACACCATGATCTCAAGGAGTTGGGAGGAAGACACTTTGATAGGATTAACCATGATAAGTTGAAAATGTATCATAGAAGGTAGATAAACCTTCACTTTGAGGCCAAAGTGAAAATTTAGTCTGTGGGTAAATGTAACATCTATTTGTGCATGTGTGTGGTATTGTTATATTTAGCTTAGTATAGCAAGTACTTGAGAGATATTATTTGTGGTGCTCACAATTTTATTTTATTTTCTGTTTATTAGCATTTGGGAGAAGAAGTAAACAAAGAAAGTTGAATTGCAAAAGAAGGAATGGACGGAAGTGACTTTGGAGGAAATCCGAAGAAGTCAAGATTGGATCCGATGATGGAGGTACTCAAGGGAGCAATACAAAGAAAGAAGTCAAAAGAGCATCGTCTTCGGATTGGGAAGCGATGGCCGATACGAAGACCGTCTAACAACCTTGGTACGGGGCAAGAAAGTACACTTCAAGAAATAGCAAAGGCTGAAGAGGCATGTCTTGACAGTGACAGGACAGCAACACACTAAAGAAGGGGAAGTTGATTTTGAAATTGATTGAAGAATGACTGCAATTCAGGATAATATAAAATTGCGATTGCACAGGGACGAGTTGAATATGTCAAGTAGATTTCCAATCCCTTTGAGTAGTCGTCTTGCAATAATGCATGTCAGGAAGCCAATTGAGAGTGAAATTTTCCAAAATCCAGAGGGGGTTAGAGTGTCTTGTCCAGGAGAGGGAATAGTCTTTCAGTGCCAAAGAACGAGAGAGTAGATCATGGCAAAGAAGGTCACAAATGCTCTGGTAGTGCAAAGTTTTGCAATTTGTAGGTTAGACGTCATAGCAAGAATCAAAGTCTTGAATAGACTTTGTATTACCTTTTTAGCATGGACTTGAAATTTTAGTTTCCCACAAGTCATGGTAGAAATAGCTACCAATAATTGTGAGGAAGGCCCCGAAGTCAAGGAGAAGAGGAAATCCGGCTTGATGGGTTGAGTCGGATTGGAGGTTAGTGTTGGGGAAGGAAGTAGGAGAACCGACAGGGATCACCTTCTATCGGAAGTGTGATGTTGCAGAAGAGACGGCGGAGATCCAAAATTCATTTTTTGCTCCACGAACAACAAATGGTTATAAGGTGGAGTCCTACGGGACCCGATTAAATGAAGTATCATGGGGACAATAATGGCCATGTTCAAACCAGGACAAAATACTTATGTAAACATGCAGCATGCGGTCTTCTTCCACCAAATGTTTGCAGGAGTGAAGGTGAATTGGGCAAAGTGTTTTCACCAACAAATGAGGTAGATGGTGGTCAATTGGAGGACAGGTTTGCCTCCAAATTATTTTGCACCGTTTGCAGCACACTTTTACTTTGGGTTGAACTTGCTGATAGCAAAGGAGAGGTGTCGCATAGTGTTGCATTTCCATCCTGATTTGAGACGGGAAGCGGATGAAGAAGAGCAACAATATATGACACACCTGCGAGCCAGTGATGATCACTTCTTGAGGATGGGACAATGGAAGATGGAAGAAGTCACAAGTCCGCAGAAGAAGAAGCGCAATAAATCCAAAGAAGCAAAGTTGCCTCCAACACAAAGTTGGAAACCAAGTCTGAAAGGGAGACAGAGTCTCGAGGAGAGGACTTAGAAGAAGATGAATTCACTTTACAAAGTGAGGAATCTAGAAGTGAGAGTGAGGGGGATCCCAAGGTTCACCAATCGGTTCGAGTGAGTGAAGCTTGTCATGCAATGATTGACAATGTACTGTAACACCCATTTGTGCATGTGTGTGGTATTGTGATATTTAGCTTGGTATTACAAGTACTTAAGAGATATTATTTATATAGAGATAAAGGGTGGTTCTATATTAGTCATGGTTAGCTAAAGTTAGTCACAGCTAAGATAGAGGGGACCTTACTTTAGAGGAAGTAGAAAAGATGAGGACCACTATTTTGGATTTTAGTGTGTTGACTTGGTATTATTCCTAGGTGTTTGGCTTTGAGGAAAGAGTTGAGAACTCTTGGGCCCGCAAGCCTTTTTGTTTTGGATTCTTCTTTAGTCCAAGGATAGCCCATGTGAAGGAATCCTTGACTTAGTGGTTGGGTCAAGATAAGACCACATGCTTAGGGGAATATGCCCATGTGAATGGATATTCCTTTCTACTTTTTGACTTTGTCTAGTAACTTGAGTTACTATGGTAATTAGTAACTTTGGTACGTAACTATTTCACAAGTATATAAACAAGGGGTGAGGAGGTACTCATGATCCTTTCATTTGCAACTATCTCTCTCTCATTGAGTTCTCTAGTGAGCAATGTCTTGAGTCTTGGAGTGTTAGCCTTGGAGGAGTATGATGGAGTTCAGGTTCCTTGCCTTCTTAGTCCATGGTGCGCTACCATAATAGCCATCAGAGGTTCATCCTGAGTGAGAGATAGGCCGGCTCACAAATCAAAGGATGACCATTTTAGGTTCATACTAATTGGAATATGTTGGGGCTTGGAGCAGTCCTCACCCAGCATGATGATGAGGGGAAGGAGTTTGTGGTGGCCTATGCTAGTCGCTCCAACAATTCAGCGGAGGCAAAGTATAGTTCATATGAGGGAGAGTGCTTGGCAGTAGTTTGGGCAGTAGCACATTTCCGATGTTACCTATTTGGTAACCCCTTCACTCTCATCACTGATCATCAGCTACTGAAGTGGTTGATGGAGTCCAACAAGCTTTCAGAGAAGCTTGCACAATGGGCTCTGATTTTACAAGACTATGATTTCACGGTTGTTCACAGACCTGGAGTGGTGAACCGTGATGCAGATAGGTTGAGTAGAAACCCATGTCCTAGTTAGCATGATCAGATTGGAGCATGTTGGCATGGTGAGACAGATGAGGAGATGGTGCCAAGTTGGCATGCATTGGCCTTTTGTGTATATTTTCAGACGCTTTGGTGGTATTTCTCTCAGCGCATACAGGAAGAGTTATTGAGGTCATAGATCCAAAGAGTGAAGATATCGGTACAGTTCAGCAAGACATTCATGATGATGTCTTAGTGATGGACTATCTTTGCACTAGTGTTGTGGGTGGCACAATTAGGGCCAAGGAAAGAGACCATGTCCTTCAGCAAGCCAGACAATTCAGATTGGAGGGCAGACACCTTTTGTGTGTATGGGAGGATGGTAAAGTGCAAGTAGTACCGCTTCCATTTCAGAGACCACAGTTGGTCCGTCATGCTTATGAGGAGCTAGGACATTTTGGAGTAAAGCGTACATATAGCTTACTCCAGAGTCATTATTGGTGGCATGGTTTGCAGACCGTGGTGCAGCAATTTATTGCCAAATGTGTGGTTTGTGACCAAGTTAGAGCATCATTCAATGCTCCTATGCCATAGTTACACCCATTACCTATCATGGGATTGGGTTACCGTTGGAGTTTGGACTTTGCCAGACCTTTACCGCTGACTATGAGACATCATCAATATGTTTTGGTGATGGTGGAGCACTTCTCCAAGTGGATTGAGTTGGTGGTACTTCCTAACAAGTCTAGTGAAGGGATAACTTACTCATTTTTGGATCAAGTTCTTAGTTATTTTGGTGCACCAACTGAGGTTTTGACTGATCAGGGAACAGAGTTCTTGGTGGAGTTTCAGGTCTTGTGTGACAAGGCTTTGATTGATCACCGTACTACCTCCCAAGATCACCCTGAGGCAGATGGCTTAGCAGAGAGAGTGGTTCAGATGGTGAAGAGAGGATTGCAAAAGTATGGTTTGTAGAGAGGCCACTTGCGAGATAGAGATCTCCAATTACCTTGGTTGGCCATGGGCTATCGGTTCAGCCGGCAAGGCTCCTTAGCATCCTTCTCTCCATACTTTCTACTCTATGGACGAAATCCAAATTTACCTGCAGCCATTCGTCGAGATGCTACTATAGTTTTGGACTTGGATGAGACCCCAATGTATGGATGAGCGCATGTTCTCAACGGGTAGAGATCTTTTGGAGAGTGATGTCAATGGCTTTTGAGAACTTGGTGATTGCTCAGCATAGAGATACTTTATGCTATGCTACCATTCAAGGATGAGGTTATAGACCCTCAATCTGTCAATTTCATCTAGGAAACTATGTATATCTACAACAGACAGTACCAACAACACTTGATGTTTTGACAAGCCGCACTATCTTGAGAGGGTGTGAGGTTTTGCCATCTCGAGTCCTTGTGTTAGAAGGACATGATGGTGTTTTTTGGAAGGATCATGTGCACAATTGTGTGCCATCCCACCTCCCAAACATTGATGGTACTATGGATCCAAGCTTGGCACTTGTACGTGCAGGCTTGAGGTGTATATTTTGTGCTCTTTTGGTGGAGCTACTATTATGTTAATGTGTGATAGTTGTTCGAGAGGATGGCATATGGCATGTATGACTCCTCCCCTCATAGTGGTTCCTCAAGGATAGTGGTTATATCCTAGATGTACTTGACCTATAGCTAGTTCATTCTTTATATGGTATAGATTGCAGACAAGCGACTAACGATGGGGCTCCATAGTACCCGGCCTCTTGATCTTTACCCATTTTAGGGTATACCATATACTTAGAGTAGATGGCTATCTAGAGTTAGAGGGACCTAACCGCCAGCTAGGTGAGCGATTGTGGCACTTTAGAGTCTATGTATGACTTGTGTGTGAGTTGTGCTTCTATAGTGTATGATGTTGATAGCAATGTATGTTGTGTAACGATGTATATACACACAACAGCTATCACGCCATTTGTAGTATTGCATCTAGATTGCACGGACACTGGAGTTCCAGTGATAGTAGTTAGAGTTATTTCAGTAGTTTATCAGAGACTACTTCCCGACGGTCAGATTTTGTGTTTGGAGTATTGACTTCATGGTGGGGTCCACCGTCACTTTGCACCATTTGCACATCAAGTGTGCCGTCAATGGGGCCATTAGGGTTCAGACTTGGCTCGAGTCCAAGGGGTATACTTTTGAAGTGCAGCTCTAGAGAGCTCACTTCTCTGATGTTGAGCCTTCAAGTTCTTGACTATGGTGGACAGAAGCCGGTGAGCGTCACCTGGATTCTCTTAGCTAGAGTGGGTGTGGCTTGACTGTAATCAGTGCCTAGTTGTTGGCAGTTTATAGAGTGACAGTTCAAGTACTGATCTGAGTTGAGTTGAGTTGAGAGTGATAAACAATCTGATTATTGTGGCACTTTAGAGTCTATGTATGACTTTTGTGTGAGTTGTGATGTATGACTTGTGTGTGAGTTGTGAGTTGTGTGTGTAGTGTATGATGTTGACAGCAATGTATGTTATGTAGCAATGTATATATGCACGACATAGCATCTATAGATGTGATTGAGAGCAAGTATGAGAAGAGAGAGTGCTCAAAGTCCAAGGGTCTTAATTTGGAGCTTTTGGCACAAGAGAAGAAGAGAGCTCATTTTGCAAAGGATGAGCACTCTTCTCAAGGATTTACTCCTATGCCTACTAGGAGCACTCGCACAAGCACTTCAACACCATCAACAACAAAGACTCCAAGGAAGAAGATGGGGATGGAGGACTTATTGATCTCAAAACAACAATGGAACTACAATGTCTTGGAAGATATTGGTAGTCACAAGGCTAACATCATAGTGGACCAATTGATTGCTTTGTATCCTCCTTTGAGAAAGGAGCTTAGAGATGACTTGAGTTCTACAAGGAGCAAGAGGAAGAAGAAGGCAAAAGTTCCAATATCAATGGGGGTGGATGCCAAACCAGCACCATGGGAGGCTTGTGAATATGCCTCCCATATTGATATGGGAGTGAATGGTCACAACATCAAGGATGCATTGGTTGATGGAGGATCAGTAGTGAATGCCATGTTAGAAAGGTTGATGAAAAAAGTTGGGTATGATACCCTCAAGACCTTCAACATTTGTGGTGAGCATGGCAAACAAACAACAAGTTTGACCAATAGGGCTGATGGATAAAGTGGTAGTTTTAGTTATGGGAGTTCAAAATCTCATGACTTTTGTGGTACACACATTTTTCATTTTGGATGAGTATTGAAGAAGAAGTGCCTTGTTGAAACCAAATTAAAACCAAATGGAGGAAATTTGTATTTTGATCAAGCCCAAGGAAGTCGACTTTGCGTCAGATGAAGACGGACTCAGCCAGGATTGAAAGAAGGCAGACCCAAAGGAGGAATAGAAGTTACAGGTTGAGATTCTTGCGGGGGCTATATCTCAATGTTCACAAGTCCAAATTAAGATTACTATATCTTGTTGAAAGCGTCTCGTTTAGGGCTTTCCGTTGCCACCAAAATCGCAAAGTTTGGAGATCTGTAGAAGAAGTTACAAGTATTTGAAGTTTTGGGAGTATATGTACATAGTAAGTTAGTGTCTTCGGGTTGATGTCTTCGGACTTTGGACTTCAGACTTTGGACTTCGGACTTCTAGTTTACACAACTTTGGGTTAGAAGCTTCTTCGCCTCAAGATGAAGATGACTGTATCTGAGGTAGTCGGACCTTGGAGTGCAATGAAGATGACTTCGGGAATCTTGCTAGAGGCATTAGAGAGAGTTAGGATAGAGAAAGAATAGATAGTTAGGATACCCATGACTTCAATTTCAATTCAGATTGAAGATGGAATAGGAATTGAAGGAGAAGTAGCAGTAGTGAATAAACCTGAAGTGCAAGATCAGATTGGAAGTGTCTTCGGGTCAGTAACATGAGTGATTAGGGGAAAGTGGGTTACAAATTGAAGGCGTAGATAGTGTACCCATGCTCTCAATTACAATTTGTGATGAGAATATAGTAGAATTAGCAAAAGAATTGATTGTAATTAGACCCGATATTGCAGAAGTAGGAATTCAGGTGTCATTGGACTTGGTATTTGACACATTAGAGAAGAGTGGGTCAAGAGATAAGGATGTAGATGGATTACCCATGATCTCAATTGTAGTTCCTAGTGTAGAAGTAGTAGAATTAGTGAAGGAATTGGTAGAATTAGCTATACCCGAAGAAGGAGAAGTAGTAGGAAGATCATCGAGTTTGGAAGCAGATGATGAGGTAGACATCGGATTGGTGTAAGTACTAATTTTGAGATAGGAAGAGGCAGATATGAAGAGATAGATTGTCAATTGAGATCTGTAGGTAGGAAGAGATGTTAGGAAGCGGTGCATAGGTAGGAAGAACTGCCGTTTGCTTCAGTATTTATGTGGTGCCCACATTTTTTGTTTTTTTCCAAAATAAAGGAGAAGAAGTGTATAGAGAAGTCGGATTGCGCCTGTATGGCCAAAGAAGACAAAGAAAATTGTCTTCGGGGTGAAACCCGAAGTAAAGTGACTTCGGGTCATAAGGCGAAGTACTCTGAAATGCCGTGTCAGCATACAATACGAAGTAAATTGTCTTCGGCTTGGGAGGAGCTCAACCCGAGGCAAAGACAGTCTAACAACCTTTTGTCGGAGCGAGAAATTCAAGAAGGGGCCGTTTCAAAATTGGCGGCTCATACGTGCAAAGGTCGGGTGACAGTGACAGGTGCATGCCGGAGGTGTGATTTCTCGGTAGAAACTCGAAGCGACGGAAGACGAAGAAGTGCAACTCTATAAAAATCGAAACTGCAACGACAAAATGTCGAGCAATTTTCCTTCGCTGTTGAGGAGTCGTCTTGCAGGTGATCAAGGAAAGGGAAATAGAGTTGGACTCATGTTAGTGCGTAAGGGAGAAGTCGAGAGAGAGAAGTCGAGAGAGAGAAATCGAGAGATCGAAAGAAAGCAGAAGAGATGGGAGGAGGGAAGAAGAACTCCGAATTTGCAGTGAGAAATCATGCAATTCGGAGATTAGATATAGTAGCGAGGATCGAAGTCTTGAGCCGACTTCGGATCACTTTTCTGGCATGGAACTGGAACGTAAGTTTTCCAAGATTCATGACAGAAATCATCGAGAGTAAATGTCTCGATGGTCCCAAGGAAGAAGGGAAGAGAGGAAATCCGGCTCGCTGGACAGAGTTGGATTGGAGACTCGTACTCAGGAAGGAGGCAGGCTCGGAGCAGGGGGCCACGTTCTTGGGGAAAGGAGAGATAGCCCAAGAAACGTAGGAGGTGAGAGATGCCTTCTCGTCAAAGAGGACGAAGAATGGGTATAAAGTTGAGAGCTATAAAGACCCAGTGAGGAGAGGAATTGTGAGTGCACTAATGGCCCTCCTGAAGCCGGAGAGAACTACCTATGTGATGAAACACCAAGCGGTGTTCTTTCACAAGTTATTTGCAGGAGAACCGATAAATTGGGCAAGGTGCTTTCACGGAAGAACGAGGCAGATGGTGTGGAATCTGCGGGATAAGTCGCCTCCACACTACATTGTACAATTTGCAGCCCATTTTTACCTCGGGTTAAATCTGCTCAATGTGGCGGAGCGTAATCAAATGGTGTCTCATTTCCATCCTGATTTGAGAAGAGAAGTCGACGCGGAGGAGCAGCAATATATTCTCCAAATCCGGAGCACAGACGATTACTACGCAAAGATAGGGAAGAACATGGAGGTCATTGAAAGTACCCCGACGAAGAAGAGAACTCGGCAAGCAGAAGCCGAAGAAAACAAGAAACCTCGGAAAATGTAGAAAAATAACCCAAGGTGAGGAATGGTGGTGATTGAGTCGGAAGATGAAGACTCAGAAGGCGAAGCCGAGCTCAAGACGGAGGACTCGGACCGTAAGGAGGAACCTGAGCTGACATTGCAAAGTGGAGATACAAGCAGTGACAGTGAGGAAGGAGGAGAGATGACATCGGTACCAGCGGCTGAAGAATACAAAGAAGAAATGCAAGCCAAGTAGAAACCGAAGACAATGCGGCGCTGGAAGACGAAGTACCAGTGTGTGAGGAGAAGAAGATCGCAGTACAGCGAGGAATTCGCTCGAGATGTAAGGCAAAGTGTGAAGTGGGATCGAGTAGAGTGAAGGAAGAAGTAGAAGGAAGCTCGGGCAGTGAGGCATCGATTCCGATACGAAGACTCCAGAGAAGAAGGCAAGTATCGGGAGAACACGAGGAAAGAAGAGAGACCACTCCGCAGGAGGACGAAGTTGTCAGTAATGGAGTAGATTACCTGCAGATGGTAGTATGCCCACTGTTGGTGAAGATGGAGAAGAAGAAGAAGGAGATGCAATCTACTTGTCCAGAGGTAAAGACTGTGTTGCAAGTCTTATCAAGATTGGAAGAAGAAAACTTGGAGTTGAAGAAGAGTATAACCCGAGGAGAGGAAGAGAGAGAAGTACTGCGAGCAGAAGCAGTCGAGAGGAGTCAGGTAATCGAAGACCTGAAGAGAGAAGTGAGTTATTGAGAAGATCTTGCGAGGAAGAGTGACATCGCAAGGGAGAGACAGGTAGCGGAGCATGAAATCTTGAAGTAGCAATTTGCTGATTCAAGAGTCAAACTCATCCATGCTATGGCGAGGGTAGCATCAAAGGATCAAGAGCTCGATCGAGTGATGGAGAGTATGGAGGAGAAGAAGCAACTTTGGCAGCGAGAGTTGGCTGTGAGATATAGAGAAGAAGAGAGATTACGAGACTTACTTCCTAATCAAGAAGAGAAGGTTGCACAGAAGGAGAAAGAGAAGGAAGCGGTGAAGGCCGAATTCGAAGAAGAATTGGCGATGTACAGAGAAGAATGGCTTGCAGATCGGGAACACGAACGCAAGACAAGATTGGAGCCATTGAAGGAAATCATCCTCAGAGTAAACGCAATGTTGAGTACAGAGGCCAGCGTTCAAATTGAGGAGACAAGATTGCACGAGTTAAAATTGTTGGTGCAGGAAATGAGGCGAAGACAAGCGAAAAATACAAATTTGAATGCCTTGTTGATTAAATTGAGAACTCGTGTAGATAGGAAGATCTTAGAAGTAGAAGAAAATATCGCAATTAGATTAGACTTAGTGAGAATAGAGTTAGAAAAGCTTCAACAAGATGTTAAGGCAAAACCCGAAGTAGATAACATCGGGATCCAAATGTCTTCGGAGTTGCCCTCAGAGACATTAGAGAAGAGTGGGTCGAAGGATGAGGAGTTAGATAGATTAACCACTAGTGCAATTTCAGATCAGGAAAGAGAATTGTTGGATCTGGTAGAAGATGTGGGAGATCTGAAACCCGAGGAAAATGTAGTAGGAAGTAAGATTACTTTGGGTTCAGGGTTGAAAGCCGAGGAAGAAGTAGACATCGGATCGGATTAGTAACCAATTTGAGATTTGAAGGGGCAGATATGAAGAGGTGCATTGTCATTTTGGATCTGCAGGTTAGAACAATTGTTGTAGAAACGGTATAGTTGTTAGAACTGTTGATTGCTTCACTATTTAAGAGTGGCATTCACAGGAAATTGTTGTTTAGTGCTCATTATTTCTGAGAATAGATAAAGCAAAGTGCTGTGAAGCCGTGCTCGTCGCTTGAGCTTGATTCCGAGTATCAACTTTGTAATTGTGTTTGTGAGTGTTTGGAGAAATTTGAAGTGCAAGTCAGAGTGCTTGTTGGATGTTGGATTCCACAGCCTTGATCTTTGTTCTGTGGGTTTGATCCTGAGTGAAGTGCAATCAAAGCAATGCCTTGACAGATCTGAGAGGAATTGTAGTGTTGGTAGTATTCTGCATTTGTGAGTATAGGGCGAAGTTGATGTGAAGCAATTTCGATCGAGGAAGTTGTGCCTTCAGTGGAAGGGTGGAACACAATTCTAAGGCGAAGTCATTTTGCAGTGAAGTGCCATTTTCAAGAGAGCCTGAATCATCACAATCAAGATTGTTTGGAAATAATTGATGGAGTTGTGATTAAGGAGTGTGAATTTGTGACAAGACTGCGAGTCAGTGCTTGTTACTCTCTTCTGGGTGTGGTTTCTACCTGAGAGACTAAAGAAGAACTCAAGAAGAACTGAAATTGTTACTTTGCTTCGTATTTGGACATTTTTTACTCGTATCTCTGCGGGAACAAACTTTACTTACCCGATTACCGCAAAAGTGATATTTGCCGGGTTGTCACAATTTAAGGGGAGCATTTGTAGTACTATGTTGTTTAGTATTCAAATTTCTGAAGATAGATAAAGCAAAGTGTTTTTCTCAGTGCTCGTCGCTTAAGCTTAATTCCGATTGTCAATTCCATGTTTGTGTTGGTGAGTGTGTGGAGAATTCCAAAGAGCAAGTCAGTGTGTCTGTGGATGTTGGATTTTGTAGCCTTGATCTTCATTCTATGTATGTGATCCTGAGTGAAGTGCATTGGAGCAATGCCTTGACAGATCTGAGAAGAATTGTAGTGTTGGTAGTATTCTGCATTTGTGAGTGCAGCACAAAGTTGATGTGAAGCAATTTTGATTGAGGAAATTGTGCCTTCAATGGAGGGGTGGAACACAATTTTGAGGCAAAATTGTTCTTTGCAGTGAAGTGCCATCTTTGGGAGAATCTAAATCATCACAATCAAGAGTTGTTTAGACAGAATTTGCTATGTTGTGATTATGTGTGTGTATTTGTGACAAGTTGTCAAGATTGTGAGCTTGTTACTCTCTTCTGGGTGTAGTTTCTACCTGAGAGATTAAAGAAGAAATCAAGAAGAATTACATGTTACTATTTGACTTCATATTTGACCAATTCTGAATCATATCTCTACGGGAACGAACTTTACTTACCCGATTACCGCAAAATTGATATTTGCCGGGTTGTCACAAGTTTCCAAGTCTTGAAGGATTCAAGCTATGATTTACTTCTTGGGAGGCCATGGTTGAGAGCAGCATGCACAATTGATTGATGGCACAAAGGATACTTGAGGATTGGGCCATCAAACCATATAATCACAGTTCCTATGACTAACACCACCAACACTTCACATTCAAATACACCATCTTTTGATTATTGGGAATCAAATTCTAAAGAAGGAACTTCAGGTGTGGACACAAGCATGGAGGAGTAGACTTCCACGGAGGAGGATGAATCTGAATTGGATTCAGATGTGTATCCCTTGTGTGCTATGGATTTTGCACCTAAGCCAAAGGTTTTGAAGGACCCAAATAAATCATCATTGACACTTGAGGAGATAGAAAGAAGGTTAGCTACCCTCAAGTATGGCCCAAATGTTACCAAAGAGGAGAAAGTGATATTTGAGGAGATTTTCCGCAAGTTCATCCATGTGCTTGCTTTCAGTTACAAGGATTTGAAAGAAGTCACCTTGGAGGAGCACAAGATAGAGTTTGAGTCACATGCAAGACCAATCCACCAAAAGCAACATCGAATTAGCCCGCCAATATCTTTGGTTGTGAAGGAGGAGATTGATGAGCTCAAGGAGGCAGGATTTATCTTTGAGGTGGAGAATTTAGAATGGGTGTCTCCAATTGTCATTGTGAAGAAAAAGAATGGCAAGCTTTGGGTATGTGTGGATTACAAGAAGCTCAATGTTGTTACCAAGAACGACTACTACCCATTGCCATTCATTGATGAGATCTTGGAGGAGGTTGTAGGTCATGAGAGGTATAGTTTTGGAGATGGTTATAGTGGATATAACCAAATCAAGATTGCACCAGAGCTTCAACAACTCACCACATTCACCACACTTTGGGGAACTTATGCTTTCAAAGTCATGCCTTTTGGGCTTTGCAATGCTCCATCCACATTCCAACGGTTCATGAACAAGGTATTTGAACCTTTCATTGGGAAATTTGTGAGAGACTTCATTGATGACTTTTGTGTCTATGGGAGCAAGGAGGAGCACTTTGAGCACCTAATCAAGGTCTTGCAACGCTTGGATGAGGCAAATGCATCACTTAACCTAAAGAAGTGCATTTTTGGATATGAAGAAGGTCTACTTTTGGGGCACATCATCTCCAAGGATGGAATAGCAGGTGATCCTAAGAAGGTGAGGAAAATCTTAGACCTTCTATTCCCTTCAAGTTTGACAAAGTTACACCAACTCTTGGGGATGGTTGGGTATTGTAGGAGGTTCATCTTCTCATTTTCCAACAAGGCTTATGCATAGACCATCTACACATGGTGATTTTAGAAGACAAGGAGGCTCTCAAAGCTTTTGAGGAGCTCAAGCAATCTCTTGTTATAGTTCCAATTCTTGCTAAACCTGATTGGAGTAAGCCTTTCATCCTCTACACTGATGCTTCCAATGTTGCTATAGGATGCACTCTTAGTCAATTAGACCAAGATGGGCATGATCATTAATAGCTTATGCTAGTAAGCAAATGGTTTCAACAAAAAAGAACTACTTTGTCACAAAGAGAGAAGGGTTGGCAGTGATCTTTGGTCTCAAGAAGTTTAGACACTTCTTGATTGGAGGGAAAGTCACCATTGTCACGGATCACAAGTCTTTGAAGTACATCTTCAACAAGCCTAATGTTGAAGGGAGACTAGCAAGGTGGATGATACTCTTATCTCAGTATGACTACACCACTGAGGATAGGCCAAGAAAGAAACATGCAAATGCTGATTTGTTATCTAGAGCCTATGATCATGATGGAGATGAGCCAATGGATGATTCCTTCCCAAATAAGGAGCTCATGACAATCTCAGTCACTCAAGAGGTTTCAATGGAGTACAAGGAGGTTGTAGATTTTGTGACAAGAGGTAACTATCTAGAAGGGATGCATGCTAGGGAGAGGAAGGCCCTTGCAGCAAGATCTAGACCTTACACAATGGTGGAGGATATTCTTTTTCACCAAGGAGTAGATGGTCTACTTCAAAGAGCAGTGGGTAAAGAAGAGTCTATCCTACTTATAAAGAAGTTTCATGAAGGTTTAGTGTGTGGAGGACACTTTGCAGCAAAGGTGACTGCTTTCAAGATTCTAGATGCAAGTTACTATTGGAGAGGGATTTTCAAGGATTGTCTTGATTATTGCAAAACTTGTCATGTTTGTCAAGCTTTTTCTAGAAAGTCTACATCCACTCCACCACTTAGATCAATTCCATTGCTAGGACCTTTGAGAAGTGGGGAATTGATTTTGTAGGTCTTCTCAATAGAACCCCAAGGTATTGGTATACTAAGGTAGTTACTGATTATCTTACCAAGTGAGTTGAGACATAAAGGATGGTTCTACATTAGTCATGATTAGCTAGAGTTAGTCATATCTAAGATAGAGAGGACCTTACTTTAGAGGAGGTGGAAAAGATGAGCACCACTATTTTGGATTCTAGTTTGTTGACTTGGTTTTATTCCTAAGTGTTTGGTTTTGAGAAAAGAGTTGAGAATTCTTTGGCCCGCAAGCCTTTTTGTTTTGGATTCTTCTATAGTCCAAGGATAGCCCATGTGAAGGAATCCTTGACTTAGTGGTTGGGTCAAGATAAGATCATATGCTAGTGGAATATGCTCATGTGAGTGGATATTCCTTTCTACTTTTTGACTTTACTTGACTTTTAGTCTAGTAACTTGGATTACTATGGTAATTAGTAACTTTGGTGTGTAACTATTTCACAAGTATATAAACAAATGGTGAGGAGGTACTCATCATCCTTTCATTTGCAACTATCTCTCTCTCATTGAGTTCTATAGTGAGCAATGTCTTGAGTCTTGGAGTGTTAGCCTTGGAGTGTTAGCCAAAAAGAGAATCTAGAACAAGAGATGAGTACAAAAGGCATCGCATGATGCTTGAAGACATTGTTGAAGTAAATTTGGGCCAATGTTGGAGCATTCACTACATCAAAGGTTGGTGCTAAATGGATTTGCTAACTAAGCTTATTGAAAAACACCACAATTGTTGTGTGACCTTGCTTTATCTTGGGTAAGGATGGGATGAGATCTAAGTTTATGTATTCCCATCAAGTAGATGAGATGGAAAGTGGTTGAAGGCATCCACTCAATTTTTTGTTGTTAACCTTGTTGCATTGGTAGCTTTCACATGATTTGATAAACTCTTCAACATCTTGTGCCATGTTGGGCCACCACCATTGGCATTGTGAGGTACCAAAGGTCTTGAAGGCACTCAAGTCGTAGATCATCCTTGGTTGGAACATAGATCTAGTTCTCATAGAATAGAAAGCCTTTCTTGAAGGAGAAGGTGTTTTATTTTTTGACATGTATTGCAAGATGACCTCATACCATCTAAAAGAAGAGCTCTTGTTGTAAAGCAATCCTAAACTCAATTTGGACTTTTGAGTCAATAGACACTATCATAATATCCATTGTGATGAGAGGAGTCTTCAATTCAGGTCATCATGATAGGGCATCGGGGATGACATAGAATCTACTATGTTTGTAATCAAGTTTGATGTCAAAAAACTAAAGTTGTTCCACTCATTGATGATGTTGACTCTTGATATGCTCCAAATGTAATATTTGCAACAAGGGTTTGTGATCAATTTGCGTGATCACTTGTTTCTCCAAGAGTAATGCCTCCATATCTTTGTGTCATATACCATTGCTAGTTGTTATCAATCTTGAACAAAGTAGTTTCTTTCTATAGTTTTTATTTGGTGAGACATAAAGGCAATGAGATGTAACCCATCTGGAAATTCCTATTGCAACACAACTCTAATAGCAAAGTTAGAAGCATCAAAATTGACCACACAAGGTAGTTGAGAATCATATGGTTGAAGAATGGGACTTGAAGATATGTTTCAGCTTCTAAAATGATTCTTCATGCTTGGTGGTCTAAAATTTTAAAGTCTTTTTCAAGAGATTGGTCAATGGTGCGATCAAATGAGCATAGTAGTGGATGAACCATCGGTAAAAACTTGCCAATCTGCACTTTTGTAGCATCCTTTGGAGTAAGCCAATCAATAGTGGCCTTGATTTTCTACTCTTCCATCTTGATCCCTTCTAATGAGACCTTATGGCCCAAGAAGGTAACTTCTTTTTGCCAAAAGATAGACTTTGACTTCTTGCAATAAAACTTTCAGTGATGTTGTTGTCTTAGGATTTCTTGCATGTGATTCATGTGTTTTGCCTCCGTTTTACTATAGATTAAAATATGGTCCAAGAACACCATCACATATTGATCCAATAGCCCATCCTAGATCCAATGCATCTAATCCATGAAGACTATTGGAGCATTAGTGAGCCCAAATGGTAGAGCTCTCTATTCAAAATGCCCATTCCTTTTGCAAAAGGCAAACTTTTGCATATCCTTGCTATCAATGAGAATTTGCAAATAGCCACTTTGGAGATCCAATTTGGAGAAGCATTGTATTTCACTCAATTGATCTAGAAGTAATCAATTTGAGGCAAGGGACATGCATTCTTCACTCTTTTTTTATTAAGACCATGGTAATCAATACAGAAGTGAAGTCTCTTGTCCTTTTTTTGGGACAAATATTATTGGTGCTTCCCAAGTAGATGTATTATGTTGTATGAAATCCTTCTCCAACAACTCTATCAGTGTTATTCAAAGCTCTTCTACCTCCTTTGGTGAGAGCCAATAGATTGGTTTATTCACTAGAGTAAAATCTAGCAATAACTCAATCTTGAAGGATATTCCATGGTAAGAGGGGTTATCCCTGCAATAGATCATCCAAAAACATATCTACAAACTCATGACCTATTTGATCAACCATTTCTTGATGAGGCTTTTAGCTCTCACCAGATTCTCCATGTGCAATTGGTTTAATCTACACCACAAAAGTAGGAATATTTTCTTCTAGATCTTGCTCTATGTTTGCTTTATTGAAAAAATTCTCATCTTGGGATTGACTATTCTTAGATGTCTTACTCAAAGGTGCCAAAAAATCTAATCAATAATTATTACCTTGGTGTTGTAATTGAATTTATTATTAGTTCCAATCAAATTGAACCTTATGATGTTCAAGCCAAGGCAAACCTATAATGACATCATAATGTAGAGGTGCCACTGCAAACTTCATACACTTTAAATACTCCATTCCAATCTTGAATGTAATGATATATGAAGTTATAAAATGTGGAACCTTTTCTACCATTTGCCATCATCAATGTATTTCCAATTGTTGACTTAATGGGAATACTTAATTCCTTTGCCAATTGCATGGACATGCAATTCTCTGAATTCCAAAATCAACCAAAATCAACTAAAATCCTAAAACTATGATCAAATATTATACCTTGCAAGTAGAGTAAATTTGCATAGGTTGAGCCTTTAATCCCAATAGAACTAATCAAGTTCCCAATAGGTGGCTCATATTTTTCTACTAGGATTCTTTGTTTCCTTGATCATCACGCTCTATAAACTCCATTTGGGTGATTTTTTATGGTCATTTATTCTTGAGTGGAAATTTAGCAATATAATATCCAATTTAGTGATAATAAAAGCAACCACTATTTTTCCATAATCTTTCTCTATGTATTTCCAAGCAACTCTATTAGATAGCATCAATCTCCATTAGTGTCGGCTTCTCTACCCATGTGTAGTTTGTTGGTAGGTTTTATGAAGGTTGAAGTCAAGATCAAGTTGTTGCCACCAAGGAATCAAAGCACTTAGCCAATTTCATGGCTTACTCCAAGTGTTTGAGCTCGTGCATGATCACATCCAATTTGATGCATGACTTTAAACCCCTCACAAATTGATACAAAGCTTCACCTTCTAGTATATTTGGAATTTTCATAATGGTATCTTTGAATTGAGTGATGTAGTTTCTTACAAAACCAATCTATTTTAATTTTGCCAATCTATCTTGTGTGGCTTGTATGGCATTTATAGCTTGGAATTGCACAATCATTGCACTCTTGAATTCTTTTGATGTTGAGATGGGCATAACAAACTACCATTTAGCTCACTCCACTATCGTGCGTATATACATTGCTACACAACATACATTGCTGTCAACATCATACACTATAGAAGCACAACTCACACATAAGTCATACATAGACTCTAAAGTGCCACAATAATCAGATTGCTTACCACTCTCAACTCAACTCAACTCAACTCAGATCAGTACTTGATCTATCACTCTATAAACTGCCAACAATTGGGCATTGATTACAGTCAAGCCACATCCACTCAAGCATAGAGAATCCAAGTGATGCTCATCGGCCTCTGTCCACCATAGCCAAGAACTCAAAGGCTCAACATCAGAGAAGTGAGCTCTTTGGAGCTGCACTTCAAAAGTATACCCCCTAGACTCAAGCTAGGTCTAAACCCTAACGGTCTTGCTGATGACACACTTGATGGTACAAATGGTGCAAAGTGACAATGGGCCCCACCATGAAGTCAGTACCCCAAACACAAAATCTGACCGTCGGAAAGTAGTCTTTGAGAAACTGCTGAAATACTCTAACTACTATCACTAGAACTCCAATGTCCGAGCAATCTAGATGCAACACTACAAACGGCGTGACACCTGTCGTGCTTATATACATTGCTACACAACATACATCACTGTCAACATCATACACTATAGAAGCACAACTCACATATAAGTCATACATAGACTCTAAAGTGCCACAATCGCCCCCCTAGCTGGCGGTTAGGTCCCTCTAACTCCCGATAGCCATCTACTCTAAGTATATGGTATACCCTATAATGGGCAAAGATCAAGAGGCCGGGTGCTATGGAGCCCCATCGTTAGTTGCCTGTCTGCAATCTATACCATATAAAGAATGAACTAGCTATAGGTCAAATACATCTAGGACATAACCACTGTCCCTGAGGAACCACCATGAGGGGAGGAGTCATACATGCCATATGCCATCCTCTCGAACAGCAATCACACACTAACATAGTAGCAGCTCCACCAAAAGAGCCACATAACATACACCTCAAGCATGCACGTACAAGTGCCAAGCTTGGGTCCATAGTACCATCAATGTTTGGGAGGTGGGATGGTGCACAATTGTGCACATGATCCTTCCAAACAACATCATCACGTCCTTCTAACACAAGGACCCCAGATGGCAAAACCCCACGCACTCTCAAGATAGTGCGGCTTGTCAAAACATCAAGTGTCATTGGTGCTGTCTGCTGTAGATATACATAGTCTCCTAGATGAAATCAACGGATCGAAGGTCGATAACCTCCTCCTCAAATGGTAGGATAGCATAAAGTATCTCTATGCTGAGCAATTGCCAAGTTCTCAAAGGCCATCGGCATCACTCTCCAAAAGATCTCTACCCGCGGAGAACATGCGCTCATCCATACATCGGGATCATCCAAGTCCAAAACTACAATAGCATCTCGATGAATGGCTGTAGGTAAATCTGGATCTCATCCATAGAGTAGAAAGTATGGAGAGAAGGATGCTAAGGAGCCTTGCCGGCTGAACCGATAGCCCATGGCCAACCAAGGTAAATGGAGATCCCAATCTCCCAAGTGGTCTCTTTGCAAACCATACTTTTGCAATCCTCTCTTTACCGTCTGAACCACTATCTTTGCTAAGCCATCTGCCTCAGGGTGATCTTGGGATGTAGTACAATGATCAATCAAAGCCTTGTCACACAAAACTTGAAACTCTCCCAAGAACTCCGTACCCTGATCAATCAAAACCTCAGCTGGTGCACCAAAATGACTAAGAACTCGATCCAGGAATGAGTAAGTTGTCCCTTCACTAGACTTGTCAGGAAGTGCCACCAACTCAATCCACTTTGAGAAGTGCTCCACCATCACCAAAACATACCGATGATGTCTCACAATCAGCAGTAAAGGTCTAGCAAAGTCCAAACTCCAACGGTAACCCAATCCCATGATAGGTAATGGGTGTAACTATGGGGTAGAAGCATTGAATGATGTTTTAACTCGGTCACAAACCACACATCTGGAAACAAACTCATGTTCCTTGGTCTACATACCGGGCCACCAATAATGACTCTGGAGTAAGCTATACATACGCTTTACTCCAAAATATCCTAGCTCCTCATGAGCATGACGGACCAACTGTGGTCTCTGTGATGAAAGTGGTACTACTCGCACTCTACCATCCTCCCATACACGCAAAAGGTCTCTGCCCTCCAATTTGAACCGTTTGGCTCATTGAAGAACTCGGTCTCTCTCCTTGGCCCCAACTATGCCACCCACAACACCAGTGCAAAGATAGTCCATCACTAAGATATCATCATGAATGTCTCACTGCACTGTACCAATACCTTCACTCTCTGGATTTGTAACCTCAATAACTCCTCCTATGTGCGCTGAGAGAGATACCACCACAGCCTCTGAAAATATACACAAAAAGGCCAATGCATGTCAACCTGGCACCATCTCCTCATCTGTCTCACCATGCCAACGTGCTTTGGTTTGATCTTGCAAGCTGGGACATGGGTTCCTACTCAACCCATTTGCATCACGGTTCACCACTCCAGGTCTATGAACAACTGTGAT
This sequence comes from Lunularia cruciata, assembly GCA_948567375.1. NCBI lineage: Eukaryota > Viridiplantae > Streptophyta > Marchantiopsida > Lunulariales > Lunulariaceae > Lunularia > Lunularia cruciata. The sequence continues at coordinate 51,293,371 of OX419759.1, forward strand.
ATCATACTCCTATAAAATCAGAGCCCATTGTGCAAGCTTCCCTGAAAGCTTATCAGACTCCATCAACCACTTCAATGGCTGATGATCAGTGATGAGAGTGAAGGGGTTACCAAATAGATAACATCGGAAATGTGCTACTGCCCAAACTGTTACCAAGCACTCTCCCTCATATGAACTAAACTTGGCTTCCGCTGAATTGTTGGAGTGACTAGCAGAGGCCACCACAAACTCCTTCTCCTCATCATCATGCTGAGTGAGCACCACTCCAAGCTCCAACATACTCCAATCAGTATGAACCTGAAATGGTCGTCCTCTGATTGGTCTCCTCAAAATAGGAGCAGATGTCAACCTCTCCTTGAGCTCTACAAAAGCTCTCTCCTGCTTATCTCCCCACCACCACTCTTGTGTAAGCTTGGTCAGCTTTGTCAAGGCCTTGGCAATGGCACTAAATCCGCTAACATAGTGGCAATAGAAGTTTGCCAACCCAAGTAATGCTCGCACTCTACTCACATCCGTAGGCCAAGGAATACGTGCAATAGCCTCCACCTTGGTCTGCTGAACACCAAGTCCTCCGGGGTACATAGTGTGACCCAAATAATCAACCTGCTCATGGAAGAACCTACACTTCCCAGGATGTAATTTGAGTCCATGAGATCTCAACCTCTCAAACACCTCCAACAATTGTCTCTCATGCTCCTCCACAGTAGTGCTATAGACCAAAATGTCATCAATATAGCACCGAGAAAAATCCAATCCAGCTAGGATCCTATCCATGACCCTCTGGAACTCAGCAAGAGCGTTCTTCAACCCAAATGGTAAGAACCTCCACTGATATAACACATCCTTACTGTGAGGATCAATAGCCCAGAATGTTGTCTTGGACTTATCTTCCTCTCTAATCGGCAACTACTGATATCCTACTTGAAGATCCAAAGTATTGAAGACCTTTGCAAGCCCAATCACATCAAAAATCTTCTCCGTTGTAGGCATGGTATACCAATCAGCCCTAGTTTGTTGGTTGATAGGATAGTAATCTCCACACATCTGCCTATCTGTGTAGTTGCCATGCATGTCCTTCTTGGATGGCATCACTATTGCTGATGCATACTCTCTATGTGAAATCTCCACCAAACTAGCCTCAAAAAGGTCATTACTCCGGCTCTGAATCAATGTCCTTTCCATCTCACTATATCGATAAGGACGTCGGAAAATTGGTGTATCGCTAGTTAGCTCAATTTGTATACCAGGTCCTTTTAGAGCACCCAAACCCTTCATACTAAAGGCAAAACAACTCGTGTGGCTCCCCAAGAACCTCCAAACCCTCCGTCTTTCCTCTCTAATAAGCTTGGGTCCAAGATCTGGCTCCCAAGTATCCTCTGTAACTATAGTAAGAGTGGAAGACGTATTGATTGGCTGCTACACTGGGCCCTTGGGAGCAATAGTGTCATGCTCGCAACCACTAGAGGTCCCAACCTCTGTGTGAAAAACTCCCTCCACTCTGGCTACAAGCTCCACACGTCCTCTAGCTACATCCCAAGTGGACCAAGGGTGTAATCCAAGTAGCCCACGCTCATCTGGATGGACTCCAAGTAGACCACTCTCCCTAGTAGGTACTGGATGTGTCCCAAGAATACCATGTCCACTCGGTCCATTGCCCCTAGCATGTGCCTGAATCATCTTGATAGGCACAGGGCTCACAAGTGTCCAAGTGGTGATGCCTATCAAGCGCATCCTATGTTGCTTTGCCAAGCCAAGGCTCACAATCCAAGTCAAACAGTTTAGGTCCATAGCCTGACCTAACACCTGACGCCTAGATGCCTTTGACACTGCTAGAATAGCGGTAATATTGGTGCAAAAACCCATCACCCACTCTCTCTCATTGGCATTGGGCTCCACCAACTGCTATAATTGTGAGTCCCAAACAAGGCCAAGTCCTCCCTCTCGAAAAGCATGAGAGCCTGGGAAACTCATGAGTGTGGGAAATGCAGCTCTAGGCTGTCCAACTAGGTTCACCACTGCCATAGGTGACCTATCAACCACTACCATTGTCTGAGATTGATGCCCAACATCCAAGATATCATCAACAAGGATGTGGTCAAGTCGCTGAATCCCATCATAAGCACGTTGTAAAACCTCGCTAGGTAAGAGGTTCGTCCACCAAAGATGAAGATGATGAGCCCGTGATCCCACTCTGGCTGCATCTAAAAATACAACATGTCCCATCCAAGAATGGACTTGATGTGTACTCGCCACCACTCTGGTGCGAGAATCACCCATCAAAGGCACATTTTCCAAAAGGTAAGCTGGAGAAACGGACTGATGAACCTGGAGATGTCGTAATATCCGTAACATCTCCCAAAACACACCAAAACGAGGATCCTAAAGACCCAAACCGTGGCCCACACATGTATGTCCCTGACATGGCCATCCAAAAATCACCAAGTGAATAGGCCCATGTCTCTCTAGGTCATGCGCCCCCAGTAAGGAAATGCCTACTAGTAGGACCTTTTGGTAACCTTTGATTGTTGACATTGGTATTAACTCTAATACCAATAGGCCAAGTGTGCCACATGATGTAGAGAGACTCGCCTAGAAGTCTCATCTCTCTCTACATACAAGTACCTTTGTACTCAAATACCCGCTTGTAACACCGCAGCTAGTCCGGTGTTGATCTCACCAAACAACTCCAATAGGCATATCCCCTCAACTGGATACTGCCAAGCAATGAGTGTGGTATCTAGAGGTATCAAAGCAATTGCCTCTGGAGGCTCATCCTCACACTCATCTCCTGATGGTACAAAGGCCCCACTCCAAGCCTGCTACACCAACTGATCTGCATGCTACTACAATGCCTCCTCTGAACTCCACAATGGAACATCCAAGGTGGATGGAACAATCTCACTCGTACTCCAAAGCAGAGTGATCTCCTTTTGTAGTGGAGTATCCACTGCATGGGAGTTCCCCTCCAGCAAGTCACCAGGCCAAGTAACTGCACCATTGAAAGCTAAAACTGATGCTGCCATGGTCCCGGACTGTAGTGAGCCAAGACTGCCACTATTGAAGCATATTGGTAGGCAACATACCCATCCCTCACCAGACTACCAACCAGTTCTATAAGAGGTTGTCTCCTCCCAATAGTCAATGTTGAAACCCATGGGGTATAACACTGCTCCTCCAACTAGCACATCATATGACTCAGCTATTGTAGCAATAGCCTGAGCTCTCACCACCGAGCTATCAATCGGATGACCAGGCTGAACCTGGACAACAAGCTTACCACGTGTGATGTACTGTGTCGAACCATCACCTAGAGATGTATGGATTTGAATTGGACACCTCTCCACATCGGTCTTTCGTAACTCCAGACCGACAACTGCCAACTTCCCCAACATAAGGGGCTATGCACCAGAGTCTAACAAGACTCTTTGTGGTGTATAGACCTTCTCTAAAGGTCCCACCAAATGGAAAATCTCCCTCTGGTTATCCAATAGAGCAACACTAGGTGTAAACCGCGCTCTCTCAAAGGCCAGTCGCTTGGCCTTGGCTTGGCTTGGTTGGCTAGCCGTTGTTGCTTGCCAAAAACCATTGGTCGCTGAATGGATCCCATGCTCCTCAACCAAGTCAACTCCACTATCAACCACCTCTGCCCTAGTAGTAGGAACCGTACCATCCCTACTCTCACACAACGTCGTAGCCAACCAAAAAACTGGGGCTAGGTCAACTCCCAATGTAAACATGTCACTGGTTGAAAACAAAGGATGCCGCATAATCAGCTAAGCCGCCCCTAACATCATGCTAGACTTAGTCTATGTAGTAGTAGGTGGTTGACTAGCAGGTAGTCCATCATGCACTCATCACCACCTACCACACCTGCACTGGGACGTCTAGGAACCATGGATGTTGTCTGCAATGCCTCAGATAGTGTGAAAGACTGGGGAAGTCTGACCAGTCTCCCAACCTCTCCTCTTTGTGGGTCCAACTCCATTGATGCTCCTCTAGGCTCTGGAGCACGTACTGCACTTCTAGTCACTACTGCAGATGCATCCACCTGTGCTACTCCGCACATGAAGTCCAAAGCATATCTATCACCAGCATATGAGGTGGAAGCCTCAGCACCCGAATCTGATCTCCTCTGAGCAATAGCCATACTAGCCAATCTCTACTCCAACTGCTCAATCCGAGTAGCCATAGTTGTGTCAGAAGTAAGGGCATGTACTGCACCCCTACTAGGTGTAGATCCTCTACCACCACCTTGTCCTCCATGAACTAGAGCTCCTTTACTACCTGCCATAGTAGCCCTACCACTCCGTAACTCCGGGTGTAGGTCAAAACACCGGTCACTAGTGTGACCAAATCTGTGGCAATGCTCACACTACCTCTGTGCTAGTTGTGATGCACCTAAGGTATCAAGTCCACTGCCTTGAGTACACTCTCTCCAATGGTGAGGTTCACCACAAGTCCAACAAGCAACACCAGCACTCACTAGCTGTTGTTGACCCGAAAATAAAGGTAAGGGTCTAACTCCACTAGGCACTCCACTCAATCCATAAGATCTGAGCTGTCCACCTTGTCCTCAAAAACCAATTGGGCGTGGTGCACTTTGCTGCACTTTAGAAGAAGTCATAGCCGTGGATGAGATCTCCCTACCAAATCCAAATGTCACCACTCTCTCCTCCACCATGTTGAGCTCAATACGCTCAGCCAAACCAAAGACTATTGCCAAAGTGGGCAAAGTAGCCTGTAACAATGTAGCATCACGAACTCTACATCCTAACTCCCTATCCAATATCCCATACCAAAATTGGATTGCCTGGGCCTCAGTAACTCCTTGAGTGAAACTGATCAGCCGTCTCATGCGAGTGTATGCCTTGCGTAGGCTCTCTCCAGCCTTCCGCTGGAACTCATGCAAGCTCCTCAACTTGTCAATCCGCACTCCCTGGTAGTTTTGCCTCAAACATAGAAAGAACTCCACCATGGGGTTAAACCCCGGTACCACACCACCTCCTACAGCGGTACCTCCACTCGTAGTAGCACTATCTCCCACTAGTGCACCTCCACTAGCTCCACCAACACTACTTGAGCTAGAACTTGTAGGTACAACCGATCTACTCTTGGCCGTTGATCTACTCTTGGCCGCTGATCTACTCTTGGCCACCAATCCTGAAGTGATAGAGACATAGTTTGGAGACCAATACTGTCTCCATAACTTGATCTCCTCCAAATGAGCTCTCCTGAACTCATGGTAGTCATCCATCAACGGACCCTCCAAATGTTGAAACAACCCCTTCCATGCCATGAAAGGTGTGAACAAAGTCGGGTTCCGCATCTACTGCAAATCACACCAACTATCAAACTCCTGGATGAAGTCATCTAACTCAATGGTACCCACTGTACCAGAGTAACGCCTAGGGCCTTTGGAGGCCCCATAAATCTCGTCCATGTCCTACAACAACGGTGCAGACACACCAAGTGCACTCTCAACTAAATCAGCTCATGTGTCAAACTCCAACTCAAAGTCAATCTCCTCCCTCACTGGGACCTAAGATATAGGCTGATATTGAGTGCCACTTCGAGTAAACCCACTACGTACTATAGGGCTATCTCCTCTAGAATCCCCAAAGAACTCTGTCGTGACCAAGTAACCGTAACAGCAAACCCGAACTACCAACTGCAACCGCAAGTTGCAACTGCAAGTGCCCCACCAAGTGCCAACACCACCACGTGCCAATACCAACAAAGTACCACCCACTAATGTAACTCTAACCGAGATAACTACACTAGGGGGAAAGGGCAACTTGTAATCTGCCATCATAACACGCACTCTTACGGTCTGTAGGTCATCACTTCCTACCTCACTAGAGAGAAACAAAGGTAGTCTGACTGGTCATCACTCCAGCCTCACTATTGAGAGCACACCAGAGCACACCAGAGCACCAACGCTCAAAAGTCAGAGCACTTCATACAAACATGGTGCACAAATAGGAAGTAGAGAATGGAGAGGATCCAATCACAAGAAATCTAAATAAAAACCCTTCATCACATAACACAACACGGGACTGACTATGCCACCATTTGGCATTTGACATAAAAGAAGTTTGTATCTAAGTCCTAAGCTACCAGGATCACCAAGAATGGGATCAAACTGCCTCTCTTAGCCAAAGCTACATGTGTATAGATAACAATGGCACAGTCACTAAGACAGCAAGTGAGGGTGGACCAAATGGCTAGGGCACCAGTCTAGGAACAAGAGATCTAGGGGTCAAACCTTGTTGCCCACAATCTAGCAAGAAAGGCAAATTTTGCCAACCAATGACCAAGATCTACTCTAAACTAGCTAGCCTCACACTAGCAAGCTGGCTTGTTGGCCCTTCTAGGCCTTTGTCGCCTCTCATAGCCCACATGTAAAAGACCAAATCCGTGGAGAGAAATAGGAGAATGGAAACTCACATTGGGACACTTGAATGACAAAAAACTCCGAATGCCTAGCATGAGCTTTGGCTTTGGTATTTATAGGTAGCATACAAGGCCCTTGAGAAGCTTCTTAAGAAGCTTCCTCAAGCCGCTTTCTTAGAGTGCAAGCCAAGTTAGCTAGGAAGCTTCTCAAGAAGCTTCCTTCTAGAAGCCGCTTACTTGGCGTGCAAGCTAAGCTAGTTGGAAGCTTCTAGAAACTTCCTTCTAGAAGCTACTTACTTAAGGTGCAAGCTAAGCTAAGCGGGAAGCTTCCCAAGAAGCTTCCTAGATACTTTCAAAATATTCTAGGCTACTTTGTCTTTATGTGCCACTTTGTAAGCCCGACTAACTTCATCGCTAAACTCCATATTGTTAAACCATAGCCCTATGCCTTGAAGCCTCTAAATGCCAAATGAGGCATTTCTTCTTGCCGCTTCGAACCTCCTCCAAAATTGGTGAAACTTCTCTAAATCTGCAAAACTTTTCCAAATCTCGCCAAACAGCAAAACTCCTCCAAATCTGCAAAAGTCCTCCAAACTAGAAAAACTTCTCTAAATCTGGCCAAACAGCAAAACTCCTCCAAATTTGGCCAAAATCTGATGTAAAATCCAGCAAAAATCTGACATAAACTCTAAAGTTGGTTGTCCACCAAATCCCCCGCTAACTTTCCACTCGAGCCACATTGACAACACGAGTTTCTCCAAATCACAAATTCATGAGACAAGCTTCACAACCTCCACCTTCAATTTGACTTTCTAAGCCCAACTCGCACAAAATTGGTCATGCTTTCACCTCCTAAGCTCAAAATCACAACCACTACTCAAAATTTGCTCCTTCTTTGCTCAAAAGTTGGCCAACACTTCCGCACACCGTCTGCCTTACTGCCAAATCTGCATCAATTGAACGAGCTTCTGCACACTAGGGAAACACCAAACTTGAATCAAGCTACCAATGATCCACCGAGCTTGGAGATACCACCAACACTCAAAGTTCATGCACCCAATTTCCCCTTGACTTCACTTCTTTGATGTAATCAGATTGCTTATCACTCTCAACTCAACTCAACTCAGATCAATACTTGATCTGTCACTCTATAAATTGCCAACAATTGGGCACTGATTACAGTCAAGCCACACCCACTCAAGCAAAGAGAATCCAGGTGACGCTCGTTGGCCTATGTCTTGTAACACCCATTTGTGCATGTGTGTGGTATTGTGATATTTAGCTTGGTATTACAAGTACTTAAGAGATATTATTTATATAGAGATAAAGGATGGTTCTATATTAGTCATGGTTAGCTAAAGTTAGTCATAGCTAAGATAGATGGGACCTTACTTTAGAGGAAGTAGAAAAGATGAGCACCACTATTTTAGATTTTAGTGTGTTGACTTGGTATTATTCCTAGGTGTTTGGCTTTGGGGAAAGAGTTGAGAACTCTTGGGCCCGCAAGCCTTTTTGTTTTGGATTCTTCTTTAGTCCAAGGATAGCCCATGTGAAGGAATCCTTGCTTTAGTGGTTGGGTCAAGATAAGGGGAATATGCCCATGTGAATGGATATTCCTTTCTACTTTTTGACTTTACTTGACTTTTAGTCTAGTAACTTGAGTTACTATGGTAATTAGTAACTTTGGTATGTAACTATTTCATAGGTATATAAACAAGGGGTGAGGAGGTACTCATCATCCTTTCATTTGCAACTATCTCTCTCTCATTGAGTTCTCTAGTGAGCAATGTCTTGAGTCTTGGAGTGTTAGCCTTGGAGGAGTATGATGGAGTTGGGGTTCCTTGCCTTCTTAGTCCATGGTGCGCTACCATAATAGCCATCAGAGGTTCATCCTGAGTGAGAGACAGGCCGGCTCACAGTCCACCATAGCCAAGAACTCGAAGGCTCAACATCAGAGAAGTGAGTTCTCTGGAGCTGCACTTTGAAAGTATACCCCCTGGACTTGAGCTAGGTCTGAACCCTAACGGTCCCATTGTGGCACACTCGACGGTGCAAATGGTGCAAATGGTGCAAATGGTGCAAAGTGACAGTGGGCCCCACCGTGAAGTCAGTACCCCAAACACAAAATCTGACTGTTAGAAAGTAGTCTTTGAGAAACTACTGAAATAACTCTAACTACTATCATTGGAACTTGAGTGTCCGAGCAATCTAGATGCGACAATACAAATGGCGTGACACTACACAGAATTGCCATCATAGTTTTGCCACTCCATTCAATTGGCTTGAAGCCAAGAGAATTTGTCTCAGTTCATCTTGAAGATTTATAGATTCAAAATAATATTTACAATAAACACAAAATTCTCCATTGCTCTTGAGAGATTCTTATCTTCAAATACATTAGGTTTTGGAAATTGGATTTGTTCCTTCTCAAAATGGTGCTCTCTTTACATGCTCTTGTTGTTGATGGTCTTGTTCTTCCAACAATCAAGGAAGGTGCTCAATTTGTTGTTGCATAATAATGATAACTTTGGGTATTGCCACCATGGTTATTACTCTATCAAACTACCTATGATTATCTAAGTTAACATAGATGCAACTTGTCCACCATTCTCCATAAGTTACAATAAGAAGTACCAAAGGTTCATCAAACAAGGTGATTGAATTGAAAAAAAAATTGCCTAAAGTGCAAGATGATGAATTGTTTGAAATGATGCTTGGGTAGTACATGGACATAAAAATCCCAATGGTTTGGTGAAAATGGATTTGGTAATCCATAAATTCCATTCTCACTCTAATACCAATGTAGAAGACTAAGGAGTTGATATTATGGGCTAGAGATGTAGGGCATAGGGTTATAGGCTAGAGATTTAGGGCCAACAAGCCAATTTGTTAGCATGATGCTAGCCACTTTAGTTGAGTTTTTTATAGTTATTTTGCAAAATCTGCACACTCTTGAGGATTATGTGCAACAAGGTTTGAACTCTAGATCTTTGATTCATAGATTGGTGCCCTAGCCAATTGGTCCATCCTCACTTGTTCTAATGATTGGTAGACTAATACATATCCTCATGTAGCTTTGGCTAAGAAAGGATGTTTGATCCCATACTTGGTGATCTTGGTAGCATAGGAGTAGATAAATACTCCTATTATGTCAAATGCTAAATGGTGCCAAAGTTAGTCTAAGTTTTAGTTGTGAGTTGGAGGGTTATAATTTTGATTTCTTGTGATTTGACCCTTCTATTCTCTATTTCTTGTTTGTGCACCATGTTTATGTGAGGTGCCTTGATGTTGGTGGTAGAGCAATAGAGCATTGGTGCTCTAGTGTGATCTTGGTAGTGAGGTTGGAGTGATGACCAATCAAATTATCTATGTTTCTCTCTAATGAGATAGGAAGTGATGACCTATAGATCATGAGAATGCATGTTTTGATGGTAGGTTACAAGTTGCACATCCCTAGTGTAATGTTCCAAGGATAGGAGAACCCCAAGAGAAACAAAAGACTTCATCCCTCAATACTCTGATGCTCCAAAGGATCATCTTGTCTTTATTATATAGCAAAGAGGATCCACTCAAAGGGAGCTCCACCCTTGGATCAAATACATAGATTTGTGACATGTTAGTGAGCTCCATCCTTAGATTAGTTTCATTGATTGGTAATATGTTGATCCTTGTCCTATTTGGTTGGTCAAACTAGTTTGACCAAAGGGAATCTTTGGAGAATCTTCTTATTGGAAGCTCAAATAAACATGGGTGAAGTATCATTGGAAAGTTCTCAACAAGATGAACAAGGGAGAGGAATGAAAGCTATTTCTCCAAAGGGGAAGGAAACTTTCATTTTTCAAGGTCTAGTTCATCTATTTAGGTCTTTGAAATTGGCTCTAAAAGACTTTAGGGTGTTATCATCCTTTGCCTTATTAGTGGAAGTACTTTTTGGTGAAACCTCTATTTGATCTACCTATACTATCATATATAACATCTTTCTAGACATTACCACTTTTACCTTTAGATAAAATGTCTAGCTAATGGTATTACAAACCTTCCCCCTTTTAAGAAGTAACATCTTGGTTGCAAAATTATTGCTCAAAATATTGCACTAACACCAATGGATGGATCAATTTAGCTATTGGTTTCCATGTTACCTCATATTATGGCTACCTTTCCAATGTATGAGATATTCCACATGCAAATGGCAGGTATCATGAATGCATTTTTGGAGAATGTATTTGACTTTGTATTCCTTTGTGGCATCAATGAGTGTTGGACAAGGTCTAACTTCTTATATGGAAGGAAAGTGAGGCGGTCGAGATGCACATTTGCATAGTAAGGAAACATGAAAGACTAGATGGATCTTCATGTGTGGTGGTAGCTTGAGATGATAGGCCACTATGTTGATTTGATAAAGGATGGGAAGGATGCAATAAAATAAGGCTTAAGCGTACAAGGCCAACTAACGTGATGTTTGTTATGGATAGCCAAACTTGATCCCCAACATTGAACTCCGTGTCTTTGTGATTTGCATCTGCATATTGTTTTGTTGATTTTGGATGATTTACAACTTGTGTTTGGCATTCTTCACACCTTGTTGGATTCTAGAAACAAAAGTGTTGACAATATCAAATTTTCTAGCCATTGGACAGATCTTTACCAAGCTTGAAGGTGTTTAGGGTTTAGGGTTTAGGGTTTAGGGTTTTAGTGTTTAAGGTATGAAAGGGTGTTCTCCCTACATGAAGAGGAATGGTATGACCTATGTAGATGTATTCATTGAATTGTTGTAGGCAAATTCCATCAATGGTAGTAGGGTGTCTCACCTTTCTTGCTCTTCTAAGGTGAAGCCCTGGAGCATGTCCTCAATAATGCAATTGACCCACTCTGTTTATCCATTGGTTTGTGGATAGTAGGCCATGGACATTGCAAGTTTGGTTTTGAAGATGCCAAAGAGTGTTCTCTAAAATAAACTACTGAATTGCATGCCCCAATTTTTTATGAGCACTCAAGACAAGAAAAAGTGAGAAAAGACTACAACTAAGTATAATTGAACTAATTATGGAGCAATCACATCCTTGGTTGTAGGATACACATGAATCATTTTTTTGAGTCGGTCTACAAAGATTATAATGGAATCAAACCATAAGGTGATCTTGGGCAATTCAAAAACCAGATCTATGTTGACCTACTCCCAATGTTGTATAGGAGTAGAGAGAGGTTGAAAGAGTCATGTGGGAGCCTAATTAGAGGCTTTATTTTTTTGATAGAGTAGGCAACTTGAAATTATACTCCATCACATCATTACTCATCTTGGGCCAATAGTAATAGTATTTGATTACATTTAAGGTCTTGTCCACTCCAACATGACCTGCAAGAGTGGAATCATGACATTCCATTAGGATGGTGGTTCATAGGTTTGTGCTTCCAAGATCCATAACTTACCATTAAAATATATAATCCTTGGGTACTAGTTATACCTAAGGATGATTGAGCTCCTACAATCTGTGGGTTAGTCTTTATTAGTAATAAGAATCCTTGGCCAGAATTCAAGGCTCATCTTGGCTTCTACCACCAGGTTGTTCACTATAAGCATTTGTGTGAATGCATCTACAAGTTGCTTCTTGCCTTCCATATATGTGATTGTCATATTGAACCATTTTCTCCACTCTGCCTAAAAAATCTATATCATTTTGGGTCTCAAAGTAGACTAGAGGTTTGTGGTGTATCTCTACTACAAATATTTTCTCACCAAGATAGTGTTTCCAATGTTTGGTTGCAAGAACAATAAAAAAATCTTCTTATTTGGTGGTGTGATAGTTATGCTCTATTGGTAAAAAAAATTTAAGAGAAATATGCAGTTGGATGCCATCCATCATTCTATTCCTAGTGTATGACTACTCCTATTGCAATGCTTGATGCATCTATAGCCAATTTGAGTGGATGCTTTGGGTTATATCATTTCAAGATTGGTGTATGTAGTATTGCATCTTTCAATTCTTGAAAAGCCAATTTGTATGTAGTTCTCCACATCCACTTCTTCCCCTTGCCAAGTAGTGCCATTAGAGTGACCATAAAAAAATTTGGTGGTGTGACCATGAAAAAATCCTTGACAAGATAAAACCTCATCAACCCCAAGAAACTCTTGAGTTGAGTATGATTTCTAGAGCATCCCATTTTTGAATGACCTCTATTTTATATGTTAATACTTGGATACCTCTACTCTCACTCTGTGCCCTAAGTAATCTACTTCAAGCTTGCCAAACTCACACTTTGAGACTTTGGCATACAATTGGTTCTATCCTAGAATCTAGAGTACTTCTCATATGTTGCTTATGCTCCTTCATTGTCTTACTATAGACTAAGATATCATCAAGGAAAATGATAAAAAAATAATCCATTATAGATGAAATATATCATTCATCAAACTCATGAAGTGGTTGGTATATTGGTGAAGCTAAATGATATCACAATGTACTCAAAGTGACCATACCTTGTTCAAAAGGCAATTTTGTATACATCTTTCTTCTTGATCTTGATTTGGTTATAATTGCTCCATAGATCAAGTTTGGTGAAGTGGTTTGCCCCATGGAGTTGATTGAAAAATTCTTCCATGCAAGGTAATGAGTATTTGCTCTTCACTATTTGTTGATTTAGGCCCCGGTAAACAATGGACATACGCATTGTACCATCCTTCTTCACAAGCAAGACAAGAGCCCCATATGGTGATATGTTGGGTTGAATAAACCCTTTCTACAACATATCCTCAATTTGAGCCTTGCATTCCTATAACTCATGAGGTGATAGTTGATATGGGGTCTTACAAGTAGGTATCTTTGCACAAAGTATCTCAATTTTATGATCTACTCTCTTTTTTGATGGTAATCTTGAGGTAAATTGTCAGGAAGACATCTTGAAACTCATTGACCATATCTTTCAATTTCTCATGAATTTAACCATCAAGTTGTGCATTCTGGACTTCTCTTATTAAAATCATGAAACATCAATATTTCTTACCAATAGTTGTTGTATCTATGACAAAAAAGAGGCAATTCTTGCCTTTGCAATCTTTCTCTATCTCCAATGATCTTCCATTGGCTAGTTCTCACTATTTTCTTTCAATCAACCGTGGGGTTATAGTGCTCTATCCATGGCATGCCTAAGATCACATTATAATGAGCTAACCATATCACTTGCCACTCAATTTCTTCATGATACTCTCATACAAAGAGTGTTACATTTCTAGGTAACAACTCAATCCTCTTTGTTTAACCATTAAATAACTCTACTTGTTCATTCTCATCCTTCTCTAGTTCCATCACCAACTTATTGCAATAGAGCAAGATAAGAAATTCTTTTTTGCTCCAAGGTCTATCAATACTCTCACTTGATTGCCTTTTAGACTCCATTTACAATAATTACTTCTGTGTTTGTCTTCCTCAACCTTTGCATACTCATCCTCTTCCTTCCCTCACTTTTACTCTTCTCCATTAAGCCAATAAGATGCAAGGTACATTTATTGATGATCTCTATTTTCCAATGTGATTTCAATATCCTCCTCTTCAATTTGTCTTTCTAAGTTGTTCAAAGATCACTTGTATGGAGATCAAGGGCCTTTAAGAAGGTGAGCACAATAACTGATGGCTATGTGTTCAACTCGGCCGCAATTGTAACAACATTTTTGTTTTTCTTGAGCCCCTTTCACTCATGGGACTTCATCTCTCCTTTCTTGGACATGTCCTTATTTTCCTTGGAGCCATCATGCTCCTTTTCTCTGAAACAAATATTGCTCAATTCCATAAGAATTGGTCCACCAAAGTATGGTGTTTTAGCCCAATTGTCTTTAGTCAGGATTACCCCTTCACCTCCTCCAAGCATTCTTGCTATTCTTTGAGCACATGCGATAGCTTCAAAAACAATGTGAGGATTTTGTACCATTATCTCTTGGCAAATTCACTCTTTGCTATTTTTGAAATTATCAAGAGCTTCTACTAGACTCATATTGGTTATCATGGCTTGTAGGTCCAAAAGTGCATGTGCTCTTGTATGTTATTTCTTTTGCTTCAACCCCCAAGTTGAGTTTGAGCCATTTGCATAAAATCCATGGATTGGAAATTCTTTAGTAGCCCTTCTTACACTATCATCCAATTGATCTCTCTTCCTTTTTCCAACATTGATTGTTCCCAAGCATCATACCATGTGAGTGCTTTATTGGTCAAGTAAATCCATGCAAACAAGCCTATAGAATGATCTCATCTCAATTATGAATAAGAGAAAGTATCAATTCATTTTTAAAATCCAATTTTCCACTACTTTCATGGAATACTATCTCTTTTAAAGCTTGATGTTGCATGTCTTCTTCATCTATAGTAAGAACATGGATTCATTGTTGATCAAGGTCGGTGTCATTGGCATGAGTGACTCTTTAGGTACTTCAATTGGGTTTTGGGATTAGTCTACCTCTTGCATTACATGATCATTCTTGAAGGTATGTACTTGATTTTGCAATGCCTTTATTGTCATCTTGATCTCCCATGACTTGTTCAAAATCCCTTGCGTTCCTTGCATCAGATCTTGCAATTGTGCTCCATGATTTGTACACAAGATAAATGCATAATCGCTACTTCTTACTTCAATAGAAAGTTAATATAATCACTTGAAAGAGGTATGGATGATTGGGACTACAATTGGGACCTCAAAGGTTATCACTTTTTGATAATATTCCTCACCAAAATTACGGACTTGAAATCCCTAAATGTCATTTTCAATTTCACTACATAACAGATTTCTATTTGAGTGTTGAAAGGGAGAATTAGTATATTAAAATCCATTGCATCATAATAAAATGTAGATCTTTAAATCTCACTTTCTATTGTATATCACCATAGGTAAAATCATCAAGTTTGGTGAATTCAAGGACATGGTGAATATCACTATGTCCTTGAACTTTCCTCCAAAAATGGTAAACAATATATACTCTTACTTGCTCACATTGGATGTACATAATCTTAATGTGGAATAGATTCAAGCACAACAAGCGTGGTGTATGAAATTCTCCTCTAGGAGTATCCATCCCATCCTTTCTCTAAAACACCACCAATCTATTAATTTCTGTATGTTTTCTCCCCTCAAAGTTACTCAATCTCAATAGCATGTGTTCCTTTGAGAAGTATGATCCACTCTCTTGGATTAAAGCATCTACTTTGATACCATTGTAATTTTTTGAGGATAGTAGAACCCCCAAGAAAAATATAAGAGAATAAATACAAGAGAAACATAAGGCTTCATCCATCAATACTCCCGATGTCTCACCTTATCTTTATTGCTTGCAGCCTTCCTTGATGGAGTGACAATTTCAACATACACTGCATTCTCTCTTAGTTGACTCATCCAGTCCTTGGGCTACTAGAGTATATCTTTGCTCTTGCTCTAGCTCTAACAAAGGTGCAAGCTCTTGGATCCTAGCTTGACCATGTATTAGGGCATTTTAACTTGCACCAACTACCTTCTCTACAAAAATTAGGTTCTACCTATGTTTGTTCCATGCATATGCATCTTCATTACTCACTTGTGAGTGTGAAGTACCCCACATGATGTCCATATGACATAATATCCTTTTGGAGGACAAAGGATAGTTATCCACAATGCAATCAGAGATATAGTGTTTGCCATAGCATGAGAAAGTGGATACCTTGCTTGGAGTGAGCTTTTATATGCTTTGTAGATGACATAGATTGAGGCAGACTTATACTTAGTCCAAGAGGAGCAGATGATAGTAGCAGATGTTGTGGTGACGGACTCTACACATGATGCAATTTTGGAAGGAGTGATAACTCATCTCTTGGATGGGAGACAAGCAAAGCGGCAATAGGCAAGGTCTCCAAGTAATATGGGGATGCACCGGGGTCACTTATTTGTTCCCCTAACCTTGGAGTTATATGGAGTGATGGATATGGCATTTGACACATTTGCCAAGGCATCTACAAAAGCATATCATATTGGATATCAATGGTTATCACTCTCACTCTCATACTTCATAACATATTTTAGATAGCGTGTGTCCATTGTTCTATAGAGAGCATTGGCTATCCTTAGGCTATCCTTAGGGAGAGCAATCACATTAGATAATGCTTCTTTGGATGCTCTATATTTAGTAGACACTAACACTTGCATAGCTCAGATATCGAAGGTGCAATAGGGCAGACTTCTCAGACCAATACTACTTGAACTTAGTCCCACTTTATCTCTTATGTCTCATCCTTGTAAGGCTCAATGGGTCTTTCCATCCTTCTTGCTATCTTTCTCTATCTCCTTTTCTCTCGATGTAACAGCATTCCAAGTTTGCATAAAGACTTATCTTTCTCTATCTCCTTTTCTCTCGATTTAACAGCATTCCAAGTTTGCATAAAGACTTACCCGTACCCAAAGCTTGACGTGAATCAACGTGGAGTTGATTATCTTAAACCCAGGATTGCTTTAAGTCCAGTGACAGTTACTTGCCTAATTATCTTAGTGGGCAATAATGCCTTATTACTTCAGACCTTTTAGTGCAAGGATGGAAGGACGACGGCGTAGGAAAAATGAAGGATGGGAAGATGGGTCTTCCCATCCGGCATTATTGCCTTACAAGGGAGAGATGAAAAAGGTGAAATGGGGCTAAGCCCCAAAGACCTTGTAGTGCAAGGTAGGATTAGTTTAGCGGAACTATTAAGCAGATTGATTTGAGTTTTGGTAACTGTCCCGAACTGCTATGATCTGTAATGAATTTACCCTTTCACGTAAAACTGAACGTTTACAAAAGTAAAGTCTAACTGTCCAAAATCTCAATGCCGATGCAGACTGACTAAACCTACGTAAAGATTTGGGATACTTTTAAGTCTTTAGGTGAACTTGGGATGCCAACGTTAAGTACCGTTAAATCCATCTACGTGATTCCTTTAGGAGGATGTAGTTTTCTTTTACTAGTTTACATCTTCCAAACGTGACAGGACATTGAAAAGTTCAACTTCAAAAGATCATTTTCAACCAAAATACTGAGATAAAAATTTTAACTAGTTATTGCAGCCTTCTTAATGGAGAAGAGACACACGAGAAAGAACGTGCTGCTGACAGGCCTATAGAGACCAATAGAAAGACGATAAGCTGAATGAAATGCTTCACAACTTATAACTGCAACTTTGTGTTGTATAAGAGCATAGATAAGCTGTTCTACTCCCAAGTCAAGGCCAGTCCGCGACTTCCCGCACCCCGTCTTCCCGTCGTGACATTATCAGATCACGACGCTCATGATGCGAATATCCATCGCAAGGCGCGTCACGTTGCATAAGACGTTATTGAGGAACGCACGTATGAAATTGAGTAGATAGTGAAGATGGCAGCCCGTTACGGAAGAGTATCAATGGACTAACGGAGACTTAGAATCCTTTTCACAGCGCGGACTGACCAAATGCCTTTTACATGAATGAAAATAGTAAGCACATGGATCCCTCCAGCCAATACCAGGACGCTGTCACCAACAACTGTCACGTTGACTGGGACCGTTACCACGGACGAACAGACATATAATGGGGAACACGTATAGTTCATAATGCAGTCACATGGCACGGATTGGTGAACGTCATCGTTTCGACACGTTTCGTCTTGTCTAAAATAGATTGACAACTTGACTTAATATGGAGAATCGTAATATAAGGACTTTATTTAGTAGTGTTCTTTAAAATACTTTATACAAGTAAAATCTAGATAATCCCAATTTTTTACTACTCTGTGTGGAAAGTAAAAAATTCGTTTAATCTACCAAATCTAAGAATATTATATGTATTGTTATCGATATGCTTCTAGTAGGATAGTTTCTTTGATTTAGCTTCGATGGTCTAAGTCTGTTGATGTAGTGTCATTTGGGTAATACGAAGGATATAAATTTCAAAAGATATGGGAAAGACCACTCTCACTAGCCACCTCTGAAAACTTAAGTAGAGAATTCTTATTTTGAGAAAAAATGACTCCTGAAAATTCTAATTGAGTTTGTTATTATAAGACAGAAATTAGTGAACAAAAGCCATAGTCAAAGTAAGCAACGAACCTGTATGAAATTCAACGTGCATTTCTTGCTTCACCCATCAAGACTTTAAAACATGTGTGCGTGGCTGTTCTTCGTTTGACTTTCTAATCTGTGGACTACACCTTCTCCAAACTCTATAGGAGGATTTGTGATACACAATAATCTATGGACTACACTTTTCCAACCTCTATTTTAGAAAAATATATTAATTTGGTTATACTTCTTTGGTGAAGGAAAAATAATTTTTTTAAAGGTGAAATTTGATTTAGAGATAAATAATCAAGAAAATAATTAATTTCAAAATTTTATTAAAGGTATGATAAACATGTTAATATAAATTTGTAAAATTTACATACACTAGCATTCTTGAGCTTTGTTGATTGCACCTAGATACGCAGAAATTTATAAATAAAACTAATGATATAAACATAATTAAAAAGTTGATCTATTTTTTATATATACATAAATATATTTTGTATAAAACCATCAGCAGAATTTTATGCATTATTATATGTGAAGTGATTATGAATTTATGATCTAAATAATACATGGACTTTTATAAATATCATTACGAAATTCGTTATGCTATTCTGAAATCGTTTTATGCAATTCGGTGCACCTAGCTATCTGGGAAAGCAGTGTAATATTTTTCTAACCTCAGGTGGTGCATGTCTATCATACTATTGTTAGGCTATGGGACATAAACAATCAATCTCGGAAATCTCTCAACCTACTCTTCAAGTTTATTTCTTCTTGATCTTTAGTAGAAATAATAGTTTATTGTCAAATTTTTTCCATTTTACTGTCGAAGACGTCTTCACATAAAGATATTCTAAGGAAAGAGATTTCTTAAAAGAAATTCATAGTCTTTATAAATCTGAGGATAAAACCCAATGAGCAAATTTTAAAGAAATAATAAGTCGAGATATATATAAAATAATAACAACGATTTTTTATTTTAATAACTTTTTTTATATATCGCAAACCAAAGATAATGTGGATGTAGCCATGAAAAATTGACTGGAATGGGTGAATATGTGGGACGTAACAAGCGACCATACCGGCTACATACGGCTACGATCATACCGGCATGTATACGATGTATGGCATGCCGGTTATCGCGCCGCGTAATATTATGTCTTACTGGAACTCTATATAAGAAAACTCTCAACTGCGGCTTGTTGTGTTATTATGGGGTTCTGACAAGTATCCTTTAGGGTCCTATCCATTAGTTTATGTGATCGTTTCTGTTATCTTATGTTCGTCGTTGGCATTGTTGTGTCACATAGCTTGGTTATTTATCATTTATAGCGTCAAGAAAGATAATTCGATTAAATCCACTTAATTTCGCTAATCTACAAGTTTTATCTCTTCTAATTTTAATAGAAAACTGTTCATCAGAAAGAAAAGGGCGACCGCGTAGAAAACACGGTTCCTATTCTGATGGTTCATCAGAATAGGTAACGGACTAACAGAGCCGATAAACGTCAACCGCAACCGTGCGTTTTCGAGTCATGAAGGTCCCGACAAAACAACCCAGCGGGACGGACGGTTCCGTGGCTGGTTGATCACTCAGTGGCAGGATGGACAGAACACTGAAGCAAACAACATTTACTGCAGGTAGAAGACAGGAAAACATCCATGGTATCTTATTACTGACATGGATGTAGAAAGGAAGAACCAACTGGTGCACGCCGTAGCATGCAGTGTCAGGCGTTGCGAAGGAAAACGGACGGACGCAAAGACGGAACAGCGAGCGGACGGACTGATGGACGGACGGACGGACGGACGGACGGACGAGGTGACCTCGTACAAGTTGCGTAATACACATGAAGACAGTCGCTGACTTGGTACAATAATACGCAGTTAATGGAAATGCATGATTCATGAGCTACAGTGTATCGTGCAAGAGCAGCTGTGGCGGACGGAAGAGAGAAATTATGGGGGTAGGGTTGCAAAAGCATGCAATGGACGGGACGGAAGAATAATTGCATAGCGTTTGCCTTGTGTCTGCTGGTCGTTATGTCCTTATACGCTGCAACAGCTCTGCAGATTCTAAACGAACACAACCGTAGTACTGTACTGTAGTTCTGGACACAAAGGGGAGATTTTGTGATGCATCTTGTCACCTGATCGAGCAGACCAGCAACGAGCAAAATGATGGAATGATTATAGAGGGGAAGACGCAAAAGCAGAAAGCGCTTTTGCAGTAGTGAGAGCTACGGTACGATCTGGGAGGTTAAGTGCACGATGCTCGACAGCGGTAGATTTGTGTGGGTTCGTGGCGGGCAATTCACACCACAGAATGGGGAGAAGAAGTCGGGAGAGGAGGATTTGGATGTGGCTACGGTTCCCTGGCCGCAGATACCAACGAGGTAGGAGTCAAGAAAGGGAATGGGTTGTCGTCACTCATGAACTGGAAAGGGATGCCAGGAGAAGTTTGGTGCGCATACTACACCCTTGACACAGATAGAACCACGACAATTCAAGACCGGGGACATAGAAAGAGATGGTAAGTAACTGGGTTGCAGGTAGGAGGTAGTACTTTACCGGCAGGATTAGCTCATGATATTTGTTGTTGTTGAAGAGGAAGGAGAAAGAGATGAAGAAGAGGTAGTTTTGCGTAGAGAGGGGGAGCTGCTGCTTACGCTGACTCTCTATGGCTTCGAATAAGGAGGGGGGAATGCGAGGCGAATTGATGCAGATACATCTTCATCTTCTATCGAGGACGAAGCTCGTGTTGAAAAGGTTAACGAACTCGTGAGAACAGATGAAGCGGTAGAAGATCCACTGGGACCCTCAGTTCCATCATAGGACATAAGATGAAGTGTGTGAAGCATTTGGTTGGAGATTTTTATAAAGGAGAGCCGAGCTTACAGGTGACGTGTGGTGGAGCCCGCCGGGTTGGGTGGGTTGAACAGAACAGCAACAAGGGAAACAGTGGCTACTGGACAGGATCAGCACAACAGAGAAGGGGAGGGAGTGAGAATCGGCGAAATTTAATTGTCGAAAGGAGCATGCATGCGGCCAAACCACTGCTGTCCAATACTTGATTTACTATGACTGCACGCAAACAGGAGGGCCAAAAACAGAGACTGGCGGCCGTCTGTGCTCAAAAGAGATAAAGCACAGAAGCCCAACGACAGCACAATTGCTATAGTGGTGTGGGGTACGTCAGCGCGAGAAATAAAGCAAGCGCTCTGCTCACTGAGCGCGTCTTTACCTCATCCGTAATCCCCATTATTTCCCCCTGGGAAAGGTGGAAACAAAAATTCCTGTAAAGGAATAAGGGAACGAATTCACATGTTCAATGCGAGATGTCGTAACCATCCGGCCAAACCAACGGGATCTCTGAAGGAATGGAAGTCACAAGAAGTATCGAGATGCAGCCTCACTTCAGTTAAACAGAAGGAATCGGAGAAGGAATGAGAAAGAAGACGTGGCGAGATGTCGCCGGCAGATAGGGGCAAAGTTGGACACTAAAACCCTTCAAGAGTAAGTTTAGTGTACTAAACTAGACGATGTAGTCAAAAGATCCTGTCAGAGTGGGGGGGGTGGGGTGTGCTGCGGCGACCTTTACATGAGAAAAGGAGGGAAGACAAGATGAGATGAGCAGGGAGAGGACTGATGAGAAGATAGAAATCGTTGAAGGTAAGCAAGGAATGCACGGGCAAGGATGGTGGGGCCAACGAAATGTAAAGACAAGCTGCTGCTTGAATTTGAGAGGGGCTGGCGTCAGGAAGGAAGGAACAGAGGACGGTGGAGGACCTGGTCATCAGCAAGAATAACAGGAACGGCCATCCACGTCTCTGCCTGCTGAACTCATCATGCGCACCACAAGCGCACCATCCACTGCAGCAACTGATAATAAATAGAAGCCAACTGCAAGGCTGCGAATTCGCTGGTTGGACTCAAGGACTGTCCCCGCCCCAACTTGGCTTGGCTCGTTATCATATATGTGCCCCAAATTCGCAGCTACCGACGCTGATTCGCAAAAGCAATACGTTATCTTGCGTACGATTCGAGAATCGTTTACTCTCCTACGATTTTAACGATTCTCCACATTCTGCAGATTATGTTCCCGCGACGCATAGTAGACGGGATGCTCATAATCCTACTCCAGATATCGTTGCCTGAAAGAATGTCACCCCTCCCCATCCCCACTAAAGCAAATCCACTGCTCTCTGCCTCGTGGCGACCATTTCCTAAACAGTGGACTTCAAACTACTGTACAGTACTTCGACCTTGGCTGCGCAAGGCTTGAAGATGAGTTTAGGTCCTAGCTGACGAATAGCCGTTACAGTGACCAACCTGATCGCTGCGTTTTTCCAGTCCGCAGCATAAACTCCGGTTGTCTGCTTACATCATTACACAGACCAGACTACCGGCAAAGTCAGAGCCCTACGGTAGACAGACAGACCACATTTCACAATCGTCACTCTCTGATCAAAATTGAAGCCGATTGCGATAAAGTGACAAAACTTCACGAAATCACAGAATCTCGAACTTGATGCTAAGTAAGAAGAGAAGTACTCGAGAGAAATGCCAGCTTCAGACGTAAGAGTGGGGGAAGCTTTTGTTTATGAACATCCAATGGACTTGACTTTGAAGTAGAAATGTCACTTTACTGTGCTCGTCTCGCGGTGCAGATGGTGACGTATGCCCAAACATGATCATTCTCGACGGATGGAGATGATGCATCTGAGGATATGGCAGTTACCTTGAAATTGTCCCATGCTTGCATCGTTTTACAGTACCAACTCCCCCGAAGCTCTTAGTTGCAGCTCCAGGGGATAGTAGGCTGCTTCAAAGCGGTAGCAAGCTTGTTCATATGGCTAAATTTATAGATGATGGTAAACGACCTGGCTCAAACGGGGTTTCACGATCACAGCGCGGAGCTTCAATGATAATTGTTTGGCAATCATCATGATATGCGACATCGTTTGAAGTGAGAAGTAAACCATTTCTAGGAGCGATTTTTGCGTTTTCATCGAGCTCTAACATAACATTACGTGGTGAAGGGACAATCGGAAAGAAGCACCGTCTGCAATCAGTATCTTTGAAATTTCTCTCCTGCATCTAATATCCAGAAGGTGCCTGCCTTCCAAGAGCTTTCCAGAAGCCCTCCTACTCTCGATAGTTTTCTCTGCTTCTTCAGTCTAGTACCACGCTAATGTGGATTAATCAAGAAGTAATCAAGATGCTTAAACCAGTCTCAAATGTTCCTGTCATGGACGTATAACTTATAAAATCAAGTACTCACTTACACTGATAAATTTGGATTCTACTGAGATTGTCATCATGATGACACTCGGAGTACTTTCCACAGCGTGACGTGAGTGCTTTCACACTGTATCATCATCTCGGAACTTATCATCAAGATAGGTTACGCACTACCTGTTGTAAAAGGACACATACATATCGACGGTAAACCAAAAGTTTATGGCAACCAACAATACCTGCTCTTCAGTGGTTTTTCCAGTTCTCAAACTCCCTGTATCTTCTCCCTTCAACTGATTCTCACATGCGTTGCGTGATATTGCAGTCATCCTGTGCTCTGGCTCTTGTAAAATGCTGTAACCTTCGACGCTTCCCACCACCCGCACCGCGATTCCCGCCTCATTGCAATATTTCGTGGGCATATAACCAAGAGGTGATCAAAATTGCGCGACAGGCACAAATGAGGCGGGAATGGTGCTGACTATAAGATCTCTGTAGCGATTTGGTTCGTGTTCTTCGCTGTGATCGCAGCTGTCCTCTATAGATAAAAGTGTTAATTTATAGCTGGTTAAATGTACCATTACTTTAAGATACTAGGGGGGACTTGCTGGTTTCTTATTGTTCGCCGTGGACGCAGCTTTCCCCTATCGATGGAATGTCAGGCATAGATGTTCAGAGGTTTTAGACAAGAAATGTGGCGCAATGACTATTGCGGGCAGGTCATTTCGCTTATTACTCGATGCCTAATGTGGAAACGCAATGAATTTGTAATATCTGATCACCTTTCCTGCTCGAAACAGACTGGACAGTGGACGTTGGCTGTCAACATCCTCTGCATCGGCTCCTCAGAAAGTGCCCATCTGATGCATCCACTGTGAGCTATTTAGCTAGAGTACGTAAAGTTGCCGATACTTCCTAAACACCTACTCAAGAAGGTTAGAAGTCGACAGTTAGACAAGTATCTCGCCTCAAGAAGCTTGGTGTCGGCAGTTATACAAGGCCCTCCTTGCTTAACGACTCACGCGGCATACCTTACACCCATAACCAGTGCAGCACACCGTGCAACAGTCAATGTCTCAATCACATCCGGCTGTCATGACCGAGTCTGGGTTGCTACTTGTGCTACGGTCAGACTTCGTACAGTCCCATGGAAGAAAGTCAATGCCAAGTTACAAGCGCTGCAGCTTTCACGATTGCAACTCACACAGTGACAGAACTCCACACGAATTCACCTACTTAGCAAAACAAATTAGGGAAGACGCGGAGCCGATCTTCCCTAATCTGCGTCTCACCCATGTACACATCTACGTCTTTCGGCGATAGCCGCGGTGTTGGCCTGCAAGTAGAATTTCGTTGAGGTATTTGTGATGTGACAACGCTAGAACAACTTCTGTTCAACTGCCAACGATCTCTACAACGACCAGGAGGTCCAAAGTCTCAACAGCTCACAACCCGTTTAGGCATGATTTTAGCTCCCCTTGTTCCTTCCAAATGTCCCTGGATTCACTTTCAGGCGTGCATATTATCTCACGTCCGTCCAGTTGGCAATTTATTACATGTAAAATTTGTCCGTTAGTTTCATTCGGGAATTCACTTCATTTGCGAGTTTTCTATTTCACTCCACTTCACTTCGCCATCCTGATTAATTCTCAAACAAATGGGGAAGGGCTGATGTACAACAGAAGTATCCATCGGGTATCTCTATCATCTACCGAGTTCATGTCATAGTGGATTTGAACACTTGGTAAGTCGACGAATAAACAATGTTTCAGCAGCTTCATCCAATGAAACCAGATATTGATGGACACCTGTTATAGGGGATTCGGAGTATTACAAAGCTAAGTTCGGTCTAGCACTTCAGGGATTCGCAATAATGAGATATTTTACTGAATATCGTTCAACCTAACAAAAAGATTCGTTGTATCCCAGCTCCCAAAGGCCTTGTAAGGCTCTCCTCACGAACTTCCTCCTAATCTCTGCTTCATAAGCATGCTTGTACTGGCAATCAGACGCAACCACACATGTACTAGGATTTCTACGTGCAGGGCCGAGAATCAAAACTGTCTCTGATGTAAAAGAAATGACTGTCCAATCCGGTAAAAAATTACAATCGTATTGCTGTGCAGACAACACGAGCGCCCTTACTCAGATCTGGTGAGAACACATCTGAATATTCAATCGCCAGACTCAATCTCTCGCTACGAAAACATATTTGTGAGCCAAGACGGAAATGTCTCATGAAATAGAACAGCAGTCCAGTCAATTTGCTACTATCTAAAAGGCAGCAAACTGCAGGATAAAACGGGCCTTGAGAAAGAGTCCAGAATACCCGATAGACGACACCAACTGATGAACATTGACATAAAGCATAATAAACAAGAAGGGTTAAATCTTTATTTGCACAAAGGGTTTCTCACAAATTTGCTCTTACAATCTGCTGGCTGGCAGTAAAATACAAGGACCTCTTTTCAATGTCAGAAATTACAATAAGATACAAAGTGCACATCTGTACAACTAGTGGCCGTAAAAAATGGAAGACCTACACTCATGACTCATGTCTGCTCTTAGAAAATTCAAAACCCAGCTAATGGGAGAGCACATAAGATAACGTTCTTAATGGGCAAGCTTTGCAGCACCAATGGGAGTGAGCAAGAGCTTGCAAGTGGTCGCAAGGGGATGGGGTTAAATCTGATATGGTTTGTGTACAATGAACGCACTCGCAAGCTGGTACAGTCCAGATCTGCTTCCCGAAAGTACACAGGAATATAAAAGAGTCACGACGAGCAGGGCACACAGTACCAACAGTATTGACATATGTACATATGCCACACTGTCGACAAGGCACACCTCTGCCGTGGCGAGCGCTAGTCTTTCCTTTCGTCCAGGAGAAAAATCCAAACGAGCTCCATGCTTGTAAGAATCAGAAACCTCTGTAGAAGAGACCGAAAGAGGACCAAAATTTAGGCCCACATCACCATAGTAAGTGACATACGCGAACCTCCTGTAAAGCCTCAAGTCTAAGATTAACAAGATGTGTTGATCTCTCGCACCAAGCCTGCCTTGCTTGCCTTTGGTCATGCAAGCGCAGGTACACTACACCGTGATTCTGCCGATGAAGCAAATCCCTCAACGCGAACCGATGGATTTGCTCCGTATGTAGGGCCACAAGAAGACTTTTGCTGTGAAGAGAGTGAAGACAGCACCGAAGGTGCAGGAGGAATTCTCTGATGAATATGAGTAAACTGTACGTCATGAATAAGTGGGTTCCCGGAGCGGCTAGGAGGAGAGCCACAAAAATACGGTGGCGAGCATCCAAAATTTGACGAGTCTCCAAAACCACTCTGCATAGAAGTAATAAAACCGATGAGTTCCAGCGTCCAGTACCAACTGAACGAGATGACGAGTACGGGAGCAAATCAGCATCAGGACGAAAAAGGAGGTTCAGAGGTGTATAAACGTCTCCGAGTCTATGATACGTATTCAGGTTGCATGAGAGAGAAGAAACTCACCCTGCTTAGAAAAATGTCAAGAATCTCAAAACCAGCCTCCCCTTCGGCACGAACTTGAGAATTATGACTGCAAGAAGATAAAACAACGGTAAGTCACCTGAGACGATGAGGACGAAAGACTGTTCTTGTCATAGGATAAACACCATAACTCAGGAGACCAAAGGATACAAGGCTTCAGTGTGTCAAGCTATTTGGGCCTCCTATCAGATCTGCGTTCAAAGAACATGTGAACAATATACTTCTAGCCGAGAAAGAGACGGGAAAAGAGGGTACACACCTCCGTCGTCTGCGTGAAGGCTTTAAAAAGTCCGGGGCGGGACAAGAGACATTGGTTACTCTGCGGGGTTTCGGGCAGATGACTTCCTCTTCGCATATATCATTACGGAAACCTGTCCGTACTCTTCGTCTCTCACTCATCTCGGCTCTGTTCTCTAAATTGTTCAACGCAGCCAGCTGCTGCACGCGCCCCAGGTTTCTCGCACAGATCTCCAGCTTTCTAAACTGTGTAACCCTGGTGATTAAGGGTACCCGCTTTCCTACGAATCCGCTTTGGCTACTTAGTAGCCTCCTTGGCTGTCACCTGTGCCTGCCAAAGATGGTTCACGATCAATATGAACCAGGAAGGTATAACGATTTGCTCTGCTTGCCGGTGTTTGAAAGAGTGTCAAACGACCAAGGCCTTCTATACAAATGGATGGATATAACTACCATAAAGGTCACAGGCCGGACCTAGCTGTACACAGATCTGCACTATAACCTTACGACTCGAGGCATACCACGAGCCCCCTATACAAGTGGAGACTACCACCGGAAGATTCGATCTACAACCCAGACAGTCCCCACTTTACAACATATTCCTCAGAGTCCTTACTGCGCCGCACACTTCCTTCTGGAAAATCTGAGAAGCGAACAAAACACGTTTAGACAACGGAAAAGGCAAAATAAGCTCAAAGTTTCAAACGGAAACGCGATGGAGAGAGCGAATATGCAGGAGTCAACATGCCCATTCTTCCAAGACTTCTTAAGGACACAAACTAGACGGCTCTTTGTTCTTTCACACCAAAGTCCTGACAGCAGTTTCTGCACTGAACAATCATTTAAGAGGAGCTGACGGGCGGACCACTGCTCGAATGAATACTAAGAGTCAGGGAAAGATGATAAGGACGGTCGGAGGATTCAAATATACGAGAGATTGCAGCTGGGAGCGTGAGAGTCACGGGTAAAACACGGTATCAATAGTTACAAATGAAGTGCGGTGGAGCTACAGAAACCTGATATTGGTGGACAGAGAACATCGCAAAGGCTAAAAATCTCAATCTAACTTCTTCTGACCGACTTGTCCCAGGGTTCATTTGATTCTATGAGAGCTAGATTGATCTATTCGTGCATTTAGATTAACTGCTCATTAGGAAAGGGCAAGAGAGCAAGTTCACTGAGTTTAACCAGACAAGATCGAGACATCTTCTAAACCGAGTGTGGGAAAGAGCTGGCAAGCAGAAACCGATATGATTTGGCGGCTCCTTGGAATCAACGTTCTCTATGCACCTGCTATCCTCGAATCGGTCCACCAATTGACTCCTATTAAGGGCCTATGTCCATTACTGAAACCTGTTGAGAACCTATAGTCGCATCGGTGCAGACTAAACGCTGGGAATAAGCTAAGGACAACAGCACACCTTTGAGTGGCATACCAGAACTAAAAAGGGCCGACCTCCCCAGACTTCAAATATGACCCACCCATAAGAGGACCCTTCGAACAAGATAACTAGGAGTTGAACTAACAGTGGTGACACAAACTCCAGACAGCTTCACGACTTCCTACATGAAGACGGACTCAGTCCCCAGAAACATGTCCCAGGGGTAAAAAGCGTCAGCGATGGAAACAGACCCTGTCAACTACGATGAGCCACCAAGCTTGCATGAATTATTGTCTTTCCCCGTGATTTTTGAAAAAATTGTCGTCCTCGCAGAACAAGGCTCCCGGCTTGGTCATTCACTACACAGCTTCTATCCTGATGGACCAGAAAGATTGTTGACACAGGAATGCCACCGATCTGTGTCCACGATTTCTTGAGCTACTTGTGATCGTAATCCAAAAGACTGACTCTTGGGAGAGGGACGTACCATGCCACGGTGCGACGACGAGTGGTAGAGCAGTGAGCCAGAGCCAGGCAGGCCTGGGCAAGGCAGCCTTCTTGCTCGTCGCTCGCTAATGACTTGCTTTCCTGACTGGCTGGCTGGCTGAGAGCTTGCTGGCTTGGTAGCAAGATATCAAAGGAGCGAAGAGAGAGGGAAGGTGTAGGAGATATGAGACGAAAGGAAAGAGTGCAGCGTCGTCCGGAATCAGCAGGAAAATGTGCTATGAGAAGGTGAAGCAGAAGTCTCTCAGGATCTGCGGAGAGAAGAGGGGGAGGAGACGGAAGAAAGATGTGATTCAGGAGACGGGAAAAAGCTAAGGGAGCGGCGTCCAGAGCTGTACAAGAGCTCGAGCAGCAGGAGCAGTCGACGATGCCAGCGCGAGCGGGTCAGTCAATTCACTGCGGGAAAGGTGATGGATGAAGAAAGAGAGGAAAGACAGAAAGATGATGGGAAACAATACTGTGATCATTCCAGATCCGGAGCGACTGACTGAAGAAATTCTACCGATGGGGAGATGAATGGGAACAGGCCGAACCGAGAAGATGCGGCCAGAACGACCTTCCAGCGAGAAGGAAGGAAGCGCTCGCGAACGAACGAAGCGAGGGGCGGCAGGCAACCAACGCAAAGGATTGGAGTAGGTGGGAAACGGAGCCGCGCCACATGGCGTCCGCCGCGCGCTCTAACGGATTCCGTTAACCGCTTTCTGCCAAGCCCTAATGTCCTTCCATCGTCTTTCAACGGCACTCCGTCTGCATTCTTTACTCTCCTCTGAGACTCTTTCTCGGACGTGGCCCATCAATCTCCTGGCCCGTTTAGGGACAATGCGGATTCCGATTTGATTCCTGCTTGTTTAGGGCTGGCGCCGCCCAACTATGGGATGGTGTCTCTCCCCACCCGGTAAGCTGATTGTTTTCACTGCCGGAAGTACCACTCTGTATTACGAGGCCGGTCAATATTCGACTGGAGGAAAAACAAAACGCCGACCGACTTCTCACTCCCTTTCCTTCCAAATCTCCAGCTGACCTCGTTATCGAAGACATCGTCTTCCTTCGGGTCCGGGAAACTTCGGTTTGGCCCGATCCCTGGTAAGAGCTCCATTATGTAAAACAAAACATATTCCAAATTACCAAAAGGGTTGAAATCAACAGCCGTCCGATCTTCGAATCTGACCATCGGAGCCGGCTTTACTTGGTGAAACGTACATTTCCCACCTGAAGACTTAAAGGTCCGTGGACATCACAGGTTACTGTACTACCCTACCACCCACCCAAGTAGAGCGCAGATATGCTTGTTGCTACCCGCTAGATTACAGATCTTATGGTGGAGAATATCAAGCATCCAACTTTAAGGAAGTGTGGAACCTATGAGCTTAGGAGAGATGAGGAAGGATTAGGTGAGGTGTCCGAGGACAATGCTGTGTTGGATTGACTTCTTTGTGTGGAGCAGACACTCTCCTCCTCGTCCTTGTTTTCTGGTTCGTTGGGTTAGGTGGCCCTGGCTCGAACTCGATCAGTGAGTGAGCCTACGTTCACCTTTTTATTAGAATGTTCGAGTTCATACTATTACTCTTACAATTTGACTTTGAAAAGAACTTGCAAATTGACTTTGAAAACTTGAAGGTCTATTATTTGGTTAGGTCTCAATAGAAATGGGAAAGACCGGGGGAAAGTGGTAGAGGATAAAGAAATATCGATTGCCAATTAAGAATAACTCTTTAAAGTATTACATATCCTATGCTTGAATTCTTAGCTTTGATGGGACTTAGGATACGTATGACCAGTAGAAAACAGTAGAAAATGGGTAGAACATAGAACCCATTGCAAATAGGCTTCATCTGATGAAGTTCATTTGCATCGGATAAAGCCTATTTACAACGAGTGGTGTCTCTCTTGGATATAAGCTAACTGAGTTAGAGGGTAAATTTATTTAGAGATTTCCCATCAAGTTTGTCCAAATTTTTACTTCTTTTTATTATTTCCTTTGATAGTTTAGAGGTGGAAATGGTGTAGTTAAACAACTAATTTATTTTTTAATGTTAAGTGATGCAAAATCTAGTACTTTTTATGTTTTGGTTGTTTTCTCGTCTAGGATTTATATATAGGATTCTCATAAATTGATAACTTGGCATTTTGATGATCAAAACTATAAGTATTCACTTCGTAATATCACGATTCATTTTCCTAGAAGTTGAAACTGTGGAGATAATAGTATTTGTTATATAAAACACATGAGGAATTCTTATTGACTATATTTTCATTGTAATTGATAAACATATAACCAAAATATATTCTTTCCTAATTAGCGTTTTTATTGGTAGATATTATTTTATTATAAATTTAATTAATATTTTGTATTTTTATTTTATTTTCATGTTCCTTTATTTCTTATAAAATGATTTTGAATCATGTAGAGATCTTGATTTTACATTATATATGATTCTTAAAATATAAATACATAATTTTTGAATTATGTGAATATTTATAAATTTTATCTAATAAAATCATCTTAAGGAGGTCATTTCATTCAGGTAAGAAGCATGAGTGTAGCCATTTAGAAAATTTTGTAAATATATTATATAGTCTTAATTCAGCACATTAAGAAATAAATCTTAATCAATAGCTATTAAAATCGATTAAAATTTCATCAATAATAATTAAGCTTCATATCTTTTTATGAGCTTCATTAAAGCTACTTTACTTAAGATGTCCTCAATGAATTTACATGTTTTGAAATTAATTTCATTCAAGAAATTTTTATCTATTTTATCTGAAATAGATATCTAATGTAAACTTTCATGACTTATGTAAGCTAAATAAACCAAAAGAAACTTAAACTAAAATTGTGAAAATATTATCAATATCGAGTAGTGTTCTATGACATCTTACAAATAATCTTAATTTATAACCAATAGTTTTCATACTCCTTAAATGAGAAAACTTATACAAGATTATTTAATATATTTCTAAAACTCTTAAAAAAAATTATTAACAATATTTAAAAGACAAGGATGATATATACCTTTAAGTTATGACTAGTAATATTGAAATCATATTTAATAGGAAATGGAGATAATCATGTGGTAAATTAGTGCAAAATTCAGCAAAGATTACCAATCATAGAGTTGAACATTAAGTAGAAATATCCAAAATATATCTTCTAAACAAGTCTATTGATGGAACGAAAATAAAGTGCCAAGCTAGAATAAGACTATAATCACATCCAAGAGAAGAGAAGGAAATAAGAGCTTTTTTCCTTTCTTAAAGATGAGTACAAATTTACTAGAAAGTACTCAATTTATATGATTTTTACAAGCACATCTTTTACCTAAATTAGAAGTGCTCAACAAGCAAATATGATTTCTCTTATAAATTAAGATTTTATTCTTCTTGAAAACATGAGTGATAATTTCTTACAAAATACTCTTTCTAGAATTTTCTAACAAGCACAACTTTGACAAAGGAAGAAATACTAAAGAAAAATAATGTTTTTGCTTATAAGTCAATATCTTTTTCTTTTTCTGAGAATGGGTGAGAAAAAATTTAAGTTTAGAACAAATTTAGGACTTTCTAAGCCTTAATATCTAGATATTTCTAACAAGCATAACTTTGAACTAAGTACTTCAAAATTATTTCATGGATAAATTGGCTTCTAATATATAGTGAGTGGTTCTCCAAGTTGAGGATTTTGAATCGTTAAGTAGGATAACCCAAGTCATAATTTTGTTTGTTCATATTGAAGATGATTTATAAGTTGAACTTGTTTACTTTGAGAGAATTTTGCCTTAGAATCCAAATATGAAATCATTAACTTATGCTGAGGATATTAATATGATGTATTTTACTCTAATAAAATATTTAAAATGTGCAATGAAAAGTATAAATTATAAGCAAGCAATACTTAAAGTACTTTTATAGTACAATGTAAAGTTAATGTTATGAATTATAAAAGCTAAAGTGTAAACCACAAATTATAAACTTCTTTAATATGCAAAACTAATATATCAAGAAGGAAGGATACTATATAAGAGCATACACATATACAAAAAAGTCAAGGTAAAATACTAAAAGATATTGGAAAAATTATTACCTTAATCTTTATGCATATAATTTGTTAACATTTAAAATATTACAATAGGCATATACATGTAAAATATAGAGAGCTATATCTAATTAATATTTTTAGTATATATAATTGAAAATTTAAGAATTTTTAGTTCTACTCTTGCAAGTATTGTAATACTTTGAAAGTTAAAATGCTGTAATTTTGACATAATTATTTTATTTTATTATTTTAAATATACTATTATTATTATTTTATTGTAAATTCAATTAGTTTAGTTGAGAGATATGTTTGTATCTCATATGTCTTATAATATATTATGAAATTTTAAAATAAAAATTATTATTTAGAGTCTAAAAGTAGTTCCATTAACTTTTGATTTCGAATTACATAAATGAAACAGTCAAATTAATAAATTATATATAATACAATTTGATTTAAATGAAACATTAATATTTATTGAATGTGAGAATGAGACATCTATTGGCTAAAATCTTCTACAGATTCTATTAATCTGTCAATACTATGATTTATATTGTTACATATAATAATGGAATAAAAAATGGATTGAAAATAAGTGATTTATCATGATAAACTGTAATAGATTAAAATATATAATAAAATATTTTTATGGCTTGCAACTGTGCAATTCAGAAGTTGGAATGTTTTGGGTAATATTTATACTATTATTATTGAGGGGAATAGTCTAATATAATCAGAATTATTTCAATATCATATTTTAGTATTTGTGTATATCTCATATAAGTTACTTTCACTAAGAAAAACTACCATATACTATAAAATTCATAATGTAGAAATATATGTCATATTTCATCTTCAAAATTATTAGTATTTTTTCAAATAAAACTTTATATAGTTAGTGTAATTAGAAATATATCATTTAATTTGATGGTTCAGCGTATCATGCCCTATAGCTAACTATATCTATAGAATATATGTAGAAGTACCTAGATTTGATTTTGAGATTCACTTTCCTCTTTAAATTTCATATCCAGGTAACAGTAGCATATACTGTGGGTTATTAATAAGTTACTCCTTTTCTTGCCTGGGACATCCTTATCAGCGAGAACCAAACAGATTGAGAATATTATGGAGTGTTTTCAAGCTTTTACCTTTTCCGGAGACATCTTCAAGACTAGCCCTGTCTTGTTGTCTGGTCTACTTTATACCGGTTTATATCTGTCTACATAAAGCACAACAAATTGAAAATTGCAAAAGGTATAGCGAATGGAAATTTAGAGAATGTTCAATTATAAGAGACTTATTTTTCTATAAGAGGATAAGTATGCACGTTACTTTTTCCAAAAGAAGGTGCCTCTATAATTTTTGCTTCGCTCATTGACTACACTTTTCTCTTCGTCTGTAGAAACCTATACCCCTAATTCATAATGGCATGGATATTTTAAATCCACTGTGATTCAACGAGTTTGTAAAATGAAAGATATAAAGTAACATACTACTGGGGCCTAGCCCCATTCTACCTCTTTTGTCTCTCCCTTGTACGGCTTAATGGGTCTTCCCATCCTCCTTGTGTTACTATGTGGTCGCCTTTTCTCTACATAAAGTAAAATTTAGAGGCCTTGTAGATATCTTCCGTCTAGGCCCAACGCGAAACTTTGAGTAGAGTATAAAACCCAAAAATACTGCAATTTAAGAGTACAACCTCAATATCATGAGAAACCTTGACTTTCGTTTCCAAGACTAGAGGAGCAACTTGAGTGCTTTGAAAAGACAAGCAACTCAGACAGAACTCAAGTTTAATCTTAGAACATCTGTTTACTAGGAAGCCTCAACTCATTTTCAGGACTGCTGTTGGTAGGAACTTCGATCAAACCACCAACTTGACAAAACTTAAGCCTAAGCTCAAAATATCTTTATAGTAAGAAACTTTAACTTATTCTCACGACTGCAACTTCAGAACTTCCAGAAACAGCTTGTACACAGGATTCTGTTTCCTTTAACTAAAGACAGAACTCAAGTTTAAGTTCATTTTAGTAAGAAGAGGAGACCTGCATAGAGAACAATAACGATGGGTTTAAGTTCATCATAGTTTTGTCATTCATTCATGTTCAGGATTGGACTCGGCACTTGAGGACTTTGAGTCAGTAGACCACAACCAATCTCAGAGAGCTCAAGCTTAAGCTGACGACATCTCTTCTCATATGCAATCGAGAACTCATAAAGTAAAAACTATACAGCAAACATACCCCCACGGGTTCGGAACCACTCATTCCTTCAGAGGCTTTCAGGCTAAGGGCGAAGCTATCCCGTCAGGCCGAACCACTCCAAAATTTGGACAGATGGAAGCCACGTCGCCGTCTCCTTGACTAATCGAACGCCATCCCTGGAAGATTTGAGGATCTAGAAGGTCGATAGAACGGACACTACTGGACACTACTGACTAGATCTGACTAAAGCAGAATGACTGGTTGGGTGTTTATAGCCTACTAACTATAGTACACTCTGTAGACCAATCAATGAAGATTCAAACCATAGTCTCATTTGTCCATCCAGCTTTTCAGTGCCTCGTGGTTTGGAGTTTCCGACTGACTTTCCAACGGGTTGACGAGTCCAACAAGTTACAGACAGTGGCATTTTTACCCCTCAATGCTAATCTATCCCAAGTTGGCCGTAGCGAAGAAGGCTAGAACTGCAAGTTCTGCAGTAGGTCTACAACGTGGTTTTACTGTTCATTTGAAGCTGGTGATGTTGGATTAAGAAAATATGCTCTACGATAATGGCTGCTGGTATCAGCATTTACGCTCTCTATCTTCTTTCTTCTTTGCGAGCCAAACCAGTGACCTTGTCCAATAGTTGATTACCATCGTCACAGTAAGCATCTATCGTCCTTAGTTTCCTCTTTATCTCATAAGTATAATCTTGATTTGGGACCTTCATTTGTCTGGTTGGAAGCATATTTTACGTTATTTTTGCTACACTTAACCTCTTCTATCTTTTTTCCCCTTTTGTTCTTGATGTTAAGGCGCTTTTTCCAGTGTACTTTAGGGCCTGGTTTCTGCTATTTTTTTCTTTTTTGGTTCTTGGTATTTTGCGCTTTTTCTATAGTGTACTTTCGGTCCGGTTTCTTTCTGTTTGGCTTTCTTGGCCGCTTGGGATTGGCGCCCTTTTTCTCCTTTCGCAATTGTTTATGCCTTGTACTTGTTCCATGTTCCTTCGGATATATATATATATATATATATATATATATATATATATATATATATATATATATATATAAATAAAAGATATTTAGCTGGTTACCGAATAATCAGTTACAGGCAACCAGGTTCTTTACTTACGTCTGTAGTCTGTTCTAGCTACATTTTCCTTCGCAATATATTCAGGATAATACTAGTTGAGTTGAGTGATACTTTAGATCATTCCCATGAATACTGCGGATGAGACTAATTCTCTGCGATTAATAATCCGGATGTTGAAATGAACATCTGCATACTATTTTATTGAAATTAATATAATAATAAAAATTTAATTTTCTAATAAATTAAAATATAGAACTTAAAACTTAGAACCATATGTCTTGGTATTAAAACGATGTATTCACCAAAACTAACATTTAGATCTAACTAAAGGACTTTGATGTAGGAAAGCTTTATTTTACTTCCTTTTGATTCATATCAATAAAAAATAACATTTCTTTCATACATTAAAAGTTATTATAGAAAAATAAAATTTAACATAATATAAGTTCACTAATCATTATATGAATATCATACATTTAACTGAAAATATATGATATTTTAAAATACGCTACTAAAAATTGTAAGAGGAATACTTCCCACAAGGTCTTACCATTCTATGTCTATAGATACTGTATAGGAAAGGGTGATTGGTAGATATGTGTATATATACGTTAGGAAAGGAAAGAGTGACCTTACGTGTATATATGTATACGGTCAGGTTCATATTGATAGGATTACAGTATCAAGGGTTCAGAAACTACTCATCTTGGGTCCCACAGCTGTTCAACTTGGCTCGAACTTGATGTATCATGTACATCACAGAACGATTTCAGTAGCCAACCGATGCCCTTGCAATCAATTGGAGAGTTAACTATCTGATACTATTTGATATGGTCGAATGAAAAGCGTGCATGTAAAGAAACAAGGAAACTCGTGAGATACAAAGCTAATAAAAGCGAGGCCCAAAATGACCAAGTGGTATCACAAACTTGCGAACCATGAGTGATAACGTATGAATATTAGCAATCTCTTGAATTGTATTTTAATCTATTAGACAATAGCTTTAAGTTCTTAGTGGATATAGAATGAAAAAACAAGAAGCTAGTGCCTCATCATAGAGTAGAATGATTTGACTATACCCTTCCAGTAAATGTGAAACAATTATTGTATTTGCTTTCTCATGTTTCACGCACACCAAGCTGAATTTAGAAAGAAATCACCATCCCAAAAAAGAGTCAAACACATGCATACTGATCACTGGCTTACGTTCAACATCTCTAGGTCGATCAAAATAATTGCTCCGTTTTATTAGAAGGTTGGTATAAAAGTTCATTTGTAGTCAAAGAAAATAAATCATTTATGCGCACTACCCTTGAACATTCCAATCCTTTTCCTCTTCTAAGTCGTAATAAAATTTTCAAGCTTTTTGGTGATTTATTACTTCAAAATATTCCAAGGCTTGCATTAATATTCTGACCAAAGGACTAAATTATAATTCAAAGAAAGTCAAAACAAAGAAAACAAGACTTCAAATAAAATGAAAAAAATTATAGAGTATAAAGCTTCTTCTAAATGACCAAACTCAAGGGAAAAAAAGAAGAAGGAAGAAAGTAACAACACCAATTGAACAAATCAAAAAGAGAAATATGAAAGGTTTCGATCTTAATCTTATAATGATATATCTAACAAAAGGATACTAGTCTTGTGAAGGGACTTTCCACTATTTTGCGAAGCCTACGTCAACTAACTTTAGATTCCAACCATACAACAAGCAAAAGAACCCTATGGCAACAAACTTCATTATATAATTATACAACAAGGAAAGCCTGTATTTATATATAAAGAGATTTTCTACTATTTTGGTATCGTTTCTGTCAATCCAACATAATTTTCGAATAGGATAATAAACAAAAGGAGTAAGAGGGTCCAAGACTAGAGAGAAATTCTGATTTTGAGTTACATGCCTATCTCAACGAGCATACAAGAGATGAGAGAGTCACGGAACCGGAAGACCTCGTTATTTAAACCGAGATTAAGATTAAAAAAACCACCAAGATCCTATATAAAAAGTATATGTAGAGTAATACGGAAGACTATCATAATACCTCAACCTTGATATAAGAGTGTCATGTAAAACACACCCTTAATTTGATGAATATTAATTTTCTTGATATATATTATTAAAATAATAGTAAAGATGCTCAAATTATCATTTAATTAAAATATTAAAATAATGATGAAAATACTCAAAATCCTTATTTGCTTAAAGTACAAAAGGCAAGCCTAATAATCCTCCTTATCTTTATGATCAATAATAGCAAATACTATTCCTTGTGTATTGAGTACTAAAACTTACACGTATCAAGGTTGACACAACATTCCACCAACTAAATACACCCACATGTAATAAATTCTCATCTTCTTGTGATGTATATATTGGACATTACACCAACTAAAATACACCCACATGTAATAAATTCTCATCTTCTCGGAATGTATATATTCGGACATATAACTATTGTTCAATCTACACTTGCTTTTCTATGCCATTTTGTCTTTAATGGCATCATGTATTGTAATTCTCAAAATGTAAAATTTTTGCAAATTAGGATTCTTGGAAACCCAAACTGCTCAATTTAAGATACTAATATGAAGGTATGAGTCTCACGATTAAATCTTCATTCAAATTAAACATAAGAAGCACATCTATTATTCAATCTATACTTGTTTTTCTATACTATGGTGTCTCTACTAGCATCATATGCTGTAATTCCAAAATCTAAAAGTCTTACCAATAAGGATTCTTGGTTGCTCAATTTGAGATCTAAACTGAAGATATGAATCTCAAGACTCAATATTTATCATATACCTCAAGCATGAAATGAATCATAAGTCCTAATATGTTTGAGATAAAACTTCTTAAATATAATATGTATATCAAGTTCTTTACCTTGTTTGGAAGCCTTGATCAAGATTGCTTAAAATAAATCAAAGGTGTCCTAAGGACATGTGGTTTCCAATGAGTAAAAAAGGAGTTACATTTATTGACATCAATCTACCATAAGAGAATTTTCAAATTAGAGAGGTAGGACTCACTTTTTAGACCAATGAAACTTGCATTACCTTCTATAATGCAAGTGTAATTAGCTTGATCTTGATATCAATAATTATCTTTCATAAGAAGATTAGAACAAAGACCAAGATAAAAAACGAGTGTGAAGTATGGAGAGAGGTATGTACATAAACTAAATCTTGGTGTCTTAAGACTACAACTTCAGGTTTTAGAACTCAAGAATAAGACACCTGCATTTTTGGGCAATAAATGGGGGTTTTGGTGTCCAAATAAGGATGATATATTGTTAAAAAGCCCTTGATACTAGCTTTATAATTATACCAAGTTTATCCTAAGTTTTTGTGTGAAATTAATTAAGATTTTGGCTTAGTTTTTATTATTAAAATATAACTATGGAAGACCAAGAAGATAGAGAGAGAGAGAGTCAAAATAGTTCGAAAGCTATATACAAAGAAGAGATTTATTGAGTTTTGGCTTGGAACTAAAAATTGACCTCGTGATACTAGGAGTTGATACTTTGGTGTTAGAATTAATAATTATCTTCAAACTTGAAGTGTAATGAGAGTCTAATAAGTAATATTGAGACCTTTAAATTTTCACTAAATTAAATGCTAAATTTTACACTTCTTTTAAATATCTCTTGATCCCTAAGTTAAGAATCACAAGTCATAGCAAAAATTAAGCTAGACTTAATCAAACTTCATATATAATCCAGCCTCTAGATAGATGAACCATCATGGAAGGAAATTAAATTCACATACCAAGTTTACACCTTGTTTTAATTGACTTGCTCAACCTAATAAGAAGCTATTATGTTGAGAAAACCTAAGATTTGTTGAGCTTAAAGTGCAAATTAATAGATATGTCATTAACTAATGCTAAACTTACTAGTTGCAACTTTATCCCAAACTAGGTAAAGTTAGCTTTATTTGATGCTAGAATTTGAAGTAATATGTTTTGTTCATTGCAACTAAATGCCTATATTATTGCAACTAGATTTGAGCTT
The DNA here is from genome assembly GCA_948567375.1 of Lunularia cruciata. Lineage (NCBI taxonomy): Eukaryota > Viridiplantae > Streptophyta > Marchantiopsida > Lunulariales > Lunulariaceae > Lunularia > Lunularia cruciata. The sequence goes on from OX419759.1 coordinate 51,334,034, forward strand.
CACTACAAACAAAGACTAGTGTATTAGGAAGTTGGAGCATGACCTATTCTACTTTTAGGAGCTCTTTACTCAAATGCACATTATAGAATTATGTACCTTAAGTATCATATTGAGGTTCAATAAGCATAATGATCTGATAGGCCAAGAAGCATAAAATATGGTGATCTTAAAGGCAAAGGTTGTAGCAAAATTGTAACAATATGGAGTTTAGCGATGTAGTTAGTCGGGCTTACGAAGTAGCACATAAGACAAATTAACCTAGAATATTCCGGAAGTATCTAGGAAGCTTCTTGTGAAGCTTCCTGGCTAGCTTAGCTTGCACCTCAAGTAAGTAGCTTCTAGAAGGAAGCTTCTAGAAGCTTCCAACTAGCTTAGCTTGCACGCCAAGTATGCAGCTTCTAGAAGGAAGCTCATTGAGAAGCTTCCTAGTTAACTTGGCTTGCACTCTAAGAAAGAGGCTTGAGGAAGCTTCTTGAGAAGCTTCTCAAAGGCGTTGTATGCTACCTATAAATACCAAAGCCAAAGCTAATGCTAGGTATTCGGAGTTTTTCCTCATTCAAGTGTTCCAATGTGAGTTTCCATTCTCCTATTTCTCTCATCGGATTTGGTCTTTTACAAAAATGCACTAAAAAGGAATTCAAAAGTCCACATTTAAGGAGAGCAAAGAGCATATGATTTGGAGACTCATCTTCCATACTATAAATTTTAGTCTTATTCAAAATAAGTGCATTGTTGAGAATGATAGAAAATGTATGAATGTGTATACACTTATTAATATCTACAGTCCTTAATAAATATAAGGAGAAAGAGGTATCTATGGCATAAGAACCTATATGCTTATCAAAGAGCTATTAGCACCTACGTGGCTAGCAATTGGTAGAACTATAGTTTTTTTAATTCATAAACATCTTCTTAATAATATAAGAGGGCTATTTATAACTTAATAAATCATGAAAATGTTATGGTCTAATAATATATGTATCATATTATCATAAAATTATACATGAGAGAGCTATTATATATACCTCATTTACTATAAATTATGGAGATGTGGTATGAGGATATCTTTAAGCAAGTAAAAATATGTAAAATAAGAGACCTTAGGTAAATAATACCTTGTCAAAATAGAGTAGTCTATTTATATACTCTCTAGAAGTAAACAAACATTAGTTATGGCCTTGATAAGAGTACAAACATAAACGAAGTGTACAAATTATATGAAACAAAAAATAAACTCAAAATCTTCAAAGAAAAGAAAGACCTAGATAGAAGTAAGAGGAGTGAGTATCAATTGAGGTGAGTACGAAACACTCAAGTCTCATTCTAAAAATAAAAACATAGGAGGGAAGTTTGAGTGTATGATTATCATTCATGACTCCAACCTTTATATTTACAAGTATAAACTTGTAAATCAAAGTTCTCTACCTAAAGCTTAAATGTTCAAAAGAGCTTGCGTGGTCTCATTTAAAAGAACTAAAATTTTCGAATGATACCTATGGTAGAGGTAACCTCTTTCAAAGTAATGAATGAGCTAAAAAAACAATGGTTCATCTAAAGGATAACTTTAGCAAGTACCATTATTTGAAACAAGTTGCATATCATATCTTATAATTAGATGTGAAATGTAAAAATAATTGATTTTATACCATTGAAAAACAGTAAAAAGGATATACAAGGAGATTTAATAAGGTCCATAAAAATATATCTTTACCATGAAAGGTGGTATTAAGTATTAAACATGAATGATGCTATTAGGAAATTAACCAATTGATTTCTTTAATAACTTTAATACCATATTTTTTCTTTTATCTCTATTAAGAAAGAGAGTGAATAAGGTCCATAAAAATATATCTCTATTATGATCATTTAAATGATAACTACAAAAAATAATCAAAATATAAATTGTATCATCTAGAACATATACTTGGAACTCCTTATATATGCAAGAAGTAAATAATAATCAAAATACAAACTTTATCATCTAGAACAAAGACATGAAAATCCTTGTATACGTAACAAATTTGGTTTAAAAATATAGTATGAATAACGATAAGAGAAAATAATAATAGGTAAGAGTTAAGTGGAGCTTTGTTAGAAGGTACTTGATGCATAGTCCAAGGGGTATGAGAATAGATGTTTCTTCAACTCCCGTATACAGACCTTGTGACTAGTTCTATTTCTGTTGATCCTACTCCATCAAAGGATAATCAAGGTAAAGCTACCAGAACAAAATAATAGAAGTGGATACTATGTCTAAGAATAATTAAGGTAAGATCATGGGAAAAAAATAATGAAGCAAATATACAAGTGCAATATACAATTATAGATGGTAGTGAAAGGTATTAAAACTAAAAAGATATGGTCTTGGGGAAGAGGTAGAATGGACTGAAAGTCTAGAAAAGTGTCTAAAAGTAGTTTAGTCTTCCAACTATATTAATTTGTTTATATATATATATATATATATATATATATATATATATATATATATATATATATAAATCAATGAGTCCATAATTGATTGTGCATAAGGAGTAAGAGGTACTAATCCTAAGTATCACTTCAAGTAATCATATTGAAGGGAAATTATTTTAGGAAATAGATATCATTTCAAATAAAATTAGGATATAGAAAGCAAAAATTCTCACAAAATACTTTAATGAAAAGTGAATAAGAAAAATAAGCTAGAAATATCAAGAAATAAAATGTAATCTCATAATATAAAAATAACAATAAAAAAATAAAAAAATAAAAAATAAAAGAGTGGTTATCTAGAATCTAAAACCAAATCAAAGGAAATCATTTTCATTTTAATCATCCATTTCATGATCCAAACGTCTAAATTTAATTGCAAAATCAGCATTAAAGCCTGTAGCCTCTATTGTGATCAAAATATTTTGGATTGATCTTAATGTCAACCAAAAAAAAATCTAACATGACTTAAATCTCTTGAAAAACGTACTTTGATGTCAAAGATGAGGTATAAATCCTTGAGTACTTTGTACTTGCTCAACAAACTCCACAAGAGTATTGACCACAAACAAAGAGAACATCACCTCTTCAGTGAAGTTTTTAGTAGTTGATCAATCCTAACCATATAATAGACTAGATTATTATACAAAATATAAAATATTAACTATCTCCTCAGTTTTGTTTAAAATTTCAATTTCTTTTCACTATTTCTTTCTTCTCATCAAGACCTAATCTGAAAATTTTATATTTATTCCCTTACTAACCTAAATTGAAATTCTAAAATTAGAATTCTAAATTATACCATTTCTAAAAATTCTTGTTTTCTTAGAATAAGAGGATCAGAGATAGGCTATTCTTAGAATAAGAGGATCAGAGATAGGCTATTCTTAGAATAAGAGGATCAGAGATAGGCTATCCTTAAATAAGATTTTGTACAAAAATTCCAAAAGTTCAGTTCAACTTTAATTATAGCATCTGGTCCGTAGACACAAATACATCCTACCAAATTTGTACTGTAATAAGTTGTAATCTAAATTAGTAGCTTTAAGTAACCATGAATGGAGGAACATATGGAATTCATGATTATGTTTTCATGACTATGGAGTACACTGTGCTTAAGATTTAAACATATTCTTTGAGTTTGATTTAAGAAATTTATGAACTAGATTTAATAACTTTACAACTTGTGATCTCAATTAATAACTCTACATAACCGTGAAGTTGATTCATAAATATTTATTACTGATTGAATTTATTTATCCTCAAGTTTAACATTAAAAGCTTTAAATGTTCAACTCATGTTTTATTATAATACATGAGAGATCAAAATATATTTCAAATTTGATTTAAAAAATATAATATCTAAATCAATACTGCTAAGAAATCAAAAGTGATACTGTTATAAACATTTATTTGCACCAAACTATATAGAATGATAATGATAACATTTTTAACTGTGAAGTTTAATCATCTTATTCTAGTAGGAATCTAGATATTTGAAGGAAAACTCATTGGACTCTTGCAATTACAAGTTATGATGGTCTCCTCTTAAAGACAAACAGATCTGTTTATATGTGAAGGGATCAAACTATTGCAGAAATAACCTACAAGTGAAGTGAGGGGATAAATCTTGCATAAATAACCTAATTTTCACTCGAGCATATATACTTGACTTTAAGTTTAAATATCAATATTAGTTGCATGTCCTAAACTCATTAAGTAAGTATAGCCTGAAATGCTTGTATATAATTGATCTTTTAAAGAAGGGCATTGATATTTCCATACCTTTTTTGGATATTTCTTGTCTCTAAATATTATATGTATACCAAAACAACCAATTACCACTCTCTTAGAAAATTTTCGCATTCCTATTTGAAAATTTCCAGACCTAACATCAAGATTATAAAAACTAGAGTTAGACCTTCCAGCAACCCAATTTCAACCTTATTGTTATCGCATCTGACGCTGATGGCAAGATTATAGAGCAAAGAGCGGGACTAAAATAAATATAAAGATCATAGCGCTAAAGTAGGGTTCCACTATTCCACTACGGATATCACTGTAAATATCAACCCATTTTCAATTTAATCGTTATCTCATTTCACATCAAGATCATAGAGCAAAGACTATAATAAATATAAAGATCATAGAATCAGATGTTCCACTATAGGATGCACAAATATCAAAACGAGGCATGGAATATTATAAAGCTCAAATGACATCAACATTATAGAGCAAGACTGTAACAAAAGTCACTATAAAAAACTTCAAGACGCAAAACGCTATAATGTTCCATTGGGTGTATAAATAACAAAAAGAATGTGAAAATATTAAAAAGATATAGCAATATGAAAAAGGAATATATAAATATTATAAAGCTCATCTGACATCAAGATTATAGAGCAAGACTATGACAAACGTCACGATCATAGAGTGCAATTATACTAAACATCAAGATCATAGAGCGATACTCTCTACTATTTCAATAATGTGTAAATATAGAAAAGAATATAGATATATCAATTCTTTTGGGAAAAGGCTATTCGAAAAGATAAAAAGAAGACCCACACATCACCTAACAAAGATGAAACGTAAGAGGTAAATCCCTGGTAGTTTCATCAAAGACAACTTATCCATCGATAAATACATACTTAATTAAAACATGAATAATTTGTATAATGTTTAAAAGATCAGCTTTTTGATACTTTAAACGAATACGAATCCAGTATATGAATCTTACTTTACCACACTAACTATAGTTAAAAATACCATAACTATTAACACGCCTTCAACCTCAGATTAAGAACCTCGGAGACGATCAACATGTGATGGATTCCTCGTACCGTATAAAATCCGATGATACCCGTATTGTATCTACTTTTGGTCAGTGGTTGAATCATTTACCTGGGTTACAAGTACAACAAATCCTGATACGAGTACAAACTGATATATCAAGTGGAGCTTAAAGAGCTACTTTTGGTCAGTGGTTGAATCATTAACCTGGGTTACAAGTACAACAAACCCTGATACGAGTACAAACTGATATTTCAAGTGGAGCTTAAAGAGCTACTTTCTACCGGACACATGTCTGGCTACTTCTTCAACGAAAGCAGAAGAGAGATCGCTGTCTTTCTGCCCTCTTTGCATTGGGTGCAAAGGCGAGTCCGGAGATTCGATAAGGTACACTACTCATGTCGCGAAATATCTGCGATTGCTAACTTGGCAAGGAGGTAGATACTGTCGCTTCCATCGCACGTAGTCATGTTAAACTTTAAGTGGGGCGTTCCTTCTCTTGGAGGGGAAGGAATGCTTCGCCCAAGAATGTTATTCGTTGATCTCTGGACAGTGTGCGTGACCGGGCCGTTTATTTCGACGCGTTCCTGAAGTCCCGGACTGCGCTGGCTGCTGCCGCTCCCATACCTGTCACCGCAGGTGGACGACACTTCTAACTGGGTGTTCTAGTCGGCCTTCAACATGTGTCTGCTCTTTGACCTGTCGGAGATGGAGTGGGGAAAGTTAGATCTTCTTTCACACAGATCCGGAGCTCCCGTCCTATGGGCTTCTGGCTAAAACAATATGGGGGGAAATAATATCTGTACTGGTGACAGTCACACTTGTGACTAGTGTCCATGTCTGTAGAGAGGTACATATTTCAGAACATTCTGTCATTGATTAAATCTCCACATTAGGATTTGAATTAGCGCTAGCTAGACGATGTTGGGATAAAGCTATATTTTACGATTGCATGCGATAACTTTATGAATCATAAGCTTGATGAATGATGGGTCTTCGCATCCTTCTTGTTTTTCCTAGCGGTCGGTTTCTTTACTTTATGAATCAAACTTGTGTTGAATATGTAGTTCTATATCTGAAAGGAAGAAGCACAACGCTTCTTGTGATTAGGATGAGAATATCTACTGATTCGGTTTGTTAGTAATGAATTATGCTACATTTGAGTAATGTAGCAGGCAGACACCTCAGAGACGGTTCATCTATCAATGATAAAGAGTTCCTCGACGTTTCATATCTTTGACCATGTGTTTATTGAAGTTTGCAACCTATAATTTGGTATAGCCACGAGAGTCGTTAACATTAAAACTTCCCTATTAGGTGTAGGATTTGCTTGTCTTATCCTACGGAATACTGGAGTCATTTGGATCATCTCGGGATATTAGATCAGGCCAAATATGCAAAGGATCTAGTGAGTAGTACCTGATCAAATCAACTGTAATCATATTTAGTCACTGTATATAACTTCTTTGACGGCCACCAAAAGGGAGGCAGCTACCATAGTCCACATCTGGGGAAATGTGAAAGATTTACTGTCATATGTCTGTTAATAACCGTTTCTAATAACGTATTTAACCGAGGATTAAAGGGCAAGACTGTCACAAACGTTCTACTTACGTCGTCATCATATAATCATTTTTGGATTTGCATTCTTAAGACAACATTCCATCATTAACAAAAGTGGTACAGAAGTTGGTAGGTTTTTTGGATTTCTGGCAATCTGAGTTCTGTGGTGCGAGCAAATTCGAATTAAAGTAGATTTCATCAGAGAAGACGTAATTCGTTCGTGTAAAGCTGAAGTAAAATGCTTGGTGACCGTAGCCAATCGCAATGGAGCAGCTCGGTAGTGGGACTCGGGTTGAACAATGATTATCCCATCGAGGCAGCACTCCGCAGCAGCTTACGGTACCAGTTTCAAGAGCAGAAGATGCTACCTAGTGTACTCAAGTAGATAGAGGTTCAGGCAATTGATCTAGAGCATCCATTCAGTGGTTTCTTGTAGATGCTCCTCTTGATTGGATGGGAACGAGAGTTTGAGTGAATAAGCTTTTGCTTCGTTGCAATTCATCATCTTCTACCTGTACCCAACACAGGTCGTCAACTCCTTCATTGTATCCCAATTTGGAAACAAATAAACAAATAAACATATATGGTGAATCCCTTGTATTGATCGTCACATTTGCATTGACTGTATCCAAGTATTATCGTTTTCTCTTTTTGTGCGTTTTGAAGTGTCATTCATGGGTACAAATCTCTTTCGGAAGAACGAAGACCTGGACCATCTAAGAAGTTAGTCATCTTGACTTCTCAAACGGGGCAGAAAAATTGATGGACGTATAAACTTTTAATCAGCCACTTGAGTTCGGGTTGGTAGCCAGTTTTTCATTTGTCTATCATAACGAGTATTATCAACGGCAGCATCATATGCTTTGAAATAGAATCTTCAACAAAATGAGGTTGGTAGCCACTTTTCCTTCTCTCGATGATCAGAATAGTATGAGCCGAACGAAATACGACATCGGAAACAGACACCATCTATCATCCACACCAATAAGGTTCTCGACCAACGACAAACATATGATTAGGATGGAGACGACCTAGGCTTAGAGAACAACCGACGGAAATGAACTATGAGTACCAAGGGCCTGACTGAAGAATATTTCAGCAACGATAAAATATCCTAGGAAGATTTGTCAAACTTGTTCAGAATATGGCTTTCTGGTCGTGAGGAGACGAGCAGAATAAAATTTTCAACTAGAGTTTGCGCTGTTAATGCGTAGATAGTATTGATAAATATTGGGGCTGCCAAGAATTCCTCCTGATTAGGCTTTGTCGAATGCAAGATGTGGTTATAGTGGTCATACTTGTAAGAATGCACAGTGCGACGCACAGGAACGGCAGAGGAGGCATGGATGGATGGATGGATGAATGAATGAAGAAGAGTGATGAAGAATCTTGTACGTGCAGCCGAAAGAGGTCCAATGCTAACAAAGCACCTTTCGGTCTGGAAATAGGGGAGCACCTCACTACATGAACGGACGTGGGGTGCACATGAACTACTCAATATTCCCATGTTGTGCTGAATGGAGAAGCATTAGGGCTTTTGATAGGATTTCTTCTTATAAGGATGCATTGCAGATCCGTTCATTTAGGGGAGGGTTTAGAACGAACCAGCATTTCTTTGCTGGTTCGTGTCATGTGACGCGGTGGAAACATGTTCATGCTTCGGTGCCCATGGTACTGTTGGAGAGTCGCAATCGATCGGATCAAAGATTGACATCCATGTCACGAGGTCAAAGGAGGTGGACAAATCCGTCAGATCAACGACGAGGTCAATCCCGGTGAAGAATCCCACATACAGTTTTGAGCTTGTAATCTCAGGAGTTTGATCTCCTCGCGTCATGCGAAGATGAACAGTGTGTGTCTTCAACATGTGAGGGAACAGGTTGTTGTAGCTTCCAATGGTTTAATTTCTGCTTAATCTTTTCAAACATCTGATTAGCTAGCCACTGCGACTATTATCAATTGAGACTCCAGGGTGACTTTTATACGGTATTGGAGAACCCTGCCTATAACAGCGATGTAGGTCTCAAGGGCGATCACATAGTACAGCAAAGACGATTGAAAAAAATGATGGGAATACCCATCACGCTGTACAAGGCTAGAAACCCAAGGGGCTAAACCCAATAACAGAGATGTAGAAGATTTATTTAATGTGAGTCCCATAACAATAGAAATCGTTCGCGAATACTCTGACACCTTAAAGTTTATTCATTCTCATTGCTTGCATTATGTTTAAATGAGACGACAAGTTGGCCAAAAGATTTATAAGTAATCTTTTCTGCAGAGGTGGTGCTGACACACCATACATACATACTGTAAAAATATGATGTGACAAATATGTTGTCAAATTATTGGTGTAAACACTTTTCATAATAGATCTTTGATTTCCTACTTAAAGGATCACCACAATTCCGAATTTTCGATCGTAGATGGTCAAGGAAAAGGTTCTCCCGGAGGGCAGGGCAAAGGTTGGAAAGGCCAATGGCCTTACTTATCAAAGTTAAATGCACTCTGCCCCATCCAGAAATCCACATGTTGAACTGACATTCCTGGACAACAAAAGCCCATATGATGTGGGTGGTGGTGGTGTGGGGGGGGAGGGGGGCGCAGGCATAAAAATCATTGCCAAGCCCGATTAGCACGCACCACATTGTATCACCTTGAATTCCCCACTTCCAAGAAGGTGACCAAAACAAATGAGAAACAACGCATGTCAGGCAACAAGAACAAGAACATTGTCCATATTATCTTGTGCGCTTGGCTGACAATCCCTATAACCTCCGATAAACTGCCCATGATTCTTTTGGTCAACTTATCATGTGATTGGAATGTAGTGGCAACCTGTGGCAACAAGTAAGCCTTGTACTGCATCTCTGGGGTGGATTACAGTTTTCTGACAAGAAATCTTGCATTGCCCGGGTAACACAAAATTTACATTAGTTGTCTTCGAAAGATTTAGCCAAGTCGACGACCAGCAACTCTTATCTCTCGTTAATTCATCTAGGCTTTCCATGTGTAAAAGTTATTCTAAGTTGATGTCCTAATGTACTGTGCTGACATGATTACGGGAGTGAAACCAAGGATTAATTTGAGGATGGTGTTGTCCTCCCTTGATAAGCACGGAAGATTAGCTGATTACGCGGTCGCTCACCCCCACTCTGGAATTGGCAGAGTGGATATGAAGAGATAATGGCAAACTCTTTTATTCCTTCATCCATCTGGAACAATGCAAATCATGTGGTGAACCATGTGGTTACGTTTCGTCGTTACATGGGCTCCTTATCCGGGTGCCTTCGTGGGAAGTAGGAAGGAGCTCTACCTCCTTGTAATGCTAACATACGGTGAATCGTGGCACTCCAAGAAGTACGGGTCTTACAGTATCTACTATAGTTCCTACCCTGGAGTATCACCATTTGAACACTCTGATCAGTCTCGCCGTGTCTGATGTTTTCACATTTCTATCTTAGATAACCTGGAATTACTCTTGCCCCACGAAGATGTCTGGAGGTTTCACTCTCTCCTATTCATGTTTGACTGAGGACCTTGTTTTCTCTATGTCCTAAGGGATCTATCCCAGTGTTCCGGATGGTAGGGACCAGCCTAGGCGTTCATTGACCATCACACTAGGATCAGGCAGAAGACGAAAGCTAGAGAGCTGGCAAAGGCTTCAACAGGGTAAAGAACAACGAGAACGAACCTCGGATTCTGAAGAAAACCACGAGGATATTTACCATTTCGTAGTTTTCAACTAGTTATACGAGCAGATACTAAACATGTGATCATCACGAGGGTTTTTGTTATCGGACCATATAAAGAAGCCTCCAATCCTAGGAACATATTTGTAATTCGATAGTATGTCTTTCGCTTATTCTCATGACCAAGTTCTAAAATAATGAAACCCACTCAAGGTGCAAGAGGAGAGACTATTGAACTCGGCCTTTCCATGTTAAGAAACAGGTAGAATGAGAAGCCCATGCGCACATGAAATTGGCACTGATCCCGGGTTAACTCTCGCACCAACTCATATGCCCCGTTGTCCCATTGGCAGTTGATGATGACCTCAATCAAGTGAACCACGAGTATTTTGAACCAGGTTGTTCGCGTGTGCTTTCCAGTACACTCCAAGCATGTGCAATGTAGACCTCAAACAGTCCAAAACAGGACAACCAAGTTTATGCAGGACCTGCAGTCATCCTTGCGTTGGTCGTTGCTTAAACTTCCATGCGAAGCTTCATAACTGTACATTCATACATAACTTCATTCTTGAATCTACTGTGTAGTAGGAAGGCAACTTATGGCCCCCAGATGTACGAAGCAAGAGAATGTCTAGTAATTGGAAAGATTTTTGACTTACCGTCCTAAGACATACAGGTGTTTATTGCACTAAAAAACTCGCCAAAAGTTTATTTCCACATTGGAGAGCGGGAAGGCAGGCGGACTGAGGTATCGACGTTGAAGTGGGCTCGATCTGTCAACGTTTATGCTGCACCATGTGAATTGAAAGGGTGCCTGATGGATGAGAGGAAGCCAGATTCTAAGCCAGAGAATATTCTAAGCAAACATCAAGACCATTTATGCATAAGCGTCTTAACCGTTGTTGACTTTAATCTTGAATAAAATTCTTTTAATTTGCACACATCATGTTCGTATGGGAACGTCACACGGACAAATATTGTGATCTATCATCTGCCGGGAGAGCACTATTTAATCCTTTTAGTTCAGCTCATACCAGTTGAACAGTGCTAGTACACAGTTCGGAAAAGTATCTTACTGCACATTTTCTTGAGCCGTGCTAAGGTCATGTGCATCCGTATTTTATTACGTGGAAAGATATCTTCTAGGAGAGATCTCCATGTTTTGAACTTTCTAGTGCGGGTAGCAAGAAAGAAAACAATTATTTAAGAGACTGGAACAGCGAGACAACAAAAGTTTGATCTCCTTGGAACTTTGGAACTCCTTTCAGGCGTATATTCCTTTGGAGCACGCCTGTCGAGGTAAACCCTTCGCAAAGAGAGAGAGACCATGAACAGTGGTCAATAACTTTGTTCAATTTCGAGCGTTCGTACTTGCGAGTTGAGATCACATGTTGGGATATTTAATTCATTGTCAAGCAAAAGTACCCTTCTGGAAAAAGAAAAGAAGTAGTATTAATAGTACTTGTGACTTGATATTCTAGTTTAAAGCAACAGTACCATAATCAGAGCATTCCGAACACGAGTCCAAACCGACTGGGGATCGAGAAACCCAGAGTCGTAAATCAGACCACTACTCAATATAGTGGTTGCCCCTGAGTTGACGAAGCCAAAGAAGCTTACAGCCGGAAAGTGGAAATACCACCAACAACCACATGATACGCTTATTTGAGGAGTGTGGAGCTTGTAGTGTTCAGTAGCTTGGAGAGCAAAGATCATCCATGCCGCTAGTTATTGCGCTCGGGGTTCAGGTGATCGCTTTCCAAAGTGGTAGATGAACTTTTCCTTCTTCGACCTGAAATGGGGAATAGTTCCAGGCGATAGTTTTGGGTCCTTTACACTATTTTTATCCTCCATATGCATCGTGGCTAAAAAGATTATGTTCTTCCGCCGTAGGTGAACGTTCGTTAATTGCATTATCTGTCGACTTCCTATGTTGTAATGCTGGATCTGACACTGTAGTTCATATGGACAATTTGATAGATATTTCCTTCCTTGTTCTAAGTGGAATGGCTGGCAGACTCCTCATTTAATATCATGCGATGGAATTGACACTTCCCACGACCCAGGAGATATAGCAAGATTTGTACAGCCTGATATTCCCCAAGAATCCGAGGCCAACATGCGGGGATACTGTTGTCCTTGAAATCCACCTGTATTTTAAGGTAGTCAGTCCATTTTTCTTATCTCGGCCAGCTCTCTGATTCAGGTTAAGGCGTTAGATGAGCACCATCCTTCTCAGTCTGTTTTGTTAATGAAACTCAATTCCACACAAACTTATCAACCCTTGTTAGGATACCAGTCAAAGAGAGAAGTTCAATCCAGTCATTATTCAGTGTCACAACGAATCGAATCCGTAACCTGTTGCGTAAGCTGCAATATTTCGCCTGATCCCGATGCCACATCATTATTAACTGACCAATGATTAATTCCTCGCTGATAAGTATAAATTTCTTAGAAGCAGAATCGCTTGCATAGATACCAGACCTCGTATTGTTATAGCCAGCCAGCCAGCCAGCCAGCCAGCCAGCCAGCCAGCCAGCTTTGGATTCCTGGCACAATGTTTCATGTGACCACTTTCGATTGTAAGACTAGTGAATAACGTTCATTTGGATCCAGCGATGTGATATAAAGGACTCCTTCATGCATAACACGCTTATCAGGGGAATTTATATCCAACTGTAAAGTGATGGTTGTGTGAATAGAATCAATAAAGCGGCGAGTTGAGACATGCACTGTTGGAATTGTACTCGAATATATGCAAGTTCTGAAGGTCTTCTGGCCACCTTTATCCATTTCCTGTCGACCTGTCGACCTGCCTACGATACTCTAGAAAAAATTACACCCTTCAAACCGGTAGTAACAGAAATCTGAAGATATTAATAGACTTTCTCCCTTCGTACATCACGAAAAGAAGCGGATTTGGGTTTGATCCACATCATCCAAATCATTCAAATGGGTGATACCACAATGACTTCATCATGAAAATTCACACTTTCTCCTCATAGTAGCACTTTTCTGCACCCACTTGAGCCAACAAAATTCGCTCGATTGCATGTCCATAGGACTTTTATTGTCTGAAAAGTTCCATTGTACCGTAGGCACTACGCACAAATTGACTAGATCTTACCCACACTGAGCTCGACGACACTTGACGACCAGGAGGTGGCATGGCTCAAGGGGGTTCCTTCTAGCACGCTATTTGTACAAGAAGCGCGTCAAGACGAGAAGCTTTTATGGGTTTGCAAGCAAGAGAGCTACAACAGTCTTGCGATTTTGATTTCGCCTTTTGATTTCACTTTGCCACTTGATTCAATGGCCAACGACATAGAAACACGTATCTGGTCGGAAGTGGTTCTGATAGCTATGGGACTGCTCTAAGAAGTGGACATAACCAGTGGAGTTCGGAAACATTGCTATGAAATCAGGGCCCCAAACGTATTGTCCATGGTGGTCAATTGACCAACAACGACGAGCCAGTCAATCACTATATTTAAACAAACGTGTTCGGTCAGACTAGGTGAATGGACCCGCATAAGTAACTAGATTTGAAATCGAGTTTACACTCTGAAACGAGAAGCTAAAATATAGTGCGCAGAAAAGGTAATCTGAATCATGTGATACTGCCTCCTGAAATTCCTAGAAATTTTATCTTTCAAACGTTTTGGCCTTACTTCCGTCTCTATGTATCCGTCTTCTACGAATTAGCGAGAACGTCTTCAAAGTATTAGATCCAGCGCTGTGGGAAACGAATAAGGGCATTGAAAGCACTGGCGTTTTCCTCGAAATTTTACCTCATTTTAAAGCAGAGTTCTCTTCTTGTGTCATTTGGTGAATAGATGGAAGAGTTGATGATTACACTTTACATCTTCCATCTTAGAGCCTTTGATCTGCATTAGTGTATTTCTATGCTTAGACCACGAGTCGAATCAAGGCAGCGGTGGAGTCGCTGTGAGCAACTCTTATTGATGGGAAACATCAGTAAGAGTGGAGGAGACGCGACTGACGGTGGGATCTGTCACATCGAGAGAAATGTGATGCCGAATTCCTTTTCTCTTTTACCAAAGACACGGAGCCTTCATCTACGACGACGAGGAGACAACAAGGAGAACATCATTCCCCGTCATAATCAGATTTTGTTTCTTAGGTATGTCAAGTCTTGCAGTTCTAGGCAAAAGCCATCCAGAGAAGTTAGTCAAGTTAATGATTCCTGGTCCATTATCACCCAAAGATGCCGTTGTCTTCCGATATGTTTAATTATGGATATGTATTCGATTCTTTATATACGAACCGAAGGTTTATTTCTTCTTTTTATCAGTTTCAGGCACGTTACGTGTCAGATCTGCTTTGGATACTAAGAACACACAATCAGTTACACTCTGCGTCACGCTCTTGGAGGGCAGGTCAATCAAAAATGCGTGTCAAACTTCTTAAATCAGGTCGGTGAATACCGAGAAGTTACCAACAAGGAGGAAGAAATTCTCACATTCTTCCTTATCTTCGGGGTGAGAATGCCTAAAGCGGGATATATAAAACGAAGTAAATATCATCACCAGCCTCTTACATGTCTTCAAACTTTAGGGGTAGAAAGTCAGAGCTGAGGAGCTACAAATCCTCCTCCTAGTACGTCGGTACACGAATGATGACACCTCATGATCTAAATTACGAATATCAATGGAAGTTTCTGTGATTAGATATTTCACTTAGATGGTTTGCAGTTCAGTCGGAGACGATTCAGACCAACACGCGTTCCATTATAATGCAAAGTACCGTTGTCATACATACACACCAAGTCTGCTGAAAAGATATCTAAATGTTACCCTTCCAGGCAAGAAGTTCTTTATTCTTCGGATAACTTCGCGACTTCAAATCAAGCTTTCCCTGTATTTGATGGTTCAAGCTCACTACTTTAATCTCCGCCAACTTCCGAATTTCTGATCTCATTCTTCAGAATGGGACCACTCTCCAGCCTGTCCTGACTTTGCGATCGAGATGTTCCACTCTCTATGAATGTCTAAGCGTGCTCTTTCCCTATTCATGTCCCCACCCTTTAGAAGAGAGAAAGGCGACCGCGTAGGAAAAATGAAGGATGGGAAGCCCCCATCAAGCCGTACAAGGGAGAGACAAAAAAGGTAACATGAGGCTAAGCCCCCACCCTTTAGATGGACCATCTAAGTGCTGTATGAACATATCCTCACCTAGCTCCTTTAAGTTTCACCTTTTCTGCTCTTCGCGTTGTTTACTGCAGCTTATCTTGACCTCTTGACCTGTGATCTACCTCAGCTAACACCTGAATGCAAATCAGTGCCCTACACTTGCTTCTTGGCAGTCCTATCGTCCTTCGTTCTTTCTAAAGCCTAGACCTATCAACGCATTCGTGATGAGGCTCTACAAATCCTCATTATCATCCTAGCTCTTTTGCATGCATGCTGCACATGATAGAACAGACGGTAATCTAAGCAAATTTAAGATGCGATTCATTTTCCACCAAACGAAGGCGTCGAGGCCTATATCTCATGAGCTGATCAGTTTACTTTTGAAGGGAATATGATATGGTCGTCGCAAGACCTCGAGCGGTGAGAGTAATTAGTCTCATTCCATCGACTCGTCGAATGCCAAGTTTACAAGTGCAGAGATTTCAGTTTGTAACATATCCAACCATCGAAATGCAAGATCTTTTGGCACTTAAAATGGGCATCTTTTGCATCAGATACTTGGTGTCAGACAAGAATTTCAAGACAAGATACCCAAATATAGACGACATTTTGTAGGACCTGTAGTTTCTTCTCCACATCTTGGTTAAGTCGTCCAGATGAGTTTCTTCCGATTCATGTTCCTCTTGCTGCTATGTTCTGGAAAGCAGCAATACATGATTTGTGCGAATGTTTCAGACGTGCGAACAAGAAGCAGCAAAGTGAGACGATGACCTTCGACGATTTAGACAGGCATTCAAGCTATAGCCATTGTGTACCATGAGCATCTGACTAATGTTTTAAATCGAGGAGGAAAAGAGTTATTTTCACGTGCAGTATTCAGATCCACTTAGAGACACTTTTGAAGTTCCGGCATTCGTTCTATTGACAAAACTCAGCGTTCCAGCTTTGATTCTTGTGGTGAGTGATTAGTGATTAGTTCGTCGAGTTGCATCCGATGCGCTTTACAGTCCTAATAATTTGATTCTAAACGGAATACGGACCGAATGTGGTCTCGAAGCGATGCAGAGGGTCATCGACGCGTACAAACGAGCCCGTTCAAGACAGAAGAGATAAGAATATCTGAAACAATCAATCCCGCATAGTCACAAATTGCTAGACGGTAGCATAGAATGGAGCTTAAAGGTGAGTCTAGGAATTTGTTTGGTGCTGCTTTATTAGTCTTTGCAGGCTACTTTTCAGCCCTAGTTCTGATGGCTTACGATAAGCACAGGAAGTACAAAACAACCTTGCGGCTCCAATCAGAATGAACAAAGCCTCAGATGAAGAGCACCTAAATGTCGCACTCTAGTAGTTGGGGCCATAAAGAGAGAGAAACTACACGCAGATCTCGACAAAGACGACTTTTAAACTGCGAACTATAATAATGCAGCAAAACCTAAGAAAGTGAAAATATCTTCCTTGAGCTTGTGATGAAGATCCTCTGTCTCTAAAAGCATTGGGCGACATTCTCATAAGAAGACGTAAGACATAGGGTTGCAACACATGGTGATAACTTAGAGCGACTAGAAAGGCAGAGGCCCGACGTTCCATAACAGTAACAAAAAGTACCTCTTGGGCCTTAACTACCGCGATAGTGCTGGGACTAGATGTATAATACTAAGCATCTCTTTCAACCTGTTTTATATCTTCTTTCGACGCTCTGATTGGCACACGTTCGAAAACCGAGAAACGTGGCATTCCGCCCGAGTATGTGTCTCTCTGGAAATAAGATTCATCAGATCTTTTCGTTTGGACTTTACCTGTTCAGTGATTCACTAGCTCCACAATCTTGTTCACTGAAATACCCCAACGTTCAGACTTGTCTTATCGTTTGGTCTTATCTTTCAGCCACAACCGTGCTTCTACTTCCACGGCACTTCTGACTCTCCCATTCATACGAGTCAAAGTTGGTTGAATTGACAGAGCTCTAGGTGAGGCAGACTTTGCACTCATTTCCTCTGGGGTCTTTCGTTATTCATTGAGGATCAGCTGCCAAAATGACCCAATGCACCTATGACGTTGCTATCAATAGCGTCAAGTCTGTATTGTCCCGTTATGTTGATACAGCTTCCACCTTTGCCATCGTTCTACCTCTTTCAAGTGGCCAATTAGCTTCAAATCGGGAGCTCAAAAGCCAAATCCTCACCCCAAGCATAAAGTGAAACCTAATCCCCTGGTCCAACAGAAAGAAAAACGAAATAGTGGACAAAAAGTATTCTCCTTCGGCATGACAGTGACCTAGCTCTAGTGGCGTTGAACGTTGCCAACCCACAACAGTCGATCCATCGAAGGTCTGCGACGCGTCTGAGAATCTGATATTTTCAAGATATCATTGACACGTCTGTGCTTCTTTCTTTCAATGTTGGTTTCATCCTTCTGGGCTGGTTCTCGACGATAGACATGATTCACATCGTGGGGCAGATGGCTGAAGTGATTCTGGCCTTCGATGATAGACATCGAAGGCCACGCCATGTGGTTCCAGGCCACATCAAATCTGGATAGCAAGAACTTGGACTCCCACTCCCTCCTCATCGTGTCACTGCTCCACATTAGTCGTCCGCACTCGGCCACATCGACGCTTCGCGACTTTTATCCCATTGCCTTCCGTCGCGGCCGCCAGGCCGCGACAAATACTGATCTCTCTCTCTCAAATAGCGACTGGCTATTAATCTATTCTTCGTTGCTAGAGTAGTACTGTAGTCGTAAGAGGATAATAATAACCTTTTCGGATTCTTTTTTCAGAAAAATAAGTAAATCTCTTTCTTTCTTTCTTGACTTTTCTACCAGTTTATGTAGTGATCCTTTTTCTTTTTCTAGGAACATTTTGAAATCATTTGAGTGACTCTCGGTTTTGCAATATCTATGTTGCCACCGTAGTAGTAAAGAATAAACCTTTGCGGTTCCTTAGATTCATACAATCAATTTATTTCTTGCTGCCGTACTTTCCTACCAGGTCATAGTGGATTATGTCGTGCTCATTTTTTCATCATTTTTTCATGTGTGATCGTTACTTTCATAATTGATGACCGTCTAAAGTTTTGAATGAGTCATTTTTATGACTTTTCTCCTTTGCTGTATCAGCACGAAAGAGCTTGTTTCGTGTTCATATGAGGTGTTCGAGGATATATATATATATCCACAACAAGACACAAGACACAAGACCCATCCTTGGAATCTGAATGACATAATGCCTCATAAAGTGAGAATCCCATTTTATATAGATTGTCAAGACCCTATTCATTTACACTCTTACTGTGAAATATGCAACGTACAATCGTCTTCGAACTAGAAAGTAATATTGAGAAATTTCAAAAGCCTTCCTCGTGATA
Source organism: Lunularia cruciata (assembly GCA_948567375.1). Lineage (NCBI taxonomy): Eukaryota > Viridiplantae > Streptophyta > Marchantiopsida > Lunulariales > Lunulariaceae > Lunularia > Lunularia cruciata. The sequence continues at coordinate 51,353,072 of OX419759.1, forward strand.
TTCTAGAACTGAGATTGCTATGATTCTTCAAGCATCAAAATTGGTCTAAAACGATCTGGAAACTTCGGATCAACATTGAATCTCTCTCCTCCCAGCGAATTTATAGTCAAACAGAAAAATGAATAAATTCGAGAAGAGCAAAATTTTAAAACAGGCTATTGTCACAACATGAGCTACTCAATGGAACAAAAGGTATAGATTCTTGATTCTCTGCCTACCGCATACACTACGGTGAAACGACGGGTATCAAGTCGGGCCGAAGAGTCGGACCCCGGAATTTTGAAATGTTGAAAGTCTGACGCTTACAGTTTTCCGCGGTTGTTGCTTCAGGAACCAGCCCCCAGGACACACGTGGCAGGAGAACGAAGAATCTAGATGTCCAGTAATGAGAGACCTAAAGTTGCAGGGCACGAGGGAGACCCTTTCTTAAATAGACGACGGTGGGGCAAGTTCCAGGTGATAGAAGTTCCCGAGCAAAACTAACCGGATCTTTGCTCTCAGGCGAATGGGAATACCTCGTCGGGCGGTCGGGTGGCGATACCCGGTGATGTAATCTCAAACCACCGGTAACACACTCTGCCGAACCCTAAGACGAAACATGGTCCCAGTAGTACTGCATTTTAATTTAGAACTGAGTTCAAAGTCTCTTTGATCTAGACGCGGTTGAAATATTCAAGACGGCCACCGTCGCATTATAACCTGCCCGGCTGCCGGGCCCGGCTTTCCGGGCGTTTCCGTGGACCGGGGGACGCGAATGCCCGCCATCGCGCCTGCAAGACAGTTGACTGCAAGGACTCACGGTAAGACAGGCGTACGCAATAATACTAGCTTGGCTTCACGTGTCTGCAAGAAAGGATCCACCTCGTAGTAAGTGAAACCGTAGTTTAGGTGGAAGACCGCTAAACCCGCCTTAAATCCTCGTAAACGGAATTTAAAGCCCAATTTCGTTCCCACGTTACTAGCAAGTCCAAAGGAGTGCATTTCTCTCTCTCTGCTGATAGGATATTGACAATGAGTTTAGTGGGGACTATAATTTCATTGTTGATTTAGAGTGTGCATAATTGTACTAAAAGCACCGTTTGACTTTCTGGTTGTGGGGTGACTAATGCTTTTTGAGCAGCAAAAAGATGTGAAAGGAAGAAACCTTTCCCAATCAGGTCAAAAAGTGGCTCTATTAATTGATAGATCCATTGGAAAGCTGAAGCTATATCCAACCGGCCAACATGTGAATTAAAAAGAGAGGTCAGTATAATTTTGACTTTCAATATACGAAGTTAACCTTGCACTACATGAGTTAATAGAACTACCATCGTATATAATAAATAAATAATAATTTGTATGTTTTAATCTAGCGAACAGAACCTTGATGCCAAGCTTCCCTTCAGTTTCTAGATTGTGTAAAAGAACAATTAAAAAATGCATATGCATATCAACTATAAATGATAAGGTTAACTGTATATTGTTGATGAGGCCCCTCATTTAGCTTTATGTATGTATACGATAGCTTTAGCTTTATATATGTATTTAGCTAAATATATGTATACGATACAGGTCATTCAAACAAGAAATTTAGCGTAAGAAAGAGTTCTTGTATATATGTTGAAACATTAAATTATTGTTCATTTTAGCTTATCTATAACTTTCATATTATACCTGTACTAAAAGTGTGGTCGGATCTCTCATAACGGGAAATAATTAAGGACAAAGTAATTTTATATCAGTTCTATACATTTTAGAAGACATAAGGTACCTCGATGATCCTACTTACAAAACGTAATGTTATACCAAGTCAACAGAAATGAAAGCGAGGATCACGATGAAGACAATGATTTGAGACATTAATTTTGAAGAAGGTAAATCAATGTTATCACATAGCATTTGTTTGAGATATTTATTTGCCTGCACATCTGAACTGTAGAACTTCTTTAAAGAAAAAAGAAAAAGCCTCTTCCTACCTATGAAAACACATTTTTTCAAATTTCTGAAAATAATTTCAGCAGAAGAAACTAAGTTGTGAAATATTTTAACATACTCATTAGTGCATACATAATTATTGTTAACGTACGATGGATATGGGAGATAAATATGATGCCGTATGAGTTCTATATATCAATTGTAATTTCTTGTTTATATTTGTGGCTAAACTTAAGTACTAGTATTATTATTTATATTTTATATTCTTTCAGTTCTATTCCAATTGTAACTGCGGTTAATGATGATGAAAAGAAAAGAAAGAGTTCGTAATACCTCAAAGAAACGAAAGACTAAGTAACGCTTTATTCAATTTCTCTGTTAAAGGCTCTTTTATCTTTAGGATAGTCAGTTTTACTTTTATGTGGTTCCGGATATTATATTTGATTATTACCTTTTCTGGACATTTTCTAGTAGATAGAAAGTACCTAATTCTAACTTGTCGTTAATTACAAGATCTACATATGTCAGTGAGATTCATCATATGCATGTAAACGTGACTGGAAAAGATAAGACGTTTCTTACTAAATCTTATATAATCTTATACAAATCCTAAGAAGGATGAACAATGTCCAGAATACATAGTATGTATCCAGCTATTTAACACATTTAGTAAAATAAAATGACACTTATCATTCATTAGTTCTTTGTAATTTAATTATAGAAGCAATGATACTAATAAGTAGATCAATATGCGCTAGTAATCCATTACACGCTTTATCTATACGAATTTGATCTACAAAGTGTTAATATCCAACACTAAGGAGTATTGTACTCTAAAATAATTCTATCCTACTTTGAGTTCAAAGCAATTTGAATCTAAATAATCGTTATTAGTCATTGTGAACAAAACCACGTACACACGTTGAAACTTAATATATCTCAAAAGTAAGATAACATAGAATGGTTTCACCAATTGACTGAAAAAATATACAAATATTTATAGAATTATTAAACTATTAAAGATATTATGCATATATACACTATTTACATAACATACACCGATGTTTATGTCATACAAATATTTATAGAATTATTAAACTATCAAAGATATTGTGCATATATACATCATTTACATAACATACATATATGTTTACATTATACATTATAGAAGTATAATTCATATAGAATTCATGCATAAATTCTAAAGCACTATAATAATTAGTTCTATCTCAACTTAAATCATTTTCAATTCAATTAGAAATCAATCTTTAATTCAATAATCTGCAAATAATGGGCATTGATTAAAGTCAAATCACACTCACTCTAGCTAAGAGATTCCAAGTGATGCTCTACAACTTCTATCCACCATATCCAAGAACTCAAAATTCAACATGATAAAAGTGAGCTTTTTGGAGTTGCACTTTGAAGATATACCCCTCTGTTTGTCCAAGATCTCCAACTCTAACGACACCACTGATAGTGCGAATAATGCAAGTGACAATAGGTCCCTCAATGTGATCAGTAACTCTAACACAAAATCTGGCCATCACAAAGAAATCTCTTAGCAACTACTAAAATAACCCTTACCAACAACATTATCACCTACGTCACGCAATTTGTGGTGTCGCATCTAGATTGCTCGGACACTGGAGTTGTAGTGATAGTAGTTAGAGTTATTTCAGCAGTTCCTCAAAGACTACTTTTTGACGGTCAGATTTTGTGTTTGGGGTATTGACTTCACGGTGGGGCCCACCATCACTTTGCACCATTTGCACCGTCAGTGGGACCATTAGGGTTTCAGACCTAGCTCGAGTCCAGGGGTATACTTTTGAAGTGTGGTTCCAAAGAGCTCACTTATTTGATGTTGAGCCTTCGAGTTCCTGGCTATGGTGGACAGAGGCCGGCGAGTGTCACCTAGATTCTCTTAGCTAGAGTGGATGTGGCTTGATTGTAATCAATGCCCAGTTGTCGGCAGTTTATAGAGTGACAGATCAAGTACTAATATGAGTTGAGAGTTGTAAACAATCTGATTACATCAGAGAAGTGAAATCAAGGGAAAATTGAATGCATGAACTTTGAGTGTTGGTGCTATCTGCAAGCTCGGTGGATCATTGGTAGCTCGATTAAAGTTTAGTTTTTCCTTGGTGTGCAAAAGCTCGTTGCTTGATGGAGATTTGGCAGTAAAGCAAACGGTGTGCGGAAGCACAGGCCAATTTTTGAGCACAGAAGGAGTAAATTTTGAGTAGTGGTTGTGATTTTGAGCTCAAGAGGTGTGTCACGCCATTTGTAGTTCCGCATCTAGCTGCTTGGACACTGGAGTTCCAGTGATAGTAGTTAGAGTTATTCTAGCAATTTCTCAAGGACTACTTTTCGACAGTCAGATTTGGTGTTCGGGGTACTGACTTCACGGTGGGGCCCACCGTCACTTTGCACCATTTGCACCGTCGAGTGTGCAGTCAACAGGACCATTAGGGTTTTAGTGCTAGCTCAAGTCCAGGGGGGTATAGTTTCAAAGTGAGCTCTAGAGAGCTCACTTCTCTGATGTTGGGCCTTTGAGTTCCTGGCTATGGTGGACAGAGGTCGGCGAGCGTCACCTGGATTCTCTATGCTTGAGTGGGTGTGGCTTGACTGTAATCAATGCCCAGTTGTTGGCAGTTTATAGAGTGACAGATCAAGTACTGATCTGAGTTGAGTTGAGTTGAGAGTGTTAAGCAATCTGATTATTGTGGCACTTTAGAGTCTATGTATGACTTATGTGTGAGTTGTGCTTCTATAGTGTATGATGTTTACAGCAATGTATATACCCACGACAGGTGAAAGCAACACCAATTTGTTGCGAGTTGGGCTCAGAAAGTAAAATTGAAGGTGGAGTTGGGAAGCTATTTTTGTGAATTTGTGATTTGGAAAAAAATGTGTTTTCAATTTGGCTCAAGTGAAGAGTTAGTGGAGGATTTGGCGGTCAGCCAACTTTAGGGTTTATGTCAAATTTTGGCTGGATTTTACATCAGGTTTGGAGGAGTCTTGCTGTTTGGCCAGATTTGGAGGAGTTTTGCAAGTTTAGAGGAGTTTTGCCAAATTTTGGAAGAGGTTCGAAGTGGCAAGAAGAAAGGCCTCAATTGGGCATTTAGAGGCTTCAAGGCATAGGGCTGTGGGCTATGAGAGGCTACGAAGGGTCAGCTTCTTGGCGTGAGGCTAGCTAGTTTAGAGTAGATCTTGGTCATTGGTTGGCAAAATCTGCCCATCCTGCTAGATTGTGCACAACAGGGTTTGACCCTTAGATCTCTTGTTCCTAGACTGGTGCCCTAGCCAATTGGTCCACCCTCACTTGTTGTCCTAGTGACAGTGCCATTGTTATCTATACACTTGTAGCTTTGGCTAGGAGAGGTAGTTTGATCCCATTCTTGGTGATCCTGGTAGCTTAAGACTTAGATACGAACTTCTCTTATGTCAAATGCCAAATGGTGGTAGAGTCAATCCCGTGTTTTTTTTACGATATGGAGGGTTTTCATTTTAGATTTCTTGTGATTGGACCCCCTCTATTCTCTACTTCTTGTTTGTGTACCATGTTTGTGTGAGGTGCCTTGACTTTTGAGTGTTGGTACTTTGGTGTGCTCTCGATAGTGAGGCTGGAGTGATGACTTGCAGACCATGAGAGTGCGTGTTGTGATGGCAAGTTACAGGTTGCCCTTTCTCCTAGTGTAGTTATCTTGGTTAGAGTTACGTTAGTGGGTGGTGCTTAGTTGATATTGGCACTTGGTGGTGTTGGCACTTGGTGGAGTACTTGCGATTACGACTTGTAGTTGCAGTTTGTAGTTCCGGTTTGCGGTTGCAATTGCGGTTACTTTGTCACGACGGATTTTTTTGGGGATTCCAGAGGAGTTAGCCCTGTAGTACGTAGTGGGTTTACTCAAAATTGCACTTGGTATTAGCCTATATCTCAGGTCCCAATGAGGAGGGAGGTTGACTTTGAGTTGGAGTTTGACATAGGAGTTAATTCAATTGAGAGTGCACTTGGTGTGTCTGACTGTTCTTGTGGGACATGGACAAGATTTATGGGGCCTCCAAAATCCCTAGGCGTTACTCTGGTGAGGTGGGTACCATTGAGTTGGTTGACTTCATCTAGGAGTTTGATAGTTAAACCCTGGTACCACACCACTTCCTGCAATGGTACCTCCACTTGTAGTAGCACTATCTCCAATTAGTGCACCTCTACTAGCTCCACCAACACTACTTGAGCTAGAACTCATAGGTATAGCCGATCTACTCCTGGACATCGAGCCTAAAGTGATAGAGATATAGTTTGGAGACCAATACAGTCTCCATAACTCAATCTCCTCCAAATGAGCTTTCCTGAACTCATGGTAGTCTTCCATCGGCGGACCTTCTAGATGTTGAAACAACCCCTTCCATGCCATGAAGGGTGTAAACAAAGTCGGGTTCCACATATGTTGCAGATCACACCAACAACCCCATAGTGGAGTTCTTCCAATGTTTGAGGTAGAACTACTAGGGAGTGCGGATTGACAAGCTGAGGAGCTTGCAAGAGTTCTAGCGGAAGGTTGGAGAGAGCCTACACAAGGCATACACTCGCATGAGGCGGCTAATCAATTTCACCCAGGGAGTTATTGAGGCCCAAGAAATCCTGTTTTGGTATTGGATATTGGACAAGGAGTTATGACATAGAGTTAATGATGCTATGTTGTTGTAGGCTACTTTGCCCATTTTGGCAGTGGTCTTTGGTTTGGCTGTGCGTATTGAGCTCAACATGGTGGAGGAGAGAGTAGTGACATCTGGATTTGGTATTGAGACCTCATCCATGGCTGTGACTTCTTCTAGAGTGCAGCAAAGTGCACCATGCTTTGTTGGTTTTTGAGGACAAGGTGGACAACCCAGATCCTATGGAGCGATTGGGAGGCCTAGTGGAGTTAGACCCTTACCTTCATTTTTGGGTCAACAGTTGCCAATGAGTAGTGGTGTTGCTTGTTGGACTTTTGGTGGATCTCACCATCAGAAAGAGTGTACTCAGGGCAGTGGACCTAATACCTTGAGTGCATCATAGCCAACATAGAGGCAGTGTGAGCATTGCCACAAATTTGGTCATACTAGTGACCGGTGTTTTGACCTACACCCGGAGTTACGGAGTGGTAGGGCTGCTATGGCAGGTAGTAGAGGAGCTCTAATTCATGGAGGATGAGGTGGTGGTAGAGGATCTACACCTAGTAGGGGTGCAGTACCTGTCCTTACTTCTGATACAACTATGGCTACTAGGATTGAGTAGTTGGAGCAGAGATTGGCTAGTATGGCTATTGCTCAGAGGAGATCATATTCGGGTGCTGAGGCTTCCACCTCATATGCTGGTGATAGAGATGCTTTGGACTTCATGCACGGAGCAGCACAGGTGGATGCATTTGTAGCAATGACTAGGAGTGCAGTACGTGCTCCAGAGCCTAGAGGATCATCAGTGGAGTTGGACCCACAAAGAGGAGAGGTTGGGAGACAGGTCAGACTTCCTTAGTCTTTCACACTATATGAGGCATTGTAGATGACATCCATGGCTCCTAGATGTCCCAGTGCAGGTGTGGTAGGTGTTGATGGAGTGCATGATGGACTACTTGCTAGTCAACCACCTACTACTACACAGACTGAGTCTAGCATGATGTTGGGGGCGGCTCAGCTGATTATGCGGCATCATTTGTTTTTGGCCAGTGACATGTTTACAATTTGGAGTTGACCCAACCCCAATGTTTTGATTGGCTGCCATGCTGTGTGAGAGTAGGGATGATGCCGTTCCTACTACTAGAGTAGAGGTGGTTGATAGTGGAGCTAACTTGGTTGAGGAGCATGGGATCCGTTCAGTGACCAGTGGTTTATGGCAGACAACAATGGCTAGACTGGAGGAGTTCCCAGCTAGACCGGCCTTTGAGAGAGCGTAGTTCACCCATGGTGTTGTCCTATTGGATAACCAAAGGGGGATTTTCCATTTGGTGGGACCTTTGGGGAAGGTCTATACACCACAGAGAGTCTTGTTAGACTCTGGTGCATAGCCCCTTATGTTGGGGAAGGCTGCAGTTGTTGGTCTGGAGTTACAAAAGACCAATGTGGAGAGGTGTCCATTTCAGATCCAGACATTGCTAGGTGGTGGTTTGACACAGTACATCATACATGGAGAGCTTGTTGTCTAGGTTCAGCTGGTCATCCAATTGATAGCTCGGTGGTGAGAGCGCAGGCTATTGCAACATTAGTTGAGTCATATGATGTGCTAGTTGGGGGAGCAATGTTGTACCCCATGGGTTTCAGCATTGACTATTGGGAAGAGACAACCTCCTATAGACCAGGTTGGCAGTCTAGTGAGGGACAGGTATGTCGCCTACCAGTATGCTTAAATAGTGGCAATCTTGGCTCACTACAGTCCGGGACCATGGCAACATTAGTTTTAGCTTTCAGTGGTGCAGTTACTTGGCCTGGTGACTTGTTGGAGGGGAACACCTATGTAGAGGATGCTCCGGTATCAGAGGAGATCACTTGGATTTGGAGTACAAGTGGGATTGTTCCATCCACCTTGGATGTTCCATTGTGGAGTTCAGAGGAAGCATTGCAGTAGCATGCAAATCAGTTGGTGCAGTAAGCTTGGAGTGGAGCCTTTGTACCATCAAGAGATGAGTGTGAGAATGAGCTCCCAAAGTTGATTATTTTGACACCTCTAGATACCACACTCATTGCTTGGCAGTATCCAATAGAGGGGATATGTCTATTGGAGTTTTTTGGTGGGATTAGCACCGGACTAGCTGCGGTATTACAAGCAAGTATACGAGTACAAAGGTACTTGTATAAAGAGAGAGATCAGACTCCTATGAGAGTCTCTCTACATCATATGGCACACTTGGCCTATTGATATCCGGAGTTATTACCGATGTAAGTAGTTAGAGGTTACTAGAAGGCCGTACCAACAGACATTTCCTTATTAGGGGCGCATGATATGGAGAGACATGGGCCTATTCACTTGGTGATTTTTGGATAGCCATGTCAGGGACATACACGTGCTAGTAGAGGTTTGGGTCTTCAGGATCCTTGTTCTGGTGTGTTTTGGGAGATGTTACGAATACTACGACATCTCCAGGTTCATTGGTTTGTTTCTCCAGCTTACCTTTTAGAGAACGTTCCTTTGATAGGTGATTCTCACACTAAAGTGATGGCAAGTACACATCAAGTCCATTCTTGGATGGGACCTACTGTATTGTTAGATGTAGCCACAGTGGGATCACAGGCTCATCATCTTTGTCTTTGGTGGACGAACCTCTTACCTAGAGAGGTTTTACAATGTGCTTAAGATGGGATTCAACAACTTGACCATATCCTTGTTGATGATATCTTGGATGTTGGGTGTCAGTCTTAGATAGTAGTAGTGGCTGATAGGTCACCTATTGCAGTGGTGAACCTAGTTGGATAGCCTAGAGCCGCATTTCCCACACTCATGAGTTTCTCATGCTCTCATGCTTTTTGAGAGGGTGGACCTGGACTTGTTTGGGACTCATAGTTACAGCAATTGGTGGAGCCCAACGCTGATGAGAGAGAGCAGGCAATGGGTTTTTGCACCGGTATTACCACTATTCTAGCAGTGTCAGAGGCATTCAAGTGTCAAGTGTTAAGTCAGGCTATGGACCTGAACTATTTGACCTGGATTGTGAGCCTTGGCTTGGCAGAGCAGCGTAGGATGCGCTTGATAGACATCACCACTCGGACACTTGTGAGCCTTGTGCCTATCAATACAATTCAGGCACATGTTGGGGGCAATGGACCAAGTGGGCATGGTATTCTTGGAACACAACCAATAGCTATTAGGGAGAGTGTGTCTACTTGGAGTCCATCTAGTTGAGCGTGTGCTACTTGGATTACACCCTTGGTCCACTTGGGATGTAGCTAGAGGACGTGTGGAGCTTGCAGCCAGAGTGGAGGGAGTTTTTCACACAAAGGTTGGGACCTCTAGTGGTCGGGGGCATGACACTTTTGCTCCCAAGGGCCCAGTGTAGCAGCCAATCAGTACGTCTTCCACTCCTACTACAATTATAGAGGATACTTGGGAGCTAGATCTTGGACCCAAGCTTATTGGAGAGGAAAGACGGATGGTTTGGAGGTTTAGGAGGAGCCACACGAGTTGTTTTGCCTTCAGTATGAAAGATTTGGGTGCTCTAAAGGGACATGGTATACGGATTGAGCTGACTAGCGATACACCAATTTTCCAATGTCCTTATCAATATAGTGAGAGGGAGAGGACATTGATTCAGAGTCGAAGTAATGACCATTTTGAGGCTGGTTTGGTGGAGATTTCACATGGAGAGTATGCATCAACAACAATGATGCTAGCCAAGAAGGATATGCATGGCAACTACACAAATAGGCAGATGTGTGGAGATTACCATCCTATCAACTAATAGACCAAGGCTGATTGGTATGCCATGCCTACACTATAGGAGATTTTTGATACGATTGGGCATACAAAGGTCTTCAGTACTTTGGATCTTTGAACGTGATATCATCAGTTACCGATCAAGGAGGAGGATAAGTCCAAGACAACATTTTAGGCTATTGATCCTCACGGCAAGGATGTGTTATATTAGTGGAGGTTCTTACCATTTGGGTTAAAGAACGCTCTTGTTGAGTTCTAGAGGGTTATAAATAGGATCCTAGCTGGATTGGATTTTTCTTGGTGCTATATTGATGACATTTTGGTCTATAGCACTACTATGGAGGAGCATGAGAGATAATTGTTGGAGGTGTTTGAGAGGTTGAGATCTCATGGACTCAAATTACATCTTGGGAAGTGTAGGTTCTTCCACGAGTAGGTTGAGTATTTGGGTCACACAATCTAACTCGGAGGACTTGGTGTTTAACAGACCAAGATGGAAGCTATTGCACATATTCCTTGGCCTACGGATGCGGGTAGAGTGCAAGCATTCCTTGGGTTTGCAAACTTCTATTGCCGTTATGTTAGAGGATTTAGTGCCATTGCCAAGGCCTTGATGAAGTTGGCCAAGCTTACATAAGAGTGGTGTTGGGGAGATGAGTAGGAGAGAGCTTTTGTAGAGCTCAAGGAGAGTTTGACATCTGCTCCTATTTTGAGGACACCCATTAGAGGATGACCATTTCAAGTTCATACTAATTGGAGTATGTTGGGGCTTGGAGCTATAACACCCATTTGTGCATGTGTGTGGTATTGTGATATTTAGCTTGGTGTTACAAGTATTTGAGAGATATTATTTATATAGAGATAAAGGATAGTTCTACATTAGTCATGATTAGCTAAATTTAGTCATAGCTAAGATAGAGGAGACCTTACTTTAGAGGAAGTGAAAAAGATGAGCACCACTATTTTGGATTCTAGTGTGTTGACTTGGTATTATTCCTAGGTGTTTGGCTTTGAGGAAAGAGTTGAGAACTCTTGGACCTGCAAGCCTTTTTGTTTTGGATTCTTTTACAGTCCAAAGGATAGCCCATGTGAAGAAATCCTTGACTTAGTGGTTGGGTCAAGATAAGATCACATGCTAGTGGAATATGCCCATGTGAATGGATATTCCTTTATACTTTTTGACTTTACTTGACTTTTAGTCTAGTAACTTGAGTTACTACGGTAATTAGTAACTTTAGTGCATAACTATTTCACAAGTATATAAACAAGGGGTGAGGAGATACTCATCATCCTTTCATTTGCAACTATCTCTCTCTCATTGAGTTCTCTAGTGAGCAATGTCTTGAGTCTTGGAGTGTTAGCCTTGGAGGAGTATGATGGAGTTGGGGTTCCTTGCCTTCTTAGTCCATGGTGTGCTACCATAATAGCCATCAGAGGTTCATCTTCATCAGAGACAGGTCGGCTCACATTTTTGGTTCCGTTGTCGAGACCTCTCTAGAAGGCAAGATAATGTTCCACGTTCAATTTTACATTAGGCAAAAGGAGGCTATGAGAGCTCACTTGGAGAGAACATTAGGAGAGGAGAGGGCTGAACTTATGTTAGAGAACCAAGATCAATTTTTATACCCTATAGTTCATTATGATGTCTGTAAAGTGATTTTGTACATCTTGTACACCTTGATTTGGAGAGATTGTGTGAGGTGGATTCCAGATTTTGGAGATTAAGGTGATTTTGGAAAAATCTCAAGTTGAGATCTGAACTTGAAATTTCTACACATGATATCTTGGGTTTTCTTCCAATTAGCACACTTAGAATTATTTTGAGAGCTATTATGCGCATTGGGCTAGAATTTTTGAAAATTGATAGGGTAAACTGCTCCCGTAATTGTATGCTCTCTAGAAAATTGTACAGAGTCAGACATTTTTAGTGGATTGTAATGAAACTTTCCAAGAAAATTCATTATGTTATATCCTACCTGATGACACAAAAATTAGAGAGAGATCATTCTTGAGTAGTGAGTTATGAGTTTTTGAAGTGAAGGGGGTGCTTTTCGGACCAAATCTGAAATATGTATGCTGAATAGAAAAGTGTCTAGGCCAAGTGGCTCAATGAAAAGATCTGAAATTTTTCAAGGAGGGACACCCTGGATTTGGTATCAAGTGTGCAAGATTTCAAAAGACTATCACATACTAGTTGAGAGATTTGAGTGAAATTGTAAGGAAGGGTCAATTTTGTAGAGTTGAGATCTCATGCATGAGGAGTTTGAGAGTAACAAAAAGCATGTTTGAGTGTTTAGATTCATCTTGGGAACATGGAGGGTCATCGAGAGTGAGAATTGAGACTATGCAAGGTTCCCAAAGGATTTGAGGTGATTGTAGGGATGGATTTGAGGAAAAGAGAGTTTACAATAGAATTTAAAGAGAGTGTTGAGAGGATCCAAAAACCTACACCACTTGGAGGAAAGAGTGAGTCTAAGTGCTTTCTATGTGGAGAGAAGAGAAATAAGGCAAGTTCATGTCCATTGACCTTTGAGAGCAAGAGATTGAGGGAAAGGAGAGGCTTACTTGACTTGGGTTTGCATGTTGGACCTTCTTCACCAAGATTGGGAGGGAGAAGATCTAAGACCAAGGAGTTATGTGAGGTTTGTGGAGTTGAAGGACTTCCAAAAGGACATGAGTGTCATGGAGTAAAATCACTTTTGGAGACATTGGTGAAGGATCTTGGAGAGAGTCTTAGTACAGCTACAGAAATACTACCACTTTCATCAGCTAGTTCTCAAGATTAGTGATGGAGATAATCTTTCAACTTATGGATAAACTATCCATGAGAGTTAGATTAATATGCACTCTAGGATTTGATGTTGCTATAAAAATCTTGGAGAAAATTGAAGCTTTTGTGTTCCCTAGAGTGGATTATTCTCAAATGGTGTTAGTTATGTATATACTCTATTAGTTATAGAATGAGGGAAAAGAAAAGAGAAAAAGAAGAAAAAAAAAATTGAGAGAAAAGAAAGATAGTGAGGGGTTAAGATGTGAAACTTTTGGTTTTCTTTGGCAAGGATGGAGAAGATATGGAGACCTTTGTGAGAGGCTTCAAGAGAGCTTGCATAGGAAACAATGAGAGGAGGAAGAATGAGTGGGCCTCATTATTACCAGATTTCTTTGAGGATGTAACACTTACATGGTATGAGTCAAAATACCAAAAGAGAGAGAGGAGAGATGGGGAAGAAGAGTTTTGGGAGAGTTTGGCTTCAACACTCATTGAGAACTTTCTCCTAGATGAGAGTTATGAGAGATTGATGAGTAAGGTTACCTTTCTCAAGCAAGGAGATGGAGAGAAAGTGAGGGTCTATGTGGAAAGAGTGGAAAAGTTAGAGTCCAGATTTCACATAGTGTTGAGGAAGGGTGGGTATGATGTGGAGATTACTATGATTGGCATAGGAGCCATGCTCACCAAGAGTTTTGTAGGAGGGTTGAGACCACAAATTAGAAGCAAGGTGAGATATGAGAAACCTTCTTCCAAGGTTGAAGCTATCAAGATCACAATTCATATAAAGAAGAGTTTGAAAGGAGATGGGAGTGATTTGGTGGTGAAGGAGGTTGTGCATCCTCCTCAAGGCTACAAGTTTGGTGGAAATTCTGATAATTTGGTGGTAAGGGTTGCAACACAAGTAGTAGTTGCTCCAATTCTTGCACCTCTACCAAAGGATCCACTTCAAACCATCACATAACAACTTGCGGATCTCAAGATCAATGTGGTACAACTATGGGAGAAGAGAGAGGTGGATCAAGAATTTAGGGAGAGGGCCTAAGAGTTATGGAAACTATCTATATAGAAGAGGCCAACCAGCCAACAATTTCAATGATAGAAATTGTTTTGGTTGTGGAGGAAGAGGCCATATCCAAAGGAATTGCCCAAATTCCACTTACCATGGAGGAAGGGGTTATGAGGGAGCAAATAGAGGGAAAGAGGGAGGCAATGAAACCCAAGTGGCTCCTAATCCAAAAAAAGGTAAGGAGATAGAATCCATAGATGTGGTTGAGAGCAAGTATGAGAAGGGAGAGTGCTCAAACTCCAAGGGTCTTAATTTGGAGCTTTTGGCACAAGAGAAGAAGAGAGCTTGTTTGCATAGGATGTTCACTCTTCTCAAGGATTTACTCCAAGCAAGGATAATTTTATATCTACTAGGAGCACTCGCACCTCAACACCATCAACAACAAAGACTTCAAGGAAGAAGTTGGTTATGGAGGATTTCTTGATTTCAAAGCAACAATGGAACTACAATGTGTTGGAGGATGTTGGTAGTCACAAGGCTAACATCACAGTAGGCTAATTGACTGCTTTGAACCTTACCTTGAGAAAGGAGCTTAGAGGTGGTTTGAGTTCTACAAGGAGCAAGAGGAAGAAGAATGCAAAAGCTACAATATCAATGGGGGTGATGGATGCCAAGCCAACACCATGGGAGACTTGTGAATATGCCTCCAAGATTGATGTGAGAGTGAATGGTCCCAAGATCAAGGATGCACTTGTTGATGGAGGATCAATAGTGAATGCTGAAAGGTTGATGAAGAAGTTGGGTATGATACCCTTAAGACCTTCAACATTTTTGGTGAGCATGGCAAACAAGCAACAAGTTTGACCAATAGGATGATGGATAAAATGGTAGTTTCAATCATGCAAGTTCAAAATCTCATGACTTTCCAAGTCTTGAAGGATTTAAGCTATGACTTACTTCTTGGGAGGCCATGGTTGAGAGTAGCATGCACAATTGATCAATGGCACAAAGGGTACTTGAGGATTGGGCCATCAAACCATAGAGTCACAATTCTTGTGACTAACACCACCAACACTTCACATTCAGATACACCATCTTCTGATTATGGGGAATCAGATTTTGAAGAAGGAGCTTCTGGTGTGGACTCAAGCATGGAAGAGGAGACTTCTACGAAGGAGGATGAATTTGAATCAAATTCAAATGTATATCCCTTATGTGCTATGGATGTTGCACCTAAGCCAGAGGTTTTGAAGGACCCAGATAAATCACCATTGACACTTGAGGAGGTAGAGAGAAGGTTGGCTACCCTCAAGTATAGCCCCAATGTTACCAAGGAGGAGAAAGTGAGATTTGAGGAGATTTTCCGCAAGTTCATCCATGTGTTTGCTTTTAGTTACAAGGATTTGAAGGAAGTCACCTTAGAGGAGCACAAGATAGAGGTGGAGTCACATGCAAGACCAATCCACCAAAAGCAATGTCGCATTAGTCCACCAATATCTTTGGTTGTGAAAGAGGAGATTGATAAGCTCAAGGAAGCTAGATTTATCTTTGAGGTAGAGAATTCAGAATGGGTGTCTCCAATTGTCATTGTGAAGAAAAAGAATGGCAAGCTTTGGGTATGTGTGGATTACAAGAAGCTCAATGTTGTTACCAAGAAGGACTACTACCCATTGCCATTCATTGATGAGATCTTGGAGGAGGTTGCAGGTCATGAGAGGTACAATTTTGGAGATGGTTCTAGTGGATATAACCAAATCAAGATTGCACCAGAGCATCAACAACTCACCATGTTCACCACACCTTGGGGAACTTATGCTTTCAAGGTCATGCCTTTTGGACTTTGCAATGCTCCAGCCACATTCCAATGGTTCATGAACAAGGTATTTGAACCTTTCATTGAGAAATTTGTGAGAGACTTCATTGATGACTTTTGTGTCTATGCGAGCAAGGAGGAGCACTTTGAGCACCTAATCAAGGTCTTGCAATGCTTGGATGAGGCAAATGCATCACTCAACCCAGAGAAGTGCATTTTTGGATGTGAAGAAGGTCTAATTTTGGGGCACATCATCTCCAAGGATGGAATAAAAGTTGATTTTGAGAAGGTGAGGAAAATCTCAGACCTTCCATTCCCTTCAAGCTTGACAAAGTTACGCCAATTCTTGGGGATGGTTGGGTACTATAGAAGGTTCATCTTCTCATTTTCCAACAAGGCTTATGCATTGACCATCTACATAAATAAGGGTGTAGATTACATGGTGATTTTGGAGGACAAGGAGACTCTCAAAGCTTTTGAGGAGCTCAAACAATCCCTTGTTGTAGCTCCAATTCTTGCTAAACCTGATTGGAGTAAGCCTTTCATCCTCTACACTGATGCTTCTAATGTAGCTATAGGATGCACTCTTAGTCAATTAGACCAAGATGTGCATAATCATCCAATAGCTTATGCTAGTAGGCACATGGTTTCAGTAGAAAAGAACTACTTTGTCACGGAGAGAGAAGTGTTGGCAGTGAGCTTTGGTCTCAAGAAGTTTAGACACTACTTGATTGGAGGGAAAGCCACCATTGTCACGAATCACAAGGCTTTGAAGTACATCTTCAACAAGCCTAATGTTGAAGGGAGACTAGCGAGGTGGATGATACTCTTGTCTGAGTATGATTACACCATTGAGGATAGGCCAGGAAAGAAACATGCAAATGCTGATTTTTATCTAGAGCCTATTATGATGATGTAGATGAGCTAATGGATGATTCCTTCCCAAATGAGGAGCTCATGACAATCTCAGTCACTCAAGAGGTCCCAATGGAGTACAAGGAGATTGTGGATTTTGTGACAAGAAGAAACTATCTAGAAGGGATGCATGCTAGGGAGAGGAAGGCCCTTGCAGCAAGTTCTAGACCTTACACAATGGTGGAGGTTATTCTTTTTCACCAAGGAGCAGATGGTCCACTTGGAAGAGTAGTGGGTAAAGAAGAGTTTATCTTACTTATAAAGGAGTTTCATGAAGGTTTAGTGTGTGGAGGACACTTTGCAGGAAAGGTGACTTCTTTCAAGATTCTAGATGCAGGTTACCATTGGAGAGAGATTTTCAAAGATTGTCTTGATTATTGCAAAACTTGTCATGTTTGTCAAGCTTTTGCTAGAAAGTCTACATCCACTCCACCACTTAGATCAATTCCATTGCTAGGACCTTTTGAGAAGTGGGGAATTGATTTTGTAGGTCCTCTCAATAGAACCCCAAGGAACAATCGGTACATTGTGGTAGTTACTGATAACCTTACCAAGTGGGTTGAGGCTAGACCATTGAGGGACAAGAATGAAGATGAAGTTGGTAGATTTCTTTATGAATGCATTATCACTAGATTTGGATGCCCGTTGGAGTTGGTTTTTGATATAGGAGGAGAGTTTATAGGAAACATTACTACAACCATGCTATGACATTTCTCTATCACACATAGAGTAACTACATCCTATAAGCCAAATTCCAATGGCTTGGTAGAGAGAGCCAATCAGACCTTGTGTATGATGTTGGCCAAAGATGCAAAAATGGAAGGGGCTAAACATCATTGGGACAAAAGGATTCATGCAGTTTTGTGGGAGTATAGGACAACCATGAAGACTTCCACCGGATATTCTCCATTTCAATTGGTATATGGTATTGAGTCTACCCAACCTATTCACTTTGATCTTCCTACCTTCCAAAGCATTCACAAGAGATTGAAGAAAGCATAAGGAGGTGATGTAGAGAAGTCAAGGAAGGAACAACACATGGAGTTGGAAGAGGCAAGAGCAGTTGCTATGGTTCAAGTGGAGCAAGCCCAAAGGAAATAAAAGGAGAGCTATGACAAGAAGAAGGTGGAGCCTTTCAAAGAAGGTGATTGGATAATGTTGTTGGATTCTATTTGATTCAAGAGAGTGCAAAAGAAGTTTTTGCCTAAGTACTTTGGACCTTTCATAGTGGAGAAGGTGTGAGGAAATTACACCTATGATCTCAAGGAGTTGGGAGGAAGACTCTTTGATAGGATTAACCATGATAAGTTGAAGATATATCATAGAAGGGAGAGAGACCTTCACTTTGAGGACAAAGTGAAAACTTAGTCCGGGGGTAAATGTAACACACATTTCTGCATGTGTGTGGTATTGTGATATTTAGCTTGGTATTACAAGTATTTGAGAGATATTATTTATATAGAGATAAAGGATAGTTCTACATTAGTCATGATTAGCTAAATTTCGTCATAGCTAAGATAGAGGAGACCTTACTTTAGAGGAAGTGAAAAAGATGAGCACCACTATTTTGGATTCTAGTGTGTTGACTTGGTATTATTCCTAGGTGTTTGGCTTTGAGGAAAGAGTTGAGAACTCTTGGACCTGCAAGCCTTTTTGTTTTGGATTCTTTTACAGTCCAAAGGATAGCCCATGTGAAGAAATCCTTGACTTAGTGGTTGGGTCAAGATAAGATCACATGCTAGTAGAATATGCCCATGTGAATAGATATTCCTTTATACTTTTTGACTTTACTTGACTTTTAGTCTAGTAACTTGAGTTACTACGGTAATTAGTAACTTTAGTGCATAACTATTTCACAAGTATATAAACAAGGAATGAAGAGATACTCATCATCCTTTCATTTGCAACTATCTCTCTCTCGTTGAGTTCTCTAGTGAGCAATGTCTTGAGTCTTGGAGTGTTAGCCTTGGAGGAGTATGATGGAGTTGGGGTTCCTTGCCTTCTTAGTCCATGGTGTGCTACCATAATAGCCATCAGAGGTTCATCTTGAGTGAGAGACATGCTAGCTCACAGAGCGGTGCTCACCCAACATGATGATGAGAGGAAGGAGTTTGTGGTGGCCTATGCTAGTCGCTCCAACAATTCAGCAGAGGTAAAGTATAGTTCATATGAGAGAGAGTGCTTAGCAACAATTTGGGATGTAGCACATCTCTGATATTACCTATTTTGTAACCCCTTTGCTCTCATCATTGATCATCAGTCATTGAAGTGGTTGATGGAGTCCGACAAGCTTTCAGGGAAGCTTGCATGATGGGCTCTGATTTTATAGGAGTATGATTTCACGGTTGTTCACAGACTTGGAGTGGTGAACCGTGATACAGATAGGTTGAGTAGAAACCCATGTCCCAGCTAGTAGGATCAGACCGGAGCATGTTGGCATGGTGAGATAAATGAGGAGATGGTGCCAGGTTGGCATGCATTGGCCTTTCTGTGTATATTTTTAGAGGCTTTGGTGGTATCTCTCTTAGCACATACAAGAGGAGTTATTGAGGTCATAGATCCAGAGAGTGAAGATATTGGTACAATTCAATGAGACATTCATGATGATGTCTTAGTGATGGACTATCTTTGCATTGGTGTTGTGGGTGGCACAATTAGGACCAAGGAGAGAGACCGTGTTCCTTCAGCAAGCCAGACCGTTCAGATTGGAGGGCAGAGACCTTTTGTTTGTATGGGAGGATGGTAGAGTGCAAGTAGTGCCACTTCCATCTTAGAGACCACAGTTGGTCCGTCATGCTCATGAGGAGCTAGGACATTTTGGAGTCAAGCGTACATATAGCTTACTCTAGAGTCATTATTGGTGGTGCAGTATACAGACCAAGGTACAATAGTTTATTGCCAGATGTGTGGTTTGTGACCGAGTTAGAGCATCATTCAATGCTCCTACACTACTATTACACCCATTACCTATCATGGGATTGGGTTACCGTTGGAATTTAGACTTTGCCAGACCTTTACCGCTGATTGTGAGACATCATTGGTATGTTTTGGTGATGGTGGAGCACTTCTCCAAGTGGATTGAGTTGGTGGCACTTCTTGACAAGTCTAGTGAAGGGACAACTTATTGGTTCCTAGATTGAGTTCTTAGTCATTTTGGTGCACCAATTGAGGTTTTGATTGATCAGGGTACAAAGTTCTTAGGGTAGTTTCAAGTCTTGTGTGACAAGGCTTTGATTGATCATAGTACTACATCCCGAGATCACCCTGAGGCAGATAGCTTAGTAGAGAGAGTGGTTTAGATAGTGAAGAGAGGATTGCAAAAGTATGGTTTGCAGAGAGGCCACTTGGGAGATTAGGATCTCCAGTTACCTTGGTTGGCCATGGGTAATTGGTTTTGCCGGCAAGCTTCATTAGCATCCTTCTCTCTGTACTTTCTACTCTATGGACAAGATCCAAATTTACCTACAGCCATTTGTCGAGATGCTACTGTAGTTTTGGACTTGGATGACCCTAATGTATGGATGAGTGCATGTTCTCAGCAGGTAGAGATCTTTTGGAGAGTGATGCCGATGGCCTTTGAGAACTTGGCAATTGATCAACATAGAGATACTTTACGCTATGCTAACATTTGAGGAGGAGGTTATAGACCCTCAATCCGTTGATTCCATCTAGGAGACTATGTATATCTACAGCAGACAACACCAATGACACTTGATGGTTTGATAGGATGTACTATCTTGAGAGTGCATGAGGTTTTGCTATCTAGAGTCCTTGTGTTAGAAGGATGTGATGGTGTTATTTGGAAGGATCATGTGCGCAATTATGTGCCATGCCACCTCCCAAACATTGATGGTACTATGGACCCAAGCTTGACACTTGTACGTGCAGGCTTGAGATGTATGTTTTGTGGCTCTTCTGGTGGAGTTACTACTATGTAAGTGTGTGATAGTTGTTTGAGAGGATGGCATATGACTCCTCCCCTCACAGTAGTTCTTCAAGGACAATGGTTATGTCCTAGATGTACTTGACATAAAGCTAGTTCATTCTTTACATGGTATAGATTGCAGATAGGCGACTAACAATGGGGCTCCATAGCACCCAACCTCTTGATCTTTGCCTATCATAGGGTATACCATATACTTGGAATAGATGGCTATCTGGAGTTAGAGGGACCTAACTGCCAGGTAAGGGAGCGATTGTGGCACTTTAGAGCCTATGTATGACTTATGTGTGAGTTGTACTTCTATAGTGTATGATGTTGACAACTATTTATATATGCGCAATAGCTATCACACCATTTGTAGTGTCGCATCAAGATTGCTCGGACATTGGAGTTGCAGTGATAGTAGTTAGAGTTATTTCAGCAATTTCTCAAAGACTACTTTCTGATGATCAGATTTTGTGTTTGGTGTATTGACTTCACAGTAGAGCCCACTATCACTTTTCACTGTTTGCACCGTCGAGTGTGCCGTCAATGGGACCGTTAGGGTTTCAGACCTAGCTCGAGTCCAGGGGTATACTTTTGAAGTGCAGCTCCAAAGAGCTCACTTCTTTGATGTTGAGCCTTCGAGTTCTTGGCTATGGTGGATAGAGGCCGGCAAGTGTCACTTGGATTCTCTTAGCTAGAGTGGGTGTGGCTTGACTGTAATCAGTGCCCAGTTATTGGCAGTTTATAGAGTGACAGATCAAGTACTAATTTGAGTTGAGTTGAGTTGAGAGTGGTAAACAATATGATTATTGTGACACTCTAGAGCCTATGTATGACTTATGTGTGAGTTGTGCTTCTATAGTGTATGATGTTGACAGGGATGTATGTTGTGCAACGATGTTTATACGTACAACACCTCAATGTTTGAGCAAACTAGCTTTGGTACGACAAATGTTGTGACAACTAACTCCATTGTTATATTTTACATCACATACTCTTGTATACCAAATATACCAAATAAAATATATATTAATATTTGTCAAAGGCAAATGTCAAATATCCATAAATGAACTCTCTGATTCATCTTGTGAATAAGTATCCTCCCTAAAATTATATTTAGTTTGTTATCTTTAAATATTAATTTCTAAGATTAGAAGTCATATCTAAAGATGATGATTCATAGTTCTTAAATATTAAATATCTTTTTTACTAGACAACCCTTATAAAATAGGCTGTCTGGAATTATGAATATTATCTAGATATAGAGTTAATTTATTTTTTAACATAAATATTGAGATTTTCTCAATAAATATTATGATTTATGTATTTAACTAGAGTTTGATGTTAAAACTATGCTATTAGTATATTTCATATTGAGATTTTCTCAATAAATATTATGATTTATGTATTTAACCAGAGTTTGATGTTAAAACTATGCTATTAGTATATTTTCATATTTGTCACGCCATTTGTAGTGCCGCATCTAGATGCTCAGACACTAGAGTTCCACGGATAGTAGTTAGAGTTATTTAAGCAGTTTCTCAGAGATTACTTTCCGACGGTCAGATTTCATGTTTGGGGTACTAACTTCACGGTGGAGCCCACCGTCACTTTGCACCGTTTGCACCGTCGAGTGTGCCGTCAACGGGACCATTAGGGTTTTAGAGCTAGCTCAAGTCCAGGGGGTATAATTTCGAAGTGAGTTCTAGAGAGCTCACTTCTTTGATGTTGAGCCTTCGAGTTCCTGGCTATGGTGGACAGAGGCCGGCAAGCATCACCTGGATTCTCTATGCTTGAGTGGGTGTGGCTTGACTGTAATCAGTGCCCAATTGTTAGCAGTTTATAGAATGCTAGATCAAGATTTTGGAGGAGGTTTGAAGTGGCAAGAAGAAAGGCCTCATTTGGCGTTTAGAGGCTTCAAGTCATAGGGTTGTGGGCTATGAGAGGCTACGAAGGCCTAGAAGGGCCAACAAGCCAGCTTGCTGGCATGAGGCTAGCTAGTTTAGAGTAGATCTTGGTCATTGGTTGGCAAAATCTGCCTTTCTTGCTAGATTGTGCACAACAGAGTTTGACCGCTAGATCTCTTGTTCCTAGATTGGTGCCCTAGCCAACTGGTCCACCCTCACTTGTTGTCATAGTGATTGTGCCACTGGTATCTAAACACATGTAGCTTTGGCTAGGAGAGGCAGTTTGATCCCATTCTTGGTGATCCTGGTAGCTTAGGACTTAGATACAAACTTCTCTTATGTCAAATGCCAAATGGTGGCAGAGTCAGTCCCGTGTTGTGTTATGAGATGGAGGGTTTTTGTTTAGATTTCTTATGATTGGACCCCTCCATTCTCTACTTCTTGTTTGTGCACCACGTTTGTGTGAGGTCCCTGACTTTTGAGTGTTGGTGCTCTGGTGTGCTCTCGGTGGTGAGGTTGGACTGATGACTAGTCAGACTACCTTTGTTTTTCTCCGGTGAGGCAGGAAGTGATGACCTGCAGACCATGAGAGTGCATGTTATGATGGCAGGTTACAGGTTGCCCTTTCCCCTAGTGTAGCTATCTCAATTAGAGTTACATTAGTGGGTGGTGCTTAGTTGGTGTTGGCACGTGGTGGTGTTGGCACTTGGTGAGGCACTTGCGGTTGCAATTGGTGGTTCGGGTTTGCTATTGTGGTTATTTTGTCACGACGGAGTTCTTTGGAGATTCCAGAGGAGTTAGCCCTACAGTATGCAGTGGGTTTACTTGGAGTGGTGCTTGGTATTAGCCTGTATCTTAAGTCCTAGTGAGGGAGGAGATTGACTCTGAGTTGGAGTTCGACACAAGAGCTGATTCAGTTGAGAGTGCACTCGGTGTGTCCGCACCGTTGTTGTGGGACATGGACAAAATCTATTGGGCCTCTAAAGGCCCTAAGTGGTACTCTGGTACAGTGGGTACCACTGAGTTGGATGACTTCATCCAAGAGTTTGATAGTTGGTGTGATTTGTAGTAGATGTGGAACCCAACTTTGTTCACACCCTTCATGGCATGGAAGGGGTTGTTTCAGCACTTGGAGGGTCCGCCGATGGATGACTACCATGAGTTCAAGAGAGCTCATTTGGAGGAGATTGAGTTATGGAGACAGTATTGGTCTCCACACTATGTCTCCATCACTTTAGGCTCGGTGGCCAGGAGTAGATCGGCTGTACCTATGAGTTCTAGCTCGAGTAGTGTTGGTGGAGCTAGTAGAGGTGCACTAGCTGGAGATAGTGCTACTATGAGTGGAGGTACCGCTGTAGGAGGTGGTGTGGTACCGGGGTTTAACCCCATGGTGGAATTCTTTCTATGTTTGAGGTAGAACTACCAAGGAGTGCGGATTGACAAGCTGAGAAGTTTGCAAGAGTTTGAACGGAAGGCTAGAGAGAGCCTACGTAAGGCATACACTCGCATGAGGCGGCTGATCAGTTTCACTCAAGGAGTTACTGAGGCCCAAGCAGTCCAGTTTTGGTATGGGATACTAGACAAGGAGTTGCGACGTAGAGTTCATGATGCTACGTTGTTGCAGGCTACTTTGCCCACTTTGGCAGTAGTCTTTGGTTTGGCTGAGCATATTGAGCTCAACATGGTGGAGGAGAGAGTGGTGACATCTGGATTTGGTAGGGAGACCTCATCCATGGTTATGAGTTCTTCTAGAGTGCAGCAGAGTGCACCACGCCTAGTTGGTTTTCGAGGATAGGGTGGACAGCCCAGATCCTATGGAGCGAGTGGAGGGCCTAGTGGAGTTAGACTCTTACCCTCATTTTTGGGTCAACAACAGCCAATGAGTGGTGGTGTTGCTTGTTGGACTTGTGGTGGACCTCACCATCGGAGAGAGTATTATCAAGGTAGTGGACCTGATACCTTGGGTGCATCACAGCTAGCACAGAGGCAGTGTGAGCATTGCCACAGATTTGGTCACACTAGTGACCGATGTTTTGACGTACACCGAGAGTTACGGAGTGGTCAGGCTGCTATGATAGGTAGTAGAGGAGCTCCAATTCATGGAGGACAAGGTGGTAGAGGCGGTGGTAGAGGATCTAGTAGGGGTGCAATACCTACCCTTACTTTTGACACAACTATGGCTACTCGGATTGAGCAGTTGGAGCAGAGATTGGCTAGTATGGCTATTGCTTAGAGGAGATCAGATTTGGGTGCTGAGGCTTCCACCTCATATGCTAGTGATAGAGATGCTTGGGACTTCATGTGCGGAGCAGCACAGATGGATGCATCTATAGTAGTGACTAGGAGTGCAGTACGCGCTCCAGAGCCTAGAGGAGCATCAGTGGAGTTGGACCCACAGAGAGGAGAGGTTGGGAGATAGGTCAGACTTTCCCAATCTTTCACACTATTTGAGGCATTATAGATGACATCCATGGTTCCTAGACATCCCAGTGTAGGTGTGGTAGGTGGTGATGGAGTACATGATGGACTACCTACTAGTCAGCCACCTACTACTACACAGACTGAGTCTAGCATGATGTTGGGGGCGGCTCAGCTGATTATGCCGCGTCCTTTGTTTTTGGCCAATGATATGTTTACATTGGGAGTTGACCCAACCCCAATATTCGGGTTGGCTGCCACGTTGTGTGAGAGTAAGGGTGGCACGGTTCCTACAACCAGAGCAAAGGTGGTTGGTAGTGGTATTGACTTGGTTGAGGAGCATGGGATCCATTCAACAACCAGTGGTTTATGGCAGGCAGTAGCGGCTAGACTAGAGGAGTTGCCAACTAGACCGGCCTTTGAGAGAGTGCGGTTCACACCTGCTGTTGTTCTATTGGATAACCAGAGGGGGATTTTTTGTTTGGTGGGACCTTCAAGGAAGGTCTATACACCACAGAGAGTCTTGTTAGACTCTGGTGCGCAGCCCCTTATGTTGGGGAAGGTTGTAGTTGTCGATCTGGAGTTACGGAAGACCGATGTGGAGAGGTGTCCATTTTAGATCCAGACATCTCTAGGTGGTGGTTTAACACAATACATCACACGTGGGGAGCTTGTTGTCCAGGTTCAGCCTGGTCATCCGATTGATAGCTCAGTGGTGAGAGCTCAGGCTATTGCAACGATAGCTGAGTCATATGATGTGCTTGTTGGGGGAGCAGTGTTATACCCCATGGGTTTCAGCATTGACTATTGGGAGGAGACAACCTCTTATAGACCTGGTTGGTAGTTTGGTGAGGGACGGGTATGTCGCCTACCAATACGCTTTAGTAGTGGCAGTCTTAGCTCACTACAGTCCGTGACCATGGCAACATCAATATTAGCTTTCAGTGGTGCAATTACTTGGCCTGGTGACTTGTTGGAGGGGAATGCCCATGCAGAGGATACTCTAGTACCAGAGGAGATCACTTGGCTTTGGAGTACAAGTGGGATTGTTCCATCCACTTTGGATGTTCCATTGTGGAGTTCCAAGGAGGCAATGCAGCAACATGCAGATCAGTTGGTGCTACAGGCTTGGAGTGGAGCCTTCGTACCATCAGGAGATGAGTGTGAGGATGAGCCTCCAGAGGCAATTGCTTTGACACCTTTGGATACCACACTCATTGCTTGGCAGTAGAGGGGATATATTATTGGAGTTGTTTGGTGGGATCAACACCAAACTAGTTGCGGTGTTACAGGCGGGTATACAAGTATATAGGTACTTGTATGTAGAGAGAGATGAGATTGCTAGGTGAGTCTCTCTACATCATGTGGCACACTTGGCTTATCGGTATCCGGAGTTATTACTGATGTCAGCAGTCAGAGGTTACCAAAAGGCCCTACCAGGAGACATTTCCTTACTAGGGGCGCATGCCCTAGAGAGACATGGGCCTATTCACTTGGTGATTTTTGGATGGCCATGTCAAGGACATACATGTGCTGGTAGAGGATTGGGTCTTCAGGATCCTCGTTCAGGTGTGTTTTGGGAGATGTTACGGATACTATGACATCTCCAGGTTCATCAGTCCATTTCTCCAGCTTACCTCTTGGAGAACGTTCCTTTGATGGGTGATTCTTGCACCATAGTGATGGCGAGTACACATCTGGTCCATTCTTGGATGGGACCTGCTGTATTGTTAGATGCAGCCAGAGTGGGATCACGGGCTCATCATCTTCGTCTTTGGTGGATGAACCTCTTACCCAGAGAGGTTCTACAACGCACTTATGATGGGATTCAACGACTTGACCACATCCTTGTTGATGATATCTTGGATGTTGGGCGTCAGTCTCAGACAGTGGTAGTGACTGATAGGTCACCTATGGTAGTGGTGAACCTAGTTGGACAGCCTAGAGTTGCATTTCCCACACTCATAAGTTTCCCAAGCTCTCATACTTTTTGAGAGGGAGGACCTAGACTTGTTTGAGACTCACAGTTACAGTAGTTGGTGGAGCCCAACGCTGATGAGAGAGAGCAGACAATGGGTATTTGCACCGGTATTACCATTATTCCAACAATGTCAGAGGCATCCAGGCATCAAGTGTTAGGTCAGGCTATGGACCTGAATTGTTTGACTTGGATTGTGAGCCTTGGCTTGGCAGAGCAGCGTAGGATGCGCTTGATAGGCATCACCACTCTGACACTTGTGAGCCATGTGCCTATCGAGACGATTCAAGCACATGCTGGGGGCGATGGATCAAGTGGATATGGTATTCTTGGGACACATCTAGTAGCTACTAGGGAGAGTGGTCTACTTGGAGTCCATCCAGGTGAGCGTGGGCTACTTGGATTACACCCTTGGTCCACTTGAGATGCAGCTAGAGGACGTGTGGAGCTTGCAGCCAGAGTGGAGGGAGTTTTTCACACAGAGGTTGGGACCTCTAGTGGTCGGGAGCATGACACTATTGCTCCCAAGGGCCAAGTGTAGCAGCCAGTCAGTACGTCTTCCACTCCTACTATAGTTACATAGGATACTTGGGAGCCAAATCTTGGACCCAAGCTTATTGGAGAGGAAAGACGGAGGGTTTGGAGGTTCTTGAAGAGCCACACGAGTTGTTTTGCCTTCAGTATGAAGGGTTTGGGTGCTCTGAAAGGACCTGGTTTACGGATTGAGCTGACTAGTGATACACCAATTTCTGACGTCCGTATTGTTATAGTGACATGGAGAAGACATTGATTCAAAGACGGAGTAGTGACCTTTTTGAGGCTGGTTTGGTGGAGATTTCACATGGAGAGTATGCATCAGCAACAATGATGCCAGCCAAGAAGGATATGCATGGCAACAACACAAATAGGTGGATGTGTGGAGATTATAGTCCTATCAACTGACAGACCAGGGCTGATCGGTATGCCATGCCTACACCGGAGGAGATTTTTGATGCAATGGGGCATGCAAAGGTCTTTAGTACTTTGGATCTTTGAGCAGGATATCATTAGTTGCCAATCAGGGAGAGGATAAGTCCAAGACAACATTTTGGGCTATTGATCCTCACGGCAAGGATGTGTTATATTAGTGGAGGTTCTTACCATTTGGGTTGAAGAACGCTCCTGCTGAGTTCCAGAGGATCATGGATAAGGTCCTAGCTGGATTGGATTTTTCTCGGTGCTATATTGATGACATTTTGGTTTATAGCACTACTGTGGAGGAGCATGAGAGACAGTTGTTGGACATGTTTGAGAGGTTGAGATCTCATGGACTCAAATTACATCATGGGAAGTGTAGGTTCTTCCACGAGCAGGTTGAGTATTTGGGTCACACTATCTACTCCGGAGGACTTGGTGTTCAGCAGACCAAGGTGGAGGCTATTGCACATATCTCCCGGCCTACGGATGTGGGCAGAGTGCAAGCATTCCTTGGGTTGGTGAACTTCTATTGCCGCTATGTTAGAATATTTAGTGCCATTGCCAAGGCCTTGACAAAGCTGACCAAACTTACACAAGAGTGGTGTTGGAGAGATGAGCAGGAGAGAGCTTTTGTAGAGCTCAAGGAGAGATTGACATCTGGTCCTATTTTGAGGAGACCGATTAGAGGACGACCATTTCAGGTTCATACTGATTGGAGTATGTTAGGGCTTGGAGTGGTGCTCACCTAGCATGATGATGAGAGGAAGGAGTTTGTAGTGGCTTATGCTAGTCGCTCCAACAATTCAGCAAGGGCAAAGTATAGTTCATATGAGGGAGAGTGCTTGGCAGCAGCTTGGGTAGTAGCACATTTCCGATGTTACCTATTTGGTAACCCCTTCACTCTCATCACTGATCATTAGCCACTGAAGTGGTTGATGGAGTCCGACAAGCTTTCAGGGAAGCTTGCACAATGGGCTCTGATTTTATAGGAGTATGATTTCAAGGTTGTTCACAGACCTAGAGTTGTGAACTATGATGCAAATGGGTTGAGTAGAAACCCATGTCCCAGCCAGCAGGATCAGACCGGAGCACGTTGGCATGGTGAGACAAATGAGGAGATGGTGACAGGTTGGCATGCATCGGCCTTTCTGTGTATATTTGCAAAGGCTTTGGTGGTATCTCTCTCAACACATACAGGAGGAGTTATTGAGGTCACAGATCCAGAGAGTGAAGATATTGGTACAGTTCAATGAGACATTCATGATGATGTCTTAGTGATGGACTATCTTCGCACTGGTGTTGTGGATGGCACCGTTGGGGCCAAGGAGAGAGACCGTGTTCTTCAGCAAGCCAGACAGTTAAGATTGGTGGGTAGACACCTTTTGCATGTATGGGAGGGTGGTAGACTGCAAGTAGTACCACTTCCAGCATAGAGACCACAGTTGGTCCGTCATGCTCATGAGGAGCTAGGACATTTTGGAGTCAAGCATACGTATAGCTTACTCTAGAGTCATTATTGGTGGCACGGTATGCAAACCGAGGTACATTAGTTTGTTGCCAAATGTGTGGTTTGTGACCGAGTTAGAGCATCATTCAATGCTCCTACGCCATAGTTACACCCATTACCTATCATGGGATTGGGTTACCATTGGAGTTTGGACTTTGCCGGACCTTTACCGCTGACTGTGAGACATCATTGGTATGTTTTGGTGATGGTGGAGCACTTCTCTAAGTGGATTGAGTTGGTTGCACTTCTTGACAAGTCTAGTGAAGGAATAGCTTACTCATTCTTGGATCGAGTTCTTAGTCATTTTGGTGCACCAGCTGAGGTTTTGATTGATCAGGGTACATAGTTCTTAGAGGAGTTTCAGGTCTTGTGTGACAAGGCCTTGATTGATCATCGTACTACATCTCGAGATCACCTTGAGGCAGATGGCTTAGCAAAGAGAGTGGTTCAGACGGTAAAGAGAGGATTGCGAAAGTATGGTTTGTAGAGAGGCCACTTGGGAGATTGGGATCTCCAATTACCTTGGTTGGCCATGGGCTATCGGTTCAGCCGGCAAGCCTCCTTAGCATCCTTCTCTCCGTACTTTCTACTCTATGGACAAGATCCAGATTTACCTGTAGCCATTCTTCGAGATGCTACTGTAGTTTTGGACTTGGATGATCCCGATGTATGGATAAGCGCATGTTCTCAACGGGTAGAGATCTTTCAGAGAGTGATGCCGATGGCCTTTGAGAACTTGGCGATTGCTCAGCATAGAGATACTTTACGCTATGCTACCATTCAAGGAGGAGGTTATAGACCCTTGATCTGTCAATTTCATCCAGGCGACTATGTATATCTACAACAGACAACCCCGACGACACTTGATGTTTTTGCAGGCCACACTATCTTGAGAGTGCACGAGGTTTTACCATCTGGAGTCCTTGTGTTAGAAGGATGTGATGGTGTTGTTTGGAAGGATCATGTGCACAATTGTGCGCCATGCCACCTCCCAAACATTGATGGTACTATGGACCCAAGCTTGGCACTTGTACGTACAGGCTTGAGGTGTATGTTATGTGGCTCTTTTGGTGGAGCTGTTACAATGTTAGTGTGTGATAGCTGTTCGAGAGGATGGCATATGGCATGTATGACTCCTCCTCTCACAGTGGTTCCTCAAGGACAATGGTTATGTCCTAGATGTACTTGACCTATAGCTAGTTCATTCTTTATATGGTATAGATTGCAGACAGGTGACTAATGATGGGGCTCCATAGCACCCGGCCTCCTGATCTTTGCACATTAGAGGGTATACCATATACTTAGAGTAGATGGCTATATGGAGTTAGAGGGACCTAACCGCCAACTAGGGGAGCGATTGTGGCACTTTAGAGTCTATGTATGACTTATGTGTGAGTTGTGCTTCTATAGTGTATGATGTTGACAACAATGTATGTTGTGTAGCGATGTATATACGCACGACATATTTAATATGTCATATTTGATTATCTTTAAGATGGATGTCTTGCTACATCTTATAAGACCAATAATACCAATAATACGGTATCTTATAGTCTCTTCACCATTTTCTCGATATTTACAGTTAATAGTTTGACATTTAATGGCATAATATATCCATTCTCTTGAATATCTCATACTCAATTTCTTTAATTTTGTTAATTTCAATATTTGAGCAGATAGTAAAATTATTCTTATTCATCCCTAAAATATCTTAGGAGAAAAAATAATGAATCAAGAAGTAAATCTAAGTATAAGAGCCTGATATAAGATGCGCTAATATTAATATGTGAATTTTCTTTTTGCAACCGGGATGATGTCCTTACAAGTAACAGAATCAGGTCCTTCCGTCTCTACCATGCATAACAATTGGGAATTCTTTATGGCTGAATATATAAATATAAATATGAAAGACTTAGTTCCTTTCTCGTGCAATTGCAAAGGGTAAAAAGTTGTAAGTATACCTGAACTCCACTTTGAGGATCGTTTAACCTCAAAAAGTTTTGAACTTCAACTAAGATTTCTCTGATACTTAATAAGTTTCAGAAATGACCAAAGTTACCTAATTACAAATTTAGTTTATAGATACTTGAGATGACATCTGATGAGGTTCAAAGGAAAAAACAATCACATCAAAAAACATGTCAGATATTGAAACTGAGTTGCTCGAGTCTGGAGGGGACTTTACCATATAGCAAGTTATTACAGCCGGGTATTATTATGAACACCTTAATCATAAGATAATATAACAGAATTCAAACAAGTCAATAAAATGCTGAAAATAGGATACATTGGAAGTAAATATATATTTTCCCCACCTTTTTTCAATTGTTATTTTCCGCTAATTGTTGTTACCTTTTAACTAACTCTCTAACTGACGAACAACTAGAGAGTCTTGACTGTTTGTCGATCTAATGACTGCGAAAGATGCTGCATCCAATGAACTGACTTAATCTCCCACCCCGTCCTTAAATCAACGTGAAAATGCAGTAGTAGTTTTAGATCTTACCCAATAAGTGAAGGGAGATGTTCCAGTGGTATGGAATTGAGTGCCAAGGCCGCAAGGATCGCCTCAGCTGGAGGAGGGCTTTTGTAGGTGGAATCACGAAGCAGCAAGCCTGGTTGTTTCACTGACACAAAGATGTAGCCAAGTTGAAGATGAAGATAGTGTGTGGCTTTTACCGATCAGGCCACCCTCCTCATTTAGTATCAAATCAGACGCAAGAAACAAAGTCTGATGTCGGCTTTTGCTGCCGGCTTCGTTACTTACAACGCTGATGATGTCATATGACTTTGCAATTTTGCCGTGAATGAAGGAGAAGGAGAAGAAGAAGAAGAAGAAAACTACTGCCTTGCTTAGACCTTTCCGTAACCTGATCCTGCCTTCTTTCTGGCTGGCATGGAAGCGGAAGGAAAGACGTCTTGGTTACGTGAAATCATGAGCTTCTTCATCCCTTTCTTCCTCCTCTGGGGCCTGCTGATCCCGGAAAGTATCAATACGACCAGCGTCCGTCAAAAGCCTGTTGGGCTTTCGTCAGAAGGTGAATGGGGAACGTGACTGAACTAACGTTTTGTACTTTACTGGTCTTTCTATCTTGATGGTGAGCCGTGGACTCCTTGAGTTTTGGATGTCGAGGTGACGAGAATTGAACTCAAGGTTCTGACAGGGTCGAACCAAAAGGAGACTGTTTGCTTTTCTTTGTGCCTGACAAGGAGCCCTTTCATAACATGTTGAGGCCACCGAACAACGATGGAGCTTTGATTTGATTCTCAAACTGTCTTTACACTCTCTGCAGGTGTACCGTGTTGCATTGGGGTTATCGTTTTAGGACAACTTCTACTCCACTATGAAATCCTCTGGTGTGGTTCCTTATCCCCTTGGTGCGGGTAAAAGATACTGGTCGAAACAGCAAACAATTTGAGTGAACAATGACTATGTTTTACTGGAGCCCCTCCGCTGGACCGTGATAACCGACTCTTTTACAGAACTACTTCTTCTGCTATGTATGTCTCATGTGATTTGGTGGGGTCCCTTATTTGATCCAAAACTCCCGAGGCACAGGCCCCATTATCAACCCGGACCTGAAAACTACGGATCAGATCCAGCCACTGTACTCTGCCCATCAAAATGCTCAAATTTCCCAGTTAGCAACTTGGCCAGCTTTGAAAGTGCCCGGTCTGAAGAAGAGATGCGGAATTGTAAGACAAAAACTTCGAAGATCTTCCCGGAAGGTTGACAGAACTTGGGCCCTGTGTTCGGCAGTACCTGATGTGGAATCAACTCTCAGCTCCCCAAAATTTTGCGCGTTTTGCTGCATCTTATTGTCATCAACATAACGGACTATCTACTCCGGCAGTCCCGTGCCGTACCAGTTCACTACCAGTTCAAACCTCTAGCAGGAGTTGAAGGGAGAATATACAACATCCTTGTATAGAAAGGATCTATTTTCTTGTCTTTGAGAACGAGGGTATCAACCTAACATTCTATTCAGTAAGCATGGATAAGAGAGAATACACTTCCAAACGATCAGGACTGTGACAGCTCTGTTTCAGTTTTTCTCTGATTTCATAAGCTTGCTGTGGAATAAAATTTCGAGATGTCTCCTTTTTTTTGTCCAGAAACAGTCTTGCCAGTGCAAGGTTTATGTATACTGCGACTCTTCCAATGCTCACAGCTGGTTAATATAACATCTTCAGTGATTTTGTGACAAGTACATTAGCTTTGCTGGTAGCCGCTCCGTTGGCAGACACCACGTAAGAACCGAACGCTCAAGGAATAAATTACAGGTGGACGACCAGACTATTGGCTCCATCATAACAAGAAACTGCTGCAGCCGCCACCATACTCGTTCTTGTCTTTCGTTTTTGTAGTAAATGGAAAGACTGCACTCTTCCAATAAGTCAGCCCGAAGAAGTGAACGGATAAAGAATGTACGTTGAAATTTTTTCAAGGAATCCTTCGAGAGAGTATTTCACTATATCGATGCAACTCCACCGACCTTAGAAAGAGCTTCATGATTATTCGAGGGAAGTTATTGCTAACTTCACCGGAATTTTCTAATCACAGAATTGTCTGACGACTTTTCTTTCTTACAAGACGACTCTTCTCTAGTATTCCCTTCTGTTTAACCCCCAGCTTGGTTTGTTCTTGAAATCTCTCTTGATAGTCTTGACCAGGATATACAATAATATCTGTTCTCCATCTAGATTCCAAAGGATGACACCAGTTAAAGGGCATCTGAAATACTGATGTGTGTCTGTTGTTGTATTCCTTCTATCCTTGACAGCATAAGAGTGAATACGGCAGTGCCCCCAAACACCTAATCCTTGCAATCACAAGTCGCCTCCTTTCTCAATTGATTGCTTGAACACTTATAACAATTGAGTTGAACAATAATGTTATCGTCATACAGGTCAAGAATAGATTACTAGTGGTGAGACTGAAATTTTTGTGTTCCAAGTGAAGGTCACTTTGTTTGTCCCTTAATATCCATTACAGGGTATTGAATAAATACCTCTTATCTCTAACACTGCACTCAATACCCCTCGTGCGGTTTTCGACAGCGAACTTGCATCTCCATAATTCAGTGTATATTACTCTTCATGCGAATAAGCAATGTAAATACTTTCAGTGAACGAGTACAATTCTCAAGGGCAGCTGATGAACCTCGTCGGTTATCTTCAACGATTAGCTGAGATTGAGAGATTTATACTATAATCGTCTCAAGAGCACAAGCCCTCTACTTTGGAGGTCACAAGGTAACCCATCTTCACAGGCAACAGATCAGTTGCGATCTCGCCAATCTAGACTCTGAGCATTATAATGCACTGCTTAGAGTTCCCGTCCAGCAGGCTAACCTTGGTAACTGCAGGCTCTACAGCGAACCGGGAATACAGGACAACTCGGGAAACCTCTGCACAGAATGTTGAACTTCCAAGTTTCCTTTACCAGAATCCCTGGAATAAACCTAGATTGGAAATTCTCACATTTCTCTCAAAATTTCCTTCTACTGAATGTCATTACCATCAACACTAAGGATTCTCAACTCGGATGTGGACTTCTCCCATTGATGGCCTTCAGTTCCAAATCAACCCTTCCTTTGACATGTTTTTAGAGAATATCGGTATGTGATGTATGGATTAACACCGGAATTCAGATAGGGCATCGATTCAAATTCGCGCTTGGGAAATTTTTACAGTCAACTTGACGCTAGAGTTTTATCAGTACATATATGAGCAATGGTATCTGGAAGGCCTCCGAAGAACAGGACATCCACACCCACGAATGACAGACTCGACAGTAACCGAAAGACATGAGCACTGAGAGGCAGCGATGCTTTCATAATATAGGCATTGATGAATAACATACAGCAGAGTCCCACATCGCCGTCATATATAGTAGAAACTGATGTTTCATTAATATGTAAGAGAAAACGTTGGCCAAAGATGAACAAGGTTCTGAAGGTCGTGGATTGGCTAAAGCCGAATGTAGACGTTCTGGTTCGAATGGGATCACATACACTAGATTTCATACCCGTGAATCCAATGCTTAAAAGCATTATTGCGCTGTTCTTCAAATTCTTGACTGCATATCCCATAGGTCCAGGATTCAGGATCAGGGTGAGTTTCCTTAGGTGATGTTTTTTCGGGTCTGTGTATTCAAGATCAAGATTACTTGTCTGTTTCGTTAGGTGACGTTTTCTCGGATGCTTTAGTGGTGTGTACCCGTTTGAATTAGACAGTCCGATATCTAAATACCTTAGAGATCATTCGGACGCAATTCCGACTTAGTTCCAGTTCCAATATGTTAAATACTGTAAGTATCGCTAAGACCGAACGCTCAATGCGATGCTCTAGGGGCTTAGCCCCGTTTTGCCTCCTTTGAATTCCTATACGACTTGCTATCCTATTCGAGCCTTTCTTTCCAGAAGAACCATGAAGCACTTAAGCTCTGAGCAGATGAATCCTTTTTAAGTTTTAGGTTTCCAAGCTGCTGAACCCAGCCACTACTTCAAACTTGATCCCCCATGATTCAGCTCCCATTGTTTACGGAGTATAGGTGCACACTATTCCCTCTTCTTCCGAGGCACTACGGAAATATAGGGGCAACAACAAAATCTGCGCAACCAAGCTCTGTAGAACGGAATGAACCTTCGCTTGATTCCGATTCATGCTTTAATCCCATCCTAAAGGACCAACTTGTGTTCGAGTCAATTACTAGGGGATGGGTGCCACTGATTTGGAAAGAAAATAAAAAATCATCCTGATCGAGACAACTAGCTGAAAGTCAGGTTATCATGTTCCACGATCAGGTTTCATACAAGATTGTGTTCTTGAGTTTTAGCATGGTGAATCTTCAGTCTTTCACACCACAAAAAAGACAACTGATATACCACAGTCAGGCTGGCTCTACCACATATGATATACTTGGCGGAAGTATTTCTTTAAGAAACAGTCATACTCTATGGAAATGATTCAGTAAACCAATCATTGTTTGAGTTATTTGCCATTTTCAGCAGTGTTTTCGATGCACAACACTCTGAGAAAGGAACCGTAGCAGACCATTTCATTATGAAGTCAAAAGAGCATTTTGTTTTATAGTGTTAACCCAATGCGTTGAACATGTTAGCGATGCAGTTCTCTCTCGCCTCGAAACTGGTACCATGATCAACAGCACAACATTTGTTGTCATGAAACTGTTGCTTATGACACCAAATCCTGATTGCAAGATTAGGTCTCCAGTCACAATTGAAGCTACCGCAAAGAAGCACACCTTTGTATTAACTAGTAAATGAGAAATTGTTGCTGAAGAGCGTGAGAAACATCCAGTACAACTAAAACCGAAACAGCAGCTGTAACGAGAACTGAAGATACAACGATGGGAAGCTTTGGGACAACACTTTAATCATCGAGGACCTAGGAAGTAGCCACAGAAGTTTTGCACGTTTCACAGCTGTGCAGGCTAGAACACAAACTCCCTGCGTCATATGCTGAATGAATCTACATGAACTTTTTGGATACATGCAGATTATGAGAACCATGCGAGTTAGGAGACTTATGTAAACATTCCTTAAGCAAAAGCAAACGTAAGTCCTGTGTGTGTGTGGGCATTGATACAAATTTATAGTCATGCAGTGGACATGATTATAACTTACAAAGAGGTAGAGCAGTAGCAAGAACGGTTAGAATCGAAATTAAAGCTCCGTTGTTACAACATGTTATGAAAGGTTAATTGTCAAGTGCAATGACAAGTAAGGAGCTCCCTTCGACAGTTCTTTTAGTCGAGTCGTATTTGAACCCGAAGAGGTATACTACACGGCACTTCCCTCAAAATCTTAAATCAAGAGAAAGAACCAAATGATGCTGTGGTCCGGACACAAAGATTTGGTAAAAATTTACTCCACAAAATTTACAAAAGCGCATGAGAAGTGCAGCTTCAAGAGGAGTGCCAAGCGGAAACTGTGACAAGAACACGATCATGCCAGCTTAATGCAATACTCTCGGGATTGTTCAGTATCTGGTAGTTATCATCGTACATCCACAAAAGCAACCGCCCTTGGCTGAAGGAGTAGTGGCTGGGTTTTGCAGCTTGGAAGCCTGAAGCTTTAAGGAGATTCTTCCACTGCTCAAAGCTGAAGTGCTGCATTGCTCCTCTGGTTCTAGGGGAAGAAAACATTGTTTTGATCTCTCTTCCCAGAATATCTTTCTCGATTCTGGACCTATCAGCACCCTGGGGTATGCACTCAAGAGTTTGAAAAACAGCACAGTAATGCTTCAAAGCATCCAGAAGACGGGTCTGAGAATCTACTGTATCCGTATTTACTCCTGCTTCATACTCGACCAAAACTACGACTTTCGGCTTGAGCCCTTCTACGAACTTCAAAACCTTGTTAACTCCTTCACCACCGTCTTCCCCTGAATATTGATGAAGTTGTAGCATCAAATTGACTGCTAAGACTTCACCATCGCAAATTCCAAGTGATGCTCTGTCTAACTTCTGAACGTCTTCAACCACGGAGTGGAACTCGATCTTCACACCGAAAACCTCGGCAAACTCCATCAACCGTCGTCCAGTTTTGTGCAGGGACTCGGAAGCACTGGATCCGAGCTTTGGTGAAGCAATCCCAGTGATGCGAATTCCTTTTGGGGGTGGTGCTGCTTTAGGGCCTGCTGGACTAACCAAAGCTTGTAACAGCGCAGACCACTGCACTCCCTGCATCGTGCCTATGTCCACGATGTGTACGCGCTCCGCACCTTCCACAGATTCCAATAATGCTTGGTTCGCTGTGAGGTGCACGAACTTGGTGTAAGGGCAAGCTTCAGTGAACTGACAATCTTCCAGTAAATCATGTGGTAACTGGTAAGGCTCTTCTATCACCATGGTAAGGTTCTTCTGCTTGGCCAAACGCTGTGCTAGTGCTTCCTGAAAGTAATGAGCGACTCTCTGTGTGTAATCCCCATTGATTGAACACATTTCCTGCAATGCCACCAAAGCTGAATTGAGCTGGACTGCACCTACCTTCTCATCCTTCGCCTCAATAACTTCAGCAAATCTCATAACTCTGTCCATCATTCTCGAGGAGCGATCCATCTTGTCAACAGTTCCTCTCTCCCCTTCGACAAATGCAGTAGGCTTCTTCCCATCCACTCTATAATCTTCTTTGCCCTTGGAGGTTATATGTGGCTCTTCCTTTACTGCCTGAACGTTGCTAACCGTCGGAACTTCCCCACCATTTGTTTCCTGTAGTGGTTCACGCAATGCATTTGAAATATGATTTGATGGAATAGATTGCACATTGTGTGCTAGCGGATACTCTTGCATGGACTCGTCGTTGAGCACAGCTGGGCATGAGCGTGACTGCTCTACCCCAACGGTCGGTTTTGGTGTAGTTTGAAGGAGGAAACTTGACGTAATTGGATGTCTGATATCACTAAGAAGTGATTCTGGTTGCCATCGGAACCCACCTGTGGTTTCAGGACATGGTCCATGAGACAGAAGATCAAAACCATCATTCACCATTTCCCAATTGGTCCGTTTAAGAATCGGATTGATGGCAGGTGACATTGCATCCGGAACTA
Source organism: Lunularia cruciata (assembly GCA_948567375.1). Taxonomy (NCBI): domain Eukaryota; kingdom Viridiplantae; phylum Streptophyta; class Marchantiopsida; order Lunulariales; family Lunulariaceae; genus Lunularia; species Lunularia cruciata. The sequence goes on from OX419759.1 coordinate 51,392,165, forward strand.
CATCAGAATGAAAATCACCCATCAGACAATCCATCGGCTCGCTGGTGCTATCATTGGTAGCAACCCTCTCTTCAAAAACAGGCGTACTGTACACGAAGGCAGCAGAGTGGAAATCCTGCAGTTCATAGGTTTCCAGAGTGGGAACCCCACTACCCAGGTCGTCCACCACTTCACCAGAACCGAAACCATTTGAAAGCTCTGTCATCCTTTCGCTGTATCCTATACCGGAATGTGACTTGTGCTGAGATGCAAGAGAAGAATTCAGACTCACAGGGGAGAACGTAGACTCTCCCCTGCCATATCCACTTGAAGGAGCCATCTCAGCCATCCTGGAACCATGCATCATCCCAGTATGCGATTGAATTGCAACATCCTCATTGATGACGACCTCTCTACTTATCCTGGATGCATACTTCTGAATCGGGTACTGCTCGGTTGCAATATCTGAATTCACATTAAGAGCAGGTGACAATCTAGAGGCATAACCAATTTCCGGTTTGTGCCGGGATGGAATAGTGCAGTTGAGGGGGGTACTTGTGACACTAGAAGTGTATAAATTGCTAACCGTCTCCGCCATAGAGACCATACTATTGAGATTATTTGTCATTCTCCCCTGTGGCATGGCCCCAAAATTATTCCTCCATACTCCTTTCTCTGCCTCTGCGGCTTGGAACTCAAGCTCATGTTGCAGCTGATACTTGATATCAGTCCCACCTCTCAAGTCACCTGTCATGGGGAAATCCAAACCATATCTGAGATCTCTAGACGGTAAAGAGTTATCCAATACACCAGTTCCCAGTCCCCTCAGCTTGGCACTCGGAACATTTTGTACTCCAGTGTAACAGTACTGCGGCTCTCTGACCTGCTGCTTGATTCCTCCAATTTGGTACTGCCTTGGATTGGTCATATCAGAAAGGGGGTTTGGACCACCACCAGAAAGTAATTCCCCATCATACTGGCATGTAGTGACATCCTGCTGCATTGGATAATTCTGCTCCCCCACCAAACAATTTTGCCTCTGACTCTGCCAATTTTCCAGTCCACCATTGCTCCATAGTTGTTCACCAGGGAGTCTTTGCATGAGCTGCCTTCCCAGGTCCATCAGAGTTCCATCCTGCGTACTGTAGCCTCCTCTGCCATACGGAGGAGGAAGTTCAGCCCAATGATCCCCCATCCTTCAATGAGTAATTGACCACTTCTCTTTCGGGGTCCACAAGGAGCGTCAGCTATCGCAATTCAAAGCTGTCTCATTTCATGCGTGCATGATCTCTGTCGGACAAGCCGTCATCTCTCAGTAGGGACTCGGATGTTGTCTTGTCATCTCATCTCTCAGTGCTCAGTCGCTGAGAGATTAGTCTCAGCCCGCATCAGTCTTCACGTCCACAATAGAATGTTGACTTTGTGGTCTCCACTCCAGCATTTCTGCATTTCAGTGTTCAGTCTTCAGTGCGTATCAGTCTTCACTTCCACACTGGAATGTTGTCCCAGTGTTCACTTTAGCCTTGCAAAGTCCCACCTTCCTTGAGAACTCGCTCAAACACTAGATCGCCTCGGGTCTCTCAGCAGAAGGAACTTATCCTTCACCTTCTTATTATAACTCAATAGTGCTGTTGCAGGAAGTATTCTGGACAACTACATTCAAGTTGAACGCTATAGCAGGTTCAATTCTCTCCGACAAAACTGCTGAGAACTCATAGGAGATTCCTCTACGAAGGTTTGTATGGCGTGATCACGCGAGTCTACCTCACCCTCGGCTGCAATGCTTTCCTTTCCCTCCCCCGACCATCAACAGAAAACTAATGGCATTTCACATTTTAAAACTCACAATCTCCCCATCTGCAAGAAGTGGGAAGTCCTGCACTTTCTTCTCCTCTTCCCGCGATTCCTCGTTCAAACACAGCAGACAACAGGCGGCTCTGTGAATCACATTGTGGGTCCCATTCAAACGACTCTCTCGCCTCCACAACTCCATTAATCAATCAATCAATCATGCACTGAAGCAGCTACAACTCTCCTCTCGTCCTGTCTATATTCAGCCTTCTCACAAATATCTCCTCAAACATTTCAGTGAACGGACCTCCACCTCCATGCTGCACCCTCCACCTCCTCCAACCCATAAACCTCAGAAGCACACAGAAGAAGAAACAAACAAAGCGCTGGTCATTCCCTTCAGCAGAAAAAGTACAGAAACAGACATTGCCTCAGAACTCCACTCCTCAGAATCTGCCCATTCTAAGAATAATAAGCACAACGAGACTGCGTACAGAAGCAGCAGCAGCAGCACCGACGCAGAAACGAAGTGATTCCTCACTTCAGAGCCGTTGGTGGGTAGCTGGGAATAGCTGGGAAGTTTGATTCTCAGCTCCGGGAGAGAGACGTTAGAGGGCGGGAGGAGGAGAAGGCCATCCATCCACATAAAGCAACAAAAACAACAACAACAGTGAACTTTTTTGAAACCCAAACGCCAAAAGCCAACAACAAAGTGCAGCACGAATTCAAACTTTATGTCGTACTTGCCCATTTCTTTATTCCAACAATATTTCTCATTCCTCATACATGTTCTTCAGCAAAAGTGTTTGTCAAATGTTTCAAACTCTCATTCATCTTTCAATTTTCATATAATAGTACTTCTCCATTTGTTATATGCAGTCAAATCAACCTTTTACTGACATAGGGTCGGTATGAGGGATACTTTCTGATGCATGTTCAGTAAAGGGTTTGTCAAAAGTTTCAAACTTTCATTCATCTTTCAATTTTCATATTATAGTACTTCTCATTCGCTATACACAGTGAAATCACTTCTACTGACTGACATAGGATCGGTATTTTAAGAGATATTTTGTGTAAGCTCGGTAAGAAGAGATCGCTTTTATTGAGAACCAATATCATACAAATTAACAACCCTTTTGAAATGTTTAAATTTCCACTCTATTGTTGTAGGTAGGGTACACATTAAACCTTCTTAGATTTATTGTGAGGAGTAAAATTCATATTATTTAACTTTGTAGGCTGGCTTCATGGGTGCAATAAACATCTCCATTTCCCCACTGTAGTATGAGAACAAGTCTGCAGGCGTAAACCTGGATTATTTAAACTAGACTCTTTACAACATTTAGTTGTTCTTTCAAATTTCAAATGTGACTGTAAAACAAAAATTGCGTTCTTAATTAAATATTATGAAAGGTAAATTTGCATATATTTGGGGGAAAGCCCTCCAGCATGCATACGCTAAGGGGTAGTTTTACATGATGACAATGGTGTTAAGAGAACCTCACAGTTCACAATGGGAAGTATGAGCTAAAAAGGAATTCGACACAAATTACATCTAAGAACAGTTAAGTAAAGAAATGAAACACAGAAATTAAGATCAATTAAGTGAAGAAATTAAAAAAGAAATACCCAATAACAATTAAGTCAAGAAATTAAACCTAAAATAAGTTTAAGAACAGTTAAGGATGAAGATTTGTCAAGAGGGAATCTTCGAGAACAGACAAGACGGCAGAGCAAGTCAAAAAGAGGCTAAAGACCCAGGGAAGGTATTTTGGAGGTATTATGAGGGTGATTACGAAACATTTGGAAGAGTGTATGCTCATAATCTGTCACCATGGCGACAAGATATAATCATGCATGATAATTAATACGTGGTCCAACATTTGAAACCCTTTTAATGTTTTATAGACATTTAGGATTTAAATATTTTCGAGAAGTAGATGATATGATAAGGAAAATATTTATAATTATGATTATCATGGAATTGAAAGAAAAATTCACCTATCTAAATTTATCTAAATTCAGTATCAGATATGTAAAAGAAAATTTTCTCAATAAATTTTTGACATTTATTTTTTTGAAGTATATTAGATAAGTTACACTCTATAAGATAAGAGTTTGGAAGTCTATTTTGATTCAAATTCACTTATTATATTTTTACCAAAAAATTTTGGTTGAGATTGCAAATTAAAATATAGTTGAAAAAATTCAAGTTCTTCATTTACCACTAGAACTACCCATTATTATTCTTCTTGAAAAGTAATTCTAACCAAGGCATTTTAATCATACTTTCCTTAGAAAAAGAACAATTCACGCAAAATTTGACTCTACTTACCTCGGTATTATTAGTGTGAGTACTTACCATAACCACCATAAATTTAAAAAAATAACCATGTGAATATAGATATGTCAAAATCATCATTAAAATATGGTTTTCTTTATCCAATTACTCCAAAATCCTCTACTCGAGAAAAATTATGAACTAGTATAAAACAGTTCTATTAAAAGAGTAAAACAAAAATATAATCAGGAAAGACATGCCAATGCTTCTGCATCAATGAATTATATTATTATGTATTGCTCTCACCAAATCCTCATTCTTGTATTTTACATTGTAAGAACCAACAAAACCATTCCTTGTATAAGCATTCCATAATGAAATTATTGCCTTTATCAACCATCTAAGTTATTGAATTATGCTATTGAGAGACTCTAAGTGAAGTTATTCCCTTTTCCATGTTACGTTATTATCAAGAGGTGTTTATATGTTATTATGTATGCGTATTCGTACCATAATCCGATACAAGTACATAAATGAACACAAAGAAGTTGTAACAATATAGAATTTTAGTACTCTACCTATACTCATACCTATAAGTATGAGTATATTAATGGACATATACATGAGCACTAGTAATATTTGCAAGTAACATAAATAATTAAGAAAAGATTTCAAAAGAGGAAAAGTTTCTCCCTTTTACTTGTAGTTATCATTAATCTTATATATAGTATAGACAAGTAAAAGATATATGGGAGTATCATATTCAAGAAATTAACTTATTAATAAATTAACAAATACTTTATTTTAGAAGATTGGAAGTACTCTAAATATTTTAATTAATAATTATAACTAAAATATAATTGGAGATAAAAAATATTAATCTTAAATTATATTGTACAAGTAGAAGGTCCAAAGAAGGTTCAAATAATTTAATAATAAAATTTATAGTTTATATTATATAAAATTTTATAATAAATTAAAATAAATAACTAATTTTATTTGGGAATATACTGACCTTTTTTACATTAAATTAAAAAAATTTCTCACCTTTAAAATTATCAATGTCCTACAAAAAGATTATAAGTATCAAATATATAAAAGATAAATATTTCTAAGTAAAACAAGTTCTTTTGAAAACCATAGACCTGAAAATTGATCCTAAAAATAAACTCAGTTTTTTATCATTATAATCTAATTTAATGTTACCATTGGTTGGTATTGCTATAATTTTCCTCATGAGATATCAATGCCCATCAAATTTTTAATAAACCTTCAAGTAAATTGTCCAGACATCTAAATCATTGAGATGCTAATAAAAAGTATAATGGAAAATAAAATTTTATCTTTCAAATAAGTGCTATTACTATTAAAAAAATTCATACTAAACTTCAATAAAATTCAAGTACTAAATAAAATTTTATGCTAAACTTGTTTTTATCTAACGAAGCCTTTATGAGTTCATGTGTAGTATACTTATTATAGGTGAACTCCTTCTCACGCTTCTTAATAGTCTAGAGGGAGTATATTTGGTATTAAATATCCACTATTATACTCCTTCATTATCTTAAGTTAGCCCATCTATCATAAATCTATTGACTCTCATGTTACACTAATCATGACCAGGATGTGAAATACTATGTTATACATTGAGACTTGTTTATTTTAGATCAATTTTTTATGATTAATCAAACTAATTAACTCAAACACACAGAACTTATTCAAAATAAAGATTGATCAATATGATTTAGTGCATCATTTAGATAAAGAACTAAAGTGACTGATTTTTAGCTTGTAAAATTATTTATTTTGCTAGACTTCTAAATCTTAATAATAATAATAATCTTTCTTGGGGAGAGAGTAGAAGAAATAGTAGTGGAGAGACAGAAGAGAGGTAATGTAATGTTTTGAGGATATGAGAACCTCCAAGAGAAACACAAGAGAAGAGTCACAATGCTTTATCTTTCTGATGCCCCAAAGGAGCACCTTGTGTTTATTATTTACCAAAGGTTATACACTCAAAGGGAGCTTCACTTTTGGATCAAATATATAGATTGGTGATATGTCAACAAGCTCCACCTTTAGATTAGTTGCATGGATTGATGACATTCAATCTTTGCTTATCTGGTTGGTCAAATAAGTTTAACCAAAGAGAATCTTTGGAGAATCTTATTGTATAAAGCTCAAAATAATATGGGTGAGATACAGTTAGAAAGCTCTCAACAAGATCAACAAGGTAGGAGGAAGACAAAACCTTTACAATAAGTTGGGAGGAGTTTCATTTTTTGAGTTCTAATTCATCCATTTAGGCCTTCAAAATTAGCTCTAAAATTATCAAGGTGTATTTGACCTCTACCCTATTAGTGGAAGTACTCTTTTGGTGACTCCTCTATCTGATCTACTACACCATCATATATAACATCTTTCTAGATATTACCAAGCCAATTTCCACCTCTAGATAATATGTCTAACTAATGATACTAGTGGTAAAGAGTGAAAAGATATTATAGAGTTTTAGAGAGCTCACCTACATACATTACATGATTGAAGAGTAGTTTTTGTTCCATTGGTACCTAGATTGAAAGCTACAAACAATTGAGTAGAAAGTTATGAATACTTTTAGAGTTTTTAAGGTTTAGAGTGGTTACTTCACATTGAGAGTGATGTGTAGAGAATTCTCATTTCTAATCTCTTGGTATTCATGCTTGAGTTCTATCAGAACTTAGTTTGAAACTTTTTGAGATGGAAATTGAAAGGTATGAGAGTTTATAGGTTTTAGGCTTTGGCGAGATAGCATTTACTCATGTGAGTTGTGATGTGAAGGGTTGTGGTTTTGCAGGCATGGGGAGATATGGAGAGGAGTATTGTGTGTTACAATTTTATTCATGTGCTAGCCATAGCTACACTTCCGTGTGTGGTGCTACCTAAAGCAGCTTGGGATACACCATACTCGGTGTGCCATTGACGCTTCACCTTGCAAGGAGTAAAGACCCAGGTGGGAAGGATGCATAAGGACTATGATTGGACCACTTGGGATGCTCATGTGAGGCAAGCAACCACATAGACAACAGTGAAACTCAAGATTACACATGCTTCCTCTATTCCTTTGTTTATTGTTCCAAGGATACTAATCAAGTTATGTGAGTGGTTAGCGTCTTAGGCAGGTTGTAACATAGGGTTATTTGAGACTATTTTCCATGTTCACGTTTATTCCATAGGCTACCTACCTCATACACTCCATGATGAGGTAAGACGCATTTGCCGCTATCAAAGCAAGGTGAACTTTTTGCCTATCACTTGATTGTTTGGCATGTGATTCCTTGGATGAGTTAGCATGGTTCTTATTCCTTGTACTCCCTCAATGGTGCCTTCATTATTGTAAAAGACCAAGACCAAGGAGGGAAATAAGAGAATGGAAACTCATATTGGGACATTTGAATATGTGAAAACTCCAAATGCCCAACATGAGCTTTGGCTTTGATATTTATAGGTAGCATACAAGGTCCTTGAGAAGCTTCCTTGAGCCGCTTTCTTAGAGTGCAAGCCAAGTTAACTAGGAAGCTTCTCAAGAAGCTTCCTTCTAGAAACCACCTACTTGGCGTGCAAGCTAAGTTAGTTGGAAGCTTCTAGAAGCTACTTACTTGAGATGCAAGCTAAGCTAGCCAGGAAGCTTCCCAAGAAACTTCCTAGCTACTTCCAAAATATTCTAGGCTAATTTGTCCTATTTGATACTTCGTTAGCCCTACTAACTTTATCGCTAAACTCCGTATCGTTACATATTCCCCCACCGCTAGTTGGTGATGTCCTTGTCGCTAATGAAGCTTCAAACTCCTTGATGGCCGTTTGTGCATTTTGGAGGTGAGAAAGAGGTTCCGATGTGACATCATGAAGGGGATACCCTTTCCAAAGGACCTTTTTACTCCGTGTGTTGTCGATGGCTTTGTTGAATATGGCAACGTGCAAGGATACGATCAACTTTGTACTCCTCATGATCATTGATAGGGACAAGAGGAGGGGGAAGTTGGACTCAAGAGGAAAAGGAAGAGGGGTTAGGAACAAAGGGTTTCAACTTGGAAACATGAAAGACAAGATGGATATGCATATGACAAGGCAAGGCAAGGCGATAAGCAACAAGAGAGATAATTTGGGTGACTAAGTATCCTATCCAATTAGGAGCAAGTTTACAAACTTGGGTATCAAGTGGGAGAGGGAGGTTACTAGAGGATAACATGACTTTATCACCGACTTCAAAGGTGAGATCACGACGATGGTGGTCCGCATATTGTTTTTGATGATTTTGAGTAACAAGGAGGTAAGATTTAGCTTGTTGGAGAGATTGGGATATAGTGGTCAAGAATGTTGAAGTATGATGAACCTGAGATGGAGGAGGAACAAGAAGAGAATTTGGAACAAGCAAATCTTGGCCAAAATTGAGAAAGAAAGGAGAAAATCTGGTGCTTGACCGTTTGGAATTGTTATAGGCAAATTCTACAACTGCAAGACATTCATCTCAATTGGTATGGTAGATATTGACAAAGGCATGAAAGATATTCTCCAATGTATGATTTGCACATTTGGTTTGTCCATCCGTTTGAGGATGATAGGCTGCGGACAAAGCAAGCTTGGTGTTGAGTATCTAGAAGAATGCTTGCCAAAACTTCTTGGTAAATCAAGGATCACGGTTGGAGATGAGGACATGTGGCATCCCATGATGCTTGAAGATATTCTTGAAGTAGATTTGTGCTAAGGTAGGAGCATCCACAGTATCACAGGTTGGTGCCAAGTGGATTTGCTTACTAAACTTATCTACAAACACCACAATTGTTGTGTGTCCTTGCTTTGTCTTGGGCAAGGATGTGATGAGATCCAAGCTCACATGCTCCCATCAAGTGGATGGAATGGCTAGTGGTTGAAGAAGTCCACTCAGCTTCTGGTTGTTGGCCTTGTTGTGTAGGCAGCTCTCACATGATCAAACAAATTCTTGAACATCTCGTGTCATGTTGGGCCACCACCATTGGCGTTGGAGGGTACCCAAGGTCTTGTCCACACCCATGTGACCAACTATGGGTAAATCATGGGCTTCTTGAAGGCGCACAAGTCAAAGATCACCTTTGGTTGGAACATAGATCCGGTCCTCATGGAATAAAAGGCCCTCTTTGATAAAGAAGATGTTGTACTCCTTGTCGCATGCTATAAGGCAACCATATACCATTTGGAAAAGGGGTCCCGTTGTAGAGCTGATTGGAACTCATTTTGGACCTTGGAGTCAATTGACACCATCATAATTGTTGTTGTGATGAGAGGAAGAGGCTTCAAATCAGGTCTTCATGATAAAACATCAGGGATGATGTGGAACCAACATGGTTTGTACTCAAGTTTGATGTCAAAAAATTGGAGTTATTCTTCCAATTGATGATGTCGACTCTTCATGTGTTCCAAGTGTAAGGTCTGCATCAATGCTTTGTGATCAGTTTGCATGATCACTTGTTTTCCCAAGAAGTAATGCCTCCATACCTTGGTGGCATATACCATTACAAGTTGTTCTCAATCTCAAGCAGAATAGTTTCTTTCAGTTGTATTGAGTCAGCAAGACACAAAGGCAATGGGATGTAGTCCATCTGGGAATTCTTGTTGCAACACAGTTCTAATTGCAAAGTTAGAAGCATCAAAGTCAACCACACAAGGTAGCTAAGGATCATATGGTTGAAGAATGGGCCTTGAAGACACCATATGTTTCAACTTCTGGAATGCTTCTTTGTGCTTGGTGGTCCATTGGAAGCTTGAGTCCTTTCCCAAGAGGTCAGTCAATGGTGCAGCCACATGAGCATAATAATGGATGAACCGTTAGTAAAAACTAGCCAGTCCATTAAATGCCTATACTTTTGTAGCATCTTTTGGAGTAGGCCAATCAGTAATGGCCTTGATTTTCTCTTCTTCCATCTTGATCCCCTCAGATGAGATCTTGTGCCCCAAGAAGGTAATTTTCTTTTGCCAAAAGGCACACTTTGACTTCTTGGAGTAGAATTTCCATTGTCATAGTCATCTTAGGACTTCTTGCATGTGATTCATGTGTTCTACCTCTGTCTTGCTATAGATTAAGATATCATTCAAAAACACCACCACGTACCGATCCAATAGTCTATCCAACACCCGATGCATCTGATCCATGAAGATTGATGGAGCATTAGTGAGCCTAAAAGGTAGAACTCTCCACTCAAAATGCCCATACCTTTTGCGAAAGGCTGTCTTTTGCATATCTTCCATATCAATGAGGATTTACCAATAGCCGCTGCAAAGATCCAGCTTGGAAAAGTATCATGCTCTACTCAATTGATCAAGCAATTTATCAATCCGAGGCAAGAGATATGCATTCTTCACTATTTACTTATTGAGCCCACGATAATCAATATAGAAATGCAGTCTTCCATCCTTCTTTGGAACGATAGTACCAGTGCTCCCCAAGGAGAGGTACTATGTCATATGAAGTACTTTTCCAACAACTACAAGTGTTATTTGTAACTCCTCCAAATCTTTGGTGAGAGCCAATAGATTGGTCTACTCATTGGAGTACTCCTTGGCATTAACTCAATCTTGAAGGGCATACCATGATTGGAGGGTAATCCCTTTGGCAGATCATCCGGAAACATGTCCGCAAACTCTCAAAATATTTGATCAACCATTGCTTGATGAGGCTCTTGGCTCTCCTCATATTGTCATTGTGCAATCGGCTTGATCCACACCGCAAAAATAGACTTATCTTCCTCCAAAGCTTGCTCTATGGCTGCTCCACTAACAAACTTCCCATCTAGGGACTCATTTTTCTTCAAAGCTTGCTCCTTGGTTGCCTTCTTGGCAACCTTCCCATCTCGAGGCTCCTCTCTTTTCAAGGCATGCTCTATGGCTACCTTCTCAACAAACTTCTCATCTTAGGGCTGACTTTTCTTAGGTGTCTTATTCGGAGGTGCCAAACAACATAATCAGAATTTCCTACCTTGGTGTTGTACTTGAATTTGTCATCGGGTCCAATCAAATTGAACCTTATGATGTTCAAGCCAAGATAGTCCTAGAATGATATCATAGTGTAGAGGTGCCACTACAAAACTCATACACTCCAAATACTCCTTCCCGACCTTAAAAGTAACAAGATGTGAGGTACGGAATGCAGAACCCTTTCTACCACCGCTATCATCAATCTACTTCCAATCACTAACTTGATAGGAATACCCAATTCCTTCACTACTTGCATAGACATGCAATTCTTTGAACTTCTAGAATCAATCAAAATCATACAACCTTCATTAGATATCATACCTTGCAAGTGAAGCAAACTTGCATAGGTCAAGCCTTCAATCCTATTGGAACTAATGAAGCTCCCAATAGGCGGCTTGAAATCTCCTATTGGAATTCCTTGTTTCCCTAATCATTTGGTTCCACAAACTCCATCTGGGCAACTTTTTGAGGTCACCCATTCCTAAGTGGACATTCAGTAATGCAATGTCCAACTTGGCAACAATAAAAACAACCTCCATTTTGTTGCAATCTTTCTCTATCCACTACACCAAGTGGTCTCTGTTGGATCAAATCAATCTCTATTGGTGATGGTTCTTCCACCCGTGCGTAGCGTATTGGTAAGTTTGGTGTAGGTTGAAGTTGAGACCAAGTTGTCACAACCAAGGAAGCAAAGCGCTCAGCCAATTGCATGATTTCTTCTATGTTTTGCAGTTTTTGCATGGTCACCTCCAATTTGGTTCGTGACTTCAATCCCCGCAAAAATTGATCCATAACTTCACCTTCTTGTATATTTGGAATTTGCATGATGATATTCTAAAATTGTGTGATGTAGCTCTTTAGTGAGCCAATCTACTTCAACTTTGCCAATTTATCTCGTGCGGCTTGGGTGGCATTTATAGTTTGAAATCAACCAAGTATTGCATCCTTGAATTTTGCCCATGTCAAAATTGGTGCAACAATCTGTCGTTCAACTTGCTCCACTCAGAATTGCCATCAAAGTTTTGCCACACCATCCAATTGGCTAGAAGCCAAGAGAATCTATTTTTGTTCATCTTGAAGATTGGTGGCTTCAAAGTAATATTTGCAGTCAAACACAAAATTCTACATTGTGCCCAAAAGATTCTTGCCTTCAAACACCTTGGGTTTTGGAAATCAAATACGATCTTCTCCATCTCAAATTGACACTCTCTCTATATGTTCTCGTCATTACTGGTCTTGTTCATCCAACAATTGAGTAAGGTGCTCAATTTGTTGTTGCATTGCAAGGATAACATTCGGTATTGCCGCCATAGCTACTACTCTATCCCACTACTCTCAATTTATCTAATTGATTAACACATAGATGCAACACGTCCACCTTTCTCTATAAGTTACAACCGGAAGTATCAAGGGTTCCTCAAACACGGTGATCATATGCAGAAAATCTTACCCAAAGCGTGAGGTGATGAATTGTGTGAAGCAATGCTTGGGTAATATCTGGACATGAAAATCCCAATGGTTTGGCGGAAGTGGATTTGCTGGTCCATAAATTTTATCCATCCCATTCCTGCTCTGATACCAATGTAAAAGTTTGAGACCAAGGAGAGAACTAGGAGAATGGAAACTCCCATTGGGACATTTGAATGTGGGAAAACTCCGAATGCCTAGCATGAGCTTTGGCTTTGGTATTATAGGTAGTATACAAGGCTCTTGAGAAGCTTCTCAAGAAGCTTCCTTGAGTCGCTTTCTTAGAGTGCAAGCCAAGTTAACTAGGAAGCTTCTTGAGAAGCTTCCTTCTAGAAGTTGCCTACTTGGCATGCAAGCTAAGTTAGTTGGAAGCTTCTAGAAGCTACTTACTTGAGGTGCAAGCTAAGCTAGCCAAGAAGCTTCCCAAGAAGCTTCCTAACTACTTCCAAAATATTCTAGACTAATTTGTCTTATTTGCTACTTTGTTAGCCCTACTAACTTTGTCGCTAAACTCCATATTGTTAGAGTTATGCTAGAGGAGGATGTGCGGGGCATATAGAGGTGGTTGCTAGATTTTGTCAATTCTGAGTGGGGGTTTGGGCTGCTTTATAGGAGGAGTCAATTGGAGCTACATGTTTTAGGGGAGAGGTTCTACCACATGATACCATAGAGTCCATATATTATGATGGTGTAGGACATTGGGTCAAGCGGGAGAGTTTAGTAGAGCAACATGAACACTACACCCTTTGTGTATGGCTTGTCCCACTAATGAGACTATCTCTTCCATATGCTCACTATATCTTATGGCAAGAAAAGGAGTACCATTAGTGGTCTTAGATTATCAACTTGAGCAGCTTTTGTGTCTTGTAGGTCACTTTTGGCACAAGCATTGTGCATTACTCCTTGCCTCTACTCAAGATGCTTGTTAGGGATGCTATATGAGCATCTTAGAGATTCTTTTCATTCAATGATCCTTCTAATGGATTTATTGACCTATTTTAGGTGGCTATAATAGTGGTGAAGTGAGATATTCTTATCTCAATTAGCTGGGTGTTAAGGGCTAGTTGACTTCTTGTGATGGAGAAGGACACAAGGAGCATTAGACCAATCAATATAAGAGAGATCTTTTTGTGCTTGGTTAGCCATACCATTGTCCTTCAACATCTATCTCACTTTTGAGACCACCTCAATCTACATCAATTTGGAGTAGCTACATTCGTAGGTTGTGAGGTTATTTCTCTAGGCATCAGGGCACTCCTAGATATCCATCCAGAGTGGGTTGTTTTACAAGTGGATGTTGAGAATGCCTTTAATAGCATCTCTAAGGCATCCATCTTTAGAGAGCTTAGGGAGGCCGGTGGATCCTTGGCAAGTTTCATTCCCTTTGTGTTGTTGTTCTATGGCTCTCTTGCTTCCATTTACTACCAACATGGGTGATCATACGAGGAGTCAGCATCTTGGAGTCAATTGTTGGTACACGGAGAGATCCTTCAAGAGGACCTTTGTTTGCCATGGCTCACTTAAGAGCTCTCTTATCTACTACTTTGGCCATGCCAAGTTATGTATTTCTCTCCTTGGCAAACAATACACACATTATGAGACTAATAGATCAGATTAGGCATGCCTTTGAACACTTGACTACATCTTATAGGCTTTGAGAGTCAAGGTATCAAAGTGCAAAGCATGGTTCCCTTCAGGTATCCCTCCCCACCTTGAGCTTCTAGAGGGGTGTGTCACATTTACATATGGACTATGTATTCTTGGAGCACTAGTAGGATCCAAGGATTTTGTCACATGCTTCTTAGACGATGCCCTTGTAGAGGATATCCTCCATGTGGATGACCTTCCTCTACTAGGAGATCCGCAAGTGGCATTTGGTATACTTTATACATTTGAGAGCTTTTGATAGGAAGATTATGGAGTCTTTGGTGATATCATCAAACCATGGACATTTGAGCGTGATGGGAGATTTAGCACATAGACAAACATCTCTACCAATCTTGTGCAAAGGGGTAGGCCTATTATCTATGGAGGAGACAACACTTATAGCATTTTTGGGTAGGTGGAATTTCTTTGCACCCTTACTTTTCTCTCATTTTGTGGTTGTTGATAGGCCAATTTTTGAGACATATGTGACCAAGGTTGAGGAGTGATCCTTTTCTCTCCAAGTGTTATTGCGTTAGACAAGAGATGGTCTATCCCCATGGGCATGGAAGGACCTTCCATCCTTTACTTCACTACCATCAAAATGGTCTAGAGGTTTGCAGTCTTCCTTGATGCAACAACAATGTTAGCATATGCTACATTCTCTCTTAGTTGAATCGTCCATTCCTCGGGCCATTAGAGCATGTTTTTGCTCTTGCTCTAGCAAGGGTGCAGGCTCTTGGATCCTAGCTAGATTGTGCATTGGGGCATTCCAACTCACACCAACACCTTTTATAGCAATGAGGTTCCGTTGAGGTCTGGTCCACTCCATTACTCACTTGTGAGTGTGGTTCTACACTAGATGCAGTAGTAGTCCATATGACACGGTGTCCTTTTGTAATACTCCAAGGACAAGAGAACTCTTCAAGAGAGAT
Organism: Lunularia cruciata; assembly: GCA_948567375.1. Lineage (NCBI taxonomy): Eukaryota > Viridiplantae > Streptophyta > Marchantiopsida > Lunulariales > Lunulariaceae > Lunularia > Lunularia cruciata. Next base: position 51,407,249 of record OX419759.1, read on the forward strand.
ACAAGAGAGAAAACATAGATTTCACACTCAATCCTCCTATGCCACAAAGGAGCATCTTCTGTTTATTATATAGCAAAGAGGATCCCCTCAAAGGAAGCTCCACCCTCGGATCAGATGCATGGATTGGTGACCTGTCAGCAAACTCCATACTTGGATTAGTTGTTTGGATGGGTGACATGTCAGTTCTTGTCCTATCTAGTTGGTCAAATGGGTTTGACCAAAGGGAATCTTCTTGTAGGAAGCTCAGAATCGCATGGGTAAGGTACCGTTGGAAAGCTCTTGATGAGAAAAATCATGGGAAGAGAAGGCAAGCCTTCTTTCTTTGAGGGAGGACTCTTTCTATTTTTGAGGCCTGATTCATCCTTTTAGGCCTCCAAAAATGGCTTTAAAGTTTAGGCTATTTTTGGCTTCTGCCCTACTAGTAGAAGTGCTCTTTTGGTGATACCTCTATCTGATCTATGTTCTCCATCATGTATTATATCTTTTCAAATGTCACCACCCCAAGTTTCACCTTTAGATCATATGCCTAGCTATTGATTCTAAAGTTTCCAAGCATATTTTGGTTTTTGGCCTATTAGTAGTACTCTTTTGGTGATACCTCTAGCTTATCTACTTAGTCCTTCATGTATAACATCCTTACATATGTTACCAAACCAAATTTCATCTCTATTTCATCTTTCTAGCTATTAGTATTGCACCTTTGGAGGACAGAGTGTAGCTACCCATGATGCCATCAAGGATATAATGTTTGATATGGCACAAGAAAGTGGATACCTTGCTTGCAAAGGACACTCATATTCTTTGCAAACAACACATATCAGAGCAGACTTATCAAGTATAAGTCGGATGATAGTGATTGATGTTGTGGTTATAGATCCTACATGTGATGTAATTTTGGAGAGAGTGATTACTCATCCTCTTGGATGGGTAGTGAGTGGAGCAACAACACACAAGGTCTCCAAGTATATGGGTTTGCATCAAGGTCACCTCTTGGTTCCTCTAGCCTTGGAGTTATATGGAGCAACGGACATAACATTTAACACATTTATCAAGGAGTGCACGAGAGCTCCGCATATCAAACGTCAAAGGGTACCAATCTCACTCTCTTACTTTGTAGTATACTTTAGACAACATGTGTCCATTACTCTACATAGAGCATTGGCTGGTGCAATCCATGGGAGAGCAATCACATTAGATAATGATTCTTTGGATGTTCCAAGAATTTGTAAACATTACAACTTGCATAGCTTGGATATCTTAGATGCAAGAAGGAAGATATCTCATATAGATACTATTGTGGCCTAGCCTAGGACTCCTAAGATATAGAAAATGCTGATTTTACCAATTTAGCTTAAATTTGGCATCCAAAAATCTTCAAAATTAGCAACATATAAAAAGTGGCAAATTGCCTTGAATTTAATCAATTTTTGTGACATAAGTTGTAAAGTGTAAGTTGCTCATTCTATTGGGTCCAGTGCCATCATCAAACCCAATTGGAACAAGAATTCCCATCACAACATGGTATTGCTTGGCTTGAAAGATGCACTCTAGCATTAGATGCATCATTGATTGCTAAAAGTCATCTTTTTCTCATTTCAGAATGCTAAAATTCAACTCAACGCTTGTTGTGGTAGCAAAAGCATTTGCCAATCCATCATAAAACATTCACAAATGCTCAAAGTATCCATTCAAATCATCCCATCCTATATTGAAGAACATTTTATGACCCTGCTTATCAATGATGAGCGTGGAGCTTGGTTCTCTCTTGTAAGCTTTGAAGAGTACATGTTGATAATGTTCAATGAGATTGATCTTCTCATCTTGGGCCAAAAATTTGCCACTTGACTTTTGTATGGATCAAGAACCAAATCAATAAAATTGCATGATGTAATCTCAACAAGCTAGAATGGCATCACAAGGGGAGTGAGATCGAGCACAACCTTGTTATTTGAGTCACGCTCAGCTTGAATAGTCAATATACCTTGCACTAGTTTCAATCCAAAATGCACAATCTCCTTCAAGATCAACGTTTGATCAGCCACATCCAAACCAAGAAACATATTGCGGGCCCATGATCCTTGGGTGCAAAGATGGCATAAGACATCCTCAATTTTTACCTACTAGTGATCCACAACAATGAATTTTGAAGCCTATATGACCTTGAATGCATCGTTAGTACTCACCAGTTCCATATTCATTATGCCCACTAAGTGGTTGCCTAGATTCTTGATATCTGATGTTTGCTGCAAGAGAATGATATTTGGAGATTGCAAGATTACCAAAGTGACATTGGCGAGTTTGAGTAATGGCCCAACCCCAACCATCATCAGCCACCACAAGTCATCTAGTGCAAAAGCGGGTTCTGTCTCACCAATCCAAATCAACAATTGATGGTGATGTTTGAGCATCCAAGATAACATGTGCTCAAGATGAACCTATTGATTGGTATACTTACGGCATGTACTGCACATTTCCAATTGCAAGTTTTGTTGGTGGTACAAATGAACACTAAAATTGTGGGCGGTCTTATAGAACAATTTGTCATCTAAGGAATGATTGGCATCCTTCACAACAAGATCAATGTCATGAGGTGCACACCAGATACACATGAGCTTGGTCTCAAACTCATGATCAATTTGTGTTACTACACCAATGTGTCATAATCTAATCATGTTCTCGCCATTGATGTCAAAAGCAATAATCTTAGATCGCCAATGTGCATACAAAACATCCAAAATGCAATAGATGATGGCAACAATGTTCTCTACTATATGACAATTGTAAAAGGGCATTGCAATCAGGTGCAGATTCTCCAAAGAGCCATTGGGACAAACACGGATTTGGATATCAATGTACGACACAAATTGATGTGTGAAGCTATCAACAGCAGGCACAAACAACCACACACAAAGAGAGCTCAAGATGTCTGAAATGCGTTGAAGATTGATAACAACACACACACACACATACTGGCTGACAATGTGATCGTTGAGGCTCACCAGCTTTGCATTCCCAAATGCCTCTTTGTGCAGATCAATAACAGCAAACGTTTGATAAAATGAAAAATCAATTGAAGTATGATTGAGAGTGAGTTCAAACCGTTTCACATTTTTGATGGTGATACAATATGAGGTTGTGGTGTCCGGCACTTCCTTGAAAAGGGCCATGGATTTCTCTAGGGATAATGCATCCAAGTCATCGTCAGGATGAAAAAACAATTGTGCATTGATGTCTTCCACAATCTTTGAATCCACAATGAATTCGAGGATATCGCCACTCGTGCAGATGGAACATTCAGTTGAAAAAAATTTCATTGTTTAGAAAAAACTCCATTTTTTCTTCCTTGCTAGCTTTTTTGTATTTCTCCCATTTAACAAGGTGTTGAATGCTATTGTGTTTTTTGTAGTTTTCCTTGATGGAAAGGGCCAAGTAGTACTTGGTGTTCTCAGTCCACTAGCGTTTGGCCCGTGGCTGTTTTGCACGCTTGAAGCGAGCACAAAAGCGGCACAGCACTGAAGTGACCATGGACTTCGTGTCAAGACTGGTGGTTAGCAAGCCAAATTCAAGAGCGTGAGTGAACTAGAATGGTATTTTATGCAACATGGTATGTTGTCAGATACCATGTTTTACTTGACATGGTTTGTACAATGACATGTCTTTGCAGCATTCCCGGACAAAATATTCACTTTTTCGGCATCCAGTAAACTTTATATTATCTAAATGTGGCATCTAAAAATAAAATGCCACATTTTAGGAGGCCTGACCTAGCACCATTTTACCTCTTTTGTCCCTCTCTTGTATGGCTTGACGGGACCGTCCATCTTTCATGTGTTCTACGTGGTCGCCTTTCTCCTTTCTAAATCATCAAAACCTCCCTTAGTGCCAACAATTTAGACGAAGCGAGTTGGGGTTTATATAATCCGTACCTCTGGTGATGAGGTGGATGTGGTGAAGTGGCAATAACCCGGCGTGTCAGTCAAGGAAATACCTGGTAATCGGGTTGGTAGGGCCTAGTTCCCAGTAGTGTTTCGTTGTACAGTTTACCATCCTTTCCGTTTCTTAGTACAGTACTGTATTCGAACAACAGCCGTCGAAAGTCTTGTCGAGTCGGTACACGAATTCTCATCGATTAGCACGAGGTGTTCATAGGTGTGGTTGGCATCCGCACACGTACTGTTGTCGCGTTTTTCATCGTGTTTGTTGCCGCAAATTCGATACGTGAGATGCGATCTCCTTACTTCTGATTAAGTATCGGTTTCGATTCGTTTGACATGATGGACTGATCAAATTCTCTGAAAGGTTATGGTTATGACAGTTGAAATTTCTTCATCATGTTTTGAGTTCTGGAATTCGATATCCTCATTTCTGATTTTTATCTTTGTTTGCATTCCCATCGATGTGATATACTTCGTTACTCTGAGATTCAATATCCACGTAATTTCTATTGTGAACTTCGTTTTCAGTTCCATTGATATGGAAAACTGAAAGGTACATGGTCGTGAGAGTTTTGTTGCTATTCGTTTTAAACCTTTTCTTTTAAAAATTGGAAAGTCTGGTTTTGAGAATTTTGTTGATGCTATCACTGATCTGGCTTCTGAGGTATAATATCCACCTGCTCGATTGTAACTTTCATGTAGTGCACTGAAAACACTTGTGTTGCTGCTCGTTCTCTACCTGTTTGTGGTAAAATTGGGCTGACATTGTTGAATTTTAGCGTCGATTGTGGTTCATCTTACCTTACCCTGACTCGGAAATTGCGTCTGTTGTATTGAACTGCAGGTTGGCAGGCTCTTTGCCAATAAGGACAAGGTGGTGAGGGATGCCAACTTTTGAAATTCACGATGAGGCATGGTACCCTTGGATACTGGGAGGGCTGTTCGCTCTGTCAGTTGTTACTTACTGGCTTTGTGATCTTATAACCGCTCCATACGGTCGTCATGTCAAGCGAGGATGGGGCCCAGCTTTTGGAGTTCGGGAATCGTGGATAGTCATGGAAAGTCCAGCTCTATGGGCAATGGTTTTGTTCTACTCCATGGGTGAACAAAAACTCGGTCGTGTACCATTGATTCTCTTGAGGTTACACCAGGTTCATTATTTCAATAGGGTTTTGATTTATCCCATTCGCATGAAGGTCAGAGGCAAAGCTATGCCCCTGATTGTGGCTGCTTGTGCTTTTGCTTTTAATATTCTCAACAGTTATGTCCAGGCACGGTGGCTGTCCAACTACGGCACTTATCCTGACTCATGGCTAACGAGTCCCCAATTTATCTTTGGAGCCATTCTGTTTTTATCAGGATTTATTGGGAATTTTTGGAGTGATTCTATTCTCCTCAATCTGAGGAAAGATGAGGATGACAGGAGCTACAAGATACCACAGGGAGGTTTATTCAAGTTCAGCACATCTCCTAATTATTTCTCAGAGATGGTGGAATGGCTAGGATGGGCTATTATGACATGGTCTCCGGCTGGGCTTGCTTTCTTTATATACACACTAGCAAATCTGGTTCCAAGAGCTGTAAGCAATCATCAGTGGTATTTGAGCAAGTTCAACGACTATCCGAAGGATCGAAGAGTTCTTGTGCCGTTCATTTTCTGATAGTTCTATGAGTCCTTGATTGCATTTTCCGTGCTTTCGTAACCTTAAGTCGTGTAATCCTTTTCTCTGGAGATGGGAAGAAGTAGTGGATTCTGAGGGCTTGTTGCCTAACAGATCAGTCTATTTTAGAGATCATAGCAATCAGATAAGGACTCGTATATTGTATTTGTACACGCAAATATCTTCTGGAGGCTTATGAGTGCATCATTCTGGCTCAGTTTTCTTCCTCTTGTCTTCCATTGCAAGTTCAAACCGAAAGTGACAGTTTTTGAGAGGTAACTTTGGTCTACACTTAGAGTTCAGCCCTCAGATCATGATCGTATCATGGAGATACTTTGATTGTGGTGTGCACGATTGTGGATATTTGTTCAGATCGTGCTTGCCTCCTCTTTGAAGTAGCTCAGGTCCTCCAGTACCATGCTTGGCTCGAAGTGAATGATGCACAGCAGCTGGCGTCGTGAATGCGGATCTGCTTGCAATCATATGAGATCACGAGCGAGACAAGTAAGCTCTCTCTACGATGGAAGTGAAGGCCAGTGACTAAATTGCTCTTGGAGTATGCAACTTGTAAATGAACACTTTCTTGTATTGACAACAGACCCAATGCAGTGATCTGAATGCAGGAAAGATTGAGTCATGCCTTTCGTCGGCCGAATCTGGACTAGTTGGAGTTTAGGAAGTACGCACGACAGATCAAGGGCTGTTTGAAACGCTCTCATAATCTATCTTTTCTGGACATCACTTGGTTATGTCTGGACTTGTTGCAGTGTATTCCCATGGGTTTTGTGCGTACTATCAGAGCTATAACACAGACGGCCTTGGTCTCCTCCCATGGTCCCGTTCTATTCGTAAGTCTACCTCAACACATCCAGGTTTTGTATCCGAAATGGAGCTCAACTTTATTAGCAATCGACAGAGATCTTGGCCCCACTATTACTGTTATTACCAAAATACGTTTGAAATCTCTTTTCTATCCCCCACATTGTTTCTCTGGGTCACAACGGGGTTTCTCCAATGCTTTCCTTTTGTGTACTGCACTTGTCAAGGAGGCCTTGTATGAATAGCAGCTGTCAGTCTCTTTGGCAACTAAGTGAGACTGAGACCTTGTCGCTCAGATGCCGGACTATATCAGTTTGCATTTCTAAATCTGTGTTTCCCGGAGGACTTTGGCGATTTGAAGAACCCTTGCAATTCGTTGAGGCAACATATACAACAGGTCTTTTTAAAATCTGAGAGATAACCCACGCAAGAAACGTATATGGGATTGGTTTTGAAACTGTTTATTCAAGTATGTCCGTCGGGCTTTGAAAGACTACTCACGTAGGGGTCGAGGGTCTCGATCTTAATCAACTACTCCACTATCTGCAATCAACTTTCAGAGTCTGCAACTACCACAACAACCGTGCTCCACTGCCGAAATCTTTGGTTGACAAAACTGCAGGTTTCAGGTGGTAGATCAACTGCAAAGCAAATTCCCACCTCAGCCATCTCCGCATAACACCATCCAGAGTGAGGCGCAGTACCAGGCGAAAGACCAAAACAGGATGCACAGTCAGAGTAAGCCCCGTTCTGTTGACACGCCTCCGAGGGGGTGTCTGAGTACATTTCTGTGCTGTAGCGACCCAGTCCGAGGTCCGGGGTGCGGCTCAGCGATAGCCTCTCTCAGGCGTTCCCCATGCCTGCGAAGGTCGACCTTTCCGGGGTGGCACTCTCTGCCCTCGCACGACGACGCATGCCGCTCGGGGATTTTGCTCTCGGCTACGGCTGCCCGCCCGCCGAAGCACTCTTTCTCCGTGCAGATGAATTGGATAACCACAAACTGACCATAATAACTCAACTTCACTTGCTTTTTGACTTATAGCTTTAAGACTGGGGCACAAGTCCAAGTGTCTTACTCACAAGCAAGACCTTCGACTCAAGAAGGATGTCAAACATTCGATTGAAAACATTGGAGTTTGTCAGTTTTCTGCCCTTCACAAGTACAGAGATCGAGAGCTCGTTTCCTTCACTTCTACTACTCCCTGACCTCAACAGGGATTCAAAGATAGAGAGCTTCTATACTCCACTGCATGAATGCACTACGTAGTCATAGTTTAGCAATCGGCGATCCAACGACACAGGACGCAGCCCCAATGGTAATCTGTACGACGATTTGGATACTGCGTTCAGGACAGCGAAGAGATTATCATGTAAGAGGACCAGAGTCCTTTTCGCCTTCTGTAGACTCAACCTTCCTGGCCTCCAAAGAGTGTCATCACGGCATTCAACAATTTTCCCTCTCCTTCTTTCTTCACTTGGTTCAATCTAGGGTGTCCAGAAAAGGACGCTGAGAATGTGAGAATCCAGTGAAGGATTTGTGTGGGGGTAAGGAATCTATGACGTGCATGAGCAGAATAGTTGCGCAAAATTAAGAATCCTAGATAGTAATTATGAAATGAACGTGAGATTGAGGCAATGTCTGAACAGTAACTACAGGTCTGCATAAAATCTGAGTGAAATCCCCGTCTGTAGCATGTCCCTTAAACAGAATGACCCAAAGTACAAGTGAAGTGCGTGAAGATTCCTTGTTACAAAATTGGAAAACTCGTCTTTTGATGATGAAGGTGACACCCTAAAGACCATAGCTCTCAACGCTCACATAACTTCAAGTCACGCAAACTTTCACCTGATATGTGACCGGCGAAAGTCGCACCATCAAACATTTGCTTCCAAGATTCACCAACTATACCCCACAGTATGTGCAATCTCGGTCCAATGTAAAGCAGCGGAGATACCCTAGAGTATTCGAGAAATTAAGAAATGCACGACCATTCCTTCTGTGCTTCGAGAAATAACTTTTTTCGTACGTGTATTTCGTGTTAACTGTGGAGCTTTTTTAATTAGTCACATTTGCACTGACTTTGCATCAGGACTCAGCTCAGTGTATTCGAATATAGTTTGCAAATTCGGAGGCCCTACTGCCTGAATCAAAGCAGCAAACTAGCCTATAGACAAGGTTTTCCTACACAGGCAATTAAATTTCTAAACATTCTTGGTCTTGTTGACCTTTGCTGGTGGCCAGCGTCCCTTCTTCCTAAGGTGACGCTTACGCACCAACCTTTTCCTTCTTAGCTCTTCCTTCTTAGCTTTCTTTTTGAGGAGCTCGGACTGCGACAGAAGAGGCAGTGCAGGGGCTGCCGCGGGGGCAACATCAGCGGCCTCATCAGCAGCGGCCTTCACAACGACATTACGCCTCTCTTGGACGACAGCCCTCACTGGTGCTGCTATTCTCAGTCTAGCACCTGCACGGCGAAGATTAGCAACATCAGCAATGAGTCCATACTATGAATTAATATCGTATCTTCTGTCCTCAGGCAGTATCGGCAGCTAGGATCACGTTCCCGAACCTTCGTAACCGCGTTGCAGCTCTCTGAAATGACAATTCCAGCTGATTGATAGCGAACGAGTGACTTCAATTTCGATTCAGAAATTGCGGTGTTACCACCTCTCTCTAATGTCACAGCCTAACTTAGGGAATTCAATTCTGGGTTGGAACAGAATGTGAGAGAAGAGCGAGAACGAAGTACCTGCGAGTCGGAGTCCCGGGCGCGACGAAGAGGAAGATGAGACGAGGGACGAAGAACCGAGAGTGGAGATTGTGAGAGGGGAGAGAGAGCAGGAGAGAGCGCACGACGCCATGGCCATTTCTCCCGGTGTTCCTTCTTTCCTTCGCTTGTTCCTCCGAGGACTACGAAGACACTAAGGAGATGAGAAGAACATCCTCGCCGGTATGAAGCGAACCTCTTGCGGATAAACTGCCTCATGCGCTTAAGCGGGCAAAGCGCTACGTGGTGGATCTCCCATCAACTGCACCACCGATCTCCTCTGTACATAAACTGCGTCGTGGTAGCAATCACCTTGTCTCTTTGAGGGCCCCTCGTAAATGGATAGGGCTTGGAGAATCGGTTACTATTCCGACTGTGTAATGGATACCCTTCCACCCTGGTTGGTTAACCCAACCTGGAGTTCGAACCTGCGAATTTGAGCTTATAATAGCAGTATTGCTTAATGACATTAGTGTAATATTTTAGCTGTTTTTCTGTTTATTGAACTCATCCATCTGACAATTCAATTGCAGTATCCGGTAGAATAAAGATACTACATGTTACGTAGGAAAATAATCCGCAGTGTTAAGAGCAGTAGAAAACTTTTTCCTTATATAGAACGTATAAATATTTTATCTTTGGTCATTATCCTTGGATTTTGGCTTTCCTTAGAAAGTATTTTATCCTCGGTGTTTAGTGTTCATATTCGTTCTATCAATTTATAAGCTATAATCCTTAATTGGATTATAATTTCATTTTATTAATCCCACTTTTTATTTGGTCTTCCCATCCTTTTGCTCTCCTTTGCGCGCAGGTCCACCTTTTCGACAAATACAGTAATTCTCAATATAGATTAAAAACTAGATCGATTCAAATACACTTTTCCATTTGTGCTCTTTACGTCCTTTAAGTCTAAACTTTCTACTTTTTTCAAGCCAGTACAAATAGATTTACTACTGTACATAGGATTGTGTATGAAGATAATGTACTTAATAGTCTTATGGTGTTCAAGGTAAGCATTCACATATCATTATAATGATTTTTTTATTATATCAAAATAAAGTCATTATAATAGAACTGGTATGTATAGCATTTCCAATCTACCATAATTTTATAATTTAAAAAAAATATAAATATAAACATAAATAAATGATCTCAGTTTATTTCTATTTATACAATAACATATGAACTAAAAAAGTTGGAGCGTAGAACAATATACTATCAAGGCTCTTCAGTAATTCAGTTGCAACTTCTATATTTCCACCAGGAAAAAATGAACCAATTAATCTGGTATACTTTGACCGCCTTCCAGTACAGGTTTGCACTGGTAAAGGTAACAACTTGTATCTGCCTATATCCTCATGGTTTAAACTTTGTATCATAAATTGCGCATGATTTTTCTTCTGTAGATAATGATAGATACTTTACTTCTCAAAGAGGAAATTATGAGCATAAAATACGACCGAGATCCGGTAAGTCTTTGCCGAGTACACATTAGTATAATTATCCGTAGAATGGATTTGTTAGTACCTTTGTTCCTTTATAATTGTATATCTGTTATATGGATTTATTGCAGCTCTACTAAGTATTCGTTGACTATTATTATATGTATACAAAACGAATTTATATGTTCACAGACTACATTTACTACTACAACTTATTATATGGATCTATTCTAACTCCTCCCAGATAGAAAGGCAGGATATCCACTTGGACTAGCAGTCCTAGTGTTTCATTTCTAGACACCACTGGCAGACATATCTAGTCTACTATTCGCAACAAGGATAGATTACTCTGCAATTAGAACGTTTGGTGAAAATGGATAGATTAGTTTTCGATGAGTGATTCTTGTCGTGAAAGATGATAATAACATCTGAAAATAGTGTTCCTTCGAAAATGCTTTACTCCATTGGACTTACCGAAATTGTCTCACTAACTAAGCAAGTCCTTCGACGTGTTTGTTGTAACGGTGTAAGAGACCCAAGTTAACCTTCTACGAAGAAAGAACAACGCAAAAAGAAAAAAGAAAAAATTGCTAGCAACACTGAAGGAGATGAGATCACAAAAATCATAAGAGAACTGAAGACACGAGATTTCAAGGAGAGCTGGAAAAATGCACATTCGGATATGATTATTGGGAGATATTAGTTCCTCCCTGATCAGCCATTCACCAAATGAAAGCGCAGACACATCCATAAGCACGAAAACACTGCACCCTTACAACATCTAGGTGGTTGGCTGGCTGGCTGGCTGGCTGGATTGGACCGCCAGTAGTCCTAATATGGTGCTTGTGTAAGTAACTCAAGTGCAGGGATCTAGGTTATACATCATCTTCAAAAGTAAACACTAGCGAATAATTCTCACATCGACAATTCTATGATTGGTTTGTATCTTCTTTGAACTTAACTTACACAACTCACCTGTATGTTTCGCCCATCTCAAAAGTCGTAAAGGGCAAGGCTCATCACTATAACTTAGCATAGCTGCCCAAATGCAACGGGTGAACAATGGACCTAAGAGAGAGAACTTGAGTTCCAGTACTGTATCTACTTAGATACGGTACTTTTGATAAAGTAAAGTTCCATTTTAGCTAAAACTTTCCATTCCCCATCGTCCTAATTGGCTACTTCAGCAGGTTGGACACTCAACTAACTTCAGTGTAGCGACTCCTACATGTATCAAAACTTAGATGATGTTGCAACCCTGGATAGCCAGAATCATCCAGCATCGTCTTCCCCTCGCTTGCGAGCTTCTCTGAGCATGCTCCAGTGCAAGGGTGGAAAAGTAAAATGCAATTTGTCGAAATATAACTTTGCCTTAGGGGACCAGCAACAAATGTTCAAAAATATTTCCGCAAGTTCAGATGGTACCTCACAACTTGACATGTCAGAAGAATGGAGGAGTCCAAGCTCGGCATAACTATTTTACTTGAGGTAACGGAATAAGACACTCGTAAACTCGCTCCATTCGAGCGGTAATTTGGAGCTTGTAGGAGGTGGGAAGTCCCGGTTTTGCAAGATCAAGAAGATCTCCGCGCAAACTGTAACAAGTTGCAGATGTGAACACAAATGAATCCAAAACAGATCCTGCTGAGGAGAAATGTTTGTCGTAAAAGGAAAAACCGACCGGCCTCTAAAGTGAATGCAAGTAGACTCAAATTAGACTAATAAAACGTAGAATATTGGCCACTTGTAATTCCAGTGTTTCTAGAAAATCACGATCTTTCGCCCCAAAGGCAGGTCGGATCGAAAATAGTAGAACCTGACGTATCTTGGTCCTAGATTAGATATTACGACTGCAAGCCACATTCCGTTCTTCCATTCGGCCAAATAAAAGAGAAAGAATGGAACCTGACGTATCCTGATCCTAGATATAGAGGTTAAGCCCCCAATCCACATTCGGTACTTCCATTAGGAATCAAATTGAAGAAAAAGAAAGGGACAGATAAAACAAGAAATCAAGGAACTGACCTCGACCATTCACCAGATTGAATTGCGACTTTTTGTACAGCTTTGAACAATCTGTCAAGACCGAAAATCACCATTCCAAACCTCCACGCAGCGTCTTCTTGCTGCGAGCGACAAAAATTAAATTCAGGCCCCCAATTCATGGCTGCTTGGTTTCGTGTTTGTTGCAGATACAGATTGACATTCGAGAGGAAAACTGATTATAGTTTCTTTCAACTTTCTTACATGACGTTATGCTCGTCTTACCTGGATTGCTTGAATGAATAAAGGAAGCTTTCATGCTCAACTCAAGTAAATATTCCCTTAGTGCTTTATCAAACTCCAGAAAATAACGTGCAAGCAAGTTCTGGTCCTAGCTTACTCCTTCTGCAGACGAGAACTCTAACCAATGGTCAGAAATGACCTGCAAGTGATACTTATTAGAAAAGCCTACCCGGGCTTCGTCTACCATCATCTGGTAGTACATGATTGCTTTCTCGACCTCTGCCATGAGCATCCGCCGCTTTGTTTGTGCAGATCTCCCGCGACCTATTCCCGCATCATCCTAAGAACAAGGAAGTCGATTTAAGATCTAATGGAAGTATTTTCTATCAAATAATCCTCTAATTATTGCTTATTCACTTCAGCAACTAGCTATGTCTGGTGCAGTTTTCATCCGTTATCTGTGAACGTAGATCATGTTGTAGCTGATCATAAAAAGTTTGTACAAAGGACATCATTTTGATACTCAATTCATAACCTGGCCCTTTTTATTCCTGGCGACAGATGAACAGCCTACCTCGCTTAGGAATGCCTGGATTGCATAACCAACGAGAAGAGTAACAATAACAGCTGGAAACGCTGCCAATATTGCAAAGTTGATTTCATTGGCCCTGAGAATTTGATTCAACTCCAGCATAGCCCTGCACTCATTGTTTCAACTTTAGATCAGGCAGATGTGACAAAATGACTAATTGTAATTCCAACCCCACATCTACCAAAAAGTTCAACATGGTACGAGCGGAAGACATCTACCTTTCGGTATCAAGCTTCAGCTTTTGAATCTGTGAAACAAAAGTGGAAAGTTGAGGCAAGTTTAGATTGGGTATTTACTGTTTTGGTAAACGAAAAACGTCAATCTAACAAAATATGGCGACCTGGAAAGCGATCGCAGCTGATGACCAGAATAAGATATCAATTGCTGATATAGATAGATGAAAAGATACGCACGATTGCAGAACGTAGTTAGATAAAAACGCCTCTTTGCGACCACACACATGAACCAGACCTGGATAAGAAGTGCCCGAGCAAGTTGTCCTGCAAGAAGATTTCTCAAAGGGTGCACCAACTCTTCCTCATATCTGCACCGTCCTCCAGTACCACATGTGTTCAGCAAAAACGTGCTTCAAGCTTATATTTGATCAACAACCTTCAAAAGTGCTTCAATTTGAATCCCAACTAACCTCAGTGTACTGGCCTCAACCTCTTTCCCGCGTACAGTGTAAAAGAGGTACAAAGAAGGTGGTAAATTGTAGAATGTTAGCCATCTTTTGATCAATTTCGCTTCTCCATGTAGACTAAGTGAAAATTTGCCCTATCCTAGTTCCACGTTGTTTCACATTGTTCTAATGCTAAGGAGTTGTCCCCTGTTGTTTCTTTAAAGATGACGCAAACTATCTAGGCAGTACAGAGTTGCTAATACATAAAGAGCCCTCCCGTACCTGGACATCATCACCTCCATCATCTGCTGCTCAGTTAGATTTTCGGGCACCTCCTCGCTTGTCTGTTTGACAAATTCAAGGAGCATTCTGCAACAACGGGAAACTTCAGTATGTAATCTGATCGCATACATACTACTCTTGAAAATTTTCCAGGTAAGAGGGTAGTCTTTCTCAGATAAGCCCGTCAGCCATCATGGATATTAATATGTGGCTTAGGGACGCTCTTTACCTGTTCAGCGATTCAGCCGTGAGTTGCGCTTCTCCTAGAGAATCAGGTTCGTGATGTCTCTTCCGGAAAGTTTCAAAAAGATCATCCCTTATTGCTAGGAGCTGTTAACCAACAACTCAGAGGCTTTAGAAAGTGGTAGCGTTGATATTCCTCTTAGTGTACACTCAATTTTGTCACAACAGGTTCAGGAATTGCAATCTTCATTCGGTAAAGTTTGCTGAGAAAATACTGCATCGGAAACCTTGCAAGTCAATGAACTGCTTAGGTCGTTTTGTTTCTGAAACCATCAGAATAACTGGTGAACATTACGGAGGCCGTTAATTCAGTTTTAAAATTGACAATCTCTAAAATATTGTCTGCCTCAGTCAACTCAATCTCTTTTCCGTTTGTGAAGTTACCAAGTGCATATACTCTATCCAGATAAGAGAGGAAATAATTATACCGGCTGTTCAACATGCTCCCTATTGAAAGTCAGTACTGCCTCCCGACCTTCTCTCATCCACCTCTCGATATCATCACTTCCTCCCAAGCGACTGTGGCGTATAAGCCAGCCAGACGCCAAAACAAGGCCCACTGCACCCCCCGTGTAACGCAGCCAGTTCCTTGTTATCCTGGGAGGTTTGCGATGGTGGAACATCTGAGAAACATGACATCAACCTAAAGAAGTTAGACGAGATTGACACTGACCTGATAATCTTCACTGCTATCCTGCACTTCAACTCCAGAGAAATGACACTGCGCACTTACCAGACAGTCTACCATAGTTCGCAGCAGATCTAGATTATTAAATAGCAGCTCAATGGCATCATCCATATCTGTTCCTTTCCAATCAGACTTGCACTTAAGATCCTCAGAAATCTCATCAAACCGAAGACTGATACTTGAAGTCGCTTTGATATCTTCATAGCTGTTTACATCAGTCTGACATGAACAAACGCACAACCCTTGAGTTAAAGAATCCTCTCCAAGATTCACCCTCTCTGAGCATTGTAGATAAATTAATTATCCTCACCGTTCAGATTTAGATAGAACACTATTTTGGTTTGATCTAAAGCGTTGGAGGTTGGTTATTTGTTAGTACCAAACTAAGCAAATCAAATTAACAACAGAGTGAATTGATTCACAATTTGAGCTGGAAGTAGCAGTGGCAAATGTGACAATATCAGCATGAGCCTGGTGGTCACCTGCCTGAGGTAGATCATAGGAACCTTCCAAGACGACCATGGACCTAAGTACTGTTGACAGCGAAGCTACCATCGCTTCCCGAATGTGATGCCCCTTGTTTAAATTTTGAGTCAGATTTTCAACCTCAATGTGGACCTGAATTCAATTAACCAACGATTGATCAAAAGTGAGCATATATGATGTTAAGCAAGCTCGATTTGATTGTAGAGACTGGAGCATACAAATTCATCACCGAATGCAATGGTATTGAATCATGCTTAACTTCACTGCAGTGACTGGAGCTCCATGAATTTTGCCCCTCATATTTCCTTAAATTTTCCAAGTTTGACGATGACAGACCTGACCAATTAATGAGGCAAGCCTTCTTTGAACCACTGTGAGGACAACCACTCGCTCAGTAATTCGAGTAGTTACTGCTGAGATAAGTCCAGATGTTGCAGATTGCTCCCAAATGGATCCTCGCACAAATCGTGCAACGCCGAGTACAAATTGCCATGGCCCTCTTTGTAAAATCATGAAGCGGACTTTTGCCGCCTCTGTACCCTGTCCGATACAAAACCGTCGACGAAGTTACTCGATCAATTTATGTGTGCCCTATGTCTTATGAAGAACAACTGAAGAACCCCACTCTTGGAAGATCCATGAACTCTGTTTGTGTTTTGGTACCATGAGCAACTACCAAAACATCACTTCTGGAAAATCCTGGGCCGAGTTAAGGAGGAGGAAAAGCGTGATTCGTTGCTATGCTAAAAGTTTGAAGATTTAGCTTCAGCATAGTTATTCCCTCCATTTCTTTTATTACCTGGAGTAAGTTCACCACAATTCATTCCATTGCATTTACTTCTCTTCTTTTATCCTGCCTGCCAACTCTAATGAATAGTGCTTGAATAAGTATCTCCGCCCTCACGGATATTCTGTTTTCCAGATGGTATCATGAGCTGATAGACTCAAAACGGTGATAGGTCTACGGCTAAAACAATAAGGATCAATTGCTGAGCATAGTCCCTGAGCTTGAAAGCTAACCTCATTCTTGTGCCGCCAGAAATCGAGGTGCTTGCAAACAACTTGTAAGAGAGAAAGTAGCTCAGCGGAAAATTCTTTCAAGGCATCCACCACTTTCTCTACATCCACCGTCTCGTCCCCTCTGTTGAGGATCAAAAACCATACTTGTCATAATTCAGAACATCAAGCCCTCGGCATACCTTCGAACAGAAGTAAAATCGACCAGAAACTACTTGATGGCTTGTGTCCGGCATGTACGTATTCTCAGCTATTCCAGAAAGGACATGTTAACTTGCATGCAGAAGAGCTGTCTATAATAAGTTTGCAAAAACTGCACATTTTTGGCCCAGGGAGTCAAAGTTCTTACGTGATAGACGGATGCCAGGGTGAGGATATTAGAAGAGGAAGCCCCTGAACTGGTGGACTCCGGTCAGTCTTCCAAGAGCTATACGCAAGAGCTACCATGTTGTCCTTCAGGTTACTGAGATTGTCTCCAAGATTGTAATGCAAATGGCTTCTCAATCTGCCAACGTTGTCGGATACATTCTTTAAAACTTTCTCAAAGACTGTTTCCATGTCTCCGACGCATACGTCCTGCTCGCAGATTACACTCCCAGATCCCACATTGCAGAAGGAATGAACCTAGACAAATCAGACTTCACGCGATCAATGTGGGCCATACAAAGAGTCCACAGCCAAGACGTAAGACGTACATGATGCAAAGGTCAAGCTCGGGCTTCAGACGAACTGAATAAAATTGTAGCAATCTATCAGCTTGGCTGGAAGAGTCATGAAGGCAGTAAAATGAAGAAACAAAACCACTTGGACTTGAGGAGCCTGTCGGGTGAAGAATCTCCTACAAAATAAATTTGAAACTTAAAACTCAAACGATGACAGCAGGGAAAAGCTTGAGCTATCTCCGAATTCAGCAATCGAACTTCACCCGTTACTCGTAATCCAGAGGAACGCAGATAGATTGAATTAATTTTTGACTGGATTGAACGCATCTTCACTGGATGGAATCCACATGATTGAATACTACCCTAATCCTGCACTGCTCAGTGCTGCATTGAACTGCAAAATAAATAAGATCTAACTATCTGCAAACCTGAATTCAAGAAACGATCGCCACCAGTGGATACATGGATTCCCTTCACCACATGCATAATTTCAAATTCCACAATGAAACCCGTATCTGCATAAGAGGCTTTCCAGTTTGAGCTCGTTCACCTACATGCGTGTTGGAGACATACGCAAATTTTTACTTGAATTCCCCGCGTTTCGATTCGATTCGATTCGATTCAATTCAATTCAACTCAAGATCCAGTCACACAAGACAGGAATCTGAGACGACGGGGAATCTGCAAAAGAGCTGTTTACTCGTTCAAGTAAACATTTGTCTCCCTCTCCCTCGCCTCCTCCTTCTCCACAGAGCTCAATCCGTTGATTCTTCTGTTCATTGACCAGAATGCTACAGATGCACCAAATGTCTGAGAAGGAAAACAGGGGAAAAGGAATCTCGTCTGCCGTTTTAGCTGAAATCTCGTGGTAGTGAAAAGGAACTTAGGAAAAGGGTGTTCGAATGGGACTTTTGAGTTTTCCACATGAAGAAAAGAAAAGGAATTTCTAGGCAGAGATTCCATTCTCCACGACGAGGAGGAGGAGGTCGAGTCATTGTTCAAAATTAACGTTACAACCTTATGATGACCTACATATACCAGACGCATCGTTGTGGTAGTGTGACTTATATTGGGTTATACCATGTTGATTAGACAAATGAATGGTACATAATTAATATATATTATATTTACATTTATTTATCAAGTCAGGGATATCTTTGATCAGCTATTTGGGCATTTTCCAACAGTATACAAGAACTTGAACTTGCTTTGAATTGTGTGTATAAGTTGCCACTCTTTATTCATGTGTGTCAACTTTTATCCAAGGTCTACTTTACAACATCCATGGGAATATAAAAATTTGTAAACATACATAAAAGAAAAATCCTAGCAGAGGTCCTCATCTGATCTGCCCACGGTGAGAGTCTTTGTAAAAAAAATGTTTAACTTCCACTAAATTTATCGGATAGGAAAAGAGAATTTCCAAACGAGAGACGGAAGCAAAAAAAGCTTGAAGTAGTTCATTGAGGGGGGCAGGGAAACAAGTTGAAAAATTATGTTAGGAAATAGACTGTTGAAATCTGCATATTGAGATATATTGTTAGCACACCTTTGTTGGTGTCTATAGGCATCACGGAGTGGAATCGCAAGTCTTTTATATCAACAAATAAATAAAATAATAAATCATCTGTTTTTGGTTTCTGGTTGTAAGTAAAAAATTGAACCGCAAAGCATAACTCCTTGGAAAGTAAATTAGAGCCCATTGAAGACCAAATTGAACTAGAGAATGGGAACTTCTTAACAACAAACTTTAATTTCTGATTTCTTTGAACCAAAAGTGGGGACTTTGATTCTTATTATCCACCGAAGCAAATCGGAATTGTTAAACTATTTTCTTTTCTTTAACAGACTATGAATTGCATGCAAGTTTATTTTCAATTTTCTCTTCCATATTTATATTATTTCCACTCATGCAGTTCAGAAACGTTCAGATTTTCCAAATTTACACCTTGACATCCGAATGGACAATGGAATCTGATCGATCGAACCATCCAAAATGGACGGTGAGATCAGGCCATGAGATTATTCTTACATAGTTGCTGTTATATGAGATTATGACTAGTTATCGAAGCAACTCCAAGGCTATTCTTAGCTATATAGGAATATTGGCCCGTCATTGTAATTCTTGTAATATTATTAGATTCATATATAATTATTGATATAATAGTTATAGTGAAATTAGAATTGCACCTCCTTCCGGACATTTGCACCCCTCTCCGCTCCGGACAAGGAGCGACCCGTAGCAAATGCTCGATATGTAATAGGTGCGGGGTGAAAATATCCAAAAAGGGGTGCAAATATAATTTCCTTAATTATGTGATCTATATTAATCCAAGAAAATCAACGTTATTAGATAAATGGCTAAGAAAGAGAATATAAATCTCAATATTTTGTCTATTAATTATTTTAATATAGTGTGTTGATCATTACTATATTTACATCATCTATATTGAATTTGCTAGGGATTAATAAATTAGAAAAATATAGCCACTATCTATTAGGAGAATCTTTACCTTATATGTCTTTCTATGATGTATTCTATATTATTCAGAAGTAAATTTTCTGAGCTTCTCAATAATCTCAAAATGTATCTTGAATCCTACAGATTCCATAGACTCACATAATATTATTAAAAATAAATTTAATTTAATTTATCCTATTAATTTTCATATATATATTTATAATATTTCTATTAAATTATAATTTATGAATAAATTTTTACTTAAATTTCTGAGACTAGGTATTAGATGAGTGTTTAATATCTAAGAATAAAAAAGGTCTTAAAGAGCAAGGAAGGAACAACCAAGTATTAAGTTTACATGCATCAAACTAGGCACTTGGGTTTTGCTATTCCAAAGAGGTATCTAGGAAGGGATTTCCAAATACCGAATTCACACGTATCCAACAAAGCATTTGGATTATGGAAGTTGTACCAATAAATTATAAAATTAAGACTCAAGATAGTTGTGATAAATATATACAACAAAAATGAATTCATTGTAAATGAATAAAATATTGGTATTGATTAGGGTATAAATAATTGTAGATTAGGAATGTAAAAGATATTTTCAAGGATTTCTATTTCAAGATTTAGAGTTGGAAGGATGATTGGACCAAAATTTATCAAATTTTTTTGGAAGCTATGTTTGAGATGGATGGTAGGTCAAGGATTTGGAATCCAAATCCTTAATCCACCATTTCTCATGAAATATGAAACTGAAGTATGATCATGACATCATCAAAGTTATACAATAGCTATTGATGGACTAGTTAATTGCAGCCATCTTTTATATTCAGGTTTTTGATTGCACCATTTATACCATCAATATCATCAAATGTACCGTTGGATGTGATATTAGGAATGGACTCCCTAGCCTCTTAAGAATGGTATATCTCAAAGTGAACCTCCATGGAGCTCACTTCTTCTATATTGAGCCTTTGAGCTTTTTAACTATTGTGATAGAGATAGCAAGTGCACCTTGGAGTCTCTATGCTAGAATGGGTTTTGTTCAACGAGTGTAATCAATACTTGTTTGCAAAATACATATTGTATGAGTTTTGATTTCTGATTATATAGAAAAAGTAAGAGGTGAAATTGAATGCAAAAATTGGATTGAGCATTAGTGCTATTGGTGCAAAAAATTTGAGTGGGATTGGGTATGATTAGTAATCACTTCCATTGTTGAATTTGTTGCTCAATTTAACTAGATAGTTGACAATTGAGTGGATCATATGTAGAAGCATTAAGATTTTTCGTAGATAACTGATAATTGGATGCAAAAGCATTGCATATTTTTCTTGACCAAATTATGAAATTCAGCCAAATTTGGGAGTAGATTAAAGAACTAAGTCATGGGTGTGCAATTGGCAAAATTGAGGAATATATTTGAGAGTGAGAAGTTTGAATTGTTGATTTGTGCTTGGAAAGTATAATACTAATAGCTAGACATATTATCTAAAGGTGAAAATTGGCTTTGTAATATCTGAAAGGATGTTATATAGGATGGACTAAGTAGATGAGATAGAGGTGTCATTAATAGAGAAAGAGCCAAAAACACCTTGAAAACTTTAGAGCCAATTTTGGAGGCCTAAACAGATGAATTAGGCCACAAAAATGAAAAAAATCCTCCTCTTTCATTAGATGGGAAGGCTAGTTTTCTCCCACCTATTTTTCTAGTTGAGAGCTTTCAAACAATACTTCACACATGCAATTCTAAGCTTCATATTAGAAGATTCCCAACAGATCCCTTTGGTCAAATTTGTTTGACCAACTAGATATGACAAGGACCGACATGTCACCCATCCATACAACTAATCTAAGGGTGTAGCTTGCTGATATGTCACCAATCCATATATTTGATCTAAGGGTGGAGCTTCCTTTGAGGTGATCCTCTTTGATATATAATAAAGGCCGATGCTTCTTTGGGACATCAAAATATTGAGTGTTTAAGCTTTGTGTTTCTTCTCTTCTGTTTCTCTTGTGCGGTTCTCATGTCCTTGGAATATTACATGAAGTCTCCTTTGAAGCTTCTTGGCTAGCTTCTTGGCTAGCTTCTTGGCTTAGCTTGCACTCTAAGAAGGCAACTTTGCGAAGGAAGCTTCCCAAGAGCCTTTTATTGCTTCACTATAAATACCAAAGCCCAAGCTCATCTTAAGTATTTGAATTTTCCATCATTTGAGAGCTCCCATATGATCTTCCACTATGATATTTCATTCTCCTATATCTCTCCTTGGTCTTTTACAATCCCTTTGAAGGGTGATTCTCACATACAGGTGATGATGAATACACATCACACTTGTTATGTTGTTGGATGTGGCTAGAGTTGGATCTTGCATCCATTGGCCTTGTCTTTGATGGATAAACCTCCTACTTAGAGAGGTTTTACAACATGCCTATGTTTGTATTCACTATGGATAGTATATTAGATGTTGTGTGTAATCTCAAACAATAGGAGTACTTGATTGGTCATTTATGGTAGTGGTGAACTTTGTAAGAAAATCAAAAGCTACTTTACCCACACTTATGATTTTCTTAGCTCCCATACTTATCAAGAGTGAAATGATGGACTTATTTAGGACTCACAATAACAATAGTTGGTAGAATCCAAAGCTAATGAGAGAAAGCAGGTGATTGGTTTCCATACTAGTATTGATGCCATCTCGACAATGTTAGAGACATCCAAGCATTAGGTTTTAGGTCAAGCTATGAACTTGAATTGCTTGACTTGGATTGTGTGTCTTAGATTGGTTGAGCAACATAAGGTGTACATGACAAGCATCACCACTTTGACACTTGTGAGCTTTATGCCTATCAAGATAATTCAAGCACATATTTGGAGCAATAGGCTGAGTGTGCATATTATTCTTGGTACATAGCCAATGACTGATAGTGATAGTGGTTTACTTGTGATGTAGTTAGAGGATTTATGGAGCTTATAGCCAAATCAAAGGAAGTTGTTGCTTTGAGGTTATGGACTCTCAAAGTTGGGAGCATGATAGTATTGCTCCCAAGGTGATGGTGAAGCAACTAGTCATTGTATACTTGGGAGCCAAACATTGGATCCAAGCTTACAAGTGGAGAGAGAAGGAGAGTTTTGAGGTTCTTGAGGAGTTATAGGAGTTAACTTACCTTTAGTGTGAAGGACTTAGGTGCTTTGAAGAGACCTATTATTTGGATTGAGTTGACTAGTAGTACACCAATCTTTATAGATCCGATTTCCTTATGGATATAGTGATAAAAAAGACATTGATTTAGAGTAGGATTCAAGACCTTTTTGAACCTAGTTTGGTAGAGATCTCACTTGGAGAATATACTTTAGCCATAATGATGTTAGCCAAGAAGGATATGCATGGAAACTACATGAACAAGTAGATGTGTGGTGATTATTGTCATATCAACCCATAGACTAAAGTTGATTGGTATGTTACATTTACACTAGAGTAGATCCTTGATGTAATTGGGCATACAAAGTTCCCTAGTAATATGGATTTTTGAACATGATACCATCCATTACCAATTTGGGAGGAGGAAAAAGCCTAACTGAAATTCTCTATGCGATTGATCCTCATAACAAGAATATATTATATCAATTGTAGTTCTTACCATTTGGGTTAAAGAATGCTCTTGTTGAATTCTAGAGAGTCATGGATAGGATTTTAGTGAGATTAGGTTTTTCTCAATGTTATATTGATGAAAATTTGGTCTAATGCTACCATGAAGGAGCATGATATACACTTGTTTGAGGTCTTGAGAGATTGAGATCTCATTGACTCAAATTACATCTTGTGAATTTTGGGAGGAGTAGGTTAAATATATCTATCTTGGTAGACTTGGTGTTCAATAGACCAAGGTGTGTGCTATTTCACATATTACATGACTTTATAGATGTGAGTAGAGTACAAGGATTTCTTAGATTGGTGAAATTTTATTGCCAATATATTAGATGATTTATGTAATCACCAAGGCTTTGATGAAGATGTAAAGTCTACACATGAAAAGTGTTATAGAGATTTTATAGAGCTCAAGGAAAATTTGACATCCTCTCTTATTCTCAAGAGATCAATTAGAGGATGCTCATTCTAAGTTCATACTTATTGAAGTACATTGGGGCTTGGAGCAATCCTCACCTAACAAAGTGATGAATGGAAAGAGTTTGTGGTAACTTGTGCTAGTTGCTCCAACAATTGAGCAAAGGCAAAGTACAACTAATATGAGAGTGAGTGTTTGCAATAGTAGTTGAGGGAGTTCAACAAGCCAACAAGCTTTCAAGAAAGACTGCATGATGTGCTTTAATTTTAAAGGATTATGATTTCATGGTTGTCCTTAAACCTGTACTTGTGATGCAAATAGGGTGAGTAGAAACCCGCATACTAGCCAACATGATCAAACAAGAGAATGTTAGCATGTTAAGATAGAGAAGGAGATGGTACCAAGTTGGCATTCATTTGCCTTTTATGTGTGTTGGCTCGGACTCTAGTGGTATCTTTATCAACAAACAATAGAAGTTATTGAGGTCTCAAATCCAAAGTGTGTAGATATTGATATAGATTAACAAGATATTCATGATGATGTCTTGGTAATGGACTATTTTTGCACTAATATTGTGAGTGACATACTCAGTGCCAAGGAAAGAAACCATATCCTTCAATGAGCTAGGAAATTCAAATTAGAAGGTAAACATCTACTTTGGGTTTGAGAGGAAGACAGAGTGCAAGTAATACTCTTTTAAGCTAACCACAATTGGTAAAACATATTCACGGGAGTTAGGACTTTTTGGGATGAAGTGGATATATAACTTACTTTTATAGTCATTAATAGTAGTGTGGGATGCAAACCAATATGCAAGAGCTTGTTGCAAGATGTGTGGTCTGTGATTGAATAAAGTATCATTTAATGCTCTTATGCCACTATTACACCCACTACCTATCATGGGGTTGGATTAATACTAGAATTTGGACCTTTATCCTTGAATGTGAGACATCATTGATATTTCTTGGTTATAGTAGAGCACGTCTCCAAGTGGATTGAGTTTATGATACTTCCCAACAAGTCTAATGAAGGGATAAATTATATATTTCTAGATTGGATTAAGCTTGCAATGCAAGTAGATAGCTTGTAGAAGGAAACTTCTTAGGAAGCTTCCAAATAGCTTAACTTGCACACCAAGTAGGCAGCACTAGAAGGAAAATTCTTGAAGCTTCCCGGTTAACTTGGCTTGCACTCCAAGAAGGCATCTTTACGAAGCTTCTTGAGAAACTTCTCAAGAGCCTTGTATGCTCCCTATAAATGACAAAGCTCAAGCTCATGCTAGGCATTTGGAGTTTTGCTCATTCAAATATCCCAATGTGATCTCTCTCTCTAGTCTTCCATTCTCCTATTTCTCTCCTCAGTCTTTACATTGGTATTATAATAAGAATAGGATTGATAGAATCTATGGACCACCAAATCCAATTTTTCCAAACCATTGGGAATTTCATATCCATGTACTACCCTAGCATCATTTCACACAATTGATCACCTCATGCTCTGGGAAATTTTTTTAATATGATCACCTTGTTTGATGAACCTTTGATATTTTTGATTGTAACTTGTGGAAAATGGTGGATGTATTGCATCCATGTGTTAATTGACATAAATTGTAGGTAGTTTGATAGAGTAGGATCCATGATGGAATGCTCAAAGCTATCATTGCTATGAAATAACAAAGTGAATACCTTCCTTGATTGTTGGAAGAATGAGATTATCAACAACAAGAGCATGTAACGAGAGCACCATTTCAAGAAAGAGAAGAGTGAATCTAATTTCCAAAACCCAAGGTATTCAAAGGAAAGAATCTCTTGGGCATATTGGAGAATTTTTTATTTGACTATGAATGTTATTTTGAGGCTACAAAGCTTCAAGATGAACAAAAATAGATTTTCTTAGCTTCAAGCCAATTGGATGGAGCACCAAAACTATGGTGGTAGTTCTAAGTGGAGCAAGTTGAATGGCAAATTGTTGCACCAATCTTGACATGGGGAGAATTCAAGTGCAATTAATTAGGTGATTCTAGGCTATAAATGTCACACAAGCCGCACAAGATAGGTTGGCAAAGTGAAGCAGATTGGCTCTATAAGAAGCTATATCATGCAATTCTAAAACACCATTATGAAAATTTTAGATATCCTAGAAAGTGAAGCTTTTGGATCAATTTGTGAGGGGCTTGAAGTCACAAACCAAATTGGAAGTGACTATGCAAGAGCCAAAAATTGAATTTTAGAAGTTCAAAGAATTACATGTCTATGTAATTAACAAAGGGATTAAGCATTCCTATCAAGCCAATAATTGGAAGTAGATTGATGATAGTGGATGGTAGAAAGGGTCTAGATTTCATACTTCATATCCTATTACATTCAAGATTAGAAAGGAGTATTTGGAGTGTATGAGGTTTATAGTAGCATCTCTACACTATGATGTTATTCTAGGTTTGCCTTGGCTTGAACGTCACAAGGTTCAATTTGATTGGACCCAACAACAAATTCAAGTACAACACTAAGATAGGAATTTTTTTTTAGGTTTTTTGATACCTTTGAGTAAAACACCTAAGAATAATCAATCCCAAGATGAGAAATTTGTCAAGATAGCAACCATAGAGCAAGTTTTGAAGTAAGATTAGTCCCAAGATGTAATACCAAGGGTTAGCCATATGATCTAGATGTGAAATTTGGTTTGGTATCATCTAGAATGATGTTATACATGATGGTCAAAATAGATCAGATAGAAGTATCACCAAAAGAGTACTTCTACTAATAGGGCAGAAACCAAAATAGACTTGAGAACCTTAGAACCAATAGTTAGACATATGATTTAAAGGTGAGAATTGGTTTGGTAACATCTGGAAGGATGTTACACATGATGGACTAAACAGATCAGAAAGAGGTATCACCAAAAGGGGACTTCTACTAATAGAGTAGGAACTGAAATATGCTTGAAATCTTTGAAGGCAATTTCGGAGGCCTAAACGGATGAATTAGGCCTTGAAAATGTGCAAATTCCCCCCCCCCCCCAAAAGGAAAAAAGGCTGGCCTTCCCTCCCCCTGGTTTGTCTTGTCGAGAGCTTTCCAACGGTACCTTACTCATGTGATTCTAAGATTCCTACATGAAGATTCTCTAAAAGATTCCCTCCGGTCAAAGCTCGTTTGACCAACCAGATAGGACCTAGACCAGATAGGTCACCCATCCAAGTAAGTAATCCAAGGGTGGAGCTTGCTGACATGTCACCTATCTGTGTCCCTAATCCTATGGTGGAGCTTCCTTGGAGGAGATCCTCTATATAATAAAGAGAAGGTGCTCCCTTGGGGCATCGAATGTTTGAGTGTGCAATTTGTGTTTTCTCTCTTCTCTTGTCCTCGGAGTATTACAATGGTATCAGAGCGAGTGTTCTAGTCCAAGAGAGTGGATCACCCCTCTTGGAATAGCACGAACTACTGAAACTGAGTAATTTGAGGTGGAGAACATAGAGTAATCGCTAGACTTAGGAAGGACTTTAGAGAGCGGATGGGATGGATGCGCCGGGGGGACAATTTCCCGCACCTAGCTTTCTATTCTCAAACCCATTCCACATCAAGGTTATGTACATCCAGCATGAGCAGATGAGAGTATCGCTAGTTAATCACTTTGGTGCGGAATTCATGGACAGAGTGATGAACTCACCAAACCCAATGATTCTACCTGTGGTGATATATGACAGAGAGTGGGATTTGATGATCTACATTCTATTATGATAATATGGATATGAATGTCCCAAATCCTCTCCCTTTCAACACTCAAGTAGAAATCCGTTATGTAGTGAGGCTCAAATTGATATTTAGAGATTTTGTGGTTAGGAATTTTGGTGAGGAGTATTATCAACGAGTGATAGCTTTTGAGGTCCCAATGGTAGTTCCGATAGTTTGTGCGCCTTCCAGAGTGATTATATTGACTCTATATTGAAGTAGACGTTAGCAATTGGGTGTTGTAGGAACCATGGATCCGCAGTTGCAAGAGCTGGTGCAAGGAATGCAAGGGATGTTGAATGAATTTCGAGAGATTAAGATGACCATGGAGACATTGCAAAGTCAAGTGCAGATCCTTAGGAACGATCAAGCCATGCAAGAAGAAGAGCCTTCTCAAAACCCAGTACTTGCGACTGAAGTACTTGGAGAGGCACCCGTGCCTACAAACCCTATCAACAATGAAGCCACATTGCTACTCCGTATGAAGAAGACCTGCAACATCGAGCCTTACAAGGGGCAGGGTACGATGGGAGTAGTGGAGAATTGGATCTCGAGAATGAATCGATATTTTTGATTGTTCTCAACAGAGATCACAAAGCATGTTGCAGGCATGTTTGCATGTGGGTACTTGACCGATAAAGCCCTCACATGGTATGATGCTTGGGAACGATCCATGCTGGCAAAGAGAAGGGAGGTCACATGGACAGCAATGCAAGAAGGACTGCTCAAGAATTTCCAATCGGTGGATTCTGTGCAGATGGCTCGAACCCGACTATGGAGATTGAGACAGAAGAATAGTGTACAAGAGTATGTGGAGGCATTTCTGGATCTACAAGTCGCAATTACCGACATGAGTCCAACAGAGGCTCTCAAAAATTTCAAACGAGGGTTGAAAGAGCGGATTTGCCAAGAAGTCATGGTGCAAAACCCTTGCACGGTATTTGAAGCTATTGCTTGTGCGTAGAGAATAGCCGGAGCATTAGGTGGAGGTGAAGGAGTAGTTCCACCTCAACATTATTGGGCAGAAATGCCACACATGGGTGGACCAGTACCGATGGAATTGGGCAACCTTCGATTTTGGGATTGAGGAGCACGGCCGCTTCAAGGAGAGTGGGGACGGGTAGAAGAACGAAGAGATGGAGTTCCACGAGGAGAAGGGACTCGAGGAGAACAACACCGTTGTTATAATTGTGGCAGTATTGGGCACATATCTACCAATTGTCGCACTCATTTCCCTAGAGGCCCTCGGCCTTTGTACAGGCGATCTTTGAACAACATGGAGAGGCACATTGAAGAGGAGGAGGTGGAAACCACTTCGGAAAACAAATATTGCCAGTAAATGTACCTCGCGGCCTTACTGGCTCAATAAGGAAGCAAAGAAGCAAGGGAAGGAAGAAGAATAATGCGCAAAGATCCCGAAAGGCAACCTCACAATTGATTGTCGTGAATGGAATCCTAGAAGGTAATCAAGTGAGAGTATTAATAGATCCGGGAGCAACGGAGAATTTCTTGTCTCGCTCTGTTGCAATAAGCTTGGGAATGGATCTAGAGAGAGATGGAAGTGAAGAAGTAGAGTTACCAAATGGGCAAACAGAGAGGATTGAATCATTACCTAGACGGGTAATCCTCTCTGTAGGAGAATATTAGGAAGCAATTGAGTGGTGAGTGATACAGTTAGCCCGTTATGATGCAATTTTAGGCATGCCATGGATGGAGCAGTACAACCCAATGGTGGATTGGAGGAAGAAAGTAGTGAGAACCCACCAATGGTCAATCATTGGGGTTAAAGAAAAATTACACAAGTAGAAACTGCCTCTATATATCGTAGGGACGACAATTGTCTGTAAGACCGATAGATGTTTTATGGGTCTAATAAGAGAAGTCCAGAGTGCACAACTCGCTGGACAAATTCCTGACAAATTGAAAGATGTAGTGGATGAGTTTCAAGATGTCTTTCCCGATGATCTACCCTCAGGATTACCACCTAAAAGGCGAGTAGATCACAAAATAGAGACACTCCCGGGGAAGACACCTCCTTGTAAGGCCCCATATCGCCTATCACCTCATGAGTTGGAGGAGTGTAAGACTCAAATTGAGGAGATGCTACAGAAAGGGTTCATCCAACCTAGTGTATCACCATATGGGGCCCCTGTCTTGTTTGTGAAGAAGAAGGATGGTACAATGTGCATGTGCATTGACTATCGGGGTCTCAATCAGCAAACAATGAAGAAAAAATACCCCTTACCTTGTATGGATGACCTGTTTGATCAACTCCATGGAGCGAGATACTTCACCAAACTGGACTTGCGGAGCGGTTACAATCAAATCCAAATTGCAGAGGAGGATGTGTACAAAACTGCCTTTTGAACCAGGTATGGCCACTTTGAGTATCTTGTGATGCCTTTTGGCCTCACCAATGCGCCTGCCACTTTCATGAGCCTAATGAATGACATATTTCGTCCATACTTGGATAAGTTTGTTATCGTCTTCTTGGATGATATCTTAGTATATAGTAGCACGATGATAGAACACAAACAACATCTACGAGAGGTCCTCCAGATTCTAAGACAAAATCAGTTGTACGCCAAAATCTCAAAGTGTGAGTTTGGCAAGTCTGAAGTAGACTACTTAGGGCATAGAGTAAGTGCAGAGGGCATTCAAGTATTGACAAATAAAATAGAGGTCATTCAAAAATGGAGTGCCCCAGAAGATCAGACACAACTTAAGAGCTTCTTGGGGTTGATGGGATTCTATCGTAGATTTGTCAAGGACTTCTCCAAGGTTGCATAGCCTTTAACGGCATTACTTGGCAAGGGGAAGAAGTGGACATGGGGAACCGCACAAGAGTTGGCCTTTCAAGAATTGAAGGCCGCCTTGCTACATGCACCAATCTTGAAGTGGTATGACCCAAAACGTCCAATCAAGTTAGCTACGGATGCATTAGGTGTAGCAATAGGAGCAGTCCTACAACAAGAGTGGCATGACGGATGGCATCCAATTGCATATTTCTCTCGAAAGTTGTTACCGGCAGAGCGCAACTACCACACCACAGAACGAGAAGAGCTGGCCATCATTCTAGCAACCAAGCATTGGAAGCACTACCTGGGCGAGAAGGCATTTGTAGTAGAGACAGACCACAAACCTCTAGTCTACCTCAAGACGCAGAAGGATCTATCTCATTGCCAAATTTGGTGGGCAGAGTGGCGACAACGCTTCAACATGACAATCACCTACGTGGAAGGTAAGAAGCAACTTGCAGATGCATTCACCCGCATGCCAATGGCCAACAACTTGGCGGTAGAGGTTAAGATTAACCCTGAATTCTGGCAAGGGATTCTAGCTGCTACAAAAACTGATCCATAGATTGTAGAAGCGCAATCGTCCAAAGGTGTCACCAGCACCCAAGGACTCACCTTTCAGGAGGGCCGATTGTGGATCCCAAATGTCCCAGAATTACGCACCACCATTCTAGCAGAATGTCACGATTCGCCCATTGCAGCTCATGTTGGAGTGGACAAGACCTTGGAGGCAGTCAAGTGCCATTACTATTGGCCCAAGATGAGCAACGACGTGATGGACTATGTGCGTAGCTGCCTACTTTTTCAACAGAACAAAGCTTCTAATCAAGCTCCTGTAGGGCTCCTTCAACCTCTTCCCACTCCTACCCAATGTTGGGAACAAGTGAGTATGGATCTCGTCTGTGAATTACCCAAGACTACCTCAGGGTTTGACTCCATTGTGGTCTTTATGGACCGGCTCAGAAAGATAATTCATGTCCGCCCTACCACCAAGGAGGTGACCGCTCCACAACTAGCTCAACTATACTTAGATGCAGTCTTTGCTCACCATGGCTTGTCTAGAGTACTCATCACCGATAGAGGCACCCAATTCACCAGTTTGTTTTGGCAAACACTCTTTGGTTTCTTCAAAACCAAGTTGGCCATGTCTACAGCTTATCACCTACAAACAGATGGCCAAACAGAGCGGGCTAATCGCACAATTGAAGACATGTTACGCGGCTTCACCTTAGAAGAGCAAGAGAGGTGGGACACCCTACTACCATTGGTGGAATTTGCTTACACCAATTCAGTGAATGCCTCCACCCAGGTCACTCCATTCTTCCTCATGTATGGTGAGCATCCCTTCACACCTTCTAGCTTGATGAAGATCCGTCCAGTGACTACCAAGGTTGATGCAATCAACACATTTGTTTCTAGAATCCAACAAGGTGTGGAGAGCGCCAAGCACAGGTTACAGCTTGCACAAAATCGACAAAAGCAGTATGCTGATGCACATCGTAGGCACATGGAGTTCAATGTTGGGGATCAAGTAAGGCTATCGACAACCAACCTCACATTAGTTGGATCTCGTAAGCTCAGACCTCATTTTATTGGGCCTTTCTCTATTCTTTGTCGCATCGACGTTGTGGCCTATCACCTTGAGCTACCACCACACATGAAGATCCATCTAGTGTTCCATGTCTCCCTATTACGCAGATATTCTCCCCAATCAGGCCAAGGTACTTCCACATAGGACATTTGACCTTGTCCAACAGAGGCCAAGGTACTTCCACATAGGACATTCGACCTTGTCATTGATGGCACAGAGGAATATGAAGTGGAGCGGATTCTCCAAAAGCGCATGCGTGGTACTCGCTATCCGCGGGTGGAATATCTAGTACAATGGAAAGGTTACCCCCTCTATGAAGCAACCTGGGAACCTGCTGCCAATTTGGCACATGCACCGGTGTTGGTGCAAGCATTTGAGCAACAATTGCACAACGAGGACGTTGCGTCTTAAAAGGAGGGAGGTCTGTAATACCAAGGGTTAGCCATATGATCTAGATGTGAAATTTGGTTTGGTAACATCTAGAATGATGTTATACATGATGGTCAAAATAGATCAGATAGAAGTATCACCAAAAGAGTACTTCTACTAATAGGGCAGAAACCAAAATAGACTTGAGAACCTTAGAACCAATAGCTAGACATATGATTTAAAGGTGAGAATTGGTTTGGTAACATCTAGAAGGATGTTACACATGATGGACTAAACAGATCAGAAAGAGGTATCACCAAAAGGGGACTTCTACTAATAGAGTAGGAACCGAAATATGCTTGAAATCTTTGAAGGCAATTTCAGAGGCCTAAACGGATGAATTAGGCCTTGAAAATGTGCAGATTCCCCCCCTCCAAAGGAAAAAAGGCTGGCCTTCCCTCCCCCTGGTTTGTCTTGTCGAGAGCTTTCCAACGGTACCTTACTCATATGATTCTAAGATTCCTATAGGAAGATTCTCTAAAAGATTCCCTCTGGTCAAAGCTCGTTTGACCAACCAGATAGGACCTAGACCAGACAGGTCACCCATCCAAGTAAGTAATCCAAGGGTGGAGCTTGCTGACATGTCACCTATCTATGTCCCTAATCCTATGGTGGAGCTTCCTTGGAGGAGATCCTCTTTGTCTATATAATAAAGAGAAGGTGCTCCCTTGGGGATCGAATGTTTGAGTGTGCAATCTGTGTTTTCTCTCTTCTCTTGTCCTCGGAGTATTACACAAGATGGGAAGTTTGTTAATAAAGCAACCATAAAGTAAGCTTTGGAGGAAGATAAGTCTATTTTTGTGGTGTGGATCAAGCTGATTGTGCATGAAGAATCTGAAGAGGGCCAAAGCCTCATCAAGCAATGGTTGATCAAATAGTTTAGGAGTTTTCATATGTGTTCCCAAAGATCTACCAAAGGGATTACCCTTCAATTGTGATATCCCTTTCAAGATTCAATTATTGCTAGGAACTACTCTAGTGAGTAGACCAATCTATCAACTCTTACCAAATGAGTTGGATGAGCTTCAAACAACACAAATGCAATTGTTTGAGAAGGATTTCATTGGACATAATACATCTCCTTAGAAAGCACCAGTATTATTTGTTCTAAAGAAGGATGGAGGACTTTGCTTTTGTATTGATTATCATGGCCTCAATAAACAAATAGTGAAGAATGCATATCCTTTGCCTCAAATTGATGACTTGCTAGATCAATTGAGTGGAGCAAAATACTTCTCTAAGTTGGATCTTTGAAGTGATTATTGGTAGATCCCCATTGATAGAGAGGATGTGCAAAAGACTACCTTTTGCACAAGGTATGGGTATTTTGAGTGGAGAGTTCTACCTTTTGGGCTCACTAATGATCTAGTAGTCTTCATAGATCAAATGCATCAGGTGTTGTATGGGCTACTTGATTGATGCATGGTGGTGTTCTTGGATGATATTTTAATCTATAGTAAGACAAAGGCAGAACATGCAAATCACATACAAGAAATCCTTAGATGACTACATCAATGGAAGTTTTATTGCAAGAAGTCAAAGTGTACCTTTTGGTTGAAGGAAGATACCTTCTTGGGTCACAAGATCTCATTAAAGGGGATCAAGATGTCAAAGTGTGCCTTTTGGCTCAAGGAAATTACCTTCTTGGGTCACAAGATCTCTTCAAAGGAGACCAAGATGGAAGAGGAGAAAATCAGTGCCATTACTAATTTGCCTACTCTAAAGGATGTCATAGAAGTATGGGTATTTAATGGATTGGTAAGTTTTTATTGATGGTTCATCCACTATTATGCTCATGTGGCTGTACCATTGACCAACCTCTTGGAGAAGAACTCAAGCTTTCAGTGGACCACCAAGCACAAAGAAGTATTCTAAAAGCTAAAACATATGGTGTCTTCAAGACCCGTCCCTCAACCATATGACCTGCAACTACCTTGTGTTGCTTGATTTTGATGCTTCTAACTTTGCAATTGGGGTCATGTTGCAGTAAGACTTTCCAAATGGGTTATATCTTATTGCTTGTGTCTCATTGACTAAACACCATAGAAAGGAATTACTCTACTCAAGATCAAGAACAACTAGCAGTGGTATATACCACCATGGTATGGAGACATTATCTCTTGGAAAATCAAGTGATCATGCAAACCAATCACAAACCCTTGTTATAGACATTACATCTGGAACATATGAAGAGTTGATATCATTGATGGGAGGAACAACTACAATTTTTTGACATCAAACTTGAGTACAAACCCGGTCCATTCCATGTCATCCTTGATGCTATATCACAATGACTTGATTTGAACTCTCTTCCTCTCATCACGACAACAATTACAATGATGTCACTCAACTCCCAAGTCCAAATTGAGTTTAGGATAGCTTTATAACAAAGATCTCTTCTTTTGGATGGTACAAGGCCATCTTGCAACATGAAAAAAGGAGTACAATACCTTTTCCTTCAAGGAGGGCCTTCTATTTTGTGAGAACTTAGTCTATGTTCCAACCAAGGGTATCCTTCAACTTGGGTGCCTTCAAGAGGCCCATGACTTACCAATCATTGGTCACAAGGGTGTGGACAAGACCTTGGGTACCCTACAATGCCAATGGTGGTGGCCCAACATAGATTAAGATGTTCAAGAGTTTGTCTGATCTTGTGAGAGTTGCTAATGCAACAAGGCTAGCAACCAAAAACCAAATGGGCTCATTCAGCCACTTCCCATCCCATCTGCTTGATGGGAACACATGAGCTTAAATCTTATTACATCCTTGCCCAAGACAAAGTAAGGTCATATAAATTGTGGTGTTGTGGATAAACTTAGTAAGCAAATCCATTTGGCACCAACCTTTGATATTGTGGATGCTCCAACATTAGTACAAATCTACTTTGACCATATCTTCAAGCATCATGGAATGCATAGTGTACTCATCTCCAACCATGATCCTCATTGGAAAATTTTGGCACACACTCTTTCAAATACTTGGCACCAAGCTTACTTTGTCCATGGCCTATCATCCTCAAACTAATGGACAAACCAAACATGCAAATTGCACCTTGGAGGATATGCTTTGTGCCTTTGTCAATATTCACCATACCAACTAGGATGAATGTCTTGTAGCTATTGAGTTTTCATACAATAACTCAAAACATGCAAGCATAGGATTCTCTCCTTTTTTCCTTAATTTTGGCCAAGATCCATTTGTTCCATATTCCTTTCTTGCTCTTCCTCCATCTCATATCTCTCGTACTTCCACCTTCTTAACCACCATATCCCAATCCCTCCTACAAGCTAAATCTCATCTCCTTGTTGCTCAAAATTGTGGAATACTATATAGACCACCATCATCTTGATCTCACCTTTCAACTCAATGATAAGGTCATGCTCTCCTCTAATAACCTACTCCTCCCACTTGATACCCAATTCCATAAACTTACTCCTAATTGGATAGGATCCTTTGTTGTCATCCAAATCATTTCTCTTATTGTATATCAACTTGCCTTACCTTGTCATATGCGGATCTATCATATCTTTCATATTTCTAAGTTGAAATGCTTTGATCCTAATCCATCTTCTTTTTCCTATTGTGTCCAACCTCCTTTCCTCTTGTCCTTATCAACAATCATGAATAATATAAAGTTGATTGTATCCTTGCATGTCACCACATTCAATGAGGTTACCTACAATGTATAGAGTACAAAGTCCTTTGGAA
Organism: Lunularia cruciata; assembly: GCA_948567375.1. Taxonomy (NCBI): domain Eukaryota; kingdom Viridiplantae; phylum Streptophyta; class Marchantiopsida; order Lunulariales; family Lunulariaceae; genus Lunularia; species Lunularia cruciata. The sequence goes on from OX419759.1 coordinate 51,443,472, forward strand.
AGGGTATCCCCTTCATGACACTTGGGAGCCTCTTTCTCATCTCCAGAGAGCACAAATGGCTATCTACAAGTTTGAGGTTCAATGGTGACAAGGATGTCATCAACTAGCAGTGGTGGATATGTAACCAAATGGCTATCCAAGAGTTTGAGGTTCAATGGTGACAAGGATATCATCAACTAGCAGTGGTGGATATGTAACCATATGGACTTTATTGATAAGTTAGTCAAGGCTAACAAAATAGAAAATAGGCCAAATTAGCTTAGAATATTTTAGAAATATCTAAGAAGCTACTTGGTACCTTCCAAGTATCGGGTAACATGCATGCCAAGTGGTGACTAGTAGGAGGAAGCTTCTTGGGAAGCTTCCAAATAGATTAACTTGCACACCAAGTAAATGGCTTCTAGAAGGAAGCTTCCTAGTTAACTTGGCTTGCACTCCAAGAAGGTGGCTTTAAGAAGTTTATTGAGAAACTTCTCAAGTGCCTTGTATGCTCTTTATAAATACCAAAGCCCAAGCTCATGCTAAGAATTCAGATTTTATTTCATTCAAGTGTCCCAATGTGATCTCTCACTCTAGTTTTCCATTCTCCTCATCTCTCCTCGGTCTTAGTCTATGGCCTTGATTGATCACTATATTGCATCTGAATATCACCTTGAAGTAGATGGTTTAGCAAAGAGAGTTGTTTAGATGATGAAGAGAGGATTGCATAAGTAGGTTTGCAAAGAGACCACTCAAGAGATTAGGATTGTTATTTATTTTGGTTGGCTACGAGCTATCAATTCAACCAAGTATCCTTAGTATCCTCTTCTCTCTATTTCTTACTATATGGACAAGATCTAGATTTTTAAGCATCCATTTCTCCTTATGCTATTATATTTTTGGACTTGGATGATCTAAATATATGGGTGAGTGCATGTTCTCAACAGCAAAATATCTTTTGAAGAGTAATGCCAATGGCCTTTGAGAACTTAGCAATTGCTCAACATAAGGATACCTTACTTTATGCCACTATTTGAGAAGGAATTTATACATCCTTACTTTGTTGGTCCCATCCCAATGATTATATATGTCTATAGCAAACTGCACCTCAACTCTTGATGTAATTACTTGCCACACTATCTTGCATGTGCACAAGATTTTGCTTCCTAAAGTCCTACATTGGAAAGACGTGGTGATTTTGTTTGGAAGGATCATGTGTAAAATTTTATGTTATGCCACCTCCCAAGCATTGATGGTATGATGGACCCAAGCTTGGTTGTTGTATGTGAAGGCTTGCAATGTATGTTATATGGCTCTATTGGTACAATTGCTATTATGTTGGTATATGATAGTTGTTCAAGAGGATAGCATATAACATGTTTGACCTCTACTCTTATGATGGTTCTTTAAGGGAAATGTCTATGTTTTTTATGTACTTGAAATTATAGCTAGTTCACTCCTTATGTGGTATCAATTGTGTAACAACATGAAGCTTATTGATGAGTTAGTCGAGACTAACAAAGTAGCAAATAAGCCAAATAAGCTAAGAATATTCTAAAATCATCTAGAAAGCTATTTGGCATCTTTTAAGTGTTGGGTAATGTGTAAGCCAAGGAGAAAGCTTCTTGGGAAACTTCCTATCTACCTTACCTTACACGCCAAGTAGGTAGCCTCCATAAGGAAGCTTCTTGGTTAACTTATTTTGCACTCCAAGCAAGCAACTTTTAGGAAGCTTCTTGAGAAGATTTTAAGAAGCTTGTTTAGAAGCTTCTCAAGAGCCTTGTATATTTCTCTATAAATACCAAAGCCTAAGCTCATGTTAGGCATTTAGAGTTTTCCTCATTCAAATATCCCAATGTGATCTTCCACTCTAGTATTCCATTCTCCTATTTCTCTCCTTTATCTTTTACATTGGTATAAGAGTAGGAATGTGATGGATAAAATTTATGGACCACCAAATTCATTTCTGCCAAACCATTAGGATTTTTGTGTCCATATTCTATCCAAACATCATTTCATATAGTTCACCATCTCACACTTTGGGTAAAATCTTTTGAATGCAATCACCTTGTCCAATGAACCCTTGGTACTTCTACTTGTAACTTAAGGAGGATGATTAGCATGTTGCATATATGGTAAAATATAATTAGGTTGATAGAGTAGTAATCATGGAAACAATGCATGAGATGGAGGTCTGAGTTTGACAAATGGTGCTGAAGGAAAAACCTCCACGATGGCTAAAAGTCTTCAAATTACCCCGACCTTAGATACAATGATCATCATTTCCATGTAGCAACAAATCTAGTTCCTTACTTAATTGTTGCAAGAACAAGATCATCAATGAAAAGGGCAACTAGAGAGAGCACCATTTCAAGAAGGAGAAGAGAAAATCCAATTTTCAAAGCCCAAGGTATTTGAAGGTAAGAATCTCTTGGGTTCAATAAAGATTTTTTGGTTTGACTCTAAACATTATTTTGGAGTTACAAATCTTCAAGATGAACAAAAACATATTCTCTTGGCTTCAAGCCACTTGGATGGAGTGGCAAAGCTATGGTGGCAATGGCTATGAATTAAGCAAGCTAAATGGCAAATTGTTGTACCAATTTTGACATGGAAGGAATTCAAGAGTGTAATAATTGGTCAATTCCAAACTATAAATGACACACAAGTTGCATGAGATAGATTGGCACAGTTGAAGTAGATTGACTCTATAAGAAGCTACATCACACAATTCTAGAACAACATTGTGCAAATTCTAGATATACTAGAAGGTGAAACTCTGGATCAATTTGTGAGGGACTTGAAGTCACAAACCAAATTGGAGGTGACTATACAAAAGCCAAAACATTTGGATAAAGCCATGTAGTTGGCTGAGTGCTTCAATTCCTTAGTTACAACAACTTGGTCTAAATTGCAACTTTCACAAAATCTACCAATATACTACATATGGGTGGATGAGCCAACATCAATGAAGATTGATCTAGTCTAACAAAGAGCAATTGGCACTATAGATAGAGAAGGATTGAGACAAAATGGTGGTTGTTTTTATTGTTGCCAAATTGGACATCACATTGTTGAATATCCACTCAAGAATATGTTATCTTGACAAATTGTCCCGATTGAGATTGTGGAGCAAAATGATCAAAGAGAAAAGGAATCCTAGTAGGAGATTTTGAACCACCCACTAAGAATTTGATTAGTTTCAATGGGATTGAATGCTCAACCTACAATTTTGCTTCACTTGCAAGGTACAACATTTGATTTTGGAAGTTCAAATAATTGCATATCCATGAAATTTGTAACGAAATTAAGTATTACCATCAATAATCAATAATTGTCAATAGTCAAGTCAATAATTGGAAGTAGATTGATGATAGTGCATGGTAGAAATTGTTCTACATTCCATACCTCACATCTTGTTACATTCAAGATTGTGAAGGATTATTTGGAGTGTACGTGGTTTATAATGGCACCTCTACACTATGATGTCATTCTAGGTGTACCTTGGCTTGAATGTCATAAGTTTCAATTTGATTAGACCCAACGAAAAATTCAAGTATAACACCAAGGTAGGAATTTTTATTAGGTTGTTTGCCACCTTTGAGGAAGACATCTAGGAATATTCAAACCCAAGATGAGAAATTTGTCAAGAAAGTAGCCATAGAGGAAGCTTTGAAAGAAGATAAGTCCCAAGATAGGAAGTTTATCAATAAAGCAACCATGGAGCAACCTTTGGAAGAAGATAAGTTTATTTTTGCAATGTGGATCAAGCCTATTTCTCATGAGGAATCTGAGGAAAGCCAAAAACCTCATCAAGCAATGGTTGATCAAATAGTTTAGGAGTTTTCAAATGTGTTCCTAGATGATCTATCAAAGGGATTACCCTCTGATTGTGGTATGCACTTCAAGATTGAGTTATTGCTAGGAAGTACTTTAGTGAGTAGATCAATCTATTAGTTATCACCAAAGGTATGGGCATTTTGAGTGGAGAGTTCTACCTTTTGGGCTCATTAATGCTCAAGTAGTCTTCATAGATCAAATGCATCAGGATCAAATGGATGTGCTATTGGATTGTATATGGTGGTGTTCTTGGATGATATTTTAATCTATAGCAAGATAGAGGTAGAACATGCAAATTATGAACAAGAAGTCTTGCAATGACTATGTCAATGGAAGTTCTATTACAAGAAGTCAAAGTGTTCCTTTTGGTAGAAGGAAGTTACCTTATTGGGTCACAAGATCTCATCGGATGTGATCAAGATAGAGAGGAGAAAATCAACACTATTACTAATTGGCCTATTTTGAAGGATACCATAGAAGTATGGGCATTTAATGGATTTGCAAGTTTTTATTGATGGTTCATCCACTATTATGCTCATGTAGTTGCATCATTGAAAACCTCTTAGAGAAGAACTAAAGCTTTCAATGGACCACCAAGCACAAAGAAGCATTCCAAAAGTTGAAAATATATGGTATCTTCGAGACAAATTCTTCAACCATATGATCCTCAATTACCTTGTGTGATTGATTTTGATGCTTCTTACTTTTCAGTTTGAGCCATGTTGCAGCAAGAATTTCCAAATGGGTTACATCTTATTGCCTTTATGTCATGCCAACTAAACACCACAAAAAGGAATTACCCTACTCATGATCAAGAACAATTAGCAATGGTATATGCCACCAAGGTATGGAGGCATTGTCTCTTGAGAAATCAAGTAACCATACAAACCAATCACAAATCCTAGTTGCAGACAATACATTTAGAGCACATGAAGATTCAATCATCAATGTGAGGAAGAAAAAAAATTGTTTGACCTCAAACTTGAGTACAAACCCAATTGGTTCCATGTTATCCTTGATGCTCTATCACAAAAAAAAATTAAGGCTCTTCCTCTTATCACGACGGCAAGTAAAAGAGTATCAATCAACTCTAAAGCCCAAACCAAGTTTAGGACAACTTTACAACAAGATCCCTTCTTTCAGATGGTACAAGGTCATCTTGCAGCATGCGACAAGGATTACAACACCTTCTCTTTCAAAGAAGACCTTCTATTTTGTGAGAATATGATTTGTGTTCTAGCCAAGGGTGATCTCTAACTTTTGCATCTTCAAGAAGCCCATAACTTACCAATCATTGGTCACATGGGTGTGGACAAGACCTGGGGTACCCTACAATGCTAATGATGGTGGCCCAACATGGCATGATATGTTTACAAGTTTGTCCAATCTTGTGAGAGCTGCAAATGCAACAAGGCCAGCAACCAAAAACCAAGTGGACTCTTTCAACCACTCCTTATTCCATCTACTCAATGGGAACACATGAGCTTAGATCTCATTACATCCTTACCCAAGACAAAGCAGGATCACACAACAATTGTGGTATTTGTGAATAAGTCTAGTAAGAAAATCCATTTAGCACCAACCTTTGATATTGTGGATGCTCCAACATTGGCACAAATCTACTTTGACAATGTCTTCAAGCATCATGGGATGCCTCGTGTACTCATCTTTGACCATGATCTTTGATTAATTGGAAAATTTTGGCAAGCACTCTTCAAGATACTTGGCACCAAGCTTACATTGACCATGGCCTATCATCCTCAAACTGATGGACAAACCAAACATGCAAATTGGACCTTGGAGGATATACTTCATACCTTCATCAACATTCACCATACCAAGTAGGATGAATTTCTTGTAGCTATTGAGTTTGCCTACAATAATTCCAAACAAGCAAGCACTAGATTCTCTCTTTTCTTCCTTAATTTTTGCCAAGACCCACTTGTTCCAAATTCCCTTCTTGCTCCTCCACCATCTCATGTTCTTGATTTTTCCACCTTCTTGACCACCATATCTAATCCTTCCAACAAGCCAAATCTCATCTCAATTGTTGCTCAAAATTTTCACAAACAATATGCAAACTACCATCATCATGATCTCACCTTTCAACTTGATAATAATTTCATGCTCTCCTCTAGTAACTTACTTCTCCCACTTGATACTCAAGTCCATAAACTTTCTCCTAATTGGAAAGGACCCTTTGATTTCACTCAAATCATTTCTCTTGTTGCTTATCAACTTGCCTTGCCTTATCATATGCAAATCTATCATATCTTTCATGTTTCCAAGTTGAAACCCTTTGTCCCTAATCCATCTTCTTTTTCCTCTTGTGTCTACCCTCCTCCTCCTCCTCCTCTCATCCTTATCAACAATCATGAGGAGTATGAAGTTGATTGTATCCTTGCAAATCATCACATTCAACAAGGTTGCCAACAACATATAGAGTAAAAAGTCCTTTGGAAAGGGTATCCTTCATGATGCCACTTAGGAGTCTACTTCTCATCTCCAAAATACACAAATAGCCATCCAAGAGTTTGAAGCTTCCATAGTGACAAGACATCACTAACTAGCAGTGAGAAAATATGTAACAATATAGAGTTTAATGATGAGTTAGTCGAGACTAACAAAGTAGCATATAAGCCAAATTGGTTAAGAATATTCTAAAAGCATCTAGGAAGTTACTTGGCACCTTCCAAGTGTTGGGTAATGTCCATGCCAAGGAGAAAGATTCTTGGGAAGCTTCTTGCCTAGCTTAGCTTGCATGCCAAGTAAGTAGCCTCTAGAAAGAAGTTTCTTGGGAAGCTTCATGGCTAGCTTAGCTTGCACACCAAGTAGACGGCTTTTAGAAGCAAGCTTCTTGGTTAACTTGGCTTGCAATCCAAGTAGGTAGCGTTTAAGAAGCTTCTTGAGAAGCTTTGCAAGAGACTTATATATTTCCCTATAAATACCAAAGCCTAAGCTCATGTTAGGCATTTGAAGTTTCACTCATTCAAGTGTTCCAATGTGATTTTCCACTTACGTCTTCCATTCTCTTGTTTCTCTCCTTGGTCTTTTACAAATTGCAAATGTGCAACTAACAATGAGCATAATAGCACCCGGTCTCCTAATCTTTTCACATCATTAGGTATATCATATACTTGGAGTAGATGGATATTTGGAGTTATAGGACCTAACCATTAGCTAAGGACAAATTTTTACACTTTAGAGTTTGTGTTGACTTCCTACATGAGTTGTTCCCTTATAGTGTATGATATATCACAACTTTCTATGTTGTGTAGTAATGAATATATGTATGATAGTTACACACTATTTGCTAGGACACGAGAATGATTGTCTTATTGGTCACAATTGTATTAAAAGCTACTAATGGACTAATGGTAGTCATTTATTACACTAGAGTTTTTGATTGCACCGTCAAAGCTACCATTTGCACTATCATTATTGTGGGATGTCATGTCAGGTGTGCCATTAGGATTGGACTCCTTGGCTTCCCCAAGGAGAGGTAGTATACTTCATAGTGCAGCTCCAAAGAGATCACTTCTTTTGTGTTGAGCCTTTTAGATCTTGGTTGTGATAAACAGAACTTGTAAGTGCAACTTGGAGTCTCTTTGCTAGAGTGAATTTGGCTTGATGACTATAATTAGTGCACTTTAGTGCAATACATATCATTTGAGTTTTGATATCTTATTCTTGGTACTTTAGAGTTTATGTGTGTGACTTCCTATATGAGTTATGTTTCTATAGTGTATGATGTTGACAACAATGTATGTTTTGTAGTGATGTATATATGCACAATAGGACAAATGATTTTAAATATTCAAAAAATACCTATAGGTAAAAGATATAACTCATGGATTTGATCACAAATCAACTAAGAATGTATAATATCACACCTATGGATTGGAATCTAAATATGCTAGTTGCATGCTAATTTTAGATTTAATCAAAATAAAAATAAAATTTACAATCAAATTCCATAAGGATAAATAATAAAATTCATTATTTTAATTTGAAATTAAAATCCATGTATCCCAATTCTAATTGATGAATAAAATTAAAAAGGGATTTTTTAAGCATTTCTTTGAAGAGTAACCAAATGTAAAAAAAAAATTTAACAAAGACCCATAAAGGTTGGTTGTTTTTTGTATAGATTACTTACATTTATGATTGACAGTGAATATTTAACTCATAGGCTTTAAGGATAAAAAGGTCAAAATTATTAATGAATTGCAAAAAGATAAAGTGGTATAGGTCAAATGAAGTTTGGAGATACATTTATTATAAAGAGAAAAGTGGTTAAGAGAAAAAATCTCAAAATTAAAAGCCAACTTGATTGTATTTTGGGTTGAAAATTAGACTACTAATTGTAACTTCCAAAAAATTTCTTGGAATGCAAAATGAACTATTATCAAAAATTCTGAAGGATCTAAATAGATATGTGTTTTAGATTCATTGCATAATTTGTACAATATGACCAATTTAAAAGGAAAAACAAATAATATATAATAGTATTATATGTTATATGATTATTTTAGCTAGCTATGACAAACACTTGTATTTTCTATGTACTGATTTATAAGAAATAGAAAATCTATGCTAATAATGATTGTGTTGTTAAATTCTTTTCAAAAACACTTTTTAACACCGAGGTTATCACTCACTCTCTAAGTGTTTTCTTTTGACCTCTTTTCAAGCCTCATTTTGCTTTTGTCTTGATCTAGTTCAACATTTCTTCTTATGCCTTTATAATTTTTTGGTGTGCTAGAATAAAGCCTCCTTACTCCATGAGCTTACTAGACAACAAAGTCTCTAATTGACTTGTTGAGTGTGGCTCTCTAAGACCTTCCAAGCTCCAAGCTATATGATATTCATTTTACCTTCTATTGTTTTATTTTTTCTCAAGCACTTAGTACATTGTTATACTACATTGCTTGAAGTCTTTTTGATGACTGATGCAAGAATTTTAGTAAAAGATTACTTTAAAAAAAAACCTTGATACTTTTAGCCTAGATTTCTAGTAATTGGTCTATGATCTCCTATTAACATGAAGTAGCATTGCTTTGTTGGATTCAAAACTTATGAGAAGAGGAAAATAATTATCATTAGGTACTATTTATCTTAATAGATCTTATACATGCAAATGTCTCTCAAGAATAATATCTAAAATCTTATGTTTTGGATAGTAGTATATGATTATAACTAGAGATTTGCACAAAGTGTTCACAAAGGATACACATAGTATGAAATAGTAGCTAAAACTATGATCTAAGGTGGATTGTATCTCAACCATTTTTTTCCTAACATCATATAAATTACTAAAATGTGAAATTTTTTGCATTAAGAGTACAAGATGCATTTGACAAGCACACAAGTATTATGCTAATACTACTTTAGAACCATTGGATGTTGAGCAATTAATCTTGATATTTAATAAACTCTATGATGTAGAATTGTTATATATTATATTGATAATTTGAGAAACAAAGGAAATATAACTAAAAACTAGAATAAATTTGACCAAATTCCAGAATTTATATGCCTCAAAGAAAAGAAAAATATTTAGATTCAGATTAGATTTAGATATGGAAATTTTATGCATATTTATACTATATACTACTTATTAAATTTGAATGTTTAGATTCAACCTCATCATTAGTGGTTAGATGTAGGTGATTTCATTAGACAAGGGAAATATCTAAAAGGATGAATGAGAAATTGCATCAATCTATTGCAATAAATCAAGTAGATATTGTGGAGTCTTGAGTGCAAATTATATAGATTCCAAGATTATGATGATATTTTAACATTTTTTGGTAATCTAAACATTTTTAGAAAATTCTTTATCTGTATTTAAATAATATATAATAAGTAGTATTATTTGATTCTCCTTTAATCCTTTTTGCTAAGTTTTTTGTCCCAACTCTAGGTTTTTCTTTCTCTCAACATAGGTTTTTCCTTTTTGAATTTCTATATTGATATTATTATTTCTTGTTCATACTTACTTTTCTACATTCTCTTTTGTTTCACTAATTTGTACTTTAAGAGATAAAACTCAAGAAGAAGATTCCTAAATTTTCAAGCATTATTGTACCATTATATGATTCTTAGTTTGATATTTATTCTTATCTATAGATAATGCATGTTGTAAAGGGATTTAGCAAGGCTTCTCCTCATATGTATCTCTATCTTTCTGAAAGTAGCTTCCTTGATGAGCATATAAAGTAGATGGAATTCATTACGAAGAAAATTATAGCAAAGAATTAAATAATTTATGATTATATAGTACTCTTGTTGATTAGAATGAGGTACTAAATTTTATATTATATCTAAATAACTTGACCATATCATTGCTACTCAATTGACCTCGGAAGCACTACATCCAAGCTATAATAAACAAGATGTTAGTGAGAAAACCTCTTAAGAACTACATGTATGGTTGATTGCCTAATTCAATATTTTAGATTTTAGATTTTTTTATATATCTCTCTCTAAACATGCATTTGTGCAATATATTTTTTGAATTTGTTCTTGTGGAATGCTCCATATGCATGAAGTCCTAAAATTACATTTCATGAGCATAATACACTCACCTAATTATACTTCTAAATAAGTCATATATTTAGTTTCCAAAATACATATTTTATAAATTGCAAAATTTTCAATCTTATATGCCTTTAGGATTTATTAATTCCTTGAAGATGCATATCTTTAGTGTTATTTTTTAGATATGCATATAAAATTTATTTGCAAAGAGAGGATTTATATAAAAAAAATCAATTTTGGTCAATTTCTACTCTTTTTTGGATACTTTGGTGGAAATTTTTTAGGAATGCAATTTATATCCATAATACATCATTTAAATGATGTCTTCTGTATTCACATGAAAATGCATTTTTTCCAGTATAAATTCTAATGCTCCTATATTTTTCTCTTCAAAGTCCTTAACTTCTTGTCTCTTTAAGGTACTTAGCTTTTTGTGCGTGGTTTTAGAGGTATATCTCACTCTCAATAGGTTTGAAAGTGAACTAATCAAGATGGTAATAAAGGAGAAGATAATCACTCAAAAAATCTTAGGTCTTTTGGTATCCTAGAAGGAAAGAGAGATTTAGATTATTGAGATAGATGTAACTATATAGCAGTTGGTACAACCCATGGTAGCAAAGTCACTTATAGTGAACAAGTTCTTTAATTTTGATCATTTATTGGTATTATGTTCTTGCTTTTGTATAATGGGTTGTAGAAGTTGGAAGTGTTAATATTGACTATGGAAATCAATATCTTTCTATAGTAAGAAGATATAAGCTTTGAAAAAAAATTAGTAAACAAGATCTTAGAAATCAAGTTAGGTTATATATTAGAGAAGCCAATCATTTTGGATAACAATATATTCTAGATTCTCTTCAAGACTAATGAATTGTGGAACATATAGTAGACAAGATTTAATATGTTGGTGAAGAGACAAAAATTTAGATGCCTAATAAGCAAGGAGGAAAAGGGCCATTGTTCTTGAGGATCTTATGAAGGTTTTAGATAAGATTATCTATTATTTTTTAGACTTATAACTACAAGAGTGTCTTGTATCAATCATTAAAAAAATCATCTATGGTTTGCTATTGGTTGAAAGAGGAGATAAGATCAATGATGAACAAAACCCTTATCTACAACAATTACATTGTCCACTAGTCCATAGATTGTTCTATTATAATTGAATGGTTGAAGCATTTAAGAGATGAATTTGGCTTTTTGATACATAATGTGAATATATACCAACAAACTGTTTATGCTAATATAGTATTTGTTCATAAGACTATCAATGGCTAAGTGTAAGGTTCCAAATCAAGGTCTTGGCTTGTGTTGAGCTTGGTTGTAAGAGGGAAGATATAGAACTTGATAAGCATTGTAATAATCATGCTTTGCAATACATGTTGATAGTAAAGCCTTTGTTGGCAGAAAAAAGTGATACATGCAACTAGGTTTCTAAGGGGTTGGGATCAGACTGTGAGATATAGATAGTCATAGTTTCAAATACTATTCCTAAATTCAGAGGAGAAAAGTCACTTCCAGTGCTAGCTTTCATAGAGTTAGGAATAGATAATGAGATCTAAATGGTCACAACTTCACACATCATCTCTAAGATTTTAAGAGCAGAGTTTCTAAGTGCACCAAAAATTAAAATGATGTTTTGGTCAATTGATCAAGTTGGTAATCCACAAATATGTTTATCAAATAGTAAGAGGTAGAAGATCCAAAAGTAGAGAATGAAGTTTATGATGTAGTTGAAAAACAAGAATAGTTTAAGTTAGATTATTTCCTTTTATTAATAACGTCCATAAATACATATAGAAAACCTTTCTTGATTTAATTATATACAAATGATAATGATTATACTTAGATTCTATATTTTAGCTTATTGAATGAATAAAAAAACAATACTATGGATATTTATATAACATATCAACATAATTCTAGTTTATCATAATAAAACTTCTAACTATATAGGTTAGATCTCAATTTTTATTATTTGTTATCAATTATCATTAAGTTTTAAGAGTAGTTGAAAAGAGTACATTAATAGATACAAGCATGATTCCATATATATATATATATAAACTCATGATTGGGTACCCATGCAATGTTATTACATGATCCAATAAAGGTTATTTGCATAATAATAAATTTTGTACAACTACTACCCTATTAAACCATACTTATATATATTTTCTTGAGGATATTCAAAAGAAAAATTTGTGTATTAACATTTAAATACCTAAATTTAACCTAAAATTAGTAAATTCTAAACAACTTTAGACTAAGATAGCTTCCATAAAGGTATTTAAGCATTAGCTAGCCTTGATGAGGAACAAATTCTAAAAGTGAATAGAGCCATTGACATATATTTTGAGAACAAAATTATTTTTGGATAGATAGTTACAGGGTCCAATTACCAAATAAGTCAATCTATATTTGAATCCTTAAATAGTAACCAATTTGGTTGACAATGTCAAAATCTATATTTTCCCAAATTAGTTCAGTAACTTTTGCTACCCTAAAAATGTTAGTATTAACATAGCAAATTCAATATCCTCAAAGAGTCTAACTAAACCTACCGTAACATCAACTAACCTTATTAAAGCACTATTATACTAAACAAGGTTAACTATAGCCAAATGATTAGGTTAGCTTAGGTTAGATTTTTTTAAATAATAATAAGTACAATTATTACATTCTACATTTCACAAAGGTTCATAGAAGTATTGTGTAAGATTTAATTTTGCAAAAGTTGTTCAAATATGTTTTAATTATTTGCTAATCTTGTTGACCTCAAGCTAAACATATCAACTCTCACAACCAAAAAACTTAGAGCATTTAAACTATACTTAAAATTAAGCATCATGGAGTTCTAGATCACTAATTAGATTTATTGTCTGATCTTATTAATTATTTGGAAAAATCTAAGTTTTGCTCTCTATTGGGTAGATGACTTTGTGGACTTGATACTTTGTAGTATCATCAAGGTTAGTAGAGAATTAAATGAAATAAGGCAAAGCTAATTAACATTAAACTAACCTTGCACAAGGTTATTTAAACAATAATAATGAGAGCTATATATATAAGTAAAGTGTAATACAAAGCTATCCAACATCAATATTAATAGCTTTCATATTATATTGGTTTTGACTATATCTCTTGGAAATCCTTGGAATGGGAATTTTTATACCTCTTGAAAACCCTCATTTGTCCTATACTTACATCAAATGCCTTAATTATCATTGCTTGCCCATACCTTCTATCAAATTATAAAGTTATTACAAGCATAACTGTCACACCATTTGTAGTTTCGCATCTAGATGCTCGGACATTTGAGTTCTAGTGATAGTAGTTAGAGGCATTTTGACCATTACTCATAGACTACTTTCCAATGGTCAGATTTCAGGTTTAGGGTACTGACTTCATGGTAGGGCCCACCGTTACTTGCACTATCCGCACCGTCGGGTGTGCCATCAACGGGACCATTGGGAGGAGACATAGGTCAAAATCAGGGGTATACCTTGGGAGTGCAGCTCCAGAGAGATCACTTCTTTGATGTTGAGCCTTTGAGTTCCTGGTTAGAGTGGACAGAAAGCCGGCGAGCGTCACCTGGAGTCTCTATGCTAGAGTGGGTGTGGCTTAACTGTAATCAATGCCCTATTGTTGGCAAGTTGTTGAAGATCAGATCAAGTATTGATCTGAGTTTGATTGATTTGAGTGGTAAACGATCTGATTACATCAAAGAAGTCAATCAGGGGGAAATTGGGTGCAAGAACTATGAGTGTTGGTGGTATCTTCAAGCTCGGTAGATTGTGGTGTCTCGATCAAGTAGTTCAGATTTCCCTGAGAGAGTGTGCATGCGGAAGTGCTGGCAAAATTTGGAGCTAGGAGAGAAGAAATTTTCAAGTGGTAGCTGTGATTTTGAGCTCAGGACCAATTTGTTATGAGTTGAGCTCAGAAACTGAAATTGAAGGTGGAGTTGGGAGCAGATTCTCACGAATTGAAGATTGTACAAAACCGATTTTTCCAATTTGGCTCGAGTGAAGAGTTAGCTGAGGATTTAGTGGTCAGCCATTTTTAGAGATTTATGTCAAATTTTACGTCAAATTTATGTCATATTTTGTGAAGGAGTTATGTCAGATTTTGGTGAAAAGAACTTGAAACTAATCCTCGATGATCCTCGTAGTTCAAGAAATAGATAGGTACTCCAATTATATCAAATGCCAAATGGTGACCAAGTCGGTCTTGTGTTGATTTATGAGATGGAGGGTTGTTGTTTGGCATTAGTGTGATTGGACCCCCTCCATTCTTTGCTTCTTGTTTGTGCATCGTGTTTATGTGAGGTGCCCTAAATTTTGAGCGTTGGTGCTCTGGTGTGCTCTCGATAGTGAGGTTGGAGTGATGACCAGTTAGACTATCTTTGTTTCTCTCCAGTGAGGTAGGAAGTAATGACCTACAGACCGTGAGAATGCGTGTTGTGATGGCAGGTTACAAGTCGCCTTTGCCCCTAGTATAGTTGTCTTAGTTATAGTTACATAAGTGGATAGTGTTCTGCTAGTTTTGGCACTTGGTGGTGCTTGGTTGGTATTGGCACTTGGTGGTGCTCGGTTAGTGTTCACACTTGGTGGTGTTGGCACTGGCAGTTGTGACTTGCGGTTGGAGTTGGTGGTTCTGGTTTGCTATTGCGGTTACTTGGTCATGACGGAGTTCTTTGGGGATTCTAGAGGAGTTAGCCTTGTAGTACGTAGTGGGTTTACTTGAAGTGGCGCTCGATATCAGCCTATATATCAGGTTTTTGTGAGAGGGGAGATTGACTCTGAGTTGGAGTTTGACATAGGAGCTGATCTAGTTGAGAGTGCACTTGTTGTGTCCACACCGTTGTTGTGGGACATGGATGAGATTTATGGGGCCTCCAAAGGCCCTAGGCGTTACTCTGGTACAGTGGATACCATTGAGTTAGATGACTTCATCTAGGAGTTTGATAGTTGATGTGATCTGTAGTAGATGCGGAACCCAACTTTGTTCACACCTTTCATGGCATGGAAGGGTTGTTTCAGCACTTGGAGGGTCCGCCAATGGATGACTACGATGAGTTTAGGAGAGCTCATTTGGAGTAGATTGAGTTATGAAGACAATATTGGTCTCCAAACTATGTCTCTATCACTTTAGGCTCGGTGGCCAAGAGTAGATCGGCTGTACCTACGAGTTCTAGCTCGAATAGTGTTGGTGGAGCTAGTGGAGGTGCACTAGCTGGAGATAGTGTTACCACAAGTGGAGGTACCGCTGTAGGAGGTGGTGTGGTACTGGGGTTTAACCCCATGGTGGAGTTCTTCCCTGGAGTACCAAGGAGTACGGATTGACAAGTTGAGGAGCTTGCAAGAGTTCCAACGGAAGGCTGGAGAGAGCCCACGCGAGGCATACACTCGCATGAGGCGGCTGATTAGTTTCACTCAGGGAGTTACTGAGGTCCAAGCAGTCTAGTTTTGGTATGGAATACTGGACAAGGAGTTGCGGCATAGAGTTCATGATGCTACATTATCACAAGCTACTTTGCCTACTTTGGCAGTGGTCTTTGGTTTGGCTGACCGTATTGAGCTCAACATGGTGGAGGAGAGAGTGGTAACATCTGGATTTGGTAGGGAGACCTCATCCACAATTGTGACTTCTTCTAGAATGCAGTAGAGTGTACCACGCCTAGTTGGTTTTTGAGGATAGGGTGGATAGCCAAATCCTATGGAGCGAGTGGAGGGCCTAGTGGAGTTAGACCCTTACCTTCATTTGCGGGTCAGCAGCAGCCAGTGAGTGGTAGTGTTGCTTGTTGGACTTGTGGTGGACCTCACCATAGGAGAGAGTGTACTCAAGGCAGCAGACCTAATACCTCTGGTGCATCACAGCCAACACAAAGGCAATGTGAGCACTATGACAGATTTGGTCACACTAGTGACCGGTGTTTTGACCTACACTCAGAGTTACGGAGTGGTAGGGCTACTATGGCAGGTAGTAGAGGAGCTCCAATTCATGGAGGACGAGGTGGTAGAGGTGGTGGTAGAGGATCTACACTTAGTAGGGGTGCAGTACCTGCCCTTACTTCTAACACAACTATGGCTACACGGATTGAGCAGTTGGAGCAGAGATTGGCTAGTATGGCTATTGCTCATAGGAGATCAGATTCAAGTGCTGAGGCTTCCACCTCATATCCTGGTGATAGAGATGCTTTGGATTTCATGTGCGGAGCAGCACAAGTGGATGCATCTACAGCAATGACTAGGAGTGCAATACGTGCTCCAGAGCCTAGAGGAGCATCAGTGGAGTTGGACCCATAGAGAGGAGAGGTTGGGAGATAGGTCAGACTTCCCTAGTCTTTCATGCTATCTGAGGCATTGCAAACAACATCCATGGTTCCTAGACGTCCTAGTGCAGGTGTGGTAGGTGGTGATGGAGTACATGATGGACTACCTACTAGTCAGCCACCTACTACTACACAGACTGAGTCTAGCATGATGTTGAGGGCGGCTCAGCTGATTATGCGGTGTCCTTTGTTTTTGGCCAATGACATGTTTACATTGGGAGTTGACCCAACCCCAGTGTTCCGGTTGGCTGCCACACTTTGTGAGAGTAGGGATGATGTGGTTCCTACTACTAGGGCAGAGGTGGTTGATAGTGGAGCTGACTTGGTTGAGGAGCATGGGATTCGTTCAATGACCAATGGTTTATGGCAGGCAGCAGTGGCTAGACTGGAGGAGTTGCCAACTAGACCGGCCTTTGAGAGAGCATGGTTCACACCTGGTGTTGTCCTATTGGATAACCAGAGGGGGATTTTTTTTGTGGGACCTTTAGGGAAGGTCTATACACCACAGAGAGTCTTGTTAGACTCCGGTGCATAGCCCCTTATGTTGGATAAAGGCTGCAGTTGTTGGTCTAGAGTTACGGAAGACCAATGTGGAGAGGTGTCCATTTCAGATCCAGACATCTCTAGGTGGTGGTTTGACACAATACATCACACGTGGAGAGCTTGTTGTCCAAGTTCAGCCTGGTCATCTGACTAATAGCTTGGTGGTGAGAGCTCAGGCTATTGCGACAATAGCTGAGTCATATGATGTGCTAGTTGGGGGAGTAGTGTTATACCCCATGGGTTTCAGCATTGACTATTGGGAGGAGACATCTTCTTATAGACCTGGTTGGCAGTTTGGTGAGGGACGGGTATTTCGCCTACCAATATGCTTCAGTAGTGGCAGTCTTGGCTCACTATAGTCCGGGACCATGGCAACATCAGTTTTAGCTTTTAGTGGTGCAGTTACTTGGCCCGGTGACTTGTTGGAGGGGAATGCCCATGCAGAAGATACTCCAATACCAGAGGAGATCACTCGGCTTTGGATTACAAGTGGGATTGTTCCATCCACCTTGGATATTCCATTGTGGAGTTCAGAGGAGGCATTGCAGCAACATAAGATCGGTTGGTGCAATAGGCTTGGAGTGGAGCCTTCGTACCATCAAGAGATGAGTGTGAGGATGAGCCTCCAAAGGTGATTGCTTTGACACCTCTGGATACCACACTCATTGCTTGGTAGTATCCAATAGAGGGGATATGTCTACTGAAGTTGTTCGATGGGATTAGCACCGGACTAGCTACAGTGTTATAGGTGGGTATACAAGTACAGAGGTACTTGTATGTAGAGAGAGATGAGACTGCTAGGCAAGTCTCTCTACATCATGTGGCACACTTGGCCTATTGGTATCCGGAGTTATTACTGATGTCAGCAATCAAAGGTTACTAGAAGGCCCTACCAGGAGACATTTCCTTACTAGGGGCACATGACCTAGAGAGACATGGACCTATTCACTTAGTGATTTATGGATGGCCATGTTAGGGACATACACGTGCGGGCCATGGTTTGGGTCTTTAGGATCCTTGTTTTGGTGTGTTTTGAGAGATGCTACGGATACTACGACATCTCTAGGTTCATCAATCCGTTTCTCCAGCTTACATTTTGGAGACCATGCCTTTGATGGGCAATTCTTGCACCAGAGTGGTGGCGAGTACACATCAAGTCCATTCTTGGATGGGTCCAACAATATTGTTAGATGTAGCCAGAGTGGGATCACGGGCTCATCATCTTCATCTTTGGTGGACAAACCTCTTACCCATAGAGGTTCTACAACGTGCTTATGATGGGATTCAACAACTTGACCACATCCTTGTTGATGATATCTTGGATGTTGGGCTTCAGTCTTAGATAGTGGTAGTGGCTGATAGGTCACCTATGGCAATGGTGAACCTAGTTGGACAGCCTAGAGCTGCATTTCCCACACTCATGAGTTTTCCAGGCTCTCATGCTTTTTGAGAGGGAGAACCTGGACTTGTTTAGGACTCACAGTTACAATAGTTGGTGGAGCCCAACATTGATGAGAGAGAGCGGGTGATGGGTTTTTGCACCGGTATTACCGTTGTTCAAGCAGTATTAGAGGCATCTAGGCATAAAGGTGTTAGGTCAGGCTATGGACCTAAACTATTTGACTTGGATTGTGAGCCTTGGCTTGGCAGAGTAGCGTAAGATGCGCTTGATAGGCATCAACACTCGGACACTTGTGAGCCCTATACCTATCAAGACGATTTAGGCACATGATGGAGGTGATGGAATGAGTGGACATGGTATTCTTGGGACACATCCAGTAGCTACTAGGGAGAGTGGTCTACTTGGAGTCCATCTAGGTGAGCGTGGGCTACTTGGATTACACCCTTGGTCCACTTGGGATGCAGCTAGAGGATGTGTGGAGCTTACAGCCAGAGTGGAGAGAGTTTTTCACATAGAGGTTGGGACCTCTAGTGGTCTAGAGCATGACACTATTGCTCCCAAGGGCCCAGTGTAGCAGCAAGTCGGTACGTCTTCCACTCCTACTATAGTTACAGAGGATACTTGGGAGCCAGATCTTGGACCCAAGCTTATTGGAGAGGAAAGACGGAGGGTTTGGAGGTTCTTGAGGAGCCACACAAGTTGTTTTGCCTTTAGTATGAAGGATTTGGGTGCTCTAAAAGGACGTGGTATATGGATTGAGCTGACTAGCAATACACTAGTTTTCCGACGTCCTTATCAATATAGTGAGATGGAGAGGACATTGATTCAGAGCCGGAGTAGTGACCTTTTTGAGGCTGGTTTGGTGGAGATTTCACATGGAGAGTATGCATCAACAATAGTGATGCCAGCCAAGAAGGATATGCATGGCATCTTCACAGCTAGGCGGATGTGTGGAGATTACCGTCCTATCAACGGACAGACTAGGGCTGATTGGTATGCCATGCCTACACCAGAGGAGATTTTTGATGCAATTGGGCATGCAAAGGTCTTCAATACTTTGGATCTTTGAGTGAGGTATCATCAGTTGTCGATCAAGGAGGAGATAAGTCCAAGACAACATTTTGGGCTATTGATCCTCATGACAAGGATGTGTTATATCAGTGGAGGTTCTTACCATTTGGGTTGAAGAACGCTCATGCTGAGTTCCAGAGGTCATGGATAGGATCCTAGCTGGATTGGATTTTGCTCGGTGTTATATTGATGACATTTTGGTCTATAGCACTATTGTGGAGGAGCATGAGAGACAATTGTTGGAGGTGTTTGAGACGTTGAGATCTCATGGACTCAAATTACATCTTGGGAAGTGTAGGTTCTTCCACAAGCAGGTTGAGTATTTGGGTCTATGAGCCAGCCTGTCTCACTCAGGATGAACCTCTGATGGCTATTATGGTAGCACACCATGGACTAAGAAGGCAAGGAACCCCAACTCCATCATACTCCTCCAAGACTCAAGACATTGCTCACTAGAGAACTCAATGAGAGAGAGATAGTTGCAAATGAAAGGATGATGAGTACCTCCTCACCCCTTGTTTATATACTTGTGAAATAGTTACGTACCAAAGTTACTAATTACTGTAGTAACTCAAGTAACTAGACTAAAAGTCAAGTAAAGTCAAAAAGTAGAAAGGAATATCCATTCACATGGGTATATTCTCCTAAGCATGTGGTCTTATCTTGACCCAACCACTAAGTCAAGGATTCTTTCACATGGGCTATCCTTGGACTAAAGAACAATCCAAAACAAAAAGGCTTGTAGGCCCAAGAGTTCTCAACTCTTTCCTCAAAGCCAAACACCTAGGAATAATATCAAGTCAACACACTAAAATCTAAAATAGTGGTGCTCATCTTTTCTACTTCCTCTAAAGTAAGGTCCCCTCTATCTTAGCTATGACTAACTTTAGCTAACCATGAGTAATATAGAACCATCCTTTATCTCTATATAAATAATATCTCTTAAGTACTTGTAATACCAAGCTGAATATCACAATACTACACACATGCACAAATGGGTGTTACATTTACCCCCGGACTAAGTTTTCACTTTGTCCTCAAAGTTAAGGTCTCTCTGCCTTCTATGGTACATCTTCAACTTATCATGGTTAATCCTATCAAAGTGTCTTCCTCCCAACTCCTTGAGATCATAGGTGTAATTTCCCCACACCTTCTCCACTATGAAAGGTCCAAAGTACCTAGGCAAAAACTTCTTTTGCACTCTCTCGAATCAAATGGAATCAAACAACATTACCCAATCACCTTCTTTGAAAGTCTCTGCCTTCTTTTTGCCTTGCCTCTTGTCATAGCTGTCCTTTTGGGCTTGCTCCACTCGAACCATAGCAACTGCTCTTGCCTCTTCCAACTCCATGAGTTGATCCTTCCTTGACTTCTCTGCATCACCTCCTTGTGCTTTCTTCAATCTCCTATGAATGCTTTGGAAGGTAGGAAGATCAAAGTGAATAGGTAAGGTAGACTCAATACCATACACCAATTGAAATAGAGAATATCCGGTGGAAGTCTTCATGGTTGTCCTATACTCCCACAAAATTGCATGAATCCTCTTGTCCCAATGATGTTTAGCCCCTTCCATTTCTGCATCTTTGGCCAACATCATGCACAAGGTCTGATTGGTTCTCTTTGCCAAGCCATTGGAATTTGGCTTATAGGATGTAGTTACTCTATGTGTGATAGAGAAATGCCGTAACATGGTTGTAGTAATGCTTCTTGTAAACTCTCCTCCTCTATCAGAAATGAACTCCAAAGGGCATCCAAACCTAGTGATAATGCGTTCATAAAGAAATCTATCCACTTCATCTTCATTCTTGTCCCTCAATGGTCTAGCCTCAACCCACTTGGTAAGGTAACCTGTAACTACCACAATATACCGATTGTTCCTTGGGGTTCTATTGAGAGGACCTACAAAATCAATTCCCTACTTCTCAAAAGGTCCTAGCAATGGAATTGATCTAAGTGGTGGAGTGGATGTAGACTTTCTAGCAAAAGCTTGACAAACATGACAAGTTTTTCAATAATCAAGACAATCCTTGAAAATCCCTCTCCAATGGTAACCTGCATCTAGAATCTTGGAAGCAGTCACCTTTCCTGCAAAGTGTCTTCCACATACTAAACCTTCATGAAACTCCTTTATGAGTAGGATAGACTCTTCCTTACCCACTGCTCTTCAAAGTAGACCATCTGCTCCTTGGTGAAAAAGAATATCCTCCACCATTGTGTAAGGTCTAGATCTTGTTGCAAGGGCCCCCCTCTCCCTAGCATGCATCCCTTTTGGATAGTTACCTCTTGTCACAAAATCCACAATCTCCTTGTACTCCATTAGAACCTCTTGAGTGACTGAGATTGTCATGAGCTCCTCATCTGGGAAGGAATCATCCACTGGCTCATCTCCATCATGATCATAGGCTCTAGATAACAAATTAGCATTTTCATGTTTCTTTCCTGGCCTATCCTCAATGGTGTAGTCATACTCAGACAAGAGTATCATCCACCTTGCTAGTCTCCCTTCAACATTAGGCTTGTTGAAGATGTACTTCAAAGCCTTGTGATCCGTGACAATGGTGGCTTTCCCTCCAATCAAGTAGTGTCTAAACTTCTTGAGACCAAAGATCACTGCCAACCCTTCTCTCTCCGTGACAGAGTAGTTCTTCTCTGCTGAAACCATTTGCCTACTAGCATAAGCTATTGGATGATCATGCTCATCTTGGTCTAATTGACTAAGAGTGCATCCTATAGCTACATTAGAAGCATCAGTGTAGAGGATGAAAGGCTTACTCCAATCAGGTTTAGCAAGAATTGGAGCTACAACAAGGGATTGCTTGAGCTCCTCAAAAGCTTTGAGAACCTCCTTGTCCTCCAAAATCACCATTTAATCTACACCCTTCTTCATGTAGATGGTCAATGCATAAGCCTTGTTGGAAAATGAGAAGATGAACCTCCTATAGTATCCAACCATCCCCAAGAATTGGCGTAACTTTGTCAAGCTTGAAGGGAATGGAAAGTCTGAGATTTTCCTCACCTTCTCAGGATCAACTGCTATTCCATCCTTGGAGATGATGTGCCCCAAAATTAGACCTTCTTCACATCCAAAAATGCACTTCTCTGGGTTGAGTGATGCATTTGCCTCATCCAAGCATTGCAAGACTTTGATTAGGGGCTCAAAGTGCTCCTCCTTGCTTCCATAGACACAAAAGTCATCAATGAAGTCTCTCACAAATTTCCCAATGAAATGTTCAAATACCTTGTTCATGAACCATTGGAATGTGGCTGGAGCATTGCAAAGCCCAAAAGGCATGACCTTGAAAGTGTAAGTTCCCCAAGGTGTGGTGAATGTGGTGAGTTGTTGATGCTATGGTGCAATCTTGATTTGGTTATATCCACTATAACCATCTCCAAAACTGTACCTCTCATGACCTGCAACCTCCTCCAAGATCTCATCAATGAATGGCAATGGGTAGTAGTCCTTCTTGGTAACAACATTGAGCTTCTTGTAATCCACACATACCCGAAGCTTGCCATTATTTTTCTTCACAATGACAATTGGAGACACCCATTCTGAATTCTCTATCTCAAAGATAAATCCAGCCTCCTTGAACTTATCAATCTC
This sequence comes from Lunularia cruciata, assembly GCA_948567375.1. NCBI lineage: Eukaryota > Viridiplantae > Streptophyta > Marchantiopsida > Lunulariales > Lunulariaceae > Lunularia > Lunularia cruciata. Next base: position 51,466,788 of record OX419759.1, read on the forward strand.
CTCCTTCACAACCAAAGATATTGGTGGGCTAATGCAACGTTTTTTTTTGGGGATTGGTCTTGCATGTGACTCCACCTCTATCTTGTGCTCCTCCAAGGTGACTTCCTTCAAATCCTTGTAACTAAAAGAAAACACAAGGATGAACTTGTGGAAAATCTCCTCAAATCTCACCTTCTCCTCCTTGGTAACATTTGGGCCATACTTGAGGGTAGATAACCTTCTATCTACCTCCTCAAGTGTCAATGGTGATTTGTCTGGGTCCTTCAAAACCTCTGGCTTAGGTGCAAAATCTATAGCACACAAAAGATACACATCTAAATCAAATTTAGATTCATCCTCCTCCGTGGAAGTCTCCTCTTCCATGCTTGTGTCCACACCTAAAGCTCCTTCTTCAGAATCTGATTCCCAATAATCAGAAGATGGTGTATCTGAATATGAAATGTTGGTGGTGTTAGTCACATGAACTGTGACTCTATGGTTTGATGGCCCAATCCTCAAGTACCCTTTGTGCCATCAATCAGTTGTGCGTGCTGCTCTCAACCATGGCTTCCCAAGAAGTAAGTCATAGCTTGAATCTTTCAAGACTTGGAAAGTCATGAGATTTTGAACTCCCATAACTGAAACTACCACTTTATCCATCACCCCTATTGGTCGAACTTGTTGCTTGTTTGCCATGCTCACCACAAATGTTGAAGGTCTTGAGGGTATCATACCTAACTTCTTCATCAACCTTTCTGGCATGGCATTCATTGCTGATCCTCCATCAACCAATGCATCCTTGATGTTGTGACCATTCACTCTCAGATCAATCTTGGAGGCATATTCACAAGCCTCCCATGGTGCTGGCTTGGCATCCACCACCCCCATTGATATTGGAGCTTTTGCCTTCTTCTTGCTCCTTGTAGAACTCAAACCACCTCTAAGCTCCTTTCTCAAGGTAGGGTTCAAAACAATCAATTGGCCCACTGTGATGTTAGCCTTGTGACTACCAACATCCTCCAACACATTGTAGTTCCATTGTTGCTTTGAAATCAAGAAATCCTCCATCCCCAACTTCTTCCTTGGAGTCTTTGTTGTTGATGGTGTTGAGGTGCAAGTGCTCCTAGTAGACATAGGAGTATCCTTGCTTGGAGTAAATCCTTGAGAAGAGTGAACATCCTCTGCAAAACGAGCTCTCTTCTTCTCTTGTGCCAAAAGCTCCAAATTAAGACTCTTGGAGTTTGAGCACTCTCCCTTCTCATACTTGCTCTCCACCACATCAATGGATGCTATCCCCTTACCTTTGTTTGGATTAGGAGCCACTTGGGTTTCACTACCACCCTCTTTCCCTCTATTGGCTCCCTCATAACTCCTTCCTCCATGGTAAGTGGAATTTGGGGAATTCCTTTGGATATGGCCTCTTCCTCCACAACCAAAACAATTTCTATCATTGAAATTGTTGGCTGGTTGAACTCCTCTATATGGATAGTTTCCATAACTCCTAGGTTCTCTCCCTACATTCTGATCCACCTCTCTCTTCTCCCATAGTTGCACCACATTGATCTTGAGATCCGCAAGTTGTTCTGTGATGGTTTGAAGTGGATCTTTTGGTGGAGGTGCAAGAATTGGAACAACCACTATTTGAGGTGCAACCCTTGCCACCAAAGTATGAGAAGTTCCACCATACTTGTAGCCTTGAGGAGGATGCACAACCTCCTTCACCACCAAATCACTCTCATCCCCTTCCAAACTCTCCTCCATACGAATTGCGATCTTGATAGCTTCAACCTTGGAAGAAGGTTTCTCATATCTCACCTTGCTTCTAATTTGTGGTCTCAACCCTCCCACAAAATTATTGGTGAGCATGGCCCCTATGCCAATCATTCTAGTCTCCACATCATCCCCACCCTTCCTCAACACTATGCAAAATCTGGACTCTAACTTTTCCACTCTTTCCACATAGACTTTCACTTTCTCTCCATCTCCTTGCTTGAGAAATGTAACCTCACTCATCAATCTCTCATAACTCTATCAGGAAGAAAGTTCTCAATGAGTGCTGAAGTCAAAGTCTCCCAAGACTCCTCTTCCCCATCTCTCCTCTCTCTCTTTTGGTATTCTGACTCATACTATGTAAGTGCTGCATCCTCAAAGAAATCTGGTAATAATGAGGGCCACTCATTCTTCCTCCTCTCATTGTTTCCTATGCAAGCTCTCTTGAAGTCTCTCACAAAGGCCTCCACATCTTCTCCATCCTTGCCAAAGAAAACTGGAAGTTTCCCCATCTTAACCTCTCACTATCTTTCTTTCTCTCAATTTTTTTTCTCTTTTCTTTTCTCTCACTCTATTACTAATAGAGTATATACATGACTAACACCATCTGAGAATAATCCACTCTAGGGAACACAAAAGGTTCAGGTTACTCCAAGATTTCTATAGCAACATCAAATCCTAGAGTGCATATTAAATCTAACTCTCATGGATAGTTTATCCATAAGTTGAAAGATTATCTCCATCACTAATCTTGAGAACTAGCTGATGAAGGTGGTAGTATTTCTGTAGCTGTACTAAGACTCTCTCCAAGATCCTTCACCAAAGTCTCCAAAAGTGCTTTTACTCCACTACACTCATGTCTTTTTGGAAGTCCTTCCACTCCACAAACCTCACGCAACTCCTTGGTCTTAGATCTTCTCCCTCCTAATCTTGGTGAAAAAGGTCCAACATGCAAACCCAAGTCAAGTAAGCCTCTCCTTTCCCTCAATCTCTTGCTCTCAAAGGTCAACGGACATGAACTTGCCTTATGTCCCTTCTCTCTACATAGAAAGCACTTAAACTCACTCTTTCCTCCAAGTCGTGTAGGTTTTTGGATCCTCTCAACACTCTCTTTAAATTCTATTGTAAACTCTCTTTTTCTCAAATCCACCTCTACAATCACCTCAAACCCTTAGGAAACCTTGCATAATCTCAATTTTCACTCTTGATGACACTCCATGTTCCCAAGATGAATCTAAACACTCAAAAATGCTTTTTGTTGATCTCAAACTCCTCATGCATGAGATCTCCACTCTGCAGAATTGACCTTTCCTCACAATGGCACTCAAATCTCCCAACCAGTATGTCACAATCCTTTGAAATTTTTCACACTTAATCACAACTATAGAGTGTCCCTCCTTGCAAAATTTCAGATCTTTTCATCAAGCCATTTGGCCTAGACACCTTTCTATTCAGCACACATATTTCAGATTTGGTCTCAAAACCACCCCCCTCACTTCAAAAACTCATAACTCTTAGCGCAAGAAAGATCTCTCTCTAATTTTTGTGGCAGCAGGTAGGATACAATACACTGAATTTTCTTGGAAATTCTCAGGAAAATTCACTCAAAATTGAAGAAATGGCAGACTCTGTACAGTTTTCCAGAGAGCATGCAGTTGCGGGAGCACTTTACCCTATCAACTTTCAAAAATTCTAGCCCAATGCGCATAGTAGCTTTCACAATAATTTCAAGTGTGTTAACTAAAAGATAACCCAAGCTATCATGTGTAGAAATTTCATGTCCAGATCTCAAACTTGAGATTTTGCCCAAAATCACATTAATCCCCAAAATCTGCAATCCACCTCACACAATCTCTCCAATTCTTCTCATGTGTACAAGATGTACAAAATCACCTCAAAGACATCATAATGAACTAAAGGGTATACAAATGGATCTTGGTTCTCTAACATAAGTTCAACCCTCTCCTCTCCTAATGTTCTCTCCAAGTGAGCTCTCATAGCCTCCTTCTACTTAATGTAGAATTGAACGCGGAACATTATCTTGCCTTCTAGAGAGGTCCCGGCAACGGAACCAAAAATGTGAGCCGGCCTGTCTCTCACTCAGGATGAACCTCTGATGGCTATTATGGTAGCGCACCATGGACTAAGAAGGCAAGGAACCCCAACTCCATCATACTCCTCCAAGACTCAAGACATTGCTCACTAGAGAACTCAATGAGAGAGAGATAGTTGCAAATGAAAGAATGATGAATACCTCCTCACCTCTTGTTTATATATTTGTGAAATAGTTACATACCAAAGTTACTAATTACCGTAGTAACGCAAGTTACTAGACTAAAAGTCAAGTAAAGTCAAAAAGTAGAAAGGAATATCCATTCACATGGGTATATTCCCCTAAGCATGTGGTCTTATCTTGACCCAACCACTAAGTCAAGGATTCTTTCACATGGGCTATCCTTGGACTAAAGAACAATCCAAAACAAAAAGGCTTGCGGGCCCAAGATTCTCAACTCTTTCCTCAAAGCCCAACACCTAGGAATAATACCAAGTCAACACACTAAAATCTAAAATAGTGGTGCTTATCTTTTCTACTTGCTCTAAAGTAAATGTGGTACCCACATTTTTCATTTTGGATGAGTTTAGAAGAAGAAATGCACTGCTGAAATCAAATTGAAAGCAAATGGAGAAGAAATGAGTGGAAACTTGTGATTTGATCAGACCCGAGGAAGTCAATTTCGTGTAAGAGGAAGAAAGGCTTGGTTTGGATCAGACCCGAAGAAGCTTACTTCATGTTAGAGGAGGGAAAAACTCGGATCAGATGTTAAGGAGGGCAAACCTGAAAGAGAAATAGAAGTTGGAGGTCAGGATTCTTGTGGGGGCCATATCTCAGTGACCACAACTCCAAATCAAGCGTATTATATTTAGTTGGAAGCGTCTCATTCAGGGCTTTCCATTGCTATCAAAAGCGTAAAGTTTGGAGGTCTGTAGAAGAAGTTATAAACATTTGAAGTTTTTGGAGTAGATGTACTTTGGGTCAAAGTGTCTTCGGGTCAATGTGACTTCCGATTTCGTACTTCGTACTTTGGGTTTATATGACTTCGGGTCTAAAGACTTTGCCTCAAGATGAAGATGACTAAATCAGAGGTAGCCGGACCTCGGAGTGCAGTGAAGTTGATTTTGGGAGTTTTGCGAGATGGATTAGAGGAAATTAGAGTAGGGAAAGAAGATAGTTAGGATACCCATGACTTCAATTTCAATTCTGATTGAAGATAGGAGAAAATTAGAAGAGAAATAACAGTAGTGAATAAATCCAAAGTATAGGATCCGACAGTGTGGAAAGTGGGTTACAAATCAAAGGTGTAGATAGTGTATTCATGCTTTCAATTACAATTCTTGATGAGTATATAGTAGAATTAGCAAAAGAATTGAGAATAGTTAGACCCGAAGTAAGAGAGATAAGAGTGTAGGTGTCTTCGGATTTGACATTTGATACTTTAGAGAAGAGTGGGTCGGGAGATAGAGATTTAGAAGGCTTAACTATGATAGGAATTTCATATCAAGAAGGAGAAATGTTAGAATTAGTGGAGGAATTAGGAGTTGTGAAACCCGAGGAAAGAGTAGTAAGAAGTAAGATTACTTCGTGTTTGAAAGCCGAAGAAGAAGTAGACATCGGATCGGAGTAGTAATAGATTTGAGATATGAAGAGGCAGATATGAAGAGGTGCATTGTCATTTCGGATCTATAGGTTAGAACAGTTGTTGTAGAAACGGTATAGTTGTTAGAATTGTCGATTGCTTCACTATTTAAGAGTGGCATTTGCAGTATCATGTTGTTCAATGCTCATTATTTTTGAGAATAGATAAAGCAAAGTGCTGTGAAGCAGTGCTCGTCGCTTGAGCTTGATTCCGAGTATCAAATTTGTAATTGTGTTTGTGAGTGTTTGGAGAAATTCAAAGTGCAAGTCAATGTGTTTGTTGGATGTTGGATTCCACAACCTTGATCTTCATTCTGTGTGTTTGATCCTAAGTGAAGTGCAATCGGAGCAATGCCTTGACAGATCTGAGAGGAATTGTAGTGTTGGTAGTATTCTGCATTTGTGAGTGGAGTGTGAAGTTGATGTGAAGCAATTTTGATTGAGGAAGTTGTGCCTTCAGTGGAGGGGTGGAACACAATTCTGAAGCGAAGTTGTTTTGCAGTGAAGTGCTATTTTCGGGAGAGCCTGAATCATCACAATCAAGATTGTTTGGAAAGATTTGATGGAGTTGTGATTATGGAGTGTTACGTTGTGACAAGACTGCAAATCAATGTTTGTTACTCTCTTCTGGGTTTCTACCTGAGAGATTAAAGACGCAACCAAGAAGAACTAAATTGTTACTTTGACTTCGTATTTGGACATTTCTGACTCGTATCTCTACGGGAACGAACTTTACTCACCCGATTACCGCAAAAGTGATATTTGCCGGGTTGTCACAGTAAAGTCCCCTCTATCTTAGCTATGAATAACTTTAGCTAACCATGACTAATATAGAACCATCCTTTATCTCTATATAAATAATATCTCTTAAGTACTTGTAATACCAAGCTAAATATCACAATACCACACACATGCACAAATAGGTGTTACAGGTCACACTATCTACCCCAGAGGACTTAGTGTTCAACAGACCAAGGTGGAGGCTATTGCACGTATTCCTTGGCCTATGGATGTGAGCAGAGTGCGAGCATTCCTTGGGTTGGCAAACTTCTATCACCGTTATGTTAGAGGATTTAGTGCCATTGCCAAGGCCTTGACAAAGCTAACTACGCTTACACAAGAGTGGTGTTGAAGAGATAAGTAGGAGAGAGCTTTTGTAGAGCTCAAGAAGAGGTTGACATCTGCTCCTATTTTGAGGAGACCAATTAGAGGACGACCATTTCAAGTTCATACTGATTGGAGTATGTTGGGGCTTGGAGCGGTGCTCACCCAACATGATGATGAGAGGAAAGAGTTTGTGGTGGCCTATGCTAGTCACTCAAACAATTCAGCGGAGGTGAAATATAGTTCATATGAGGGAGAGTGCTTGGCAGTAGTTTGGGCAGTAGCACATTTTTTATGTTACCTATTTGATAACCTCTTCACTCTCATCACTGATCATCAGCCACTAAAGTGGTTGATGGAGTCCGACAAGCTTGCACGATGGGCTCTGATTTTACAAGAGTATGATTTCACGGTTGTTCACAGACCTGGACTGGTGAATCGTGATGCAGATAGGTTGAGTAGAAACCCATGTCCCAGCCAGCAGGATCAGACCGGAGCATGTTGGCATGGTGAGATAGATGAGGAGATGGTGCCAGGTTGGCATTCATGATGATGTCTTAGTGATGGACTATATTTGCACTGGTGTTGTGGGTGGCACAGTTGGGGCCAAGGAGAGAGACCATGTTCTTCAACAAACCAGACGGTTTAGATTGGAGGGCAGACACCTTTTGTGTGTATGGGAGGATGGTAGAGTGCAAGTAGTACCACTTCTAGCATAGAGACCACAATTGGTCCGTCATGCTCATGAGGAGCTAGGACATTTTGGAGTAAAGCATACATATAGCTTACTCCAGAGTCATTAATGGTGGCGTGGTATGCAGACTGAGGTACAGTAGTTTGTTGCTAGATGTGTGGCTTGTGACCAAGTTAGAGCCTCATTCAATGCTTCTATGCCACAATTACACCCATTACCTATCATGGGATTGGGTTACCGTTGGAGTTTGGACTTTGCTGGACCTTTACCGCTGATTGTGAGACATCATCGGTATGTTTTGGTGATGGTGGATCACTTCTCCAAGTGGATTGAGTTGGTGGCACTTCTTGACAAGTCTAGTGAAGGGACAACTTACTCGTTCCTGGATTGAGTTCTTAGTCATTTTGGTGCACCAGCTGAGGTTTTGACTGATCAGGGTATAGAGTTCTTGGGAGAGTTTCAGGTCTTTTGTGACAAGGCTTTGATTGATCACCGTACTACCTCCCAAGATCACCCTGAGGTAGATGGCTTAGCAGAGAGAGTGGTTCAGACGGTGAAGAGAGGATTGCAAAAGTATGGTTTGCAGAGAGGCCACTTGGGAGATTGGGATCTCCAGTTACCTTGGTTGGCCATGGGCTATCGGTTCAGCCGGCAAGTCTCCTTAGCATCCTTCTCTCCATACTTTCTACTCTATGGATGAGATCCAGATTTACCTACAGCAATTTGTTGAGATGCTATTGTAGTTTTGGACTTGGATGACCCCAATGTATGGATTAACGCATGTTCTCAGTGGATAGAGATCTTTCAGAGAGTGATGCCAATGGCCTTTGAGAACTTGGCGATTGCACAACATAGAGATACTTTACACTATGCTACCATTTGAGGAGGAGGTTATAGACCCTCGATCCGTCGATTTCATCTAGGAGATTATGTATATCTATAGCAGACAACACAAACAACACTTGATGTTTTGACAGACCGCACTATCTTGAGAGTGCGTGAGGTTTTTCCATCTGGAGTCCTTGTGTTAGAAGGACGTGATGGTGTTGTTTGGAAGGATCATGTGCACAATTGTGCGCCATGCCACCTCCCAAACATTGATGGTACTATGGACCCAAGCTTGGCACTTGTACGTGCAGGCTTGAGGTGTATGTTATGTGGCTCTTCTGGTGGAGCTGCTACTATGTTAGTGTGTGATAGCTGTTTGAGAGGATGGCATATGGCATGTATGACTCCTCCTCTCACAGTGGTTCCTCAAGGACAATGGTTATGTCCTAGATGTACTTGACCTTGTTCATTCTTTATATGGTATAGATTGCAGACAGGCGACAAACGATGGGGCTCCATAGCACCCGGCCTCATGATCTTTGCCCATTATAGGGTATACCATATACTTGGAGTAGATGGCTATCTGGAGTTAGAGGGACCTAACTGCCAGCTAGGAGGGCAATTGTGGCACTTTAGAGTCTATGTATGACTTATGTATGAGTTGTGCTTCTATTGTGTATGATGTTGACAGCGATGTATGTTGTGTAGCGATGTATATATGCACGATAGCTATCACACCATTTGGAGTTTTGCATCTAGATGCTCGGACACTGGAGTTCTAGTGATAGTAGTTAGAGGTATTTTGGCCATTACTCATAGACTACTTTCAGACGGTCAGATTTTAGGTTTAGAGTACTAACTTCATGGTGGGGCTCACCGTCACTTGCATCGTCCGCACCACCGGGTGTGCCATCAGCGGGACCATTGGAAGGAGACCAGGTCGAAATCAGGGGTACACCCTGGGAGTGCAACTCCAGAGAGCTCACTTCTCTGATGTTGAGCCTTCGAGTTCCTGGCTAGAATAAACAAAAAGCCGGTGAGCGTCACCAAGAGTCTCTATGCTAGAGTGGGTGTGGCTTGATTGTAATCAGTGCCCTATTGTTGGCAAGTTGTTGAGGATCATATCAAGTATTGATCTGAGTTTGATTGATTTGAGTGGTAAACAATCTGATTATTGTGGCACTTTAGAGTCTATGTATGACTTATGTGTGAGTTGGGCTTCTATTGTGTATGATGTTGACAAAAATATATGTTGTGTAGCGCTGTATATACGCACAACATAACTTTCTATGATAATAATATTTGATGTGCATATGATGATTACATAGAATAATACAAAGGATGGGACAACCCCATCAATCTTTAAGGATAAAACATAAGGGGTAAAATAGTGCAAAGCCCTATTATTATTGGTAAAAGAAGGAGGTGCAACAAGAACAAGTCTAACAACATATTGCTTTTCAACTACAACATATTTATTTCAACAAGATATCTTAGCTATGAAAATCATATGTTGTACATAATATTGGAGCACCCAAAGAATTATGACTTAGTGTCATTTCTCTCTTATGGATTACACTAGCCAATACTCTCTATAGAGCATTTGACACACACTATATAAAATATGCTACAAAGTAGGAAAATGAGAGTTGTACTCTCTTATGTCCTTCTCCTTCTACAAAAGGATATAATTGGTTAAGTCTCAATCATGTCCATAAGTAAGTATATGGAGTATAATAAGATTTGGGTTCTCCTTCAATGATGCCATGAACATAATCCTAAAATGAGCTACCATCCAAGCCAAAAGTGATCATGATGCTTAATCTAAAGCCCAGCAAGAAAAGGATTTAGGAGAGGCAGATCAAGAGTATGGAACATTTCTTTATCAAACTCATCCTTTGATATTTTAATTCCACTCAAGACTCATCAGAATCAAAAAAATCCATTCTTCATTGAGCTTCCACTACCTATATACATTAGAGCTTGGATGTAGAAAAGACAATTATCTATATGGAAATCACTTAAATATATATGGATTGCTCATATGTCAGTTGATCCACCATAAGATCACACTTATCATAGACAACAAAAATTACATATAATCATGCATATACCAAAACTATTTCACTCACTAGGCAAACCACAACATGAAAACATGATGTAGTTTTGGAAGAGGTAATTGCACATCTTCTTGGATGGTGGTAAGTGGAGTGATAGTAGCCAAGATCTCCCAAGTAAAAGGAATATAACAAGGTCACTTCTTTGTTCCTCTAGCCATGGAGTTATATGGAGCAATAGATATGGCATTTGATACATTTGTCAAAGATTGCATCAAAGCTTATTGTTGTAGGGACAAGTTTTGCTCAAAGCCTTAATAGTGAAGTTTGGGAGTCCATGTGTCAAAAGGAGGAGTTGCTAAGAGTTAACAGTGGAAGAGTTTGGATGTTAAGTCTAGGATGCAACATGCTTAGTCTAGGGTTTTCAAGATTTTAGAGAGTTTGAGAAGGAAATTTAGGAAGACAAGACCATGGTTGGAGAGAGTAGCAAACATGTTACAGTGTGTGAAAATTAGAAGAACAAGATTTGAGCAACTTATGAGCAAGATGTGATAGATCAAAGCAAGGAGGTCTAATTCTTACCACAATTAGGATGATTCCAAGACCTTTATGATAATGTTCCATCATATGTTAATGGGGTTTGAGATAAAACAAGATTCTAATTATTTTGAGTACAAGAAATAGAGAAACTAAATTCACACCCATTTTTGGATATTTGCACCATCTCTGGAAGCAAACAACCTCAAATGATCAAAATATAGGAGGTGTAAGGGTGCAAATATCCAAAAGGATGTGCAAATATAATTTTTCAAGAAAGATTACTTTTAAATTTTAATCAAATATGATTTGCTTAATTAAAGTTGGAGTACATGAAATCAAGGTATTGGGATCGAGATTATGATTTAGTTCATCTCAAGTTTTGATGCAAATTAACATGTGAAAGTTTTTAATATTATTTGTGGCCAAGTCTTGGACCTTTGTGCAAAAATTTCAACTAAACTTGTCTTGGATCAAGTGTACTTGGGTCTATAGAGCTCAAACGTTAACCTAGCTTGGGAATTAATCCATATCTAAGGATTTGGTTTGGATTCAGATATCAAACTTCACAAAGGTTTAGGCAATAACACAAATAACTACTTTGTAAAATCTGATTGGCTCAGGGTTTATAGATAGTAAGGTACAATGCAACAAACTCTATTGAACTACTATAAGAAGCTTCAAGGAGTTAGTTTATTTCCAACTTCAATTGAATGTCAATTCTCCCATTGAAGTCATGATAGAAAGGACAATAACTTGTTGGAGTGTTCTTAAGTGTTTATATGGATCATTATGCCAAAACTTTGGCAAAACATGGTGCAAGAATTAGGATTGGAGCATTGTTTAGGATTTCAAAATTAGGGTTTGAACTACAAAAATTAGGCCAAGTTTGAGGGTTTATTGAGAGGACTATAGTAGTCATATTGAGGCTCTCTTCATGTCATTGGAAAACTTACCTTGCAAGCTTTCCATTGAATTCTAGCATTTTTGAATCAAACATATAAGGAAGAAGTAATCTAAATTTAAGTCTTGCAAATATTTATTTATCAAAAGGCATAGAATTCTCTATTTGAATACAAGTTGGAGCAAATCTCAGAGTAAAAATTGAGAGCAGCTCTTGGACAAAGTAAGGAGTCTCTAAAGTACATTTTTCCAAATGTATAAGTTGCTTGTGATTTGGTCTTCTTTATGCTTTGCATACTAATTTTATGCCTAGTTGGTTTGGATTAGTATGCAAGTTCTTTCTCTTTAGGTCTGCTATATATTTCTCCTTAGGAATGTTAGAAGTGATGACTAACAAGCAAGGAGTGTGGTTGTGATGATATGTTAAGTTACCCTTTTCCTCTCTACTTGATGGAAGGAACATTAGAAATCAAGGTAAAAGGATTTGATAGTTTGGAAGTGAAATACTTCAAGGACAAGAGAACTCTTCAAGAAAGAAAACACAAATTTCACACTCAATCCTCCAATGCTCCAAAGGAGCACCTTCTTTGTATTATATAGCAAAGAAGATCCCTTCAAAGGAAGCTCTATCCTTGGATCAGATACATGGATTGGTGACCTGTCAGAAAGCTTCATCCTTGGATTAGTTGTTTGGATGGGTGACATGTCGGTCTTGGTCCCATTTGGTTGGTCAAAGAGGCTTTGACTGGAGGAAATCTGCTAGAGAATCTTCCTATAGGAATCTCAGAATCACATGGGTGAGGTACCATTGGAAATTTCTTGGTGAGACAAACCAAGAGGAGGGAAAACTAGCTTTTTTCTCTTTGAGGGTGGAAATACTCCCATTTTAAAGACCTAATTCATCCGTTGAGGCCTTTGAAAATGGCTTTAAAGTTTTCAAGCTATTTTCAATTTCTACCCTACTAGTATAAGTGCTCTTTTGGTGATACCTCTATCTGATCTAAGTTCTCAATCATGTGTAACATCCTTCTTGATATCACCACCCCAAGTTTCACCTCTAGATCATATGCATAGTTGTTGATTCTAAAGTTTCCAAACATGTTTTGGTTTTTGACCTATTAGTAGAAGTACCCTCTTGGTGATACCTATAGCTTATCTACTTAGTCCCTCTTGTATAACATCCTTACAAATGTTACCAAACCAAATTTCATCTCTAGATCTGTGTCTAGCTATTGGTATTACAAACCTCCCTCCTTTTAAGACCTCAATCAATCAAAATGTCCTCATTGCAAAGTTGTTGCTCAAATTTTTTTACTAACATTGGTGCGTGGGCCAAGTTGGCTACTAGCTCCCATGTTGCCTCATATAGTGAGTATTATTTCCATTGTATGAGATATTCCACACGCGGGTGATGAGTCCCATGGATGCGTTTTTGCAGAATGCATTCAACTTTGTATTCCTCCATGCCATCAATGTGTGTTTGGCAAGGTCTAATGTCTTTTGTGGAGGGGCAGTGATCTGATTGGGGCACATATCTATGTAGTAGGGAGACATTGAACATTGGATGGATCTTCATGTGTAGTGGTAGCTTGAGGTGATAAGCCACAACACCAATTTGATGAAGAATGGGAAAAGGTCCAATAAAGCAAGGTCTGAGCTTGCAAGGTCCCACTAATGTGAGGTTGGTTGTTGACAACCAAACCTAATCTCCCACTTGGAACTCCATGTGCATATGGTGTGCATTGGCATATTGCTTCTATCAATTTTTGGCATTCTCCATGCCTTGTTGGATTCTAGAATCAAAAGAGTTGACAACATCAACCTTGGTAAACATCGGATGGATCTTCATTAATCTTGAAGGTGTGAAAGGATGCTCGCCATACATGAGGAAGAATAGTGTGACTTGAGTGGAGTCATTTATTGAATTGTTGTAGGCAAATTCCACCAATGGAAGTAAAGTGTCCCACCTCTCTTGCTCATCTAAGGTGAAGCCCCAAAGCATATCTTCAGCAATGCAATTACCCCGCTCTATATGGCCATCAGTCTATGGATGGTAAGCCATGGACATGGCCAATTTGGTTTTGAAGACACCAAAGAGTGTTCTCCAAAATAGACTAGTAAATTGAGTGCCTCTTTTGGTGATGAGCACTCAAGACAAGCCATGGTGAGAGAAGACGACATCTAAGTACAACTGAGCTAGTTGTGAAGCCGTCACCTCCTTGGTGGTAGGGCGTACATGAATCATTTTGCTGAGTTGGTCAACAAATACTACAATGGAGTCAAATGAAGTGGTCTTGGGCAATTCACAGACTAGATCCATACTCACCTATTCCCAACATTGCGTAGGAGTAGGGAGGGGTTGCAAGAGTCCTACAAGAGCTTGATTAGAGGCTTTGTTTTGTTGACAAAGTAGGCAGCTCAAAGCATATTCCATCACATTGTTGCTCATCTTGGGCCAATAGTAATGGCATTGGATTGCATCGAAGGTCTTGTTCACTCCAACATGGCCTGCAATGACAAAATCATGACATTTTGCTAAAATGGTGGTGCGTAATTATGGGCATTTAGGATATATATTTTACCATCATGAAAAGTGAGTCTTTGGGCATTTAGGATCCATATTTTACCATCATGAAAAGTGAGTCTTTGGTTGTTGGTGATGCCTTTGGATGATTGAGCTCCTACAATCTAGGGATCTATTGTAGTAGCTAGAATATTTGGCCAAAATTCAAGGTTCAACTTGACCTCTACTACCAAATTGTTTGCCATTGGCATTGTAGTGAATGCATCTACAAGTTGCTTCTTGCCTTCCACGTAGGTGATTGTCATGTTGAATTGTTGTCACCACTTTGCCCACCAAATATGGCGACAAGATAGATCTTTTTGTATCTCGAGGTAGACTAGAGGTTTATGGTCTGTCTCCACTACAAATGCCTTCTCGACAAGATAGTGCTTCCAATGCTTAGTTGCAAGGACAATGGCCAGCTTTTCTCACTCTATGGTGTGATAATTGCATTCTACAAGTAATAGCTTTTTAGAGAAGTATGCAATTGGATGCCACACATCATGTGTAATACCAAGAGCTAGCTATATGATCTAGATATGAAATTCTGTTTGGTAACATCTGGATGATGTTATACATGATGGTCAAAGTAGATCAGATAGAAGTATCACCAAAAGAGTACTTCTACTAATAGGGTAGAAATTGAAATAAACTTGAAAACCTTAGAACAAATAGCTAGACATATGATTTAAAGGTGAGAATTGGTTTGGTAACATCTAGAAGAATGTTACACATGATGGACTAAATAGATCAAATAGAGGTATCACCAAAGGTGGACTTCTACTAATAGAGTAAGTATAATAATATGCCTGAAATCTTGGCAATTTTGGAGGTCTAAAAGGATGAATTAGGCCTCCAAAAGGTGCAAATTCTCCCTCTTCCCAATAAAGGAGAGGATGGCCTTCCCTCCCCCTAGTTTGTCTCATTGGAAGCTTTCCAATGGTACTTCATCCACGTGATTTTGAGATTCCTATAAAAAGAGTCCCCTCCAATCAAAGCTTGTTTGACCAACCAGACAGGACTAGGACCAACATGTCACCCATCCAAGTAAGTAATATAAGGGTGGAGCTTGCTGACATGTCACTTATCTGTGTGCCTAATCCTATAGTGGAGCTTCCTTGGAGGAGATCCACTTTGTCTACATATAAAGAGAAGGTGCTCCTTTGGGGCATCAGAGGTTTGAGTGTGAAATTGTATGTTTCTCATGGTGTGTTTCTCTTCAGGTCTCCTATCCTTGCAGTATTATATCATACCACTCCTATTGTAGGAATGCTCCTATTGCTATGCTTGATGCATACATAGACAATTTGATTGGAATTTTGAGTCATATAATTTCAAGATTGGTGCATGTAGTAAGGCATCTTTCAATTCTTGAAAGGCCAACTCTTGTGCGGTTCCCCATGTCCACTTCTTCTCCTTGCCAAGTAATGATGTTAAAGGATGTGCCACCTTGGAGAAGTCCTAGATAAACCAGTGATAGAATCCCATCAACTCCAAGAAGCTCTTGAGTTGAGTCTAGTCCTCTAGAGCACTCTATTTTTGAATGACCTCTATTTTATCTATTAATACTTGGATACCCTCTGCACTTACTCTATGCCCCAAGTAGTCTACTTCAAACTTGCAAAACTTGCCCTTTGAGATTTTGGCATACAAGTGATGATGTTTGGAGGACCTCTCATAGATGCTATTTGTATTTTGTCATCATCCTACTATATACTAAGATGCCATCTAGGAAAACAATAACAGACTTATCCAAATATGGCCAAAATATGTCATTCATCAAACTCATGAAAGTGGTAGGTGCATTGGTGAGGCCAAATGGCATCATAAGGTACTTGAAGTGGCCTTACTTGGTTTGAAAGGTAGTTTTGTATACATCTAACTCTGCAATTTGGATTTGATTGTAGTCCGCTTTGCAATCCAGTTTGGTGAAGTGTCTTGCTCCATTGAGTTGATCAAACAGGTCGTCTATGCAAGGTAAAGGATATTTCTTCTTCATTGTTTGTTGATTGAGGCCCTAATAGTCAATGCACATGCATATTGTACCATCCTTCTTCTTCACAAACAAGACAAGAGCCCCGTATGGTGATACATTGGGTTGGATAAACCTCTTTTGCAACATATCCAATTTGAGCCTTACACTCCTCCAACTCCTGAGGTGATAGAGGTTATGGGACCTTACAAGGAGGTGTCTTCCTTGAAAGTATCTCAATTTTATGATCTACTCTCCTTTTTGGTGGTAATCCTAAGGGTAGATCATCTGGGAAGACATATTGAAACTCATTTACCACATCCTTAAATTTCTTATGAATTTGTCCATCAAGTTGTGCACTTTGGAATTCTCTTATTAAATCCATGAAACATCTATCTGTCTTATAGATAGCTATTGTTCCTATGACATAGAGAGGCAATTTCTGCCTATGTGCTTTTTCTCTAAACCCCAATGATAGTCTATTGGCGGGTGCTAATCGCTTTCTTCCTCCAATCTACCATGGGGTTGTATTGCTCCATCCAAGGCATGCCTAAGATTGCAAAGATCACCTATATGGAAGCCGAGAGCCTCTAGAGACAAGCACAACAATTGATGGAGATATGCCCAATATGGCCACAATTGTAGCAATGATGTTGTTCTCCTCAAGTTCCTTCTCCTTGTGGGACTCCATCTCTTTGTTCTTCTACCCGTCCCCGCTCTCCTTGAAGCACTCGTGCTCCTCTATCTCAAAACCAAAGGTTGCACAATTCCATAGGTGTTGATCCAGCCACATGTGGCATTTCCATCCAATAGTGTTGAGACAAAACTACTTCTTCACCTCCTCCAAGTGCCCTTGCTATTCTTTGAGCACAAGAAATGGCGTTAAATATAGTGCAAGGATTTTGTACCATGAGTTCTTGGCAAATCTGGTCCTTCAACTCTTGTTTGAAATTGTCTAAAGCCTCTACTGGACTCATGTCAATTATTGCAACTTTTAGATTAAAAAATGCTTCCACATACTCTTGTTAGCTATTCTTTTGTTTCAATCCCCAAAGTTGGATTTGGGCCATATGCACAAAATTCACAGATTGGAAATTCTTCAAAAGTCCTTCTTGCATTGTTGTCCACGTGATCTCCCTTCTTTCTGCCAACATTGATTGTTCCCAAGTGTCGTACCATGTGAGATCTTTATCAATCAACTACCCACATGCAAATACGCCTACAACATGCTTAGTGATCTCCATTGAGAACAATCAAAAGTATTGATTCATTCTTGAAATCCAATTCTCCACTACTCCCTTAACACGCTACCCCTTGTAAGGCTCAATATTGCAAGTCTTCTTCATCCGTAGCAACAATGTAGCTTTGTCATTGGCCAGGCTCAGTGTCATAGGCACGTGTGCCTTTCCAAGTACTTCAATCGCACATATTGGGCTTTGAGATTGTTCTCTTTCCTGCACTTTTTGATCATTCTTGAGGGTTTGTACTTGATTTTGTAATGCCTCCATGGTCATCTTGATTTCTCAAAACTCCTTCAACATCCCCTGTATTCCTTGCATCAACTCTTGCAATTGCGGATCCATGCTTCCTACACATGATCAATGTTCACTTGCTACTTCCTACTTCAATAGAAGGTTAGAATGATGACCTGGGAGGGTGCAAAAAATATGGGGACTATCATTGGGACCTTAGAGTCCATCACTCATTGATAATATTCCTCACCAATTGTGGATTACAAAATCCCTAAACATCACCTTTGGTCAAACTACATAACAGATTTCTACTTCTTGTTGAAAGAGTGAGGATACGGTACATTCAGATCCATAACATCATAATAGGATATAGATTTTGAATTCCCTCTCTCTGTCATATACCACCATAGGTAGAATCCCCCGGTTTGGTGAATTCATCACTGTCCATGAATTTTGCTCCAAAGTGATAAACTAGCGATACTCTCATTTGCTCACACTGGATGTATATAATCTTGATGTGGAATGGATTCAAGAATGGGAAGCTAGGTGTGGGAAATTTTCCTCTTAGTGCATCTATCCCATCCATTCTCTAAAGCTCTTCCCAAGTCTAACAATTGCACTATGTTCTCCACCTCAATTACTCAATTTTAGTAGCTTGTGCTCTTTTGAGAGGGGTGATCCAATCTCTTGGATTAAAACACTTGCTCTAACACCATTGTAATACTCTAAGGACAAGAGAACTCTTTAAGAGAGAAAACATAGATTTCACACTCAATCCTCCGATGCCCCATAGGAGCACCTTCTCTTTATTATATAACAAAGAGGATCCATTCAAAGGAAGATCCACCCTTGGATCAGATACATGGATTGGTGACCTATCAGCAAGCTCCATCCTTGGATTAGTTGTTTGGATGGGTGACATGTCAATCCTTGTCCTATCTAGTTGGTCAAATGGGTTTGACCAAAGGGATTCTTTAGTGAATCTTCTTGTAGGAAGCTCAAAATTGCATGGGTAAGGTACCATTGGAAAGCTCTTGAAAAGAAAAATCATGGGAGGAGAAAGCAAGCCTTTTTTCCTTGAGAGAGGGGGATCTTTCTATTTTTGAGGCCTAATTCATCCGTGTAGACCTCCAAAAATGGCTATAAAGTTTTCAAGCTATTTTTGGCTTCTACTCTATTAGTAAAAGTGCGCTTTTGGTGATACCTCTATCTGATATAAGTTCTCCATCATCTGTAAAATCCTTCTAGATATCACCACCCCAATTTTCACTTCTAGATCATATGCTTAACTATTTATTCTAAAGTTTTTGAGCATGTTTCAGTTTTTGGCCTATTAGTAGAAGTACTTTTTTGGTGATACCTCTAGCTTATCTAATTAGTCCCTTATGTATAACATCCTTACAGGTGTTACCAAACCAAATTTCATCTCTAGATCCTATGTCTAGCTATTGGTATTACATGAAGACAAATGGATCCAAACTATTATAGATAGGTCTACATACAACTTCCCATCTATAAGTCTACAACTAGGCACTTAGTGTGTTTAGAGAGAGAAAAGCATAGTACAACAATGTGAATGTAAAACACTATCCTTGATGGCATTATTGGTAGCTATTCTCTATCCTCTAAAAGGTAAATCTAGTATAGTATTACACTCATAAATGAATAATTCAAATGCAGATTGATAGACCAAACCTATGTAAAACCTTATTTTTATAGAGAAATTAGCTCATGCATGTTAGAATTATCTAATTACCTAATCAAGCTATGATTCAAAAGCTTGCAGCCTTGCCAAAGTGAGAGCAAAGATATGGCCTAGTAGCACACCAAAAAGATGAATCAACTAAGAGAAAATGTAGTGCATGTTGAAAATGCTAATCCATCAAGGAAGACTACAACCTTTGGTCCAATCAAAATGCAAGGAAGCAAAGGATGGAAGAATTTTTCATGCTTGTGGAGATAAGTTATCTCCTATTTTCTATAATAATACCTGGAAAGATAAAGATCCCTCCTCCACCTTGGTTGATCATGTAGACAAGTTAATCAAGGCTAAAGAGTTAGTAATATAAGTCAAATATAGCTAATAATTCTAAAGAGTGTTCTAGAAGCATTTGGGAAGCTTCTTGGTGGGAAGCTTCCAAGATTGGATAACTTGTACACCAAATTAATGGCTAGCTTAGTTATATGCCAAGTAGATGATTTCTAGAATGAAGCTTCATTAGAAACTTCTTGGCTAGCTTAGCTTAGCTTGCATGCCCTAGCTTGTTAGCTAGCCCGGATGGCACAAAGAAGAGTGGATAGCTCTTCTTGTTGGACGTTGTCGGGGGGATCGTATGGTCTCAAGATTGCGCTGGGCACCTGGCTGCCTGCGCTTAGGCTTTTGGATTGTTTTGTCCTTCTTGTACCATCTATTATTAGTCCCGGCTCATTATTCTTGACCTCTTGTTTGGTCTATTATCCTCGGCTTAAGTATGTTTTGGGTTTGGTGGGTTTTGCAGTTCTGGTCCAGACTGATATTCCAGAGAGAATGATCTGGTGGGGTTTTGTGGAGTTATCCACAAGTTATGCGACCGGACTCAATCTCGGGCAACTAGTTAAATGTGCTGACCTATCTACATAAGCTGGACTGAGTGTAAAAAAAAAGTTAAAAAAAAAACATTATTATTATTTTTCTCTACCGCTGTTTGCACATCAAGTACACACTCTCAATCACTAAAATCTCATTTCCATTTCAATTCCAAGTTTTGTAGTTTATAATCCTTTGAGCCATGACACACGGCTACTAACCAAACAGTGACCAAACCGAGGCACACTGACCAGCCAAGCACATGAAGAAAGAAAATGAATTGAGCAGGTCCTATATCCTATTCCTTACAACTCGTCATCTCCTTGTTCCGCAGCATCTCCAAATTGTTGTTCTTTCCAAGTCTCCACTATCTAGTAGGTCCTTCCTCGGGATTCTCCTTCTCTTCAATATTGCGGTATGTTTGATCTTCCCGAATGCTCTGCACTGCTCTTGCCATAGGATTCTACGCCTGGTAAAAGCTCCTGACAAATCCCGTATCGAGTTTCTATGTCCAGTCCTTGTATTATCCTGAGCTGAACATGACTTCTCTCTTCTTTTGTTCCTGCACGCCTTTCCTTTGGATGAACCTTTGACTAGTAACAGATTCTCCGTCCAACCAACCTTTCTAGAATTTTTTATTCCTGCTAACCTTTCTGCTGATTTTTGTCCTTCCAAATACCTTCCCTGTTTTCCCCTACGATTTCTTCTCTTCTTCTCCTTTTGAGACTAATTGTCCTCTTCGAAGATCCTTCTCTTGGTCTCTGTTTTTGATCTTGGCTAAACCCTCTCCATGCTTCACAGTCCTTTGTATTGCCAATAGGAAGTTCTTCTCTTGAGCTTCTCACTCAACGCTGCTCTGTCAGTTTGTCAGCCAGATTCCCTTCCCGTGAACCCTGATCCTTTTTTGTCATTGACCCTTACTGCCTTTTGCCAAATTCAAACCATTCTGCGTTCTTGTTTCTCTGAGGAAAATCAACACCATTCTCTAAAATCCCACACTGTTCTATCAATCGTAAGCCAACTTATCTTCACGTGCATCCTACTTCTCCCTTTGAAATTCAAACTTATTGCTTCTTTGAGAACTCAAAATCTATTCTCTTCTGCCTTCTGCCAACCTCAAATCTTACTGCCTTCCTTGAAAGCCCCTTCGATCACTCCTATCTCTCCTTCATCTCCTTCCTTTCATTTCCCTATCCTTCTTTTGATTTCTAGTCCTGTCTTTCTTTTCTGCCAATTACCTCCTTTCGATTCTCAAAACAAAATCCTGTTCTCTCTTCCTGTGATTCTTCAGAAAACCCCTGCCTTCTCTCGATTCTTTGCCTTTTCTTGCCTCCACAATCTTTCACTTCTTTCTGTATTTTCTGTAATTCTCCTCCTTTTTTCTGACTCCACGATACTTCACTCCTTCCTGTCTCCACGATCCTTCACTCCCTACTCTCTAAACCTTTTTGTTTATTCCCTTGTCATTCCAATTTCGTTTTCCTTTCTGTCCTTCTTCTCCCGTCGATCCTTACTGCTCTCTGCCAAAATCTTGAAAACCTCCTCTCATTCTTCCTTTTCTCTGTCCACCTCCTATCCTCTGCAAACTCAAAACCCTCATTCTCCAATCAGATAAAACAAAACTCTGCCATTCTTCCTTCACTCTGTCCCTAAAGAGCCTTCCTGATTACTCCTTCACGATCATTTCAATTCCTTTCGTTTCACTTCCTTCCTGCCCACCTTCTGTCCTCTGCAAACTCGAAACCCTCATTCTCCAATCAGATAAAACAAAACTTTGCCATTCTTCCTTCACTCTATCCCTAAAGAGCCTTCTTGATTACTCCTTCACGATCATTTCAATTCCTTTCGTTTCACTTCCTTCTTGCCCACCTTCTGTCCGCTGCAAACTCGAAACCCTCATTCTCCAATCAGATAAAACAAATCTTTGCCATTCTTCCTTCACTCTGTCCCTAAAGAGCCTTCCTGATAACTCCTTCACGATCATTTCAATTCCTTCTGTTCACTTCCTTCCTGCCCACCTTCTGTCCTTTGCCAAGACTTGAAACCCTCTCACCTTTACCATTCAATCCCCTTCCTTATTGTCCTTCTTCCCCCCGTCGATCCTTACTGCTCTCTGCCAAAATCCCAAAAATCTCTTCTCATTCTTCCTTCACTCTCCCTAACGAGCCTTCTTGACTACTCCTTCACGATCATTCCAAGTCCTTTTCCTTACTATCCTTCTTCTCCCGTCAATCCTTACTGCTCTCTGCCAAAAAATCTGAATATCTCTTCTCATCCTTCCTTCACTTTTCCAAAAACCCTCTATCTTCCCTTCTCAAGAATTCCCCTGGCACTTTCTTGAAACTCTATTGTCTTCTCTCGAAATCTTCTGCCACTTTCTCTCTTGAAACTCCTTTGACATTTTCTGAAACCCGTCAGCCCGTCTCACTTTCAATAATTCTCCTGCGGCAAGGTAGCAAAACCCACACCCGAGACATATTATCCTAAATCCATGTTCCTTACAACAACTAAAAGAGAGAAGAAAATTTATCACACCAAAGCCTCAAGGGTACACGTGGGCTATTTTCCCGACGACAACGTGTGCCCAAGATTTTTTGCGACCAAAGGTGAAAGAATCCAAGAAAGTAGCTTCAAGAAGGAAGCTTCTCAAGAGTCTTGTATTGCTTCACTAGATATACCAAAGCCCAAGTTCATGCTAAGGACTTGAAGTTCTTATCAATTGAGAGTCTCAATGTGATCTTCCATTCTCTTATATCTCTCCTTGATCTTTACATTGGTATTACAATAGAAATAGGATGGATTGAATCTATGGACCACCAAATCCATTTCTCACAAAATTGGTACAACATGGACACAAAAGTCCATAGGATGGGTTTTTATGTCTATGTAGTACCAAAGCATCACTTCATACTTTAGGTACAACTTTTTGAACTTGATCATCTTGTCCAATGGACCATTGATCCTTCAAATTATAATATATGGAGAGAAATGGGTGTGTTTTTTATGTGTTAAATTAGATCATTTCAAGTATGCAGTTTGGTAGAGTAGTTGTTATGACAACAATGTCCAAAGTTTTCACTACTATACAACAATAGATTGAGCACCTTTCTTGAGCACCTTTCACCAACATTATTGTTGGAGAAGAAAGACTATGATAATTAATGGCAAGAGTGGCATTTGGGAATGAGAACATCAAGTTTGATTTTGAAAGCCAAAGGTATTTGAAGGAAAGAATCTACTAAGTATGATAGAGAATGTTATGTTTGATTGCAAATGTTATTTTCAAGCTACAAATTTTCTAAATGTGAAATATATTCTCTTAGTTTTAAGCCAACTAGATGAAGTGGAAAAACTATGGTGATAATTTTGAGTAGAGCAAGCTCAATGGAAATTTGTTACTCCAATCTTTATATGGGAAGAGTTAAGGAGAGAAATAATTAGGTTATTCTAATTGGTAAATGCTTCACAAGTTACACAAGATAGATTGGAAAAATTGAACTATTGGTTCTATGGGGAACTAAATCACTCAATTCTAAAATAGAATCATATAGATTCTAGAGATATTGGAAGGCAAAGCTTTGGATTGGTTTGTGAGAGGTATGAAATCATGCACCAAATTGGAAATAATCACACATAAGCCCAAACACTTAGAAGAAGCAATGTAGTTGTTTGAGTGCTTTGATTCTTTGGTTGCCATAACTTGGTCTTTACTTTGACCTTCACAAAACTTACAAACACATTGCACATGGATGGAGGAGCTAACATCACTTGAGATTGGTGCAATCAAGAAAAGACCACTTAGTCTATAGATAGATAAAGATGGTTGTGATATAATGGTGGTTGATTCTATTGTCATCAAATTGGATATTTGTATTGCCAAATTTCAAACTAGAATGAAGAACCTTGACCTATTGTCTAAATGGAGTTCTTGGATTGTGAGGATCACATAAACAAAGAATCTAGATGATAGATATCAAACCATTTATAGGGAACCTAATTTGTTCTAATTGGATTGAAGGCTTGACCTATACAAATTTGATACACTTGCAAGGTATGATATCTAATTATAGATGCATGATTCGGTTGATAGTAGGATTTCTAAGAATTACATGTCCATACAATTAGCAAAGGAATTACGTTATCAAATTGGTATTTGGTACCAAATTGATGATGGTGGATGGTAAAAAGTGTTTGACATTCCCTACATCATATTTTGTTACATCCAAGATTGGGAAAGGGAATTTAGAGTCTATGAAGTTTGTAGTAGCTCCCTTACACTTTGATGTCATTCTAGGGTTCTCCCTTGGCTTGAATTACCTAAGGTTTAATTTGATCAAGGTTGATAACAAATTCAAGTACAACACCAAATTAAGACTTATTGATTAGGTTTTTTGGCACCTTTGAGGAAGACACTTAAGAAGAGTCAATCCCAAGATGAGAAGTTGATCAATATAGCAAATTTAAAACAAACTTTGAAAGAAGATGTTCCTATTTTTCTATGTGAATCAAACCAATTGATCAGATAGTCCAAGAGTTAACAAATGTGTTTTTGGATGATCTTTTAAAGTGATTACCTCGTGATTAAGGAATCATTTCAAGATCAAGCTATTGCTGGTAGTACTCTAATGAGTAAACCAATCTATTGGCTTTCACCAAAGGAGCTAAAAGAGCTTTGAAAAACATTGAATAAGTTGTTGGAGAAGGGTTGCATATGATATAGTACATGTTCTTGAGGAGGATTGGTACCATTTATAACAAAATGAAGGATGAGGACTTTGACTTTGTTTTGCTATCTAGGTCTCAATAAACAAATTGTGAAGAAAATATGTTCTCTGCCTTGAATTGATGACCTGTTGAATCAATAAATTGGAGCACAATACTTCTCCAAGTTGGGTCTTCAAAGTGGTTTTCTATAAATTCCAATTGATGCAAAAGATGTGCACAAGACTACATTTTGGTACAAGGTATGTGTATTTTGAATTGAGAATTTACCTTTTGGGCTCATTAATACTCCAACGGCTTTCATGGATCAAATGCATAAGATGTTACACGTGCTATTGGATCAATATGTGGTTATGTTCTTGGATGCTATTTTGATTTACAGTAAGATGTAAGCAACACACAAGAACCACATTTGAGAAGTCTTGAGGTAACTACAACAATGGAAGTTCTATTGCAAGAAGTCCAAGTGTACCTCTTTGCCAAAGGAAGTTATTTGCTTGGGCCATAAGGTTTCAACAAAGGGGATCAAAATAGAAGAGGAAAAAAACAAAGCTATTATTGATTTGCCAAATCCTAAGGATGTCATAAAATTTTGGGGAGTTAAAAGATTGGTAAGTTTTTACCAATTGTTCATCCACTATTATACTCATGTTATTGTACTGTTGATTGATCTCTTGAGAAAGAAAAAAAACTTTGAATGGACCACCAAGCACAAAGAAAAACTCAAGAAACTAAAGCACATAGTGTGGTCACAACCTATCTTCCAACCAGATGATCTTCAACTACCTTGTGTGGTTGATTTTGATGCTTCTCACTTTGCCAGTGGAGTTATTTTGCAACAAGAATTTCCAAATGGATTACATCCTATTGCTTGTGTCTTGACAATTGAACACAAGAAGATGAAATATTTTGCTCAAGATAGTAACTAGCAACAGCATATTCCACAAAGATATGGAGACATTATCTCTTGGAGAACAAGTGATCATGCAAATTGATCACACACTCTTGTTACAAATTATATATTTGGAGCACATGAAGAGTCAACATCATCATTGGGAAGAACAATTACAATTATTTGATATCAAGCTTGAAGACAAAGCCAATAAGTTCCATGTCATTCCCAGTGCCCTATCTTAAGAACTTGGTTTGAAGATTCTCCTTGAATCTCCCATGATAGCAAAAATCACCATGACATTGATAGACTCAATTGTACACATAGAGTTCAAGATTAATTTACAATAGGACCTCTTCCTTCATCTTATGCAAATTAATCTTGCACCATATGACAAGGAATACAATACTTTTTCAATCAAAGATGTGCTTTTATTTTTTGAGAACCAAATCAATATTCCATCTATGGGAGATCTACAATTGGTGTGACTTCAAGAGGTGCATGCCTTACCAATTTCTGTTCACATGGGAGTGGATAAAATCTTGAGTACCCTACAATGTCAATAGGGGTGGCCAAATATAGCATGTATGGTTTGAGAATTTATCCAATCTTGTGTGAATTGCCACTACAACAAATCTAACAACTAGAATTATGCATACTACTCCAACTGCTCCCCATCCCATTTACTGAATAGGAGTTTGTAAGCTTAGATCTTATCACATCCTTGCCAAAGATGAACAAGGCTATACAAAAATTATAGTGATTTTTGATAAGCTCAACAAGCAAATTCATTTGATGTTTGCCCTAGATATAGTAGATGCTCCTACATTGGCCTAAACCAGCTTTGATATTGTCTTTAAGCACCATAGGATGCTTTGGGTTCTCATCTTTGATTTTGATCCTCAATTTATTGGTAAATTTTGGCAAGTGCTCTTCAGGTTATTTGACACTAAACCTACCTTGGCTATGGCCTATCATCCTCAAACTGATAAGCAAACCAAATGAGCCAATCATAATTTGGAAGATATGCTACATACTATCATAAATGTTCATTACACCAATTGAGATTCATATGTTGTGGTTTCCAAATTTACCTTTAACAATTCCAAGCAAGAGAGTGTAGATTCTCTCTCTCTTCTTTCTCAATTGTGGCCAAGACTCACTTGTTCTTGATTCTCTTCTTGCTCCACCACCATCTCAAGTTCCTCATACTTTCATCTTCTGGTCTAGTTCTCTAGATCTTCACACCAAGTCAAGTCTTATCTTCTTGTTGCTCAAAATTGGCAAAAGTAATATGTTGACAAACATTATTGCAATCTCACCATTCAACAAGCAACAAAGTCATACTTTCTTCTAGTAACCTTCTTCTCCCGCTTGACACCCAAGTTCATAAACTTGATACTATTAGATAGGTCCATTTGATATTACTCAAATCCTTTCTTGTAGTGCTTAAAAATTTTCACTCCTTAGTCATATGGAGATCTATCTTATCTTTTATATTTCAAAGTTGAAACTATTTGTTATTAACTCATCTTCCTTTCCTACTTGTGTTCAACCCATTTCTCCTTTTATACTTGTCAAAAATCATGAAAAATACAAAGTAGATTGTATATTTGCACATCATGACATCCAACATGGCCACCAATAATATATTAATTATAAGATCCTTTGGAAAGAGTATCCTCTTCATGTTGCTATATGAGAGTCTTTCTCATCTCCAAAATGCACAAATGGCCGTATAAGAATTCAAAGATTCTATGGAGATGAGGATGTCACCAACTAGTAGTGGGGAATAGGTAATAATATGGAGTTAATAAGAAAGTTAGCAAAAGCTCAAGAATTAATAAAATATGCCAAATAGAGGTTGAAATTCTAAAGAATGTTCTAGAAGCATTTAGGAAGCTCCTTGGTAGAATATTCTAGAAACGCCTAGGAAGCTTAGTAGGAAGCTTCTAGGTACCTTCCAAGGATTGGGTAAATTTTATACCAAGTTAAAGGCTAGCCTAGCTTATTTGCCAAGTAGATGGCTTCAAGAAAGAAGTTTTATTGCAAACTTCTTGGCTAACTTAGCTTGCACTCCAAGAAGATAACTTCAAGAAAGAAGTATCACTTGGAGCTTTTCAAAAGAACCTTGTATTGTTTCACTATAAATACCAAAATCTAATCTCATGCTAGGGATTCAAAGTTTCCCAATGTAATCTTCCACTCGGATCCTCTATTCTCCTATTTCTCTGCTTGATATCCAAAACTAGCCTATCAACAACTACAAAATGGGAGGAAAGTAGAGTTGCCATGAGAGCTTGAATACCCAAAAACTCTATAGGTGCCATCTCCTTCATAGATTATAAATACACAAGATCAATAGAGATGACTATCTATATGCTAAATCCACTATCAAACACTCAAAATGTCCTTTGTTTAATGATATCACCAAAACACATTGTTACCCACTTCTCATTGGTGATACGCGGCATTCCAGCATATCTTTTTATTTATTTTTTTAAATGAAGACTTCCATGATGCTCCTCTCAAAAGTTTTGGATGTGATGGGAGGGTTGGTTTGTGCTATTGTACTATGCTTCATTCTCACTGGAACATAGTTGGTGCCTAGTTGTGAAGTCTATAGGTAAGGTAGGGTAGGGTAGGGTGGGGGAGAAGAGGGGGGGGGGATGTTGTGCATATATACATTGCTACACAACATACATTGTTGTCAATATCATACACTATAGACAACAACTCACACATAAGTCATACATGAACTCTAAAGTGCTTCAATAATCAATTCATTCTTCCAATCAAATCATACTCAAATAAGATTTGTACTTGATCTTTCACTCAACATTCTACAAAAAATCAAACATTGATTATAATCAAGCCATACCCACTCTAGCTAAGAGACTCCAAGTGACACTTTCTAATCTTTATCCACCATAACCAAGAGCTCAAAGACTCAACTTCAAAGAAATGAGCTCTTTGGAGCTACATTTCAAAGGTATTCCCCTTTACTCAACCTAGGTCTCCAACCCTAATGGTGTCATTGATGGCATATCCGATGGTGTAAATGGTGCAAGTGATGGTTGGTCCTACCATATGGTCAATAGCTCTAATATCAAATCAGATTGCCAACAAGTAGTCCATGAGTAACTACCAAAATACCCATGACTACCAACACTACCACTCTAGCATCCAAGCAAATTAGTTTTGGCTCTACAAATGTTGTGATAGGGAAGTTGAATCTAAGCCTACCAAAAGTGGTTAATCTCACTTGTAATGTCAACCATCAAGTATTTATGCACCAATTCCCAAACTTCCTTTCCATCAAGTAGGAAAAAGTGCAATGTAACTTGCAATATAGCATGCACTCTTGGGGTTGTTTTTCATCACTTCCATTATCACCAAGGAGAAATAAAAAACACACCCATGCAAAAGAACCTAAGAGTAAAATATGGACATTACTCAATAGAAATTTACTCACCAAATTCAAAATAAATAACTAGATATGGATCAATTACCAAGTTGGGCTAGCTTTTGAGCCATACAAACCAAGATATACTTGATCCAAAACCATGAATTCGTTATTTGAATAATTTATATCAAATTGTAGCACAAGATCTAGTGACTAATAATAGTGTAAATTTTCATAAGATGATTTAAATCAAAACTTGAGATGTGAACAACACCCTAGACTTGATTATAATCTCCATCCCAACACCTTGATTTTAAGTACTCTAAATTCCACCAATAAAGTTAGACTCAAACCATATGCAATACAAAATAAGGTTTTGTGATTTATCAGTTGGGTTAGAGAGAAGATGAATAGTTGAGTAGGATATAACACAATTATTTTTCTTCTCTCTCACTCAATTGACAAATCACAAAAAATTATTGTGTAACTCCATGAATTTCCTAAATAGTGAAGCTAGGTGAAAATTAGATCCTCCTTGCTTGCATGATCATATCTCAAGCATCATTGACTAAAATTTGATGATTTTTGTGTTCATATTGTAGCATATTTGCTATTCTTTCATGTGGTGGTCTTGTCACCCCAATTAACCTCATAAACTTCCATGAACTTGGAAAGAAACATACTCTTGAATAGTTGGGAGTAAATTGCTTATACTTGGACACTGAGCTACTCCTTCTTTTGACACAAATTTCTACACATGGACCTCCGAACTCCACTCCCAAAGCCTTGAGCAAGATTTAGGTGCATCTCCTTATATAAAAATATTTCAATGGTTAAATTACAAACTTGCACATAAGTAGGCATAGGAAGGATAACAAGATCCAGAGTCCATCACCAATGTCATCAATGCAATACCAAAATGAGCTACAACCAACATAAAAAAGTGATCATGGTGCAAAATTTAACACCAAATGAGAAAAGGGTTTGGGAGAGGTGGATAAAGAGTGCATAATATCTCTTGATTGTCTCACAATCATTTTCTATAGCTTCCATGTTATGCTACCACTCTTAGATGCCCTTGTTTCTATGCTCTACTTCCACTCTTAAATTGCAAGACCAAAACATACTGCTTGTTACCAAGTCTCTATCACCACTATACATCAAAGTATTGGAAGAAGATAAAATCACAATCTTTATGACAAATCACCTAAATATATATAGATTTCTCATATAGCGATGGATCACCTACAAGATCCTTTTCATAATCTACTATAACCTTAAATAGATAAACAACACTAAATTATTTTTTTAACTTGCTGAGCAAAAAAATAACATGACAATAAATAATACTAGAGGAGAGTATATCAAATGCAAATTGTGGACCTCCTACTAGAGGAAGGTCATACACATGAAAAATATCCTTAACAAGGGTAACTTCTAAGAAGTGTAACAAAATCCATGGATCTTATTGGCACACCAAGAATAGATTGGCTATAAATAGATATAATACATCCTTTGGAAATTGGAAGTGAGGAGGTACACCTAAAAGCAACCATGCTCTAAATTTTGACATCTTGACTCTAAAGTCTACAAGATGAAGCTCAATTATCAAGTGGTCAAAATCATACCTAATTTGATCTATAGGGCACACAATATATGTATTATTTGCCAAGGAAAGAAATATTTAACCTTGCATATCTAAAGTAGTAGGTAAGAGAACTCTAAAATGAAGCATGGTAAATAAAGGCCTCCCTAAAGGATCTTGTTGTTGTTTATTAACAACCAAATCCAAGATAATGATTCATTCTTGTGAGAAATCATGTTGGTAATGAATGAAAGAAGGAGAACCCTAGAAGGACTACACAAAAGGAATAAAAATTGCAAAGGATCCATCTGACTTTGTAAGCTCTTTAAAGATGGATGCACATGAGATGCTATTAAAAGAATTCTTAACATTCACATGTAGAATAAACCATTTTGGATAGATATTTAAGAGTTCTTTGCTAATAGCCTTACAACTTCCTAATACAACAACTTCAAACGGGTGTGGATTGAGGTCTTGCTAGATGCAAGAATGATGTTGAAGGATAATGGCATGACCAATAAGATGCAAGACTTCATCAATTGCAATTGGTCTTATATCCTTTCTGTACTTCTACATTACAAGAAGTTAAATAACATCTAGCAACTAACTAAATAACATAAGAATCTCTCCTCTCACTACTAGTATAGTCGATTGGAACAACTTGGTAAAGCCAGTAGAGGGGTCATCTACTTGGAAGAAATCTTTGAGATGCTCTTAAACCATCCTTGATAAGCCTTTATAGAAGACGCATGGGGCAATGCGCTATGCATGTGCAAAAATAATCTATCAATATATAAAATCTCCTCAAGTTAATAGTCTAAGACCTCTAATAGTACTCCTTCTCTTGCCAAAGAGTGTAATAAACATAAGGAAGAATAAGTCTCATCAATGGAACTAGCCATAGACAAAGGATGTAGTATTGATATTTATCTATCATACTCTCTTGCTTGACCTAATATCCTATACCATTATAATCAAGTGGAATGTAGAGTATCATGTTGCTTAACTTGTCTCTTACAATGTGCAACTCAAACAAAATCCTCTAAAAAGTAATGTATCCTCTACTCATGATAAAGTAACATGATTCCCTACTCCAAATTTGAAAAAACTAATAATCACATCTCTTTACCCCATATGACCCTTTCTAATATAACACAAACACCATCATGCGAGTAAGAGAAATAAGACCATGTTAACTCAACCAAGGAATCACATGCCAATTGATTGAGTGGTAAGCAAAAACAGCTTGTATAGTCTCATCATGTGCCAAATGATTCAATGGTAAGCAAAAAGCTTATCTAGCTTCATCATTAAATATACATGGAAGCATATGGAATATGTAGATATAGAAAACTAGTCTCAAATAATCCCAAAATGAAACCCTTGTGAGATGCTTCCACTCCAATAACTATTAGTATCCATTGAACAATAAACAAATATATGAACAAAGTGTGTATAATCTTGAGTATCAAAGTGGTAGTGGTAGCTTGCTTTATGTAAGTATTCCCAATGGTCCAATTATAATCTCTTTTCATTTTCCCATATTGGTATTTACCCTTTTGTGGTACCCACATTTTTCATTTTGGACGAGTTTTGAAGAAGAAGTGCCTTGTTGAAACCAAATTGAAACCAAATGGAAAAGAAATGAGAGGAAATTTGTATTTTGATCAAGCCCAAGGAAGTAGACTTTGTGTCAAATGAAGACGGACTCAGCCAAGATTAAAAGAGGGTAGACTTGAAGGAGGAATGGAAGTTACAGGTCGAGATTCATACGGGGGTTATATCTCTATGTTCACAAGTCCAAATCAAGCGCGCTATATCTTGTTGGAAATGTCTCGTTCAGGGCTTTTCGTTGCCACCAAAATCACAAAGTTTGGATGTCTGTAGAAGAAGTTACAAGTATTTGAAGTTTTGGGAGTAGATGTACATAGTAAGTTAGTGTCTTTGGACTTCGGACTTGAGACTTGAGACTTTGGACTTCAGACTTCTGGTTTACATAACTTTGGGTTAGAAGCTTCTTTGCCTCAAGACAAAGATGATTGTATCTGAGATAGTCAGACCTCGGAGTGCAACAAAGATGACTTCAGGAATCTTGCCAAAGGCATTAGAGAGAGTTAGGATAAAGAAAGAATAGATAGTTAAGATACCCATGACTTCAATTTCAGTTTTGATTGAGGATGAAATAGGAATTGAAGGAGAAGTAGCAATAGTGAATAAACCCAAAGTGCAAGATCAGACTATAAGTGTCTTTGGGTCAGTAACATGAGTGATTAGGGGAAAGTGGGTTACAAATTGAAGGCGTAGATAGTGTACCCATGCTTTCAATTACAATTTGTGATGAGGATATAGTAGAATTAGCAAAGGAATTGATTGTAATTAGACCCGATGTTGCAGAAGTAGTAATTCAGGTATCATCGGACTTATTATTAGAGACATTAGAGAAGAGTGGGTTAGGAGATAAAGAGTTAGATAAGTCACTCCTTAGTGCAATTGTAGTTCCTACTGTAGAAGTAGTAGAAGTAGTGTAGGAATTGGTAGAATTAGATATACCCAAAGAAGGAGAAGTAGTAGGAAGATCATCGGGTTTGGAAGCCGATGATGAGGTAGACATTGGATTGGTGTAAGCAACAATTTTGAGATAGGAAGAGGCAGATATGAAGAGATGGATTGTCAGTTTGGATCTGCAGGTATGAAGAGATGTTAGGAAGCGGTGCATAAGTAGGAAGAATTGCTGTTTGCTTCAATATTTAAGGGGAGCATTTGCAGTATTATGTTGTTCAGTATTCATATCTTTGAAGATAGATACATTGAAGTGCTGTTCTCAGTGCTCGTTGCTTGAGCTTAATTCCGATTGTCAATTTTGTGTTTGTGTTTGTGAGTGTGTGGAGAATTCTGAAGTGCAAGTCAGTGTGTTTGTGGATGTTGGATTCTGCAGCCTTGATCTTCATTCTGTGTGTTTGATCCGGAGTGAAGTGCATTGGAGCAATGCCTTGACAGGTCTGAGAAGAATTGTAGTGTTGGTAGTATTCTGCATTTGTGAGTGCAACACAAAGTTGATGTGAAGCAATTTTGATCGAGGAAGTTGTGCCTTCAATGGAAGGGTGGAACATAATTCTGAGGCAAAATTGTTCTTTGTAGTGAAGTGCCATCTTTGGGAGAATATGAATCATCACAATCAAGAGTTGTTTGGATAGAATTTGCTATGTTATGATTATGAGTGTGTAATCGTGACAAGTTGTCAAGATTGTGAGCTTGTTACTCTCTTCTAGGTGTAGTTTCTACTCGAGAGATTAAAGAAGCAATCAAAAAGAACTACAAGTTATTGTTTGACTTCATATTTGACCAATTCTGAATTGTATCTCTACGGGAACGAACTTTACTTACACGATTACCGCAAAAGTGATATTTGCCGGGTTGTCACACCTTTGCAAAGTAAATAGTTGATGACACATTGTCAACAATCAAAAGAGGCCTATGTATAAGGTGGGAAATATTGTTTACGGGATTGTAATGGAGGAAGTGGGAGATATGGTAACAAGGATATGTTGTAGAATTTGACTATACAAGACATGCAGATAGAGTCACATGTGGGATGAATCCTCTATGGGATAGTACTTTGTAAAGTAGTAAGGTAGGCAATTAAAGTTAAGATGATACTCTGACTATGTCAAGTTGTAATCCATTAAAGATGATGAAGGGTTATGAGCCAATTGGCATTGATAGTGGTGAAGCAAGAAGGAGATGGTGGCCATAGTAGAAGCAATATTAGGAGATAAAATATCTTTTTAAGGTTAGGTTTACTAGTATATAAGGGAGCTCATGCCACTTAGTGGGGGTTTGTCCTCCTTGCATTATAACCAATATTCATTATGAATCCTTACAATTCTAAAGTGGGAGGCTATGGTTCCTATTCCATTCTTGGAGAGAATGCTATTCAATTGAGTCAAAGGTTAGTAAGTTTATCAAGGGATGTGTGTAATCATTGGGTCTATGAGATGAAGTGCATACTAGTCATGGTTGTAAGAGTGCTTGATGTGGCTTACTATTGGCTTATATTGAACAATAGATATTATAAAGAAAACCCTTTCTCTCTGTTGTGATGTTTTTGAATGTTGAATCACTCTTCCAATTCATGAATGTGTATTATAGGTAAGTGATGCTACTCATTGCGCTCATTGCATTCTTATCTAGATCTTAGAGTGTTCATAATAGTACACATAACATCTCATTACTTACCTAAAGTTGACAACCAAGGAAGCCAAAGGACTCACAATGGGACAAACTTGCAATTCTTGGATTAAGTGTTCAAAGATAAACCTCAAGTTGAATTAAGATCACTATGGGAACTTTGCCTACAAACTATTTCAGGATCTACACTCTACATGCTAATCATTGTGGGATCTCTACTTATAGACAACTTTAGGAACTTCTACCCATAGTGTGCAATGTGATTTTCTCAATCTTCCCTTGCTCTATTATCATGAATTAGATTAAAAAACATCTTTCAATATGTTTCAATAAAATTTCTCTCAAATTCTAAAATCCATGTTGTGTTAAGGTTGAACTAAGGGATTACTACAAGCAACTATGAGGTGATCTATTGGCTAATATGGGGAGCTAAGGGATGCTTTACTATGGGCTAGAGTACATGTTGATCTATTGGCTAAGGTAGGGGCAATTCATGTTGAGGTGAATTTATCCATGAAATCTAGTCCACATAGAGTGTGCTTCATCTCCTTAGAAGCTTACTCTCAAGGGCTTTCCATAAACACCAAGATTGTGGTAATGGAGGTCTAGGGAAGAAGTTATGACAAGTTGAATGTTGCTGTTTTCAAGAAGAATCTTGCAATGTGAATCCTGAAAGCAATCATATAAGGCAAACCCCACAATTCATGTCAAGCCTATTTTCTCCATATACTCTAGTCCAAATAGAGTATGATTTATTTTGTTGGAAGCATCTTTGCAAGGAATTTCTATAAACACCAAGATTGTGACAAACAAGGTCTAAGGAAGAAGTTATGACATGTTGAATGTCATTATTTTCTTGGAGTAATCTCTTAGCCAAATCCCATATGTTGTGTGTATAACATTGCTACAAAACATACATCACTGTCAACATCCACACACTATAGATGCACAACTCATACATAAATCATACATGGACTCTCAAGTGCCACAATTAATCATTTTGTTCACAACTCTAATCACACCATATCAAATCAATACTTGATCTATCACTCAACAATCTGCCAACATTTGTGCACTAATACAATCAAGCCACACACACTCTACGTAAGAGACTGCAGGTGATGTTTGCCAACTTTCTATCCACTCTAGCTAG
Organism: Lunularia cruciata; assembly: GCA_948567375.1. Lineage (NCBI taxonomy): Eukaryota > Viridiplantae > Streptophyta > Marchantiopsida > Lunulariales > Lunulariaceae > Lunularia > Lunularia cruciata. Next base: position 51,502,873 of record OX419759.1, read on the forward strand.
GAACTCAAAGGCTCAATGTCAAAGAAGTGAGCTCTTTGGAGCTGAACTTCCAAGTATACATCTAATTTTGACCTAGATCTCTAACCCTAACAATCTCACTAACAACACACTCACTGGTGTGAATGGTGCAAGTGATAGTGGGCCCCACCATATAGTCAGTACCTTGAACAAGAAATCTGAACATCAACAAGTAGTCGATGAGTAACTACCAAAATAATCATGATTGCCAACACTACTACTCTAGAGTCCAAGCAATCTAGGTGTGATGTTACAAATAGCATGATAGCTATCATGTGTATATACATTGCTACACAACATACATCATTGTCAACATCACACACTATAGATACACAACTCACACATAAATCATACATGGACTCTCAAGTGCCACAATCATCCTCCTAGTTGGTGGTTAGGTCCCTCTAACTCTAGATAGCCATCTACTCCAAGTATATACCTTATAGTTAGCAAAAGATCAAGAGGCCGGGTGCTATCAAGCCTCATCATTAGTAGCATATCTGCAATCTATACTATATAAAGGATGATGTAAAAGACCAAAACCAAGGAGGGAAATAGGAGAATAAAAGTTCACATTGGGATGCTTGAATGTGGGAAAACTCCGAATGCCTAGCATGAACTTTGGCTTTGGTATTTATAGGTAGCATACAAGGCCCTTGAGAAGTTTCTCAAGAAGCTTCCTTGAGCCGCTTTCTTAGAATGCAAGCCAAGTTAACCAGGAAGCGTCTCAAGAAGCTTCATTCTACAAACAGCCTACTTGGCATGCAAGCTAAACTAGTTAGAAGCCTTTAGAAGCTTCCTTCTAGAAGCTACCTGCTTGAGGTGCAAGTTAACTAGTTGGGAAGCTTCCCAAGAAGCTTCCTAGATACTTTTGGAATATTATAGGCTAATTTGGCTTATTCTCTTCTTCATTAGCCTTACTAACTACATTGCTAAACTCCATATTGTTACATATTCCCCCACCGCTAGTTGGTGACGTCCTCGTCGCCATTGAAGCTTCAAACTCTTGGATGGCTGTTTGTGCATTTTGGAGGTAAGAAAGAGGTTCCCATGTGGCATCATGAAGGGGATACCCTTTCCAAAGGACCTTGTACTCTGTATGTTGGCGGTGTCCTCATTGGATGTAGCGATGTGCAAGGATACGATCAACTTTGTACTCCTTATGATCATTGATAGGGATAGGGGGAGGAGGAGGTTGAACTTGAGAGAAGAAGGAAGAGGGGTTAGGAACAAAGGGTTTCAACTTGGAAACATGAAAGATAGGATGGATGCGCATATGAGAAGGCAAAGCAAGTCAATAAGCAACATGAGAGACAATTTGGGTGATATCAAAAGGTCCTATCCAATTAGGGGCAAGTTTAAAAACTTGGGTATCAAGTGGGAGGGGTAGATTACTAGAGGATAGCATAACTTTATCACCAACTTCAAATGTGAGATCATGACAATGATGGTCTGCATATTGTTTTTGACAATTCTGAGCAACAAGGAGGTGAGATTAAGCTTGTTGGAGAGATTCGGAGATGGTGGTCAAGAAGTTTGAAGTATGGGGGACCTGAGATGGAGGAGGAGCAAGAAGTGAATCTGGGACAAGCAAATCTTGGCCAAAATTGAGAAAGAAAGGAGAGAATCCGGTGCTTGCCTGTTTAGAATTGTTGTATGTAAACTCCGTAGCTGCAAGACATTCATCCCAATTGGTATGGTGAATGTTGATAAAGGCATGAAGCATATCTTCCAAGGTGCAATTTGCACATTCAATTTGTCCATCAGTTTGAGGATGATAGGTTGTGGACAAAGCAAGCTTGGTGCCAAGTATTTGGAAGAGTGCTTGCCAAAACTTTCCGGTGAAGCAAGGATCACGGTCGGAGATGAGTACACATGGCATCCCATGATGTTTGAATACATTGTAAAAGTAGAGTTGCACCAAGGTTGGAGCATCCGTATTATCAACCCTTGGTGCCAAATGGATTTGCTTACTACGCTTATCCACAAACACCACAATTTTTGTGTAACCTTGTTGTGTCTTGGGCAAGGAGGTGATGAGATCTAAGCCCACATGCTCCCAATGAGTAGTTGGAATGGGAAGTGGCTGAAGGAGTCCACTTGGCTTCTGGTTATTGGCCTTGTTGCATTGACAACTCTCACACAATTGGACAAACTCCCGGACATCTCGTGTCATATTGGGCCACCACCATTGGCATTGGAGGGTACCCAAGGTCTTGTCTACCCCCATGTGACCAAATATTAGTAAATCATGGGCTTCCTGAAGGTGCACAAGTCAGAGATCACCTTTGGCTGGCACATAGATCTGGTCTGCATGGAATAGAAGGCCTTCCTTGAAGGAGAAGGCATTGTACTCCTTGTTGCATGCTGTTAGATGACCATGTACCATTTGGAAGAAGAGATCTTTTTGTAGAGTTGACCAAAACTTGTTATGGACCTTGGGGTCAATTGATACTGTCGTAATTGCTGCCGTGATGAGAGGAAGAAACTTCAAATCAGGTAGTCATGATAGAGCATCAGGGATGACATGGAATCAACCTGGTTTGTACTCAAGTTTGATGTCAAAAAATTGGAGTTGCTCTTCCCATCAATGATGTTGACTCTTTATGTGTTCCAAGTGTAAGGTCTGCAACAATGGCTTGTGATCAATTTGCATGATCACTTTTTTCTCTAAGAGATAATGCCTCCATAACTTGGTGGCATATACCATTGCAAGTTGTTCCCAGTCTTGAGCAAAGTAATTTCTTTTAGTTGTATTTAGTTGGCCAGACATAAAGGCAATGGGATGTAGTCCATCTAGGAATTCTTGTTGCAAGACAACTCTAATTGCAAAGTTAGAAGCATCAAAATCAACCACACAAGGTAGTTGAGGATCATATGGTTGAAGAATGGGTCTTGAAGACACCATATGCTTTAACTTTTGGAATGCTTCTTCATGCTTGGTGGTCCACTAGAAGCTTGAGTTCTTTCCCAAGAGTTCAATTAATGGTGCAACCACATGAGCATAATAGTGGATCAATTGTTGGTAAAAACTAGCCAATCCATTGAATGCCCATACTTTTGTAGCATCCTTTGGGGTAGGTCAATCAGTAATTGCCTTGATTTTCTCTTCTTCCATCTCGATCCCCTCTAATGAGATCTTATGACCCAAGAAGGTAACTTCTTTTTTCCAAAAGGCACACTTCAACTTCTTGCAATAAAATTTCCATTATCATAGTTGTCTTAGGACTTCTTGCACATGATTCACGTGTTCTACCTCTATCTTGCTATAGATTAAGATATCATCTCAGAACACCACTATAGACCAATCCAATATTCCATCCAACACCCGATGCATCTGATCCATGAAGATTGTTGGAGCATTAGTGAGTCCAAAAGGTAGAACTCTCCACTCAAAATGCCCATACCTTGTGCAAAAGGTAGTTTTTTGCACATCTTCTATCAATAGGGATTTGCCAATAGATGTTGCAAAGATCCAACTTGGAAAATTATTGTGCTCCACTTAGTTGATCAAGCAAGTCGTCAATCCAAGGCAAGGGATATGCATTCTTCATAGTTTGCTTATTGAGCACACGGTAATCAATACAAAAACAAAGTCCTCCATCCTTCTTTGGAACAAATAGTACCGGTGCCCCCAAGGAGAGGTACTATGTCATATGAAGTCCTTCTCCAACAACTCTGTAAGTGTTGTTCGTGACTCTTCCAACTCTTTTGGTGAGAGTTGATAGATTGGTCTACTCACTGGAGTACTCCTTGGCAATAACTCAATCTTGAAGGGCATACTTTGATTGGAGTGTAATCCCTTTGGCAGATCATCCAGAAACACATCCGCAAACTCCTGAATTATCCAACCAACCATTGCTTGATGAGGCTCTTGGCTCTCCCCTGATTGTTCTTGTGCAATCGGCTTGATCCACACCATGAATACAAACTTATCTTCCTCCAAAGCTTGCTCTATGGCTGCTTTGCTAATAAAATTCCTTTTAGGGACTCATCTCTCTTCCAAGCTTGCTCCTTGGTTGCCTTCTTGGAAAACTTCCCATTTTAGGACTCATCTTCCTTCAAGGTTTGCTCTATGGCTACCTTCTCAACAAACTCTTCATCTTGAGACTGATTTTTCTTAAGTGCCTTACTCAGAGGTGCTAGGCAACCTAATTGGAAATTCCTACCTTGCTATTGTACTTGAATTTGTCATTGGGTCCAATCAAATTGAACCTTATGGCATTCAAGCCAAGGTAGACCTAGAATGATATCATAGTGTAGAGGTGCCACTACAAACCTCATACACTCCAAATACCCCTTCCAATCTTGAAGGTAACAAGATGCAAGGTATGGAATGCAGAACCCTTTCTACCATCCACCATCATCAATCTACTTCCAATTACTAGCTTGATAGGAATATCCAATTCCTTTGCCACTTGCATTGACATGCAATTCTCTAAACTTTTAGAATCAACCAAAATCCTACAACCTCGATTAGATATCGTACCTTGCAAGTGAAGCAAAATTGCATAGATCAAGCCTTCAATCCCATTAGAACTAATCAAGTTCCCAGTAGGCGGCTTGAGATCTCCTACTAGAATTCCTCATTTCCCTTATTATTTTGCTCCACAACCTCCATTTGGGCAACAAAAAAGGTCACCCATTCTTGAGTGGACATTTAGCAATACAATGCCCTAATTAGCAACAATAAAAACAACTACCATTTTGTCGCAGTTTTTCTCTATTTATAGTGCCAAGTGGTCTTTGTTGAATGGCATCAATCTCCATTGGTGTTGGCTCCTCCACTTGTGTATAGTGTGTCGGTAGCGCTGTGGAGGTTGAGGTCAAGACCAAGTTGTTGCCACCAAGGAATCAAAACATTTGGCCAACTACATGGCTTCCTCCAAGTGTTGTGGCTCTTGTATAGTTACCTTTAACTTGGTTCTTGCCTCCAAGCCCCTCACAAATTGATCCAAAGCTTCACCTTCCAATGTATCTGGAATTTGCATGATGGTGTTTTGGAATTGCATGATGTAACTTCTTATATAGCCAATATGTTTCAACTCTGCCAACTTATCTTGTGCAGCTTGTGTGGCATTTATAGCTTGGAACCAACTAATTATTGTGCTCTTGAATTCTGCCCATGTCAAGATTGGTGCAACAATTTGTTGTTCAGCATACTCCACTCAAAATCTCCACCATAGCTTTGCTACTCCATCCAAGAGGCTAGAAGCCAAGAGAATCTATTTTCACTTGTCTTGTAGATTGGTTGCTTCAAAATAACATTCACAATCACTCAAAATTCATCACTGCTCTTGGGAGATTCTTGCCTTCAAATACCTTGGGTTTAGGAATCTGATTCAATCTTCTCCTTCTTGAATTGTTACTCTCTCCACATGTTGTTGTCAAAGATCTTGTTCATCCAACAATCAAGTAAGATGCTCAATTTGTTGCTGCATAGCAAGGATAACATCAGGTATTGCCACCATGGTTGCTACTCTATCATGCCACCCCTAATCTATCTAGTTTATTAACACATAGAAACAATACGTCTACCATTCTCCATAAGTTACAACTGGAAGTACCAAGGGTTCCTCAGATTTGGTGATCATATGCAGAAAATCTTGTCCAAAGTGTGAGGTGATGAATTGTGTGAAGCAATGCTTGGGTAATACTTGGATGCAAAAATCCCAATGGTTTGGTGGAAGTGGATTTGGTGGTCCATAAATTCCATCCATCCCATTCTTGCTCTGATACCAATGTTAAAGACCAAAATGAGGAGAGAAATAGGAGAATGGAAGTTCACATTGGGACGCTTGAATGTGGGAAAAATCCGAATGCCTAGCATGAGCTTCAGCTTTGGTATTTATAGGTTGCATACAAGGCCCTTGAGAAGCTTCTCAAGAATTTTCCTTGAGTCACTTTCTTAGAGTGCAAGCCAAGTTAACCAAGAAGCTTCTCAAGAAGCTTCCTTCTACAAGCTGCATACTTGGCATGCAAGCTAAACTAGTTAGAAGCTACCTGCTTGGGGTGCAAGTTAACTAGGTGGGAAGCTTCCCAAGAAGCTTCCTAGATGCTTTTGGAATATTCTAGGCTAATTTGGCTTATTCTCTACTTCATTAGCCTTACTAACTACGTCGCTAAATTCCATATTGTTACAGATGAACTAGTTCTAGGTCAAGTACATCTAGGACATAACCATTGTCCTTGAGGAACCACCATGAGGGAAGGAGTCAAACATGCCATACTCCATCCTCTCAAACAATGATGACACACTAATATAATATCAACTCCACCAAAAGAGTCGCATAACATACATTGCAAGTCTGCATGTATAATTGCTAAGCTTTGGTCCATAATACCATCAATGTTTGGGAGGTAGCATGGTGCACAATTGCACACATGATCCTTCCAAAAAACACCATTATGTCCTTCCAACACAAGGACTCCAAATGGCAAAACCTTATGCACTCTCAAGATAGTGTGGCCAATAGAAACATTAAGTATCATTTGTGTTATCCGTTGTAGATATACATAGTCACCTAGATGAAATTGATGGATTGAGGGTCTATAACTTCCCCTTTGAATGGTAGCAATAGTGTAAGGTATCCTTATGCTGAGCAATTTCCAAGTTCTCAAAGGCCATCGACATCACTCTCCAAAAGATCTCTACTCATTGAGAACATGCACTCATCCATACATCTAGATCATTTAAGTCCAAAACTATAGTAGTATCTCAATGAATGGTTATAGGTAAATCAAGATCTCATTAATAGAGTAAAAATTAAGGAGAGAAGGATATTAAGGAGGCTTTCCGGCTGAGCTGATAGCCCATGGCCAACCAAGGTAACTAGAAATCCCAATCTCCCAAGTGGCCTCTCTGAAAACCATACTTTTGCAATCCTCTCTTCATTGTCTGAACTACTCTCTTTGCTAAGAAATCTATCTCAAGGTGATCTTGGGAAGTAGTGCAATGATCAATCAAAGCCTTATCACACAAGACCTGAAACTCCTCCAAGAACTATGTACCTTGATCAGTCAAAACCTCAATTGGTGCACCAAAATGACTAAGATCCCGATCCAGGAATGAGTCAATTGTCCCTTCATTGGACTTGTCAAGAAGTACCACCAACTCAATCCACTTGGAGAAGTACTCCATCATAACCAAAACATAAAGGAGTTTCATGAAGGTTTAGTGTGTAGAGGACACTTTGCATGAAAGGTGACTACTTTCAAGATTTTAGATGCAAGTTACCATTGGAGGGGGATTTTCAAGGATTATCTTGATTATTGCAAAACTTGTCATGTTTGTCAAGCTTTTGCCAAAAATTCTACTTCCATTCCACCACTTAGATCAATTCCATTGCTTAGTCCTTTTGAGTAGTGGGCAATTGATTTTGTAGGTCCTCTCAATAGAACCCCAAAGAACAATCAATACATTGCGGTAGTTACTGATTATTTTACCAAGTGGGTTGAGGCTAGACCAATGAGGAGCAAGAATGAAGATGAAGTTGGAATATTTCTTTATGAAGTCATTATCATTAGGTTTGGGTGCCCTTTGGATTTGGTTTTTGATAGAGGAGGAGAGTTTATAGGAAGCATTATTACAATTATGCTACAACATTTTTTGTCACACATAGAGTAATGACATCTTATAAGCCAAATTCCAATGGCTTGGCAGAGAGAACCAATCAGACCTTGTGCATGATGTTGGCCAAAGATGCAAAAATGGAGTCATTGGGACATCATTGGAACAAGAGGATTCATGCAGTTTTGTGGGAGTATAGGATATAGTAACCATGAAGACTTCTACCAGATATTCTCCATTTCAATTGGTATATGGTATTGAGTCTACCTTACCTATTCTTTCTGAAATTCCTACCTTCCAAAGCATTCATAGGAGATTGAAGAAAGCACAAGGAGGTGATGCAAAGAAGTCAAGAAAGGATCAACTCATGGAATTGGAAGAGGCAAGAGCAGTTGCTATGGTTTGAGTAGAGCAAACCAAAAGGAACCAAAAGTAGAGCTATGATAAGAGGCAAGGCAAGAAGAATGTGGAGCCTTCAAAGATGGTGATTGGATACTATTGTTTGATTCCATTTGATTCAAGAGAGTGCAAAAGAAGTTTTCTCCTGAGTACTTTGGACCTTTCATAATAGGAAAGGTGTGGGGTAATTACACCTATGATCTCGAGGAGTTGGGAGGAAGAGACTTTGATAAGATTAACTATGATATGTTGAAGATGTATCATAGAAGGTAGAGAGACCTTCACTTTGAGAACAAAGTGAAATCTTAGTCAGAGGGTAAATGTAACACCCATTTGTGCATGTATGTGCTATTTTGATATTTAGTTTGGTATTATAAGTACTCAAGAGATATTATTTATATAGAGATAAAGGATAGTTCTACCTTATTCATGATTAGCTAAAGTCAATCATAGCTAAGATAGAGGGGACCTTACTTTAGAGTAAGTGAAAAAGGTGAGCACCACTATTTTGGATTCTAAAGTGTTGACTTGGTATTATTCCTAGGTGTTTGGCTATGTGGAAAGAGTTGAGAACTCTTGGACCCACAAGCCTTTTGTTTTAGATTCTTCTATGGTCCAAAGATAGCCCATGTGAAGGAATCCTTGACCTAGTGGTTGGGTCAAGATAAGACCACATGCTTAAGAGAATATTACCATGAGTTTGCATATTCCTTTAGCTTTTTGACATTATTTGACTTTTAGCCTAGTAACTTGAGTTACTCTAATAACTAGTAACTTTGGTATGTAACTATTTCACAAAATATATAAACTAAGGATGAGGAAATACCCATCATCCTTTCATTTGCAACTCTTTCTATCTCATTGAGTTCTCTAGTGAGAAATGTCTTGAGTCTTGGAGTGTTAGCCTTGGAGTAGTATGATGGAGTTGGTGTTCTTTGCCTTCTTAACTCATGATGCACTACCATAATAGCCATTAGAGGTTCATCCTAAGTGAGAGACAGGCCATGCCAACTCATTGTATTGACTGGCTGCTACACTCAACCCTTGGTAGCAAAAGTGTCATGCCCCCACCACTAGAGGTCCCAACCTCTATGTAAAAAACTCCCTCCACTCTAACTCCAAGCTCCATACATCTTCTAGCTGCATCTCAAGTAGACCAAGGATGTAATCCAAGTACACCATGCTCACCTAGATGGACTCCACTTAGACCACTCTCCTTAGTAGCCATTGGCTATGTTCTAAGAATACCCTATCCACTCTGTCTATTGCTCCCAACATGTGCATGAATCATCTTGATAAGCATAGGGCTCACAAGTGTCTTAGTGGTGATGCTTATCAAGCACATCTTATGCTACTCTGCCAAGCCAAGGCTCATAATCCAAGTCAAATAGTTTGGGTCCACAGCCTAACCTAACACCTAATGCATGGATGCCTCTGACATTGCTGGAATAGTGGTAATACCAATGCAAAACCCATAATCTTCTATCTCTCATTGACATTAGGCTCCACCAATTGCTGTAATTATGAGTCCCAAAAAAGTCTAGGTCCACCCTCTCAAAAAGCATGAGAGCTTGGGAAACTCATAAGTGTGGGAAGAGCAAATCAAGGCTATCCAACTAGGTTCACCATTGCCATAGGTGACCTATCAGCCACTACTATTGTCTGAGACTAGCATCCAACATCCAAAATCTCATCAACAATAAGGTGGCCAAGTCGTTGAATCCCATCATAAGCATGCTATAAAATTTCTCTAAGTAAGAGGTTCATCCACCAAAGACAAAGACAATGAGCCTATGATCCTACTTTGGCTGCATTTAACAACATGGCAGGTCCCATCCAGAATGGACATGATGTGTACTCACCACCACCCGAGTGCAAGGATCACCCATCAAAGGGATGTTCTCCAAAATGTAAGTTGGAAAAATGGACTGATGAACCTAGAGATGTTGTAGTATCTGTAACATCTCCCAAAACACACTAAATTAGGGATCTTGAAGACCCAAACCTCAGCTAGCACGTGTATGTCCCTAACATAGCCATCTAAAAATCACCAAATGGATGGAACCATGTTTGTCCAAATCCTGCACCCCCAACACGGAAATGTTTGCTAGTAGGATCTTCTAGAAACCCATGATTATTGACATCAGTAATAATGTATGATACCAATAGGCCAAGTGTGCCACATGATTTAGAGAGACTCACCTAGCAGTCTCATCTCTCTCCACATGCAGTACCTTTGTACTCGTATACCCACTTGTAGTATCATAACTAGTTGAGTGCTAATCCCACCAAACAACTCCAATAGACATACTCCCTCTACTAGATATTGCCAAGCAATGAGTGTGGTGTCCAAAGAGGTCATGGTTATCCAATTTGGAGGCTCATTCTCACATTGGTCTCTTGGTGGTACAAAGGCTCCATTCTAAGCTATTGCACCAATTGATCTACATGTCGGTGCAACGTCTCCGCTAAACTCCACAATAGAACATCCAAGGTAGATGGTCCTTATTGTACTCCAAATCTAAGTAATCTTCTCTAGTACTTGAGTATCCTCTCCATGGGTGTTCCTCTCTAATAAGTCACTAGGCCAAGAAACATAACCACTAAAAGCTAAAATTGATGTTGCCATGATCCCAAACTATGGTGAGCCAAGACTGCCACTACTAAAGCATACTGGTAGATGACATACCCGTCCCTCACCTGACTGCCAACCTGTCCTATAGGAAGCTCTCTCCTCCCAATAGTCAATACTAAAATCCATGGGATATAACACTACTCCTCCAACTAAACACATCATATAACTTAGTTATTGTCACAATGGCCTGAGCTCTCACCACAAAGTAATTAGTCGGATGGCTAGGCTGACTCTGAACAACAAGCTGTCTACATTGGATGTATTGTGTAAAACCACCCCTTAGAGATGTCTAGATCTGAAATGGACACCTCTCCATATTGGTCTTCCATAACTCCAAACTGACAATTGCAATCTTTCCCAACATAAAGGGCTACTTACTAGAGTCTAATAAGGCCCTTTGTGGTGTATAGAACTTCCTTAAAGGTCTCACCAAACAAAATACCTCCCTCTAGTTATCCAATAGGACAACTCCATGTGTAAACCGTCCTAGCTCAAAGGCTGATCTAGTTGGTAACTCCTCCAATCTAGTTGTTGATCAGCTCCAATATCAACCACCTCTACTCTAGAAGTAAGAATCACATCATCCCAACTCTCACAAAGTGTGGTAGCTAATCGGAACACTAGGGTTGATCAACTCCCAATGTACACATGTCATTGGCTAAGGAAGGTATATAATCAACTAAGCCGCCCCTAACATCAAGCTAGACTCAATTGTAGTAGTAGTATGTGGCTGACTAGTATCTAGTCTATCATGCACCCCATCACCACCTACCACACATGCACTAGGACATCTAGGAGCCATGGATGTTGTCTGTAGTGCCTCAAAGAGTATAAAAGACTGAGAAGTCTGATCTGTCTACTAGCCTCTCCTCTTTGTGGGTCCAACTCCACTGATGCTCCTCGAGGCTTAGGAGCATGTATTGTATTATGGCATATGCATCTCTTTGTGTTGCTCCACACATGAAGTCCAAGACATCTTTATCACTAGTATATGAGGTGGAAGCTTCAACATTGAATTGAATCTCCTCTAAGTGATGGTTATGCTAGCCAATCTCTACTCCAATTGCTCAATCCGAGTAGCCATGGCTGTATTAGAAGTAAGGGTAGGTACTACACTCCTACTAGGTGTGGATCCTCTACCATCTTGCACTCCATGACTTGGAGCTCCTCTACCACCTACCATAGCAACCTTACCACTCCATAACTTTGGGTGTAGGTCAAAGCATCAATCATTGGTATGACCAAATTTGTAGCAATTCTCACATTATTATCTCTATGTTGGCTGTGATGCACTAGAGGTATCAAGTTCATTGCCCTAAGTGCACTCTCTCTTGCGGTGAGGTTCACCACAAGTCCAACAAGCAACACCACCACTCACAAGCTGCTATTGACCCAAAAATGAAGGTAAGGGTCTAGCTACACTAGGCCCCTCACTTGCTTCATAGGATCTGAGCTATCTACTCTATCCTTAAAAACCAACATGGCATGGTGCACTCTATTGCACTCTAGAAGAAATAACAATTGTGGATGAAGTCTCCCTACCAAATCCAAATGTCACCACTCTCTCCTCCACCATGTTGAGGTCAATATGCTTAGCCAAACCAAAGACCATTGCCAAAGTAGGCAAAGTAGTATGTAACAACATAGCATCACGAACTCTATGTTGCAACTCCTTGTCCATTATCACATACCAAAAACTAGACTGCTTGGGCCTCAATAGCTCCTTGAGTAAAACCGATCAACCGTTTCATGCAAGTGTATGCCTCATGTAGGCTCTCTAGCCTTGCATTGGAACTCTTGCAAGCTCTTCAACTTGTCAATCCACACTCTATGGTAGTTTTGCCTCAAACACTAGAAGAATTCTACAATGGGGTTAAACCCCAATACTACAACACCTCTTGTAGTAGCACCATCTCCAAGTTATCCACCAATGCTATTAGAGCTAGAACTCGTGGGTATTGCCAATCTACCCCTAGAAACCAAGCTTGAAGTGATAGAGATATAGTTTGGAGACCAATACTATCTCCATAGCTCAATCTCCTCTAAGTGAGCTCTCCTAAACTCATGGTAGTCATCCATTGGTGGACCCTCAAAGTATTGAAACAACTCCTTCCATGCCATGAAAGGTGTGAGGAAAGTTGGGTTTTGTATATATTGCAAATCACACCAACTATCAAACTCTTGGATAAAGTCATCAAACTCAATGGTACACACTATACCAAAGTAACACTTGGGGCCTTTGGAGACTCCATAAATCTTTTCCATGTCCCACAACAACAATGCGGACATACCAAGTGCACTCTCAATTGAATCAACTCGTGTCAAATTTCAACTCAGAGCCAATCTCCTCCCTCACTAGGACCTGAGATACATGCTAATACTAAGTGCCACTCCGAGTAAACCAACCCATTGTGTATTGTAACACTATCTCCTCTAGAATCCCTAAAGAAATCCATCATGAGAAAGTAACCAAAAATTGCAACCTGTAATTGTAACCACCGCAAGTACTCCACCAAGAATCACCACCAAGTGCCAACATACCAACCAAACATCACCCACTAATGTAGCTCTAATTACAACAACTACACTAGGAGAAAATGCAACCTGTAACCTACCATCACAACACTCACTCTCATAGATTATAGATCATTGCTTCCTACCTCATCGGAGAGAAAAAAAATAGTCTGATTGATCATCACTCCAGCCTCACTATCAAGAGCACACTAGAGCACCAATTCTCTAAAATCAAGAGTCCTCATACAAAAATTATGTACAAATAGGAAGTAGAGAATGGAGGAGTTCCAATCACAAGAAATCTAAACAAAAACTCTCCATCTCATAAATCAACATCGGATTGACTCTGCCACCATTTGGCGTTTGACATAGTATGAGTTATCTTTTTCTTAAGCTACCATGATCACCAAGAATAAGATCAAACTATCTCTCCTAACCAAAACTATAGGTGTATAGATAATAATAGAACAATCACTAGACAACAAGTGAGGGTGGACCGGTTGGCTAGGGCACCAATCTAGGAACCAAAGATCTAGGGCTCAAACCCTATTGTGCACAATCTAGCACGGTGGCAAATTTTCCAAACAATGACCAAAAACTACTTTAAACTAGCTAGCCTCACACAAGCAAGCTGGCTTGCTAGCTCATAGCACACAACCCTATGCTTAGAAGTATCTAAACACCAAAATTCAGCCAAATGAGGCCTTTCTTCTTGCCACTTTGGACCCTTTCTAAATCTGGTGGACCTCCTCCAAATCTTGCCAAGCATCTCCAACTCGAGCCAAAATCTGACATAAAATTTGATATAAATCCCTTAAGTTGGTTGACTGCCAAATCCTTTGTTAACTCTCCACTAGAGCCAAATTGAAAAGATGAGGTTCTCCAAATCACAAATTTGAGAGAACGAGTTCCCAACTCCACCTTCAATTTTGCCCTTCAAGCTCAATTTGCAACAAATAGGTACTACTTTCACCTCTTGAGCTAAAAAAAACACCATTGCTTGAAATTGATTGTCTTCTCAATGAAATTTGGCCAACGCTCCCGTACACCATCTGTCTCACTGCCAAATCTGCATCAACTCAAAGAGCTTCTACACACAATCATTCTCAAGGAAAATTTGGACCATGATCAAGCTACCAATGATCAGCAAGGCTTTGAGATACCACCAACACTCTTAGTCCCTACACCCAATTTCCCCTTGACCTCACTTCTTTGATGTAATCTATTGTTCACAACTTGAAACACACTCAATAAGATTAGTACTTGATCTATCACTTAACAATCTACCAACAACTAGGCATTGATTATAGTGAAGCCACACCCACTCTAGCTAAGAGACTCAAGGTGATGCTTGTTGGCTTTCTATCCACTCTAGCCAAGAACTCAAAGGCTCAACATCAGGGAAATTTTCTCTTTGGAGCTGCACTTCCAAGGTATATGTCTGATTTTGACCTAGATCTCTAATCCTAATGGTCTTGCTGATGACACACCCTATAGTGCAAACAGTGTAAGTGATGGTGAGCCCCGCCATATAGTCAATACTCCAAATAAGAAATATGACCATCAAAAAGTAGTCTATGAGTAATTGTCAAAATACTCCTTACTACCAACACTACTACTCTAGAGTCCAACCAATCTAGGTGTGACACTACAAATGGTGTGACATGTAAGGCAAATCCCACAATTCATGTTGAGGCTATTTTTTCTTGGCTTACTTGTCCAAACAAAGCATGCTTCATTGTGTTGAAATTGTCTTCTCAACGGTTTTCTGTAAACACCAAGATTGTAGCAAATTGAGGTCTAGAGGAGAAGTTATGACAAGTTGAATGTTGTTGTTCTCATTGACTTGATATCGTGCGTATATACATTGCTACACAACATACATCGCTGTCAACATCATACACTATAGAAGCACAACTCACACATAAGTCATACATAGACTCTAAAGTGCCACAATAATCAGATTGTTTACCACTCTCAACTCAACTCAACTCAGATCAGTACTTGATCTGTCACTCTATAAACTGCCAACAACTGGGCACTGACTACAGTCAAGCTACACCCACTCAAGCAAAGAGAATCTAGGTGACACTTGCCGGCCTCTGTCCACCATAGCCCCAGGAACTCGAAGGCTCAATATCAGAGAAGTGAGCTCTCTGGAGTTGCACTTCAAAAGTATACCCCCCAGACTCGAGCTAGGACTGAACACTAACGGTCCCGCTGATGGCACACTCAACGGTGAAAATGGTGCAAAGTGATGGTGGGCCCTACCATGAAGTCAATACCCCAAACACAAAATTTGACTGTCGGAAAGTAGTCTTTGAGAAATTGTTGAAATAACTCTAAACTACTATCATTGTAACTCCAGTGTCCGAGCAATCTAGATACGACACTACAAATGACATGACAATTGTCGTGCCTATCTACATCGCTACACAACATACACCGTTGTCAACATCATACACTATAGAAGCACAACTCACACATAAGTCATACATAGACTCTAAAGTGCCACAATTGCCCCCCTAGTTGGCGGTTAGGTCCCTCTAACTCTAGATAGCCATCTACTCTAAGTATATGGTATACCCTATAATGGGCAAAGATCAAGAGGCCGGGTGCTATGGAGCCCCATCGTTAGTTGCTTGTCTGCAATCTATACCATATAAAGAATGAACTAGCTATAGGGAAAATACATCTAGGACATAACCATAGTCCTTGAGGAACCATCGTGAGGGGAGGAGTCATACATGCCATATGCCATCCTCTTGAACAGCTATCACACACTAACATAGTAACAACACCACCAAAAGAGCTACATAACATACACCTCAAGCCTGCACGTATAAGTGCCAAGCTTGGGTCCATAGTACCATCAATGTTTGGGAGGTGGCATGGCGCACAATTGCGCACATGATCCTTCCAAACAACACCATCATGTCCTTCCAACACAAGGACTCCAGATGGCAAAACCTCATGCACTCTCAAGATAGTGTGGCTTGTCAAAACATCAAGTGTCGTCGGTGCTGTCTACTGTAGATATACATAGTCGCCTAGATGAAATGGATGGATTGAGGGTCTATAACATCCTCCTTGAATGGTAGCATAGCATAAAGTATCTCTATGCTGAGCAATCGCCAAGTTCTCAAAGGCCACCGGCATCACTCTCTAAAAGATCTCTGCACGCTGAGAACATACGCTCATCCATATATCGGGGTCATCCAAGTCCAAAACTACAGTAGCATCTTGACAAATGGCTGCAAGTAAATTTGGATCTAGTCCATAGAGTAGAAAGTATGGAGAGAAGGATGTTAAAGAGGCTTGCCGGCTGAACCAATAGCCCATGGCCAACTAAGGTAACTGGAGATCCCCATCTCCCAAGTGGCCTCTCTGCAAACCATACTTTTGCAATCCTCTCTTCACCGTTTGAACCACTCTCTCTGCTAAGCCATTTGCCTCAGGGTGATCCGGGATGTAGTATGATGATCAATCAAAGCCTTGTCACACATGACCTGAAACTCTCCCATGAACTCTATTCCCTGATCAGTCAAAACCTCAGCTGGTGCACCAAAATGACTAAGAACTCGATCCAGGAACGAGTAAGCTGTCCCTTCACTGGACTTGTCAAGAAGTGCCATCAACTCAATCCACTTGGAGAAGTGCTCCACCATCACCAAAACATACCAATGATGTCTCATAGTCAGCAATAAAGGTCCAGCAAAGTCCAAACTCCAACGGTAACCCAATTCCATGATAGGTAATGGGTGTAATTATGGCGTAGGAGCATTGAATGATGCTCTAACTTGGTCACAAACCACACATCTAGCAACAAATGGCTATACCTCGGTCTACATACCGTGCCACCAATAATGACTATGGAGTAAGCTATATGTATGCTTTACTCCAAAATGTCCTAGCTCCTCATGAGCATGATGGACCAACTATGGTTTCTGTGCTAGAAGTGGTACTACTCACACTCTACCATCCTCCCATACACACAAAAGTTGTCTGCCCTCCAATCTAAACCATCTGGCTTGCTAAAGAACTCGGTCTCTCTCCATGGCCCCAATTGTGCCACCCACAACACCAGTGCAAAGATAGTCCATCACTAGGACATCATCATGAATGTCTCGCTAAATTGTACCAATATCTTCACTCTCTGGATCTATGACCTCAATAACTCCTCTTGTATGCATTGAGAGAGATACCACCAAAGCCTCTAAAAATATACACAAAAAGGCCGATGCATGCCAACTTGGCACCATCTCCTCATCTGTCTCACCATGCCAACGTGCTCCAATCTGATCCTTCTGGTTGGGACATGGGTTTCTACTCAACCTATCTACATCACGATTCACCACTCTAGGTCTATGAACAACCATGAAATCATACTCCTGTAAAATCAGAGCACATTGTGCAAGCTTCCTTGAAAGCTTGTCGGACTCCATCAACCACTTTAGTGGCTAATGATCAATGATGAGAGTGAAGGGGTTACCAAATAGGTAACATCGGAAATGTGCTACTGCCCAAACTACTGCCAAGCACTCTCCCTTATATGAACTATACTTTGCCTCCACTGAATTGTTGGAGCGACTAGCATAGGCCACCACAAACTCCTTCTCCTCATCATCATGTTGGGTGAGCACCGCTCTAAGCCCCAACATACTCCAATCAGTATGAACCTGAAATGGTTGTCCTCTGATTGGTCTCCTCAAAATAGGAGCAGATGTCAACCTCTCCTTGAGCTCTACAAAAGCCCTCTCTTGCTCATCTCCCCAACACCACTCATGTGTAAGCTTGGTCAGCTTCATCAAGGCCTTGGCAATGGCACTAAATCCTCTAACATAGCGGCGATAGAAGTTTTCCAACCCAAGGAATGCTTGCACTTTGCTCACATCCGTAGGCCAAGGAATACGTGCAATAGCCTCCATCTTGGTCTACTAAACACCAAATCCTCCGGAGTAGACAGTGTGACCCAGATACTCAACCTGCTCATGGAAGAACCTACACTTCCCAGGATGTAATTTGAGTCCATGAGATCTCAACTTCTCAAACACCTCCAACAATGTCTCTCATGCTCCTCCATAGTAGTGCTATAAACCAAAATGTCATCAATATAGCACCAAGCAAAATCCAATCTAGCTAGGATCCTATCCATGACCCTTTGGAACTCAGCAGGAGCATTCTCTAACCCAAATGGTAAGAACCTCCACTAATATAACACATCCTTGCCATGAGGATCAATAGCCCAAAATGTTGTCTTGGACTTATCCTCCTCCCAAATTGGCAACTGATGATATCTCGCTTGAAGATGTAAAAAGCTAAAGATCTTTGCATGCCCAATCACATCAAAAATCTCCTCCGGTGTAGGCATAATATACCAATCAGCCCTGGTTTGTTGGTTGATAGGACGGTAATCTCCACACATCCGCCTATCTGTGTAGTTGCCATGCATATCCTTCTTGGCTTGCATCATTGTCGCTGATGCATAATCTCCATGTGAAATCTTCACCAAACCAGCCTCAAAAAGGTCACTACTCTGGCTCTGAATCAATGTCCTCTCCATGTCACTATAACAATAAGGACATTGGAAAACTGGTGTATCGCTAGTCAACTCAATCCGTATACCAGGTCCTTTTAGAGCACCCAAATCCTTCATACTGAAGGCAAAACAACTCGTGTGGCTCCTCAAGAACCTCCAAACCCTCCGTCTTTCCTCTCCAATAAGCTTGGGTCCAAGATCTGGCTCCCAAGTATCCTCTGTAACTGTAGTAGGAGTGGAAGACGTACTGACTGGCTGCTACACTGGGCCCTTGGGAGCAATAGTGTCATACTCCCGACTACTAGAGGTCCCAACCTATGTGTGAAAAACTCCCTCCACTCTGGCTGCAAGCTCCACACGTCCTCTAGCTGCATCCCAAGTGGACCAAGGGTGTAATCCAAGTAGCCCACACTCACCTAGATGGACTCCAAGTAGACCACTCTCCCTAGTAGCTACTGGATGTGTCCCAAGAATACCATGCTCACTTGGTCCATTGCCCCCAGCATGTGCCTGAATTGTCTTGATAGGCATAGGGCTCACAAGTTTCCGAGTGGTGATGCCTATCAAGCACATCCTACGTTGCTCTACCAAGCCAAGGTTCACAATCCAGGTCAAACAATTTAGGTCCATAGCCTGACCTGACTCCTGATGCTTGGATGCCTCTAACACTGCTGGAACAGCGGTAATACTAGTGCAAAAACCCATTGCCCGCTCTCTCTCATCAGCGTTGGGCTCCACCAATTGCTGTAACTGTGAGTCCCAAACAAGTCTAGGTCCTCCCTCTCAAAAATCATGAGAGCTTAGGAAACTCATGAGTGTGGGAAATGCGGCTCTAGGCTGTCTAACTAGGTTCACCACTGCCATAGATGACCTGTCAGCCACTACCATTGTCTAAGACTGACGCCCAACATCCAAGATATCATCAACAAGGATGTGGTCAAGTCACTAAATCCCATCATAAGCACACTATAAAACCTCTCTGGGTAAGAGGTTCTTCCATCAAAGACAAAGATGATGAGCCCGTGATCCCACTCTGGCTATATCTAACAATATAGCAGGTCCCATCCAAGAATGGACCTAATGTGTACTCACCACCACTCTGGTGCAAGAATCACCCATTAAAGGAATGTTCTCTAAAAGGTAAGCTGGAGAAACGGATTGATGAACTTGGAGATGTCGTAATATCCGTAACATCTCCCAAAACACACCAGAACAAGGATCTTGAAGACCCAAACCGTGGCCCGCATGTGTATGTCCCTGACATGGCCATCCAGAAATCACCAAGTGAATAGGCCCATGTCTCTCTAGGTCATGCGCCCCCAATAAAGAAATGTCTGTTGGTAGGGCCTTCTGGTAACCTCTGACTATTGACATTGGTAATAACTCCGGATACCAATAGGCCAAGTGTGCCACATGATGTAGAGAGACTTGCCTAGCAGTCTCATCTCTCTCTACATACAAGTACATATGTACTGTAACACCCATTTGTGCATGTGTGTGGTATTGTGATATTTAGCTTGGTATTACAAGTACTTAAGAGATATTATTTATATAGAGATAAAGGATGGTTCTATATTAGTCATGGTTAGCTAAAGTTAGTCATAGCTAAGATAGAGTGGACCTTACTTTAGAGTAATTAGAAAAGATGAGCACCACTATTTTGGATTTTAGTGTGTTGACTTGGTATTATTCCTAGGTGTTTGGCTTTGAGGAAAAAGTTGAGAACTCTTGGGCCCGCAAGCCTTTTTGTTTTGGATTGTTCTTTAGTCCAAGGATAGCCCATGTGAAGGAATCCTTGACTTAGTGGTTGGGTCAAGATAAGACCACATGCTTAGGGGAATATGCCCATGTGAATGGATATTCCTTTCTACTTTTTGACTTTACTTGACTTTTAGTCTAATAACTTGAGTTACTACGGTAATTAGTAACTTTGGTACGTAACTATTTCACAAGTATATAAACAAGGGGTGAGGAGGTACTCATCATCCTTTCATTTGCAACTATCTCTCTCTCATTGAGTTCTCTAGTGAGCAATGTCTTGAGTCTTGGAGTATTAGCCTTGGAAGAGTATGATGGAGTTTGGATTCCTTGCCTTCTTAGTCCATAGTGCGCTACCATAATAGCCATCAGAGGTTCATCTTGAGTGAGAGACAGGCTGGCTCACATTTTTGGTTTTGTTGCCGGGACCTCTCTAGAAGGCAAGATAATGTTTCGCGTTCAATTCTACATTAGGCAGAAGGAGGCTATGAGAGCTCACTTGGAGAGAACATTAGGAGAGGAGAGGGCTGAACTTATGTTAGAGAACCAAGATCCATTTGTATACCCTGTAGTTCATTATGATGTCTTTGAGGTGATTTTGTACATCTTGTACACATGAGAGGAATTGGAGAGATTGTGTGAGGTGGATTGCAGATTTTGGGGATTAAGGTGATTTTGGGCAAAATCTCAAGTTTGAGATCTGGACTTGAGATTTCTATACATGATAGCTTAGGTTATCTTTCAGTTAGCACACTTGAAATTATTGTGAGAGCTTGTATGCGCACTGGGCTAGAATTTTTGAAAGTTGATAGGGTAAAGTGTTCCCGCAATTGCATGCTCTCTAGAAAATTGTACAGAGTCTGCCATTTCTTCAATTTTCAGTTAATTGTCCTGAAAATTTCCAAGAAAATTCAATGCATTGTATCCTACCTTCTTCCACAAAAATTAGAGAGAGATCGTTTTCTTGCAGGGAGTCATGAGTTTTTTAAGTGAGGGGGGTAGTTTTCAGACCAAATCTGAAATTTGTGTGCTGAATAGAAAGGTGTCTAGGCCAAATGGCTCAATGAAAAGATCTGAAATTTTGCAGGGATAGACGCCCTAGAGTTGTGATCAAGCGGATCGAATTTCAGAGGACTGTGATATACTGGTTGGGAGATTTGAGTGACATTGTGAGGAAAGGTCAATTCTGTAGAGTGGAGATCTCATGCATGAGGAGTTTGAGATCAACAAAAAGCATGTTTGAGTGTTTAGATTCATCTTGGGAACATGGAGGGTCATCAAGAGTGGAAATTGAGATTATGCAAGGTTCCCCAAGGGTTTGAGGTGATTGTAGGGGTGGATTTGAGGAAAAGAGAGTTTACAATAGAATTTGAAGAGAGTGTTGAGAGGATCCAGAAACCTACACCACTTGGAGGAAAGAGTGAGTCTAAGTGCTTTCTGTGTGGAGAGAAGGGACATAAAGCAAGTTCATGTCCATTGACCTTTGAGAGCAAGAGATTGAG
The DNA here is from genome assembly GCA_948567375.1 of Lunularia cruciata. NCBI lineage: Eukaryota > Viridiplantae > Streptophyta > Marchantiopsida > Lunulariales > Lunulariaceae > Lunularia > Lunularia cruciata. The sequence goes on from OX419759.1 coordinate 51,524,808, forward strand.
TGCAGAAGAGGCTTACTTGACTTGGGTTTGCATGTTGGACCTTCTTCACCAAGATTGGGAGGGAGAAGATCTAAGACCAAGGAGTTGTGTGAGGTTTGTGGAGTGGAAGGACTTCCAAAAGGACATGAGTGTAGTGGAGTAAAAGCACTTTTGGAAGCTTTGGTGAAGGATCTTGGAGAGAATCTTAGTACAGCTACAGAAATACTACCACCTTCATCAGCTAGTTCTCAAGATTAGTGATAGAGATAATCTTTCAACTCATGGATAAACTATCCATGAGAGTTAGATTAATATGCACTCTAGGATTTGATGTTGCTATAGAAATCTTGGAGTAACCTGAACCTTTTGTGTTCCCTAGAGTGGATTATTCTCAGATGGTGTTAGTCATGTATATACTCTATTAGTAATAGAGTGAGAGAAAAGAAAAGAAATTTGAGAGAAAAGAAAGATAGTGAGGGGTTAAGATGGGAAAACTTCCGGTTTTCTTTGGCAAGGATGGAGAAGATGTGGAGGCCTTTGTGAGAGACTTCAAGAGAGCTTGCATAGGAAACAATGAGAGGAGGAAGAATGAGTGGGCCTCATTATTACCAGATTTCTTTGAGGATGCAGCACTTACATGGTATGAGTCAGAATACCAAAAGAGAGAGAGGAGAGATAGGGAAGAGGAGTCTTGGGAGACTTTGACTTCAGCACTCATTGAGAACTTTCTTCCTGATGAGAGTTATGAGAGATTGATGAGTGAGGTTACATTTCTCAAGCAAGGAGAAGGAGAGAAAATGAGAGTCTATGTGGAAAGAGTGGAAAAGTTGGAGTCCAGATTTTGCATAGTGTTGAGGAAGGGTGGGGATGATGTGGAGACTACAATGATTGGCATAGGGGCCATGCTCACCAAGAATTTTGTGGGAGGGTTGAGACCACAAATTAGAAGCAAGGTGAGATATGAGAAACCTTCTTCCAAGGTTGAAGCTATCAAGATTGCAATTCGTATGGAGGAGAGTTTGGAAGGGGATGAGAGTGATTTGGTGGTGAAGGAGGTTGTGCATCCTCCTCAAGGCTACAAGTATGGTGGAACTTCTGATACTTTGGTGACAAAGGTTGCACCACAAGTAGTAGTTGCTCCAATTCTTGCACCTCCACCAAAGGATCCACTTCAAACCATCATAGAACAACTTGCGGATCGCAAGAGAAGAGAGAGGTGGATCAGAATGTAGGAGTTATGGAAACTATTCATATAGAGGAGGTCAAACAGCCAACAATTTCAATGATAGAAATTGTTTTGGTTGTGGAGGAAGAGGTCATATCCAAAGGAATTGCCCAAATTCCACTTACCATGGAGGAAGGGGTTATGAGGGAGCCAATAGAGGGAAAGAGGGAAGTAGTGAAACCCAAGTGGCTCCTAATCCCAACAAAGGTAAGGTGATAGCATCCATAGATGTGGTTGAGAGAAAGTATGAGAAGGGAGAGTGCTCAAACTCCAAGGGTCTTAATTTGGAGCTTTTGGCACAAGAGAAGAAGAGAGCTTGTTTTGCAGAGGATATTCACTCTTCTCAAGGATTTACTTCAAGCAAGGATACTCCTATGTCTACTAGGAGCACTCGCACCTCAACACCATCAACAACAAAGACTCCAAGGAAGAAGTTGGGGATAGAGGACTTCTTGATCTCAAAGCAACAATGGAACTACAATGTGTTGGAGGATGTTGGTAGTCACAAGGCTAACATCATAGTGGGCCAATTAATTGCTTTGAACCCTACCTTGAGAAAGGAGCTTAGAGGTGGTTTGAGTTCTACAAGGAGCAAGAGGAAGAAGAAGGCAAAAGTTCCGGTATCAATGGGGGTGGTGGATGCCAAGCCAGCACCATGGGAGGCTTGTGAATATGCCTCCAAGATTGATGTGAGAGTGAATGGTCACAACATCAAGGATGCCTTGGTTGATGGAGGATCAGTAGTGAATGCCATGTCAGAAAGGTTGATGAAGAAGTTGGGTATGATACCCTCAAGACCTTCAACATTTGTGGTGAGCATGGCAAACAAGCAACAAGTTCGACCAGTAGGGGTGATGGATAAAGTGGTAGTTTCAGTTATGGGAGTTCAAAATCTCATGACTTTCCAAGTCTTGAAGGATTCAAGTTATGACTTACTTCTTGGGAGGCCATGGTTGAGAGCAGCACGCACAACTGATTGATGGCACAAAGGGTACTTGAGGATTGGGCCATCAAACCATAGAGTCACAGTTCTTGTGATTAACACCACCAACACTTCACATTCAGATACACCATCTTCTGATTATTGGGAATCAGATTTTGAAGAAGGAGCTTCAGGTGTGGACACAAGCATGGAGGAAGAGACTTCCACGGAGGAGGATGAATCTGAATCTGATTCAGATGTGTATCCCTTGTGTGCTATGGATTTTGCACCTAAGCCAGTGGTTTTGAAGGACCCAGACAAATCACCATTGACACTTGAGGAGGTAGAGAGAAGGTTAGCTACCCTCAAGTATGGCCCAAATGTTACCAAGGAGTAGAAGGTGAGATTTGAGGAGATTTTCCGCAAGTTCATCCATGTGTTTGCTTTTAGTTACAAGGATTTGAAGGAAGTCACCTTGGAGGAGCACAAGATAGAGGTGGAGTCACATGCAAGACCAATCCGCCAAAAGCAACGTCGCATTAGCCCACCAATATCTTTGGTTGTGAAGGAGGAGATTGATAAGCTCAAGGAGGCTGGATTTATCTTTGAGGTGGAGAATTCAGAATGGGTGTCTCCAATTGTCATTGTGAAGAAAAAGAATGGCAAGCTTCGAGTATGTGTGGATTACAAGAAGCTTAATGTTGTTACCAAGAAGGACTACTACCCATTGCCATTCATTGATGAGATCTTGGAGGAGGTTGCAGGTCATGAGAGGTACAGTTTTGGAGATGGTTATAGTGGATACAACCAAATCAAGATTGCACCAGAGCATCAACAACTCACCACATTCACCACACCTTGGGGAACTTACGCTTTCAAGGTCATGCCTTTTGGGCTTTGCAATGCTCTAGCCACATTCCAACGGTTCATGAACAAGGTATTCAAACCTTTCATTGGGAAATTTGTGAGAGACTTCATTGATGACTTTTGTGTCTATGGGAGCAAGGAGGAGCACTTTGAGCACCTAATCAAAGTCTTGCAACGCTTGGATGAGGCAAATGCATCACTCAACCCAAAGAAGTGCATTTTTGGATGTGAAGAAGGTCTACTTTTGGGGCACATCATCTCCAAGGATGGAATAACAGTTGATCCTGAGAAGGTGAGGAAAATCTCAGACCTTCCATTCCCTTCAAGCTTGACAAAGTTATGCCAATTATTTGGGATGGTTGGGTACTATAGGAGGTTCATCTTCTCATTTTCCAACAAGTCTTATGCATTGACCATCTACATGAAGAAGGGTGTAGATTACATGGTGATTTTGGAAGACAAGGAGGCTCTCAAAGCTTTTGAGGAGCTCAAGCAATCCCTTGTTGTAGCTCCAATTCTTGCTAAACCTGATTGGAGTAAGCCTTTCATCCTCTACACTGATGCTTCTAATGTAGCTATAGGATGCACTCTTAGTCAATTAGACCAAGATGGGCATGATCATCCAATAGCTTATGCTAGTAGGCAGATGGTTTCAGCGGAGAAGAACTACTCTATCACCGAGAGAGAAGGGTTGGCAGTGATCTTTGGTCTCAAGAAGTTTAGACACTATTTGATTGGAGGGAAAGCCACAATTGTCACGGATCACAAGGCTTTGAAGTACATCTTTAACAAGCCTAATGTTGAAGGGAGACTAGCAAGGTGGATGATACTCTTGTCTAAGTATGACTACACAATTGAGGATAGGCCAGGAAAGAAACATGCAAATGCTGATTTGTTATCTAGAGCCTATGATCATGATGGAGATGAGCCAGTGGATGATTCCTTCCCGGATGAGGAGCTCATGACAATCTTAGTCACTCAAGAGATTCCAATGGAATACAAGGAGATTGTGGATTTTGTGACAAGAGGTAACTATCCAGAAGGGATGCATGCTAGGGAGAGGAAGGCCCTTGCAGCAAGATCTAGACCTTACACAATGGTGGAGGATATTCTTTTTCACCAAGGAGCAGATGGTCTACTTCAAAGAGCAGTGGGTAAGGAAGAGTCTATCCTACTCATAAAGGAGTTTCATGAAGGTTTAGTATGTGGAGGACACTTTGCAGGAAAGGTGACTGCTTTCAAGATTCTAGATGCAGGTTACCATTGGAGAGGGATTTTCAAGGATTGTCTTGATTATTGCAAAACTTGTCATGTTTGTCAAGCTTTTGCTAGAAAATCTACATCCACTCCACCACTTAGATCAACTCCATTGCTAGGACCTTTTGAGAAGTGGGGAATTGATTTTGTAGGACCTCTCAATAGAACCCCAAGGAACAATTGGTACATTGTGGTAGTTACTGATTACCTTACCAAGTGGGTTGAGGCTTGACCATTGAGGGACAAGAATGAAGATGAAGTGGGTAGATTTCTTTATGAATGCATTATCACTAGGTTTGGATGCCCTTTGGAGTTGGTTTCTGATAGAGGAGGAGAGTTTACAGGAAGCATTACTACAGCCATGCTACGACATTTCTCTATCACACATAGAGTAACTACATCCTATAAGCCAAATTCAAATGGCTTGGTAGAGAGAACCAATCAGACCTTGTGCATGATGTTGGCCAAAGATGCAGAAATGGAGGGGGCTAAACATCATTGGGGCAAGAGGATTCATGCAGTTTTGTGGGAGTATAGGACAACCATGAAGACTTCCACCGGATATTCTCCATTTCAATTGGTGTATGGTATTGAGTCTACCTTACCTATTCACTTTGATCTTCCTACCTTCCAAAGCATTCATAGGAGATTGAAGAAAGCACAAGGGGGTGATGCAGAGAAGTCAAGGAAGGATCAACTCATGGAGTTGGAAGAGGCAAGAGCAGTTGCTATGGTTCAAGTGGAGCAAGCCCAAAGGAAACAAAAGGAGAGCTATGACAAGAGGCAAGGCAAGAAGAAGGTGGAGACTTTCAAAGAAGGTGATTGGGTAATGTTGTTTGATTCCATTCGATTCAAGAGAGTACAAAAGAAGTTTTGCCTAAGTACTTTGGACCTTTCATAGTGGAGAAGGTGTGGGGCAATTACACCTATGATCTCAAGGAGTTGGGAGGAAGACACTTTGATAGGATTAACCATGATAAGTTGAAGATGTACCATAGAAGGTAGAGAGACCTTCACTTTGAGGACAAAGTGAAAACTTAGTCCGGGGGTAAATGTAACACCCATTTGTGCATGTGTGTGGTATTGTGATATTTAGCTTGGTATTACAAGTACTTAAGAGATATTATTTATATAGAGATAAAGGATGGTTCTATATTAGTCATGGTTAGCTAAAGTTAGTCATAGCTAAGATAGAGTGGACCTTACTTTAGAGTAATTAGAAAAGATGAGCACCACTATTTTGGATTTTAGTGTGTTGACTTGGTATTATTCCTAGGTGTTTGGCTTTGAGGAAAAAGTTGAGAACTCTTGGGCCCGCAAGCCTTTTTGTTTTGGATTGTTCTTTAGTCCAAGGATAGCCCATGTGAAGGAATCCTTGACTTAGTGGTTGGGTCAAGATAAGACCACATGCTTAGGGGAATATGCCCATGTGAATGGATATTCCTTTCTACTTTTTGACTTTACTTGACTTTTAGTCTAATAACTTGAGTTACTACGGTAATTAGTAACTTTGGTACGTAACTATTTCACAAGTATATAAACAAGGGGTGAGGAGGTACTCATCATCCTTTCATTTGCAACTATCTCTCTCTCATTGAGTTCTCTAGTGAGCAATGTCTTGAGTCTTGGAGTATTAGCCTTGGAAGAGTATGATGGAGTTTGGATTCCTTGCCTTCTTAGTCCATAGTGCGCTACCATAATAGCCATCAGAGGTTCATCTTGAGTGAGAGACAGGCCGGCTCACAGCACTCGGATACCCGACTATAATACCGGAGCTAGTCCGGTGCTAATCCCACCGAACAACTCCAATAGGCATATCCCCTCTACTGGATACTACCAAGCAATGAGTGTGGTATCCAAAGGTGTCAAAGCAATCGCCTCTGGAGGCTCATCCTCACACTTATCTCCTAATGGTACGAAGGCTCCACTCCAAGCCTATTGCACCAACTAATCTGCATGCTGCTGCAACGCCTCCTCTAAACTCCACAATGGAACATCCAAGGTAGATGGAACAATCCCACTTGTACTCCAAAGCCGAGTGATCTCCTCTGGTACTAAAGTATCCTTTGCATGGACGTTCCCTTTCAACAAGTCACCAGGCCAAGTAACTACACCACTGAAAGCTAAAACTGATGCTACCATGGTCCCAGACTATAGTGAGCCAAGACTACCACTACTGAAGCGTACTGGTAGGCGACATACCTGTCCCTCACTAGACTGCCAACCAGGTCTATAGGAGACTGTCTCCTCTCAATAGTCAATGCTGAAACCCATGAGGTATAACACTACTCCCCCAACTAGCACATTGTATGACTCAACTATTGTTACAATAGCCTGAGCTCTCACCACCGAGCTATCAATCGGATGACCAGGCTGAACCTAAACAACAAGCTCCCTACGTGTGATGTACTATGTTGAACCACCACCTAGAGATGTATAGATCTGAAATGGACACCTCTCTACATCGATCTTCCGTAACTCCAGATCGACAACTATAGCCTTCCCCAACATGAGGGGTTGCGCACTAGAGTCTAACAAGACTCTTTGTGGTGTATAGACCTTCCCTGAAGGTCCTACTAAACAAAAAATCCCCCTCTATTTATCCAATAGGACAACACCAGGTGTGAACCATGCTCTCTCAAAGACCGGTCTAGCTGGCAAATCCTCCAGTCTAGCCGTTGCTGCCTGCCATAAACCACTGGTTGCTAAATGGATCCCATGCTCCTCAACCAAGTCAGCTCCACTACCAACCACCTCTGCTCTTGTAGTAGGAACCGCATCATCCCTTCTCTCACAAAGAGTGGCAGCCAACCGGAACACTAGGGCTAGGTCAACTCCCAATGTAAACATGTCATTGGCCGAAAACAAAGGACGCCGCATAATCAACTGAGCCGTCCCCAACATCATGCTAGACTCATTCTGTGTAGTAGCAGGTGGTCCATCATGTACTCTATCACCACCTACCACATCTACACTAGGACGTCTAGGAACCATGGATGTTGTCTACAATGCCTCAGATAGTGTGAAAGACTGGGGAAGTCTGACCTGTCTCCTAACCTCTCCTCTCTGTGGGTCCAACTCCACTGATGCTCCTCTAGGCTTTGGAGCACGTATTGCACTCCTAGTCACTATTGCAGATGCATCCACTTGTGCTGCTCCGCACATGAAGTCCAAAGCATCTCTGTCACCAGCATATGAGGTAGAAGCCTTAGCACCCAAATCTGATCTCCTCTGAGAAATAGCCATACTAGCCAATCTCTGCTCCAATTGCCCAATCCGAGTAGCCATAGCTCTATCAAAAGTAAGGGCAGGTACTGCACCCCTACTAGGTGTAGATCCTCTACCACCACCTCTACCACCTTGTCCTCCATGAACTCGAGCTCCTCTACTACCTACCATAGCAGCCCTACCACTCCGTAACTCTAGGTGTAGGTCAAAACACCGGTCACTAGTATGACCAAATCTGTGGCAGTGCTCACACTACCTCTATGCTGGCTGTGATGCACCCAAGGTATCAAGTCCACTGCCCTAAGTACACTCTCTCCGATGGTGAGGTCCACCACAAGTCCAACAAGCAACACTACCACTCACTGGCTACTGCTGACCCGTAAATGAAGGTAAGGGTCTTACTCCACTAGGCCCTCCACTCGCTCCATAGGATCTGGGCTGTCCACCTTGTCCTCAAAAACCAACAAGGCATGGTGCACTCTGTTGCACTCTAGAAGAAGTCACAGCCGTGGATAAGGTCTCCTTACCAAATCTAGATGTCACCACTCTCTCCTCCACCATGTTGAGCTCAATACGCTCAGCCAAACCAAAGACCACTGCCAAAATAGGCAAAGTAGCCTATAATAATGTAGCATCACAAACTCTACCTTGCAACTCCTTATCCAATATCCCATACCAAAACTGGACCACTTGGGCCTCAATAAGTCCTTGAGTGAAACTGATAAGCCGCCTCATGCGAGTGTATGTCTCGCGTAGGCTCTCTCTAGCCTTCCGTTGGAACTCTTGCAAGCTCCTCAGCTTGTTAGTCCGCACTTCCTGGTAGTTCTACCTCAAACATTGGAAGAACTCCACCATGGGGTTAAACCTCGGTACCACACCACCTCCTGCAGTGGTACCTCCACTCATAGTAGCACTATCTCCAGCTAGTGCACCTCCACTAGCTCCACCAACACTACTCAAGCTAGAACTCATAGGTACAGCCAATCTACTCTTAGCCACCAAGCCTGAAGTGATGGAGACATAATTTGGAGACCAATACTATCCCCATAACTCAATCTCCTCCAAATGAGCTCTCTTGAACTCATGGTAGTCATCCATTGGTGGACCCTCCAAATGCTGAAACAACCCTTTCCATGCCATGAAGGGTGTAAACAAAGTTGGGTTCCGCATCTACTGCACATCACACCAACTATCAAACTCCTGGATGAAGTCATCCAACTCAATGGTACCCACTGTACCAGAGTAACACCTAGGGCTTTTAGAGGCCCCATAAATCTTATCCATGTCCCACAACAACAGTGCAAACACACCAAGTGCACTCTCAACTGAATTAGCTCTTGTGTCGAACTCCAACTCAGAGTCAATCTCCTCCCTCACTAGGACCTGAGATACAGGCTGATACCGAGCACCACTCCGAGTTAACCCACTACGTACTGCGGGCTAACTCCTATGGAATCCCCAAAGTACTCTGTCGTTACCAAGTAATCGCAATAGCAAACCCAAACCACCAACTGCAACCACAAGTCGCAACCGCAAGTGCCCCACCAAGTGCCAACACCACCACGTGCCAACATCACCAAGTGCCAATACCAACTAAGCACCACCTACTAATGTAACTCTAACTGAGATAACTACATTAGGGGAAAGGGCAACCTGTAACCTACCATCATAACACACACTCTCTCGGTCTGTAGGTCATCACTTCCTGCCTCACCAAAGAGAAACAAAGGTAGTCTGACTGGTTATCACTCTAGCCTCACTACCAAGAGCACACCAGAGCACCAATGCTCAAAAGTCAGGGCACCTCACACAAACATGGTGCACAAATAGGAAGTAGAGAATGGCGAGGGTCCAATTACAAGAAATCTAAACAAAAACTCTCCATCTCATAACATAACATGGGATTGACTCTACAACCATTTGGCATTTGACATAAGAGAAGTTCATATGTGAGTCCTAAGCTACCCGGATCACCAAGAATGGGATCAAACTGCCTCTCCTAGCCAAAGCTACATGTGTATAGATAACAGTGGCACAATCACTAGGACAACAAGTGAGGGTGGACCAGGTGGCTAAGGCACCAGTCTAGGAACAAGAGATCTAGTGGTCAAACCCTCTTGCGCACAATCTAGCAGGAAAAGTAGATTTTGCCAACCAATGACCAAGATCTACTCTAAACTAGCTAGCCTCATGCTAGCAAGCTGGCCCTTCTAGGCCTTCATAGCCCATAGCCCTATGCCTCAAAGCCTCTAGGTGCCAAAATTCAGCCAAATGAGGCCTTTCTTCTTGCCACTTCGAAACTTCTCCAAAATTGGCAAAACTTCTCCAAATCTGTGAAAGTCCTCCAAACTAGCAAAACTCCTCCAAATCTGGCCAAAATCTGACATAAACCCTAAAGTTAGCTGTCCACCAAATCCTCTGCTAACTTTCCACTTGAGCCAAATTGACAACACGGGTTTCTCCAAATCACAAATTCATGAGAATAGCTTCCCAACTCCACCTTCAATTTGACTTTCTGAGCCCAACTCGCAACAAATTGATCATGCCTTCACCTCTTGAGCTCAAAATCACAACCACTACTTGAAATTTGCTCCTTCTTTGCTTGAAATTTGGCCAGCGCTTCCGCACACCATCTACCTTACTGCCAAATCTACATCAATTGAACGAGCTTTTGAACACTAGGGAAACACAAAACTTGAATCGAGCTACCAACATCCACCGAGCTTGGAGATACCACCAACACTCAAAGTTCTTGCACCCGATTTCCCCCTGACTTCACTTCTCTGATGTAATCAGATTGTTTACCACTCTCAACTCATCTTAACTCAAATAAGTACTTGATCTATCACTCTATAAACTGCCAACAATTGGGCACTGATTACAGTCAAGCCACACCAACTCAAGCATAGAGAATCCAGGTGACGCTTGCCGGCCTCTATCCACCATAGCCAGGAACTCGAAGGCTCAACATCAGAGAAGTGAGCTCTCTAGAGCTGCACTTTGAAAGTATACCCCTGGACTCAAGCTAGGTCTGAACCCTAACGGTCCCGCTGATGGCACACTCTACGGTGCAAATGGTGCAAAGTGACGGTGGGCCCCACCATGAAGTCAATACCCCAAACATGAAATCTGACCGTCGGAAAGTGTCTCTGAGAAATTGTTGAAATAACTCTAACTACTATCATTGAAACTCCAGTGTCCGAGCAATCTAGATGCGACACTACAAATATCGTGACATTGATTCTTGCAAGAGCATTCTCGTAGGCAATCCCAGAATCAAATTTCATAAGGCAAATCTGCAATTCACATTGGGGCTATTTTCTCTATGGTTTCTTGTGAAAAAAGGGTGTATTTTGTTGGAATAGTATTCTCAAGGGCTTTCCATAGACACCAAGATCATGGCAAATATAGTTCTAGAGAAAAAGTTATGATAAGTTGAATGTCATTGTTTTCTCAAACTTGATTTTTGCATGTAGAGTCCTATAAGGAATCCTACTGTGTGAATCTTGCAAGCATTTATGTAGAAAATCTTGAAATAAAATCCTACAATTCATGTTGGGCCTTTTTTCTCCATGGTTACTTGTCCAAACATGGTGTGCTTCATCTCATTGGAAGTGTCTTTTGAAGGGATTTCCATAGACACCAAGATCATGACAAACAAACATCTAGAGAGGAAATTATGACAAATTTGAATTTTTTTCTCCTTAACTTGATTCTTGCAAGGAGAATCCTACAAGTCAAATCCAATAGGGCATTCCACAATGTGAATCCTATAGGTATTCTTGCAAGCAATCTTGTCATGAAATCATATAGGGCAAATCTTACAATGCATGTTAGGACTGAGTTCTCTATGGTTACATGTTCAAATAGGTTGTGCTTCATCTTGTTAGATGCCTCTTTTAAAGAATTTTTAGTGGACACCAAGATCAATGAGATCAGAAGTGTGGAGTTGAAGTTACAATTATTTGAAGTTCATTTCTTCTTGGGCTTTGGTTTCTTGTATTTATTTTTCATGGACTTCTTATTTTGTGAGTTCTCATACTTACATGTCTTCTTATATGTCACTTGGCTGTTACATGACCACTTGTGTTAATTCTTGGGTCCTTATTTAAAGAATGGTGCAACTTGATTTTGGTAGTTGTTGTTGGTCGTTCTTGAATTTTTTTGGGACTATGCTAAAAGTGTTTCAACCAATTCAACTATTGAGGAAGAATTCTACATAAAAATCATTGGAGTACTAAGAGATTTGATTGTGAAGGAGGTTCTAGGTTCTGGTGATCAAGATTCTTGTATTGGAGACTATGGATTGTGACAGAGTGCATGAGAATAAAAGGAGATTGAAGGTAAAGAGAATGGTTGCAAGTAGAGGATTTAAGATCATTAGGATCTATGGAAGTGCATAGTAGCTTTCATATAGTTATGATAAACTATACTTTGTAAATTCATTGAGTATACTCAAGTACAATAAATCTTTGAACTATAGGTATTCTATTGCATCTTCAATTGTTTGGTTTGGAATAATGAATGTTGAGCAACAATCAAACCAAAGTAGCAAGTATATCCAAATAGACACGGGCTAGTTAACAAAGATATCGGTCTTTTGGTAGTTGGAAACTAAAATCCACAATACCTTTGCATCCCGTACCCTTAACTATGGGATTGGACTAACCCACCAACATTTTTGGTGGTATTTTTTGCTAACACATATCCTCTCCACTCCCTTCTACAACTAGTTAGGGCTATGCTTATTCAACACCAACATGCAAGGATATGGCTATTTTCAAATTGGTGGAAGCATTACCTCTTGTGTTTACAAGAAGGATATTTTCCAATCTGAGGAAACCATTACCTCATGTATCCTTAGATAAGACTCTCAATCTGGAGGAAGCACTACCTCTCATGTCTACAAGTCATATTGTTCCAAATCCATAGGAAGCATTACCTCTTATATTTACAAGCACTCTTGTAGTAAAAACTTAAGAGTCGAGCACTGCTTCCATTCATGGCAAGCACCTTTGGCCAAGGAAATCCATTTGCTTTGGCACCACATCCTTTGATTGTGCAAGTTCTACCTAATTTAGCCCCTATAGCTACTACCAAATTGGCATCAACCTTAGGAAGAACAAACAAATGTATACTTCTTGGAATAGTAGTGTTCATAGGGTAAGGAGATTTTGAATCATCATTCCTTTGGATGTTCAAGAATGTATGTATGGCACAAAATATCATGGTTGATAATGCTATGGCATGACAAATCTGTCAATTTTTTATTAGCCTTGCGCAATACTAATTTAGTGGCTTAGCCCCCAAGAACAAGTTACATATTAATACAAGTAGAAGAGCAACAAGAATATATTTTTCCAAGGCAACAAGAAAACTTAAGAATAAGATAAATAGACTCCATATAGGACACGATGAAACCATGCAATCATTTATTCAATGATCTCAATGTATATTGTCAATGATTACACCAGCTCTAGATCATACTACAACTTTCAATTGCTTTAAGGATGTGCTACCATATTGAGCTCAGGCTAACAAGTGGGACATTGCCTTGCCAAACCTCTACTCTATAATACTAGGATTCAAAGGGAATTTAGTGCACAGCCTCTGTGTTTTTACTCAAGATTATAGGACTCTAGGATTCTATGAGCCAAGTTACTTCTATGGATGAACTCCTACAATTGTGCCGGCTCAATAAGCAATACCACAACTAGTGCTTGTATACAATCACATGCCCATGGAAATTCCCTTAGTTACTATCATAACTCTTCTAGCTCTATGGGAGCCTATTTCTCCCATAGTTACCAATGTTTCTATAGAAAATACCAAGATGGAGGACATCTTGGTAAAGTTGGAACAATTAGAGAATCTTCACTTAGCACAATAGCCTCAAGAGAGGAACCCAATGAACATTGCTACATGAGGAGAGATTTCCTGCACCTATCTTTTGGGATGAGGGCACACAAATACTCAATGTGCCGCCTTAGAAATTTCCAATTATTGTGTCCATTGTGTGAAGTACAGGCATATCATGGTTCATTGTAGAATACTCACGAGATGCAAAGAGCCTTGAGAAGAAAGAGCACATGCTATGGATGCTTTCCACAACACAACAACTTCAACCAACACTTGTGGGATCCACCCTTCCATGGAAGAGGAAATGGAAGAGTTAGAGGACCTCTTGGTCCCAATATACCCTATCACATTTGCAATGAGAGTCATTATGCAAACAAAGCCGGCCCATTGCACATTTTTCTCTAGAGAAAATACCTTGGCACAATGCTTGGACTTCAGGAACTTTATTACTCAAACCAAAGGAGTGCCTATGTAGAATGAGCCGCATAACAATGGCGGCCCTAATGAGAATGTGCACTTTGGAAAGATTGTGGAAATTACTCTTATTGGTAATACAATGGCAACCACTAAAAGTGATGTCATAGAGGCAAATGTGTTCCTCACCATGTGTGCGTGCACTTATGTATTGCATGATCCAAGTAGCTACTCTACTTTTGGAAGTTACTCCACTTAAAGTATAGCTGAAGAAATTATACGGGTGAAACTCCTTAGCCCACTTTGGAAATGTATAAAGCCATAGTTCCTATGTTTGACACATTAGCAAAACAACCATCCACTTTGGTAATACATGATTATGACATTGTTGTTGGTGCGGCTAACCTCAAAGCCAATATCACCATCAAACAACTTTGTAAAGTTTCCTATATAGAACAAAGGAAGATGTAGAATTTCCTACAAAAAGAATAGCCCGTGATGCGCTTCAGGATCTGCTAACTTTGGTGTGTTCACCTGCAAGAACATGATCTTGTAAAAGCACCACACACTCCAACTATAGGAATCACACATAGTGCTATGGTCAATACAAATTCAACCAGTCATCATGTATTCTATACTAAGGTTCATGACCCAAATATTCATGTAACCATCCAAGGAGTGTTGTCTCAAATTTTCATATCAACTTGGGGTCCTTGATGAATATCATGACCAAGGATGTGATGGAAAAATAGACTTGAAAGGTATGGCAAAGACTTCCACTCTTCTTTGAATGGCCAACAAGAGAAAACATCACTCTCTTGGAGTGTTGTCTATGGTCCCTATATTCATCGATAAGTAGACCTTTTTAGTTGACTACTTGATAATAGATACTCTTGCTCCAGCATAATTTCCACTTTAATTGGGAGCCACATGGCTGGTGGATGCAGATGTGGTCATCTCTTTGCAAATTGGTAAATTAATATTTGAGAGAAAATAAAATCACACTATGCTACAAAACATATGTCAAGCTTGGATCATGAAGGAGAATCAAGTTTTAATATTGATGTGTGGAGTAATGCTCACATTGATTGTAGGGAGGAAATCATAGATGCTAAAGCTAATTGTCTTTTCATATTGGAGGAAGAGATGAGTGGTCATGCCACATAATTCCACAACAATAGTCCCATTCTCTTGGCAAGTTTTCATAAGGTTCTTGGCAACCATGCTCCATGGCCCTAAGATAAGTTCCTTGGGACTTAGAGGATGACTCTTCTAATAATAAAAATAGAGCTTTTCACCATGAAATGTTCCCATTGCCTTACACCCAAGAACATACTCAAGAAACCTTGAATACCTCTTGCTTTTATATCAAAGGTGATATTGATTGCAAGGATGAACACATAGACAAGGAATGCTTTCATCTTGATGGGATTCTCCCAAACAA
The DNA here is from genome assembly GCA_948567375.1 of Lunularia cruciata. Taxonomy (NCBI): domain Eukaryota; kingdom Viridiplantae; phylum Streptophyta; class Marchantiopsida; order Lunulariales; family Lunulariaceae; genus Lunularia; species Lunularia cruciata. Next base: position 51,540,003 of record OX419759.1, read on the forward strand.
CATTTTTGTCCCTTAAACCAATGAAATGAAGTCCATTGTGAGTGAAAAGTTCTTCCAATTATTATTGAGAACACAATCCTTCATCTCACACTACTATTTTTGATACTATGAGGAAACCCACAAAGAGAATTGAAAAGGAATAAGAAGTCCACCAGACAATACCTGAGGACAGGTTCATATGATACTCCTAGAAAAACCTTGAGAAGCCTTTTGATACCATTCCCCTCCACTTATAGATTGTAGACAAGTTTCACAATCTCAACATCTCATGGGTAGACAAAACACCTAAAATTGTGAAGATAAGCACCAATGTATCCATGGAGGATCAGTCCTCCTATCAAGCCCTTTTTGAAGAGTTTTGAGATGTGTTTTCCTATGACTACATAGAACTATCTGGTGTGGATTCATAAACATGCCAACATCATATCTTACTTTGTTCAGATATCATTCTTGTAAAATCCAAACCATATTGGCTGAATCCCACTTACTCTAAAAAAAGTACAGGACAAAATAAATAAGCTATTACAATGTGGGTTTATCTACCCCGTAGGTAAGATCAAATGGGCTTCCCTAATCTTGGTTGTCACTAAAAAGGATATGTGGAAGGTACAAATCTATGTGGATTTTTGGAAACTGAATGCCCGAATCATCAAGGATCCATTCCCAATCTTATTCACGAACATACAATTGGAAAAAGTAGCCCATAATCAATGCTTCTCATTTATGGATAGGTATGAATGCTACAACAAAATTGTCATTGCTTCAAAAGATCAATACAAGACTACATTCATCATAGAGTGAGGTACCTATGCCAACCAATTGATGCCCTTTGGGTTATGAAATGCTCCCGCAACATTTCAACACTACTGATGAACTCCTTTGGTGGAACAAGGAAGGACATACAGCTATATCTCAATGATATGTGTGCATGTAGCTCTCACAACAACCATATTAGCATGCTAAGAGCTGTTATGGACATTTGTAGGCAAGTGAGGATTTCTTTAAACCTGAAAAAGTGCCTATTTGATGGCTCTTGTGGGCCTCTCCTTGGTCACATGGTATGTGAAAAGGCATAATGGTGGACCTAAAGAATATCAAGATCATTCAAGAGTTACCTATCTTAGAGACAATGCAAGAGCTACAAAGTTTCTTAGGCTATACAAGATACTACAAGCAATATGTTCATATGTATGCTAAGATTACCTCTTCACAAATTGACCTCCTACACACCATAGTCAACTTTGTGTGGATAGACAAATGCATGGATGCATTTGAAACCTTAAAGTAAAAATTGGCCACTACTTTGATTTTGGTAGCACCAAACTAGGAGTTGATGTTTTATGTTTTTGTAAATACCTCTACCATAGCTATGGGCAATATTCTAGTTCAATACAATAAGGAACAACGTGAATACTAGATCTAATATGTTAGCAAACAACTCAGCTTGGCAAAAAGAAACTACTTGATGATCAAACAAGAGTGCCTTGGGATGATTTTTGTTGTCCAAAAGTTTTGACACTTCCTGATGGGTAATAGTGTTTTCTTCCATGTAGACCATGAAGCCCTCAAATATCTGATTAATAAACCTTGCTATGTGGGAAGATTAACCCAACGGATGCTCCTCCTACAAGAGTTTTCTTTTACAAATGAATACCGTTTAGGAAAGTCTCATGATAACATAGACTTTATTTCCCATATTCTTAGGCTACCCACCATTTGTTCCCTTAGGATAGGTCTCATAGACTTTCATCTTTTCTATATGGTGGAAAGCACAACCGTACAATCATCTTGGATGATCCAAATCACACACTATGTCTATACAAGAAGCGTGCCCTTCAACCTATTGTAGGCCAAACAAAAAAGCTTTCATATGTTGCACTTCCTTTTCCTATTCTGTAGGGAGATCTCTATTGAATGGGAGTGGATAGAGTTCTTTGGTGTTGCATTAGCTTATAAGAGGTTCTCATAGTATGAAAAGAGTGCCACTCAAATGAATCAAGAGTGCACTTCTCTAATGAATTAACTTCATGCAAGGTTTACTTTGTGGGATACTAGTGACCCTCTATTAGGGCAAATGCTGACCAATATGCCTGCATGTGTGATGCTTGCCAAAGAATTGGTAAACCCCCATCACAATTAGAAAAATAAATATTGGATGTACCTCCATCACATATTGGCAACTCAACCATTCCAAAAATGGAGACTCAACTTTGTGGGACCTATTAATCTCATAGCTCAATGGACTAGGCATTGTTACTACATTATTGTATCCATAGACTATGTAACAAAGTGTATAAAAGCTAAATCCTATGTAAACAATTTGCTATGGTCACTATCCAATTTATGTAGAGAAATATCATTTCAAGGTTGTTGTTCCTCCACCCATTGCTATAGATAATGGATCCCACTTTATCAACAAATTAGTATGAGATATAAGTACCATTTATAGGATCTAACACCATAGATCTACTCCATACCACCCGTTGGCAAAATGGTCAAGTAAAAGATGTCAATGAAATTCTACTAACACTCTTGAAGAAAATGGTAAGTATAAACCACACAAATTAGGATAAGAAGCTCTTAGGTTCTCTTTGGGCTTACCATACCATTATAAAATTCACTACGGGCTACACCGCATTCTGACTTATCTATGGGCAAGAGGTAATTTTACCAATAGAAAATTTAAATCCCATCACTTAGAGTGCTTACATGCATTTAATCAAGATGTCTCAATCTCTTGGAAGGAAGACAACAATAAAAGAAAGAGTCTTTGTGCTTCATTATTTGATAGAAAAATGTTTGTGGTCAATCCATACGCAATTCACCACTCAAGCTAAGTAGAAAACTTACTTTGATCACAAAACCAAGGAGATCCCACTTTACAAATGAGAAATTTGTGCTAAAATTTAATGATAAGGTTAGTTGATTCCTTATTCATTGAAAAAATGTCTTGGTCCTTATCAAGTACAAGATGTATTCAACAACAAGTCAGTCCAAATGGAAAGTTGGATGGAGAACTCTTGGAATACTATACCAATGGCACCAAGTGCAAACCATATAGCATGTACTACATCCCCCTGAGAGATAAAGAAGGAAAGATACTAAGAGAAACCCAATGCTTCTTCATCATGGAGGAAGAGTGTACGGGAACACCCTCATGAGAAGATCTTCCTTTGAAGGACTTCTTGAATGATTCTGGGATGATCTATGGCTCCTCCTTGTTGTGGGATAGTTCTTTCTAGACTAATTACACTGGAAGAAAGATTCAAATGAAGCTATGGGAGCCTTTATGTCCAGTGCAATGATGGTGATGCAATTTCACATTCAAAGGTAAAATAGTGCCACACAAAGGAAGATTCATCTCCAATTTCTCGATGGCACAAGAAGTGCGATTGTCTCAATCCAAGTGCATAATTTTTTTTTCATGAAGATGCTTTTGCTCCCAAAATAGGACAGTGGGACACAAAAAGGAATTTAAATGCAAAAAAATCTTAACATTCATAAAGGGTGATCTAACCCCTATAAAACCCTTGTATAATTCTTTTAACTCTTTAATTTGCAAATCCAACATCAAGAGAGAGTGAATCATTTGAGCAGTCACATTGAGAAGCAATCTGTCAAGTGACAATGCTCATTTCATCTAGGAACACCCAAAAGAACACTCAAAGATTCTATGCGAGGGGAGCAATAGTTCACAACTAGATTAATTGCATAGATAATCTTAGACAGGCTAGACTAGATGGGTCAAGAGAAAATTGTCACAGTCATTCATGAATTCTGACAAGTAGAGAATAATTGGATTGATGGAGTCTTGCTAGTACAAGAATTGGAGAAATCCTTCAACCAAGTTTTCCAAGAATTAGACAATTGTGTGGATTTGCAATAGGTCTAAAGGAGAACCAATGAAAGAACTTGGCAAATTTTGCAAAGGTTAGATAGAATGGCTCCTATCTACATGAAGCTACACACCTATACAATTTAAATAATATGGATGCCAAGACAAGGAAAAACATAGAGATAGGTGTGATTTGGAACATTGTTGCTGATAGATTCTTTTTGCAAAGCAAGGAGGAGTTAGTTTGAGTGATGGAAATAGTAGAGGAGATTCACATGGATTCAAAGGTGACCCCCTTAACAATTATTGCAGTAGATCCTCAAGCAATGGGTGAGGTACCATTGGAAACCTCTTGACAAGCTGAACAAGTGAGGAGGAGGGAAGGCAATGATTCCCATGATTGAGGACACAATATAGGAAGTATTATTGCTTCCAAGGAAGTTTGAAGATATCACCTTAGCATGGAGGGAATTCAACTTGTAGCACCTCCAAGGGCATTTTTTTCTTAAAAATTGCAAATAACTCATTTGTGAACCATGCACAAGAATGGGTTCCCGATGGCAATGGTTACATATTGCCATTTTACTTTTCCATGAAGAAGTTCCACTAGCTCATCTGAGGCTAAGGGAATGTGTCATATCTAATGAATCCCTCACAAATGCTCTCATCCAAAGTGTCATTTATGGGGAAGCATCCAATTATGTTCCCAAATTGTTCACAAAGATATGGCAATGTTGTGCAAGATTCAAGAAAGCATTCCTAATGGAAAAGACAAAGGGAGGAAAGCCTTTTTCTATGGAGCTAGTACTAATGGCAGTTGTGGAGTACTTAGTCCCAAGCGTCTTCCAATTGAAGGAAACCTTGTCAAGAAGGTAGCTCCAACATCTCAAATGCCAATTTTCAAGAAGAGCTACCAAGAAATGACAAAGTGGATAGGGGGTATTATGTGAGCCCCCAAGTGGTACCCAAATATGCTCTCACTTCACCAAATGGAATAATAGGGAGTGGAAGAATCTCTTGAAGTTGCAAATGCCCACAACTCCAAGAATACAAGAAGTAGAGCTATGTGAGCCTATAACACCAATTTGTGCATGTGTGTGGTATTGTGATATTTAGTTTGGTATTACAAGTACTTGAGAGATATTATTTATATAAAGATAAAGGATAGTTCTACCTTAGTCATGATTAGCTAAAGTTAGTCATAGCTAAGATAGAGGGGACCTTACTTTAGAGGAAGTGGAAAAGATGAGCACAACTATTTTGGATTCTAGTGTATTGACTTGGAGTTATTCCTAGGTGTTTGGCTTTGAAGAAAGAGTTGAGAACTCTTGGACCCACAAGCCTTTTTGTTTCAGATTCTTCTATAGTCCAAGGATAGCCCATGTGAAAGAATCCTTGACTTAGTGGTTGGGCAAGATAAGACCACGTGTTTAGGAGAATATTCCCATGAGTATAGATATTCCTTTAGCTTTTTGACTTAATTTGAATTTTAGCCTAGTAACTTGAGTTAGTCCAATAATAAGTAACTTTGGTGCATACCTATTTCACAAGTATATAAACTAGGAGTGAGGAGGTACTCATCATCCTTTCATTTGCAACTATCTCTCTCTCATTGAGTTCTCTATTGAGCAATGTCTTGAGTCTTGGAGTGTTAGCCTTAGAGGAGTATGATGGAGTTGGGGTTCTTTGCCTTCTTAGTCCATAGTGCTCTACCATAATAACCATCAAAAGTTCATCCTGAATGAGAGATAGGCTGGCTCACAAACCACTCAATCTCATGGAGGTAGAGGCTAGAAGTAACAATAGGAAGAGACAACTAGCTTGGAGAAGGGTGTGATGGTGTTCCTAGCCTCAACAAAGGAGAAGAAGAAGCTAAGGGTGACAACAAAGAAGCCTACCAATAATGATGAGCAAGCAAAACTAGCTCTACCAAAGATGATGGGCTCCGTGGCCAAAGGATAGAAGGAAACTATGGAAGCTCTGGGAAGCCCTACCAAGTACAAGTAGCAAGAGAAGGTGGATATCATCAACCTATAAGATGATTCATTGGAACCCCAAAAAAACATGCCCGTCCTATTGGGGCAAAGAAAGGAAGTAGGAGGTCTCCCCAAAAGGAAGGAGGTAGCATCACCAACCTGGTTCTATCATTGAATGACCGCATGGACATTTTCATAGAGAATACCTTACTGCCAATATATCCAAGGCAAAGGTTATTTCTGGTCTTGATGGCCACTCCAGTTTTTCACCTGATGCCCAAGGAGAGGCCAAGCAATTTGCAAGATGCCAATACATTGACCAAGAGATTGCAAGAAGTTGACACCATAAAATGAAATAGGTTGGAGTTGTCTACCAAAATGATAGATGCTCTCATTAATAACCTAGTGAGCAAGGAATACTACACTTAATGGCTAAACAATCCTCACCAAACATGGAGCCTTGGTTTGGTTTCCATTTTGATAGAGCTAAGATATGGCCATTTTACCCATATTGAAGTGCAATTACTTTGGGAAGAACAAGAGCATGTAGTACAAGAGAATTCCCATAAATCCCAAGAGGCAGAGCTTGCTTGGGTAGAAAAGGAAGCCAGGTGGCAGAAGCAATCTATCATTACTAGAAAAGAGTTAGAGGAGACACTAACTCAGCTTCAAGCTCTTTGGACCAACAAGACAATGGTGAATCAAAGTTGGAAGTCAAGAAGTTGAAGACCTAATAGCTAGAGGAGAGTCATTGCACACTATAGGACTAGGTGTCCCATACAAAAGAAGGAATCCAAGGTAGTTGCATAGAGGATACAAGAATTGTCAACAATTGTTGACACTTCTCACAAAGAAGTGGAGTAATTAAAGTTGTCACAATCTACATTAGAAGTAGAGGTCACAACTTTGGAGAAGGAGAAAAAAAAATAGAAGATGCTCTGAGAACTTTTGGAGGAAGAATTGGCATCTCATTAGTTGGCAATAAAGGAGCTCATTTCTCACTGGTTGACAAATAAATGAGCTCAATTATGAGAAGGTATGATATTAGAAGGACCTTCTTTGATGTGGAGAGAGGAGCAAGTGGAGGTTGAAGCATAGCAAAAGTCCAAGAACATTCTCATGCTACAAAACCAGAAGTTAGAGTAGAGAGTAAACCAATTACTCCGGTTCATTGATCATCATAAATTAACTACTCCCTTAGAGGAAAAGGATTCCAAAGTAGAAGATTTGCTTGACAATAATCAAAGAGGAAACAATCCAGAAGAACCCATAGGAGGCAGATCTCCAAGAGGGGACCAAAGGACAATGGAGTAGGTCCCTTTAAGAAAAGAATCTAGAACTAGTCTTGCAAGTAGGAGTTCACATACATCCAACTCTTCCAAACCCACTACTTCAAGCAATACCGTCAGTGGTAAGAGGAGGCTGGATCCCAACTCACCAAACAAAGAGAGCCCAAAGTCATCAAGGAGCCCCAATAGTAAAGCTAAGGGTAGTCTTGTAGGGATGAGAGCTACAAGAGACAAGTCCTCTAGGGAGGAGATTGTTGGGATTGTGTGCACTAAAGTACAAAGGTATTATAGGACAAGAAATATTGGCAAAAGAAGAATTGGTGATTAATAAATACTAGAATATGAGGAGTACTATAGAGGCAACTTATAAAGTAGATCTCTTGGAGCTGATCATCAAAGAAGAGCCTTAGTGTCCCCATAGGGAAGAAATAGTTTTGGATATCATAGAGGAAGGGATGAGCCAATTAAGCCCGTATGTAGATGGAGAAGAAGCTTCTATAAGATTGACATTGCAACAATCTGGGATGATGGTGTTGTGGGATGTTTTGCAAGGGAAGTGGAGTATCAATTAGCCCCAATGTAGTAGAGCTTGTTAAACAATGGGTGGAAGGAATAGGTCCACTAGCACCTGAATTCCTATATTCATGTGTGCTACAAAGGCCTTGGTGTTTTGAAAGCCCCTGATAAAGGTGTTGATTGCTCTACAAATGTAGAGAATTCAAGGGTGAAGACTTATGCTTGGGAGGTAATTACCTTACAATCCTTAGGTAGGCAAACTCCCTTATAGCCAAAACAACTGAGCCAAGTCCTATATGAGACTCATGACTTCCAAGAGTAGTTGAAGCTAGCTATCCCTTGGAGCCATGGGTCAAGTTACAACCTGATTGTAGTAATGGCTCTCCCATTATTCATAACCTTCTAGGCTCCAAGAGTGATCAAAGTAGACCAAGTGGAGGAACTTGCAAAAGCCTTGTGCCAAGAAGACAAGGAATGGTTAGCCTTGTATCCGTTTGTCATGTGACCAAGTTTGACATGTGATATGCAAAAAGAAGTATCTGTAGCTTTTTTTAGGTTTCAATGAGAAGTGTTGATATTCACATTGGTAAAACATATCTATCAATTTTATCTTACCCTACTCATTATGGAGGTGTGTAATACCAATAGCTAGATAGATGATCTAGAGATGAAATTTGGTTTGGTAACATCTAGAAAGATGTTATACATGATGAACTTAGTAGATAAGCTAGAGGTATCACCAGAAGAGTACTTCTACTAATAGGCCAAAAACCAAAATATGCTTGGAAACTTTAGAATCAATAGCTAGGCATATGATCTAGAGGTGAAACTTGGGGTGGTAACATCTAGAAGGATGTTGCAAATGATGGAGAATGTAGATAAGATAGATGTATCACCAAAAGAGCACTTCTACCAATAGGGCAGAAGCTAAAATAGGCCAAAAAACTTCAAAGGCAATTTTTGAGGCCTAAATGGATGAAATAGGCCTCAAAAATGTGTTAATTTCCCCCTATGGAGGAATGGCTAGCTTTCCCTCTCCCTGGTTTGTCTCACCTTTCCAATGGTTCCTCACCCACCTGATTCTGAGATTCCTATAGCAAGATTCTTTCTAATAGATTATCTTTGGTCAAAGCCTATTTGACCAAGCAGATGGGACCAGGACCAATATGTCACCTATCCAAGCAAGTAATCTAAGGGTGGATCTTTCTGACATGTCACCTATCCATGTACCTAATCCTATGGTGGAGTTTCTTTGGAGGAGATCTTCCTTAGCTATATAATAAAGAGAAGGTGCTACTTTGAGGCATCGGAGGATTGAGTGTGAAATTTGTGTTTTCCCTCTTGAAGAGTTCTCTATTCCTTGGAGAATTATAGGGTGGCAGTAAATTGGCATCTAAACTTCAGAGCAAAGGTTGACATTAAACAATTTTCCATGCTCTTGTCACATGGAATCAAATTTTGTGATCTATGGAAGACCAAATGTATACTAGCAAAGGCAATTCTACAAGGTGATATCCAATTGGAGCACTAATATTAGATAACATATGTAGCCATTTATCTCTTGTACTTTACCTTGAGGTACCTAGTGGACAACTTGAAGTTGATCAACCAAGGATTAGCAATAAGACCTCAAGTATGTCCCACAAAGGAATACATCAAGGTGCTTGACATATCCAATCAAGTAGATTGATAGAGTCCACAAAGATGTGAGGTTACAAGGTGCTTGCAACACCGTGATCAACACTGACCCATATGCACAAAAGATGCATATCACCCATGTCATGTAGGAGCTCAAGGTAGCCTTAGATTATTCGGGAGAAAAGATGGGATGATCATCAACCATGTGTTGTTGGTGAATTTGGAAAGGCATGTCAAGTCATTTAGGAGTAGGACCTTCAAGTACTCCTTGGCTTTTGAGGCCCTAAGCACATGCATAATTAAATGCTATGACAAAGAGCATGACTCATACATCAATCAAGACTCAGATGATTTGTATATGGATGTGGCCATTACATAGGAAATGCGGAAAAGGAGGAAAAAAGCCCATAATCAAAGCACTCCCCATATCATATTGGATTGGATTGGGAAATTTGGATAAGAGATCCTCAAATTCCCACAACCATACAAGATAATTTTCATTATGTACTCAAATATGATAAAATTTTGCCTATAAGTGTCAATTTTTGAGGCCATGTAGGAATAATGGTGCTTATGAACACTTTATTGTGTTGATTATCACTAGGTTCTCAAACTCCTGTACCAACTATTGCTATGATATCCAACATAGAAAGAGTGAGCCTTTCTGCACCTTTGTACTCCATTTCTAGAGGATTGAAGGAAAGGGTGAAAGAGAGGTTGGATTTGAGGATACTCCAATTAGATCCCATCAAATATTAGGAGTATGTGAAGAAGCCCCATACTTGGCTTCACGTAGAGAGGCAATTGGCGGGAGTCCAATAGACCATGAAAATGCTAGAGGATTGTTTGCAATGATGGTGTATGCCTTGGGATCTTGTAGTCTTTTGAGCATCTATCTACTATAAGGTCCTTGCACAAGCATATCATTGCATAGCTCAAGGCTACATCAAGGAGTAGAGCACTTTCAATCCCTTTCATCAATAAACCTTATCCTACAATTGAGCTAGGATCACTACAAGAACTCTACCTGCATACCGTTATGTGAACTGTGCACGCAGATCACCATGGGAACTTTTGCTTGTATTGCATGAGGGGATTGTCCCATTCTACTCCTACCCCGTAGCATCCCGTACACTTAACTCCAGAATTTGACTAACCCACTGACACCCATTGTGCATCTTGAGATGCTAACCACTCCAATGACTCAATCAATATCCCTTGAACAAGCAACAAATGTAAAACAAAGTGTGTATAATCTTGAGTATATCAATGTGGTAGCTTGCTTTATATAATTATCTCCAATGGTACATCCATAATCCTTTTGCACCTTTCTCACATGGATCTTTACCCTTTGGAAGGTAAGAAGTTAGATACCACGTTGTATATATATTGGGTTATTCTATATTGCTCTATTTTGGCAAGGTGAATCTATAGCTAGCATACAAATAATAATAAAAACATGTTATTTTCTAATTGTTATTTTCCATAAACCATAATCCATTCACTTCCCATTTCAAGTTAATAAATATTAATTTTAAGAATTATAAATTCTCATAATTCTCCTTTTGTATCTCCATAATTTAGAATTAAATTCTAATGAAATTAAAATATAAAAAACCAAATTAGAATAGAAAATTTGTAACACATTTTTTACATTGTGAAAAGTAATCACTCTTAACCTTAAAATAATTAAAAAAATTTCTTTATCCATAATCCATATATTATCCATATCCACATCATATTTCTTTTACAAATCGTTGATATTTTTGAATTTGAAATAGCAATTGAAAAATGAAAAGATTATCTATTCACTCGTGTTATATGTACGAGTGTATATTCAAAAATTCCATAATTTCTCACCTCCTTCACCCCTCTTTCTCCGTCAGCACACCCTTTCTATCTCACCTCCTTTCACACCTCTGTCTCCCTCGACGCCACCCTTCTATCGCGTCCCACAATGTCCAACCAAAAAACTTGTATAAAATAATATAAAATAACATTTATATGATTATTACGGCCCTTCAGAACCGAGAGCATTTGACCAGCCAATGAGGAAAGATTACTGCAAGGGATCCTTGAGAAACATAATCCAGAGTCAAAATGTTTTTCCCGCTAATTTAAGCATCTCAATAGTTCGTCTCGGAATCGAATCCAGTCAACTCTTGCAGGGATCAATTTGGCATTTGCACTTCAATTGGAGAAAGAGCTGTGCTACTGAGAGTGAGAGAAACAGTGGCCTTCGGTGGGACTCTGATATTCGTGAGAGCTTCCGGTCTTCTTCCGTCATACAGTCGAGATGTGGACAGATCATCGGATAAGAGAATTGCATCAGCAGTCACATTCGCTAGCTTTGGAGTAAATCAAACGAACCGTGAAGAGTGAAGAACAGCAGACAGTAGTAAGGAAACAGCGAACCTGTAGATCTAGGGATGTACCTATTGCAACATGTCTAGCTTTCCATACCTCATTGATGCGTGATTGGGCGGGCGTTGAGTGTCGTGTGCGGATATTTTTAGCCTCATCGTGTAATTCTTTTGTCCGTGGCGACTGGGTCGCCTCTGGATTAAAAAGTGCCAAGAATTGCTTTCTGGGTCCGGGGTTCTGCATATTGGTTTATGTCGACAATAAACAGGGCGTGGACCCAGCAGTGGTAGGTGGAGATTGGATACTATCGCTTAGATTACACTATTATGATAAATGAATTTATGTTCTCTACTACAGATGGATCAACGGGGTCTACTTTAATGACATATGAGTTTATCCACCCAGTTTGTAAGGTTTTAGTTGACTTCAGTCTGCCTATCTGGACTTGCGAATCTTATGGGGAAGTGTGGAAGTCAGGCCATGGTGTGATCTCTCTTTACAAGGGAACGGTTGCCCTGAGTGGTCGTTTAGCTTCTTAATAACCATTAGGGTTCAGTTGAGTTTAACCTGCCAGTCTGAAAGTGAGGCATTTTCTCTAATCTGGGCATGGTGCGATCTCTCTGGACAAGCCATTAATTGACCTTAGGATGGGTTTAGATTCCGAAGATCCACTTCCCTGAATAAATCTAGTCTGCTTGGACTGGATGTGGGTTTATCTTCCTGACAGCTGAGTCAAGGGGTGTATCTACTAGATAGAAACTTATGCAGTGCCGCTGTTGAATCATTATGGCCCCACAACGAGAGATGGAGGACTTTGAGACGAAAGTGGGGCACACACCATGTGGTGAAAGCGCTCGGATTGACAAGTCCTCCAGGGACCGATACACAAAAGGGTCAAAAAGCTCCACGCTGAGAAGAAGTACCTTGTGTGTGTACATCTGTACTTCGTTGCTATTCAGGAATGCAACGAGCCTCGTGAGGACTAATATACCTCAGAGCAATGGAAGAGCAGCCAGTCTGATCTCGATTGTATTGTAGAATTTGTGAGGAGTCTTGTGCCAGAGATAATAATAAGCTATCGAACAAAACAGCAGCAAAAGATGTTTCAGATTATTCTCCAGCTACTTTTCGTCATATCTCTTTACTTCGTCTCTCGTTGTTGTGGGAACCCTCAGTATGGGGACGGGTGTGTAAAGCGCGAATGTTGAGTACGCACAAGTTTCGGGTGGACGGATGAATGTTGAAAACCACCCGGAGCATGTGCAATTTGGAGGAAACGGATCAGTATCTTGCACTGCAAGATCAGCGAACGCTTTATAGTAGCTATCGGCTTGTTCTGTCCGTTTTGGACCATGGTGCCGTCTACCTCCATAGGGGTGCCCGGGGTCATATTGGCAGCGATTGCACTTCTGAGCTGTGCTCTATTAGTATCAGCTCAGAGTGGTTGCAACCAAACGCTGTTGTACCAGGAAACCCCCAGGCAGTATGTCAGCTGCTCGAATCTCCCGGCCCAAGATGCTTCCATAGCTTGGAACTACGTGCCTGACACCAATGTTCTCGAAGTGGCTTTCGTAGGCTTTGCTCCAAAAGAAGGAGGGTGGGTGGCGTGGGGAATTAACCCGACTGGCCTTCGCATGGTTGGCACGAATGCGTTGATTGGATTCAGTACATGGAACGGAAGTATCGTGCTTCCTTACAAGTTGACGACTTCCCAGTTGATGGAGAAGCCACTAGTATCTTCTCCCATAGATCTGAACATCACGGAGACGTCGGTCCAGATTTCGGGTCTTAAAGTCACTATATTCGCTACTGTGCAGTTGAAGGCGGGTGAAACTGAATTGAATCAGGTATGGAACGCAGGTCCGAGTGTAACTGACAACGTTCCAGAAGGGCATGATCTCGACACCACTCACCTCCAGGGTGTTGCCACTCTTGATGTGCAATTGGGCACTGTGAGGGCCGCCGAAGTTGCACCCAGCCACAAGTCGCAGAAAAACGTAAGCTTGCCTTTACCAATGATCCACACACCCGAGGAATTTCGCAGCCGTATGCCTACAAAGAAGATCTAGATGCTTCACCGTGCCTTTAGTTTTTGTTTGTTCTTGCACAAATCCCAATTCGAAGACAACCATATCTGGAGGCCACAACACCGAGTGACCACCCTCAATTTGCTCAATCCAGGGAAACGAGTCTATGAATTGTAAGCTTAATGAGGATGGAACCTCCGAATTATTGCTGGTCTTGGAACTCGAGCTTGCTATAATCTTTCCACCTGTAATCAGGACAATTATAACGAGCGGCTGAATACTATGAAGTAATATGTGAGTGACCAATGCTTTAATGCAGGTGCATGGGATTCTGTGTGGGATAGGATGGGGAATCGTTCTACCATTAGGTATCGTAGCTGCGCGCTATCTTCGGCCTTTTACAGTGCTAGAGCCTTATTGGATGAAGATTCATGGAGCATTGCAACTTACTGGTTATATTGTGGGAGTGGCTGGTTGGGCTTTGGGCCTTAAGCTAGACAGCTACACGGCAGGTACAATTTATACCAAGCACAAGAACCTTGGCCTTGCGATCTTTGCCGTTGCGACTCTTCAGGTGATTCCTGTCTCTCTTCCTGCTTACTTTCTGTAACATTTCACAAGAACTACTGTAGTTTTGGGAACTTCCTCTAGCAACTCTGCAATGGCTTGCTTCCAGAAAGTTGAGTTGTGTTGAGATAGTAAGGTTTTCTCACTGTCTGTATGGCTACTTCGATTGTTGGAAGGATACTTCATTCCTCGAATTAGTGGACCAGCTCTCTCGGGATCTGCAACGAAGAGAAAGTCAAGAGCACAGTAGAGGTGCCCCTTTTTACGCGCTGTATGTTAACTCGTCTTGCTAAAGTGCAATTCTTTTGCTGTCTCAACCTGCAGATTATGACATTGACAGCAAAACCAGACAACAAACATAAGTTTCGTTTCTGTTGGAATATGCTTCATCACATTCTCGGTTACACCGTAGTCTTTTTGTCTATTGGCAACATATTCGAGGGCCTAGGTATACTGAAGCCGGCGCAAGGATGGAAGCGTGCCTACGTTGGGTTTCTCGTCGTGGTCGGAATTTTGGTTTTCATCATGGAGGTCATCACGTGGGTCATGTACTTCATGAAGAGTGAAGATGCGGCCGCCCATGGCAGAAGCGCTGATAGCGCCACGGACGAGCAGTCCACTGGACGTGGGATTGGCCACTTTCTGCGCAGGCGCTCAGAGCCGAAACTCGAAGTAGATACAGGGGATAAGGAAATGGCGGAAAAGTAGAGCAAGGTTTACCTGTAAGGACCCACATGTTCAAGGAAAGGAAGGCACGAGGCCGGCGTACATTAACTGCATCAACTTCAGTACCGCCTGTTCAATCTTCGGTGCATTGAGAACAAACATGAATTGAACTAGACCGTCCCTCTCTGGGGAAGGAAGCTTAAGTTCCAATCTTGCATAGACGTGTTATCTGAGAAAGGCTTACACCTTAATGAACAATCAATCACGTAGGTGTAGGTCTTTGCAGGTGAAAACAAACGCAGAGGTAGAAGGTGGTTTATGATTCTCCCAAAGATGGTACAGAGACAGCATCTTATGTATCAAAGATGTCTTGACAGAGGTGTAGAGTTAGCAGTGGAGTGGAGTGCATATCCAACAAGGATTCAGATTGAAAACTTGCCCTTGAACACAAACACACACTCAACAGCAGTTACACAACGATATTCTTGAATCTCTTTCTATATGCAAATGCTGAGATTGTCACTCACTTCGAGTCGCACTTTTTGATTTTCTTTGATGAGAATGGGACGCTGCCCAGCGAAACTTTACAACCACCCTTGAAAAGCAAAGTCAGGGGGAGCACTCGGGAGAGCAAAAAGAGCACACCGCGGGCAAAGGCCAGAAAAGGGAATAACGTAAAGGAAGAGATCCCCTCGAGGAGCTGGCAAAGAACCCGAGATAATAAAATGAGACGAGGGATAGAAGCCTCGAGTGAGGCCAGCAAATCTAAACCAACAAGTCACCAATAAGCCTGGGGAATAGACAACACTGGACCAGACTTTTGGGTCCAACCACGAGCGTGACGTCTAACTTGAGCAAAAATTCGAATTCATTGGAACCCAGCACTTGTGTGCCGGAGACCAAAGCAACTGCTAGGGAGCATCCGCGAACCAGAATGTGTGGTTCGGTGGAATCCGATTTCCTGCTGTAATCTATGTATATCATGCTTTGGGAGAATCCTTGCAGCTATCTAGTCCCATATAATTATCTACTGCTTGTGTCGGGGAGCCATTCCTCCGTTTATCTGTCGGCTTCGTTGCTACATTGCTTTCTATCGAATCTAGGCTATTTCAACAATTTGAGGTTGAATCGCCTGCATTCCGCCTCATAACTATCACTCAGAGCCCCTATATACCGCAGCGCGGAATCCACTCCAGGGGCATGTAAACTGTCCGTTTCTTTCTCCCGGGGATTAGATCCCGAGGCTTAACGTTTCAAGTGTTCTGGAATGCGACGTCTATCTTTCCTTCCTGGGTATACTTGTTGCTTTCCTTTACTGGGCAAAGGAGTCCCGTACGCTTCCTCGCCTCCGAACTCTTCATCTTCAGTGGGTTTCGGTTCGAAGGTGAAGCTAAAGTTTCAAACTCCAGGGCTCTTTCCAGGTCTTCAATCTGGCTATTCCTCGCTTATTTCAGTTGTTTTCTCATTCTGATGTTATCCCTTCCTGATTTCTTGCCTCTTTCTCCGGGGAAAATCCTTTCTTACCTTTCATTTTTAATTTCGATTGTGATCTTCCAGGTTTCCGATTCACCACTCAAGCTCAGCGCACCCGAATTCTTGCTGGGAATACTCCCCTTCGCGCCTTTCTTCTTCTTTCCTTTCAGACAACTTCCTTTCTTTGTCTGAGGGGAAAATCTAGCCGTTCGACGACCCATTTGTCTCTCCTCTTACTCCCGTTCTGCTTATTCCTTTCAGTCTTTTGTCACTTTCCCCGATTTTCTGGGGTCCTTGTTCCAAGATGTAAGAGCTCCGTACGGACCTCTTCATCCGCAATTGAACCTTCAATCTTCTCAGAGCTTGTCGAATTCCAGATGTCTAGACGTTTTGTCGGTTCGAGCCGCCATTTTCCCGTCATGTTCTGAGATGTTGAGGAGATGATTTAAAAAGCAAGTTCCCAGATCTTGATTGCTCAGTGTCTAGGCTACTATATTAAGAGCTTCAATTTCCGTTAAAGAGGATGTGCCGTAGTGAGAGTGTATTCAGTACACGATCAAGGATCGGCAGAGTTGAGCATCAACTTCAATCACTAGGTTAAGTTGCTTCTTCGGATGCTCCAGTTGCTCCAGTTGTTTACATACAGCACGATTTGCATAGTTCGGATCTCTTAGGTGCGATAGAGCAGATTTCTCGTATCGACTCATTAAGGCTTAGCCCATTTCACCTATTTTCTCTCTCCCTGTTTTGTCTCCCCCTTGTAAGGCTTGATGGGGTCTTCCCATCCTTCGTGTTTTCTACGCGGTCGCCCTTCTCTTCAGTTGGGCCATTCTCCTAGCAAGATCCCCAGAATAATCGGTGTGGCCGATAAGGAGCTTGGACAGAGTTCAAAAGTTTTTCGATCGCCAAGAAAACCTACGAATCCAAAGATGATGACATGAGATCCATCCCCTCCCCACAAATATATTGGTGTAAAGTGGTTCAAACCATTTTGCTGTGGCAGTGGCATTTTCCGAACTATCACCATATTTGATCCACAATCAATGCAGGTAGGACGTACCGAATCTCCAATCCAAACAAAAAATGATTGGAATCGTCCTCAAATCCGTATCGGTCAACCAAACGTCACTTAGCAAAAGAAAACTTAGCGAAACTTGATTGAGAAAGTCTCAAATCATTCAAACATGACTATGTAGAGCGCACCGCATGAAGTAGAGACTTACTCAGTAACTAGGGACTATGGCTGCCGCGAGGGTTCAGGGTTAATATCTATGCGGTCAAATATGAAAACTAACGTTGATGACATGAACGCTTCTTCATCAATACCCTAAAGAGTAAGCCCAAGAAAAGAGACACTGTTCAGTGATGTTGAGTGGCTAATTGAACTTGACTGAATAAAATTGTACACGATAAGATGGATACCTCCAATCTATCACCTTGCTTTTTGTCGAAATTATTGAGAATGTGTTGTCACCACACTCGTCCATCTTTCAACTGAATCTGGCAAGAGTAAGAAAGCCCATTATTCCTTACAACGGTAAAATCATGATGCGCTTACAAAGGTCAAGCACTGCCATGTAAGAAGTGTATAGTTGCGGTTTAGACGATCATCTGACCTTGACCTAGAGGATTCCCTCTTGACATCTCCTCGGTGATTCAGCTCCCACTTCCTTCCACAAATTGGCTGTTGGAATTCTTCGTGTGCTTGAATCTTCAAGGAGAGGCTAGTCCTGCTAAATTAGTGTACCGTGTGGTAGCTAACTAAGACGGGTGGGTTTAGGGTTTAAGTGCTGCTGCTGCACAGAAGAGACAGGGCCTGTGAACAAAGAGTAGAGGGATTTGAGTGGAAACAAAACAGAGTGTGACGAACAGAGAGGTTCAGTTGCACAAGTGTCGGAAATTGGAAATTTGAAAGCATGGCCTCTTTTCCCCTTGCCATCGATGAGGCAATTGGGTTCTTGGACACACTAATTGCCCGACTGCAGACGTCTTCATCGCCTGATACTCCCCTGCCTGACCCCCCGGTTGTGAAAACGCCCACCACTACTGCTAAGAAGGTGTTGGTTCGGAAGTGCTTGGCAATGTAATCCTCAGTATTTCAGATTGTTTTGTTGAGGCCACGTTCATGATCTCCCGACTGCTGATGAAGCTCGGGGCTCGATATAATTTGCAAATCTAGGTTTCGGTTTGGGTGCTCCTCTTCTGAATTCCTCTTCTGTGATCAAAATCTCTCTTTTCACATCACATCCTCCCATCCCTTTGCTGTCGGTTGGAGGTAATAATTCCTATTGAATTCTTGAGAAGATTCCTGAGGGGTTGAAGAGAGATTGATCGTCCAATTTGGCAACCTGGACAGGTTGCCAAATTGGACAGCAGCTTGAATGATGGGGTCAGGGTTTCACTGGAGGCTAAGTAGGAATTTGTTCCTTTGCAGGGAGAGACTTTCCTGCCAGAAGTACCTGTTAAGGGAGCCGCACTTACGAGCGAGCAGCAAGAGGCTGGAAAGGATTCTATTTTGTCCAGGCCAGGAAAGAAACCTCGTGAGTGAATTTCACGTAGAGTGGGGAAAACCGATTGCGATGTTTGGCTAACAAATGAATTGGCGGACTCTAGCTAAGAATGGTCCACAGATTTCTGCTGAGTTTCTTCTTTTCTCTGGAGAAATAATACCTTGTTGCCAGCATAAATTTTTGAACTTCGATTGTACTGATTCGAGAACCCTCGTTAATTCTTGATAACTGTTTGCAAATTTTCTATTGTTTCCGTAACGCTGTCTTCTGGATTCTTCAGTCAAGACACCCGGTGCGGTCACCGACAAGCCTGTCAAAGCAGATAAACCTACAGGCGACAAGGTGTCTGATAATACAGAAAATTACGACAAAGCACATCTTCAGGTTCAATTCTTACTGACTTCTGGGCAGGACTTCCATCACTGCTTTAAGTCAATATCTTAGAAAGTGCAGCGATAGATGCCCAACTCGGGAAGTGTCTGCTTGCAGACCAGAGTTTCCTGTATCTTTTGATTGAGATTTGCGCTTAGTTTCAAACGGTGATGAGCAGGTAGGTTTTGTGCAATCCGTCGGTGATCATCCCCTTTCGGAGAAACTTTACATTTGTAAAGTAGAGGTAGCTGATGGGGCAGTTCGACAGGTACGATGAATTTCTCTCTCCTTCTCTCTTCGGATTTTGTTGTATTGTAGTTCATGGAGCTCTATATTTTATTTCCTCGGTATAACTAAGGCCTTCACTAAATTCTTAGTTATAGTTAGATGATTGTCTACAAATTCTCTGGAGAAGATTGCTGGACTGATCACTGTACCACTGGATTTTCCCTAGGTCGTGGCTGGCCTGAAGAAGTTTCTTGCCCCTTCGGATCTTGAAGGAAAGAAAGTATGTGTAATTTTGAATTTAAAGCCCGCCAAGTTGGCCGGGCAGCTGAGTGAGGCCATGATTTTGGCTGGCGATGCAAATGTGGAGGGGGTAGAAACAGTCAAGGTGAGTCTTGCTTTCGTTGGGTGTTAAGGAGATCATTTCTTCGCTGTCACCAAGTTCTCCACACCGGATGTTGTAAATACTGGGTACCTGCCAGTTAAAGAATCTAGATATCGAGGTCTTGTGCAAGGCTTGTTTCTTTGGTCGTGAATATGAGTGAGCGGAAGGTGGATCGGACTTGAGGTGGTTGTAGACCTGACCGATGGCGGATAAACTCGGTATTGTCAAACTTGTTCACCCACATTTCTCTCTCGATACCAGGATATCTATACCCATGTATAGATATCTCGAGCATTAGGTGTCTATTATGCTCCCAACGTAGTGCCGAACTGACTATATGTGGTTGCTTAGGTTCTCGAGCCTCCCCCAGAATCCTCCGTTGGTGACCGCATTTATCTCCAGGTAAGAGCATCTTTTGTACTCTACGAATAAAGCCAGCTATGTATAAGTTATTCGCAGCTATTCAGTAAATACTAGTGTACTCCTTAAGATTTGATGCAAAGAGACAAGTACACTAGTTCGTGAGTATGAAAAGCTGATTATTCTGATTCATTTGTTGCTCTGTTCCCATCCAGGGTGGTTCTCCAAGTGCAAGCCCGGTCAAGCAATTGAGTTCTAAAATCTGGGAGAAGGTTGTTCCTATTCTTAAGGTCGAAGGTGAGTTCACGTGATACTGGTAATGTAAAGTCCTCAAGTATCCGGAACTGTTTTGAACTTGTTACTATTCTGATATACTAGTACTTTTCTAATAAAATAGAAGGTGGTTCAAGGTCCTTAGCATCCTATCATCTGTGAAGCACCGAAATGATCTCTACAAAGTGTACCATCCCAAGAAGCCCGGATGTAGATGTAAATGTAGATGGAATATTGATTCTTAGTACCGCTGCAAGTAATTCAATCTTGGTTTGATACTGGTATGGGCACGATAACGATAATGGTTAATGATTAGTTGTTAGTGCGACCAAGTAGCTATTGCTGACATCTCGGCCTTCTACACTTGAACAGGTGGGGTTGCATCTTTTGACGGAATTCCGCTTGTAACGTCCTCCGGTGTAGTCAAAGTATCTTCGCTTCCCGACGGAGCTGGTATTCACTGATACGATGATTCACTCGATACCTCTTTATCTCCTGCGTAAAGGTCACTCGAACACTGTCACTAGCAACGGTATTTTAAAGTCTACTCTTGAACCGCGAAGGTGGTCAGTACGCCATAGGGCCTTGAGTGTCCTCCCACCGAATCCGCCCTACGGGTCTCTTCCATCCTGCAATTTGCAATATCAGTGCTCTAACTTCAATGCTCCGTCCGCAAATCACTCTTTTCAACACATGACTGCATTCGAGGTAGATAACCCTCCTAACTGTGGGTGAATTTCCGATAGGAAACCGTGGAGGTGAAGGCAGTTCATCGCAATAATCTGGTTCTGCACTTCTGTATAAATATGTGGTTGCCTTGCAAGAGCACATTATGTGTACTTCGAATATCTGAGTGGTTATGTACTTCTCGGTGAAATCTTAGCACATTCAATCTCGATACGTTCTTCGCTTTGTAGATCAGCTTTACAGCTTGTTGAGTTAATCAACGTAGAGACAAGCGGTTTTGGTTGTCTAAGTGATTACCATGATGCAAGATGAGACGATGGATCTGTTGTTAAACTGATTAGTCTTTGTTGGAGGATGGCCACCAATTGCAGCAAAGGACTTGAGATCCGGTCCTCATTTCCTCCAAGGTCATTTGTAGATGTCAAGCACATTTGCAATATCTCTTGAGAAGTATGTGAAGTCATTAGTTTCTGGCTTCGACGCGTAGAGTTCGTTACATGCGATCTGATCTAAGGAAGTTCCTCAACTTTCCTCATCTATATGTTTGATAAGTGAAAGTAGAATATCAACTATTTCCTACAGAGCAATGACACTTGCAAATCTGGTCATGACCCATAAACGACCACATGCACATGAAATGATGTGTGCAAGGTGTCACCACAAGTTACCGGGACAGCTACAGTTATGTCTTTTAATATAACTGGGCAGAGAATGAACATGAGCTTCATGTGTGGATGGATACTCCCAAGGATTATAGACATGTGGTCCTTGAAAGAATCCCTGAATGTAGCGCTTGCTCTAGAACCGAGAATACTAACTGGACCTGAACAATCGATGGATCATCCGGAGATGATTACTAATTCATATTGCTTGTCCATGATGAATCTAGTAAGTAATCTGTTCACCTTAATTCAAATCAGTTACTCATGAACATGCTTGGTCTTCTTCCTAATGCTTTTTTGTCATCCATACAACGGTGCGACCAGTGTTGTGACGGAACTATTCTACCCAATTCCATCAAAGGCAGCGCAGCAGTAAATGAAGGCTTTGGAAACTTCGAAGTTGGAGGAATCCCCGGAATCGACGTCATCCTGGGAGACAGGGAAACAGTTTGTCCAGGTGTTGCTCCATGTGCAGGTATTGTTGCTCTTGCTGCGCGTAACGCGCAGTCAAAGCAAGCGATCTGAGCAGCGACGACCCATTTGAGTATTTCAAGATCGTTCTCAATCAGCTGATGTGAATGATTTGAACAAGTACTGAATAAAATGACGTGATTACAAACATCCGACATCTGTACCTTACCTCATACTCATCATAAATAATACTAGTACAATTTACCCCGTCGAATTTGAACATGTCAAAACGCTCCGTAAACATCGATTAGAATGCAAAGTACATTACAAACCAATTCTCGTACATCTGGGACATAGACATTGACTGCGATTGCTCATAACGTCTTACTTACCCACACTTTACTTTCAAGAAACCTGGCACGTATCATTCAGCTTATCCAGTTTTCCTGATTGAAGAGTAATTGGCGGTACCACTGTGAAGGAGGGTGCCAAACATCGAAGTAATCCGCACTTGTGTCCTGCACAGGTATTCTTTAGTAGAATGCGGAACAACATCGCACTATTTACTGAAACGCATATTCGGAAGATCTTCAAGATAGTTTACAATATATGTTACCCCTGAGGATACTTCTTGTGGTTCAACGCGGAGCTCCTGCTGAAGGAACGGCATTTCACTTCCTGCGGTGTATACTCAACCATCGTGAGGAAGCGAAGCGGCCGTCGTATTGCGAATGTACATTTGGAATCAGGGGGTTGATCTGGGTTACATTTATCATCGACAATCTCTTAAAAGCAGGGAGGCATATCCCCGAGATTCTTAAGAGCTTCGCAAGCTACAATCTTGAGGGAAGATATGTATTGTGATTCTTCACGTGGCCTACAGCATTTCATTTATCAAGTTGCACAAACACACAACTTTTAGCTGACTCAGATCATGCACCCACAAGTCACGCAATGGATTTTGGATCGCGCCACTTCTTGTGTATGGTCAGTGTAGTGAAGCATGAGTATTTAACTGAAGCTTTTTCTGTGTTTATGTGTAGCAATCTGCAGCCATAGCTGCTTGGGCCAAAGCGCCTCACCACTCTTCTATCTCACATTTCTACTCATGCAATTAATCTGTGTACCATCTGACTGAGTTTTGGCCAATAGGCCCGGGTTCGAATTGTCTGTCCAAGGTTCAATCAAACCACCCATTGCGCGTCTATTTAAAATTGGAGTGCCATGTATGTAATGTTTCATCCCATGCCTCTAATCATTCGTTTTACCTATCCCATGCCTCTAATCATTCGTTTTACCTGATGAACCTTTTTTAACAAATATTTGTGATAAGTGTATTATATCAATTTTATTTGATTTTTCCCTTTTCTCCCTAATACACGATGAGGAAGTTGAATTATACTTTGCAGATGTCGGTGGTATTTTTGAAACTTACCACTGATGAAGATGGGTAGCTCAGGAAGTTTCAGATTGAGATAGTTTTTGCCGCCAATAAGGGGATGGGCATTGTAGATGGCAATGAGACATTGCTAGATGCAACACCGGCTGTGGATGCTGCTATCACTACCACCTCATCATCTACAACATTTTTTACCCGACGGTATGTGGAATAGGTTACTCTCATTCCATGAGAGTCATGCGGTGCAGAACAAGCATCTATTGCAAGCGCAGTTGTTCTTTCAATACAAGCTGAACCCGGAGCACGATATCGCCACCTACATCAGCATGAGCGAGGCAATAGCTAACCTGGCTGAACGTGCTAAGTGAAATTACAAGCACATTTGCAATTTTGACCAAATTATTTGTACTCTACCACCAGAGTACAAGCATGTCCTTTCACCATGGGACAATGTACCATAGCTGAGGAAATGATTGTCAAGTTACCGTAGAGACTTCTCAAGGAGGAGTTGCTTAACTCTAAGCGAGAGGGAGCCCGATGATGACAACTCAGAGGCTTTGTATAGTTGTAGTAAAAAGGGCAGTCATGGCAAAGGATATACCATGCAGAACATCAGCGATCCTAGCAATTGGGAGAGATGTTCATATGCATTTCTCCTGATTCTATGATGTGTTCCATGAATGATGCATTGATTGGAGGCACTAAGTATGTTGTATTATTTACTACTTATTACTTTAAATATGATTGTACAAGCTACTGCTTTATCTACTTTGTCAAGAAAAAATCTTGACACCTTTGCATGCATTAAGCAACTATAGAAGGAGGTGCAGACGGGGCTAGGCGATAAAACAAAAATCAGAAGGCTCAGATCTGATTGAAGGGGAGAGTTCATGAGCAAGGCATTTGAGAAGTATCAGCATGAGGCAGGAATTTGGCATGAAGTCTAGGCCTCATACTCACCACAATAGAATGGTCATATCAAACAGGAGAACCGTATCATTTCTGAATGTATTAGTACATTGCTCAAATTAGCAGGACTAAAAGATGCATTGTGGGCAGAAGCTGCAAATACTGCCACATACATACTCAACCGAAATTGGAGGATTGGAGGATGCCATATGCGTTGTGGATGGGTAAGAAACCATCGGTTGCTTATTTGCAAACATCTGGTTGTGATGCCTACAAGCTCATCCCCAGGAAGTACCAAAAGAGATTGGATGCAAAGAGTGAGAAACATTTTTTTTTTAATTGTCGGCTATTGTAAGCATGCATGTACGTATCTATTGCGGGATCTTGTCTTTCTAAAAGTACGTGAGAGCAGAGAGGTAACTTTTCACAAACATTTACCCCATATGAACCATGAGATGGTGGTACTTGCCCATCTTCTAGTATCTGATGGTGGGAAGGAGAAAAAGAATTTTGTCTTTGATTTGCCCAATCTGGAGCCGATGCCCATAGAGAGCATCACGATTAGTGATGTGGCACCTAAGCAATCAGAGTATATAATTGAAGCCAATGAAGTTGAAGACCCTTATGGAGGATCGATGGAGTAGCTTATAGGTTCTCAAGAAGTTCTTGAACCGGGAAGTGGTGTAAGTAACCGTCCTAATGGTCTGCACATCCACCAATATGATATGGAGAATGACATTAAACTAAGGGTAGAGAATCACAAGCTTAGTTTACAAACAAGGCATAGTTGGAATTCATGGTCAACATGACTCGAGAATGGGTTGATTTCCAAGAGGCAAGCAAAGCCAAACATTGGTTGCTTCCTATGGATGATGAGTTCCAAGTGCACATGGAGAATCAAACTTGGAAGCTAGTTGAGTTGCCTTCTAGGCATAAGGCAATACGCAAGTGGATCTACATGATCAAGTTGAAGGCTGATGGGATAGTTGCTCGTAGTAAAGTGAGATTGGTGACAAAGAGTATTCGTCGGTAGCCGATATTGACTACAACGAGACCTACTCACTAATTGTGAGATTTGAGTATGTAGGCATTATCTTGTCAATCTAGTGGAAGACATGGAGATCATTTAGTTTGACGTAAAGACAACCTCCATCAAGCCTGAGCTAGATGAGACCATCTTCATACAACAGCTAGAAGGTTACATAAAGAAGGGAGAGGATAAGTTAGTCTGCCTCTTACAATGGGTTATCTACGGCTTGAAGAAGGAATCATGTGTTTGGAGCTTGAGGTTCATGGAATTGCTTGAGGGGTATCAACTTGTACATACCACAACTTATCTATGCGCCTTCTTGCAGAAAGAGGAGCCCAAGATAGAAATTGCAAATTTTGTAGATAATGGTCTAGTGTGTTCTCTCCATAGGAGGAAGGAGGAGCCCAAGATACAAATTGCAATATTTGTAAATAATGGTCTAGTGTGTTCTCTTGATAGGAAGACAAGAAGACGATTGAAGATATGATGAGCGACCTCAACAAGCATGTGGAGGTGTCGTCTGGTGATGTTGAATACTATGTTGGTCTTCATCAAAGACCGCAAAGGGCGATGCTTGTATATGAGCCAAAGACACTATATCGAAGAGGTAGCGAGACATTTTGGCATGAAGGCAATAGAAATGGAGAAAAGGAAGGCATGGAGCAAGTACTATATCAAGAGGCGGTACAATCCTTGATGCGGGCAATGATAGGACCAGATTCATGATGGGACCAAATTCGACATTGTATATTCTATGAATATGTTAGCCAAGTACAACTTGAACACAAGTTTGGACATTGAACACAAGCTTGGACATTGAAGTGTAGTGACGAGGTTGATCCGGTACATGAATTGTACTACAGATTATGTACCGTATTATGGTTTTGGTGATAATCTAACACATATTGGTAGAGTATTGTAATTCTGACTATGGAGCATGCGTGGACATGAGGCAATCCTCCGGTGGATATGTCTTCATGCTCAATGGTGACCAACATCTTGTCCGAGATAGCCTGGAGACATCTACAATAGAGGTTGAATATATAGTCCCGTGTACTATTATTACAAAGGAATTGGTTTGGCTACGACTACTGGCTAGTATTGACTTTGTACATACCAGCCCCACGGTTCTGAACATAGGCAATATCAATAGTATTGTTCTAAGCGAACTAAGCATATTGCAATACAGTTTCACTATGCTGGAGAGATACTATATCGAGAGATACGACATACGACAAGAGAATTGATTCTTGCCTACTTGCCTGCACTACATCTTTACCAAGGCGCTACCGGGCAGGAAGGTTCGGGCGACTCTGACTTCGACTAATGAGTCAAATTGACCTTAATCTGCTTAGTGTTTAACTTGGTGTTCAGTAGAAGTATTGTGATTCTTCACGTGACCCACAGTTTAATCTTGAACCCATACAAACTGGCCGTTCAAGGAACAAGATCTCACCCTAGTGGCTGTGCTGATTATCGGAAATCCAGTCGGCTGCATATCCGGTTTCCAATGTAAGAAATTACATTTGCCTGATTTTGTGGTTAGTTCAACATTTGCTTAAGATTTATCAGGTCAGCATCGATGTGGATTCTCAGGTCCATGGGCAACTCGTCCGACCGGATTACTCCGATTTCGGTTTTAGACTCCAAGTACATGTGTTCCATATTCTCTCTTCTGTTCTGCCTTAGTATCTGTTATGATGAACTTGATCCCCATTTTTGTTCTCATAATCACTCGATCTCTTCTCAATTCCTGTGCTCTTCTTCGCGATCAGTTTCACTCGTTGCATGTAATTGTACCGAATGTACGATTGCAAACACAGCTCACAACATAGACATTGTTGTCCGAACCGTAAAGTGTATCAAATGTTTGAATTCGAAATCAAGCGGATCTGGTTGTTGGGAACTGAAAGAGTACTAAAATGTGAATCTTAATCAGTGCAAAATTACTGGTCGTGGGAAAGCGGATATAAGCTAATACTACATAACATGTATCACACCACCCCTGCCTATATATGTGTGGTTTTGAAACACTTTTCAATGCACTTACTTCAATGGAGATTGACAATGAGAACACATGGAGTCAGGCTTCGCAGATCTAGGACCATTGGTGCAGAATATGTAGTTGAGGTTCAACAATGACCTATTTATTATATGTACCGCAAATCGCGAAGTTGAGATTCAACTTTAACCATGAACTGTCACACTCTAAGCCGATCCTGATGCAGAAAACGAAGTTGAGATTCAGCGTTAACCAAGAACTGTCATACCTAAACCGAGGCAGAACATGAAGTTCAAAATTGCCATGCCATTCATACCCACTGTAAACCACAATTACTGAGTTGGAGAAGGTTTTCAAGATAACAGTCACATGAACTAGAACCATTTGAAGGTATATCTTGTGATCACGAAGACAGGGGATAGAAGGTTAAAACATATGCCATCCAACAGATGGTACTCGTAGGCAGTCAAATGTGATCCATTTTTATTGAAAAATTTGAGTGATCTGTGCGAACTCCGGTACAATGTGCACCTCTAGCTTCGGTCTTCTGGAGAAAAATCGTGATTGTTGATTCCCGGAAATGGGAACTTATTGGTCTTAACAATGCTCGAGTCCTGAAAATCTTCCTGGAACAAAAGTCCAGAAATTTACAGCTATGATCATGAGTTCATGATCAGTTCCTCACTTTATTCTTGAGTCTTTTCATGGTCGTACGCTGTGGATCTCATCAAATCTCGGTCTAAAATTCGCCACCGGCGAACATTTTGTAGCAGAATTTGGCAGCCATTGAAGCATCTGGTAACGAATGCAAAACTCATGAGTTAGTAACTAGTCTTTTTATCTGGATTCAACCATATCCTCTTACTGGAAACTGTGACGAACATTACATTGCAATCTATATAAACATCAAAGCGAATCGGTGCAATAAGTACAACGGCCAAGGATAATATGAACATAGATAGTTCTCCAACCAGCATGAAATAAAAGTAAGCACATCGGATTCCTGAGTCTATAGAACGACTAATCGATAGCGTCCACCGGTGAAATTAACTGGAAACAGAGTAAAGAAGATATTCTTTTAGAAGTAGGAAGTGTGAAGGCCCTGACATCTCGAGTAAGTTGGCACGTAGAAAGAGTTCATAAAATTGAGCCTTACAGTCTGAAACCATGAAGAGGGTGGCACAGAGTGCTATGACCGTGATTATCGTCCTGGGGATTTCCTGGTCATCTACAATCATTGTTGCCATCTCTCTCGACTTTGATACGAAGTTGGAAGCAGATAATTGGAAATCGATATCTGTTGCTGCGACGATGTCTAGATATTCGCAGGTATCTTCACTTGCGGGCTTCGATGCTCTCAATTCAGTCACCTGACTTATGCTTTGTGTGCCGTTGAGCTTGAGAGACAATCCTAGCTGCTCATAAAAATGCAAAGTTTCTCGAGACCTTTCGTGGTACGCTCTACAAAACCCCCGCTCAATGGATGGAGTAGCTAGTAAGAACTACAAGCTCCGATCCGATGAGAGGATTTCGCAGAGCGCTCATCAGACGACTGACTCGATATGGAATAGAAGAATGCTCTTAGCAGTTTTTATACTAGTAGAAATATCATGCAGTAATCAATTGGTGATCAGGGATTGCGACCGTTCATTACCACGTATCAATTTTAAATTGCGCTCACTGAATTGTGTATTCCTATGACTTCCAGTGGGTACACGAATAAGGCATCATTCAAAGCAGTACTTCGCTCACTTCATTGTGGAATCATGCATATTTGGATTACCCTAAGAGAGCTGTTTGACAGAGTCGACAAAGAGCCACGTAGTTACTCTATAGTGAATTCGCAGTCATTGGAACAGCATCGGTTTCCGCCGAATTTCAAGCACTGGACCAATTGCAAAGATCTCACGATGTGCTACAGCTTTGATGGTGCGAAAATGAGTCCACTAACCACAATCAACTCGCAATCAATAATTTAGAGACGAGGATGTTTATGTCCTGGTATTCATGATCAATCCCTGGACGTGGTATGAATCTGTAGCTTTTACTACTACTACTATTTGGTCTTTCTTGAGTCTTCGAAATCAGTTGTAGTTCATGGACATAGAGAAATGCACCTTGTTCAGTAACTACAGAGTGCCTGCTCTTACGATCATGATGTTTCCGAATAAGATTGAGACTATGCATCTAATTTCTACCTCACAAGTTGACGAACGCATCTTTTTGTCTGTGCCGGGCCAATGAACGATTGAAGGTGAATGTATACATATTCCTTCCAACATCGTGAGAAGGCTCTGGCCCATGGATATAACCAAGAGCGAACTTTACCCGTAGGCCACGTAGAGAGAAGGCTGCTCAGTGACATATAGCCCTCCCTGTTTCGCCTCAGAAATTTATTGTCGAGATATGAGCAGTGGTGAAAGTAAACGTTAGAAGTGTATTACTGAACACCAAAGAGATCTATAAGGGACACATTTGATTCGAAAAGGACGGACAAGAATATGAGAATCCTTACTTTTTTAATAGGATCCAAAAGAATACATTCTAACTTTTCATGTTCGTAAATATTTGAAACATAATCGATGAATGTCCAGAAATCAGAAATCCAAGTTCTCCCTTGAATTCTTGGAACTCTAATTGGCAGGCTTTTTCTTGTTCAGCAATAGAAAGTTTTCACAATTGACATGTTTTTGATCAACTGGTACTGTCCATTAAGAACACAAACAACCGAGAGATACAAACCGGTAAATCGAATGAGAACATCATCTGGAATATGTGATGATATATTTTCTCTGGATTGTTCCAGCATTCGTTCAATGACATTTACACACAATTGTTGTAGACTGAAACCTGTACCCAGAATTACAGGAACTAAATTGTTCAGTAGTAGGTCTTTTACTGTCAGTGGAACTGTCTTGGTCACAGGACGTCAGTAGGCACTGTCGCTTATCCAATCCATCTCACTAATTCAGTCATATATATATGTATATAAATCTGGACGTTTTTCGCAGTCGATACTTGATTTTGAAAATTCACGATAGCAGCTAAATTGTACTATACCATACAGTGGAAATGATGCGATCGAACAAATCTAAAGGACTACTTTCACGCCACTATCGCATATTGTTGCATCCGTAGCGCAATTCATTGTGAGAATCTCTCCTGGTTTTACTCTTGGCTTTGTTTGCTCCTACAGTGTGCGCGCTACACGCATATGTGACCTAGCAAACGAGTAGAAACAAACTCAGCTAGAATTGCATCCTTCGCAAGGTATTGCACACAATGTCATTAAGTTCGATCTGCAATGCACGAAGAACCTCTACAGTAACTAGGATAATGACGCTTGTTGCCCAGTCTGCTCATTTCATGCGCAGCGGGTGTGTCGAGATCAGATTGTGTCCCCTTTGCACTTTTTCCAGTTATCTCTTTCCATTTATCATTGATGCAATCTTTTGTAATTGAAGTCCCAACCGAGTCGGAAAGTGGTTTCTGCATCCTCTGAATGATTAAGGTACGAGTGTACATACTTATATATGACATCTGCAGGTTGAATTCTGTAAATTGAATATATTAACATTTTAGAACTGTCTAGTGAGACGTTACTAGAATTTCGAATCTTTCCACTGAAGATATCTGCCCTACACTATAACTCCATCCATTCCAATATTATTTGGCTTTGGTTTGAGAAATTAGCGAAAGCTTCATTTCAGAACCGCAACTGGGAGCTGATGTTAATTTTAACCGTGGAGTGCTGTTACTGTTACCATTGCGCAATGTACTGTATTGTAAAGTTCTGTCTTCCAAAGCAGGTAGCGGCATGTCGGACAGTGAGCGTGCGAGCTAAAAGCAGTCCTGATCAAGCGTGAGTTGCGGAGAGAATGGTGCAATGACCCATCAAGGAACTGAGAATGGTGAAGCTTCTAGGGCTTCTAGGTCAATGATTGGCACAGATCGTGTTGGAACTAATTGTTGGGCCAAGGAAGAGATCTTATTCAAAGGCAGGATCTACAGGTAACATGCGAGGATTGATTTTGTCGAAGAACGTATGCAAATATCTTCTAATATCTTCTAAGACGTGGGGATATACCGGAAGGGTTCTAGACGTCCCGCATCGTAGAAGCCATCAATGTGCCAGATCGATTTCGATTACATGGCAGTATACATACTACATAGCATGCAAAGGGATAACTGTAGCTGCAGGAGCTCAGATTGATTGACGTCGATTCTTAATTCCATACCGGTTAAGTGTCTGTCCAAAAGAAGAGTTCCAAGGTCTTTGATGCTTTAGTGAAGCATCAACGACGTGTAAGCAAGTATGGAAATGAAACATCTCCCATGAAGTTCAAGGTAATTTGATAATGCTGGTAATACTCGTCCATCGGTTTCGGTAATACCTTGATGCTTTATCTGGCCGGTTCCCGCAATGAAGTTACAGTCGTTACATGGTAGTGGGTAGCGTATATGCCTTTGCTGTTTCTCAGAATTATGAGTTTGGGGTTAGCTGTCAACCTTCGAATGAATTAATTCACAGGTGGCCAATGGATAGAATGCTGTGACCAAGAAAGTATATTGCATTTGTTGTTTTACTGTCTGTTTTGTCTGTACACTGACAGAGTTGGAACACTGTAGCTAAAGAGTTATGAGGTTGCCTTTGACCATATATACATATAAGCAGGAGAATCATATTGAAACTTTCCGTCTCACTGTTTGATGTTTTGGTACTAATCAAAATTGATAATATTTGTAGATTCTGAAGAGCGCTCACTGTTGGTGTCTTCGAACTAAACCTGATAATACTGACTGTTGTCTACCCATGTGATATTGTGTTAACATTGAAACTCATATATAATCGCCATTTCCAGATCAAAGTGCTGCAGACAGTTTAGTATGTCCAGATTTAGCGAAGCATGCGCAAGAATTTGCTATTGATCCGCTTTGGTTCCGTAGAACAATCCGATTTGCATTGTAGCGAAACATGCGCAATAATCTGCTATTGATCCACTTTTGGTTCTGTATAACAATCCTATTTCAAGTCAATCGCAATAGTGTACGTGTGATTTGTCGAGCTTAAAACTGTAATTCACATGCTGCATTTGCACCTCTACTTTGTCTGCCTACCCTATAAATTGCAATCTAACCAGTTCAGTAATGAGCTCGTTTGGCCGGTACAAATTGCTTTTGGGTCGTTGTAGACTATTTAGAAGAAAGTGTTGAATTACTGGAGCGTGGATGAAACTGATAGAAATGCAACCATGGCTAGACGTCCATTCCACCTCTCGGCTTTTGCTGTGAATGGGCCAAAACTTCGCGCATCCGACGATTGTCAATTTACATTGGAGCGATTGAGGCGTACTCGAGAAGGGGCACGACTGTGACGAAAAATCTATCCCCGTTCCTTGAGTTTACAACTGATCGCAGACAGTTAAGCCGCTAGCCTCTCCCCAATAGCTGCCCAACCATACCAACCATAGCCTGCAGAGGTTGGCACCTACTGACAGTGAAAATTAATCGATTGTAAGAACTTGCTAGGCATAAAATTCTACTTATGATCTGCGCGATAAGATGTATGAGTGATACGAGATTAACTGACTCGAAGCTACGTGGTACAAATACCCCTTTACTACCATTTCTTGAGCTGCAAATCTTGGCACATGTATATATATATACTAAGATTTGCATCATAAGACATGGAAGTAAAGTGACAGAGAAGGAAGTGAAATTCCATCACTTACCAGTCGGCCATTAGTCGTCTCTGGTGCAGCACCATCAAATGCAGAAAAACTCCGAATGATCTGGACTTAGGTTTGGCACCGAACACTGATTGCTTCTCCGATTTCTTCCTCTTTGTTCTCAAAGGATTTCCTCCCTTGTACCTCTTTCTTCGTGCTCCTGTCAACTATGTCTCTGATTTCTTCAGATCGGATTGAACTCATTCTCTTGGCGACAGTCGGCGACTTCACAAGGTCAATATAGCTCGCAATGGACGGGGTAGATTTCCTGCTGAGTGGACCCAAGGGCACACCCCTGATCCCTGAGAGAACTGCAGGAGAATATGTCATAGTTGCGGCCATTTTGCGTAATAGATCCCATCGGACGAGTGATGCTGCTGCCTGAAGCACTTGAATTTTGAAATGCCTCTTGATATCAGGCTAGAAACATGCAAGATTGCGAAGTCGTTGTTAGATTATGAGGATGGACATCTCTTTCCCTTTTTGTGATGGCAGCAAGGAACAGTTGCGAGGTTATATAGTCACTGAACTCAATAACATGATACGAACTGCTTGCCACTTCGCAATGTAAACTGACGATTTTTTGGAACTCACGTCAATCGAACCACCCGAACAGGTAGCATGTAAAGGAGTGAGCCTCCTTGCTTTCAAATGAATGGCAACATCTGTCGCAGCAATGACCAGTTCATTCCCCTCAGAAAGAGATAAACTGATCGTTGACATGATTAAGGTACAATTTAACTTATGCCAATCAATCGCAGGGCATCCTTCATTGCAGAACCAGAGCAACTTCACACGCCAATTTGAAGGACGTTTCGTGTCGCATCAAAGTTTGTACTTTGTTCTTGTTTACGTTCAGAAGGATCCACTTTTATAGTCCATGTACGGTTGTTGTCCGCATCATGGCACCAGACTCCAGCAGTAAGGAGAAACAACTTCAATAATGATTCATTCACTTCTTAGCGAAGTTAAGGTGAAATGCATACGAACTAGTTCAAAAGAAGACTCAAGAAACCCTCAATTTAATGAGTCCTATAATTGGTAAGAAACATTAGTACGATAAAAGAGGGCCAGGCTCCACACAACGGTACAGCCCCATTATCCTTTGTTGCACATGTCGTCGTTATGTTTGAACCGTCCGTTAATTTTTCATCGTTTATAACTGTCATTCAGTCTAATCATGGTCTAACATTCTGGCAGGAAGGCACAACGTAACAACTACTAAAATGTATGCACGAGACAACAGCATCCATCCACCCTTGTTGTTGACATATTTCAATGAACTTTAGAGCAAGAACTCCTGTCACTCATCGTTTCGCTGACTCGTATGGTCATGCTCTTTCGATCGAATAGACGTCTTTTTCATCGAGATCTAGGTCGATGTTGGTCGGTACCTGCTACCTTCCTTGAAGTGCCGTGTTTATTATGCGCATATCATCTATGTCTGATTTGTGGGAGTAAGACAGTACCTCACCTCAGTCCTTATCTCTACTAAGTTATGATAGAGAGGGGAGTGGGTGAACTTCAAGATATCGGTCAAACGATACAGCACATGCTCGAACCAAGTAGGTTGTGAAAATTCACGAGGATCACACTCACAGCACATGTCAACTGCATACCTCCTTAGCAAACCTTAACAGACCAATAGAAAATCAACTTTTATATCTTCTTCAACTCATGAACACAGCAAATGCTGCTGTCAGTATGAATGTCCTCACTCGTTGGTGCAATCCATCAATAATTCTGCGAGTGTTAAATACATTTTTCCCCATGCAGAAGTGTCCATAGTTTGAGGTTGGTGAGCTTTCCACTCGATGCTGCTGGCTTCCTATCGTTGCGCTATATGCTTATGAGTATACATAGTATATGAGAAAAACTCTCAGAATATGACACCCAATGAAATCAAAAGAATTATCTCGCCTGTGCTCTTATATATATTGTTAAATTAGGTAATCTCTAGTTTAGTGACTTTTTATTAGAATCGGACAAAATAAGTGCTGTCCATGTTTGAACGTTATTCATATCCATTGTTTACATACTTTCCATGAGCTGCATGTGTTACATGAGCACTATGGTAGCACACCTTTCAGTACACTCTTCTATCTATATAATCCCAGTCAGGAGTTTCTTCTACTGGAATTGAATTCTAGCACTTCCACTCTGCATCTCGTGAAATCCTGAGTTGCCTTAGGAGTGTTATGTATTGGAGTTCTGTATCTCAATATTGGAGGCTATTTGTGCTACGTGAGTGAACTGGCTGCACTGTCTTTGAAGGCTAGGAGAAAGTTGAGTCTTTCTATGTGCAATTAGGAGTGTCTGCTTTGGTGAGACTAGGGAAACTGAGTGTTAAAATATTTGATACATCAAACATAGACCATCTACTTCAAAGAACAAGAACAAAGGTTCTTATCATATATACATTTCTAAGAATCAGTTCTAAAATGCATGTTGACATACGCTTTGTAGATGGGGACTCGTCCCCTACGACTGATAAATGCATCTGGCCATGGTAAGTGCGGCAAAAATGATTGGCCGCCCAAGGCACGTTTTGCGGTGAATCATTTCTTGCGAGGTGAGCTCAAGAGATCGTCAAACGTCTTTTTCATTTTTACAATCATGGTGCTC
Source organism: Lunularia cruciata (assembly GCA_948567375.1). Lineage (NCBI taxonomy): Eukaryota > Viridiplantae > Streptophyta > Marchantiopsida > Lunulariales > Lunulariaceae > Lunularia > Lunularia cruciata. The sequence goes on from OX419759.1 coordinate 51,575,933, forward strand.
AATTCTGCCTCTGCAGAAGCTATACACAAGTTCACTGGATGTGGAACCCAGAAAAACACCTGTAACGGGGCCCATAAAGTAGCTTTATTGACAGCAGGCTCTGGAGTATGAACTGGCCTTTCAATAGTCCAGATACATGCGTATATCATCAAGCTGTAACTTATAACGAAAGGTGAAACCTGCGATTTCAGCAAGTAGAAATAACTGCCTCTTGTTTGAAGCCACAGCTGTACTAGAAGAGCTCCAAGAACATGCGAGGCTCTTAGGCAGAACATCCATGTGCACCTCTTTCGGTTAGACTTGAAAAAGTTTCCTTTGATAGACCATGTTACTGCAACAATCGAGCTACGATACTTTGGTTGTGACTGGGGAGCAGAAGGGAATGCTTGGTCTGTGGCCATCTCGAGATCTAGGTCGATGTTCAGTTCACAGGCAATCAACCAAGCCTAGGCCTGTTCACGAATGAAACTAGCATTGTTAGTGGCTCGTACTCACTTGAGGGTAGAACACTTTGTGTATCTCAATACGATTGAGTGACCGAATGAAGATCTTCAATGTATGTGAAGACACCTTGCGTAGATTTTTTGGGAGCTTGGCATCACATTGATTCTTGTTCCAATGCTGAAACTCTATCGATCTCTTAGGAGCCTTATAATGTTTCGAGGACACCACTGTCCATCCTGCCTTTCTCTTCATGAGTTGACAAAGCGATGAGATTTTGGGTAGTCGTTCCAGTGACCGTGTCTACCATGTAAACTGAAGGGAGGTCAGTACCGGGACGGGAGAACTAAATAATGTCTGTAATGTCCAGACGGTCGTTTGCCTGACTCTGTAGAATTTGATTCTCAGTGGGAGGAAACTGGAGAAAGAGGCTAGTTTTGGGACGTGGGAACTCAAGAACGGCAAGCTCTTTTAGACTGTCAAGAGGTTTGCTTGCCTAAAACCAGAGGTTCTCGGTCGAAGGAAACTGAAGAAGGAGGTCATTCTCATGATCAGGACGAGGGAACTCAAGACCAGTGACCTCTTCTAGACTGCGAATTAGTTCGTTTGCCTGAAACTGCAAAATGTCAGTCCAAGGAGACTGAAGAGTTGGGACTGAATGACCTGGGAAAGACTATGAAGAGGAGGTAGAACCCAGAGAACAGAGACATGAAGATAATATCTATTACGCTTAAAAGACCATGAGCATGAAAGGAGACATGTGGAGGATGCTCCTTTCAAGAAACATTGTTGGACAGATGAACGTCTCCAGGAGAAATGACAAAAAACACACAAAAATCATTCTCGCGAAGAAACTTCCTGGAATTGTATTCATGTTGCTCCGGAAGTACCGTAAGAAATGTGTCAATAGTTATTTGAAAAAGATGAGCGATAGTGGAGAATTTGAGTGAGAGGGAGACTAAGCTTAGATTGCTTGAAAGGCTGCCCAAGTCTAGAAAAAGACAAATCAAATTTCTCATTTTCGGGGGTATAAGTAGATTGGATGTCAAAACGGAAGATTTCCAGCGGCTTGATAATACCCAGTTGGACGTCCAGCCAAACGACACTTAATGAGCAGATGGTTTCTGAAGGTGTATGGTCACAAATGTTGAAGTTCAAACCTTAAACAGCTCATGCACGTCTCAAGAAAAAAACATTACTGTTTACTAAACGGTATTCTTGAACACAATGCGCAACTTTGAATGGAAGGCTGCCTGAGGCTTGAAACTCTTCGAGACTTGATAAGGAAGCTAGCTGTATGGACTTTTAAGGCACTAACTGCAAGGACCATAGCCAGATGACCAGATGACCTCGGTTGAAAGTCAAGCAACGAAAATAGACGAACTTCAAAATGCTGTAACAACTCCTAGAACCAAGTACGTTATGAAAAATCACAAAGAAAAATCTGCTTTCCGTCCAAGAGTGGACGTCTTGTTTGGTATATAAGTTACTAGGTCCCTGAAATTCTCCTTCTGTTCGATGAGGTTATGTTGAAGGCTGCACGAAAAAGAACGAATTTTCTTTGTGTGACCTTCTGTATATCAAGTCGTTGTAGTATAGTGGTAAGTATTCCCGCCTGTCACGCGGGTGACCCGGGTTCGATCCCCGGCAGCGGCGACATCTCAGGTAACACTGAGCAGTCATCTTTTGCTTCTTCTGCTCCGACACAAGCAGTAGATATTGATAAAAGCAGAGAAGAGTGACGTTTTACCCATTTAATCGATGCACAGGTTTCACGTGCATAAAGTAAGATTTGTAGAGTTCAACTTTTGGCCAAAGTTCGTGAGGAGAGTAGTTTGCTGGTTGTTGCCCATTAAAATTTACTCTTTCACTGGTTCTAAGCTGTCAGTTTCTCGTCGGTTGACTTTGTAGTTACTGTAAAGAATGGAGGTGGGACATGATTTGTAATCTTCCAGTCCTTCTTATCCTATGTATGTCGAGTGTTCCTTCGAATATTGATTTGTAACGTTGGGTCAAATGCGTTTCCTGGACTAAAGTTACATGTCAATTGATGAATACTGTTGTAATTATGTCACTACCATAACTGGTAAGGGATGTGTTGAAACATATTACATCGACTCATACCGTTGCACTCTTACAGCAGGCAGGTTGAGCAGATTGTATAGTTCTCAACAAATCTGTAGTAGACAGTATATGCGTTCTCAATTCAAGGACATATCTCATGTTACAGCGGTATATAAGTGGTCCACGACAATGTGCGGGTGAAAATTAGAATTCCTCATGTCAGCGTAAAAGAAATCTTAAGAGCGCCGATGTGAGAACTTGTGCTTAAACTGAATAGAAGAGGAAACTGTACAGACTCATGGAGCTGATTGAAGAACACACAGTGTTCTTCTGTGTGCCTGAACAACAAAGCGCTAAACTATTAGACTCGAATCTATATGTCCTACATAGTTGGACATAACTCAAGCTACATTTCTAGATCTAGATCTAGAATTCTGAAAGGACGACATACTTTTCATGCACTATATACACGGATCATTTTCACTGCTATCTTTGACAGCCTAGAAGAAAGTCTTGAAAACTGGGGCATGGATGAAACTTTCCGTCAAGACCAGAGACAGGAATCCCAACATTGCTAGACGACCGTTCCATCTCTCGGCCCTCGCTGTGAACGGGCCATTACTGCGTGCATCTGTTGATTCTCCGTTCAGCATTGGCACGATTGAGGCGTAAGCGATGAGTGGTACAACAGTGACGTAGAAGACCAGTCCTGCTCCTTGTGTATACAGCTGCTCATAGACGGTCAAGCCACTGAGTCTTTCTGCAATTGCTGCCCACACAATGCCAACCATCGCCTGCACAATTTCACATGTGATTTTAGTCACTCTGCAATCTGGATCAATCTCCTGTCATGATCAGTGTATAACCAAGACAGACCACCTTCAGATAGTGCTGAAACAGAAACATCAGACCTGTATACGAAAGGAGTTGAACGTAACAAAATCTTATTCGAATTTCGCTAGCTTACCAGTCGACCGTTGATTGTCTCTGGAGCAGCACCATCAAAGGCAAAAATGCTTCCAATGCTTCTATCGCCCGTTTCTGGTCGCCTTTCAACCTCGGGGCGCGGGTAGAATGAACCAGACTTGGGTTTAGCACCGAACACAGATTGTTTCTCGGACTGGTTAGTTTCTTGGTTCTGCAAGATTTCCTCTCTTGTAATGTCATTCTTGGTGTTCCTGTCTACAGTTTCTCTGATGCCTTCACAACGGATTGATCGCCGGTTCTTGGGAGCCATCATCGGTGTCCTCGTCATGCCAGAGCTGACATTGTTGCTTAGAGAATTTCTCTGTGCAGCATAATTCAAAGGTAAACACTTCATTCCGAAAACAACTGCAGAAGAGGCCGCCATCATTGCTGCCATTGTAGGCTATAACTGATATCGGGCACAACTCACAAATTAGAGTCTCTGACAGCAAGTTGAACGATGTATAGATCTATGTACAAGGTTTAATTTAACAAGTATCCTCGAAACTGATGACGCCTTGGTCGGAGAATTTCACTGAATGCAAGCTTGTTTTGTGATCTTCATCGGGAACAGAATGAGAATATATACAATCCCGTTGGGCGTATAAGTGGGAAAAATGTTTCCACAACTAAGCATCTGTGTCAAAACAAGGGAGGCTCCACGTCTGCCAACGAAAGAGGGCAAAAGCGCGTTTCACGCGATGCCTCTAAAATGGCAATAGCAAATTCTCGTGGCATTTAATTTATGTAACAGGTAATCATTCAACGAGTGGGCCTGGTTAATTCTCCAGACTAGTTCGACAAGTGTCGTGGTTGATAGTCAAACCTGACCTTAACGGCCATGTTGATGTGGCAGGATTTTGTACATAGCATCTCCTTCTGCTACGACCAATACTGCATTAAAATTGAGAAAGTTATTGTGCAGATCTCTCCCGATGCTGAAGCTGAGACCAGTATGGTTCGAAGTCTGTTTAATTTGTAACTAGCTTTGGGTGATTGACGGCTGGCCCGCCGTCCTAACTCGTGTAATCAAATCTTCGCGTTGCAGGACGGCTGGTTTGCCTTCCTGTATGGATTGCAGGACATACATAGAGAGAAGCTCGGAAGTAGGAAGTTCCTGACTAATCACATCCTCAAGTAGAGTCCATTACTTTCAAATGGAATCTAGATTCCATTACTGTCAAATGTTTATCATGATAAGCTATCTGAAACTAAAAGTACAAAGTAACTATGCAAATGAAGTCACCATCTTCAGTCATCTTCGTGGTAGAAGGCCTACGAGAAAGGTTCCAGGAGAGGCCCAGCTTCATGCACAATCATTTGCATTTCTCCTGCAATTGGTCTCCTTCGACCATGTTTTATCGGTAGCAGAATTAGCCCAATTGATTAGGAGTCGAATGAGATTTTTAACACGTTCGGTCTCACAATGCTGTTGTGAAAGGTTGACATCTATAACGAGTGATTCCTACCGCACGGAGGTTGACTTCATAGTCAACCTTCTCTGCTGCCGGCCATGCAGCAACTGCAGGACCTAGTTTGCAAGCAAGGATGGAGATTTTGACAACAGTACTGCCAGGGCAGTAAGAACTCATCCGGTGAAGAATGTCCACCGTATCAACAGATTAAGAGTTCCCGGTATTTTGGTCCTCTGGATCTGACACATGTCCTCGCATTCACAACTTTTACTCAAGTCCACTCGTTTACCTGCTATCTACTAAACAAGGGCCTTACTTTAGTTCAGATTTTCTACAGCCAATTGTCGCTACTCGCTTGGTTCTAAGATCTGCGACTAATTACAACGTCCTTTTTGAAAGTCACGAAAAGAGGCGCAGGCCCTTACCTCTATCGTTTCAATCTTCACGGCAGTACAAGTAGCATGTCGACAACGACCTCGGGACATTGGCAAGACAACTACTATTTCTTATACTTTGTTACGGTCAAATCACTCATAATTCCGCCTCTCCCGTACAAGTCCAACTCGCTTCCGTAAGTTTCTATGTACGTACTGTCGTTGTGCACTCTGGGTTTCTATCATTGGACTACCACGATCCACGAATTCGAAGCAGAAAGTACGCAAGCGCAGGAACTATGATATCCTCCTGCCGCTCTATCACAGGACTTCGGAGTGTCCCTGAGCAAAACTTCGGAGTCGTCCCCATTTGCCACCGACTACTCAAATCACGCTAGTCATAACATTGTTAAGTTTCATACGGGCTTTGAAGGACCAAGGTTCAAGCTAATCATACACATCACACTGCTGACGTTTAACAGCATCATCTTAGCATTTAGCCTTCGTTTGTATGAGTACACATATATGTAAATTTTCTCTTTCTACATTTACTTTTGGATCTGATTTTATCGTTCACTACCCCAGTGGATTAAATTTACTGAGTTTTTCATTCATGGAACTATCCATGCACGTTATTAAAATAAATAAATATATTCATTCATACGCGATAAAAACCACATTCCAATTGTAAAAAGATATAAATCGAGAGGAATTTGTAGTCCATTTGCCACCTCCGTACACTATGTATTAATGGAGAAATATACGAGAGTTAGTTGTACTGATATAATTACGGATGAGATGATGTCAAGCTAATTACAACGGCTTATAACATTGTATTCTCAATAGTGTCAAAAATTTTGAGAGAGAAGTTGGGATTATTTTTACTTATGTTTCCAAATATTTCGGAGTATGTATTAACGTATTTCATATGCCAAATTCAATAGTGTCAAAAATTTTAAGACAGAAGTTGGGATTAGTTTGACTGATGTTCTCAAATATTTCGGAGTATGTATTAACGTATTTCATATGCCACACCATAAAAAAAACGTGCACCAAAATATTGACACGCCAAAGATGCATACGCATGTAGAACAGATTTTATTATAATGGTGTTGAAAATAGAAACTTGTAATACGGGACTTATAAAACTATCGAACAAAAATTAGCCATCCATTTCTCTACTTTGTCTGTGAGGTTTTGCACCAAGTATTGATTTTTTTTTGGACTCATTATGTAACAATATGGAGTTTAATGACTAAGTTAATGGGGTTAACAAAATAGCAAATAAGATAAATTAACCTAAAATATTCCATAAGTATCTAGTAAACTTTTTGTTAGGCTTCCGGGCTAGCTTAGCATGCACCCCAAGTAGATAGTTTTTAGAAACTTCCAATTAACTTAGTTTGCACGTCAAATAAATAACTTCTAGAAGAAATTTTCTTGAGAAACTTTCCAATTAACGTGACTTACATTCAAAGAAAGAGACTCAAGGAAAATTTTTGAGAAGCTTCTCAAGAGCCTTATATGATCCCTATAAATACAAAAGCCAAAGCTCATGCGAGACATTCCAAGTTTTCACTCATTCAAGTGTCCCAATGTGAGCTTCCATTCTCTTATTTCTCTCCTTGGTCTTGGTCTTTTACATTGGTATGAGAGCAAAAATGAGATAGATAGAATTTATGGACTACCAAAACCACTTCCACCAAACCATTGGGATTTTTGTATCCAAGTATTACCCAAATATTGTTTCACACAATTCATCATCTCACGTTGTGGATAAGATTTTTTGCATATGATCACCATATCTAAGGAACCCTTGGTGCTTCCGGTTATAATTTATGGAGAACAAAGGACATGTTGCTTTTATGCGTTAATAAATTTGATAGATTAGGGGCGTGAAAGAGTAACAACCACGGCGGCAATGCTAGAGGTTATCATTGCTATGCAACAACAAATCAAGCACCTTACTCGATTGTTGGATGAACGAGATCATAGACTAGAAGAGCACATAGAGAGTTTACCAATTTGAAAAGGAGAAGATTAAATACAATTCCCTAAACCTAAGGTATTTGAAGGCAAGAATCTCCCAAGTGTAATGGATAAATTTTTTTTTGATTGTGAATGTTATTTTGAAACTACTAAACTTCAAGACAAGCGAAAATAGATTCTCTTGGCTTCTAGCAAATTGGATGGAGTAGCAAAACTATGGTGTAGATTTCAAGTGGAGTGAACTGAACAATAATTGTTACAGTAATCTTGACATGGGCAGAATTCAAGAGTAAAATAATTAATCTATTCCGAGCTATAAATGTCACAAGACTACACAAGATAAGTTGGCAGAGTTAAACAAATAGGCTCTATAAGAAGTTACATCACACAATTCCAGATATATTAGAAAGTGAAGCTTTGGATTGATTTGTGAGTGGATTGAAGTCAAGAACCAAATTAGAGGTAACCATGCGAGAGCCACAACATTTGGAGGAAGGCATGCGGTTGGCCAAACATTTTGATTCATTAGTTGTAACAACTTGGTCTCGACCTCAACCTCCATAGAACCTACCAATACACTACACACGGGTGGAGGAGCCGGCACCAATGGATATTGATGCCCTTCAATGGAGACCACTTGGCACTATAGATAGAGAAAATTACAATAAAATGGTGGTTGTTTTTATTATCACCAATTGGGACATTGCATAGTTGAATGTCCACTCAAGAATGGGTGACCTTGACAAGTTGCCTAGATAGAGTTTATGGAGCAAAATGATCAAGAAATTTGAGGAGAGTAGTAGATTTTGAACCGCCTACTAGGAGCTTGATTAGTTCCAATGGGATTGAAGGTTTGATCTATGCAAGTTTGCTTCAATTGCAAGGTATGATATTTAATTGGGGTTGTAAGATTTGGGTTGATTCTAGAAGTTCAGAGAATTGCATATCTATATAAATAGCAAAGGAATTGGATATTTCTATCAAACCAATAATTGGAAGTAGATTGATGATGGCAAATGGTAGAAAAGGTTCAACATTTTGTATCTCGCATCCTATTATCTTCAAGATTGGGAAGGAGTATTTGGAGTGTATGAGGTTTGTAGTGGCACCTATATACTATGATATCATTCTAAGACTACCTTGGTTTCAATGCCATATGGTTTACTTTGATTGGACATGATGATAAATTCAAGTACAACACCAAGGTAGGAGTTTTTGATTAGGTTGTCTGGCACCTTTGAGTAAAACACCTAAAAATAGTCAGTCCCAAGATGGTAAGTTTATTGAGAAGGTAGCCATAGAGCAAGTCTTGAAGGGAGATGAGTTCCAAGATGGGAAGTTTGCAAAGAAGGCAGCCATGGAGTAAACTTTGAAGAGAGATGAGTCCCTAGATGGGAAGTTTATTAGTGAAGTAACCACAAAGCAAGCTTTGGAGGAAGATAAGTCTATTTTTGCAGTATGGATCATGTCTATTGCACAAGGACAATCTAAGGAGGGCCAAGAGCCTCATCAAGCAATGGTTTATTTGATAGTTCTAGAGTTTGTGAACATGTTTTCAAATGATCTGCTGAAGGGATTACCCTTTGATCATGGTATGCCCTTCAAGATTGAACTATTACCAAGGAGTACTCTAGTGAGTAGATCAATCTATCCGCTCTCACCAAAGGAGTTGGAAGAGTTACAAACAACACTTACGGATTTGTTGGAGAAAGACTTCATATGACATAATATCTCTGCTTGGAGAGCACTGATACTATTTGTTTCAAAGAAGGATGGAGGACTTCATTTTTGTATTGATTACCATGGGCTCAATAAGCAAATAGTGAAGAATGCATATCCCTTGCCTCAGATCGATGACTTGCTTTATCAATTGAGTGGAGCAAGATACTTCTCCAAGTTCAATCTTTGTAGTTGATATTGATAAATCCCCATTGATAGGGAGAATGTGCAAAAGACTGCATTTTGCATAAGGTATGGGCATTTTGAGTAAAGATTTATACCTTTTGGGCTCACTAATGCTCTAGCAGTCTTCATGGTTCAGATGCATTGAGTGTTGGATGGACTAGTGAATCGGTACATGATGGTGTTCTTGGATGATATCTTAATCTATAACAAGATAGAGGTAAAACACATGAATCATGTGCAAGAAATCCTAAGACGACTACAACAATAGAAATTTTATTGTAAGAAGTCGAAGTGTACCTTTTGGCAGAAGGAAGTTATCTTCTTGGATCACAAGATCTCATCAAAGAGGATCAAGATGGAAGAGGAGAAAATGAAGACCATTATTGATTGGCCTACTCCAAAGGATGCTACAAAATTACAAGCATTTATGAGATTGGTCAATTTTTACCCACGGTTCATCCACTATTATGCTCATGTGGCTGCACCATTGATTGACCTCTTGGGGAAGAACTTGAACTTTCAATAGATCACCAAGCATGAAGAAGCACTCTAGAAATTGAAACATGTGGTGTCTTCAAGACTCATTCTTCAACCATATGATACTCAACTATCTTGTGTGGTTGATTTTGATACTTCTAACTTCGCAATTGGAGTTGTGTTGTAGCAGGAATTCCCATATGGGTTGCATCCTATAATACTCCGAGGACAAGAGAAAAGAGAAAACACAGATTGCACACTCAAACATTCGATGTCCCAAGGGAGCACCTTCTCTTTATTATATAGACAAAGAGGATCTCCTCCAAGGAAGCTCCACCATAGGATTAGGGACACAATAGGTGACATGTCAGCAAGCTCCACCCTTGGATTACTTACTTGGATGGGTGACCTGTCTGGTCTAGGTCCTATCTGGTTGGTCAAATAAGCTTTGATCGGAGGGAATCTTTTAGGGAATCATCCTATAGGAATCTCAGAATCATGTAAGGTACCGTTAGAAAGCTCTCGACAAGACAAAGTAGGGGGGAGGTTGGCTAGCCTGTCCTCTATTGGGGGGGAGAATTTGCACATTTTTTAGGCCTAATTCATCCGTTTAGGCCTCCAAAATTGCCTTCAAAGATTTCATGCATATTTTGGTTCCTACTCTATTAGTAGAAGTCCCCTTTTGGTGATACCTCTTTTTGATCTGTTTAGTCCATCATGTGTAACATCCTTCCAGATGTTACCAAACCAATTCTCACCTTTAAATCATATGTCTAGCTATTGGTTCTAAGGTTCTCAAGTCTATTTCGGTTTCTGCCCTATTAGTAGAAGTACTCTTTTGATGATACTTCTATCTGATCTATTTTGACCATCATGTATAATATCATTCTAGATGTTACCAAACCAAATTTCACATCTAGATCATATGGCTAACCCTTGGTATTACAGACCTCCCTCCTTTTAAGACGCAACGTCCTCGTTGTGCAATTGTTGCTCAATGCTTGCACCAACACCGGTGCATGTGCCAAATTGGCAACGGGTTCCCAGGTTGTTTCATAGAGGGAGTAACCTTTCTATTGTACTAGATATTCCACCCGCGGATGGCGAGTACCACGCATGTGCTTTTGGAGAATCCGCTCCACTTCATATTCCTCTATGCCATCAATGAGTGTCGGACAAGGTCGAATGTCCTGTGTGGAAGGACCTTGGCCAGATCGGGGAGCATATCTGCGTAGTAGGGAGACATGGAACACTGGATGGATCTTCATGTGTGGTGGTAGCTCAAGGTGATAGGCCACAGTGCCAATGCGACAAAGAATCAAGAAAGGCCCAATAAAACAAGGTCTGAGCTTACGAGATCCAACTAATGTGAGGTTGGTTGTCGATAGCCACACTTGATCCCCAACATTGAACTCCATGTGCCTCCGGTGTGCATCAGCATACTGCTTTTGTCGATTTTGCACAATCTGTAACCTGTGCTTAGCGCTCTCCACACCTTGTTGGATTCTAGAAACAAATGTGTTGACTACATCAACCTTGGTAGTCACTGGACAGATCTTCATCAAGCTAGAAGGTGTGAAGGGATGCTCACCATACATGAGGAACAACGGAGTGACTTGAGTGGACGCATTCACTGAATTGTTGTAAGCGAATTCCACCAACGGTAATAGGGTGTCCCACCTCTCTTGCTCTTCTAAGGTGAAGCCGCGTAACATGTCTTCAATCGTGCAATTCGCCCGCTCTGTTTGGCCATCTGTTTGTGGGTGGTAAGCTGTGGACATGGCCAACTTGGTTTTGAAGAAACCAAAGAGTGTTTGCCAAAACAAACTGGTGAATTGGGTACCTCTCTCGGTGATGAGTACTCTAGACAAGCCATGGTGAGCAAAGACTGCATCTAAGTATAGTTGAGCTAGTTGTGGAGCGGTCACTTCCTTGGTGGTAGGGCGTACATGAATCATTTTGCTGAGCCGGTCTACAAAGACCACAATGCAATCAAACCCTGAGGTGGTCTTGGGTAATTCACAGACTAGATCCATACTCACTTGTTCCCAACGCTGGGTAGGAGTGGGGAGAGGTTGAAGGAGCCCTACAGGAGCTTGATTAGAAGCTTTGTTCTGTTGACAAAGTAGGCAGCTACGCACATAGTCCATCAAGTCGTTGCTCATCTTGGGCCAATAGTAATGGCGCTTGATTGCATCCAAGGTCTTGTCCACTCCGGCATGAGCTGCAATGGCCGAATCATGACATTCCGCTAGAATGGTGGTGCGTAATTCTGGGACATTTGGGATCCATAATCTGCCATCCCAAAAGGTGAGTCCTTGGGTGCTGGTGACGCCTTTGGACGATTGTGCTTTGACAATTTGTGGATCAGTTTTTGTAGCAGCTAGAATCTCTTGCCAGAATTCAGGGTTAATCTTAACCTCTGCCACCAAGTTGTTGGCCATTGGCATGCGGGTGAATGCATCTGCAAGTTGTTTCTTACCTTCCACGTAGGTGATTGTCATGTTGAAGCGTTGTCGCCACTCTGCCCACCAAATTTGGCGACGAGATAGATCCTTTTGCATCTTGAGGTAGACTAGAGGTTTGTGGTCTGTCTCTACTACAAATGTCTTCTCGCCCAGGTAGTGCTTCCAATGCTTGGTTGCTAGAACGATGGCTAGCTCTTCTCATTCTGTGGTGTGGTAGTTGCGCTCTGCCGGTAACCACTTTCGAGAGAAATATGCAATTGGATGCCATCCGTCATGCCACTCTTGTTGTAGGACTGCTCCTATGGCTACGCCTGATGCATCTATAGCCAACTTGATTGGACGTTTTGGGTCATACCACTTCAAGATTGGTGCATGTAGCAAGGCGGCCTTCAATTCTTGAAAGGCCAACTCTTGTGCAGTTCCCCATGTCCACTTCTTCCCCTTGCCAAGTAGTGCCGTTAAAGGTTGTGCAACCTTAGAGAAGTCCTTGACAAATCTACGATAGAATCCCGTCAACCCCAAGAAGCTCGTAAGTTGAGTCTGATCTTCTGGTGCACTCCATTTTTGAATGACCTCTATTTTATCAGTCAATACTTGAATGCCCTCTGCACTTACTCTATGCCCTAAGTAGTCTACTTCAGACTTGCCAAACTCACACTTTGAGATTTTGGTGTACAATTGATTCTGTCTTAGAATCTGGAGGACCTCTCGTAGATGTTGTTTGTGTTCTGTCATCGTGCTACTATATACTAAGATATCATCCAAGAAGACAATAATAGACTTATCCAAGTATGGATGAAATATGTCATTCATTAGACTCATGAAAGTGGCAGGCGCATTGGTGAGGCCAAAAGGCATCACAAGATACTCAAAGTGGCCATACCTGGTTCAAAAGGAAGTTTTGTACTCATCCTCCTCTGCAATTTAGATTTGATTATAACCACTCCGCAAGTCCAGTTTGGTGAAGTATCTCGCTCCATGGAGTTGATCAAACAAGTCATCCATGCGAGATAAGGGGTATTTGTTCTTCACTGTTTGCTGATTGAGACCCCGATAGTCAATGCACATGCGCATTGTACCATCCTTCTTCTTCACAAACAAGACAGGGGCCCCCTATGGTGATATGCTAGGTTGGATGAACCCTTTCTGTAGCATCTCCTCAATTTGAGTCTTGCACTCCTCCAACTCATGAGGTGATAGGCGATATGGGGCCTTACAAGGAGGTGTCTTCCCTGGGAGTGTCTCTATTTTGTGATCTACTCGCCTTTTAGGTGGTAATCCTGAGGGTAGATCATTGGGAAAGACATCTTGAAACTCATCCACCACATCCTTCAATTTCTCCGGAATTTGTCCAGCGAGTTGTGCACTCTGGACTTCTCTTATTAGACCCATAAAATATCTATCGGTCTTACAGACAATTGTTGTCCCTACAACATATAGAGGCAGTTTCTACCTGTGTGATTTTTCTTTAACCCCAATGATTGACCATTGGTGGGTTCTCATTACTTTCTTCCTCCAATCCACCGTTGGGTTGTACTGCTCCATCCATGGCATGCCTAAAATTGCATCATAACGGGCTAACTGTATCACTCGCCACTCAATTGCTTCATGATATTCTCCTACAGAGAGGGTTACTCATCTAGGTAATGATTCAATCCTCTCTGTTTGCCCATTTGGTAACTCTACTTCTTCACTTCCATCTCTCTCTAGATCCATTCCCAATCTTATTGTGATAAAGCGAGACAAGAAATTCTTTGTTGCTCCTGGATCTATTAATACTCTCACTTGATTACCTTCTAGGATTCTATTCACAACAATCAGTTGAGAGGTTGCCTTTCGGGCTCTTTGCGCATTATTCTTCTTCCTTCCCTTGCTTCTCTGCTTCCTTAGTGAGCCAGTAAGGCCGCAAGGTACATTTACTGGCGATCTTTGTTTTCCGAAGTGGTTTCCACCTCCTCCTCTTCAATGTGCTTCTCCATGTTGTTCAAAGATCGCCTGTACAAAGGCCGAGGGCTAGGGAAACAAGTGCAACAATTGGTAGATATGAGCCCAATACGGCCACAATTGTAACAACGGTGTTTTTCTCCTCGAGTCCCTTCTCCTCGTGGGACTCCATCTCTTCGTTCTTCTACCCGTCCCCGCTCTCCTTGAAGTGGTCATGCTCCTCAATCCCAGAATGAAAGGTTGCCCAATTCCATTGGTATTGGTCCACCCATGTGTGGCATTTCTGCGCGATAATGTTGAGGTGGAACTACTCCTTCACCTCCACCTAATGCTCATGCTATTCTTTGCGCACAAGCAATGGCTTCAAATACCGTGTGAGGGTTTTGCACCATGACTTCTTGGCGAATCCGCTCTTTCAACCCTTGTTTGAAATTGTCAAGAGCCTCTACTGGACTCATGTCGGTAATTGCAACTTGTAGATCCAGAAACGCCTCTACATACTCTTGTACGCTATTCTTCTGTCTCAATCCCCATAATCGGGTTCGAGCCATCTGCACAGAATCCACCGATTGGAAATTCTTCAGCAATCCTTCTTGCATTGTTGTCCTTGTGACCTCCCTTCTCTCCGCCAGCATGGATTGTTCCCAAGCATCATACCATGTGAAGGCTTTATCCGTCAAGTACCCAATGCAAACACGCCTACAGCATGCTCAGTGATCTCTGTTGAGAACAATCCGGAATATCGATTCATTCTTGAGATCCAATTTTCCACTACTCCCATCGTACGCTGCCCCTTGTACGGCTCAATGTTGCAGGTTTTCTTCATCCGGAGTAGCAATGTGGCTTCACCGTTGATAGGGTTCGTAGGCACGGGTGCCTCTCCAAGCACTTCAGTCGCAAGTACAGGGTTTTGAGGTGGCTCTTCTTCTTGCATGGCTTGATCGTTCCTCAAGATCTACACTTGACTTTGTCATCTTTGTTATCTCCATGGTCATCTTAATCTCTCAAAATTCATTCAACATTCCTTGCATTCCTTGCACCAGCTCTTGCAACTGCGGATCCATGGTTCATGCAACATCCAATTGCTAACGTCTACTTCAATACACAATCAATATAATCACTCTGGAAGGCACACGAACTATCGGAATTACCATTGGGACCTCAAAAGCTATCACTCGTTGATAATACTCCTCACCAAAATTCCTAACCACAAAATCTCTAAACATCACTTTTGGCCTCACTACATAACGGATTTCTACTTGAGTATTGAAAAGGAGAGGATTTGGGACATTCATATCCATTTTATCATAATAGAATGTAGATCGTCAAATCCCACTCTCTGTCATATATCACCACAGGTAGAATCACCGGGTTTGGTGAGTTCATCACTCTGTCCATGAATTTCACACCAAAGTGATAAATTAGCGATACCCTCATCTGCTCACGCTGGATGTACATAACCTTGATGTGGAATGGGTTTGAGAATGGAAAGCTAGGTGCAAGAAATTGTCCTCCCGGTGCATCCATCTCATCCGCTCTCTAAAGTCCTTCTTAAGTCAAGCGATTACTCTATGTTCCCTCCCTCACATTACTTAGTTTCAGTCGTTTGTGTTATTCCAAGAGAGGTGATCCACTCTCTTGGACTAGAACACTCGCTCTGATACCATTGTAATACTCCGAGGACAAGAGAAGAGAGAAAACATAGATTGCACATTCAAACATTCGATGCCCCAAGGGAACACCTTCTCTTTATTATATAGACAAAGAGGATCTCCTCCAAGGAAGCTCCACTATAGGATTAGGAACACAGATAGGTGACATGTCAGCAAGCTCCACCCTTGGATTACTTACTTGGATGGGTGACCTATCTGGTCTAGGTCCTATCTGGTTGGTCAAACAAGCTTTGATCGGAGGGAATCTTTTAGGGAATCTTCATGTAGAAATCTCAGAATCACGTAAGGTACCGTTGGAAAGCTCTCGACGAGACAAAGCAGGGAGGGAGGGAAGGCCAACCTTTCCTCCATTTTGGGGGGGGGGGGGGATCAACACATTTTCGAGGTCTAATTCATCCGTTTAGGCCTCCGAAATTGCCTTCAAAGATTTCAGGCATATTTCGGTTCCTATTCTATTAGTAGAAGTCCCCTTTTGGTGATGCCTCTTTTTGATCTGTTTGGTCCATCATGTGTAACATCCTTCCAGATGTTACCAAACCAATTCTCACCTTTAAATCATATGTCTAGCTATTGGTTCTAAGGTTCTCAAGTCTATTTCGGTTTCTGCCCTATTAGTAGAAGTACTCTTTTGGTGATACTTCTATCTGATCTATTTTGACCATCATGTATAACATCATTCTAGATGTTACCAAACCAAATTTCACATCTAGATCATATGGCTAACCCTTGGTATTATACATCCTATTGCCTTTGTGTCTCACTGACTAAATACTTTTGAAAGAAATTACTCTACTTGAGATCGGGAAAAACTTGCAATGGTATATACCACCAAGATATGGAGGCATTACCTCTTGGGGAAACAAGTGATCATGCAAACTGATCACAAACCATTGTTGCAGACCTTACACTTGGAACACATGAAGAGTAGACATCATCAATGGGAGTAACAACTCTAATTGTTTGACATCAGTACAAACTAGATCGGTTCCATGTCATCTTTGATTCCCTATCATGACGACCTGATTTGAAATCTCTTCCTCTCATCATAGTGGTAATTATGACAATGTCAATCGACTCCAAGGTCCAAAACAAGTTTTGGTCAACTCTACAACAAGATCCCTTCTTCCAGATGGTACATGGTCATCTTATAGCATACAACAAGGAGTACAACACCTTCTCCTTCAAGGAAGGCTTTATATTCCATGAGGACTCGATCTATGTTCCATCCAAAGGCGATCTCTGACTTGTGTGCCTGCAAGAAGCCTTTGATTTACCAATTGTTGGTCACATGGGTGTGGAAAAGACCTTAGGTACACTCCAATGCCAATGGTGGTGGCCCAACATGGCACGAGATGTTTGGGAGTTTGTACGATTGTGTGAGAGTTTCCAACACAACAAGGCCAGTAACCAAAAACCAAGTGTACTCCTTCAACCACTCCCCATTCCATCTACTCATTGGGAACATGTGAACTTAGATCTCATCACCTCCTTGCACAAGACAAAGCAAGGTCACACAACAATTTTGGTGTTTGTGGATAAGCTTAGTAGGCAAATCCATTTGGCACAATTGATACTATGGATGCTCCAACCTTGGCACAAATCAACTTTGATAATGTATTCAACCATCATGGGATACCATGTGTACTCATCTTAGATCGTGATCCTTGTTTCATTGGAAAAATTTGGCAAGCACTCTTTTAGATGGTCCGCACCAAGCTTACTTTTTCCACAACCTATCATCCTCAAATTGATGGATAAATTGAACATGAAAATTGCACCTTGGACACTATACTTCATACTTTTGTCAAAATTTACCATACCAATTGGGCTGAATGTCTTGCCGCTACGGAGTTTGCCTACAATAATTCTAAAAAATCAAACATTGAATTCTCTCCTTTCTTTCCCAATTTTAGCCAAGATTTACTTGTTCCAGATTCACTTCTTGCTCCTCCTCCATCTCATGTCTCTCATACTTCCACCTTCTTGACCACCATCTCCTAATCCCTCCAATAAGCCAAATCTCATCTCCTTGTTGCTCAGAATCAGCAAAAAATAATACGGATCACCATTGTCGTGATCTCAACTTTCAAGTGGGTGATACGGTCATGCTCTTATCCAATAACCTCCCTCTCTCATTTGATACCCAAGTTTGTAAAATTGCCCCTAATTGGATAGGACCCTTTGATGTCATCCAAATTGTCTCTCATGTTGCTTATCGACTTGCCTTGCTTTGTCATATGCATATCCATCCTATCTTTCATATTTCCAAGTTGAAACCTTTTGCTCCTAACCCTTTTTTTCTCCTCTCGAGTCCAACATCCCCCTCCTCCTGTCCTTATCAATGATCATGAGGAGTACACAGTTGATTGTATCCTTGTGCATTGCCACATTCAACAAGGCAGTCAACAATATACGGAATACAAGGTCCTTTGGAAAGGATATCCCCTTCATGATGCCATATGGGAACCTCTTTCTCATCTCCAGAATGCACGATTAGCCATCCAGGAGTTCAAAGCTTCATTGGCAACAAGGACGTCACCAACTAACAGTGGGGGAATATATAACAATATGGAGTTTAACGATAAAGTTAATAGGGCTAACGAAGAAATAAATAATACAAAGTAACCTAGAATATTCTAGAAGTATTTAGAAAGCTAAAGCTTCTTGAGAAACTTCTCTACTAGTTTAGCTCTCATCCCAAGTTGGTAACTCTAAAAGGAAGTTTCTAGAAGCTTCCAACTAGCTTAGCTTGCATGCCACCTAAATGGTTTCTAAAAAAAAACTTCTTGAGAAATTTCCCAATTAACTTGGCTTGCACTCCAAGAAAGTGGCTCAAGAAAGCTCTTGCGAAGCTTCTCAAGAGCTTTATATGATCCTTATAAATACAAAAGCCGATGCTCATGCTAGTCTTTCGGATTTTTCCTTCATTCAAATGTCCCAATGTGAGTTTCCATTCTCCTATTTCTCTTTTTGGTTTTGGTCTTTTACACATTAGACTCTTGGTTATGAAAATTATCATGTTATTTGTAGCATCACACCTAGATTATTCGGATTATGGAGTAGTAGTGTTGGTAATGAGGATTATTTTGGTAATTAATCAAAGACTACTTGTTGATGATAAGATTTTATGTTTGAGATATTGATTACATAATGAGGCTCATCATCACTTGCATCGTCATTGGGACCATTGGCGTTGGAGACCCGAGGATATTCTTTCAAAGTGCAATTCCAGAGAGTGTATTTCTTTGATGTTGAGCATTCAAGTTCTTGACTATGGTGGACAAAGGTTGGTGAGTGTCATCTAGATTTCTCTTAGCTAGAGTGCGTGTGGTTTGATTATAATCTGTGTCTTGTTGTTGATAATTATTCACTGGTAGATAAAATACAAATTTGAGTGAATATACTTTGAGTTATGTAAATAAATTGATTATTGTGTCACTTTAGAGGCCATTAAGGACTTATACATGAGTTTTACTTTTACATTGTATGATATTGAAAACTATATATGTTGTGTAACAATATATATTATTTAACTATGTATATATGTACGACAAAGTTTTATTCTCTTACAATCTCTTTCTTGGTGTTCCTGCCTAAAGTTTCCCTGCTATCACCACAATGGATAGATCTTATCTTCTAGGAAAACATTGGTGTCCTGACCATGCCATAGCGGAGATTGATGCAAACAGAATTTCTCGGTACAATATTGGAAGGTACACTCTTCAACAGGGATAGAACTGCAGAAGAGGGCCGTCATCCTTGCTGCCATTTTTCTTGCCCCACTTTCTACAGTTGAAATCTTTCCCATTCACAAATAAGACATGCTAAATAAGACATGCTAACTGGAATTTGGAATGCTCAAGGCTCAACTGAACATATAATTTCTAAGATGGTAAGGGAACGAATAAATTTTTTTGGTAGAGGCGAGCTTTAGATCTTCTCTAGGAACAGAAAGAGCGTATATAAAACAATTGGTTGGCGTCTTGTGATTGTGGGAGTGTTTCGAAAACTTAGCGTTAGTGTCGAAACAAAGGAAGCTCCACGTCTGCCTAAGAAGGATGGCAAAAGTGCGTCCCACACGATGCCTCTACATAAGTAATGGTATATTTTCGTGGCATGTAATGATTGCATCAGGTAACCTCAACGAATGAGCCAAGTATATTCTCCGATGTAATTCGGTAAGTGTCATGATTGATAACCGAATCTAACTTTAACGACCAAGATACTGTTCTTGTGGCAGGACTTTTTGACAGCATCTCCTTCTACTGCCACCAATGGAGAAGTCAAGTGTATAACGTTACTGTGAACATCTCTCCTAGGTGCTGATACTCCGACCAGTTAGACTTGAAACTACTCTAAATTCCCTTTCGTTTGGATTTCACGAAATGGTCACTGGCGTTGCTCCTTGAACTGATATCTTTTAAGGCAATCTAAGTGACCATGCGTTTTCAGAATCAGTTACTGAATGTCAGCTCAGTAGACTAGAAAGGCGATTTCTTTTATACTTTGCTCTCTGTACATATGCAGTTGAACCAAGAGATTCTCATAAGCCGTAAAAGCAACTTCTGCAGGACAATTTTGATTCACGTTCTTGAGTTGAGAAGAGTACACATATGCATCGCGGGTATTCTGTTATTCTCTGTCTCTGTTATCGTCTGAAGGTAGTTGATTGCCACAACGAGTGAAATCTGGAAACGGAGGTTGACGATTCAAACTTTTCTTTTGGCCGGGGCATGTGGCGTATGCATGTACACAACTTTGTAGTTTAGTCATGGGAACATCGCAAGAAGGATCTATGAAACCTAGACAAACAGCTTAAGATTGCCGCTATCTTGCTGCGCTGACGCATGTCTGATGATTCACAACTTCTAATCTAGTTCACCAGTTACCGTTTCTCATTACCTACTGGATGGCAGGCTTTAGGCAAGGTTTTCTGCAGCCAATGGTTGCTACTGCTTTTTCCTTTGTGATCGTGGACTAATTATATGTCCCGTTCATGAGCGAAGACAAGTGGCATGGCCTCGCCTGTCCTTTAGTTTCTTCACGGCACTATAAGACGGACCCAACGGCGAGACTGCTCAAACAAAAACCAAAACCAAGTATTCTTTCGTATGCATCCACGACCAGAGAAAGCAAACTCGTACCTCTCTGCTAAGTTTATCAGTTCTGCCACCGTGCATCCCTGCTCCTGCTCACTGCCTAGGCCTTATATCACAATCCAAAAGTTAGAATCCCTCAATGGCAGCAAGTATGGTATCCTCATCTGCCATTCTATCGGGACTCCGGAGTGTCCCTCAAAATGCCATTAGCAAGAGTATCAACAGATCTATCCCCAGATCTGTTGGAACTTCGAAGTCGCTAATGGGTGCCAGGAGGATGACATCTATCCGTTGTGAAGGTATTAGAGAAACAGTAGACAAGAACACGAAGAAGGATATCACAAGGGAGGAAATTCTGCAGAACCAGGAAACAAATGATTCTGAGAAACAATCAGTGTTCGGTGCTAAACCCAACTCCGGTTCTTTCTACCCCAGGCCCGAGATTGAAAGGCGACCAGAAACCGGAGACAAGAGTATTGGAAGCATATTCGCATTTGACGGTGCTGCTCCAGAGACAATAAACGGTCGACTGGTAAGTATTAAAGCATTTGCAACTTCGAGCAGTTCCTGTGCTATTCCTGATATGTTATGATTGTGGCAACCTTTTCTTCCCTGCAGCAGTTGGTCGCGAAACATGTTAAGACAAAGTAGATATTCACTTCACTTTACTTGAAAATTTGCAGGCAATGGTTGGAATCGTGTGGGCAGCCATTGCAGAGAGGATCACTGGCCTCACTGTATTCGACCAGCTGTATACTCAAGGAACGGGACTAGTTTTCTACGTAGCAGTCGTCCCATTAATTGCGTATGCCTCAATTGTTCCAATGCTGAATGGGGAGTCAACGGATGCCCGAAGTTCCGGCCCGTTTACAGCTAGGGCTGAGCGATGGAATGGGCGTCTAGCAATGTTGGGATTTCTGTCTCTTGTACTGACAGAAAGCTTTATCCATGCTCCAGTGTTCAAAACTTTCTTCTAAGCATTCGCTTGAGCAGTAGAAATTTGCCGGAGAGGTAGAATTGAGCGGTAGAAGACCGATTTCACGATCTTCATGGTGAAAAACGGACTCTATTGAATTGAAATGTAAATTCTGTATCATTACCTTCATGTAGTCAGTGACACTAGATCTCGGGGTCAACTCAAGTCAAGTCACAAGAGAGTATTGCTCATGCATCTCTCGTTTGTAATATTACACAGATAGAAGTAAATGATCGGTTGTATCTAATAAAGCTTATTACTACCACCCTCGGTGTTTACATTTCATCGTTTTTGACTAGTGAAGAGATCTTTCCCACATTTCAGTTCTGCAAACATTGGCGAAGTAGATTTCAATATCAATGGCAGTTCTTCTGTAGTATTTGTAGTCCAATTTGTATCTAATAAAGCTTATTACTACCACCCTCGGTGTTTACATTTCACCGTTTTTGACTAGTGAAGAGATCTTTCACGCATTTCAGTTCTGCAAACATCGGCGAAGTAGATTTCAATATCAATGGCAGTTCTTCTGTAGTATTTGTTGTCCAATTTGTATCTTTTTTGCTCCATGTGTAAAGCATATTACGGCAACTGGGCTCGTGGTCTCTTGAGGGAATTTCAAGATTCGATCGTCACATGATTTTATCATCCAGTATCGCGAAAATTTGTCCCACGGAGGAAATCAACGATACTAATCACTTCGACCTTCATTTTAACTTCACCACTCATTGTAATCGACAGATTTGAGAAAACTGATGGGAAAATGAATTCCACTCGAAATTCATTCCAAGTGTTGGAAATATCCGAATGTCAACCAACAACCCAACTCTGAAACCTAGCAGTACATAAATTTCGTGGCGAATAAAAGAAAATTTCTCTGATTAATCATAATAAATAATAACCACACACACAATATGAAATGATGCAGCAGAGAGGACGAAAAACCTCTGGTAGTTCGAAATGCACAAATGTGTCTGGACCGAAAAGCACAAAAAGTGCAACCTTTTCCCACTAGATCATTATCTACATAATGATATTCCTACTTTGTACCAATCTCCACATGCTTCTAGGAGTTTTTCCTTTCTTTGGTATATCCATTTCAACCATTTGGCTTCTTTCCTATAGGCACTTTTCAAGTCTCCATGCTTGGTTTTGGGCCAAAAACTTCATCTCCTCTTCCATTGCACCATGCTATCTTTGAAAATCTAGATCTTGCATTGCATTCTCACATGAAGATTACCCATCATTCTCCATGAGAAGAGCATAAGCTTAAAATGAATATTCATATTTCTTTCGAGTAGTTAGATCTCTATTTAGATACTTGCGTTCATGTATAGTTTCCAAACTTCTCTCTTTTGATGGATCACTTAAGAAGTCTTCATGAGGCAAAAACTCTTCTCTTTTGTATCAATATCTATCTTAACAACATCAGACATAATTTGATTTCTCTTTGTTTCAGATATAGTAGTCATTTCCATCATCCCTATCTCATCAAGTATTACATCCCTACTCGAAACAAGGTAGCATTTGATAAGATCCCACAATCTCTATTCCTTTTTCCTCATATCTTAAGAATATACATTTTCTAGATTTGGTATCTAATTTTGTCCTTTGCTCTTGTTGAATATGGATGTAAGCTTTGCATCCAAACACTCTAAGTGAACAACAAGGAAACTTGTCTATTTCTCCATCCATGTCCTGTACTCAAGAGTGGCGTATGAAGAAATATTTACCAAATGACAAGCTATGTTTATAGCTGTTGCCCAAAAGCTCTTCTCCAATCCTGTATTTCTTAGCATACTCCAAGCTCTCTCCAAGAGTATACAGTTTATCCATTTGGCCACAATATTCTGTTAAGGGGTACCAGGTATGATGAAGTGGTAGATTATCCTTATGCTCTTACAATAGTGATCAAACTTTCTTGGTGGATAATCTATGCCATGATTAAATCTTAAACACTTTGCTCTCCTCCCGGTCTACTTCTCCATCATCATCTTCTTTTGATAAAAGATAAAGAAGACCTTTGATTTCTGTTTCATGGTGTAGACCCATACTCTCCTAGTCATCTACCAAGGATAGAAAATATAATACTCCAGATTTTGAAGTTCTAGATGTGGAGCCCCAAACATAAGAATGCACATAGTCTAAAATTTACTTTGTGCAATGAGCTACTGTGGAAAAGCTCACCCTTTGTTGTTTTCCTATTACTCAAAGCTCACAAAATTTTAACTTACAAATCTTTGTGCACTTCAGTAATCATCTCTTGGGATAATTAATGCAACATAAGTGCAACAAGTAGGTAAGATCTTTGGGATCTTCTTCTTCAAAATTTACTATTGCTACTCCACCTATAATTTTGTCTCCAATCAACTTCTATAGATTGTCTACCTGTTGGCTCTTCATCACCACCCATCCTATTTTTAATATCTTCAACATTTTATTTTTTCCTCTCCACCTCCAACTATTTGAGTCCAACATACCCAACAACATCAAATTACTTCTGCAACTTGGGAACATATTGCACATTGGCAAGGGTTCTCACAAGATCATCAAAAGTTCTGATGCATATTTTACCCATCTCTATTTCTTTATAAGCCATATCACTCCCCATTAATATAAACCCTCAATTAAATAGTTCCTAGGTGTAAAACAAATCATTTTTTGGACATATATGGTAAGAGCAACCTGAGTCTAGTATCCAAGGCTCTTCAAATTGATCTTTGTCCCTGATGGCACGATACAAAATTTTACACATATCTGGACGATTATGCTACACTTGCCTAATCTGACATTGAATTTTATCTCTACTTGCTTTGAGCTTTTGACTCGATCAATTTTCCTTGAAATGCACTATCTTCTTGTACATACAACATGGTAGATTATAGCATCTTATAGCAACTGGTTATTTTACTATCCTTATAGATCAAGAGATTTAGATTAGTATGACAAGAAGATCTTGACTAGCATTAATCCCAGTCAGTCATGTCTATTCATATTCAATAGACATCTTGTGTTTTTTGACTGTTGGCTTCCCGAGGTTCTACCTTTCGGGTAGAACCTCGGGGATTTTGTAATTTGTATTCTGCAATATTAATGTTATTACATTTAACTCTCTCTCCCTTACTAATAGTTCTTATATGTTATTACAGTAAACTCTCTCTCCCTTACTAATAATTCTCATATGTTATTACATTCAACTCTCTCCCCCCTGACTAATAATTCTCATATGGTGTTACAGCTAACTAAGAACTTTACAGTTTTCTATTCCTCAAGTGCTCAAATTTACAAGAGGATAGTAAAGGACACTTTACTATTCTCTGAAACCTCCCTATCTCAAATTGTGGAGAAAATTTGTTGTTTTTTTTCCACAAGAGCACAATAGAAATTCTCCTTACTTATCTTCATGACTTGAATTTGGATGCAGTGAAATTCTTTCTAAATATTGATTTAACATGAAATAATTCCTTAGTTTGTCCTTACCATGCAAAATTGCCTAATCAATGCAAAGTGGCTCATTATCTTGAATCAAAAAGGATTCTTGAATTCAAGAAATCTAGATCACCCTACTTTCTTGACTTGTTGCTCGATCCATGCGCAATGACCCATTTGGAAAGATTTTTGAATTTTTTACCAGTTCCCACCCAACCACCAAGAGTATTCTTCTTGATACAAGACCTATAGACCAGACCTAACCTGAACCACCTTGGCACTTTGGAAGAGAAAATTGGAATCTTTTGACCAGATCCAACCTGAATTCTTTTGAATTCAAGACTGCTAGTACCAGACACAAAGCTACTGAAGGGTCAACTATCTACAATCTATGTCAAGAATTCAAGACTTAAACACGGAACCATTAATTGACTCTCATAGTCAACACTTTGTTTTATTTAACATTTGCTGAAATATTTTGGCAAACAACCATGTTAAAGGTCAAAGACATTCCCAGGTTTAATGGTATTTATTATTTCATATGGAAACTATGTATGAGCCTGTTTCTTGAAGCCACAAGTCTCATGGGGGTTTAGGATGGAGCTCAACCCCATCCCTCTCAGCCTGTAGCTGCTCCTTCACATGCTGGTCAAAAGATTGCTGCTACAGTTCTTGCTTTGCTATTAATAGGCCTTGGTAGCATTGCTGATTGGGATACAAGTAATGCTTGTTCATTATCCTTTATTATGAACCGACTTGACAACAACAAAATTCATCATGTGATTTCTGCACAATTTGCTTCTGAAGCTTGGATTATTTTTGAGCAATTATATGAAGCTCAAGATGCAGTCTCAAGAATGTACTGCAAGATGAGCTTCAGATGCTGAAAATTAAGGAAGGTGATAGTGTTACTGATCGTGTTCATTGGTTCAGAACTTTAGTCGATAAACTATCTTCTGTTGGAGTACAAACTTTAGATGAAAATCAAATGCTGGCTGTGATGTGCAGCATGCCAAACAGTTTCTGAAATCTTATGATTTCATTGCAAGGTCAGCAAAATCTGACCTTGCAGAAGCTCATAACATATCTCCTTCAGGACAAAAAGTATTAAAGACTAAGATGCCTGAGCCCACAATCTCATGGTATACTAGAAGGGAAAAGGCAAGTCTAATGCAAGGGACTAGAAGAATCAAAATTTCTATAAAGGAAAAAATGGTTTCTTTATGCTTCAGCTTCTTGATCTAGTTTCTAACCAGATAATTCATCTTCATGGGGACCTTCTACAGCTAATCAGAGAAATCTCATCGAGAAGACGAAGTGTTTCTACTGCCATCTTACTGGACATCAGGATTGCAGAAAACAAATTGCTGATGAATCTGCAGCAACTTCACAAAGATCAAGGCCCAAGCACACTCTTCCATTTATCTATATATTGTACTTGCTTACAATACTATATCTTGTTCAAGCCAAGATAATTCTTGGTTTCTTGATTCAAAAGCCACCCACAACATGGCTCACTTGAATGAGTTTAAAATGACAGACTTTGGTGAAGCTTATCATGTCCTTGGTATGCATCTCCAATGCAAGAGGAAACAAGGATGGCTGAAGGCAAATCAAACTAGTTACAAAAAAGCTTCAACAATTCAATTTGTTGAATTGTAAATCTGTTTTGACTCTTGCTGCTCGTCACTTTTCTTTCAGTATTGAGCAGTCTTGTACCCAAGCTAAAATCTACCATATGAAGACCATTCCCTATCAAAGTATTGTAGGAAATTTAATGTGTGCAATGATATGTTTTCAACCTGATATTGTCTATTTAGTTAGTACTATTGCTTAGTACATGCCCAATCTTTGACCTGCACATTGGGTAGCAGTTAAACAAACTTTCTACTATCTGCAAGAGACTTTAAACTTTTCCCTTAAATATTGTGCAGGTTCACCTCTGCATCTACAAGGATTTTCAGACTCTGCATATGGCAACAATGTGGATCCCCACAAGTCTACTTGTGAACTTTGCTTCTTCCTTGCAAGAGGAATAGTAAGTTGGGTGAGTAAGAAGCAAAAGTCAATTGCTTTGTGGAGTACTGAAGCTGAGTACATGGCTTTAATAAAATCCAGCACGAAAGCAAGATATTGGTTATCCTCAGAAGACAACACAGATCGTTTGTGACAACAAGAGCAAAATAGTTCTTCTACTAGCAAGAATCATGCTAGAATCAAGCATATCTATATTCAAAATCATTTTACCAAGATCAATTGCTCAGTGGAGAAATCAGTATCAGTATTTACCTCCCAATGAAGACATGTGTGGTGATGTATTGACAAAAATATTACCTAAAGGACTTCATCAGAAGCATATTGCTACACTAGGAATAGGATAATACTAAATTCCCAATTGAGTGGGAGTTTTAGATTATAGCATCTTATAGCAATTGGTTGTTTTAGTATCTTCATTTATTACAAGATCTAGATTAATATGATAAGGAAATCTAGACTAGCATAAATCCTAGGCTGTCATGTCTAGTCATATTGAATAGACATCATGCGTTTTTGTGACAGTTGGCTTATGAAGGTCCTACCTTCCCAGTTTCCAACTTGAGAGCATTCTTTAATTTTTATTCTGCAATATCAGTGTTATGACATTGAACTCCCTCTCTTCTTGACTGATAATTCTCACACAACATGTTTCTTTGTTGTCTGTGGATCTAGATTTACCGTTGATTTGGCTTTTTTCAATTGTCCTACCTCTAATGAACAAAACCTCTAAACTCCTATCCTCTTGATTAGGTCGTGTACTTGTCTCATTTGATAGTAAGGTTGAAGTGACCTCCTCAAAAATACTTCATCTTTCCTATACAAAAGCGTCATAGTTAAATGCTGAAGGCGATGAAGTCATTAATAATAATACCATATCTTCTTTCTCTAAAATAACCTTTAAACACGTTGAGATGCTCCATGATATTTTGGTCCTCTTTCATTCTTACAAATGCTCTACGTATAGAGCTTTTGTTTAAGGTGCAATCAATTTGTCAAAACTTTTTTACATACAAAATTTTCAATTTTGACTAGAACTTTGGTGCAGAGTTCTTGTTCATTACATAATACAACACTTCATCAGCAATATTTAATTGAATCGTGCTAATAACCCTCTAACCTGCATCGTCACACTCATCATCACCCTTCTCGTCCGATTTTTTGCCTAGTGTCCTGTGTAACCTTTCCCGCCTAGACTGAGGGCCTCCTAAACCCTAGCGATCTATCCAATCTACTAGGAAACATATCTACCGTTATGCTATGTCAGGAGGCCCTCAGTCTAGGCGGGAAAGATTACACATGACAAAGTTATATGCTGTTAAATCTAGAAAGGATTCATTTCTAGATAAAATAGCAATATATACTCAGAATCTAGAACTAAATTCTTGCAAAAGTTAATTAGACAGTCTGAGTGCAAGTTAGAAAGTTGTGAAAGAGTTTAAAGTTCAACTGCATAGACAATTTCGAAGATGCTAAGGCAATGAACTCAATTTGTCACCAGATGATCATTTCAGGAAACAGGAAGAGAAATGTATACTTGTAAGTCCCTTGGTCTGATGGGTTAGGCCAATTTCTTCTAATTAGCATCTGTCAAAAAGGAAGAGGTTCCACGTCTGCCTAAGGAGGAGGACAAAGCTGTGTCCCACACGATGCGCTAAAGAGGCGCAAAAGCAACTTCTCGTGGCAGGTACTGGTTTCACCAGGTAACCACTCAACGAGTGAGCCTCCTTAACTTTCTGTGTAGTTCGACAAGTGTTAGTGAAATGTAACCTGACAGACCAAGATGCTGTTCGTGTGGCAGGAGTTTTGACATAGCATCTCCTTCGGCTGCGACGAACTACAGAAATCATATTTATGAAGTTTCGCGTTGACTTTCTGGTGCTGATACAGGCCCCAGTTGCAGTTTGACTAACTTCAAAATTACTTTCTTGTGATTGATGGATCTTCTGCCGTAGTGCATGGACTAGCAGCCTACACAAGAACAAGCCTAATCTCAGGAGGAGTTCGCTACGAATTCACATGTCGAATTTCACCACCTCCCACCGCAGCAGAGTTTATGGAGAGAGGGAAATCTGAACTTATGAGAATGAGTTCTTTGAAACATCAGTCAAAAAAATAAGCTAAAGAAACAAATAAATCTTCATTACGGAAACCCATGAGCGGAATTTTTTTCCCCTAAAGTGTAATGTAAATGCTCCAAATAATCTCCTTGAACTCTTCTTCTTCACGGCGATCTGTGGACTATGCGGTCAGTAAGAGAGTTTCAGCTTCGTTAACAAGAGTGATATTTGTCATTTGGGCAGAAAGCATTCCAATAGTCGAAGTACAGAGAAAGATCTCCTATAAATTGGAAATTTTTTGTTCAAATAGTTGTGCTCAGAAGGGCAAACATCATATGCATGTAGAGAGGGGAGCCTCACGATCACAATGCTGCTGTGCTGAGTGTCTTAATTATCAAAGGGCCAACGAGCGAATCCATATATCGTTGAATGATCATCAATTGGGAACTTCTCTATTTGGAGGGGCCATGTGGCGCCGTGTTCATATAGACGTATTTTGCAAACATGGACGAAGCTTTTGAAAGAGAACTGTCATGGCAAAAGATCGTAGGTAATGATCGGATGAAGAATGCGCAATGCAACAACCTCAAATTTATACATGGTGCGCTGACACATGTGCTACTCTCAACTTCTAATTAGGCTCACTAGTCTAGTCGCCACCTATTGGGCGAACACCCGCCTGTAGCTCAGGTCTTCCACAAGCCCATGGTTGCTATTCTTTTCTCGCCAGTGATTGTCGCCTTACTTTTAACGTCCTGTTTGTAGTACGACGAATGCCATCAAGTCGTCTGTGGTTTTCGTTCTCGCGGCAGTATAAATGCGTAACAGAAACGAGGGGAATAGCAAACCTCAAAACACTTCAAACGTACTTTCCAATATATTCAAAAGCGAAGTCTCCTCACCATTCTTCTTGATTACTTAAGCATCTCAGTACTAGTACTATCATGCTACCCTCTCGGTTTCAATCCTTGCACTGCTTCATACTCCAATTCTAGCATTGTCAACCCGCAATGGCAGCAACTATGGTATCCTCCTCTGGCACTTTATCAGGACTTCGTGGTGTCCAGCTAAATGCCATCAGCAAGAGCGCTGTTCCCAGATCTGTTGGATTGTCGAAGTCTCCAATGGTTGCCTGGAGGATGAGATCTATCCGTTGTGAAGGTATTAGAGAAACAGTAGACAAGAACACAAAGAAGGATATCACAAGGGAGGAAATTCTGCAGAACCAGGAAACAAATGATTCTGACAAACAATCAGTTTTCGGTGCTAAACCCAACTCCGGTTCTTTCTACCCCAGGCCCCGAGATTGAAAGGCGACCAGAAACCGGAGACAAGAGTATCGGAAGCATATTCGCATTCGACGGTGCTGCTCCAGAGACAATAAACGGTCGACTTGTAAGTATTGAAGCATCCGCCACTTCGAGCAGTTCCTGTGCTATTCCTGATATGTTATGATTGTGGCAACCTTTTCTTCCCTGCAGCAGTTGGTCGCGAAACATGTTAAGACAAAGTAGATATTCACTTCACTTTACTTGAAAATTTGCAGGCAATGGTTGGAATCGTGTGGGCAGCCATTGCAGAGAGGATCACGGGCCTCACTGTATTCGACCAGCTGTATACTCAAGGAACAGGACTAGTTTTCTACGTAGCAGTCGTGCCACTAATTGCGTATGCCTCAATTGTTCCAATGCTGAATGGGGAGTCATCGGATGCCCGAAGTTCCGGCCCGTTTACAGCGAGGGCTGAGCGATGAAATGGGCGCCTAGCAATGTTGAGATTTCTGTGTCTTGTACTAACAGAAAGCTTTATCCATGCTCCAGTGTTCAAAACTTTCTTCTAAGCATTCGCTTGAGCAGTAGAAATTTGCCGGAGAGGTAGAATTGAGCGGTAGAAGACCGATCTTCACGACCGGTTTTCACGACCGGTTTTCACGATCTTCATGGTGAAAACCGGAGAACTCTATTGAACTGAAATGTAAATTCTGTATCATTACCTTAATGTAGTCAGTGACACTGGATCTCGGGGTCAACTCAACTGATGTCACAAGAGAGTATTGCTCATGCATCTCTCGTTTGTAATATTACACAGATAGAAGTACTTGATCAGTTGCATCTAATAAAGCTTATTACTACCACCCTCGGTGTTTACATTTCATCGTTTTTGACTAGTGAAGAAATTCTTCCCACATCTCAGTTCTGCAAACACTGGCCAGAGGTTCAAGATTACTAGTGACTTCGTAAGGTTGTTCCTTCCGACTCCGGAAATCTCTAATCTCTGCCCTGTACTCCAGACCGGTCAGACAGAATCACTGCTCTATAAACACTACACTTTGGCATCGAGTTTTTCCTTACCTTGCTTCCTTAGTGTTAAGTCGTAATTCAACTTTCCAGTGATGATGGAACAGGGAGTCGGAGTCGATGAAAAATGTTCAAGCAGCAACTGTAATTATTTCACTTATCCGAAAGTAAAACCTCCACTGTAAAACGATAACTCCGTTTTACCAGCACGTAAACTATAATATCCCATCATACTCTCATCTCTATCTTAGTGGTTACTTAACAATTACTAATCTGAACAATTATAAGAAAGAAATGACAACTGCAGTCTTCTTCATTTCATTAGAATAACGCATGGCAAATTCTTAATTCTTCACACATAGTTAACACTTATTCCTTGCGTTGAATGAAAGTTTACATGCGTTCCTGCACCCAAAATAGCCTCCTCTATTCATTTTGTGGTTTTCACGTTATTGTTAAGTACAAGTAAACTCGGTGCATTCCGTATGTGGCGATCGTCTCGTATTTAAGTGTTTTCCATATTCTCTAGAGTGTACATATTAATGTTCGGTATAATTTTCTTTCTTAGTTATTTGTTAGTTTTGTACTTCTCCTTATTCTCAGTGAGTTCTCTGTTTATGAATTTTCGTTATGTCTGCACTTTTTGCACTTGAGTGGAGTTATATCCCTTATGTTCGAGATCTTTATGCTGAGCTAGCAGATAGAAAACAGTTCAAATTAGCCGACAGTATTTCGAATGACTATATAAAAGATAAAGGAAAGCGATGAAAATTTTTGATACTTTGTAACTTTCTGACCTCTTGAGTTCTCGTAAACAAGATAATGAATGACGAAACTTGAAAGCAAGAAAGCACACCCTTACATTTACCTCGTGTTTGTGTGTAGAGGAATTACAATGATTCGACCAATGTCATATTTCTCACTAATGACTGTGATGATGGTCTACTTTGAAATTACAGAAGTACGGAGGTAAGGGCTTTTGATATGTCCAGACATAGAAGGCAAGACTGAAATTATGGATAATAATAAGAGCAATTTCACAATATGATCCTGTTTCGTTCGGTATTAATAATTTGCCCGTGACTTGAATGAGCGTCGCTCGTGCCCGTGCTACTTCGCCCGTGCATTCATAGAGCCTAATGTGCATGTAACATTCACACATACTGACTAAACGCTTTTAGTGGAACGATTTGCAGTCATACCCCATCCAATTCCATAAACTTAGTGTGTTTATTAATCTATAAACGTATCATAACCAAACAAAAATTCACTAGATCTGTAATGGAAGAGCACTAAGGTGCATATGTGGACAAAATATGGGAGGATTTTTCTTTGATATGAAGCATTTAACATGTATTTTAGGACTTCACCTCCATAACCGATCACGAAATAACACGTCATTTCATTGAAGTTCTGAAGCTATAACCTGACGATCTCGAGTTAATTAGATGATCGTTTGAATTTCAAAATCATCTATTTTGGGTACCAGGCATTTCTTGGATCATATGGGAAATGATTAAGACCAATTTCATAAGAAGATTTGCTCTTATTGGTGGAAATGTACAAAATTCACCTGAAATCTTTTGCTATCAAAGAGGCAGACATACATACTGTGATGTCCCATATCGCCACGATCTCTCGTTCACGGGCGACTCTCAGGCACAATCAGAATAAAATAACAGGGTCTTATGGTCGAAATAATGTCATATTGTGAAATTCCTCTAATAATAATGATGGACTTTGAAACTGCATTGCAAACCTGTTCCTGTCGACCTCATTCTTCTCAGTGCCATTACCTGCTCTGACAGGGAGTCCATTGTTTTGGTCTTCAGCATTATTATATTTAATAGCATTGTCAAGCCGAGATTATTTTGCAGTAGTGTTGTGCTTTAGGACCGCAATTAATGTAAAGAGGGACATCTATGGATGTTGTATCATATTCTAGAGGGTTTTAATGAGGCACTTATGGATTTTATGTAGCGATTTTGCCGATAATTTTTTCCCTCTTTCGAGTCTTGTAGGGTTTAATTCGGAATTAGATGTCCAAATATTCTGGATTTTTGGGAAAAAGGTCAAGATTGATATTATTATATCTGATTGCTGAGATTGTGATTTCAGAATGATATTTTTATATCAAATCTGCGTAGAATTATTTGTAGAAAGCATTCAGGTTAGAATATGAAAAATCTGTTCATATTCTTGGACAGTGGGACGTCAACTCTCCGTATAGTTCCTTTAACTATCTTGGGATTTCTATATGAAACATTTTGCTTTTTCTAGAATAATTTGAAATTTGATTATCAGATCAATTTGATTTATTTTTGAAAAATATGATGATTATTTAACAGTGCAGATGGTCTGATAATATTTTTACGGGTGCAAAAATTTAAACTGAACTACAAATGAGAGTTACAGAATAGCATTTTTCTTGATCTATTTTCGAGGGTGCATATATGTAGACTTCAATCAAGTAAGATCATCATGGATATATTCTATAAACCATATGGACGAGAATACATTGAAAAGTTAAATACTATCAAGCTTACAGTTATATTTTTTAGTGACTAAATGCTAAAATATGAGTTTGGAATAAAATTAATATCTAGACTTTGATCTCATATATAAAGATGAAATCCTTATATATCATAAAAATGTATTTTAGAATTGAATTTTTTATTCTTAGCAATTCAGTATCAGACCCAAATGATAAACTGATATTGAATTTCTGTTTTTTTCAAAACCTAACTATTGATTAGATTGCAATTTCATTTAGAGTATGATATTGAATTCACTTGTATTAAGGATATTAATATTGATGTTTGTGTGTAAGAGAATTGGTGTAAATTTGATTTGCCAATTTATTTATACAATTTATTTTACAAAGATTAACAAGAGATTTAAGATAAATCCATCCTCTGTATATAATAGAAACCCTTATTTTTAAAATAGAGAATATATACATGTTAATACTCGTGTGGTTGTAACACACTTTAATTATTAAGGTGTGTTACGACCTCCAATAAGTCTTAACATGTTCAACATTATTAATTTGGGGGAGTCATGCTTAATTTTTATGAAATCCGTATTACCATAAAACCTCAAATGATTTTGAATCTAGGTATAAGGTTATAAAACTCAAGGTTTCAGGCCTATAAGATGTAGTTAAACTGATTCATTACCCTGTATGGGGTTGTAAAAGTGCGGAAAACATTTTGATAAAAATGATACAAACTGATAAAGAAAACCTTTTGGTGCATGTAGTCATCTTTTTGCTCTAAGTGGAACTGACTTTTTCTCTCTTCCGTAGCATCTCACTTTAGTTTGTGAATTCTCTTGAGTAATTTTTTATCAATGTGTTGGAAGTTGGATTGGAGTGTGATTGAATTGCATGAGGATATCCATAATCACTTCAAAAAGATCAAGAAGTAAGAAAAGGTGATTCAATTTGTACTCTAGCATCTCCTTGAGTAATTCTAGGAGTTCAAATGAAGATAGAGAAAAAAAGAATAGTCAATCAAGATAGAGAAAAACCATCATTAAGAACTTACTTTAAGCAGAAGAAAAAAAATATAACCATGACTAAGTAATATCATCAAGATGCTATTTTACATAGAATAGTTGATGGGAAGCATCATTTTATCGTAAAAGCTATCTAAATGTCATGATGCTAGTGGAGGATGAAGGCTATCACAATGCATATCTCCTAAATTTTCAACTCTATAAAGATATTGGTCAAGTAAAATTTCTTGATCTCACTCACCTTCAATAAGGCAAAGATGTCCTATTGTTGACTTCATGACAAGATGATGAAATTTATCAAAGATAGAAGTATTATGAAAGGAAAGAAGATGAAATATTCATAAACATTAGAAGATGGATACAAAATACCTCATTGGATGTGCTCGATTCATGTTCAAGTAAGATAATGGAGTAACTTGAAACATATCCCTTAATAGGTAGAAAATAGACTTAGTGTTGTATTGGAGAGAGAGCAAGAACCAAAGACCAAGAATGAAGGTTTGGGATCAAGAGCTATCCTCTATTTATGTAGGACTTTGTAAGTAACAAGTTTTTGTTTGATTTATCAAATTTTCTGTGACAATATTTTGTAATTTTTGGGATTTTGATTGAAATTAAAGACATCTTGATTGTTGTACTAAGACGTTCAAGACTCTTAGAAATCTTAGAAGTTAGGTTTAAGATAGAGGAAGACTTATATGGTGTTATGCACTATAAAACCAAACTCATTCAACTCACTTACTGCATTGTCATCTTATCTTTGATTTTATGATTTTTTATTTTTTTTGTTTATATATATATATATATATATTTTATTTTATTTTTTAAAAATTTTCAGGTCTTTTGACCTTTAGATCACGGAGCTTTATATATTTCAGATTTCAAGAAATACATTTAACCTTACCTTAACTTTGGCACATCGATTCAAATGCATCCTAGTTGGCAAGAAAACTCAGCAATATCTATTTTAGCTTGACGTGGCACGGGAGTCCTACTTGGCATCTAATGTCACTTGAACAACTAACGGTGTTCTAGTTATCCCAGTCATACTTGGAAGATTCAATTTCACGTCGAACATGGCCGGTCAACTTTGTTTCTCGTGGTAACTCGAAAACGGACTGGAATTTCCTACGATTGAGGATTTCCGAGTCGACTGTCACTTAACTGTTTTGGGGAACGATGTTTGATCTATACATGGAATTTCAGTATGTGTAAATTCAGGGCAAATGGTTTACTGAGAAAGATCAAATCATCCATCACCCGGCTTGGGGCGGAATGCAGGGTGGATGAGTGGAACAATAGATTTCGCACAGAGTTCCAGACTGCAGTTCAGCTCGAAACGAACAAACCAGATTTTCAAGTTGAATGAATTCGACACGCAGTTGCGGTCGGACTGGTGTTCAACGAGAAACAGAACAAATTCGACTTCCGAACCGGATAGAAGATTCGGCCCAGTCTGGCGTTCAATCCCGAAGCACAAGAGATTCAAATTTCGGGCCGGAATGGAATTCCACCAGAATAGCTTAAAATTTTGAGGTTGGATGGGAGGCTCGGCCTCAAGTTTGGGCAGGAGGTTCACCGGTTGCCAAACTCCGCGCTATGAACGTAGAATGAACCCGCCTAACTTTGGTTGGTAGGGTGGACACGTGGCAGGCCAATGTCTCTACCATCCCGGAGGCTCCTCACTTGATTACGCTGCGAGTAAACTTCTCAGGGTGAGCAAGGAAAATCAGAGTGGGTAGATCCGAAATGCTTTGAAGAGCGTTCGACGCCACGGTGTCTTCTCAATTGGATTGTGGTTGTCAAGAACCTGGAGCCTTTTACTTCCTCTTGTGCTAAGGAGGCGTTGGATTTCTTCATTCCCTGCGATCCGCCGCTCAATCAGGGTAGAGAGAATGCGGGAGGATTGGTGTGTCATGTTCTCCTCTCCTGTGGCAACCACAGTACTTAGAATTTGAAAGAGAATTCAAGCTAACATGCTTGGTGCATTAAACTTAATGACAATCCCATGTCGAGAATCTTCCCAGGTTGAACTGTAGGACCTGAAGTAAAGCCGGGAGTCTGAGCAAGATCCACTGTAGATTGTGTAGCTTATACTTGTAATCGGCTGCAACAGAGTGTGAACTATATCAGTTGCTCGGTTCTATGGTATGAGATATCCGTTAATCGATTCAGCTGTTTGATGTCTGACTTTTAGGTGAAGTAGTGTGAGGAGTTACCGTGTTGCTTGTTTGTCGCTTTCCAAGACTCTTCATACCGCAGTGATAGACCCAATGGAATTCTTATTCGCACGTGCAAAATTAGGCGGGAAGTGATACTGTAGGACGATTAACCGGCTCTGCGCTTCCAGGTAGAGTATGGTGAGGAGGCGTGCGTTGAGCAAGAAAAAAAGAAACAAGTTGCAACACTCAAAGACGATATGGATGGACTCAGCGATATACTCGCCCACGGATTACTTGGAGGGAGGAAGAGGGGAGAGCGCTACTGTATTCAGGGGAAAGCGTTTCCTTGCATCTGAGCGGTAAGGCGCCTGGAGTTTGAATACTTAACGATGAGTTTCGATGCTTGGGCTTGTTTCCGTTGCTTCTCCTTCAGACTACCGATTATAAAAGACACGTTGTAAGTATCAAGATCACCTCTCCTCATGTTGTTAATTCTACGACTAGTAAGCCAACGTGTTCCTGTTCTCTACGCGCACTTGCTTCTTTTGTGCTCTTCCACGTCAACTTGCTATGGGGTCACACTAATCTAATGTAACCTTCATGCAAAAGTAGATAGAGACGTCGGAGCTTGCGAACTAGGGTGAAGAATGCGTACAAGACCATGAGTGCTGGACCAGATTGTTTCGGGAACCCAGGGAAATCAACGAGGTATGTAAGCTTACTCCTCTTGCTCTTGTATATCTCTAATAAGTCATATGTGTTAATTTCAGAACGGGTCTGTGCTTATGCCTTCTAAGAGGAGTCGCACCCATAGACAGCTGTAAAGAGGCATGTTCAAGTGTTGTTTATCGAGGGTAAGACGGGCTTGCTCTTTAGGTGAATTGACTTTCTGGTTTAGTACTAGCTACCTATTGCCTCTAGCCGTCACCATAGCATCGTTGTCGGATTGCGTTGAAGCCCAGACTAGCTGGGAGTATAGAGACAAATCTACTAGTATAGAGTCAGTAGTTCCAGTTGCTATTTGTGTATTTCAGTCTTGAGAGAATAGACGCTTGTCTACTGTAGACAATTTGGGAAGTCTGGAGTTCTCCGTAGCAAAATGCAGGAGAGTCCAGGTTGATCATGCTGTGCCGTTGTGATTACAAATTCAAACTGTTTATTAGGGGATTCTTCCTTCATTTTTCATCGGGACATGATCGCTATCGAATCTCCGCAAGGAATGAACGGGAAGTGAGTCACGTTGTTCTAGTCAATGCATCTCGCGTATCATTGTCTAGGACACTAAATCTGCATTAGCATGTGCAGTATTCCTGTAAGCTTTGGACGTGGATGGAATGTAGATTCTGATACAACACATTTTGTGGGGTTATTGGAACAGAACATACCCATGGAGCGGTTCCGCTCGTATGTAGGATGTACAGTGGTGAGATACAAAGAGCTGCACGGTTGTGTCGCTCTTCGCCTGAAGCTTTTTGTTCTCAGGCCGGGAAATCTCACCGAGGCAGATGCGACCCCATTAAGCATCGGGGTATGTGACGAGAAAATGCCTCCGCATGTATGGGTAGATGATGATCCTATGGATTACGAATACTTCGCAGCATGGTTTCTAAATCCGTCCTTACCAACAGAGCACGTTCAGATAGAGGAACTTCTTGTTGATGACTGTTACAAGCTTGTAGGACCCGCTGGTCTAACTCGTATGTGGAAAGCGAAGGTCAGAATAAAACTGAGCTGGGGCAATCACAAGGTTGTTTTGGGCGATTTGGCATCAGATTTCGCCATCGGTTTCTACAAGCCCACGATATTAGGCACCATTACTGGGCTTGGAGGACAATGACTAGCACATCAACACGGCAACCAATGAAATAGTGTTCGATTTGATGAGCTCTATTCTCGTCAAAGTGGAGCTTTCACCCCATCATAGTAATAATGAGTCTTTCATAAAGAAAGATCCAGAAATTGCATGTCGCTGACATTTTGAGTTGTACAGAGTATGTTTGGACATCTTAAACAACTTACATCGCAGTCACCGCGGCTGTTTTCTTCCTGTTGCTTGAATACATTCACGCATTAAAGCTTTTATATGCTGAAGTGTTCATTTAAACTTACAACAGATTTGTAACTCTTTGTTCTATCACAGGCGTGCGGTAAAGAGAAAATGTAACTCTCTAGTTAGGGTCTAAGCAAAGACTAAATGATCTTTTATAGATAAATCCGTGACCCAACTTCAGCTGCATCAGCTTGAAACTGCAGGACAAAAGACCCAATGCGCCTCAGATCCCCCCTTGACGTGTCCAGCGGAAGATTGAACGTCTCCATGCTGTTGCACGTCAATGAAAGCTCATGCAGTACCATTAGTCCTTCGAATTGTCTCTCAGTAGAACAATCTGTCGCAAAACAAGCTTTTCTAATCCTTATGAATCTGAATATTGCATTTGTTATAGTCTACTCTACACTCGGTCTGTCGCATCAGAATTTAAGTAGTAAACTTGTGGTGAACACCATGACGAGGATAGGCCACGCTGTGAATGTAACACCATCCTCAAATAATCTAGTCTAAGAACTTCGAGTGTCAATGTGTTACTTAGTTTGCACAATGGTTTAGAGCTATTTGTAAATTACGTCCCGTTTATAGAAAGGGGTCCACAATCCACGTAAGACTGAACCGAACACGTAGGTCTGAACTAAATCGGACAGATGCATGTGGGAGAAGCAAGTAAGGAGATATATTAGCAAGCTAGAGATGTAAACTGAAAGAAAATGCGAAATAAGTAAATAAAAAATTTTAAAATAAAAAGTAAACAAGAAAACACAGCAAAGAATTCATTGTAAAATCATTAGAAAAAATGTAATTAATCAAAATATTTCATGGTAAATAGAAGCAAAACCTGAAGCCATTCTTGAACTGTAGGCATAACGGATTTGGTATCTTTTGAGAAAAGAAACGAACTCTATATATGGAGTTCGTAAATAAATACTAAACCAAAGGAAAGCAAAGGATACCGGTGAAAAAAATATTACGTTGGTAAGTTGGAGCGAGCGGTGACAGAATTGTATAATTATCATATCATGCTTCATAGATACACAAGCCCTCAAACACTCAACACTAAAAGCAAGCAATCAGACTTTTGTAATAAACCTGCATGACTACATGAAACACACTCGACTTCATATTACCCCACTCACTAGATGTCGAAGTAGTTGGTCAAAAGCCAATACGGCTCGCACTGAGTTTCTGTTGGAATTAACTGTGACCAAAATAAATAAATAAAACACTTTAGACAAATTGCCACCACACAAATTGTTTGCCAACTATACTCGGGGATGCCACGTCAAACCACCGCGGCGTTTGAGAATAAGTTAAGTCTTTTGCTAACTGCTTAAATCAAAATGCTAAATATGAATCGATTAAGTCTTTCTCTGTTTGCTTAAATGAAGATGCCAAATATGAGTCGACTAAATCTTTCATGTGCCTTACATCTTTTAGGTAGGACAAGAACTATTCTTTCGCCAGCATGGAGTCATGATTGCCGACTAGGACCAGCGTGTGACACATCGGACCGAGGAAAATCTAACGACTACCGCCAAGTCTTTCTCCCAACTGGGGTATGGGACTGCTAGGTTTGGTGCCAAATTTGAGGTACAGTTGAGTTCAGCTCTGCAATTTTGCAGCGGCATCATATTTTCTCTCACAAGTGCCTTCAATGTTTCAGTGTCCGATTAAGCAAGTGGTTTTTTGTTGCGGAAATAGCAGCTGTAGGGGACAGAGCAGAGCGGATTGCATATCCCCCGCAAGTACTGTAGTGTACAAATTGTTCTCTTTGGGAAGCGTTAACCAATTGCAACCTGAACTCAAGATTGCATTCACATGCATGGAAGGAAATCGAGCCACACATAGATCCTTTCTCAAAGCACTGTCTCCTTGTCTCCAAACCACCAAGAAGGGCGAACACTGTGACTTCGTTACAACTGCATACAGGTTTCAGACAGGGAGTTTCATCACAACAGAAATGATGGGACTGATAGACAAGTGACTGAATTTATCTTCATATAGCGACTCGGAGTCGAACCTTCCACCGTTACCGGTCGTCTCCGTTGATTGATCGGACTTCCATCTGGAGAAACAATTCAACTCAGGCATCACAAAAGTTGTCTAAGGGATTGAAGATGTACTCAACGGTTCAACTTAGTCTTTCCGACGTCCAGTTTACGTTCTCGTACGATCCTGGAAAAGAAGCAAACTCCTGGATGATCCTCTAATAAACTTGAATGCCAGCGAGATACGCTCCGGCGTTCAAATACTGTAACCAAACACAAGAAGACGATTTTTGGGGTTCAGGACACACGCCGTCTTGTCCGTCTGCATTTCCTGAGATCAGGAAAACATAGAACTCGCTCGGCAAGCAAGCAATCTCCTCTAAAATATTCTGGTTTGTTACAGTAGTTCAAGTCCAATATATAATACCCCACAGTACTCACGAGATACTCACGAGATCAGTACCTCATCGATGCCATGAGCCCTATTGATAGTATTGGAAACAGGCACAAAGTTGAAACAAGGAATGTTTCGGCCCCGAATAAAACGTGCATCGGAAGTAGCTTCACCAACCCTGGAGGCCGAAATTCTGTGCCCTGACTCTTTCACGGCTTTCACCAATAAAGTCCACCATGGATTGGAAGCATTTGCTACCGTAGGAGGAAAGATTTCATCGAACTGCTGAAACTGATGGCAAAGTATATGTAGTTAGTCGGTTAAAACAGGTAAAATGGCTTTCCTAGATTTATATTGTAGGTGAATCAACTCTCAATATCGATCTCTGCTGTGTGGTTAACTAGTTGTACAACTAGCTAACCAGAGATCGATTTAATCCAGCGAATTGAATGACTTCTCAATTCTGCCTCTGGAACATACTGTTCTCACCTCGTAAGTCATATTCCGTTAAGCAGGTGCCCACTCTGTCTGGATTCGGTGGAGTAAAGCTGCCGCATCTTCCAAGGGTGCCAATCGAATGCAAACCCCGCTA
This sequence comes from Lunularia cruciata, assembly GCA_948567375.1. Classification (NCBI taxonomy): domain Eukaryota; kingdom Viridiplantae; phylum Streptophyta; class Marchantiopsida; order Lunulariales; family Lunulariaceae; genus Lunularia; species Lunularia cruciata. Next base: position 51,618,246 of record OX419759.1, read on the forward strand.
TCGCTTCTTCAGGCTGGATGTTCAATACATAAACCTGACATCCCAAAACTCTCATCCCATATTAGGTGGTTTCAATTAGCACTGTAACGAAATTGCGTTTGACCACCGTAATAATCTTATAGGTAGTAGCTTGAAAATTTACGGGTTGGAGTGACAGCTGACCAGGAGAAATTTGCAGGATTCCACTCATTCTTCTTAATCTATGGTCAATTACTCTGTCCAGCTTCTCTTTTTTATCTGTGTCTAATTACTCTGTCCAGCTCTTCTAGATTGTTTCTATGGGTTTCTATAGGTGCTCCAGGGGCGATAACCTTAAATTCCCGAATTCAACATTATCTCTACATTACAGCCCAGAGCAACAGAAGTCTTCTGCAGATCCTGCTAACATGCACTGACTGTTGGAGACTAAAGTAGAATGAGCTGCAATCTAGAACCCACCATGTCCGTTTTTGATCCCTCATCCAAGTAGGTTGGGCTCACGGAATTGACATCTCCATCATACGCCCCGGCTGCGATCTTATCTATTGCGTGTTGTCGGTAGAGCATAATCGAAGACATGCTTTGGAAAAGATTCTCGAGCGCCACATTTGTTGAGATGACAGATCCATCGGTGGTCTGCCCGTATGCTTTATCGTCAACCACCATGCCGCCCTGAAACATATCAATAAAAAAATGTCACTTCCATCCAAATTCATTCGAGGAAGGCGATCTGGCCATCTTCTCTCACCCATATGTCAAGTTTTCGATTGGGCAGGGATTGAAATACTACGACAACAGTTTCTTTATGTCCACACAGCTGAAGCTAGGTAATACTTCCAGGGATTGCGCCAGAAACAGAATTATATGCAGTTATTTTAAGGCGTGTTTGCTCACGAGAAAGTGCTGTTAGAGCCATGGAGAAGTAAAAGTGCGTCAAAAGTCCGGCCGTTGCCTTCTCAAGTACACGAATATATTTTGGACACCTTCACTAATTTTGGTAGTTGCGTTTCTCATCGGTAGAATAAAGTTCTCACTTCTCAGCGTGGAACACGGAGAAACTATCTTCCCGCGCCACTTCTCCTTCGTCCAAAGTGACACCGATATTCAAATTGCTGAACTCGGTAGAGCTGGCAAAAGTTTTGAACCCGTCCTCATCTGATGTGACTTCTTCTTCAGGAGAGAAAACGACATGGATCGTACGAGTGGGAAGAAAAGATTGACTTTCCAATCTCCTTATAGCTTCCAAATACATCATTCCGACTTCCTTTGTATCTTGCGCCCCCCGCACATAAATGTCTCCACTGTCGTCCATGAACGCACAATACGGATCATGAGTCCAGACTAAAGGGTCAGCTTGGACTACATCGGTAAGGGAATTCAAAAGTATAGATGGAAGGCTGGGATCTGAACCTTCCCATGTGACTATGAGAAATGGTTTATATGTAGTATCATTGAATGAAACTTCCTGCCATTCAAGTACTCCAATCGAATCCCTATATTGCGGACATATGCCGCAACGCAGCAGTAATCTGGACTAGGTTGGTCTGTCCTGATGCGAAGATATCTTCGAAATCGATCAATAACTGGATCAGAGTTGTACGTAACGTTGTTACTGCTTGCAGCCTGGTGGTGGTTCATCCATGTCGGATAGTTTGCAGATACATGTGTCTTCGGTCCTTGAAAACGTCCCAAGGAAAATCAGCGACAAGGAAAGAGTGGGAAAGTGCACTTGTCTCAAACAAGCCATTTTATCGATCACTTTGCACCTGTACCATGTGCATCACCATCAAAGTGTAAGAATCCTGACTACAAGCCTATTGAGACAATTTGGTTCAGATTTCACATGAGCTCATCTTCAAGCGCAGGAAGATTGCATAAGATCCGTCCCTGGATTTCTTCTCTGTAGCAGGTTCAAGAAAGACATATTTTGGTAAAAGGTCTATATTGGCAAATGTAATCCACGGCTAAGTATCGAAATTTCAAAATCTTAAAAAAGCTAACAATCATATAGGTATGTATTTCTAATGTACCTAAACATCGATCATTTCCCCCGACTGCTGCAATGACAGAATATTCGAGTGATCAAACCTATTTTTGCAAGATCCCACAAGTTCTCTTAGTCTCAACGGAGATCAGATGAGTTTTTTAGTCCCAGCGCTCAATCCCTCGATTCAAGCTTCTGTTTCATCATTTGCAACTTGAAGAGGTGTGGACCAACCGTCATGTAAGGTTCAGCGAGAGGTTACACCTAAAACCTGCAATCACTAATATAACGCGCACAAGATCCCTGGCCTGGAGACCTTGGATAAACCTTGGACCATTTTTTCTGCTTGAACTGACAGCGAGGAAGAGATCAGAGCCGTAGCATCCCCTCCAGATCCTCCCTCAATCCTCCCTCGTTCACATAACCACACCAAAGATATTGCATGCTTGAGGTCAAACAGGATATAGATTTCTTTATAACTCCTCCAAAACCAAGCAAGCAGTCGACTCCTCGCGAACTGTCGATATATGTATCGTTCACAACACATCAAGAAAGTAGTGGACTTTCACGGTTCCCTGTATAATATACAGCACGTGGGCGGGGCCATACTAGCCCTTGCAGCCCCTGCAATCCGAAGTCAAGTCGTGCAGAAAACGATCTTTACTTCACATCAAAGTACTGTAGTCTCTTTTTCGAGGAAAAAAGGCGACCGCGTAGAGAACACAAAGGGTGAGAAGACCACATCAAGCAGTACACAAGAGAGAGACGAAAAGGGTAAAATAGAGCTAGGCCCCAATAGAGTCTGTATCAATCAAAGTACTGTAGTCCCTTTTTCTCAGTTCTGCTTTTACTTACATTGAGGTCACTCATTGTAGTGTAAGAGCACTTTTTCCTGCACTGACTCGATCCTCAAGGAGTAGCAAAAGCTAGATGCTGCCTATCTTCCTCGCAAGAGTGCAGGCTTTCCTATGCGTTTCGCTTTTAGCTCACTAAATCGAAAGCCATCCCATCTAGCCTCCTCTTTTTAAGGCTTCGTTCGCTTCTTTTTCCCAGGCTTCGTTTATCTCGTTTTTGTGGTGTACCTTGTCTTTATGCATCATTCGCAACCCGACTTGGGCTCGTGAGACGAAGGATCCGTGAATACGTATTGTTCTCTTTTCAATGATTGCTCTATATTCTTAGAATTCTTACTTTCAAGGTCCTCTATATTCTTTTAATATTTTAAGTTTGAAAGAAGAATAATTAACAGTAGCGGTTTACCACGCGTACGAAAGGAAAGTCCTTTTGACTTGTTCCAAGAGATGTATTTTTTTTAATTCCAACTTTTCTTTTATTTCTTATTTTTAATTGATATATATAAAGACACACCAAGAACATAGTCATATACACAAAGTGTAAATATATCAATGATAAAAGATTTTGTTTAAAAATTTTATAAAAAAAAAATATTTTATTAAAAAATATTTTTAAAAAGTTCCTCTTTGAAAATGAAATTTACTTTATTTTAAAGATATAACTCAAAGTTTTCTAAATGTTACCTGTCTAATGTAAAGATATAATCTAACCCCGCAATGTGGAGGTCTAGACGTTGACAGAGGGTTCAAACATAGACTGAGGGTCCGGCCCAAGATCTAAGGTCCAGATATTTATTGAGGGTTGGACTTATTCATGTTAGTTATATTTTTATGTATATAACGTCTAAACGATTATTATAGGTCTATTTTACACATATTATGTTCATTGCAATCTGCATACCCAAAATAAATATGCATTATTTCATAAAGAAAGTATATCTCAAACGTATATAACATGCATATAATATTTACTACTTATGTTTCTTTTTGTATTTAGATCCAAGTTCTAACTTTAGATATTCTTTACATAGCTAAGTTCTAAATGATCCATCTTGTAGAAAACTATATTTTCCCCTAATAAGTACAGGAGAATTTAACAAAGTCTATGTTTGCAAATAATGTGATTTTCAATTCACAATCCATTTTAGTGATCCCATAACTTGAATATTGCAATACAATGTATAAGATCAAATTCTTGGGATTGGCATCTTGAGTGGTGCTTCTTTTTACATTGCAAAAATACAGATATAGTTATCTCTTAAGATCTATAAGTATGGTCTTGCAGTTAACATTTTATTTATTTTATTGCTCTATGCACAATAAGTTTTGAGTAGTAGCTCAAGTGTCTTATCTATCCAATATTGTATTATAAAGCATAATAGTATCAAGTGAAATAGAGGAATAGAATTCAACGCGTTTTTGGGCCAAGAGAGAATCAACTCAAGATTGTTACTTTCTTTGTTGGAGTTAGACCAAGTTTTCATATATCAAGCTTGGATAGAGGTTTTGTTTTGTTGTCTTGTTAGAATATGCTCATTTTAAACTTAAGTTCATTTGATTTGTCTTTTAGATCTTGCTCCTTTTTTAACCATCCACTCCATATCAGTCAATATCTCACATCTGGTTTCAAAGACCTTTCCTTTGGCAAACTTGAAGGTAAATGTGCATTGAGTTCATTAAGGAAATCTCTATATCTTGCAGAAAAGTTGGTGAGAAGACAATTGTTGGATTGTGAAGTGTGGATCTGACACTCAAGATCAAAAGCAACCCTACATACCTCTATGAGGTTTTGATCTGTCGGATCCAGATATATGACGCTTCCTCCAAAGTTAGCTCCATCACTAGTGATGTTATCTTAGACCTGTCATGCAAGTATGGCTACACTTGGCTTAGATACAATAATAAATCATAAATAATGAAAACATCCTCTTCAACAGAATCATTTTGCATTAGAGAATGCATATTTGGACAAGTATATAACTCATGATATCCAATCTCCTCAAATCATGACACATAGATACTTTTCAAGAATATATATCAAACTAGATACATGTTAGAATAGGTGGAAGATGCAATGAAAACTTCAAATGAAACTCTATTGCCGGTAAATCTATCTAGATATTGAAGCATATGTCTCATTACATGAATAACTGCTAGACTATTGTACTAATCAAGTAACTTATAATAGTACGATAGACCTACTTTTGCTAGAATATAGTGGCCTATATAGAGGTTAAGAAATTGTTATTCAATGAAGACTTCTAAAAGGAGAAGAGAGAAGATGCATTGTATATAGCACTATATTAGTTCAATAAAAAAGCATAAGTCATATGAAACAATAAGAAATCCGGATTAACACTATTAGAAGACAAAAGATGGTAGTTTTTATAAATGCTAAACCAAGCATCAGCTCATCATGGATTCACAATGCAACCGTGGTTTAATTTATTTTTTCAAATCATATTGCAAGTAATCAACAAATGTTAAAGTGGAAAATTTTCCCAAAACACTTTAATATGCAAGAATTTATGATTACTAAAAGTCAAATATTGGAACTAAGGATCCTTGAAGCATGGTATAATTCACTAGATTTTGTAGAATTTGGCAGAAATATGTTCATAATTTCTTGCAAAGATTAGTTTGCAATATGAAAGTATTTTACTAAGTTGAAGGTTGGATTAGATTGTCCAGTCCATGGTGTTGAGAAAATTAATATTATAATAAATTATTGCATTCTTTTCTTCTTTGTAATCTACCATTATCTTATTATCTTGTTTCTTTAGTTGTGATAAGTATCTCAAAGCTTTTATATGTATAATGTTCCATAACTAGAGGTAATAAGTACCTCAAATTTTACCTTTCATTATGGGTTGTGTTGCAATACCTTCTATAGCTTTACTAGCTATAGTACATCAACCAATACCAACTCCAATGGAAGCTAGGCTACAAGAAATCTATAAGCAATAAGAGATCTAAAAGAAATTTGATACTTTTATAGGTTAATTTTAGCCAAGGAGATCATATTGAAAATTCAACAAATCTAGCACTTGAAACACATAATATATTAAAATTAATAGCCATTAGTCAGAACAACCCAAATAAGAGCTAACTTTTAGAGCTTTTTATTTACTTGTTAATATTGAGATGTAAAATTTGGAATCCAACTGCCACTAACACAAGATGATATTAAGCATATAAACCCTTTATTGTGATAATAGAATTCATATGGTAAGAAAGAAAATGTTCAATCCAAAAATGCAAAGAGTTATCAATATAAGATAATAGAAGCCGCAAATTAAACATAGCATTATATACAAAAATCTCCAAATCCAATGAAGATTTACACTACAAGAAATAAAATTTAATCTAAAAATGAAAAAAATAGTTTTATTTAATTATACAAGCCACAAGTAGAAATATATATATATATTTATTTATTTATTTATTTATATGTATTATATGCACAAAAATTCTAGATTTGGCAAAGGTAATGGAGAGTTTTACTTTGGCTGGGAAAATTTTCACCAAAAATATAAGTAGACAAGCTTTAAAAAACTTCAAACTTTGAATTAAGAAGCCCTTTCAATATCTAGTCCTTGGAGGTTTCAAGAGGTTTTAAATATCATTTGAAGAACTTCCATTATTTGAATGAGTTTGCAGTTGTGTAGCAACTAAGCTTACACCTTCCCTATCATAAGTAATGAAATTGTCTTTGATGACTTAACAAGTTGAAGTTTTAAGTTGTTGTCTTCCACTAAGGACAAAATCAAAGGTTAAAATGTCAATTTTGATATTCCAATTGCTTATTTGGAGAATCTGCATGTATCAACTCTTTTGCTATTAGGAAATTTTGTGGAAATTACATATTAACCAAAGTATCTTAAGTGCTGATTGTACACCATATAATTAATAAATTTTGGGAGATTGTCTTGCTATTATAGATGTATGACTTATCAAGTATCTTTGTGATCCAAAATGCCTCTTTGCTTAATCATTTCACATAACAACATACATACATGAACATACATCTTGCTAATTTTTTGAAGTCATCAACATGATTATTAATCTTGGTGGGTTTGAAGTAGTTCTAGTGTAGGCTCAAATTGGCTTGAGTAAAGTTCTCTCCTTTTTCCAAAGATTTTGACATACTCCTTTGTAATATCAACAATCCTTTGCTCCACATTAGGCTAGATATATACCATTTCTCATCTTGTTGAGTTGGAAGAACAAAGGAGTTGAATAGTGGTACTTAGAGGATATTAGTTTCTTTTGAATATTTTTGGGGCAAAAAAAATATTATTCCATTAAGCTAGTTGGTTACTATCAAAATAATTGAAACAAGCCAAGGATATTTGATGTGTTCCAATATTGACCAAAAAGCAGTATATCAATAAGAAATAAGTAGTTCACACAAGGATACAATACATATTTAGCCTCTTGGATAGAAACCACTCCCATAAGAAGTAGTGTCACCAAGAAGACATACTACAAAAATTACAAAATAAAAGATCACATTCACAAATAATCTATTTCAATCTTTTACAAGGAGGCTACCTCACTACAGAAATACCTACTCTTAATAACATGTTCTACCCTTCTTAGAAAAGCACATCTGCTCCAAAGGATCTTTGCATGTGTAACCATTCTTTGTCTTTAGATTTGCTAAGTGTTGTCAATACTATAGTTTTCACTTAAGTACCGTTAAGGCATTGCTTCAAGAGAGCTACACTAAAGATCACACACATAAGGTCCCAAAGATAGGGGTAAAACACACAAAGGCACTAAGTAATATCACTATAAAGATTTCTTACCAACCACACTACAATAGACACAAGTACTTGAAATTAAGCAAAAGCAACAAACAGCTTTTGAGTCTTTCACTTTAATTTGTCTTCAATTGACTGAATGGCTATTTATATGGAATGGTTTCCTTAAGTAGCAAAGTAGCTAAGAAATCTAATAGCTAGTAGGTTGAGACTTGCAAAGATCTCTACCAAAACTCCAAGTGGACAAAAGTTACATTAAGATTTTGTTATCCACTTTATACAATTATTTTGCATGCTTAATTACAACTATTTCTCACTTGTCTTTGGAGGATTATAATTCCTCTGCAAAGAATACTCTTACTTACTTTCTTCTTAAGATTTACTTGTCCAAAGACCCTACTAAGAAGAATCTTGTGTACAAATAGTTCTTGAAAAAAGCTGACTCCAAAGAACTAGCTTCATTCTAGTTATGTGAAGGAGAAGGTCTATTCTCTCCTTGTAATCTGTAAATTCTAAGATTAATGTATCAAAAAATTCACTAAAATTCCTGTTTGTATGTTCTTTAATATTTATAGCTAGTGGTCTATTCTTGGGACTCTCAACAAGAATTTCTTGTTGAGAGTCTAGATCTATAACTTCAGCTCATAGACTTTAGTATTTATCATTTGCTCCTCCATTTCTTCTTTAGCAAGGGACACAAATTGGTCCCAAATTTCCTCCAAGTTCTTATCCATCTTTATTATTACTTCCTTTGGAGTGTTGTACGCATCATGCACTTTAGTAATAATTTCCTTCATCATCTTGGCACTAATTTCTTCCTCTCTTCTTGCTCCTTTGACAATTCTGTTTGTTAGAACTCCATATTGAAGTTGGTATACTTCCTATACTCCATCATAGACTCTAAGGTAATGTACTAAAATTTCTTTGTTTCCAATTATTGTTTAAGTCATAGGAACTCCTTACTTCAATCTTGCAACTCTCCTTCCAACAAATTTTGTTAGATATTACATGCTATCCAAAGAGAACATAGTTCTTCTTTGATTCTTTGCACCTTCTAGCAAAGACTTCTCTCTCTCTCTCTCTCTCTCTCTCTCTCTCTCTCTCTCTCTCTCTCTCTCTCTCTCTCTCTTTAATTTCTCTTTCTCTTGCATCAAATTATCTCCTCTCTTGCACTCCTCCTTGTGCAAGTTCCTATGCTTCTCCATCTCTTCCTTCTAATGATCACTCTTTGCCTTCATTGCATACTCATTTGCATGAACCCTTTTCACTAGACAGGTATAATTTGCAATCACTTGCCAGTTCTCCCTATATTGTGGAAGGATTTCCTATAAGTACCTCAACCAAAGGACCAAGGGAGTTTACCACAAAATCTACTCCATTGAAGGTAAATATTGTTTGCTCCTTGATCACAAGATCTTCACCTTTGTAGAAAACTCCATCATGGACTTCTTTTGCTTGGATGTCTATTTCTTTTTCTTGGCCTCTCTTCTTGGTGCATCTTGTATTTGCAACTCTGAAGGTAAAATTGGGTGAATTGTGGTCATGGGTTCTTAGTTCCAAAGATCTTCTTGATTTTTTGCTTGCTAGCTCCTCTTTGCTTGATTGTTGGTCATGGATGGTGTTGACTCCATGTCTTCTTTCTCATGCTCTACTTCTAATTTGGTCTTTGTCTCCTCTAGGGAAACTACTGCTTGGGTAGTCTTAGTGAGAGTTGATCTTTTTTGCATTATAGGGATCAGATCCTTATTCATCTCCATACAGGTTCTTGTCTTGGCAAACTTTTCATTGACTTCCCAAATAGGTTTTGTAAATCCTTTCCCTTCAAGTTGGGTGGCAAAGTATTCAATAATCCTAAATTGAATAGGGAATTGCTTCTACTTTGTGTTGTTGAGCAAGTTGAGTCCCATGTAGAAATGAATAGCAAATGGTGCCACATAAGCCACTCCTCCATATTTCTTTAGCTCCCTAAACATGGTGTGAACTTATAAGTAGAAGATTTGAGCCCAATTAATAACTGCTCCTTGGTACATATGCTTGAAGAAGATTGCTTGGTTCATCATTAAATATGTCCTTTGCTTGGGGAAAAGTAGTTTCATAGGGGAGAAATGACTGCTCAACATGCAAGCTCTTTGTAACTTAGTACTTTCTAAGTGTTACTTGTGGACCTCCCTTTGTTGAAGAACTCTATGATCTTTGCATTCATTTCTTTACCCACATCCTTAAACTTGGTATTGAAGGTTAGTCCTTGAGTGATACACATGTCCAAGCTAAGAACCATTCTCCAATGCTCTTTGGATCATATGTGGAAATTACCCTAAAGGTTCTTTGATTCCTTTGGTTGCTCACTCCCCATGTCTTGGACAATTGTAATGGAAATAAGGTCCTAATATCCATAATAGGAATGACAAATGTAACCTCTATAAGAGTTCATTGTGGCTATTAATATCCCACTTATCCATGGCTAGGTACTAGAGGATTACAGTAAGGATCCTTTACATTTCTCTTGCTCTTACTATTTTATTTTACTCACAACAATTACTCACTAAAGATTCTTCAAACAATCAACTAAAGGCTTAACTCCAAAGGGTCTAAATTTACTATGCACTTCTTTTCTCTTTGCTCTATAAAAAACTTATAGGGAGCTTTTGATAGAAAGTTTAATCACTTTTCCCCCATATAGTTTTATAGTAAAGGATTCTTGGCAAATAGTCTTTTGTGGGTTTATGATTGTTATTTACATGTGAGAAGTCTTTGGTAGTGCCATTGGTCCTTAGTGGTATGATAGCCCTTTAACACCCATTTGTGCATGCATGTGGTATTGTGATATTTAGCTTGGTATTACAAGTATTTGAGAGATATTATTTATATAGATAAAGAATTGTTCTATATTATTCATAATTAGCTAAAGTTGATCATAGTTAAGATAGAGGGGACCTTACTTTAGAGGAAGTGGAGAAGATGAGCACCATTATTTTGGATTCTAATGTGTTGACTTGGTATTATTCCTATGTGTTTGGCTTTGAGGAAAGAGTTGAGAACTCTTGGGCTTGCAAGCCTTTTTGTTTTGGATTCTTATATAGTCCAAGGATAGCCCATGTGAAGGAATCATTGACTTAGTGGTTGGTAAGATAAGATCACATGCTTAGTGGAATATGCTCATGTGGATGAATATTCCTTTATAAATTTTGATTTTACTTGACTTTTAGCATAGTAACTTAAGTTACTATGGTAAATAGTAACTTTAATGTGTAACTATTTCATAAGTATATAAACAAGGGGTGAGGAGATACTCATCATCCTTTCATTTGCAACTATATCTCTCTCATTGAGTTCTCTAGTGAGCAATGTCTTGAGTCTTGGGTGTTAGCCTTGGAGGAGTATGATGGAGTTGGGGTTCTTTGCCTTCTTAAAACATGGTGTGTTACTATAATAACCATCAGAGGTTCATCCTGAGTGAGAGACAGGCCGGCTCACATTTTTGCTTCCGTTGTTGTGACCTCTCTAGAAGGCAAGATAATATTTTGCATACAATTCTATATTAGACAAAAGGAGACTATGAGAGCTCACTTGGAGAGAATATTAGGGGAAGACAGGGCTGAACTTATGTTAGAGAACCAAGATCCATTTGTATACCATGTAATTCATTATGATGTCTTTGAGGTGATTTTGTTCATTTTGTACACATGAGAGGATTTAGAGAGGTTGTGTGAGGTGGATTGCAAATTTTGGAGATTATGGTAATTCTGAGCAAAATCTCAAGTTTGAGATCTGGACTTGAAATTTTACACAAGATATCTTGGATTATCTTATAGTTATCACATTTCAAATTATTGTGAGAGCTACTATGCGCATTGAGCTAGAATTTTGAAAGTTGATAGGGTAAATTGCTCTCTAGAAAATTGTATAGAGGCTGCCATTTCTTCAATTTTAGTGGATTGTCTTGAAACTTTCCAACAAAATTCAGTGCACTGTATCCTACCTTATGGCACAAAAATTAAAGAGAGATCATTTTTTTTGCAGAGAGTAATGAATTTTTAAAGTGTGTCACGCCATTTGTAGTGCCGTGTCTAGATGCTTGGACACTGGAGTTCCAGTGATAGTAGTTAGAGTTATTTCAGCAGTATCTCAGAGAATACTTTCCGATGGTCAGATTTGGTGTTTGGGGTACTGACTTCACGATAGAACCCACCGTCACTTTGCACCATTTGCACCGTTGAGTGTGCCATCAGTGGGACCGTTAGAGTTTTAGAGTTAGCTCAAGTCCAAGGGGTATAGTTTCAAAGTGAGCTCCAAAGACCTCACTTCTCTGATGTTGAGCCTTTGAGTTCTTGGCTATGGTGGAATCTGAGCCGGCTTGTCTCTCACTCAAGTTGAACCTCTGATGGCTATTATGGTAGCGCACGATGGACTAGGAAGGCAAGGAACCCAAACTCCATCATACTCCTCCAAGGCTAACACTCCAAGACTCAAGACATTGCTCACTAGAGAACTCAATGAGAGAGAGATGTTGCAAATGAAAGGATGATGAGTACCTCCTCACCCCTTGTTTATATACTTGTGAAATAGTTACGTACCAAAGTTACTAATTATCATAGTAACTCAAGTTACTAGACTAAAAGTCAAGTAAAGTCAAAAAGTAGAAAGGAATATCCATTCACATTGGCATATTCCCCTAAGCATGTGGTCTTATCTTGACCCAACCACTAAGTCAAGGATTCCTTCACATGAGCTATCCTTGGACTAAAGAAAAATCCAAAACAAAAAGGCTTGCGGGCCCAAGAGTTCTCAACTCTTTCCTCAAAGCCAATCACCTAGGAATAATACCAAGTCAACACACTAAAATCCAAAATAGTGGTGCTCATCTTTTCTACTTCCTCTAAAGTAAGGTCCCCTCTATCTTAGCTATGACTAACTTTAGCTAACCATGACTAATATAGAACCATCCTTTATCTCTATATAAATAATATCTCTTAAGTACTTGTATCTCTTAATACCAAGCTAAATATCACAATACCACACACATGCACAAATGGGTGTTACAGGATAGAGGCCGGCGAGTGTCACCTGGGTTCTCTATGCTTGAGTGGGTGTGGCTTGATTGTAATTAGTGCCCAGTTGTTGGCAGTTTATAGAGTGACAGATCAAGAACAGATCTGAGTTGAGTTGAGTTGAGAGTGGTAAGCAATCTGATTACATCAAAGAAGTGAAGTCAGGGGGAAATCGGGTGCATGAACTTTGAGTATTGGTGGTATCTCCAAGCTTGGTTGGTCGTTGGCAGCTCGATTCAAGTTCAGTGTTTCCCTAGTGTGCAGAAGCTCGTTCAATTGATGCAGATTTGGCAGTTAGGCGGACGGTGTGCAGAAGCGCTGGCCAAATTTCAAGCAAAGATGGAGCAAATTTCAAGCAGTGGTTGTGATTTTCAGCTCAAGAGGTAAAGGCAAGACCAATTTGCTACGAGTTGGGCTCAGAAAGTCAAATTGAAGATGGAGTTGGGAAGCTGTTCTCATGAATTTGTGATTTGGAAAAACCAGTGTTGTCAATTTGGCTCGAGTGGAAAGTTAGCAGGGGATTTGGTAGACGGCCAACTTTAGGGTTTATGTCAGATTTTACGTCAGATTTTGGTTGAGATTTATGTCAAATTTTGGCCAGATTTGGAAGAGTTTTCATTGTTTGGCCAGATTTGGAGGAGTTTTGCTAGTTTGGAGGAGTTTTGTAGATTTGGAGAAGTTTCGCCAATTTTGGAGGAGGTTTGAAGTGGCAACAAGAAAGGCCTCATTTGGCTGAATTTCAGCGTTTCAAGGCATAGGGCTGTGGGCTATGAGAGGCTATGGAGGCCTAGAAGGGCCAGCAAGCCAGCTTGCTGGCGTGAGGCTAGCTAGTTTAGAGTATATCTTGGTCATTGGTTGGCAAAATCTACCTTTCTTGCTAGATTGTGTGCAACAGGGTTTGACCCCTAGATCTCTTGTTCCTAGATTGGTGCCCTAGCCAACAAGTCCGCCCTTACTTGTTGTCCTAGTGACTGTGCCACTATTATCTATACACATGTAGCTTTGGCTAGGAGAGGCAGTTTGATCCCATTCTTGGTGATCCTCATAGCTTAGGACTTAGATACTAACTTCTCTTATGTCAAATGCCAAATGGTGATAGAGTCAATCCCGTGTTGTGTTATGAGATGGAGGGTTTTTGTTTAGATTTCTTGTGATTGGACCCCCTCCATTCTCTGCTTCCTGTTTGTGCACCATGTTTGTGTGAGGTGCCTTGAATTTTGAGCGTTGGTGCTCTGGTGTGCTCTCGGTGGTGAGGCTGGAGTGATGACCAGTCATACTACTTTTGTTTCTCTCCGGTGAGGTAGGAAGTGATGACCTGCAGACCGTGAGAGTGCATGTTATGATGGCAGGTTACAAGTTGCACTTTCTCCTAGTGTAGTTATCTCGGTTAGAGTTACATTAGTGGGTGATGCTTAGTTGGTATTGGCACTTGGTGGTGTTAGCACATGGTGGTGTTGGCACTTGGTGGGATACTTGCGGTTGCAGTTGGTGGTTTGGGTTTGTTGTTGTGATTGCTTTGTCACGACAGAGTTCTTTGGAGATTCCAGAGGAGTTAGCCCTACAGTACGCCTTGGGTTTACTCGAAGTGGTGCTCGGTATCAGCCTGTATCTCAGGTCCCAGTCAAGGAGTAGATTGACTCTGAGTTGGAGTTTGACACAAGAGCTGGTTCAGTTGAGAGTGCACTTGGTGTGTCCGCACCGTTGTTGTAGGACATGGACAAGATTTATGGGGCCTCCAAAGGCCCTAGGCGTTACTCTGGTACAGTGGGTACCATTGAGTTGGATGATTTCATCCAAGAGTTTGATAGTTGGTGTGATCTGTAGCAGATGCGGAACCCGACTTTGTTCACACCTTTCATGGCATGGAAGGGGTTGTTTCAGCATCTGGAGGGTCCGCCAATGGATGAGTACCATGAGTTCAAGAGAGCTCATTTGGAGGAGATTGAGTTATGGAGACAATATTGGTCTCCACACTATGTCTCCATCACTTCAGGCTCGGTGGCCAGGAGTAGATTGGCTGTACCTATGAGTTCTAGCTCGAGTAGTGTGGGTGGAGCTAGTGGAGGTGCACTAGCTAGAGATAGTGCTACTACGAATGGAGGTACCGCTGCAGGAGATGGTGTGGTACCGAGGTTAACCCCATGGTGGAGTTCTTTCTATGTTTGAGGCAAAACTACCAGGGAGTGCGGACTGACAAGTTGAGGAGCTTGCAGGAGTTCCAGCGGAAGGCTGGAGAGAGCCTACACGAGGAATACACTCGCATGAGACGGCTGATCAGTTTCACTCAGGGAGTTATTGAGGTCCAGGCAGTCCAGTTTTGGTATGGGATATTGGATAGGGAGTTGCAACATAGAGTTTGTGATGCTATGTTGTTGTAGGCTACTTCGCCCACTTTGGCAATAGTCTTTGGTTTGGCTGAGCATATTGAGCTCAATATGGTAGAGGAGAGAGTGGTGACATATGGATTTGGTAGGGAGACCTCATCCATGGCTGTGACTTCTTCTAGAGTGCAGCAGAGTGCACCACGCCCAATTGGTTTTCAAGGACAGGGTGGACAGCCCAGATCCTATGGAGCGAGTGGAGGGCCTAGTGGAGTTAGACCCTTACCCTCATTTTTGGGTCAGCAGCAGCTAGTGAGTGGTGGTGTTGCTTGTTGGACTTGTGGTGGACCTCACCATCGGAGAGAGTGTACTCAAGGCAGTGGACCTAATACCTTGGGTGCATCACAGCTAGCACAAAGGCAATGTGAACATTGCCACAAATTTGGTCACACTAGTGATTGGTGTTTTGACCTACACCCGGAGTTACGGAGTGGTAGGGCTGCTATGGCTGGTAGTAGAGGAGCTTCAGTTCATGGAGGACGAGGTGGTAGAGGTGGTGGTAGAGGATCTACACCTAGTAGGAGTGCAGTACCTTCCCTTACTTCTAACATAGCTATGGCTACTCGGATTGAGCAGTTGGAGCAAAGATTGGCTAGTATAGCTATTGCTCAGAGGAGATCAGATTCGGGTGTTGAGGCTTCCACCTCACATGTTGGTGATAGAGATGCTTTGGACTTCATGTGCGGAGTAGCACAGGTGGATGCATCTGCAATAGTGACTTGGAGTGCAGTACGTGCTCCAGAGCCTAGAGGAGCATCAGTGGAGTTGGACCCACAGAGAGGAGAGGTTGGGAGACAGGTCAGACTCCCCCAATCTTTCATGCTATCTGAGGCCTTGCAGACAACATCCATGGTTCCTAAATGTCCTAGTGCAGGTGTCGTAGGTGGTGATGGAGTACATGATGGACTACCTGCTACTCAGCCACTTGCTACTACACAGACTGAGTCTGGCATGATGTTGGAGATGGCTCAGCTGATTATGCGGCGTCCTTTGTTTTCGGCCAATAATATGTTTACATTGGGAGTTGACCCAGCCCCAGTATTCCGGTTGGCTACCATGTTGTGTGAGAGTAGGGATGGTGCAATTCCTACTACTAGAGCAGAGGTGGTTGGTAGTGGAGCTGACTTGGTTGAGGAGCATGGGATCCATTCAACGACCAGTGGTTTATGGCAGGCAGCAGCGGCTAGACTAGAGGAGTTGCCAACTAGACCGGCCTTTGAGAGAGCACGGTTCACACCTGGTGTTGTCCTATTGGATAACCAGTGGGGAATTTTTTGTTTGGTGGGACCTTTAGGGAAGGTCTATACACCACAAAGAGTCTTGTTAGACTCTGGTGCGCAGCCCCTTATGTTTGGGGAAGGCTGCAATTGTCGGTCTAGAGTTACGGAAGACCAATGTGAAGAGGTGTCCATTTCAGATCCAAACAGCTCTAGGTGGTGGTTGGACACAGTACATCACACGTGGAGAGCTTGTTGTCCAAGTTTAGCCTGGTCATCCGACTGATAGCTTGGTGGTGAGAGCTAAGGCTATTGCGACAATAGCTAAGTCATATGATGTGCTAGTTGGAGGAGCAATGTTATACCCCATGGGTTTAAGCATTGACTATTGGGAGGAGACAACCTCTTATAGACCTGGTTGGCAGTCTAGTGAGGGATGGGTATGTCGCCTACCAGTACGTTTCAGTAGTGGTAGTCTTGGCTCACTACAGTTTGGGACCATGGCAGCATCAATTTTAGCTTTCAGTGGTGCAGTGACTTGGCCTGGTGACTTGTTGGAGGGGAACGCCCATGCAAAGGATACTCCCATACTAGAGGAGATCACTCGGCTTTGGAGTACGAGTGGGATTGTTCCATCCACTTTGGATGTTCCATTGTGGAGTTCAGAGGAGGCATTGCAGCAGCATGCAGATCAGTTGGTGCAACAGGCTTGGAGTGGAACCTTCGTACCATCAGGAGATGATTGTGAGGATGAGCTTCTAGAGGCGATTGCTTTGACACCTCTAGATACCACACTCATTGCTTGGCAATATCCAGTAGAGGGGATATGCCTATTGGAGTTGTTTGGTAGGATTAGCACCGGACTAGTAGCGGTGTTACAGGCAGGTATACGAGTATAGAGGTACTTGTATGTAGAGAGAGATGAGACTGCTAGGCGAGTCTCTCTACATCATGTGGCACACTTGGCCTATCGGTATCTAGAGTTATTACCGATGTCATCAATTAGAGGTTACCAGAAGGCCCTACCAGGAGACATTTCCTTACTGGGGGCGCATGACCTAGAGAGACATAGGCCTATTCACTTGGTGATTTCTGGATGGCCATGTCAGAGACATACACATGCTGGTAGAGGATTAGGTCTTCAAGATCCTCGTTCTGGTGTGTTTGGGAGATGTTACGGATACTACAACATCTCCAGGTTCATCAGTCCGTTTCTCTAGCTTACCTTTTGGAGAATGTTCCTTTGATGGGTGATTCTCGCACTAGAGTGGTGGCAAGTACACATTAGGTCCATTCTTGGATGGGACTTGTTGTATTGTTAGATGCAGCCAAAGTGGGATCACGGGCTCATCATTTTCATCTTTGGTGGACAAACCTCTTACCTAGAGAGGTTCTACAGCATGCTTATGATGGGATTTAGCGACTGGACCACATTCTTGTTGATGATATCTTGGATGTTGGGCCTCAGTCTCAGACAGTGGTAGTGGCTGATAGGTCACCTATGGCAATGGTGAACCTAGTTGGACAGCCTAGAGCCGCATTTCCCACACTCATGAGTTTCCTAGGCTCTCATGCTTTTCGAGAAGGAGGACCTGGACTTGTTTGGGACTCACAGTTACAGCAGTTGGTGGAGCCCAACGCTGATGAGAGAGAGCGGGCGATGGGTTTTCGCACCGGTATTACCGCTGTTCTAGCAATGTCAGAGGCATCCAAGCATCAGGTGTTAGGTCAGGCTATGGTCCTGAACTATTTGACCTAGATTGTGAGCCTTGGCTTGGCAGAGCAGCGTAGGATGTGCTTGATAGGCATCACCACTCGGACACTTGTGAGCCCTATGCCTATCGAGACAATTCAGGCACATGCTGGGGGCGATGGACCAAGTGGACATGGTATTCTTGGGACACATCTAGTAGCTACTAGGGAGAGTGGTCAACTTGGAGTCCATTCAGGTGAGCGTGGGCTACTTGGATTACACCCTTGGTCCACATGGGATGCAGCTAGAGGACGTGTGGAGCTTGCAGCCAGAGTGGAGGGAGTTTTTCACACAGAGGTTGGGACCTCTAGTGGTCGGGAGCATGACACTATTGATCCCAAGAGCCCAATGTAGCAGTCAATCAATACGTCTTCCACTCCTACTACAATTATAGAGGATACTTGGGAGCCAGATCTTGGACCCAAGCTTACTGGAGAGGAAAGACGGAGGGTTTGGAGGTTCTTGAGGAGTCACACGAGTTGTTTGGCCTTCAGTATGAAGGATTTGGGTGCTCTAAAGGGACCTGGTATACGGATTGAGCTAACTAGCGACACACCAATTTTCCGACGTCCTTATCGATATAGTGAGATGGAGAGGACATTGATTCAAAGCAAGAGTAGTGACCTTTCTGAGGTTGGTTTGGTGGCAATTTCACATGGAGAGTATGCATCAGCGACAGTGATGCCAGCCAAGAAGGATATGCATGGCAACTATACAAATAGGCGGATGTGTGGAGATTACCGTCCTATCAACCAACAGACTAGGGCTGATCGGTATGCCATGCCTACATTGGAGGAGATTTTTGATGCAATTGGGCATGCAAAGATCTTTAGTACTTTGGATCTTCGAGCGGAATATCATTAGTTGCCGATCAAGGAGGAGGATAAGTCCAAGATAGCATTTTGGGCTATTGATCCTCACGGCAAGGATGTGTTATATTAGTGGAGGTTCTTACCATTTGGGTTAAAGAATGCTCTTGCTGAGTTCTAGAGGGTCATGGATAGGATTCTAGCTGGATTGGATTTTTCTCAGTGCTATATTGATAACATTTTGGTTTATAGCACTATTGTGGAGGAGCATGAGAGACAGTTGTTGGAGGTGTTTGAGAGGTTGAGATCTCATGGACTCAAATTACATCCTGGGAAGTGTAGGTTCTTCTACGAGCATGTTGAGTATTTGGGTCACACTATCTACCCCGGAGGACTTGGTGTTCAACAAACCAAGGTAGAGGCTATTGCACGTATTCCTTGGCCTACGGATGTGAGCAGAGTGCGAGCACTCCTTGGATTGGTGAAATTTTATCACCGCTATGCCATTGCCAAGGCCTTGACGAAGCTGACCAAGCTTACATAGGAGTGGTGTTGGGAAGATGAGCAGGAGAGAGCTTTTGTAAAGCTCAAGGAGAGGTTGACATCTGCTCCTATTTTGAGGAGACCGATCAGGAGACGACCATTTCATGTTCATACTGATTGGAGTATGTTGGGGCTTGGAGTGGTGCTCACCCAACATGATGATGAGGAGAAGGAGTTTGTGGTGGCCTATGCTAGTCACTCCAACAATTCAGCAGAGGCAAAGTATAGTTCATATGAGGGAGAGTGCTTGGTAGCAATTTGGGCAGTAGCACATTTCCGATGTTACCTATTTGGTAACCCCTTCACTCTCATCACTAATCATCAGCCGCTGAAGTGGTTGATGGAGTCCGACAAGCTGTCAAGGAAGCTTGCACAATGGGCTCTGATTTTACAAGAGTATGATTTCACGATTGTTCACAAACCTGGAGTGGTGAACCGTGATGCAGATGGGTTGAGTAGAAACCCATGTCCAAGCCAGCAGGATCAGACCGGAGCACGTTGGCATGGTGAGATAGATGAGGAGATGGTGCCAGTTTGGCATGCATCTCCTCATCTGTCTCACCATGCCATCTCATCCTCATCATCAGGTTGGCCTTTTTTTGTATATTTGCAAAGGCTTTGGTGGTATCTCTCTCAACACATACAGGAGGAGTTATTGAGGTCATAGATCCTGAGAGTGAAGATATTGGTACAGTTCAACAAGACATTCATGATGATGTCTTAGTGATGGACTATCTTTGCACTGGTGTTGTGGGTGGCACAGTTGGGGCTAAGGAGAGAGACCATGTTCTTCAGCAAGCCAGACGGTTTAGATTGGAGGGCAGACACCTTTTGCATGTATGGGAGGATGGTAGAGTGTGAGTAGTACCACTTCCATCCCAGAGACCATAGTTGGTCCGTCATGCTCATGAGGAGCTAGGACATTTTGGAGTAAAGCGTACATATAGCTTACTCGAGAGTCATTATTGGTGGTGCGGTATGCAGACCGGGGTACATCAATTTGTTGCCAAATGTGTGGTTTGTGACCAAGTTAGAGCATCATTCAATGCTCCTACGCCATAGTTACACCCATTACCTATCATGGGATTGGGTTACCATTGGAGTTTGGACTTTGCCGGACCTTTATTGCTGACTGTGAGACATCATCGGTATGTTTTGGTGATGGTGGAGCACTTCTCCAAGTGGATTGAGTTGGTGGCACTTCTTGACAAGTCTAGTGAAGGAACAGCTTACTCATTCTTGGATCAAGTTCTTAGTCATTTTGGTGCACCAGTTGAGGTTTTGACTGATCAGGGTACAGAGTTCTTGGGGAAGTTTCATATCTTGTGTGACAAGGCCTTGATTGATCATTGTACTGTGAGCCGGCCTGTCTCTCACTCAGGATGAACCTCTGATGGCTATTATGGTAGCGCACCATGGACTAAGAAGGCAAGGAACCCCAACTCCATCATACTCCTCCAAGGCTAACACTCCAAGACTCAAGACATTGCTCACTAGAGAACTCAATGAGAGAGAGATAGTTGCAAATGAAAGGATGATGAGTACCTCCTCACTCCTTGTTTATATACTTGTGAAATAGTTACGTACCAAAGTTACTAATTACCGTAGTAACTCAAGTTACTAGACTAAAAGTCAAGTAAAGTCAAAAAGTAGAAAGGAATATCCATTCACATGGGCATATTCCCCTAAGCATGTGGTCTTATCTTGACCCAACCACTAAAGCAAGGATTCCTTCACATGGGCTATCCTTGGACTAAAGAAGAATCCAAAACAAAAAGGCTTGCGGGCCCAAGAGTTCTCAACTCTTTCCCCAAAGCCAAACACCTAGGAATAATACCAAGTCAACACACTAAAATCCAAAATAGCGGTGCTCATCTTTTCTACTTCCTCTAAAGTAAGGTCCCATCTATCTTAGCTATGACTAACTTTAGCTAACCATGACTAATATAGAACCATCCTTTATCTCTATATAAATAATATCTCTTAAGTACTTGTAATACCAAGCTAAATATCACAATACCACACACATGCACAAATGGGTGTTACATTTACCCCCGGACTAAGTTTTCACTTTGTCCTCAAAGTGAAGGTCTCTCTACCTTCTATGGTACATCTTCAACTTATCATGGTTAATCCTATCAAAGTGTCTTCCTCCCAACTCCTTGAGATCATAAGTGTAATTTCCCCACACCTTCTCTACTATGAAAGGTCCAAAGTACTTAGGCAAAAACTTCTTTTGTACTCTCTTGAATCGAATGGAATCAAACAACATTACCCAATCACCTTCTTTGAAAGGCTCCACCTTCTTCTTGCCTTGCCTCTTGTCATAGCTCTCCTTTTGTTTCCTTTGGGCTTGCTCCACTCGAACCATAGCAACTGCTCTTGCCTCTTCCAACTCCATGAGTTGATCCTTCCTTGACTTCTCTGCATCACTTCCTTGTGCTTTCTTCAATCTCCTATGAATGCTGTGGAAGGTAGGAAGATCAAAGTGAATAGGTAAGGTAGACTCAATACCATACACCAATTGGAATGGAGAATATCCAGTGGAAGTCTTCATGGTTGTCCTATACTCCCACAAAACTGCATGAATCCTCTTGTCCCAATGATGTTTAGCCCCCTCCATTTCTGCATCTTTGGCCAACATCATGCACAAGGTCTGATTGGTTCTCTCTGCCAAGCCATTGGAATTTGGCTTATAGGATGTAGTTACTCTATGTGTGATAGAGAAATGTCGTAGCATGGCTGTAGTAATGCTTCCTGTAAACTCTCCTCCTCTATCAGAAACCAACTCCAAAGGGCATCCAAACCTAGTGATAATGCGTTCATAAAGAAATCTACCCACTTCATCTTCATTCTTGTCCCTCAATGGTCTAGCCTCAACCCACTTGGTAAGGTAATCAGTAACTACCACAATGTACCGATTGTTCCTTGGGGTTCTATTGAGAGGTCCTACAAAATCAATTCCCCACTTCTCAAAGGGTCCTAGCAATGGAATTGATCTAAGTGGTGGAGTGGATGTAGACTTTCTAGCAAAAGCTTGACAAACATGACAAGTTTTGCAATAATCAAGACAATCCTTGAAAATCCCTCTCCAATGGTAACCTGCATCTAGAATCTTGAAAGCAGTCACCTTTCCTGCAAAGTGTCCTCCACATACTAAACCTTCATGAAACTCCTTTATGAGTAGGATAGACTCTTCCTTACCCACTGCTCTTCGAAGTAGACCATCTGCTCCTTGGTGAAAAAGAATATCATCCACCATTGTGTAAGGTCTAGATCTTGCTGCAAGGGCCTTCCTCTCCCTAGCATGCATCCCTTCTGGATAGTTACCTCTTGTCACAAAATCCACAATCTCCTTGTACTCCATTGGAACCTCTTGAGTGACTGAGATTGTCATGAGCTCCTCATCCGGGAAGGAATCATCTACTGGCTCATCTCCATCATGATCATAGGCTCTAGATAACAAATCAGCATTTGCATGTTTCTTTCCTGGCCTATCCTCAATTGTGTAGTCATACTCAGACAAGAGAATCATCCACCTTGCTAGTCTCCCTTCAACATTAGGCTTGTTGAAGATGTACTTCAAAGCCTTGTGATCCGTGACAATTGTGGCCTTCCCTCCAATCAAGTAGTGTCTAAACTTCTTGAGACCAAAGATCACTGCCAACCCTTCTCTCTCTGTGACAGAGTAGTTCTTCTCTGCTGAAACCATCTGCCTACTAGCATAAGCTATTGGATGATCATGCCCATCTTGGTCTAATTGACTAAGAGTGCATCCTATAGCTACATTAGAAGCATCAGTGTAGAGGATGAAAGGCTTACTCCAATCAGGTTTAGCAAGAATTGGAGCTACAACAAGGGATTGCTTGAGCTCCTCAAAAGCTTTGAGAGCCTCCTTGTCTTCCAAAATCACCATGTAATCTACACCCTTCTTCATGTAGATGGTCAATGCATAAGCCTTGTTGGAAAATGAGAAGATGAACCTCCTATAGTACCCAACCATTCCCAAGAATTGGCGTAAATTTGTCAAGCTTGAAGGGAATGGAAGGTCTGAGATTTTCCTCACCTTCTCAGGATCAACTGCTATTCCATCCTTGGAGATGATGTGCCCCAAAAGTAGACCTTCTTCACATCCAAAAATGCACTTCTCTGGGTTGAGTGATGCATTTGCCTCATCCAAGCGTTGCAAGACTTTGATTAGGTGCTCAAAGTGCTCCTCCTTGCTCCCATAGACACAAAAGTCATCAATGAAATCTCTCACAAATTTCCCAATGAAAGGTTCAAATACCTTGTTCATGAACCGTTGGAATGTGGCTGGAGCATTGCAAAGCCCAAAAGGCATGACCTTGAAACCGTAAGTTCCCCAAGGTGTGGTGAATGTGGTGAGTTGTTGATGCTCTGGTGCAATCTTGATTTGGTTATATCCACTATAACCATCTCCAAAACTGTACCTCTCATGACCTGCAACCTCCTCCAAGATCTCATCAATGAATGGCAATGGGTAGTAGTCCTTCTTGGTAACAGCATTGAGCTTCTTGTAATCCACACATACCCGAAGCTTGCCATTCTTTTTCTTCACAATGACAATTGGAGACACCCATTCTGAATTCTCCACCTCAAAGATAAATCCAGCCTCCTTGAGCTTATCAATCTCCTCCTTCACAACCAAAGATATTGGTGGGCTAATGCGACGTTGCTTTTGGCGGATTGGTCTTGCATGTGACTCCACCTCTATCTTGTGCTCCTCCAAGGTGACTTCCTTCAAATCCTTGTAACTAAAAGCAAACACATGGATGAACTTGCGGAAAATCTCCTCAAATCTCACCTTCTCCTCCTTGGTAACATTTGGGCCATACTTGAGGGTAGATAACCTTCTCTCTACCTCCTCAAGTGTCAATGGTGATTTATCTGGGTCCTTCAAAACCTCTGGCTTAGGTGCAAAATCCATAGCACACAAGGGATACACATCTGAATCAGATTCAGATTCATCCTCCTCCGTGGAAGTCTCCTCTTCCATGCTTGTGTCCACACCTGAAGCTCCTTCTTCAGAATCTGATTCCCAATAATTAGAAGATGGGGTATCTGAATGTGAAGTGTTGGTGGTGTTAGTCACAGGAACAGTGACTCTATGGTTTGATGGCCCAATCCTCAAGTACCCTTTGTGCCATCGATCAGTTGTGCGTGCTGCTCTCAACCATGGCCTCCCAAGAAGTAAGTCATAGCTTGAATCCTTCAAGACTTGGAAAGTCATGAGATTTTGAACTCCCATAACTGAAACTACCACCTTATCCATCACCCCTATTGGTCGAACTTGTTGCTTGTTTGCCATGCTCACCACAAATGTTGAAGGTCTTGAGGGTATCATACCCAACTTCTTCATCAACCTTTTTGACATGGCATTCACTGCTGATCCTCCATCAACCAATGCATCCTTGATGTTGTGACCATTCACTCTCACATCAATCTTGGAGGCATATTCACAAGCCTCCCATGGTGCTGGCTTGGCATCCACCACCCCCATTGATACTGGAACTTTTGCCTTCTTCTTCTTTTTGCTCCTTGTAGAACTCAAACCACCTCTAAGCTCCTTTCTCAAGATAGGGTTCAAAGCAATTAATTGGCCCACTATGATGTTAGCCTTGTGACTACCAACATCCTCCAACACATTGTAGTTCCATTGTTGCTTTGAGATCAAGAAGTCCTCCATCCCCAACTTCTTCCTTGGAGTCTTTGTTGTTGATGGTGTTGAGGTGCGAGTGCTCCTAGTAGACATAGGAGTATCCTTGCTTGAAGTAAATCCTTGAGAAGAGTGAACATCCTCTGCAAAACGAGCTCTCTTCTTCTCTTGTGCCAAAAGCTCCAAATTAAGACCCTTGGAGTTTGAGCACTCTCCCTTCTCATACTTGCTCTCAACCACATCTATGGATGCTATCCCCTTACCTTTGTTGGGATTAGGAGCCACTTGGGTTTCACTACCTCCCTCTTTCCCTCTATTGGCTCCCTCATAACCCCTTCCTCCATGGTAAGTGGAATTTGGGCAATTCCTTTGGATATGGCCTCTTCCTCCACAACCAAAACAATTTCTATCATTGAAATTGTTGGTTGGTTGGCCTCCTCTATATGGATAGTTTCCATAACTCCTAGGTCCTCTCCCTACATTCTGATCCACCTCTCTCTTCTCCCATAGTTGCACCACATTGATCTTGAGATCCGCAAGTTGTTCTGTGATGGTTTGGAGTGGATCTTTTGGTGGAGGTGCAAGAACTGGAGCAACTACTACTTGTGGTGCAACCCTTGTCACCAAAGTATCAGAAGTTCCACCATACTTGGAGCCTTGAGGAGGATGCACAACCTCCTTCACCACCAAATCACTCTCATCTCCTTCCAAACTCTCCTCCATACGAATTGCGATCTTGATAGCTTCAACCTTGGAAGAAGGTTTCTCATATCTCACCTTGCTTCTAATTTGTGGTCTCAATCCTCCCACAAAATTCTTGGTGAGCATGGCCCCTATGCCAATCATTGTAGTCTCCACATCATCCCCACCCTTCCTCAACACTATGCGAAATCTGGACTCCAACTTTTCCACTCTTTCCACATAGACCCTCACTTTCTCTCCATCTCCTTGCTTGAGAAATGTAACCTCACTCATCAATCTCTCATAACTCTCATCAGGAAGAAAGTTCTCAATGAGTGCTGAAGTCAAAGTCTCCCAAGACTCCTCTTCCCCCTCTCTCCTCTCTCTCTTTTGGTATTCTGACTCATACCATGTAAGTGCTGCATCCTCAAAGAAATCTGGTAATAATGAGGCCCACTCATTCTTACTCCTCTCATTGTTTCCTATGCAAGCTCTCTTGAAGTCTCTCACAAAGGCCTCCACATCTTCTCCATCCTTGCCAAAGAAAACCGGAAGTTTCCCCATCTTAACCCCTCACTATCTTTCTTTTCTCTTAATTTTTTTTTTCTCTTTTTTTTTTCTCTCACTCTATTACTAATAGAGTATATACATGACTAACACCATCTGAGAATAATCCACTCTAGGGAACACAAAAGGTTCAGGTTGCTCCAAGATTTCTATAGCAACATCAAATCCTAGAGTGCATATTAATCTAACTCTCATGGATAGTTTATCCATAAGTTGAAAGATTATCTCCATCACTAATCTTGAGAACTAGCTGATGAAGGTGGTAGTATTTCTGTAGCTGTACTAAGACTCTCTCCAAGATCCTTCACCAAAGTTTCCAAAAGTGCTTTTACTCCACTACACTCATGTCCTTTTGGAAGTCCTTCAACTCCACAAACCTCACACAACTCCTTGGTCTTAGATCTTCTCCCTCCCAATCTTGGTGAAGAAGGTCCAACATGCAAACCCAAGTCAAGTAAGCCTCTCCTTTCCCTCAATCTCTTGCTCTCAAAGGTTAATGGACATGAACTTGCCTTATGTCCCTTCTCTCCACATAGAAAGCACTTAGACTCACTCTTTCCTCCAAGTGGTGTAGGTTTTTGGATCCTCTCAACACTCTCTTCAAATTCTATTGTAAACTCTCTTTTCCTCAAATCCACCCCTACAATCACCTCAAACCCTTGGGGAACCTTGCATAATCTCAATTTCCACTCTTGATGACCCTCCATGTTCCCAAAGATGAATCTAAACACTCAAACATGCTTTTTGTTGATCTCAAACTTCTCATGCATGAGATCTCCACTCTGCAGAATTGACCCTTCCTCACAATGTCACTCAAATCTCCCAACGAATATGTCACAGTCCTCTGAAATTTTCCACACTTGATCACAACTCTAGGGCGTCCCTCCCTGCAAAATTTTAGATCTTTTCATCAAGCCATTTGGCCTAGACACCTTTCTATTCAGCACCCATATTTCAGATTTGGTCTGAAAACCACCCCCCTCACTTCAAAAACTCATAACGCACTGCGCAAAAATGATCTCTCTCTAATTTTTGTGGCACCAGGTAGGATACAATGCACTGAATTTTCTTGGAAATTTTCAGGACAATTCACTGAAAATTGAAGAAATGGCAGACTCTGTACAATTTTCCAGAGAGCATGCAGTTGCGGGAGCACTTTACCCTATCAACTTTCAAAAATTCTAGCCCAGTGCGCATAGAAGCTCTCTCAATAATTTCAAGTGTGCTAACTGAAAGATAACCCAAGCTATCATGTGTAGAAATCTCAAGTCCAGATCTCAAACTTGAGATTTTGCCCAAAATCACCTTAATCCCCAAAATCTGCAATCCACCTCACACAATCTCTCCAATTCCTCTCATGTGTACAAGATGTACAAAATCACCTCAAAGACATCATAATGAACTACAGGGTATACAAATGGATCTTGGTTCTCTAACATAAGTTCAGCCCTCTCCTCTCCTAATGTTCTCTCCAAGTGAGCTCTCATAGCCTCCTTCTGCCTAATGTAGAATTGGACGCGGAACATTATCTTGCCTTCTAGAGAGGTCCCGGCAACGGAACCAAAAATGTGAGCCGGCCTGTCTCTCACTCAGGATGAACCTCTGATGGCTATTATGGTAGCGCACCATGGACTAAGAAGGCAAGGAACCCCAACTCCATCATACTCCTCCAAGGCTAACACTCCAAGACTCAAGACATTGCTCACTAGAGAACTCAATGAGAGAGAGATAGTTGCAAATGAAAGGATGATGAGTACCTCCTCACTCCTTGTTTATATACTTGTGAAATAGTTACGTACCAAAGTTACTAATTACCGTAGTAACTCAAGTTACTAGACTAAAAGTCAAGTAAAGTCAAAAAGTAGAAAGGAATATCCATTCACATGGGCATATTCCCCTAAGCATGTGGTCTTATCTTGACCCAACCACTAAAGCAAGGATTCCTTCACATGGGCTATCCTTGGACTAAAGAAAAATCCAAAATAAAAAGGCTTGCGGGCCCAAGAGTTCTCAACTCTTTCCCCAAAGCCAAACACCTAGGAATAATACCAAGTCAACACACTAAAATCCAAAATAGTGGTGCTCATCTTTTCTACTTCCTCTAAAGTAAGGTCCCATCTATCTTAGCTATGACTAACTTTAGCTAACCATGACTAATATAGAACCATCCTTTATCTCTATATAAATAATATCTCTTAAGTACTTGTAATACCAAGCTAAATATCACAATACCACACACATGCACAAATGGGTGTTACAGTACTACATCCTGAGATCACCCTGAGGCAGATGGCTTAGTAGAGAGAGTGGTTCAGACGGTGAAGAGAGGATTGCAAAAGTATGGTTTGCAGAGAGACCACTTGGGAGATTGGGATCTCCAATTACCTTGGTTGGCCATGGGCTATCGGTTCAGCCGGCAAGCCTCCTTAGCATCCTTCTCTGCATACTTTCTACTCTCTGGACGAGATCTTGATTTACCTGCAGCCATTTGTCGAGATGCTACTGTAGTTTTGGACTTGGATGACCCTGATGTATAGATGAGCGCATGTTCTCAGCGGGTAGAGATCTTTTGGAGAGTGATGCCGATGGCCTTTGAGAACTTGGCAATTGCTCAGCATAGAGATACTTTATGTTATGCTACCATTCGAGGAGAAGGTTATAGATCCTTGATCTGTTGATTTCATCCAGGTGACTACGTATATCTATAGCAAACAACACCGATGACACTTGATGTTTCTACAGGCCGCACTATCTTGAGAGTGCACGAGGTTTTGCCATCTGGAGTCCTTGTGTTAGAAGGAAGTGATGGTGTTGTTTGGAAGGATCATGTGCGCAATTGTGCGCCATGCCACCTCCCAAACATTGATGGTACTATGGACCCAAGCTTGGCACTTGTACGTGCAGGCTTGAGGTGTATGTTATGTGGCTCTTCTGGTGGAGCTGCTACTATGTTAGTGTGTGATAGTTGTTCGAGAGGATGGCATATGGCATGTATGACTCCTCTCCTCACGGTGGTTCCTCATGGACAGTGGTTATGTCCTAGATGTACTTGACCTATAGCTAGTTCATTCTTTATATGGTATAGATTGCAGACAGGCAACTAACAATGGGGCTCCAAAGCACCTGGCCTCCTGATCTTTGCCCATTAGAGGGTATACCATATACTTAGAGTAGATGGCTATTTGGAGTTAGAGGGACCTAACCGCCAGCTAGGGGGGCAATTGTGGCACTTTAGAATCTATGTATGACTTAGGTGTGAGTTGTGCTTCTATAGTGTATGATGTTGACAGCGATCTATGTTGTGTAGCGATGTATATACGCACAACAATTGTCACGCCATTTGTAGTGTTGCATCTAGATGCTGGGACACTAGAGTTCTAGTGATAGTAATTAGAGTTATTTCAGCAGTATCTCAGAGACTACTTTCCGACTGTCAGATTTGGTGTTCGGGGTACTGACTTCATGGTGGGGCCCACCATCACTTTGCACCATTTGCACCGTTGAGTGTGCCATCAGCGGGACCGTTAGGGTTTCAGAGTTAGCTCGAGTCCAGGGGGTATAGTTTTGAAGTGAGCTCTAGAGAGTTCACTTCTCTGATGTTGAGCCTTCAAGTTCTTGGCTATGGTAGACAGAGGCCAGCAAGCATCACTTGGATCCTCTATGCTTGAGTGGGTGTGGCTTGACTGTAATCAGTGCCCAATTGTTGGCAGTTTATAAAGTGACAGATCAAGTATTGATTTGAGTTGAGTTGAGTTGAGAGTGGTAAGCAATCTGATGATTGTGGCGCTTTAGAGTCTATGTATGACTTAGGTGTGAGTTGTGCTTCTATCGTATATGATGTTGACAGCGATGTATGTTGTGTAGCAATGTATATACGCACAACAAGTGAAGGGAGTGGTTTTCAGACAAAAATTGGAAATATATGTTGTAAAAGACCGTGACCAAGGAGAGAAATAGGAGAATGGAAGCTCACATTGGGGCACTTGAATGAGGGAAAACTCCAAATGCCTAGCATGAGCTTTGGCTCTTGTACTTATAGGGATCCTACAAGGCTCTTGACAAGCTTCTCAAGAAACTTCCTTGAGCCGCTTTCTTTGAGTGCAAGCCAAGTTAATTAGGAAGCTTCTCAAGAAACTTCATTCTAGAAGTTGCTTACTTGGCGTGCAAGCTAGGCTAGTTGGGAACCTTCTAGAAGCTTCCTTCTAGAAGCTACTTAGCTACTTTGAGGTGCAAGCTAAGTTAGTTGGGAAGCTTCCCAAGAAGCTTCCTAGATACTTTTGGAATATTCTAGGCTAATTTGTCTTATTTCTACTTTGTTAGCCCTATTAACTTTGTCGCTAAACTACATATTGTTACATATTTCTCCACCACTAGTTGGTGACGTCCTTGTTGCCATTGAAGCTTCAAACTCCTAGATGGCCATCCGTGCATTTTGGCGGTGAGAAAGAGGTTCCCATGTGACATCATGAAGGAGATACCCTTTCCAAAGGACTTTGTACTCCTCATGATCATTGGTAGGGATGGGGGGAGGAAGAGGTTGGACACAAGAGGAAAAAGAAGCTAGGTTAGGAACAAAGGGTTTCAACTTGGAAATTTGACAGACAAGGTGTATGCGCATATGATAAGGTAAGACAAGTCAATAAGCAACATGAGAGATGATTTGGGTGACCTCAAAGTGTCTTATCCAATTAGGGGCAAGTTTACAAACTTGGGGTATCAAGTGGGAGGTGTAGGTTACTAGAGGATAACATGACTTTATCACTGACTTCAAAGGTGAGATCATGACAATGGTGATATGCATATTGTTTTTGACAATTTTGAGCAACAAGGAGGTGAGATTTGGCTTGTTGGAGAGATTGGGATATGGTGGTCAAGAAGGTTGAAGTATGAGGGACTTGAGATGGAGGAGGAGTAAGAAGAGAATCTGGAACAAGCGGATCTTGGCCAAAATTGAGAAAGAAGGGAGAAAATCCGATGCTTGCATGTTTGGAATTATTGTAGGCAAATTCTATAGCTGCAAGACATTCATCCCAATTGGTATGGTGAACATTGACAAAGGCACATAACATATGCTCCAAGGTACCATTTGCACGTTTGGTTTGTCCATCAGTTTGAGGATGATACACCATGGACAAAGTAAGCTTATGTTGAGTATATGGAAGAGTACTTGCCAATCCTTCCCGGTGAATGGAGGATCATGATCGGAGATGAGTACACATTGTCATACTTTTCTTTTCTCTCTGGGAACACACAGGGTGCCTAGTTGTGGAGACTACAGATCAAAGGCTAGAGGTAAACCCGTAATGACTTGACTGAACACACGTGTGACCCTATTGCCAGAACCCTCCTCTCTCATAACTAATATTCTTGCTATTGGGAAGGGTAGCACTCGGGAACCTAACCTTTCATCACAACACACACTCTTGGTCTGCTGGTCATTACTTCTAGCATAACCAAGGAGAAATACATAGCACTCCTAGAAGAAAATAATCTAAGCGCAGCGTTTGCACACCAATCCAAGCCAACTGGGCGTACAAACAAGCATACAAGCATAGAGAGGATCCAATCACAAGAATAAGGCAACAACTCTTTGTACTTTTTGTCAGAAAAGAGCTTCAGATCCTTCTTGCTCTTTCATCAAGCTCATTTCAACCTGTACTCCAAGCCTTCTCCCATTTGTACTTCAAATCTCAACAAATTTTTACTCCATGTGGGGAAAGCTGATCTAATAATAACTATTTTTTTATATCTTGGATTCAAATGTTCTAGGATTCAATGGAAAGCCTATGAGATAAGCTTTTCAATGATATAAAATACACTTCAATTAGATTACTAAAATTTTCATGAAAAGCTCTCAAAGTTGGCTAGGGTTTTGCAACTTTCACCAAAATTTCAAAATCCCCTTTTTAGGGTTTGCTCCTGGTTCTTGACAAATTTTTCCCAGATTTCTGATTCAGAAATATGCTTGATCCTCACAAACACTCTGGCAACCTAAAACTCTCAATCATAGTCACAAGATAGGAGAATTGATATCCAATCAAGATGAAAGATAAAATTGCTCTACCGAGCTTATGACAATATCTTCAACAGAATGTTTGCATCAGATCTCACTCTTCACAAATCAAAAACCAAGAAAATTTTCCACAATAGCTTTTTGTGGTTTTTTCTAAACTCCTACAAATTTTGGTAGCCTAATCAAACCCCAGTCTCTAGATGTGGATCAATTCTTGGGCTGGGCTAACTTGTGAGCTCCACAGACCCAAGTATACTTGATCCAAGACCTTGATTTCTCTATTTGAAGAATTCATACAAAATCTTTGCACAAAGGTGCAAATTGTATCCACCAACTTCTCTAGAGATTTTCTTAAGGAAATTTGAACCACAACTTGGGGAGTGACCAAAACTCCAAACCTGATCATTAGCTCTTATCCAACACCTTACATCCCATTAGCTTCAACTTCAACCAATTGGACCTGATTCAAGATTGACCCAAAACTGGAATTTATTATGCTGAGTACTATAAGAACTTTGTCTACTCTCCAATCCCATTGACAAATAGTAAAAATGTGTCAAGAAGCTCCATCAATTGACTACTTTGTGCTCTTGGGTATGAATTTAACCCTCCTTGACTCAATTGATCATATTCCTCTCATACCCAACTCAAATCGTGAGATTTATGTCTGTAGATTGTAGCATGTTATCTACTCCTTCAACCATGTCCTTCATTCCTCAAATGGTTTCCCCGAACTCCCCCGATGGTCAAAAAACTTGACTTCTCTCTTGGGACCCAAGCACTTGCACATTTGTCCTTTAGTCTTTTTACTTTTTTGACAAATGGACCCCACAACTCCACCTTGAAGCTTATGAGTGAAAATTTAAGCATTCCCTAACTATAGAAGGACATATATTATCAAGTCTGAGATATTCTCATAAATAAGCACCGGAAGGACAATAGGATTTGGATTTCCCATCATTGACTCCACAAATACCACCCCGAAATGTGCTACCAACCAATCCCATAAGTCTTCAAGGTGTAAAATATGAAGCCTAATGAGAAAGGATTTGGGAGTGGTAGATTGGGAGTATGGGACATCTCATGCTCAAATGCTTCCTCCGATGCTCTAACATTCGCTCTCTACTACAACTCTCACTCCCAACGTCCTTCTTCCCTCAAGACTCTCCAAACTAAAACACACCCGTCTCTCCACTCGCTTTCATCTTTATTCATCAAAGCCCTCAAACATGATAAGATTGTAACCCACGTGGCCAATCACATATATGTACATAGATGGCTCACATGGCAAAATCTCATATGTTGGATCTAGCATACAACCTACCCCACTAACATGGAGATAAACTATGATAAGTCACTTTTTTACGGCCTACACAAACCACAACACGACAACGTGGCATCCCATGATGCTTGAAGATATTGTCGAAGTAGATTTGTGCTAAGGTTGGAGCATCCACGGTATCAACAATTAGTGCCAAGTGGATTTGCTTACTGAGCTTATCCACAAACACCACGATTGTTGTGTGTCCTTGCTTTATCTAGGCCAAGGATGTGATGAGATCTAAGCTCACATGTTCCCATTGAGTGGATGGAATGGGGAGTGGTTGAAGGAGTCCACTTGGCTTCTGATTGATGGCCTTGCTACGTTGGTAGCTCTCACACAATCGGACAAACTCTTGAATATCTCGTGTCATCTTGGGCCACCACCATTGGCATTGGAGGGTACCCAAGGTCTCGTCCACACCCATGTGCTCAACTATTGGTAAATCATGGGCTTCTTGAAGGCGCACAAGTTGGAGATCACCTTTGAAGGAGAAGGTGTTGTACTCCTTGTCACATGTTGTAAGATGACCATGGACCATTTGGACAAAGAGATCTTGTTGTAGAGCTAACCAAAACTCATTTTGGACCTTGGAGTCAATTGACACCATTGTAATTGTTGCCGTAATGAGAGGAAGAGACATCAAATCAGGTTGCTGTGATAGAGCATCAGGGATGACATGGAACCAACCTGGTTTGTACTCAAGTTTGATGTCAAACAATTGGAATTGTTCCTCCCATTGATGATGTTGACTCTTCATGTGTTCCAAGTGTAATATTTGCAACAATTGTTTGTGATCGGTTTGCATGATCACTTGTTTCCCCAAGAGATAATGCCTCCATACTTTGGTAGCATATACCATTGCAAGTTGTTCTTGGTCTTGAGAAGAGTAATTTATTTCAGCCATATTTAGTCAGCAAGACACAAAGGCAATAGGATGTAGTCTATCTGGGAATTCTTGTTGCAACATGGCTCCATTTGCAAAGTTACAAGAATCAAAATCAACCATGTATGGTAGTTGAGAATCATACGGTTGAAAGATAGGTCTTGAAGACACCATATGTTTCAACTTATGGAATGCTTCTTTGTTCCAATAGACCACCAAGCTTCTTTGTGCTTGGTGGTCCATTGGAAGCTTGAGTTCTTCTCCAAGAGGTCAGTCAATGTGCAGCCACATGAGCATAATAATGAATGAAACATTGGTAAAATTTGGCCAATCCATTAAATG
The DNA here is from genome assembly GCA_948567375.1 of Lunularia cruciata. NCBI lineage: Eukaryota > Viridiplantae > Streptophyta > Marchantiopsida > Lunulariales > Lunulariaceae > Lunularia > Lunularia cruciata. Next base: position 51,653,067 of record OX419759.1, read on the forward strand.
CCCGTACTTCTATAGTGTTTTTTGGAGTAGGCCAATCAATAATGGCTTTGATTTTCTCCTCTTCCATCTTGATCTCCTCTGATGAGAACTTGTGACCCAAGAAGGTAACTTCTTTTTGCCAAAAAGTACACTTTGACTTCTTGTAGTAAAATTTCCATGATCGTAGTCGCCTTAGGACTTCTTGCACGTGATTAATCTATTCTACTTCTATCTTGCTATAAATTAAGATATCATCCAAGAATACCACCACGTACCAATCCATAAGTCTATCCAACACCCAATGCATCTGATCCATGAAGACCATTGGAGCATTAGTGAGCCCAAAAGGTAGAACTCTCCACTCAAAATGCTCATATCTTGTAGGAAAGGTAGTCTTTTGCACATCTTCCTTATCAATGAGGATTTGCCAATAGCCACTCCAAAGATCCAGTTTGGAAAAGTATTGTGCTCCACTCAATTGATTAAGCAAGTCATCAATCTGAGGCAATGGATATGCATTCTTCACTTTTTGCTTATTGAGCCCACCATAATCAATATAGAAATGAAGTCCTCCATCCTTCTTTGGAACAAATAGTACCGGTAGGGACTCACTTCTCTTCAAAGCTTACTCTATGGTTACCTTCTTGGCAAAATTCCCATCTTGGGGCTCCTCTCCCTTCAAGGCATGCTCTATGGCTACCTTCTCAACCAACTTCCCATCTTGGGATTGACTATTCTTAGGTGTCTTACTCAGAGGTGCCAGACAACCTAATCAGAAATTCCTACCTTGGTGTTGTACTTGAATTTGTCATTGGATCCAATCAAATTGAACCTTATGATGTTCAAGCCAAGGTAGTCCTAGAATGACATCATAGTGTAGAGGTGCCACTACAAACTTTATACACTCTAAATAGTCCTTCCCAATCTTAAAAGTAATAGGTTGTGAGATATTGAATGTAGAACACTTTCTACCATCCGCCATCATCAATCTACTTCCAATCATTGGCTTGATAAGAATACATAATTCCTTTACTACTTGCATAGACATGCAATTCTATGAAATTCCAAAATCAACCCAAATGCTATAACTCCGATTAAATATCGTACCTTGCAAGTGAAGCAAACTTGCATAGGTCAAGCCTTCAATCCCATTGGAACTAATCAAACTCCGAGTAGATAGCTTGAAATCTCTTATTGGGATACCTTGTTTCCTTGATCATTTGTTCTACAAACTCCATCTAGGCAACTTGTCAAGGTTGCCTATTCCTAAGTGGACATTCAGCAATGTGATGTCCAACTTGAAGACAATAAAAACAACCTCTATTTCGTCACAATATTTCTCTATCCGCTATACCAAGTGGTCTCTATTAGATAGCATCAATCTCCATTGGTGTTGGTTCCTCCACCCGTGTGTAGTGTAATGGTAAGCTTTGTGTAGTGTACTGGTAGGCTTTGTGTAGGTTGAGGTTGAGACCAAGTTGTCAATACAAACGAATCAAAGCACTCAACCAATTGCATGGCTTCTTCTACATTTTGTGGTTCTTGCATGGTCACCTCCAATTTGGTTCATGCTTTCAATCCCCGCACAAATCTATCCAGAACTCCACCTTCTTGTATATCTGGAATTTGCATGATGATGTTTTGAAATTGTGTGATGTAGCTCCTTATAGACCTAATCTACTTCAAATCTACCCGTTTATCTTATGTAGTTTGGGTGACATTTATAGTTTGAAATTGACCAAGTGTTGCATCCTTGAATTTTGCCCAAGTCAAAATTGGTGCAACAATTTGTTGTTTAGCTCGTTCCACTCAGAATTGCCACCAAAGTTTTGCCACACCATCTAATTAGCTAGAAGCCAAGAGAATCTATTTTTGCTCATCTTGAAGTTTGGTGGCTTCAAAATAACGTTTGCAGTCAAACACAAAATTCTCCACTATTCTTGAAAAATTGCTTAAAACATCTTGGATTTTGGAAATTGGATGCAATCTTCTCCATGTTGAACTAGTGCTCTCTCTATATGTTGTTGTTGTTGTTGTTGCTCTTGTTCATCCAAAAATCGAGTAAGGTGCTCGTTTTGTTACTACATTGTAAGGATAACGTCTGGTATTGACGTCATAGCTACTACTCTATCCCACTACTCTCAGCTTATCTAATTGATTTACATATAGATGCAGCACGTCCACCGGTCTCCATACGTTACAACCAAAAGTATCAAGGGTTCCTCAAACAAGGTGATCATATGCAAAAAATCTTGCCCAAAATGAGAGGTAATGAATTAGGTGAAACAATGCTTGGGTAATACTTGGACATGAAAATCCTAATGGTTTGGCAGAAGTGGAATTGGTGGTCCATAAATTCCATCCATCCCATTCTTGCTCTGATACCAATGTAAAAGACCGTGATCAAGAAGAGAAATAGGAGAATGGAAGCTCACATTGTGACACTAGAATGAAGGGAAACTCCAAATGCCTAGCATGAGCTTCAGCATTTGTATTTATATGGATCCTACAAAGCTCCTGAGAAACTTCTCAAGAAGCTTCCTTCTAGAAGTTTCTTACTTGGCATGCAAGCTAAGCTAAGCTAGTCAGGAAGTTTCCCAAGAAGCTTCTTACATACTTCTAGAATATTCTAGGCTAATTTGTCTTATTTGCTACTTTGTTAGCCTTGTTAACTTCATCGCTAAACTCTATATTGTTACATGTGTGTTGAATAGAAAGGTGCCTAGGCCAAATGGCTTGATAAAAAGATTTGAATTTTTTTAAGAAGGGACATCCTAGAGTTGTGATTAAGTGTGCAAAATTTCAAAGGACTATGACATACTAGTTGAGAGATTTGAGTGAAATTGTGGGGATTCTATAGAGTTGAGATCTCATGCATGAGGAGTGTGAGAGCAACAAAAAGTATGTTTGAGTGTTTAGACTCATCTTGGGAACATGGAGGGTCACCAAGAGTGGAAATTGAGGCTATGAAAGGTTCCTCAAGGGTTTGAGGTGATTATAGGGTTAGATTTGAGGAAAAGAGAGTTTAGAATAGAATTTGAAGAGAGTGTTGAGAGGATCCAAAAACCTACACTACTTGGAGGAAAAAGTGAGTCTAAGTGTTTTTTATGTAGAGAGAAGGAAAATAAGGCAATTTCATGTCCATCAACTTTTGAGAGCAAGAGATTAAGGGAAAGGAGAGGCTTACTTGACTTGGATTTGCATGTTGGACCTTCTTCACCAAGATTGGGAGGGAGAAGATCTAAGACCAAAGAGTTGTGTGAGGTTTGTGGAGTGGAAGGACTTCCAAAAGGACATGAATGTATTAGAGTAAAAGCACTTTTGGAGACTTTGGTGAAAGATCTTGGAGAGATTCTTAGTACAGCTACAAAAATACTACCACCTTCATTAGCTATTTCTCACAATTAGTGATAGATATAATCTTTCAACTTATGGATAAACTATCCATAAGGGTTCGATAAATATGCATTATAAGATTTGATGTTTCTATAGAAATTTTGGAGCAACTTGAACCCTTTTATGTTCCCTAGGGTGGATTATTCTCAAATGGTGTTATTCATGTACATAATTTATTAGTTATAGAGTGAGAGAATACAAAAGAAAAAATTTGAGAGAAAAGAGGAAGATAGTGAAGGGCTAGATGAGAAAAACTCCAGTTTTCTTTGGCAAGGTTGGAGAAGATGTGGAGGCCTTTGTGAGAGACTCCAAGAGATCTTGCATGAGAAACAATGAGATGAGGAAGAATGAGTGGGCCTCATTATTACCAGATTTCTTTGAGGATGCAACACTTACATGGTATGAGTCAGAATATCAAAAGAGAGAGAGGAGAGAGATGGGCAAGAAGAGTCTTGGGAGAATTTGACTTTTGCACTCATTGAGAACTTACTTTTGGATGAGAGTTATGAGAGATTGATGAGTGAGGTTACCTCCTCAAGCAAGGAGTTGGAGAGAAAGTGAATGTCTATGTGGAAAGAGTAGAGAAGTTAAAGTCTAGATTTTGCATAGTGTTGAGGAAGGGTGGGGATGATGTGGAGACTACTATGATTGGCATATGAGCTATGCTCACCAAGAATTTTGTGGTAGGGTTGAGACCAAAAATTAGAAGTAAGGTGAGATATGAGAAACCTTCTTCCAAGGTTGAAGCTATCAAGATTGCAATTCATATGGAGGAAAGTTTGGAAGGGGATGAGAGTGATTTGGTGGTGAAGGAAGTTGTGCATCCTCCTCAAGGCTACAAGTATGGAGGAACTTTTGATACTTTGTTGGCAAGGGTTGCACCACAAGTAGTAGTTGCTCCAAATCTTGCACCTCCACCAAAAGATCCACTTCAAACCATCACAGAGCAACTTGCAAATCTCAAGATCAATGTAGTGCAACTATGGGAGAAGAGAGAGGTTGATCAAAATGTGAGGAGAGGGGCTAGGAGTTCATGAAGTTATCCATATAGAGGAGGCCAAAATACCAACAATTTCAATGAGAGAAATTATTTTTGTTGTGGAGGAAGAGGTCACATCCAAAGGAATTGCCCAAATTTCACTTCCATGGAGGAAGGAGTTATGAAGGAGCCAATAGAGGGAAAGAGCAAGGGAGTGAAACCCAAGTGGCTCTTAATCTAAAAAGAGGTAGGAAATAACATCCATAAATGTGGTTGAGAGTAAGTTTGAGAAGGGGGAGTAAGTACTCAAAATCCAAAGGTCTTCATTTGGATTTTTGGGCACAAGAGAAGATGAGAGCTTGTTTTGTAGAAGGTGTGCACTCTTCTCAAGGATTTACTCCCAGCCAAGATACTCCTATACCTACTAGGAGCACTTGCACAACCACTTCAACACCATCAACAACAAAGATTCCAAGGAAGAAGTTGGGGATGGAGGACTTCTTGATCTCAAAGCAACAAGAGAACTATAATGTTTTGGAGGATATTGGTAGTCATAAGGGTAATATCACAATGGGCCAATTGATTGCTTTGAATCCTATTTTGAGAAAGGAGCTTAGAGGTGGTTTAAGTTCTACAAGGTACAAGAGGAAGAAGAAAACAAAAAGTCCAATATCAATGGAGGTGGTGGATGCCAACCCAACACTATGGGAGGCTTGTGAATATGCCTCCAAGATTGAATGTGAGAGTGAATGGTCACAACATCAAGGATGCATTGGTTGATTGAAGATCAATAATGAATGCCATGTTAGAAAGGTTGATGAAGAAGTTGGGTATGATACCCTCAAGACCTTCAACATTTGTGGTGAGCATGGCAAACAAGCAACAAGTTTGACCAGTAGGGGTGATAGATAAGGTGGTAGTTTCAGTTATGGGAGTTCAAAATCTCATGACTTTCCAAGTCTTGAAGGATTCAAGCTATGATTTACTTCTTGGGAGGCCATGGTTGAGAGCAACATGTACAACTGATCAATGGCACAAAGGGTACTTGAGGATTGGGCCATCAAACCATAGAGTCACAATTCCTATGACCAACACCACCAACACTTCACATTCAAATACACCATCTTTTGATTATTGGGAATCAGATTTTGAAGAAAGAGCTTCAAGTGTAGACACAAGCATGAAGAGGAGATTTCCATGGAGGAGGATGAATCTGAATCTGATTCAAATATGTATCCCTTGTGTGCTCTGGATTTTGCACCTAAGCTAGAGGCTTTGAAGGACCCAGATAAATTACCATTGACACTTGAGGAGATAGAGAGGAGGTTATCTACCCTCAAGTTTGGTCCATATGTTACCAAGGAAGAGAAGGTGAGATTGGAGGAGATTTTCTGCAAGTTCATCCATGTGTTTGCTTTCAATTACAAGGATTTGAAGGAAGTCACCTTGGAGGAACGCAAGATAGAGGTAGAGTCACATGCAAGACCAGTCCGCCAAAAGCAATGTGGCATCAGCCCACCAATAGCTTTGGTTGTGAAGGAGGAGATTGATAAGCTCAAGGAAGTAGGATTTATCTTTGAGGTGGAGAATTCAGAATGGGTGTCTCTAATTGTGATTGTGAAGAAAAAGAATGGCAAGCTTTGAGTATATGTGGATTACAAGAAGCTCCATGTTATTACCAAGAAGGACTACTACCCATTACCATCCATTGATGAGATCTTGGAGGAAGTTGTAGTTTATGAGAGGTATAGTTTTGGAGATGGTTATAATGGATATAACTAAATCAAGATTGCACCAAAGCATCAACAACTCACCACATTCACTACACCTTGTTAAAATTTGGGATGAGATCTTGGTGGAAGTTGTAGGTTATGAGAGGTATAGTTTTGGAGATGGTTATAATGGATATAACCAAATCAAGATTGCACCAACGCATCAACAACTCACCACATTCACTACACCTTGGGAAACTTATGCTTTCAAGGTGATGCCTTTTGGGCATGACCTTAGCACCTTGGGATGAGATCTTGGAGGAAGTTGTAGGTTATGAGAGGTATAGTTTTGGAGATGATTATAATGGATATAGCCAAATCAAGATTGCAGCAAAGCATCAACAACTCACCACATTCACTACATCTTGGGAAACTTATGCTTTCAAGGTCATGCTTTTTGGGTATGACCATAACACCTTGGGATGAGATCTTGGAGGAAGTTCTAGGTTATGAGAGGTATAGTTTTGGTGATGGTTATAATGGATATAACCAAATCAAGATTGCACCAAAGCATCAAAAACTCACCACATTCACTACACCTTGGGAAACTTATGCTTTCAAGGTCATGCCTTTTGGGCTTTACAATGCTCTAGCCACATTCCAATGGTTCATGAGCAAGGTATTTGAACCTTTTATTGTGAAATTTGTGAGAGACTTCATTGATGATTTTTGTGTTTATGGGAGCAAGGAGGAGCACTTTGAGCACCTAATCAAGGTCTTGCAACGCTTGGATGAGGCAAATACATCACTCAACCCAGAGAAGTGCATTTTTGGAGATGAAGAAGGTCTACTTTTGGGGCACATCATCTCCAAGGATGGAATAATAGTTGATCCTAAGAAGGTGAGGAAAATCTCAGACCTTCTATTCCTTTCAAGCTTGAAAAAGTAACACCAATTCTTGGGGATGGTTAGGTACTATAGGAGGTTCATCTTCTCATTTTCCAACAAGGCTTATGCATTGACCATCTACATGAAGAAGGGTGTAGATTATATGGTGATTTTGGAAGACACGAAGGCTCTCAAAGCTTTTGAGGAGCTCAAGCAATCCCTTATTGTAGCTCCAATTCTTGCTGAACCTGATTGGAGAAAGCCTTTCATTCTCTACAATGATGCTTCTAATGTAGCTATACGATGCACTCTTAGTCAATTAGACCAAGATACTCATGATCATCCAATAGCTTATGCTAATAGGTAGATGGTTTCAACAAAAAAGAACTACTCTGTCATGGAGAGAAAAGGGTTTGCAGTGATCTTTGGTCTCAAGAAGTTTAGACACTACTTGATTGGAGGGAAAGCCACAATTGTCTTAGATCACAAGGCTTTGAATTATATCTTCAATAAGCCTAATGTGGAAGGAAGGCTAACAAGGTGGATGATGCTCTTGTCTGATTATGACTACACCATTAAAGATAGGCCAAGAAAGAAACATGAAAATAATGATTTGTTATCTAGGGCATGATCATGATGGAGATGAGAAAGTGGATGAGTCCTTCTTGGATGAAGAGCTCATGATAATCTCAGTCACACAAGAGATTCCAATGAAGTACAAGGAAATTATGGATTTTGTGACAAAGATAACTATCCAAAAAGGATGCATGCTAGGGAGAGGAAGGCCCTACAGCAAGATCTAGACCTTACACAATGGTGGAGGATATTCTTTTTCACCATGGAGCAGATGGTCTACTTCAAAGAGTAGTAGGTAAGGAAGAGTCTATCCTACTTTTATGAAGGTTTAGTGTGTAGAGGACACTTTGCACAAAAGGTTACTACTTTCAAGAGTCTAGATGTAGGTTACCAATAGAGAGGGATTTTCAAGGATTGTTGATTCTTGATTATTGAAAAACTTGTCATGTTTTTCAAGCTTTTGCTAAAAATTCTACTTGCACTCCACCACTTAGATCAATTCCATTGTTAGGACCTTTTGAGAAGTGTGGAATTGATTTTGTAGTTCTTCGCAATAGAATCCCAAGGAACAGTTGGTACATTGTGATAGTTACCAATTACCTTACCAAGTGGGTTGAGGCTAGACCATTGAGGGACAAGAATGAAGATGAAGTTGGTAGATCTCTTTGTGGATGCATTATCACTAGGTTTGGATGCCCTTTGGAGTTGGTTTCTAATAGAGGAGGAGAGTTTATGAGAAGCATCATTACAGCCATGCTACAACATTTCTCTATCACACATAGAGCAACTAGATCCTATAAGCCAAATTCCAATGGCTTGGTAGAGTGAACCAATCAAACCTTCTACACAATGTTGGCCAAAGATGCAGAATGGAGGGGGGCTAAGCATCATTGGGATAAGAGGATTCATGCAATTTTGTGGGAGTATAGGACAACCATGAAGACGTCCACCGGATATTCTCTATTTAAATTGGTATTGGTATATGGTATTGAGTCTACCTTACCTATGTATTTTGATCTTCCTACCTTCCAAAGTATTCATAAGAGATTGAAGAAAGCACAAGGATGTGATGCATAGAAGTCAAGGAAGGATCAACTCATGGAATTAGAAGAGGCAAGAGCAGTTGCTATGGTTTGAGTGGAGCAAGCACAAAGGAAACAAAAGGAGAGCTATGACAAGAGGTAAGGCAAGAAGAAGGTAGAGCTTTTCAAAGAAGGTGATTGGGTAATGTTGTTTGATTCTATTTGATTCAAGAGAGTGCAAAAGAAGTTTTTGCCTAAGTACTTTGGATCTTTCATAGTGGAGAAGGTGTGGGGCAATTACACCTATGATCTCAAGGAGTTGGGAGGAAGACACTTTGATAGGATTAACCATGATAAGTTGAAGATGTATCATAGAAGGTAGAGAGACCTTCACTTTGAAGACAAAGTGAAAACTTAGTCTTGGAGGTAAATGTAACACCCCTTTGTGCATGTGTGTGGTATTGTGATATTTAGCTTGGTATTACAAGTACTTGAGAGAGATATTATTTATCTAGATAAAGGATGGTTTTACATAAGTCATGATTGGCTAAAGTTGGTCATAGCTAAGATAGAGGGGACCTTACTTTAGAGGAAGTGGAAAAGATGAGCACCACTATTTTGGATTCTAATGTGTTGACTTGGAATTTTTCCTAGTTGTTTGGCTTTGAGGAAAGAGTTGAGAACTCTTGGACCCGCAAGCCTTTTTGTTTTGGATTCTTCTATAGTCCAAGGATAGCCCATGTGAATGAATCATTGACTTAGTGGTTGGCAAGATAAGATCACATGCTCAATAAAATCGTGAAAAAGGCAACCATGTAGGAAAAATGAAGGATGGGAAGACCCCATCAAGCCGTACAAGGGAGAGACAAAAAAGGTAACATGGGGCTAAGCCCCAATAGAGTCTGTATGAGAAATCTGCCCTACCGCACCAAAGATATCCAAGCTATGCAAGTCGTACGGTCTACACACAATTGGAGCATCCAAAGAAACATCACCTAATGTGATTGCTCTCTTATGGATTGCACCAGCCACTGCCCTCTGTAGAGCAATGGACACATGCTGTCTAAACTCCAACGGTAACCCAATCCCATGATAGGTAATGGGTGTAACTGTGGCGTAGGAGCATTGAATGATGCTCTAACTCGGTCACAAATCACACATCTGGCAACAAACTGATGTACCTCGGTCTGCATACCGCGCCACCAATAATGACTCTGGAGTAAGCTATATGTACGCTTTACTCCAAAATGTCCTAGCTCCTCATGAGCATGACCGACCAACTGTGGTCTCTGTGATGGAAGTGGTACTACTCGCACTCTACCATCCTCCCATACACGCAAAAGGTGTCTACCCTCCAATCTGAACCGTCTGGCTCGCTGAAGAACACGGTCTCTCTCCTTGGCCCCAACTGTGCCACCCACAACACCAGTGCGAAGATAGTCCATCACTAAGACATCATCATGAATGTCTCGCTGAACTGTACCAATATCTTCACTCTCTGGATCTATGACCTCAATAACTCCTCTTGTATGCGCTGAGAGAGATACCACCAAAGTCTCTACAAATATACACAGAAAGGCCGATGCATGCCAACCTGGCACCATCTCCTCATCTGTCTCACCATGCCAACGTGCTTTGGTCTGATCCTGCTGGCTGGGACATGGGTTTCTACTCAACCCATCTGCATCACGGTTCACCACTCCAGGTCTGTGAACAACCGTGAAATCATACTCTTGTAAAATCAGAGCCCATCATGCAAGCTTCCCTGAAAGCTTGTCAGACTCCATCAACCACTTCAGCGGCTGATGATCAGTGATGAGAGTGAAGGGGTTACCAAATAGGTAACATCGGAAATGTGCTACTGCCCAAACTGCTGCCAAGCACTCTCCCTCATATGAACTATACTTCGCCTCCGCTGAATTGTTGGAGCGACTAGCATAGGCCACCACAAACTCCTTCTCCTCATCATCATGTTGGGTGAGCACCGCTCCAAGCCCCAACATACTCCAATCAGTGTGAACCTGAAATGGTCGTCCCCTGATCGGTCTCCTCAAAATAGGAGTAGATGTCAACCTCTCCTTGAGCTCTACAAAAGCTCTCTCCTGCTCATCTTCCCAACACCACTCCTGTGTAAGCTTGGTCAGCTTCGTCAAGGCCTTGGCAATGGCACTAAATCCTCTAACATAGCGGCGATAGAAGTTCGCCAACCCAAGGAATGCTCGCACTCTGCTCACATCCATAGGCCAAGGAATAAGTGCAATAGCCTCCACCTTGGTCTACTGAACACCAAGTCCTCCGAGGTAGATAGTGTGACCCAAATACTCAACCTGCTTGTGGAAGAACCTACACTTCCCAGGATGTAGTTTGAGTCCATGAGATCTCAACCTCTCAAACACCTCCAACAATTGTCTCTCATGCTCCTCCACAGTAGTGCTATAGACCAAAATGTCATCAATATAACACCGAGCAAAATCCAATCCAGCTAGGATTCTATCCATGACCCTCTGGAACTCAGCAGGAGCGTTCTTCAACCCAAATAGTAAGAACCTCCACTGATATAACACATCCTTGCCGTGAGGATCAATAGCCCAAAATGTTGTCTTGGACTTATCTTCCTCCCTGATCGGCAGTTGATGATATCCTGCTCGAAGATCCAAAGTACTGAAGACCTTTGCATGCCCAATCACATCAAAAATCTCCTCCGGTGTAGGCATGGCATACCGATCAGCCCTGGTCTGTCGGTTGATAGGACAGTAATCTCCACACATCCACCTATCTGTATAGTTGCCAAGCATATCCTTCTTGGCTGGCATCACTGTCGCTGATGCATACTCTCCATGTAAAATCTCCACCAAACCAGCCTCAAAAAGGTCACTACTCCGGCTCTGAATCAATGTCCTCTCCATATCACTATATCAATAAAGACGTCGGAAAATTGGTGTGTCGCTAGTCAGCTCAATCCGTATACCAGGTCCCTTCAGAGCACCCAAATCCTTCATACTGAAGGCAAAACAACTTGTGTGACTCCTCAAGAACCTCCAAACCCTCCGTCTTTCCTCTCCAGTAAGCTTGGGTCCAAGATCTGGCTCCCAAGTATCCTCTGTGACTATAGTAGGAGTGGAAGACGTACTAACTGGCTGCTACACTGGGCCCTTGGGAGCAATGGTGTCATGCTCCCGACCACTAGAGGTCCCAACCTCTGTGTGAAAAACTCCCTCCACTTTGGCTGCAAGCTCCACACGTCCTTTGGCTGCATCCCATGTGGACCAAGGGTGTAATCCAAGTAGCCCATGCTCACCTGGATGGACTCCAAGTAGACCACTCTCCCTAGTAGCTACTGGATGTGTCCCAAGAATACCATGTCCACTCGGTCCATCGCCCCCAGCATGTGCCTGAATCGTCTCGATAGGCACAGGGCTCACAAGTGTCCGAGTGGTGATGCCTATCAAGCGCATCCTACGCTGCTCTGCCAAGCCAAGGCTCACAATCCAGGTCAAACAGTTCAGGTCCATAGCCTGACCTAACACCTGACGCCTGGATGCCTCTGACACTGCTGGAACAGCGGTAATACCAGTGCGAAAACCCATCGCCCTCTCTCTCTCATCAGCATTGGGCTCCACCAACTGCTGTAACTGTGAGTCCCAAACAAGTCCAAGTCCTCCCTCTCGAAAAGCATGAGAGCCTGGGAAACTCATGAGTGTGGGAAATGCAGCTCTAGGCTGTCCAACTAGGTTCACCACTGCCATAGGTGACCTATCAGCCACTACCACTGTCTGAGACTGACGTCCAGCATCCAAGATATCATCAACAAGAATGTGGTCCAGTCGCTGAATCCCATCATAACTATGTTGTAGAACCTCTCTGGGTAAAAGGTTCGTCCACCAAAGACAAAGACGATGAGCCCGTGATCCCACTCTGGCTGCATCTAACAATACAGCAGGTCCCATCCATGAATGGACCTGATGTGTACTTGCCACCACTCTAGTGCAAGAATCACCCATCAATGGAACGTTCTCCAAAAAGTAAGCTGGAGAAACAGACTAATGAACCTGGAGATGTTGTAATATCCGTAACATCTCCCAAAACACACCAGAACAAGGATCCTGAAGACCCAAACCGCGGCCCGCACGTGTATGTCCCTGACATGGCCATCCAGAAATCACCAAGTGAACAGGCCCATGTCTCTCTAGGTCATGCACCCCCAGTAAGGAAATGTCTCCTGGTAAGGCCTTCTGGTAACCTCTGACTGCTGACATCGGTAATAACTCCGGATACCGATAGGCCAAGTGTGCCACATGATGTAGAGAGACTCGCCTAGCAGTCTCATCTCTCTCTACATACAAGTACCTCTGTACTCGGATACCCGCCTATAACACCGCAGCTAGTTCGGTGCTAATCCCACCAAACAACTCCAATAGGCATATCCACTCTACTAGATACTGCCAAGCAATGAGTGTGGTATCCAGAGGTGTCACAGCAATTGCCTCTGGAGGCTCATCCTCACACTCATCCCCTGATGGTACGAAGGCTCCACTCCAAGCCTGCTGCACCAACTGATCTGCATGCTGCTGCAATGCCTCCTTTGAACTCCACAATGGAACATCCAAGGTGGATGGAACAATCCCACTCGTACTCCATAGTCGAGTGATCTCCTCTGGTACTGGAGTATCCTCTACATGGGCGTTCCCCTCCAACAAGTCACCAGGCCAAGTAACTGCACCGCTGAAAGCTAAAACTGATGTTGCCATGGTCCCGGACTGTAGTGAGCCAAGACTGCCACTACTAAAGCGTATTGGTAGGCGACATACCCGTCCCTCACCAGACTGCCAACCAGGTCTATAAGAGGTTGTCTCCTCCCAATAGTCAATGCTGAAACCCATAGGGTATAAAACTGCTCCCCCAACTAGCACATCATATGACTCAGCTATCGTCACAATAGCCTGAGCTCTCACCACCGAGCTATCAATCGGATGACCAGGCTGAACCTGGACAACAAGCTCCCCACGTGTGATGTACTGTGTCAAACCACCACTTAGAGATGTCTGGATCTGAAATGGACACCTCTCCACATCGGTCTTCCGTAACTCCAGACCAACAACTGCAGCCTTCCCCAACATAAGGGGCTGCGCACCAGAGTCTAACAAGACTCTCTGTGGTGTATAGACCTTCCCTGAAGGTCCCACTAAATGAAAGATCCCCCTCTGGTTATCCAATAGGAGAACACCAGGTGTAAACCGCGCTCTCTCAAAGGCCGGTCTAGTTGGCAACTCCTCCAGTCTAGCCGCTGCTGCTTGCCACAACCCATTGGTCGTTGAACGGATCCCATGCTCCTCAACCAAGTCAGTTCCACTACCAACCACCTCTACTCTAGTAGTAGGAACTGCACCATCCCTACTCTCACACAACGTGGCAGCCAACCGGAACACTGGGGTTGGGTCAACTCCCAATGTAAACATGTCACTGGCTGAAAATAAAGGATGCCGCATAATCAGCTGAGCCACCCCCAACATCATGCTAGACTCAATCTGTGTAGTAGCAGGTGGCTGACTAGTAGGTACTCCATCAGGTACTCCATCACCACCTACCATACCTACACTGGGACGTCTAGGAACCATGGATGTCGTCTGCAATGCCTCAGATAGCATGAAAGACTGGGGAAGTCTGACCTGTCTCCCAACCTCTCCTCTCTGTGGGTCCAACTCCACTGATGCTCCTCTAGGCTCTGGAGCACGTACTGCACTCCTAGTCACTGCTGCAGATGCATCCACCTGTGCTGCTCCGCACATGAAGTCCAAAGCATCTCTATCACCAGCATATGAGGTGGAAGCCTCAGCACCCAAATCTGATCTCCTCTGAGCAATAGCCATACTAGCCAATCTCTGCTCCAACTGCTCAATCCGAGTAGCCATAGCTGTGTCAGAAGTAAGGGTAGGTACTGCACCCCTACTAGGTGTAGATCCTCTACCACCACCTCTACCACCTCGTCCTCCATGAACTGGAGCTCCTCTACTACCTGCCATAGCAGCCCTACCACTCCGTAACTCCGGGTGTAGGTCAAAACACCGGTCACTAGTGTGACCAAATCTGTGGCAATGCTCACACTACCTCTGTGCTAGCTGTGATGCACCAGAGGTATTAGGTCTGCTGCCCTGAGTACACTCTCTCCTATGGTGAGGTCCACCACAAGTCCAACAAGCAACACCACCACTCACTGGCTACTGCTGACCCGAAAATGAGAGTAAGGGTCTAACTCCACTAGGCCCTCCAGTCGCTCCATAGGATCTGGGCTGTCCACCTTGTCCTCAAAAACGAACTAGGCGTGGTGCACTCTGCTGCACTCTAGAAGAAGTCACAACCATGGATGAGATCTCTCTACCAAATCCAGCTGTCACCACTCTCTCCTCCACCATGTTGAGCTCATTACACTCAGCCAAACCAAAGACTATTGCCAAAGTGGGCGAAGTAGCCTGCAACAACGTAGCATCACAAACTCTACATCGCAACTCCCTGTCCAGTATCCCATACCAAAATTGGACTGCCTGGGCCTCAGTAACTCCTTGAGTGAAACTGATCAGCCGCCCCATGCGAGTGTATGCCTCGCGTAGGCTCTCTCCAGCCTTCCGTTGGAACTCCTACAAGCTCCTCAGCTTGTCAGTCCGCACTCCCTGGTAGTTCTGCCTCAAACATAGGAAGAACTCAACCATGGGGTTAAACCCCGGTACCACACCACCTCCTGCAGCGGTACCTCCACTCGTAGTAGCACTATCTCCAACTAGTGCACCTCCACTAGCTCCACCAACACTACTTGAGCTAGAACTCGTAGGTACAGCCGATCTACTCCTAGCCACCAAGCCTGAAGTGATGGAGACATAGTGTGGAGACCAATACTGTCTCCATAACTCAATCTCCTCCAAATGAGCTCTCCTAAAATCATGGTAATCATCCATTGGTGGACCCTCCAAGTGCTGAAACAACCCCTTCCATGCCATGAAGGGTGTGAACAAAGTCGGGTTCCGCATCTGCTGCAGATCACACCAACTATCAAACTCCTGGATAAAGTCATCCAACTCAATGGTACCCACTATACCAGAGTAACGCCTAGGGCCTTTGGAGGCCCCATAAATCTCGTCCATGTCCCACAACAACGGTGCGGACACACCAAGTGCACTCTCAACTGAATCAGCTCCTGTGTTGAACTCCAACTCAGAGTCAATCTCCTCCCTCACTAGGACCTGAGATACAGGCTGATACCGAGCACCACTCCGAGTAAACCCACTGCGTACTACAGGGCTAACTCCTCTAGAATCTCCAAAGAACTCCATTGTGACCACGTAACTGCAACAACAAACCCGAACCACCAACTGCAACCGCAAGTCACAACCGCAAGTACCCCACCAAGTGCCAACACCAACTAAACACCACCCACTAATGTAACTCTACCGAGATAACTACACTAGGGGAAGGGCAACCTGTAACCTGCCATCATAACACGCACTCTCACGGTCTGCAGGTCATCACTTCCTATCTCACCGGAGAGAAACAAAGGTAGTCTGACTGGTCATCACTCCAGCCTCACCACTGAGAGCACACCAGAGCACCAACGCTCAAAAGTCAAGGCACCTCACACAAATGTGGTGCACAAACAGGAAGCAGAGAATGGAGGGGATCCAATCACAAGAAATCTAAACAAAAACCCCCCATCTCATAACACAACACGGGACTGACTCTGCCACCATTTGGCATTTGACATAAGAGTAGTTTGTATCTAAGTCCTAAGCTACCAGGATCAAGGGTGGGTGGACCAGTTGGCTAGGGCACCAGTCTAGGAACAAGAGATCTAGGGGTCAAACCCTGTTGCGCACAAGAAAGGCAGATTTTATCAACCAATGACCAAGATCTACACTAAATTAGCTAGCCTCACGCCAGCAAGCTGGGTTGTTGGCCCTTCTAGGCCTTCGTAGCCTCTCATAGCCCACAGCCCTATGCCTCAAAATGCCGAAATTCAGCCAAATGAGGCTTTTCTTGTTGCCACTTCGAACCTCCTCCAAAATTGGCGAAACTTCTCCAAATCTGCGAAACTCCTCCAAACTAGCAAAACTTCTCCAAATCTGGCCAAACAGCGAAACTCCTCCAATTCTGGCCCAAAATCTGACGTAAAATCTGACGTAAACCCTAAAGATGGATGTCCGCCAAATCCCCCGCTAACTTTCTACTCGAGCCAAATTGACAAAACGGGTTTTTCCAAATCACAATTTTCTTGTTGCCACTTTGAACCTCCTCCAAAATTGGCGAAACTTCTCCAAATCTGCAAAACTCCTCCAAACTAGCGAAACTTCTCCAAATCTGGCCAAACAGCAAAACTCCTCCAATTCTGGCCCAAAATCTGACGTAAAATCTGATGTAAACCTTAAAGATGGATGTCCGCCAAATCCCCCGCTAACTTTCCACTCGAGCCAAATTGACAAAACAAGTTTTTCTAAATCACAATTTCATGAGAAGAGCTTCCCAACTCCACCTTCAATTTGACTTTCTGAGCCCAACTCGTAGCAGATTGGTCCTGCCTTCACCTCTTGAGCTCAAAATCACAACACTACTCAAAAATTGCTCCTTCTTTGCTCAAAATTTGGCCAGCGCTTCCGCACACCGTCCGCCTAACTGCCAAATCTGCATCAACTAAATGAGCTTCTGCACACTAGGGAAACACAGAACTTGAATCAAGCTACCACGATCCACCGAGCTTGGAGATACCACCAACACTCAACGTTCCTGCACCCAATTTCCCCCTGACTTCACTTCTCTGATGTAATCAGATTGCTTAACACTCTCAACTCAACTCAACTCAGATCAATACTTGATCTGTCACTCTATAAACTGCCAACAACTGGGCACTGATTACAGTCAAGCCACATCCACTCAAGCATAGAGAATCCAGGTGACGCTCGCCGGCCTCTGTCCACCATAGCCAGGAACTCGAAGGCTCAACATCAGAGAAGTGAGCTCTCTGGAGCTCACTTCGAAACTATACCCCCTGGACTCGAGCTAGCCCTAAAACCCTAACGGTCCCGCTGACGGCACACTCGACGGTGAAAACGGTGCAAAGTGACGGTGGGCTCCACCGTGAAGTCAGTACCCCGAACACCAAATCTAACCGTCGGAAAGTAGTCCTTGAGAAACTGCTAGAATAACTCTAACTACCATCACTAGAACTCCAGTGTCCAAGCATCTAGATGCGGAACTACAAATGGTGTGACATAGTCATCAGAGGAACTTGATTGAGAGATAGGCCGGCTCACAGTCCATACATATAGTGTAATCAATAAGTACACGTCATTGCTACAAGTTAGAAATGACTAAGAATGAAACAAAGTGTCACAATTTCATAGTTCATATTATTTCCTAATTATGCTCTTGGGTAGGATCCACTCCCACAAGAAGTTAATATCACACACTTTGAAACAATACAACAAAAAGAAAACAAAAGAATTACTTTCAGTTTAAGTTCTAATTGGAATTTCTCTTGAACAAGATGGATTTGTTCACTTCCCAAGTACCACTCCATTTTGAAGTCATTGCATCTACAAGTGCATTCTGCCTTTCCTAGAAGGCACAACTTACAAGACATACTTCATGTTGCCCAAATATCTAAGGTTTTCAATTTTGTGGTATTGCCCATGTAGTGAACTTCCCAATCCACTCCTTGCACATGTTCACTCCTTTGGATCTTTTAGTGCACACCTTGATCAATGGTGAGTAGCTACTTGGTACTAAACACTTGAGACCTTATTGTGAAATTCCTCTCCTTTACTCTTGTTTAGACACATTGACAACATATAAAATGGAAAGGTACATAACTTGCAAAGAATTCAAAGTACTCTTCACTTGTAATCAAAGTATGAAGAAACAAACACAAGTACCTTTTGTCCTCAGCCTCAAGTACCTTTCAGGCTTTTAGCCGAAGGGATAAAGATCCCAAGTGGATCTCCTAAAATTTCTAATCTATTATATACATCACTTGATTAATATCATAATCCTATCTTATCCTAATCACCTCCTGTACAAGTTGATTAGGCACCTAACAAATGTCAAGAAAGGTGTCAAGTCTTCCCCCCAATCTAATTTTATCCTATAATATTTAGATCTACAACTTTTAATTCATGTACAACTTCTAGGGCATTTGTGAAGTATATACAATTCTTAGTGCCATCTACTATACAACTCCAAGTATTGACTGAATTTGACAAAGTGCTAGTGTATGTGAAGAGCTTCTCTTTGGAGTAATGTCTTTGGCTTGGATTGTTGGAGGTAATGGACTATGCTTGCCTTTTAGGTACCTAATTAACTGATCAGTCCAAGGATAGCCCATGTGAAGGAATCCTTGACTTAGTGGTTGGGTCAATATAAGATCACATGCTAGTGGAATATGCCCACGTGAATGGATATTCCTTTCTACTTTTTGACTTTACTTGACTTTTAGTCTAGTAACTTGAGTTAGTGCGGTAATTAGTAACTTTGGTACGTTACTATTTCACAAGTATATAAACAAGGGGTGAGGAGGTACTCATCATCCTTTCATTTGCAACTATCTCTCTCTCTCATTGAGTTCTCTAGTGAGCAATGTCTTGAGTCTTGGAGTGTTAGCCTTGGAGGAGTATGATGGATTTGGGGTTCCATTCTTTCTTAGTCCATGGTGCACTACCATAATGGCCATCAGAGGTTCATCCTGAGTGAGAGACAGGCCGGCTCACAGTTTTAACTAAATCTAATCTAAGGTAGACATTATCTACTACTTCTATCATCTTCTTATCTACTCTATCTCTAATACAAATCAACAAATGATTCATTTCTAATTCCTTTGCCTTCCTTTTCCTTGTCTCATGCACCAGCAATTTCAACTCATGCAATTGAAACTCTTCCAATTGGACTTCTACCTCAATGCTAAATGTTGCCTTCAGTCTGCTAAAAAATTCCTCCATTGAACCCAACTTCTCCTTCTTTCAGATTAGCTCCTCCCAAGTCATCTTGCTTTTCAATTTCTCTTGAAGCATCTTCAACTCCTCCACATGCTTCACCTTTATCTTCTTCCGCTCTTCCATCTGGTGAACAACTTGGGCTTCCATGCTCTTGATCAGATCCTACAATCTTTCTTCTTCTCTACCTCTTATCACCAATTCTCATTTCCAAGCTCTATCCTTCTCCATTGAAACCAATCTCAACTCCTCCATCTCTTGCACACTCTCTACTATTATGGCCTTAGAGTGTTGCACTTCATGTTGAGCATCATTGAATTCCTTTTGCAATTTCTTGAGTGCCACTTTTTGCTCCTTCAATTCTTCCTCTTGATGTTCCAAAACACTGCCGCACTTCTCAAAACTCTCATGCAAATCCTTCAAGCTTTGCTTACAAACTACTTTGTCAACCCAAAGTACTTTAGCTTCTTCTCCACTTTGGGTTAATTGTTCCTTCAACTAAATGACTTTATTGCTCAAATGCCTCACCACTTGCAACTCATCTTTCACCTCTAGATGATCTTTTTGTACTTCCTTCTTCTTCTTCTTCTACAATTGCAACAATAAAGGATAGATGATCTTTGATAGATAACTTATGTAACAATATGTAACAATTTAGCGATGAAGATAGTCGGACTTACAAAGTAGCACATAAGAGAAATTAGCCTAGAATATTCCGGAAGTATCTAGAAAGCTTCTTGAGAAGCTTCCCGGCTAGCTTAGCTTGCACCGCAAGTAAGAAGCTTCTAGAAGCTTCCAACTAGCTTAGCTTGTACGTAAAGTAGGCAGCTTCTAGAAGGAAGCTTCTTGAGAAGCTTCCTAGTTAACTTAGCTTGCACTCTAAGAAAGCGGCTTGAGGAAGCTTCTTGAGAAGCTTCTCAAGGGCCTTGTATGCTACCTATAAATACCAAAGCCAAAGCTCATGCTAGGCATTCGGAGTTTTCCCTCATTCAAGTGTCCCAATGTGAGTTTCCATTCTCCTATTACTCTCCTCGGTCTTAGTCTTTTACATTGGTATCAAAGCAGGAATGGGATGGATGGCATTTATGGACCACCAAATCCACTTCCACCAAACCAGTGGGATTTTCATGTCCAGATATTACCCAAGCACCACTTCACACAATTCATCACCTCATGCTTTGGGCAAGATTTTCTACATATGATCACTGTGTATGAGGAACCCTTGATACTTCTGGTTGTCACTTATGGAGAAAGGTGGACGTGTTGTATCTATGTGTTAATCAATTAAATAAATTTGGAGTAGTATAATAGACTAGTAGCTATGGTGGCAATATCGGATTTTATCCTTGCAATGCATCAACAAATCAAGCACCTTACTCGATTGTTGGATGAACAAAACCAACAACGATGAGAACATATAGAGAGAGCGCCAGTCTGAGATGGAGAAGATCATATTCAATTTCCAAAACCTAAGGTGTTTGAAGGCAAAAATCTTTCAGGCATAGTGGAGAATTTTGTATTTGATTGCAAATGTTACTTTGAAGCCACCAATCTTCAAGATGAACGGAGACAGATTCTCTTGACTTCTAGCCAATTGGATGGTGTGGCAAAACTTTGGTGGCAATTTCGAGTGGAGTGAGCTGAACAACAGATTGTTGCACCAATCTTGACATGGACAAAATTCAAGGATGCAATACTTGGTTGATTTCAAACTATAAATGCCACCCAAGCCGCACAAGATAAATTGGTGAAGTTGAAGCAAATTGGCAAAGTTGAAGCAAATTGGCAAAGTAAGAGGCTACATCACACAATTTCAGAACATCATCATGCAAATTCTAGATATGCTAGAAGGAGAAGTTCTGGATCGATTTGTTTGGGGATTGAAGTCACAAACCAAATTGGAGATGACCATGCGAGAACCACAAAACGTAGAAGAAGCCATGCAATTGGCTGAGCGCTTTGATTCCTTAGTTGCAACAACTTAGTCTTGACCTCGACTTACACCAAGCTTACCAGTACAATATGCATGGGTGGAAGAAAGTGCACCAATGGAGATTGATGCTATCCAACGGAGGCCACTTGGTGCAGCAAATAGAGAAAGATTGCAACAAAATAGAGGTTGTTTTTATTATTGCCAAGTTAGACATCGCATTGCTAAATGTCCACTTAGGAATGGGCGACCTCAATAAGTTGCCCAGATGGAGTTTGTGGAACCAAATGATCAAGGAAACATAGAATCCCAATAAGAGATTTTGAGTCGCCTACTAGGAGCTTGATTAGTTCCAATGGGATTGAAGGCTTGACCTATGCAAGTTTGCTTCACTTGCAAGGTACAATATCTAATCAGGATTGTAGGATTTTGGTTGATTCTAGAAGTTCAAAGAATTGCATTTCTATGCAAGTAGCAAAGGAATTCGATATTCCTATCAAGCCATTGATTGAAAGTAGTTTGATGATGGCGGATAGTAGAAATGGTTCTTCATTCCGTACCTTGCATCCTATTACCTTCAAAGATTGGGAAGGAGTATTTGGAGTGTATGAGGTTTGTAGTGGAACCTCTACACTGTAATATCATTCTGGGTCTACCTTGGCTTGAACCTCATAAGGTTCAATTTGATTGGACCCGATGCCAAATTCAAGTACAACACCAAGGTAGGAATTTTTGATTAGGTTTTCTGGCACCTCTGAGTAAGACACCTCAGGATAGTCAGTCCCAAGATGGGAAGTTTGTTGAGAAGGTAGCCATAGAGTGAACCTTGAAGGGAGTGGAGTCCCAAGATGAGAAGTTTGCCAAGAAGGCAACCATGGAGCAAGCTTGGAAGAGAGATGAGTCCCTGGAAGGGAAGTTGGTTAGTAAAGCAAGATGAGAAGTTGGTTGTTGAGAAGGCAGCCACAGAGCAAGCTTTAGAGGAATGTAAGTATGTATTTGTGGTGTGGATCAAGTTGATTGCACAAGAACAATCGGAGGAGGGCCAAGAGCCTCATCAAGCAATGGTAAATCGGATAGTTCAGGAGTTTGCAAATGTGGTTCCAGATGATCTGCCAAAGGGATTACCCTCCAATTGAGGCATGCCCTTCAAGATCAAGTTATTGCTAGGGGGTACTCTAGTGAGTAGACCAATCTATCAGCTCTCACCAAAGGAGTTGGAGGAGTTGCAAACAACACTTATAGAGTTGTTGGAGAAGGACTTCATACAACATAGTACCTCTCCTAAGGGAGCACCGGTACTATTTGTTCTAAAGAAGGATGGAGGACTTTGTTTTTGTATTGTTTACCATGGGCTCAATAAGCAAACCGTGAAGAATGCATATCCCTTGCCTTGGATTGATGACTTTCTTGATCAACTAAGTGGAGCACGCTACTTTTCCAAGTTGGATCTTTGTAGCGGCTATTGGCAAATTCCTATTGATAGAAAGGATGTGCAAAAGACTACCTTTTGTACAAGGTATGGGCATTTTGAGTGGAGAGTTCTACCTTTCGGACTCACTAATGCTCCAGCACTCTGCATGGATCAGATGCATCGGGTGTTGGATGGACTATTGGATTGGTACATGGTGGTGTTCTTGGATGATATCTTAATTTATAGTAAGATAGAGGCAGATGACATGAATCATGTGCAAGAAGTCCTAAGACTACTACACCAATGGAAATTTTACTACAAGAAGTCAAAGTGTGCCTTTTGGCAGAAGGAGGTTACCTTCTTGGGTCATAAGATTTCATCAGAGGGGATCAAGATGGAAGAAGAGAAAATCAAGGCCATTGGCCTACCCCAAAGGATGCTACAAAAGTACGGGCATTCAATGGATTGGCCAGTTTTTATTGATGGTTCATCCATTATTATGCTCATGTGTTTGCACCATTGGCTAACCTCTTAGAAAAGAACTTGAGTTTCTAGTGGACCACCAGGCATGGAGAAGCATTCTAGAAGTTAAAGCATATGGTGTCTTCAAGACCCATTCTTCAACCATATGATCCTCAACTACCTTGTATGGTTGATTTTGATGCTTCTAACTTTGCAATTGAAGCCGTGCAACAACAAGAATTCCTAGATGGACTCCATCCCATTGCCTTTGTGTCTCGCTAACTCAATATGGCTGAATGTAACTACTCTACTCGAGATCAAGAACAACTTACAATGGTATATGCTACCAAGGTATGGAGGCATTACCTCTTGGGGAAACAAGTGATCATGCAAACTGATCACAAACCATTGTTGCAGACCTTACACTTGGAACACACGAAGAGTTGACATCATCAATGGGAGGAACAACTCCAACTATATGACATCAAACTTGAGTACAAACCAAATTGGTTCCATGTCATCCCTGATGCTTTATCACGATGACCTGATTTGAAGTCTCTTCCTCTCATCACAACAGCAATTTCAATGGTTTCAGTTGACTCCATGGTCCAAAACGAGTTTCAGTCAGCTCTACACCAAGATCTCTTCTTCCACATGGTACATGGTTGTCTTACGGCATGCAATAAAGAATATAACACCTTCTCCATCAAGGAGTGCCTTTTATTCCATGAGGACCGGATCTATGTTCCAGCTAAAGGTGATCTTTGACTTGTGTGCCTTTTAGAAGCCCATGATTTACCCATCGCTGGTCACATGGGTGTGGACAAGACCTTGGGTACCCTCCAACATCAATGGTGGTGGCCTAACATGACACAAGATGTTTAAGAATTTGCCAGATCGTGTGAGAGCTACCAACGTAACAAGGCCAGCAACCAGAAGCCGAGTGGACTCCTTCAACCACTCACCATTCCATCCGCTCACTGGGAGCATGTGAGCTTGGATCTCATTATATCTTTGCCAAAGACAAAACAAGGACACACCGCAATTGTGGTGTTTGTGAATAAGCTTAGTAAGCAAATCCAATTGGCACCAACCTGTGATACCGTGGATGCTCCAACCTTAGCACAAATCTACTTTGACAATGTCTTCAAACATCATGGGATGCCATGTGTACTCATCTCCGACCATGATCCTCAATTTACTGGGAAGTTTTGGCAAGCACTCTTCCAGATACTTGGCACCAAGCTTGCTTTGTCCACGGCCTATCATCCTCAAACTAATGGACAAACCAAATGTGCAAATTGTACATTGGAAGATATGTTGCGTGCCTTTGTCAATGTCCACCATACCAATTGGGATGAATGTCTTGTAGCTGCAAAATTTACCTACAACAATTCCAAACATGCAAGCATTGGATTTTCTCCTTTCTTTCTCAATTTTGGCCAAGATCTGCTTGTTCCAGATTCTCTTCTTGCTCCCCCTCCATCTCAAGTTCCTCATACTTCCACATTCTTGACCACTATATCCCACTCTCTCCAACAAGCCAAGGTGAGCCATGACTAAGGCCAAGCCATGACTATCTTCTAGTTACCTCCCTTTCCCACTTGATACCCAAGTTTGTAAACTTGCCCCTAATTGGATAGGACCCTTTGATATCACCCAAATTGTCTCTACTATTGCTTATCGACTTGCCTTGCCTTGTCATATGCGTCTATCTTGTCTTTCATGTTTCCAAGTTGAAATTCTTTGTTCCTAATTCCTCTTCCTTTTCCTCTCAAGTCCAACCTCCCCCTCTTCCTATCCCTATAAATGATCATGAGGAGTACAAAGTTGATTGTATCCTTGCGCATTGCCATATTCAATAAGGCCGTCGCCAACATACGGAGTACAAGGTCCTTTGGAAAGGGTATCCCCTTCATGATGCCACATGGGAACCTCTTTCTCACCTCCAGAATGCACAAATGGCCATCCAAAAATTCAAAGCTTAACTGGCGATAAGGACGTCACCAACTAGCGGCGGGGGAATATGTAACAATATGGAGTTTAGCGACAAAGTTAGTCAGACTTACGAAGTAGAACATAAGAGAAATTAGCCTAGAATATTCCGGAAGTATCTAGGAAGCTTCTTGGGAAGCTTCTTGGCTAGCTTAGCTTGCACCGCATGTAAGTAGCTTCTAGAAGGAAGCTTCTAAAAGCTTCCAACTAGCTTAGCTTGCACGTCAAGTAAGCGGCTTCTAGAAGGAAGCTTCTTGAGAAGCTACTTAGTTAACTTGGCTTGCACTCTAAGAAAGCGGCTTGAGGAAGCTTCTTGAAAAGCTTCTCAAGAGCCTTGTATGCTACCTATAAATATTAAAGCCAAAGCTCATGCTAGGCACTTGGAGTTTTCCCTCATTCAAGTGTCCTAATGTGAGTTTCCATTCTCCTATTTCTCTCCTTGATCTCAGTCTTTTACAACTTACTCCTCTAAACTCCTCCTTGTCCTTGACTTTGGTAGCTGTTTCTTTTTCTGGTGCCTTACCCCAAAGTCTTGATCTCTTTACCTTCAAATTTACTTCCTCCAAGCAGCTACTTTACTCAAGTTTGGTCCAAACTTGCGCATCACAGAAAAAGGCAAGGAGGTTGCCTCACTAGACTAGCCCACTTCTCTAAAAACTGCTTTCTTTGTCTTCCTCAGCTTGGCTTGGTCCTGCACTCACAAATTGTAAACTTCTTCTTAATCATACTCCCCTTTGGAATACTAGTCTTGGTTCTTCATCACATTCTTTTGGAATATTGACCTTAGGTAACTCCATGTATTGGATATCTCCTCCTTCTATGCATTCAATCTCATCATGAAACTCTTGATCTTCTTCCTCAACCACTTCTTCTATTGATTGTTGGACTTTAGGTTCTCCTTCATTTCCATTGCTTGACTCCTTATTCTTTAGAATGAGCTCTTCTTCCTCAAAATCCCCATAATTGGATTTTTCCTCTACTTTCAACTCAATGCTTGACAACAAATCCACCATTGCCGTCTTGTGTTTCAAGTTCAACTTTCAAGTTGTTCTTCTCTACATTTAGGAAACCATACCCTCAAGTTGACTTTGCTTCCTCAACCTTGGAATGGTGACCGCCACAATCTTCACCTATCTATTTTTGGCAGAGTAGTCATTGCCTTCTCAAATCTCTCATGTAATATTGCTCATCTTTGTCTGGATCTTGACAAAGATCTGGTGAGACACCATCTTCTATTTCTCCTCCAAGCTAAGCAGGTTCAAACTTAAGTAAAGATGTGCCACAAATGGTATGAAATAATGAGGTGGTATATTCATTCTCCAACTTCCAATCATTTGACTTATCCTTTGGTTAAACCACTTTGCAGAGTTCACCTTCTCTTTTGCAAACATTTGGTGAAAGAAAACCACTTGCTACTTTGTCACATAGATGGTTTGCTCTAGCTTTAGCATTGCCATTAGAGACACAATGATACTTTACCTCATGAGGTCTTTGTAAGTGTCTACCTTGTACACATTCTTGGTGCAAGGTGCATTGAAGGTATTCTTCAATGCATCTCCATAGCATCACACTTCCTATAGAAGGTGGTTCTTGCCACATCTCCCATTGCTCTCTCCAATACAAGTCTCCAATCCAACTCAATCCATTGAGTTTGATTCCCTCTCTTTCCCTCCACCTCGAGACCATCTCTACAATTGTTGGTAATGATTTTTGCCATGAAACCTAGAATACTCAAATTCAGTTCTAGGCCAAAAATGTGATCCAAAGTCAGCTCAAGACTTTGATCCTCACTATCATATACCCAATTTGCAAATTGTAGGATTTTGCACTGCAAGTGACAAAACTTATGTTCTACACTTCATTGGAATTGTGCGCTCTTTACTTCATGGTTTCTTACAAATTCTTACAAATGGCTACTTGGCTCATAAGTCTATCTCCTTTGGGACAACTCTTCAGAGGCATAGGTAATGCTTTGACATTGCAGAATTCAGTCAATGAAGTCTCAATTCTATTATTCTTTGATTCTCAATCATTCTTCAATTGACTATCAATTGCAACTCACTTATTCTACATGACTTGATTTTATCACTCTCAAATTTATCCTACTTACGAAGTATTTTTGCTTAATGTACCTTCTTGATTGGTTCCGCCCAAGTAAAATTTGTTGAGGTTTCTTCAGATTAGGTTGATCATTTTGATGCAAAGTTCCTTACTTTGGGTCTACCATCCTTCGTGAAGCTCTTCGTCTTGGCTTTTTGCCTTTCTTCTCACGATTTCTTTGGTTACTGGACGAGTTGGAATGAGCAGCCTCATAGCGGGCACCATGTTTGAGGACTTTGTCCAGAGAGGTTACATTTCTTTCCCTGGCAAAGATACGAATCTCCGGTGAAAGCCCGCCAAGAAACCAGGTAATGGCTTGGGCATCGGAATAACCCACCACCCCGGATTGCTTCGGAACTCGGTTCAATAAGGCCATGAACCGCTCAGAGTAATCTCTCAATTTTTCCTTCTTTCCTCGGTCCAAATCATTAAGTGCCACGAAGACACTCGTATCATAATCCACTTCCCAAAATCGTTCCAAGAAGCCATTTTGTAAGTCTGCCCAGTCTGCTGGTGTAAATCCCTTCTGCGTTACATGAGTATACCAGCTCCGAGCCTTCTTTCAGAGCAGACTTGGAAAATCCACAGTCGATCCGCGGAGTTATGTTCCTTGTTGGCAAAGGAAATGACTTCGAATTCCTCAATGAATTTGTCAGGATCTTCGTCTTGCTGGTATCTTTATACTTTTGATAAGCATGTTGGGTCATGGGTACCGAGGACATTGTTCGGTGCGGCGGATTTGGGTGTGGTAAGTTTGAACTTACGGGGAACCGTAGAGCTACTTGGTATGGACGTCGTGTTGTCTGCCCACGGGTTCCAATTTGTCAAGTTCAAATTGGGGTCTTCTTCAACAATTTCTTCTTCTCTGGTTGTGTCGACTTCAACCCGATCAGAAGTAAGAGGTTCCACAACTTCAATCTGGTCTTCAAACCTTCTTTGGGATAACCTAGGAATTGTTTGTACCAGATGCTGACACTCTTCTTCCGTAAGTGTTCGGCCTGTCTTTTCTCAAACAAACTTCTTAATGAAATAGACTTCCTTTACAGCTTAAGGGGAAGTCGGGGTACTGGGTCATAGTGCGTATGTCTGCTCACTCAAGTCTTTCTTTTTCTTGGAAGACGGGGATGAAAAGTAGCCTTGCCAACCTCCTTCCCGTCTCTTTTGGTCAAGTTCATGCAAGGCTGCTTGCACTTCGTGAAGAAGTTGAAAGTCCAACTCTTCTAGTTTGATTTTGTTTGAAGTGTGTGGGGCTTTCAAACGTTCATCTTCTTCATGATGCACTGCTCATCTTCGAGCCCTCTCATCCCATTGTTCTCTCGATGCAGACATTCATATTGCATGGACACCTAGTTTTGAATTTGGCTTTGTATTCTTCCACTTCCAAGATTTGTATCCCCGGCAACGGCACCAAAAATCATGTGACAACCCGGCAAATATCACTTTTGCGGTAATCGGGTCAGTAAAGTTTGTTCCCACAGAGATACTATCCAAAATTGGTCAAATATGAAGTCAAAAGTCACAATGGCAATTCTTCTTGATGGCTTCTTTAATCTCTCAGGTAGAAACTACACCCAAAAGAGAGTAACAAGCTCACAATCTTGATAACTTGTCACGAACACATACACATAATCACAACATAGCAAAGTCTGTCCAAACAACTCTTGATTGTGATGATTCAGATTCTCCCAAAGACGGCACTTCACTGCAAAGACCGATTTCACCATAGAATTGTGTTCCACCCCTCCACTGAAGGCACAACTTCCTCGATCAAAATTGCTTCACATCAACTTCGTGCTGCACTCACAAATGCAGAATACTAACAACACTACAATTCCTCTCAGACCTATCAAGGCATTGCTCCGATGCACTTCACTCAGGATCAAACACATAGAATGAAGATCAAGGCTGCAGATTCCAACATCCACAAACACATTGTCTTGCTCTTTGGAATTCTCCACACACTCACAAACACAAACACAAAATTGACAATATGAATTAAGCTTAAGCGACGAGTATTGAAAACAATACTTCACTTTATCTATCTTCAGAAATTTTGAATACTGAATAACATTGTACTGCAAATGCTCCACTTAAATACTGAAGCAAACGGTAGACTTGCCTACCTAGGCACCGCTTCCTACCATCTTCATATCTGACTCTTCCTATCTCAAAATTGACTTCTATCCCAATCCGATGTCTACCTCATCATCGGCTTCCAAACCCAATGATCTTCTTACTATTTCACCTTCTTTGGGTATGACTGATTCTACTAATTTCTTCACAAATTCTACGACTTCTTCACTACAATCTCCAATTGAACTCACAGGTAATCTATCTACACTCTTATTTCCCGACCCACTCTTCTCTAATGTATCAATTTTCAAGTCCAATGATACTTGTATTCCTACTTCTGCAACATTGATTTTCTTCTCCACTGTCACACTAGTCCAAATTTTCTCTAACTCCAAATTGACTAAATCCAACCTAAGACTAACATTATTTTCTACCTCTAACATTTTCCTATCTACACGCTCTCTCAACCGAATCAGCAATGTGTTCATGTCCACGTCCTTGGCTTTCCGTTTCCGAGTCTCCTGCACAAGTAATTTCAACTCATGTAGGCGAGCTTCTTCCAATCTTCCCTCAGCCTCCGTGCTTAAGATTGCTCTTAACTTCCCCGCAACCTCTCCTACTGATTCTGATTCACATCCTCGAGAGCGTTTTACCTTCAACTCCTCCCGATACATTTTCAACTCGTCTTTGTATTCTGCAGCAAGCATCTTCTTCTCCTTTGCATACTGCATACTCTGCTGTTCTGCGCTCTTAACAAGTTCTTGCAAACGCTCTTCTTCTTCTTGCCTAGACGCCAATTCTCTCTGCCATGCTTGATCTTTTGTTGCGGCACTCTTCTTCAAGCTGTCCAACTCCTGCTCCATCACGATGTTCATCGCCTTAAAATGGACATTCTTGATGCGCACATCACTCACTTCCACCTTCATTTTGCTCAGCCACATTGCATGCTCCTTCAATTCCCCTACTTGCTTTTGCAATTCCCTCTCCTTCTTTGCGCAGCTTCCTTGTAGCATGCTCAGCGTTTTCTTCCTCGAGTCTTCCTCCCTTTGAAGTTCCTCCACTTCCGCGCTTCTTTGGACTTGTTGTTCCTGCAACTCCTTCACTTCACTCACCAGATACTTCACCATCTGTAATTTGTTCATCCCCTCTCTGTGATCTTGGGGAATTACACTTCGATTCGCCTCTAACAGCTCCAGCAATGGTGTGACTATCTTCGTTAAATACGATATCCCAACAAAGTGTTCTTCTTCTTCCTTGCTATCTTCGTTTGGAGTCTTCTCCTCCATCATCGGCTCCTTCATCCAAAGTCGCAATCTTTGTATCTTCATTGTGTTGGCGCTGTCTTTGTTTTGGCCTCTTGAACTCGGCCCCGCGAGATTCTCTACCTCCTCCTCTAGTCTTGACATATTCTCCACCATCGCCTGACCAGCCTCACTTACTACCACCAATTGCTGGACTTTGGGTTCTCCCTCTCTATCGCTCCCAGACTCCTCACTTTTCAAGGTGAGCTCTTCTTCTTCCGAGTCCTCTACTTGCGACTCAGTTTCTTCTTCCGACTCCGATCCCGATGATGCCCTTCTTACGACTTTAGCAGTCTTCAACATCAGCCGCTGAGTCTTTCTTTGCATGGGAGACGCCTTAGCTTCTTCGGGTTTACTTCTCTTCTTTGTCTTTGGACTGGTAACATCTTTGATTTTCCACTGTCCCGTCCTTGCAAAGTACTCGTCATTTGCTTGCAGATGAAGCATATACTGGCGTTCCTCATTGTCTAATTCCTGTCTCAAATTGGGGTGCATGTGCGACACCATATGATGATGTTGATAGTAAGTTCAGCCCAAAGTAGAAATGAGCTGCGAACGGTGCAAAATAATGCGGTGGCGAGCCCATTTGCCAATTCACCACCATCTGCCTTGTGCGATGATGGAAGCATCTCACCCAATTTACTGGTACTCCTGCAAACATCTGATGGAAAAAGACCGCCTGCTACATGGTCACGTAAGTCATTTGTTCTGGCTTGAACATGGCCATCATCACCCCCATGATACTTCTTTGGATCGGGTCCCGATATGATTCTACCTTGTAACCATTTGCGGTTCTTGAAGCAAAAAATGAGTTACGGATCTCCGCCGTCTCCTCTACAGCATCACACTTCCAATAGAAGGTGATCCTTGTCAGCTCTCCTGCTTCCCTCCCCAGGACTAACTTCCAATCCGACTCAGTCCATCGAGCCGGATTGCCTCTCTTCCCTTCCTCACAATTACTGGCAGCAATCTCTGCCATTACACCCGGGAAATTGAAATTCCAATTCCATGCTAAAAAGGTAATACGAAGTCTAACCAAGACTTCGATTCTAGCTACTACATCCACTCTTCGAATTGCAAAACCTCTCACTGCCAGCGCGTTGGCCACCTTCTTCACCATGATTTATTCTCTCGTTCTACGTTGTTGGAAAATCAGACCCTCTCCTGGACAAGACACTCTAACTCCCTCAGGGTTCCGGAAAATCTCACTCTTGATGGGCTTTCGGACACGCATTACTACAGGGCGACTACTCAAAGGAATTGGAAATTTACTTAGAGGTTTCAACTTCCTCCTACGCAATTGCAATTTTATATTGCCCCAAATCGCAGTCATTCTTCAGTTGATTTTGTCTATGAATTTCTCTCTTCTGCGTGCACTCCCGGTCACTATCAAGACATGCTTATTTTGCTCCCGCCATTTCTTGAAATGTACTTTCTTGCCACGTACAGAGGTTGTTAAACGGTCTTCATCTTTCCTGCGTCTTCCAACCCGAAGACAATGATCTTCGGCTTTTTTCCGGTGTACTCCTCTTCCGAGTACCTCCGTCATCAGATTTGATGTTAGCTTCTTCGGCTTCCTTCCAAAGTCACTTTTGCCACTTCTTTGTTTGCAATTCGACTGTTCCGTGCTTACTTCATCTCTCAATCACTACTAACCATAGAAAAAAACAAAAAATGTGGGTACCACATAGAGCAACATTAGAAATGTTGTAGTTACTGAAAGAAGTGCCTCAAATGAAGAGGTACTTGAAGGAATGACATTGAAAGTTAGGATGGGAGAAGCACTTGAAGTGATGCAAGATAATCCCAAGTACTTGCAAGCCAACCTACTTGTAGGATGTTCAACACTCGGAGTGATGTAGGATGATCCCAAATGCTAGCATGAAGGATGTGTCTATAGGCCAAATGATTTGCATGACCAAGTATCAAGGTAGAAAGAAAAGTTGTGTCACAAAGGAGGATGAGAAACACTCATTGAGGTGTAGAATGAACATGAGTGCTTAAGGAGTAAATACCACACCAAGTCTTGTGGAATCATTCTAAATGCTTGTAGGAGATGCAACACTCACATTGCCAATAGGTGAGGTGTACAAGCCTAAGTTTTGAATGCCACTTTGGCACTTGGACTTAAGTGCCACTGTGATTTGAATGTGCCAACAACAACACTTGCCGCCAAGCATTGTTACCTACAAGATAGCTATTACCACTTGGTAGGCAAGTGTGGCATAGGGGAAAGTGATTAGAAATAAATTTTTGGCACATGAGAGGGTGAATCTTCACTAAGATTGACATGTGTAGGCCTCCGCATGCATAATGACAAGTGCCTACCCACTATGTTACTGCCAAAGTACTAAAGAATGACCATGAATTGAGTACATAAGTTGAGTGCTTGGCTAGAAGTGGCACTTCTCACAAACCCATCTGCCTTCTAAGCTGATTGAGTAGTGTCTTGTGCATTTTCATAAAGAAGTGAGTTACTTGGAGTCATTTTGAGAGTGGCACTTGGCACAATTTTGGATACTCAAAGTGAAGTGAGGTACTCAACATAATATGTAAGTGAAGTTGTAGTAGTTTTTCTTGTGCAAAAGCCATGATGATCTGTGAGCAGGCCTGTCTTTCACTCAGGATGAACCTCTAATGGCTATTAGGGTAGCGCACCATGGATTAAGAAGGCAAAGAACCTTAACTCCATCATACTCTTCCTAGGCTAACACTCCAAGACTCAAGACATTGCTCACTAGAGAACTCAATGAGAGAGAGATAGTTGCAAATGAAAGTATGATGAGTACCTCCTCACCCCTTGTTTATATACTTGTGAAATAGTAACGCACCAAAGTTACTAATTACTAGACTAAAAGTCAAGTAAAGTCAAAAATTAGAAAGGAATATCCACGCACATGGGCATATTCAACTAGCATATGATCTTATCTTGACGCAACCACTAAGTCAAGGATTTGTCCACATAGGCTATCCTTGGGCTATAGGAGAATCCAAAACAAAAAGGCTTGCGGGCCCAAGAGTTCTCAACTCTTTCCTCAAAGCCAAACACCTAGGAATAATACCAAGTCAACACATTAGAATCCAAAATAGTGGTGCTCATCTTTCCACCTCCTCTGAAGTAAGGTCCCCTCTTTCTTAGCCATGACTAACTCTAGCTAATCATGACTAATGTAGAACCATCCTTTATCTCTATATAAATAACATCTCTCAAGTACTTGTTATACCAAGCTAAATATCACAATACCACACACATACACAAATGGGTGTTACATTTACCCCCGGACTAAGTTTTCACTTCGTCCTCAAAGTGAAGATCTCTCTACCTTCTATGATACATCTTCAACTTATCATGGTTAATCCTATCAAAGTGTCTTCCTCCCAACTCCTTGAGATCATAGGAGTAAGGCCTCACACTATGAAAGGTCCAAAGTACTAAGGCAAAAACTTATTTTGCGCTCTCTTGAATCAAATAGAATCAAACAACATTAACCAATCACCTTCTTTGAAAGGCTCCACCTTCTTCTTGCCTTGCTTCTTGTCATAACTCTACTTTTGTGTCCTTTGGCCTGTGAGCCGGCTTGTATTTCACTCAAGATGAACCTCTAATGGTCATTATGGTAGCGCACCATGGACTAAGAAGGCAAGGAACCCCAACTCCATCATACTCCTCCTAGGCTAACACTCGAAGACTCAAGACATTGTTCACTAGAAAACTCAATGAGAGAGAGAGAGATGGTTGCAAATGAAAGGATGATGAATACCTCCTCACTCCTTGTTTATATACTTGTGAAATAGTTACGCACCAAAGTTACTAATTACTAGAGTAACTCAAGCTATTAAGCTAAAATTCAAGTAAAGTCAAAAAGTATTAAGGAATATCTATCCACATGGGCATATTCCACTAGCATGTGATGTTATCTTGACCCCACCACTAAGTCAAGGATTCCTTCACATGGGCTATCTTTGGACTAGAGAAAAATCCAAAACAAAAATGCTTGCGGGCCCAAGAGTTCTCAACTCTTTCCTCAAAGCCAAACACCTAGGAATAATACCAAGTCAACACATTAGAATCCAAAATAGTGGTGCTCATCTTTCAACCTCCTCTAAAGTAAGGTCCCCTCTATCTTAGCTATGACTAACTCTAGCTTATCATGACTAATGTAGAACCATCCTTTATCTCTATATAAATAATATCTCTCAAGTACTTGTAATAGCCAGCTAAATATCACAATACACCACACATGCACAAATGGGTGTTACATTTACCCCCAGACTAAGTTTTCACTTTGTCCTCAAAGTGAAGGTCTTTCTTCCTTCTATGGTACATCTTCAACTTATCATGGTTAATCCTATCAAAGTGTCTTCCTCCCAACTCCTTGAGATCATAGGTGTAATTGCCCCACACCTTCTCCACTATGAAAGGTCCAAAGTACTTAGGCAAAAACTTCTTTTGCACTCTCTTGAATCAAATAGAATCAAACAACATTACCCAATCACCTTCTTTGAAAGGCTCTACCTTCTTCTTGCCTTGTCTCTTGGCATAGCTCTCCTTTTGTTTCCTTTGAGCTTGCTCCACTCGAACCATAGCAACTGCTCTTGCCACTTCCAACTCCATGAGTTGATCCTTCCTTGACTTCTTTGTATCACCTCCTTGAGCTTTCTTCAATCTCCTATGAATGCTTTGGAAGGTAGGAAGATCAAAGTGAATAGGTAAGGTAGACTCAATACCATATACCAATTGAAATGGAGAATATCCGGTGGAAGTCTTCATGGTTGTCCTATACTCCCACAAAATAGCATGAATCCTCTTGTCCCAATGATGTTTAGCCTCTTCCATTTTTGCATCTTTGGCCAACATCATGCACAAGGTCTGATTGGTTCTCTCTGCCAAGCCATTGGAATTTGGCTTATAGGATGTAGTTACTCTATGCGTGATAGAGAAATGTCATAGCATGGCTGTAGTGATGCTTCCTATAAACTCTCCTCCTCTATCAGAAACCAAATCCAAAGGGCATCTAAACCTAGTGATAATGTGTTCATAAAGAAATCTACCAACTTCATCTTCATTCTTGTCCTTCAATGGTCTAGCCTCAACCCACTTGGTAAGGTAATCAGTAACTACCGCAATCTACCGATTGTTCCTTGGGGTTCTATTGAGAGTACCTACAAAATCAATTCCCCACTTCTCAAAAGGTCTTAGCAATGGAATTGATCTAAGTGGTGGAGTGGATGTAGACTTTCTAGCAAAAGCTTGACAAACATGACAAGTTTTGCAATAATCAAGACAATCCTTGAAAATCCCTCTCCAATGGTACCGGCATCTAAAATCTTGAAAGAAGTCACCTTTCTTGTAAAGTGCCATCCACATACTAAACCTTCATGAAACTCCTTTATGAGTTGGATAGACTCTTCCTTACCCACTCCTCTTCAAAGTAGACCATTTGCTCCTTGGTGAAAAAAGAATATCTTCCACCATTGCGTAAGGTCTAGATCTTGCTGCAAGGGCCCCTTTCTCCCTAGCATGCATCCCTTCAGGATAGTTACCTCTTGTCACAAAATCCACAATCTCCTTGTACTCCATTGGAACCTCTTGAGTAACTGAGATTGTCATGAGCTCCTCATCCGGGAAGAAATCATCCACTGGCTCATCTCCATCATGATCATAGGCTCTAGATAACAAATCAACATTTTCATATTTCTTTCTTGGCATATCCGCAATGGTGTAGTCATACTCAGACAAGAGTATCATCCACCTTGCTAGTCTCCCTTCAACATTAAGCTTGTTGAAAGTGAACTTCAAAGCCTTGTGATCCGTGACAATGGTGGCTTTCCCTCCAATCAAGTAGTGTCTAAACTTCTTGAGACCAAAGATCATTGCCAACCCTTCTCTCTCCGTGACAGAGTAGTTCTTCTCTACTGAAACCATCTGCCTACTAGCATAAGCTATTGGATGTTCATGCTCATCTTGGTCTTATAGACTAAGAGTGCATTCTATAGCTACATAAGAAGCATCAGTGTAGAGGATGAAAGGCTTACTCCAATCAGGTTTAGCAAGAATAGGAGCTACAACAAGGGATTGCTTGAGCTCCTCAAAAGCTTTGAGAGCCTTCTTGTCCTCCAAAATCACCATGGAATCTACACCCTTCTTCATGTAGATGGTCAATGCATAAGCCTTGTTGGAAAATGAGAAGATGAACCTCCTATTGTACCCAACCATCCCCAAGAATTGGCATAACTTTGTCAAGCTTGAAGGGAATGGAAGGTTTGAGATTTTCCTCACCTCCTCAAGATCAATTGCTATTCCATCCTTGGAGAGGATGTGCCCCAAAAGTAGACGTTCTTCACATCCAAAAATGCACTTCTCTAGGTTGGGTGATGCATTTGCCTCATCCAAGCGTTACAAGACCTTGATTAGGTGCTTAAAGTGCTCCTCCTTGCTCCCATAGACACAAAAGTCATCAATGAAATCTCTAACAAATTTCTCAATGAAAGGTTCAAATACCTTGTTCATGAACCATTGGAATGTGGCTAGAGCATTACAAAGCCCAAAAGGCATGACCTTGAAAGCATAAGTTCCCCAAGGTGTGGTGAATATGGTGAGTTGTTGATGCTTTGGTTCAATTTTGATTTGGTTATATCCACTATAACCATCTCCAAAACTATACCTCTCATGACCTGCAACCTCCTCCAAGATCTTATCAATGAATGGCAATGGGTAGTAGTTCTTCTTGGTAATAGCATTGAGCTTCTTGTAATCCACACATACCCAAAGCTTACCATTTTTTTTTCTTCACAATCACAATTGGTGACACTCATTTTGAATTCTCCACCTCAAAGATAAATCCGGCCTTCTTGAGCTTATCAATCTCCTCATTCACAACCAAAGAAGTTATTGGGCTAATGTAATACCAAGGGTTAGCCATATGATCTAGATGTGAAATTCGGTTTGGTAACTTCTAGAATGATGTTATACATGATGGTCAAATTAGATCAGATAGAAGTATCACCAAAAGAGTACTTCTACTAATAGGGCAAAAACCAAAATAGACTTGAGAACCTTAGAACCAATAGCTAGACATATGATTTAAAGGTGAGAATTGGTTTGGTAACATCTGGAAGGATGTTACACATGATGGACTAAACAGATCAGAAAGAGGTATCACCAAAAGGGGACTTCTATTAATAGAGTAGGGACCAAAATATGCCTGAAAACTTTGAAGGCAATTTCGGAGGCCTAAACAAATGAATTAGGCCTTGAAAATGTGCAAATTCCCCCTCCCCCCCCCCCCCCCAAATGGTGGAAATGTTGGCCTTCCCTCCCCCCTACTTTGTCTCGTCAAGAGCTTTCCAATGGTACCTTATGCAATTCCGAGATTCCTACAGGAAGATTCCCTAAAAGATTCCTTCCGGTCAAAGCTTGTTTGACCAACCAGATAGGACCTAGACCAGACAGGTCACCCATCCAAGTAAGTAATCCAAGGGTGGAGCTTGCTGACATGTCACCTATCTGTGTCCCTAATCCTATGGTAGGGCTTCCTTGGAAGAGATCATCTTTGTCTATATAATAAAGAGAAGGTGCTCCCTTGGGGCATAGAATGTTTTGAGTGTGCAATCTGTGTTTTCTCTCTTCTCCTGTCCTCGGAGTATTACAGCTAATGTGACATTGCTTTTGGTAGATTGGTCTTGCATGTGACTCCACCTCTATCTTGTGCTCCTCCAAAGTGACTTCCTTCAAATCCTTGTAACTGAAAGCAAACACATGGATGAACTTGCCAAAAATCTCCTCAAATCTCACCTTCTCCTCCTTGGTATCATTTGGGCCATACTTGAGGGTAGCTAACCTTCTCTACCTCCTCAAGTGTCAAAGGTGATTGATCTGGGTCCTTCAAAACCTCTAGCTTTGGTGAAAAATCCATAGCACACAAGGGATACACATCTGAATCCGATTCAGATTCATCCTCCTCCGTGGAAGTCTCCTCTTCCATGCTTGTATCCACACCTGAAGCTCCTTCTTCAAAATTTTATTCCCAATAATCAAAAGATGGTGTATCTGAATGTGAAGTGTTGGTGGTGTTAGTCATAGGAATTGTGACTCTATGGTTTGATGGCCCAATTCTCAAGTACCCTTTATGCCATCAATTAGTTGTGTGTGTTGTTCTCAACCATGGCCTCCTAAGAGGTAAGTCATAGCTTGAATCCTTCAAGACTTGAAAAGTCATGAGATTTTGAACTCCCATAACTGAAACTACCACCTTGTCCATCATCCCTATTGGTCAAACTTGTTGTTTTGTTTGCCATGCTCACCACAAATGTTGAAGGTCTTGAGGGTATCACACCAACTTCTTTATCAACCTTTCTAACATGGCATTCATTGTTGATCCTCCATCAACCAATGCATCCTTGATGTTGTGACCATTCACTCTCACATCAATCTTGGAGGCATATTCACAAGCCTTCCATGGTGCTGGCTTGGAATCCACCACCCCCATTGATACTAGAGCTTCTGCCTTCTTCTTCCTCTTGCTACTTGAAGAACTCAAACCACCTCTAAGCTCCTTTCTCAAAGTAGGATTCAAAGAAATCAATTGGCCCATTGTGATGTTAGCCTTGTGACTACCAACATCCTCCAACATATTGTAGTTCCATTGTTGCTTTGAGATCAAGAAGTCCTCCATCTCCAACTTCTTCCTTGGAGTCTTTGTTGTTGATGGTGTTGAGGTGCAAGTGCTCCTAGTAGACATAGGAATATCTTGGCTAAGAGTAAATCCTTGAGAAGAGTGTACATCCTTTACAAAACCAACTCTTTTCTTCTCTTGTGCCAAAAGCTCCAAATTAAGACTCTTGGAGTTTGAGCACTCTCTCTTCTCATACTTGCTCTCAACCACATCTATAGATGTTATCCCCTTACCTTTGATTAGGAGCCACTTGGGTTTTCACTTCCTCTCTCTTTCCTTCTATTGGCTCCCTCATAACTCCTTCCTCCATGGTAAGTGGAATTTGGGCAATTCCTTTGGATGTGATCTCTTCCTCCACAACCAAAACAATTTCTCTCATTAAAATTGTTGGTTGGTTGGTTGGCCTCCTCTATATAGATAACTTCCATAACTCCTAGGCCCTCTCTCCACATTCTGATCCACCTCTCTCTTCTCCCATAGTTGCACCACATTGATCTTGAGATTTACAAGTTGTTTTGTGATGATTTGAAGTAGATCCTTTGGTGGAGGTGCAAGAACTGGAGCAACTACTACTTCTGGAGCAACCCTTGCCACAAAAGTATCAGAAGTTCCACCATACTTGTAACCTTGAGGAGGATGCACAACCTCCTTTACCACCAAATCACTCTCATCTCCTTCCAAACTCTCCTCCATACAAATTGTAATCTTGATAGCTTCAACCTTAACATTATGCAAAATCTGGACTCTAACTTTTATACTCTTTCCACATAGACTCTCATTGTCTATAATACCAAGAGCTAGCCATATGATTTTGATGTGAAATTTCGTTTGGTAACATCTAGAATGATGTTATACATGATAGTCAAAATAGATCAGATAGAAATATCACAAAAAGAATACTTCTACTAATAGAGCAGAAACTGAAATAGACTTGAGAACCTTAGAATCAATAGCTAGACATATGATTTAAAGGTGAGAATTGGTTTGGTAACATCTAGAAGAATGTTACACATGATGGACTAAACAGATCAGAAAGAGGTATCACTGAAAGGGGACTTCTACTGATAGAGTAGGAACCAAAATATGCTTGAAATCTTTAAAGGCAATTTTGGAGGCCTAAACAAATGAATTAGGTCTCAAATATGTGCAGATTCCCCCCAATAGAGGAAAAGCTAGCCTTCCCTCACCCCTGGTTTGTCTCATCAAGAGCTTTCCAATGGTACCTTACGTGATTCTGAGACTCCTACAGGAAGATTCTGACCATGGAGACATTACAAAGTCAAGTGCAAATCCTCAGGAATGATCAAGCCATGCAAGAAGAAGAGTCGTCTCAAACCCAGTACCTATGACTGAAGTACTTGGAGAGGTAGTTATGTCTATGAGCCCTATCAATGATGAAGCCACATTGCTACTCCAGATGAAGAAGACTTGCAAGATCAAGCCTTACAAGGGGCAGCGTATGATGAGAGTAGTAGAAAATTGGATCTCAAGAATGAATCAATATTTCTGGTTGTTCTCAACAGAGATCACGGAGCATGCAACAAGCGTGTTTGCATGTGGGTATTTGACCAATAAAGCCCTCCATGGTATGATGCTTGGGAACAATCTATGTTGGCAAAGAGAAGGGAGGTCAAATGGACAACAATGCAAGAAGGATTGCTGAAGAATTTTCAATCGGTGTATTCTGTGCAGATAGCTCAAACCCGACTATGGGGATTGAGACAAAAAAATAGCATACAAGAGTATGTGGAGGCATTTTAGGATCTACAAGTCAGAATAACAAACATGAGTCCAGCAAAGGCTCTTGACAATTTCAAACAAGGGTTAAAGGAGCAGATTTGCCAAGAAGTCATGGTGCAAAATCCTTGCACAGTATTTGAAGCCATTGCTTGTGCACAAAGAATAGTAGGAGCATTGGGTGGAGGTGAAGGAGTAGTTCCACCTCAATATTATAGGGCAAAAATACCACACATGGGTAGATCAGTAACGATAGAATTGAGCAACCTTTGATTTCAAGATCGAGGAGCACAACCGCTTCAAGAGGAGCGTGGACGGGTAGAAGAACAAAGAGATGGAGTCCCACAAGGAGGAGGAACTTGAGGAGAACAATGCCATTGTTACAATTGTAGCCGTATTGGGCACATATCTACCAACTGTCGCACTCATTTCCCTAGAGGCCCTTGGCCTTTGTACAAGCAATCTTTGAACAACATGGAGAGGTGCATTGAAGAGGAGGAGGTAGAAATCACTTTGGAAAACAAAGATCGCCAATAAATGTACCTTGTGGCCTTACTTGCTCAATAAGGAAGAAGAGAAGCGAGGGAAGAAGAAGACTAATGTACAAAGATCCCAAAAGGCAACCTCACAATTGATTGTCGTGAATGGAGTCCTAGAAGGCAATCAAGTGAGAGTATTAATCGATCCGAGAGCAATAGAGAATTTCTTATCTCGCTCTGTTGTAACAAGATTGGGAATAGATCTAGAGAGGGATAGGAGTGAAGAAGTACAGTTGCCTAACAGGAAAATAGAGAGGATTGAATCATTACCTAGACAAGTAACACTCTCTATAGGAGAATATCAAGAAGCAATTGAGTGGCGAGTAATACAATTAGCTTGTTATGATGCAATCTTAGGCATGCCATGGATGGAGCATTACAACCCTATGGTAGATTGGAAGAAGAAAGTAGTGAGAACCCACCAATGGTCAATCATTGGGGTTAAAGAAAAATCACCCAGGCAAGATCTGCCTCTATATGTCATAGGGACGGCAATTGTATGTAAGATCGATAGATGTTCATGTGTCTAATAAGAGAAGTACAGAGTGCACAACTTGATGGACAAGTTCTTGAGAAATTGAAGGCTATGGTAGATGAATTTCAAGATGTCTTTCTTGATGATCTACCCTCAAGATTACCACCAAAAAGGAGAGTAGATCATAAAATTGAGACACTTCCGAGGAAGACACCTCCTTGTAAGGCCTCATATCGCCTATCACCTCATGAGTTGGAGGAGTGTAAGACTCAAATTGAGGAGATGTTGCAGAAGGGGTTCATCCAACCTAGCATATCACCATATGGGGCTCTTGTCTTGTTTGTGAAGAAGAAGGATGGTACAATGCACATGTGCATTGACTATCAAGATCTCAATCAGCAAACAATGAAGAACAAATACCTCTTACCTTGCATGGATGACCTATTTGATCAACTCCATGGAGCAAGATACTTCACCAAATTGGACTTACGAAGCGGTTATAATCAAATCCAAATTGCAAAGGAGGATGTGTACAAAACTACCTTTCAAACTAGGTATAGCCACTTTGAGTATCTTGTGATGCCTTTTGGCCTCACCAATGCACCTGCCACTTTCATGAGTCTAATGAATGACATATTTTGTCCATACTTGGATAAGTCTATTATCATCTTCTTGGACAATATCTTAGTATACAGTAGCACAATGATAGAACACAAACATCATCTACGAGAGGTCTTCCAAATTCTAAGACAGAATTGATTGTATGCCAAAATCTCAAAGTGTGAGTTTGGCAAGTCTAAAGTAGACTACTTGGGGCATGGAGTAAGTGTAGAGTGCATTCAAGTATTGATAGATAAAATAGAGGTCATTCAAAAATAGCATGCCCCAAAAGATCATACTCAACTCAAGAGCTTCTTGGGGTTGACGGGATTCTATCGTAGATTTGTCAAGGACTTCTCCAAGGTTGCACAGCCTTTAACGACACTACTTGGCAAGGGGAAGAAGTGGACATGGGGAACCGCATAAGAGTTGGCCTTTGAAGAATTGAAAGCTACCTTGCTACATGCACCAATCTTGAAGTGGTATGACCCAAAACAACAAATCAAGTTGGTTATAGATGCATCATGCGTAGCAATAGGAGCAGTCCTACAACAAGAGTGGCATGATGGATGGCATCCAATTGCATATTTCTCTCGAAAGTTGTTACTAGCAGAGCTCAACTACCACACCACAGAACGAGAAGAGCTGGCCATTGTTCTAGCAACCAAGCATTGGAAGCACTATTTAGGTGAGAAGGCATTTGTAGTAGAGACAGACCACAAACCTCTAGTCTACTTTGAGATGTAGAAGGATCTATCTCGTTGCCGCATTCAGTGGGCAGAGTGGCAACAATGCTTCAACATGTCAATCACCTACATAGAAGGTAAGAAGCAACTTGCAGATGTATTCACCCGCATGCCAATAGCAAACAACTTGGTGGCAGAGGTTAAGATTAACCCTAAATTTTGGCCAAAGATTTTGGCAACTACAAAAACTGATCTGTAGATTGTAGAAGCGCAATCATCCAAAGGCATCACCAGCACCCAAAGACTCACCTTTTGTGATGGTAGATTATGGATCCCAAATGTCCCAAAATTACGCACCACCATTCTAGCGGAATGTCATGATTTGGCCATTGCAGGTCATGTTGGAGTGGACAAGACCTTGGATGCAGTCCAACGCCATTACTATTGGCCCAACATGAGCAACAACGTGATGGACTATGTGCGCAGCTGCCTACTTTGTCAACAGAACAAAGCTTCTAATCAAGCTCCTATAGGGCTCCTTCAACCTCTCCCCATGCCTACCCAACGTTAGAAACAAGTGAGTATGGATCTCGTCCGTGAATTACCCAAGACCACCTTAGGGTTTGATTCCATTGTGGTCTTTGTGGACCGGCTCAGCAAAATGATTCATGTACGCCCTACCACCAAGGATGTGATCACTCTGCAACTAGCCCAATTATACTTAGATGTAGTCTTCTCTCACCATGGCTTGTCTAGAGTACTTATCACCGATAGAGGCACTCAATTCACCAGTTTGTTTTGGCAAACACTCTTTGGTTTCTTCAAAACCAAGTTAGCCATGTCCACAACTTACCACCCACAAATAGATGGCCAAATAGAGCGGGCTAATTGCACAATTGAAGACATGTTACACGGCTTCACCTTAGAAGAGCAAGAGAGGTGGGACACCCTACTCTCG
The DNA here is from genome assembly GCA_948567375.1 of Lunularia cruciata. Lineage (NCBI taxonomy): Eukaryota > Viridiplantae > Streptophyta > Marchantiopsida > Lunulariales > Lunulariaceae > Lunularia > Lunularia cruciata. The sequence goes on from OX419759.1 coordinate 51,697,528, forward strand.
TTGGTGGAATTTGCTTACAACAATTCAATGAATGCATCCACCCAGGTCACTCCGTTCTTCCTCATGTATGGTGAGCATCCCTTCACACCTTCTAGCTTGATGAAGATCCGTCCAGTGGCTACCAAGGTCGATGCAATCAATACATTTGTTTCTAGAATCCAACACGGTGTGGAGAGCGCCAAGCACAGATTATAGATTGCACAAAATTGATAGAAGCAATATATTGATGCACATCGTAGGCACATGAAGTTCAATGTTGGGGATCAAGTGTGGTTATTGACAACCAACCTCACATTAGTTGGACCTTGTAAGCTCAGACCTCATTTTATTGGGCCTTTCTCGATTCTTTGTCGCATTGGCATTGTGGCCTATCACCTTGAGCTACCACCACACATGAAGATCCATCCAATGTTCCATGTTTCCCTACTATGCAGACGTGCTTCCCGATCAGGCCAAGGTCATTCCACACAAGACATTTGACCTTGTCCAACACTCATTGATGGCATAGAGGAATATGAAGTGGAGCATATTCTCCAAAAATGCATGCGTGGTACTTTCCATCCACGGGTGGACTATCTAGTACAATGGAAAGGTTACCCCCTCTATGAAGCAACATGGGAGCCCGCTGCCAATTTGACACATGCACCGGTGTTGGTGCAAGCATTTGAGCAACAATTGCACAACAAAGACATTGCGTCTTAAAAGGAGAGAGGTCTGTAATACCAAGAGCTAGCCATATGATCTAGATGTGAAATTTGGTTTGGTAACATCTAGAATGATGGTCAAAATAGATCAGATAGAAGTATTACCAAAAGAGTACTTCTACTAATAGAGCAAAAACCAAAATAGACTTGAGAACCTTAGAACCAATAGCTAGACATATGATTTAAAGATGAGAATTGGTTTGATAACATCTAGAAGGATGTTACACATGATGGACTAAATAGATCAAAAAGTGGTATCACCAAAAGGGGACTTCTACTAATAGAGTAGGAACCAAAATATGCATGAAATCTTTGAAGGCAATTTTGGAGGCCTAAACGGATAAATTAGGCCTAAAAAATGTAAAGATGCCCCCCCAATAAAGGAAAGGATGGCCTTCACTCTCCCCTGGTTTGTCTTGTCGAGAGCTTTCTAATGGTACCTTACGTGATTCTGAGACTCCTACAAAAAGATTCCCTAAAATATTCCCTTTGGTCAAAGCTTGTTTGAACAACCAAATAGGACCTAGACCGACATGTCACCCATCCAAGTAAGTAATCCAAGGGTGGAGCTTGCTAACATGTCACCTATCTGTGTGCCTAATCCTATGGTGGAGCTTCCTTGGAGGAGATCCTCTTTGTCTATATAATAAAGAGAAAGTGCTCCTTTGGGGCACCGAATATTGAGTGTGTAATTTATGTTTTCTCTCTTCTCTTGTCCTCGGAGTATTATACTTTCTCTCCATCTCCTTGTTTGAGAAAGGTTATCTCACTCATCAATCTCTCATAACTCTCATCAAGAAGAAAGTTCTCAATGAGTGCTAAAGTCAAACTTTCCCAAGACTCTTCTTCTCCATCTCTCCTCTCTCTTTTTTGGTATTTTGACTCATACCATATAAGTGTTGCATCCTCAAAGAAATATGGTAATAATGAGTCTCACTCATTCTTCTTCCTCTCATTGTTTCCTATGCAAGTTTTCTTGAAGTCTCTCACAAAGGCATCCATATCTTCTCCATCCTTGCCAAAGAAAACCGGAAGTTTCCCATCTTAACCCCTCACTATCTTTCTTTTCTCTCAATCTTTTTTTTCTTTTTTTTCTCTCACTCTATAACTAATAGAGTATATACATGACTAACACCGTCTGAGAATAATCCACTCTAGGGAACACAAAAGGTTCAAGTTGCTCCAAGATTTCTATAGCAACATCAAATCCTAGAGTACATATTAATCTAACTCTCATGGATAGTTTATCTATAAGTTGAAAGATTATCCGTCACTAATCTTGAGAACTAGCTGATGAAGGTGGTAGTATTTCTATAGTTGTACTTAGACTCTCTACAAGATTGTTCACCAAAGTCTCCAAAAGTGCTTTTACTCCACTACACTCATGTCCTTTTGGAAGTCCTTCCACTCCACAAACCTCACACAATTCCTTGGTCTTAGATCTTCACCTTCCGAATCTTGGTGAAGAAAGTCTAACATGCAAACCCAAGTCAAGTAAGCCTCTCCTTTCTCTCAATCTCTTGCTCTCAAAGGTCAGTGGACATGAACTTGCCTTATGTCCCTTCTCTCCACATAGAAAGCACTTAGACTCACTCTTTCATCCAAATTGTGTAGGTTTTTGGATCCTCTCAACAGTCTCTTCAAATTCTATTGTAAACTTTTTTCTCCTCAAATCCACCCCTATATTCACCTCAAACCCTTGGAGAACCTTACATATCCTCAATTTCCACTCTTGGTGACCCTCTATGTTCCCAAGATGAGTCTAAACACTCAAATATACTTTTTGTTTCTCTCACACTCCTCATGCATGAAATCTAAACTTTGCAAAATTGACCATTCCTCACAATATCAATCAAATCTCAGAATTGGTTCATCACAGTCCTTTGAAATTTTTCACACTTGATCAAAACTTTAGGGTGTCCCTATTTGCAAAATTTCAGATCTTTTCATGAAGCCATTTGGCCTAAGCATCTTTCTGTTCAGCACATATATTTCAGATTTGGTCTAAAAACCACCCCCCTCACTTTAAAAACTTATAACTGTTTACTCAAGAATGATCTATGTCTAATTTTTGTGTCAATAGGTAGGATACAATGCACTGAATTTTCTTTCAAATTTTCATTATAATTCACTAAAAATTGAAGAAATGGCATTCTCTGTATAATTTTCTAGAGAGCATGCAATTGCGAGAGTTTACCCTATCAACTTTAAAAAATTCTAGCCCAGTGCACATAGTAGCTCTCACAATAATTTCAAGTGTGCTAACTGAAGGATAACCCAAAATATCATGTGTGGAAATTTCAAGTCCAGATCCCAAACTTGAGATTTTGCCCAAAATCACCTTTAATCCGCAAAATCTGCAATCCACCTCACACAATCTGTCCAAATCCCCTCAAGTGTACAAGATGTACAAAATCACCTCAAAGACATCATAATGAAATACATGGTAAAAAAATAGGTCCAAATTCTCTAACATAAGTTCAGCCCTCTTGTTCCCTAAAGTTCTCTCCACATGAGCTCTCATAACCTCTTTCTATCTAATATAGAATTGTACGCAGAACATTATCTTGCCTTCTAGAGAGGTCTTGGCAACAAAACCAAAAAATGTGAGCCGAGTTATCTTTCACTCAAGATGAACCTCTTATGGCTATTATGGTAGCGCACCATGGACTAAGAAGGCAAGGAACCCAAACTTCATCATACTCCTCCTAGGCTAACACTCCAAGACTCAAGACATTGCTCACTAGAGAACTCAATGAGAGAGAGATAGTTGCAAATGAAAGGATTATGAGTACATCCTCACCCCTTGTTTATATACTTGTGAAATAGTTACGCACCAAAGTTACTTATTACTTAAGTAACTCAAGCTATTAGACTAAAAGTCAAGTAAAGTCAAAAAGTATAAAGGAATATCCATCCACATGGGCATATTCTACTAAACATGTGATCTTATCTTGACCCAACCACTAAGTCAAGGATTCTTTCACATGGGCTATCCTTGCACTCTAGAAGAATCCAAAACAAAAAGGCTTGCGGGCCCAAGGTTTCTCAACTCTTTCCTCAAAGCCAAACACTTAGGAATAATATCAAGTCAACACACTAGAATCCAAAATAGTGGTGCTCATCTTTTCCACTTCCTCTAAAGTAAGGTCCCTTCTATCTTAGCTATGACTAACTTTAGCTAATCATGACTAATATAGAACCATCCTTTATTTCTATATAAATAATATCTCTCAAGTACTTGTAATACCAAGCTAAATATCACAATACCACACACATGCACAAATGGGTGTTATAGGTCACTCCAAAACTTACAAGAAGGCACATGATGCCATCCTTGGATCCAATGCTATCAAAAAGCTAGTAGTGTACTACAGAATGGAAGTGATTAGAAGTAAGTCCATGGGATGCCTTCTTTAGAACTAGGAGTTGTCAAATTTCCATATGATATATGAGACAAGGGGCAAACAAGAGAGAACTTCAAGGGGAATGAGAGGTTTTCCATGATTTGGAAAAGAGACCACCAAAAAATGGTACTTGGTTCAAATGCTTAAGTTGTAGGAGCAATGACCATAAATAGCAAAAAAGAACTTACCTCCAAAGTCAAGAGCCACTTCAATAGCAAATTTCCAAAAATAATTGGTGGAGTGTGGTCAATTACAAGGATCTTGCACAAAGAGCCATTTTAAAAGCAACTACAAAGCTCTTTAAACAAAAAAGAACCACCTACTTGACCAATGGCCAAGTTTTATTCTTTGATTACATGTACCCAAGAGAGCATATAAATCTGGCAGAAATGTTTGATAAATAGTGCAAGTTCTTACATCAAGATTTTGAGGATGAATGAGGTGCCACCTACATTGATTTGTTTCCTATGCATTACTTCACTGAGACCAATCTATTTATGAAGGAAGTGAGTAAGAGTTTTCCCACACATTTCTATCTTATAAGTTATTTCAAATCATAACCTGAAGAATCCACCAAAACTGCTAAGTATTGGTTGGCCAATGCTGAGTTTGCAAAGATAGTCCAATTCATGCATGTAGATGAAGAATTGGCCTTGCCAAAGGCTCCAAAGAGGAAGAATACAACACCAAAGAAAAAGCCACTTCCCCTAGCAAAGAATTTAAAGGACATGGCACAGGTTGTTGAAGTATCCTCTTCAAATGATGAGGCCAAGGCCACTAAAGTAGATGAAGATGATGATAAAGAGGAGCAAGGATTCTTCACTCTACAAGGATCAACCTCCACTTCAAGAGACAAAGACAAAGGAGAAGAAACCTAGGAAGACTCCTAGTCTATTCCACATGTGCAAGACCAAGATATGGACAAGTGCCCTGTGGATGAAGAAGAGCACATGACGGAAGAAGCGGCAGTGTTAGAGCATGCACATTGAGTCTACTTGTGGAGGAAGAAAAAGCCATAATAGAGATTCAAGATCTTGCAGAGTGCTCAAAGGACTTTGACCAAAAAGGGAGAAGGAGGTTGAGGACTACACAAAAGAAGAAGATCACATTACAGATAATGCCAAAGAAGAGGAGGAGATTGACATTGTGACTGATAGTCAAGAGGCTACACCAAAAGTGTGGATTGAAGTGCAAGAGGCACCACCTAGTTCTAAGTCAGTGTAGGTGCAAGAAGGATCAAGCTTCATCATTCATTTGGTTGGCACTACATTGCATTTGATGGAGGTGTTGCTGCCCCTGTACCAAGCCAACTGCCTTGATGTAGTAGACTACATTTGATCAGAGCTATACATAACCAGATCTACACTTGGAAGGCCAAAGAAGACCTAGTAAAAGACAAAGCAACAAAAGTCAAAGATTTGTAAAAGGCAAAGGCTTCAAACATAACTGCCTTGATGTAGGAGAACAAAGACTCAAGAGGAAAAAGATGAACAAGATCACCAAGCAACAAATATCCAAATTTTTGAAGGGGATTGGAAGGCACTCCGCCTTGAGCTTGATTAGTTTAAGAAGGAAGTTGAAGACCAACTTCACAGCAAGTGCCAAGAATTGGAGAGCACTTGGGGTGCTTTGAAGGAGAAACATGGCCAAGTAGTAACTCTAGAGATGTAGGAGTCCCAAAAGGAAGTATTAGTGCAACTAGAACATCTCACCAAGGAGGAAAAAGAAGAGAGAGTCAAGCATGCAAGAAATCTCCAGGTGTTGGAAGATAAAAGGCCAAATGAGGCATTCAAAAAAAGTAGATGGAAGAGGATCAGCTGAAGGCATTGCACCAACTAGAGGAGACCCAAGCCTTGTTCATGGATATGCTTAAAGAAGAAAGAGAAATGCATGCCTTGAGAACCAAACAATATGAACTAAAGATGAAGGTCAAATGCTTATAAACCCATGCCTATGACAAAGAATGAATGACCAACCTATCCTTGCACTTGAAGGAGCACCTAGATAAGCAGTTCAATGAAGTGTGCTAGACCTTCTTGTTGGAGATAGGTAGGTATTAGGTATAGACATACTAACCAATAAGATATCTAAGAGGTGAACAAAGTCCTTCATCCCCAGTGGTTTTGTGAGCCGGCCTGTCTCTCACTCAGGATGAACCTCTGATGGCTATTATGGTAGCGCACCATGGACTAAGAAGGCAAGGAACCTCAACTCCATCATACTCCTCCAAGGCTAACACTCCAAGACTCAAGACATTGCTCACTAAAGAACTCAATGAGAGAGAGATAGTTGCAAATGAAAGGATAATGAGTACCTCCTCACCCCTTGTTTATATACTTGTGAAATAGTTATGTACCAAAGTTACTAATTACTAGAGTAACTCAAGCTATTAAGCTAAAGTCAAGTAAAATCAAAAAGTAGAAAGGAATATCCATTCACATGAGCATATTCCCCTAAGCATGTGGTCTTATCTTGACCCAACCACTAAGTCAAGGATTCCTTCACATGGGCTATCCTTAGACTAAAGAAAAATCCAAAACAAAAAGGCTTGCGGGCCCAAGAGTTCTCAACTCTTTCCTCAAAGCCAAACACCTAAGAATAATACCAAGTCAATACACTAAAATCCAAAATAGTGGTGCTCATCTTTTCTACATCCTCTAAAGTAAAGTCCCCTCTATCTTAGCTATGACTAACTTTAGCTAACCATGACTAATATAGAACCATCCTTTATCTCTCTGAAATAATATCTCTTAAGTACTTGTAATACCAAGCTAAATATCACAATACCACACACATGCACAAATGGGTGTTACAATTCCGACCCAAGGCACTCCTTTGAAGGGAAGTCCTTTGAAAAGGCAAACACTCTTTGGAAAAGATTAGGTACTAAAAAATGTATATATTTTAAGAGGAGTGCACTCAGAGTTATGTGGCACTCAAAGTTGTACATAGTTAAGGATAAGTGCCCTTAGGTTTGTACAACACTTTGAATTATACATAATGGCAAAAGAGGGCCCTTGGATTTGTACATGCACTTGAGGTTGTACCTTAAAGATAGAATAGGTGGAGAAGCTCTAACATCTCTTCCTAACATGTGCTAGGAGCCCAATCATTCTATAGATGATTAGGATAAGATAGGATTAGGATATTAAAAATGATTGATCAATAGGTTAGCTTAGGATCTTTTAGGATTCACTTGGGACCTTGATCTCTTTGGCTTGGAGCTAGATTAGTATATAAGGCCAAGTGTTATTGGTGCTTGTTTTTTTTCTTTTGTATAATGTAGACTTTGATTACAAGAAAAGAGTGCTCTTACTTCTTTGCAAGTTTTTGTTTTTCACTTGGTATGTTGTTCAACGTCCAAGCAAGAGTTGAGGAATTTCACAACAGGTCTTCAATGCTTAGTGCCAAGTAGGTACTTGCCCTTGATCAGGATGTGCACTAAATGATGCAAAGGAGTGAACTAGTGCAATGTGTGGATTGGGAAGCTTACCATACAAGTAGTACCACAAATCAAAAAGCTAGGCAAGGAATAGCATGAAGTTAAGTTGTGCTTTTTGGGAAAGGTAGAACACATTTGCAGGCATTGTATCTTTGGAATATAGTTGCACTTGGAGTTGAACAATCCATCACCTTTAGGAGCAGTCTCACTAGATCTTAGAATGAAAGTGATTTTTTGATTTTCTTTTTGCTGTAGTGTGCCATCGCAACTAACAATACCCTCTTTTGGGAGTGGTTCCTACCCAAGAGGTTAAACAAGAAACAATAAATGAATTAAGTTTTGGTGATAAGTGATGTATTCTGCTTCATTCTTAGCATTTTTTACATGTATCCTTGTAGGAATGAACTATTCTTATTGACTATACTATAAGTATGTCAACACTAGGCTATTAGATGAGGATTAAGGTGACCAAAGATAGAAAATTAGGTTGGATTTAGATCAATTAATCACAAAATGTGAAATTGATACTTGCTAAGCATACAATGATAAAGACAAAGCCTATCTTTTCACATCTTGATCTAGGGTGAAGCTTAGAAGAAGAGGTTAAAGACAAGAAAAAAAAAACCTTTCAATTTCTCTATTAGAGTGCACTTGGTTCTCTAATGTTTATCATGGTTTGTACAAGATCAAAAATCTATTATGCATTGGAAGTGCTTGCTAGATACACTAGCAAGCCTACAAAAACACAGTGGAAGGGTGTGAAGAGAGTATTAGATACTAGAAAGGCACTCAAGATGTTTTTTTTGGAGTACAAGAGCAAGGGAATGTACCTTCTCCTCTAAAAACATATACAAATGCTAGTTTTGGAGATGATACTATTGTGCATGTATACACCATTACACAACATACATTTCTATAAGCATCATACACTATAGAAGCACAACTCATATAGAAATCATACATAGACTCTAAAGTGCCACAATAATAATTAAAACTCAATTCAAATCACACTCAACTTGGATTAGAAATCAATCATCGACTCAATGATTTGCCAACAATGAGTATTGATTATAGTCAAGCTACATCCATTTTAATTAAGAGATTCCAAATGAGACTCATTGGCCTCTATCCCACCATGGCAAAGAACTTGAAGGCTCACTATCAAAAAACATGAGCTCTAGAGCTACACATTGAAAGTATACCCCTTTGCTTGACCTAGATTCCTAGCCCTAATAGATTGATGGCCCATCTAATGGTGCAAGTGATGGTGGGTTCTATGGTATAATCAATAGACCTAACACAAAATCTGGCTGCCGCTAAATATTCTTTGAGCAACTACTAATATACCTTTGATTGACAAGATTATTACTCCAACATCTGAGCAAACTAGCTTTGGCATTGTAAATGTTTTAACAACTTTTATGCATATATACATTGCTACACAACATATATCATTCTCAACATCATATAATAAAAAAGCACAACTCATATAGAAGTCATATATAAACTCTAAAGTGCCACAGTTTATCCCCTAACTAGTGGTTACAGATAGCCATCTACTCCAAATATGTGATATGCTCTATGGTGGGTAAAGATCAAGAGGCCATGTGCTATAGAGCCCCATATTTAGTTGCATGTCTACAATCTATATCACATAAAGAGTGAACTAGCTATAAGTCAAGTATATCAAGGACATAGCCACTATCCTTGAGGAACCACCATTATGGGAGGAGTCAAAAATGCCATATGCCATTATCTCAAACAACTATCATACACCAACATAGTGATAGCTCCACCAAAAGAACCACATAACATACACCACAAACCTACACGAACAATTGTCAAGATTGGATCCATAGTGCTATCAATGTTTGGGAGGTGGCATGGGGCACAATTGTGCATATGATCCTTCCAAATAACATTATTATGTCCTTCTAATATAATGACTTTAGAAGGCAAAACCTTCCATACTCTCAAGATAGTGCGACTTGTCACACTTGTTGGTGCATACAGATATTAATTTTGGTATTGCAAGTAATGGAGAAATATTATCTATATGAAGTTTAACTAAGCTTTTATATTAGTCATGATTAGCTAGAGTTATTCTTAGCTAATATAAAGGTGACTCTATTCTAGAGGAAGGGAAAAGAGTGAACATTACTATTTTGTCTTTTATTGTATTGACTTGGTATTATTCATAGCTATTTGACTTTGAGAAAAGAATTGAGAACTCTTGGGGCCACAAGCCTTGTTGGTATGGATTATTCTATAGTCCAAGGATAGCCCATGAAGGAATCCTTAACTTAGTTGTTATGTGAGGATAAGACCACATACTCGTGGGATTATTTCCATGTGCTTGGATATTCCTTTAGACTTTTTTGACTTTATTTGACTTTTAACCTGGTAAGTTGAATTACTCTGGTAATTAGAAACTTTGGTGTAATTTTTTCATAAGTATATAAGCTAGGGGTGAAGAGATACTCAACATCCTTTCATTTGCAACTATCTCTTTCACTAAGTTCTCTAGCGAGTAATGTCTTGAGTCTTGGAGGTGCCTTGGAGTTCTAACCTTGGAGGAGTGTGATGGAGTTGGGGTTCTTAGCCTTCTTAGTCTATAGTGTGCTACCTTGATGGCCATCAGAGGTTCATCCTGAGTGAAAGACATGCTGTCTCATAGGCCTATAGTCACATCAAGTGTCATTGGTACAATCTGCTATAGATATACATAATCACCCAAATGAAATCAACAAATCAAAGATCTATAACTTCCTCCTTAAATAGTAGCATAGTTTAAGGTACTCCTATACTAATTAATCATTATGTTCTCAAAGGCCATTGGCATCACTCTCCAAAAGGTCTCTACCTATTAAGAACATGCACTCACCCATATGTTTGGATCATCCAAGTTCAAAACTACAATAACATCACAATGAATGACTATAGGTAAATTTGGATCTCATCAATAGAGTGGAAAGTAAGGAGAGAAGGATGCTAAGGAGATTTTCCGGCTAAATTGATAGCCAATGGCCAACTAAAGTAATTAGAGATCTCAATCTCCCAAGTAGCATCTCTACAAACCGTACTTATGCAATCCTCTCTTCATTGTCTAAACTACTTTCTCTACTAAACTATCTACCTTAAGGTAACCTTGGAAGGTAATATGACAGCCAATCAAAGCCTTGTCACACAAGACTTGAAACTCTCCCAAGAAATCTATACCTTGATCAGTCAAAATCTCAAATAGTGCACCTAAATGATTAAGAATCCAATCCAAGAATGAGGAAGTTGTCCCTTCATTAGACTTGTTAGGAAGTGCCACCAACTAAATCCACTTGGAGAATAGCTCCACCATAACCAAAATGTACCATTGATATTTTTAGGCAATAGTAAGGGTCTATCAAATTCCAAACTCCAATAGTAACCTAACCCTATGATAGGTAATGGGTGTAATTGTAGCATAGGAATATTAAATGATACTCTAACTTGATCACAAACCACACTTCTAATAACAAACTACTATACAGTGGTATGTATACCACACTACCAATAATAAATTTGAAGTAAGCTATATGTACGCTTTACTATAATACATCCTAGCTCTTCATGAACATAACGTACCAACTATGGTCTTTGAGTTGGAAGTGGTACTACTTGCACTCTACCATCCTAGCATACACAAAGAAGATATTTGCACTCCAATTTAAACTGCCTATCTTGTTAAGGAACTTAGTCTCTCTCCTTGGCACCAATTGTGCTACCACAACACCAATGCAAAGATAATTCATCACTAAGACATCATCATGAATGTCTCATTGACCTATACAAATATCTCCACCTCTAAATCTATGACCTCAACAACTTTTCCTATTTTTATTGAGAGAGGTACCCTCAGAGCTCAAAAAATATACATAAATTGTAGATGCATGCAAACTTGGCATCATCTTCTCATCTATCTCACCATGCCAATGTGCTCTGGTCTAATCTGTTGGTAAGGATATAGATTTTTACTCAACCAATCTATATCATGGTTCACCACTCTAAGTCATTGAATAATTATGAAATTATACCCTAAAAAAATCAAAGCCTATTGTGCAAGATTCCTTGAAAGCTTGTCATACTCTCTCAACCACTTTAGTGATTCATGTTCAATGATGAGAGTGAAAGAGTTACCAAATAGGTAACATTGGAGATGTTCTATTGCTCTCACTATTGCCAAACACTCTCTCTTATACAAGTATTTAGCCTCTATTGAACTGTCAGAGCAACTACCATAGGCTACCACAAACTCCTTCTCCTCATCATCATATTGGGTGAGCACTACTCCAAGTTCCAACATACTCCAATCAGTATGAACTTGGAATGATCCTCCTTTGATTGGTCTCCTAAGAATAGGGGTAGATTTCAACCCCTACTTGAGCTCTATAAAAGCTCTCTCTTTTTCATCCTCCCCAACACCTCTCCTATGTAAGCTTGATTAGCTTTTCCAAGGACTTAGCAATGACACTAAATTCTCTAACATATCAGTGATAGAAGTTTGCCAACACAAGAATACTTGTTCTTTGCTCACATCCATAAGCTAAGGAATATATGCAATAGCTTTCACCTTGTCCACTAAACACCAAGTCCACCAAGGAAGATAGTGTGATCCAAATACTCAATTTGCTTGTGGAAGAATCTGCACTTCTTAGGATATAATTTGAGTCCATGAGATCTCAATCTCTCAAACACCTCCAACAAATGTCTCTCATGCTCCTCCAAAATAATGCTATAGACCAAAATATCATCAATATAGTACCAAGAAAAATACTATCCTGCTAGGATCTTGTCCATGATCCTTTAGAACTCAGTATGAGCATTCTTTAACCTAAATGGTAAGAACTTCCATTGATACAATATATCTTTGCTATGCGGATTACTAACCCAAACTGCTATCTCGGACTTGTTCTCCTCCCTAATTGGCAACTCATATCCCACTAAAAACTTCAAATTACTAAAGAACTTTCCATGCCCAATAATATTAAAGATCTCCTCCAATATAGGCATAATATACCAATCAACCTTAGTCTGTCAATTGATAAGATGGTATTTTCTACACATCTATCTACTTGTGTACTTGCCATGCATATCTTTCTTGGCTAGTATTATTGTAGCTAAACATACTTTTCATGTGAAATCTTGACCAAACTAGCCTCAAAAAGGTCTCTATTTTTTCTCAAAATCAATGCTCTCTCTATATCACTATATCTATAAGGATGTTGAAAAAATGGTGTCTCACTAGTCAACTCAATCCAAATACCAGATTCATTTGGAGCACCTAAATCTTTCATATGAAATGAAAAGCAACCTGTGTAGCTCCTCAAGAACACCCAGACTCTTTGTCTTTCCCCTCTTATAAGCTTAGGTTCAATGTTTGGCTCCCAAGTATCCTTTGTAAATGATGTAAGAGTGGAAGATCCACTAACTAGCTATTACAATAGGCCCTTGTGAGCAATAATGTCATGCCCCCAAGTGCTAGAGTCCCCAACCTCAGAGCAAAAACTGCCTCTACTCTAACTACAAGCTCCACACGTCCCCTAGTTGCATCCCAAGTAGACCATGCTTACCTAGATGAACCACAAGTAGACCACTCTCACTAGTAGTCATTGGTTATCTCCCAAGAATATCATGCCCACTTGGTCTATTGCCCCCAAAAAGTATTTGAATTGTCTTGATAGGCATAGAGCTCACAAGTGTTTAAGTGGTGATGCCTATCAAGCACATTATATGTTGCTCTGCCAATATAAGGCTCACAATCCAAGTCAAAAAATTTCAGTCCGTCACTTGACCTAACACCTAATGGCTAGATGCCTCTAACATTACTAAATAACAATAATATGGATATAAAAACCCACTACTCTCTCTCTCTCATTGGCATTGTGCTCTACAAACTGCTCTAATTGTGAGTCCCAAACATGTCCAAGACCTCTCTCTCAAAAATCATGTGAGCATAAGAAGCTCATGAGTGTAGGTAAAGCAACTTTGGGCTTCCCAACAGGGTTCACCATTGCCATAGATGACCTATTAGCCACCACCACTATTTGAGATTGGTGGACAACACCCAAAATATCATCAATAGTAAGTTGGGCTAATTGTTGAATCCCATCATAGGTATGCTATAAAACCTCTCTAGGTAAGAGGTTTGCCCACCAAAGACAAATATGATAAGCTCATGATCTAACTCTAGCTGCATCCAACATGGCAAGTCCTATCCAAGAATGGGCCTAATGTGTAATCACCACCACACATGTGCAAGAATCATCCATCAAAGAGATGTTCTCAAAAATGTTGGAAGGAGAAACGGATTGATGAACTTGCAAATGTTGTAGTATATATAACATCTTCTAGAACACACTAGAATGGGAATCTTGTAGACCTTGATCTTGGCCAACACTGGTATATCCTTGACATGACCATCCAAAAATCACCAAATGAATGGGACCATGTCTCTTTAGATCCTACACCCCTAACAAGGAAATAATATCTATTGGTAAGGTCTTTTAATAACACTTGATTATTGACATTGATAATAACTTAAGATACAAATAGGTCAAGTGTACAACATGATATAGAGAGGCTTACCTATTAGTCTAATCTCTCTCTATATACAAGCACCTTTGAACCTATATACTTGCTTGTAGTATTGTAGCTAATCTAGTGCTAGTCCTGTGAGCCGGCCTGTCTCTCACTCAGGATGAACCTCTGATGGCTATTATGGTAGCGCACCATGGACTAAGAAGGCAAGGAACCCCAACTCCATCATACTCCTCCAAGGCTAACACTCCAAGACTCAAGACATTGCTCACTAGAGAACTCAATGAGAGAGAGATAGTTGCAAATGAAAGGATGATGAGTACCTCCTCACTCCTTGTTTATATACTTGTGAAATAGTTACGTACCAAAGTTACTAATTACCGTAGTAACTCAAGTTACTAGACTAAAAGTCAAGTAAAGTCAAAAAGTAGAAAGGAATATCCATTCACATGGGCATATTCCCCTAAGCATGTGGTCTTATCTTGACCCAACCACTAAAGCAAGGATTCCTTCACATGGGCTATCCTTGGACTAAAGAAGAATCCAAAACAAAAAGGCTTGCGGGCCCAAGAGTTCTCAACTCTTTCCCCAAAGCCAAACACCTAGGAATAATACCAAGTCAACACACTAAAATCCAAAATAGTGGTGCTCATCTTTTCTACTTCCTCTAAAGTAAGGTCCCATCTATCTTAGCTATGACTAACTTTAGCTAACCATGACTAATATAGAACCATCCTTTATCTCTATATAAATAATATCTCTTAAGTACTTGTAATACCAAGCTAAATATCACAATACCACACACATGCACAAATGGGTGTTACATTTACCCCCGGACTAAGTTTTCACTTTGTCCTCAAAGTGAAGGTCTCTCTACCTTCTATGGTACATCTTCAACTTATCATGGTTAATCCTATCAAAGTGTCTTCCTCCCAACTCCTTGAGATCATAAGTGTAATTTCCCCACACCTTCTCTACTATGAAAGGTCCAAAGTACTTAGGCAAAAACTTCTTTTGTACTCTCTTGAATCGAATGGAATCAAACAACATTACCCAATCACCTTCTTTGAAAGGCTCCACCTTCTTCTTGCCTTGCCTCTTGTCATAGCTCTCCTTTTGTTTCCTTTGGGCTTGCTCCACTCGAACCATAGCAACTGCTCTTGCCTCTTCCAACTCCATGAGTTGATCCTTCCTTGACTTCTCTGCATCACTTCCTTGTGCTTTCTTCAATCTCCTATGAATGCTTTGGAAGGTAGGAAGATCAAAGTGAATAGGTAAGGTAGACTCAATACCATACACCAATTGGAATGGAGAATATCCAGTGGAAGTCTTCATGGTTGTCCTATACTCCCACAAAACTGCATGAATCCTCTTGTCCCAATGATGTTTAGCCCCCTCCATTTCTGCATCTTTGGCCAACATCATGCACAAGGTCTGATTGGTTCTCTCTGCCAAGCCATTGGAATTTGGCTTATAGGATGTAGTTACTCTATGTGTGATAGAGAAATGTCGTAGCATGGCTGTAGTAATGCTTCCTGTAAACTCTCCTCCTCTATCAGAAACCAACTCCAAAGGGCATCCAAACCTAGTGATAATGCGTTCATAAAGAAATCTACCCACTTCATCTTCATTCTTGTCCCTCAATGGTCTAGCCTCAACCCACTTGGTAAGGTAATCAGTAACTACCACAATGTACCGATTGTTCCTTGGGGTTCTATTGAGAGGTCCTACAAAATCAATTCCCCACTTCTCAAAGGGTCCTAGCAATGGAATTGATCTAAGTGGTGGAGTGGATGTAGACTTTCTAGCAAAAGCTTGACAAACATGACAAGTTTTGCAATAATCAAGACAATCCTTGAAAATCCCTCTCCAATGGTAACCTGCATCTAGAATCTTGAAAGCAGTCACCTTTCCTGCAAAGTGTCCTCCACATACTAAACCTTCATGAAACTCCTTTATGAGTAGGATAGACTCTTCCTTACCCACTGCTCTTCGAAGTAGACCATCTGCTCCTTGGTGAAAAAGAATATCATCCACCATTGTGTAAGGTCTAGATCTTGCTGCAAGGGCCTTCCTCTCCCTAGCATGCATCCCTTCTGGATAGTTACCTCTTGTCACAAAATCCACAATCTCCTTGTACTCCATTGGAACCTCTTGAGTGACTGAGATTGTCATGAGCTCCTCATCCGGGAAGGAATCATCTACTGGCTCATCTCCATCATGATCATAGGCTCTAGATAACAAATCAGCATTTGCATGTTTCTTTCCTGGCCTATCCTCAATTGTGTAGTCATACTTAGACAAGAGAATCATCCACCTTGCTAGTCTCCCTTCAACATTAGGCTTGTTGAAGATGTACTTCAAAGCCTTGTGATCCGTGACAATTGTGGCTTTCCCTCCAATCAAGTAGTGTCTAAACTTCTTGAGACCAAAGATCACTGCCAACCCTTCTCTCTCTGTGACAGAGTAGTTCTTCTCTGCTGAAACCATCTGCCTACTAGCATAAGCTATTGGATGATCATGCCCATCTTGGTCTAATTGACTAAGAGTGCATCCTATAGCTACATTAGAAGCATCAGTGTAGAGGATGAAAGGCTTACTCCAATCAGGTTTAGCAAGAATTGGAGCTACAACAAGGGATTGCTTGAGCTCCTCAAAAGCTTTGAGAGCCTCCTTGTCTTCCAAAATCACCATGTAATCTACACCCTTCTTCATGTAGATGGTCAATGCATAAGCCTTGTTGGAAAATGAGAAGATGAACCTCCTATAGTACCCAACCATTCCCAAGAATTGGCGTAACTTTGTCAAGCTTGAAGGGAATGGAAGGTCTGAGATTTTCCTCACCTTCTCAGGATCAACTGCTATTCCATCCTTGGAGATGATGTGCCCCAAAAGTAGACCTTCTTCACATCCAAAAATGCACTTCTCTGGGTTGAGTGATGCATTTGCCTCATCCAAGCGTTGCAAGACTTTGATTAGGTGCTCAAAGTGCTCCTCCTTGCTCCCATAGACACAAAAGTCATCAATGAAATCTCTCACAAATTTCCCAATGAAAGGTTCAAATACCTTGTTCATGAACCGTTGGAATGTGGCTGGAGCATTGCAAAGCCCAAAAGGCATGACCTTGAAACCGTAAGTTCCCCAAGGTGTGGTGAATGTGGTGAGTTGTTGATGCTCTGGTGCAATCTTTATTTGGTTATATCCACTATAACCATCTCCAAAACTGTACCTCTCATGACCTGCAACCTCCTCCAAGATCTCATCAATGAATGGCAATGGGTAGTAGTCCTTCTTGGTAACAGCATTAAGCTTCTTGTAATCCACACATACCCGAAGCTTGCCATTCTTTTTCTTCACAATGACAATTGGAGACACCCATTCTGAATTCTCCACCTCAAAGATAAATCCAGCCTCCTTGAGCTTATCAATCTCCTCCTTCACAACCAAAGATATTGGTGGGCTAATGCGACGTTGCTTTTGGCGGATTGGTCTTGCATGTGACTCCACCTCTATCTTGTGCTCCTCCAAGGTGACTTCCTTCAAATCCTTGTAACTAAAAGCAAACACATGGATGAACTTGCGGAAAATCTCCTCAAATCTCACCTTCTCCTCCTTGGTAACATTTGGGCCATACTTGAGGGTAGATAACCTTCTCTCTACCTCCTCAAGTGTCAATGGTGATTTATCTGGGTCCTTCAAAACCTTTGGCTTAGGTGCAAAATCTATAGCACACAAGGGATACACATCTGAATCAGATTCAGATTCATCCTCCTCCGTGGAAGTCTCCTCTTCCATGCTTGTGTCCACACCTGAAGCTCCTTCTTCAGAATCTAATTCCCAATAATTAGAAGATGGGGTATCTGAATGTGAAGTGTTGGTGGTGTTAGTCACAGGAACAGTGACTCTATGGTTTGATGGCCCAATCCTCAAGTACCCTTTGTGCCATCGATTAGTTGTGCGTGCTGCTCTCAACCATGGCCTCCCAAGAAGTAAGTCATAGCTTGAATCCTTCAAGACTTGGAAAGTCATGAGATTTTGAACTCCCATAACTGAAACTACCACCTTATCCATCACCCCTACTGGTCGAACTTGTTGCTTGTTTGCCATGCTCACCACAAATGTTGAAGGTCTTGAGGGTATCATACCCAACTTCTTCATCAACCTTTCTGACATGGCATTCACTGCTGATCCTCCATCAACCAATGCATCCTTGATGTTGTGACCATTCACTCTCACATCAATCTTGGAGGCATATTCACAAGCCTCCCATGGTGCTGGCTTGGCATCCACCACCCCCATTGATACTGGAACTTTTGCCTTCTTCTTCTTTTTGCTCCTTGTAGAACTCAAACCACCTCTAAGCTCCTTTCTCAAGGTAGGGTTCAAAGCAATTAATTGGCCCACTGTGATGTTAGCCTTGTGACTACCAACATCCTCCAACACATTGTAGTTCCATTGTTGCTTTGAGATCAAGAAGTCCTCCATCCCCAACTTCTTTCTTGGAGTCTTTGTTGTTGATGGTGTTGAGGTGCGAGTGCTCCTAGTAGACATAGGAGTATCCTTGCTTGAAGTAAATCCTTGAGAAGAGTGAACATCCTCTGCAAAACGAGCTCTCTTCTTCTCTTGTGCCAAAAGCTCCAAATTAAGACCCTTGGAGTTTGAGCACTCTCCCTTCTCATACTTGCTCTCAACCACATCTATGGATGCTATCCCCTTACCTTTGTTGGGATTAGGAGCCACTTGGGTTTCACTACCTCCCTCTTTCCCTCTATTGGCTCCCTCATAACCCCTTCCTCCATGGTAAGTGGAATTTGGGCAATTCCTTTGGATATGGCCTCTTCCTCCACAACCAAAACAATTTCTATCATTGAAATTGTTGGCTGGTTGGCCTCCTCTATATGGATAGTTTCCATAACTCCTAGGTCCTCTCCCTACATTCTGATCCACCTCTCTCTTCTCCCATAGTTGCACCACATTGATCTTGAGATCCGCAAGTTGTTCTGTGATGGTTTGGAGTGGATCTTTTGGTGGAGGTGCAAGAACTGGAGCAACTACTACTTGTGGTGCAACCCTTGTCACCAAAGTATCAGAAGTTCCACCATACTTGTAGCCTTGAGGAGGATGCACAACCTCCTTCACCACCAAATCACTCTCATCCCCTTCCAAACTCTCCTCCATACGAATTGCGATCTTGATAGCTTCAACCTTGGAAGAAGGTTTCTCATATCTCACCTTGCTTCTAATTTGTGGTCTCAATCCTCCCACAAAATTCTTGGTGAGCATAGCCCCTATGCCAATCATTGTAGTCTCCACATCATCCCCACCCTTCCTCAACACTATGCGAAATCTGGACTCCAACTTTTCCACTCTTTCCACATAGACCCTCACTTTCTCTCCATCTCCTTGCTTGAGAAATGTAACCTCACTCATCAATCTCTCATAACTCTCATCAGGAAGAAAGTTCTCAATGAGTGCTGAAGTCAAAGTCTCCCAAGACTCCTCTTCCCCCTCTCTCCTCTCTCTCTTTTGGTATTCTGACTCATACCATGTAAGTGCTGCATCCTCAAAGAAATCTGGTAATAATGAGGCCCACTCATTCTTCCTCCTCTCATTGTTTCCTATGCAAGCTCTCTTGAAGTCTCTCACAAAGGCCTCCACATCTTCTCCATCCTTGCCAAAGAAAACCGGAAGTTTCCCCATCTTAACCCCTCACTATCTTTCTTTTCTCTTAATTTTTTTCTTTTTTCTTTTTTCTTTTCTCTCACTCTATTACTAATAGAGTATATACATGACTAACACCATCTGAGAATAATCCACTCTAGGGAACACAAAAGGTTCAGGTTGCTCCAAGATTTCTATAGCAACATCAAATCCTAGAGTGCATATTAATCTAACTCTCATGGATAGTTTATCCATAAGTTGAAAGATTATCTCCATCACTAATCTTGAGAACTAGCTGATGAAGGTGGTAGTATTTCTGTAGCTGTACTAAGACTCTCTCCAAGATCCTTCACCAAAGTTTCCAAAAGTGCTTTTACTCCACTACACTCATGTCCTTTTGGAAGTCCTTCAACTCCACAAACCTCACACAACTCCTTGGTCTTAGATCTTCTCCCTCCCAATCTTGGTGAAGAAGGTCCAACATGCAAACCCAAGTCAAGTAAGCCTCTCCTTTCCCTCAATCTCTTGCTCTCAAAGGTTAATGGACATGAACTTGCCTTATGTCCCTTCTCTCCACATAGAAAGCACTTAGACTCACTCTTTCCTCCAAGTGGTGTAGGTTTTTGGATCCTCTCAACACTCTCTTCAAATTCTATTGTAAACTCTCTTTTCCTCAAATCCACCCCTACAATCACCTCAAACCCTTGGGGAACCTTGCATAATCTCAATTTCCACTTTTGATGACCCTCCATGTTCCCAAAGATGAATCTAAACACTCAAACATGCTTTTTGTTGATCTCAAACTTCTCATGCATGAGATCTCCACTCTGCAGAATTGACCCTTCCTCACAATGTCACTCAAATCTCCCAACGAATATGTCACAGTCCTCTGAAATTTTCCACACTTGATCACAACTCTAGGGCGTCCCTCCCTGCAAAATTTTAGATCTTTTCATCGAGCCATTTGGCCTAGACACCTTTCTATTCAGCACCCATATTTCAGATTTGGTCTGAAAACCACCCCCCTCACTTCAAAAACTCATAACGCACTGCACAAAAATGATCTCTCTCTAATTTTTGTGGCACCAGGTAGGATACAATGCACTGAATTTTCTTGGAAATTTTCAGGATAATTCACTGAAAATTGAAGAAATGGCAGACTCTGTACAATTTTCTAGAGAGCATGCAGTTGCGGGAGCACTTTACCCTATCAACTTTCAAAAATTCTAGCCCAGTGCGCATAGAAGCTCTCTCAATAATTTCAAGTGTGCTAACTGAAAGATAACCCAAGCTATCATGTGTAGAAATCTCAAGTCCAGATCTCAAACTTGAGATTTTGCCCAAAATCACCTTAATCCCCAAAATCTGCAATCCACCTCACACAATCTCTCCAATTCCTCTCATGTGTACAAGATGTACAAAATCACTTCAAAGACATCATAATGAACTACAGGGTATACAAATGGATCTTGGTTCTCTAACATAAGTTCAGCCCTCTCCTCTCCTAATGTTCTCTCCAAGTGAGCTCTCATAGCCTCCTTCTGCCTAATGTAGAATTGGACGCGGAACATTATCTTGCCTTCTAGAGAGGTCCCGGCAACGGAACCAAAAATGTGAGCCGGCCTGTCTCTCACTCAGGATGAACCTCTGATGGCTATTATGGTAGCGCACCATGGACTAAGAAGGCAAGGAACCCCAACTCCATCATACTCCTCCAAGGCTAACACTCCAAGACTCAAGACATTGCTCACTAGAGAACTCAATGAGAGAGAGATAGTTGCAAATGAAAGGATGATGAGTACCTCCTCACTCCTTGTTTATATACTTGTGAAATAGTTACGTACCAAAGTTACTAATTACCGTAGTAACTCAAGTTACTAGACTAAAAGTCAAGTAAAGTCAAAAAGTAGAAAGGAATATCCATTCACATGGGCATATTCCCCTAAGCATGTGGTCTTATCTTGACCCAACCACTAAAGCAAGGATTCCTTCACATGGGCTATCCTTGGACTAAAGAAGAATCCAAAACAAAAAGGCTTGCGGGCCCAAGAGTTCTCAACTCTTTCCCCAAAGCCAAACACCTAGGAATAATACCAAGTCAACACACTAAAATCCAAAATAGTGGTGCTCATCTTTTCTACTTCCTCTAAATTAAGGTCCCATCTATCTTAGCTATGACTAACTTTAGCTAACCATGACTAATATAGAACCATCCTTTATCTCTATATAAATAATATCTCTTAAGTACTTGTAATACCAAGCTAAATATCACAATACCACACACATGCACAAATGGGTGTTACAGTCCCTCCAAACAACTCCAATAGGCATATTCTTTCTATTAGATATTACCAAGCAATAACTGAGGTATCTAAAGGTAACAAGGTAATAAAATCTAGGGGCTCATCCTCAAATTGGTCTCTTGGTGGTACAAAGGTTTCACTCCAAGCCTGATGTATTGATTGATCTATATGGTATTGCAATGTCTCTTCTGAACTATACAATGGAACATCCAAGATGGATGTAATAATCCTATTTGTATTCCAAATCCAAGTGAACTCCTTTGGTATTGCACTATCCTCTACATGGGAATTCATGTAATCTTCTGAGGATAGGAGACCTGAAGAGAAACACAGAAGAAGAAACACACAATTTCACACTCAACCTCCAATGCCCTAAAGGAGCACCTTGATTGTATTATATAGCAAAGGGGACACCACCAAAGGAAACTCCAGCCTTGGATCAAATACATGGATTGGTGATTGATAAGCAAGCTCTACCCTTAGATTGGTTGCATGCATGGGTGACATGTTGGTTCTGATCCTATCTGGTTGGTCAAACCATCTTTGATCAAAGGGAATCTTCATGTAGGAATCTCTAAATTGTGTGGATGAGGTACCATTGGAAAGCTCTCAATGAGACAAACCTAGGAGAGGGAAGGCCAACCTTTCCTTTGTTTGGAAGGTAGGGATGGGAGGGGATCAGCACATTTTTGAGGCCTAATTCATCCGTTTAGGCCTTTGGAATTGGCTTTGAAGTTTCAAGGCTATTTTTGGCTCTTGCTTTATTAGTAAAAGTCCTCTTTTGGTGACACCTCTATCTGAACTACCTAGCCCATCATGCATAACATCCTTCTAGATGTTACCAAGCCAATTTCCACCTTTAAATAATATACATAGCATTTGGTATTACAAATTCAAGCTATTTTTGGCTTGTGCTCTATTAGTAGAAGTACTCTTTTCATGACACCTCTATCTAATCTACATAGCCCATCATACATAACTCCTTCCAGATGTTACCAAACCAATTTTCAACTCTAGATGATGTGTCTAGTTGTTGGTATTACAATTCCCCTCTAATAAGTCACCAAGCCAAGTAACAAAACCATTACAATACTGTTTCTAAAACTTGAAATTGATGCCATGGTCCTTGACTATATTGAGCCAAGACTATCATTACTAAAGCACACCGGTAGGTAATATACATCTCCCTCACTTGATTGCCAACTTGGCCTATAGAAAGTTATCTCCTCACAATAGTCAATACTAAACCTATGGGGTATAACATTGCTCTACCAACTAGCACATCATATATTGACTAAAACTATAGGATATAACATTGCTTCACCAACTAGCACATCATATGACTCTACTATTGTTGCAATAGCTTGAGCTCTCACCACAAAGCTATCAATCAGGTGACCAGGTTAAATCTAGACATAGCTCTCCATATGTGATGCATTATATAGAATCACCCTACATAGATGTTTGGATCTGAAATGGACACCTCTCCACATTGGTTTTCCATAGCCAAAGACCAATAGTTGCAACCTTCTCCAACATAAGAGGTTGTGTACCAAGATCTAATAAAACATTCTAAGGTGTATAGACCATCCCAAAAGGCCCCACTAAATAAAAAATCTCACTCTAGTTGTCCAATAGGACAACTCTAGGTGTGATTTGAGCTTGCTCAAATGTAGGTCTAGTTGGTAACTCTTCCAACCTAGCAATTGCTACTTGCCATAAACAATTGGTTGTTGAATAGATCCCATGCTCCTCAACCATGTCAACTCCACTATCAACAACCTCTATTTTAGAAGCATGAACTAAATCATCCTTACTATCATAAAGTATGGCAACCTATTGGAACATTAGAGTTGGGTCAACTTCCAATATAAACATGTCATTGGATGAGAACAAAGGAGAGCACATAATCAATTGAGCCACCTCCAACATCATGTTAGACTCAATCTACATAGAAGCAGGTGGCTAATTAGTATATAGTCCATCATGCACTTCATCACCATCTACCACACCTACACTAGGACATCCAGGAGCCATGGATGTTGTGTATAGTGCCTAAGAGAATATGAAAGATTGTGGAAGTTTGACATGTCTACCAATCTCTCCTCTTTTGGGTCTAACTCCATTGACGCTTCTCTAGGCTCTAAAGCATATAATGCACTCTTAGTCACTATGGAAAATACATCTACTTGTGTTGGTCCACACATATAGTCTAGGATATCTCTATCACCACATAAGAGGTGGAAACCTTAGTGCTTGAATCTGATCTCCTCTTAGTTGTTGCCATGCTAGCCAATCTTTGCTCCAATTGCTCATCCAAGTAGCCATGGCTGTATCAAAAGCAAGGGCAAGTATTGGGCCCCTACCAAGTATAGGTCCTCTACCATCTCATCCTCCATGACTTGGAGGTTCTATACCACTTGCCATAGTAGCCCTAAGAGGTGGAAGTCTTAGCACTTGAATTTGGTCTCCTTTGAGTTATAGTCATGCTAGCCAATCTTTACTCCATCCAAGTAGCCATGGATGTATTAGAAGCAAGGGTAGGTACTAGGCTCCTACCAAGTGTAGGTCCTCTACCACCTCATCTTCCATGACTTGGGAATCCTCTACCACTTACCATAGTAGCCTTACCACTCCATAACTTTGGGTGAAGGTCAAAGCATCAATCACTAATGTGACCAAATTTATGGCAATGGTCATATTTTGGGCTAGCAATGATGCACCAAAGGTATCATGTCCATTACCTTGAGTGCATTCTTTCTTGTGATGAGGTACACCACAAGTCCAATAAGCAATATCACCATTTATTGGTTTTTGTTGACCCAAAAATGAAGGTAAGGATCTAGTTGCACTAGACCAACCACTCACTCCATAAGATATGGGCTATCTACTCTACTCTTGGAAGCCAATATGGTATGTTGCACTCTATTGCACTCTAAAAGAAGTAACAATTGTAGATGAGATCTCCTTACTAAATCTAGATTTCATCACTCTCTCCTCTATTATGTTGAGCTCAATGCACTCAACCAAACTAAAGATCATTGCCAAAGTAGGTGAGGTAACCTATAACAACATTACATCATGTATTTTATGTTGCAATTCCATGTCCAAGATCCCATACCAAAATTGGACTACTTGGGCCTTAGTAACTCCATGAGTGAAATTGATCAACTATCTCATGCAAATATAGGCCTTGCATAGACTCTCTCCAACCTTCTATTAGAACTCCTACAAGCTCTTTAGCTTTTTAGTCCTATGAGCCAGCTTGTCTATCACTCAAAGTGAACTTCTTATGGCTATTATAGTAGCGCACCATGAACTAAGAAGGCAAAGAAACCCAACTCCACATACTCCTCCAAGGCTAACACTCCAAGACTCAAACTATTGCTCACTAGAGAAGTCAATGAGAGAGATAGTTGCAAATGAAAGGATGATGAGTACCTCTTCACCCCTAGTTTATATACTTGTGAAATAGTTATACACCAAAGTTATTAATTATTGGAGTAACTCAAGTTACTAGGCTAAAAGTCAAATAAAATCAAAAGTCTAAAGGAATACCCATATTCATAAGAATATTCTCCTAAACATGTGGTCTTATCTTGACCCAACCATTGAGTCAAGGATTCCTTCACATAGGACTTTCCTTGGACTATAAAAGAATTTAAAGTAAAAAGGCTTGTGGATCCAAGAGTTCTCAATTCTTTCTTCAAAGCCAAACACCTAGGAATAACATCAAGTCAATACACTAGAATCTAAAATAGTAGTGCTCATCTTTTCCACTTTCTCTAAAGTAAGGTCCCCTCTATCTTAGCTATGACTAAATTTAGCTAATCATGACTAATGTAGAACCATTGTTTATCTCTATATAAATAATATCTCTCAAGTACTTATAATACCAAACTAAATATCAAAATAACATACATGCACAAATGGGTGTTATAGTCTGCACTCCTTGATAGTTTTATCTTAAGCATTAGAAGAACTCCACCATGGGACTAAACATTGATATTGCACCACCTCCTATAATAGTACCTCCACTTGTAGTAGCACCATCTCTAATTGATGTACCTCCATCAGATACACCCACTCAACCACAATTAGAACTTGTATGTATAGCTAATCTATCCTCAAAAATTGAGCTTGAGATGATGGAAATATAGCTTGGAAACTAATATTGTCACCACAGCTCAATCTCTCATAAGTGAGCTTTCTTGAACTCATGATAGTCATCCATCAACACACTCTCCAAGTGCTAGAATAACCTCTTCCATGCCATGAAAGGTGTGAATAAAGTCAGAGTCTACATTTATTATAGATCATACAAACTATCAAACTCAGGGATGAAGTCATCCAACTCAATGGTATCCATTGTATTAGAGTAATGCTTAGGGCCTTTGGAAGTCCTATAAATCTTTTCCATGTCCTACAACAATAGTGGGGACACACCAAGTGCACTCTCAAATGATTCAACTCTTGTGTCAAATTCAAAATTGAAATCAATCTCCTCACTCATTAGGACCTAAGATATGAGTTTCTATCAAGGCCACTATGTGTAGACCCATTGCTTATTGTAGCAAAATCTCTTTTAGAATTTCCAAAGAACTCCATAGTGATGATGTATCCCAAATTGCAACCATAACCACCAAGTATCACTACCAAGTGCCACCACCAAGAATCACCCACTAATGTAGCTCTAACTATGACAACTACATTAGGAGGAAATGCAATGTATAACTTGCTATCACAACATGCACTTTCATGGTCTATAGTCCATCAATTCCTATCTCACCGGAGAGAAACATAGATAATCTAACTAGTCATCACTCTAGCCTTACTAACAAGAGCACACTAAAGCACCAATGCTCTAAATACATGCACTTCACACCAATATGATGCACAAACAAGAAGCAAAGAATAAAGAGGTCTAATCACAAGAAATTCAATTGATAACAATCCATATCACAAATCAAAATTGCACTGACTCTATCACCATTTGGTATTTGATATAATAAGAGTGTCTATTTACTCCTACGCCATTAGGATCACCAAAGATAAGATCAAGTTGCCTCTCTTAGCCAAAACTACATGAGTATACGTATCAAGCTACTAGTCACTAAGACAATAAATGAGTGTGGACCAATTGGCTAAGGTACCAATCTAGGAACCAAAAGTTCTAGAGTTCAAACTCAATTGCACACAATCCTAAAAGGTGGGTAGATTTTCCAATTTCCAACTTTGGATAACCTCTACGAACTCAACATCCAAATTTAGACAAACCCTACTAGTTTTATACATCTCCATTATAGTTGGTTGGTTGACAACCAAATTGTTCATCAAATATCTACTTAGGCCAAATTGAGAGGATGAGGACTTCCATATCTCTAATTCTCAAATCCATGTCTAATTTTGCACTTTAGGCTTTATTCATATCAAATTGACCTTGATTTCATTTCCTTGGGCTCAAATCAAACACCCATTATCTTAATTAATTTAATTTCATTCAAACCTTCCCCAAATTTTGGCCAACCTCCGCCAACTCAAACACTAGCTAAGGCAAGTCAAGCAACCTCTAAATTAGAGGATGAGGACTTACAAATCTCTAATTCTCAAATCTGCTAACATTTTGCACTTGGTCAAATCAAACACTCATTATCTCAAATTGACTCTATTTCATTCAAACCTTCTCCAAATTTGGCAAACCTCCACAAACTCAAACACTAGCTAGGGCAATTCAAGCAACCTCTAACTTTGGACAAACCTCAACCAACTTGACTCTTGAATCTTGATAATCTTTACCAATTTGATGCATCTCCACTTTAATTG
The DNA here is from genome assembly GCA_948567375.1 of Lunularia cruciata. Lineage (NCBI taxonomy): Eukaryota > Viridiplantae > Streptophyta > Marchantiopsida > Lunulariales > Lunulariaceae > Lunularia > Lunularia cruciata. The sequence goes on from OX419759.1 coordinate 51,725,438, forward strand.
GCTAACCACCAATCCTTTGCCAAATATCAGCTTGGGCTAAATTGAGAGGATGGAGATTTCCAAATCCCTAATTCTCAATCTATTAACATTTTTCAATTTGTGCTTAATTTGCACCAAATGGACCTGGTCTCATCTTGTGCTCAAATGAAATATCCATTATTTCAAAGTAACTCAATTTTGTGAAATTTGGGTAATACTTGCACACACTATTTGCTCCATTGTCAAATTTCCAGCAACTGAAGTAGTGCTTTTGCCTACAATCTACGCAATTGAAGGAGAATTTGAGTAACAATAATCATAGATACCAACAATCCCGCCAAGTTTGGAGATACTACCAACACACTTGATTCTCCCTAACTTCCACTTTTGTAATCAGTTCACACTCCACTTGGATCAAAAATCAATCTTCAACTCAATTATCTATAAGTAACTAACACTAATTATAGTCAAGCTACACCCACTCTAGCTAAGAGATTGTAAGTAAACAATTAACACTAATTATAGTCAAGCCTTACCCACTCTAGCTAAGAGATTCCAGGTGACTCTTGCCGGACTCTATCCACTATAGCCAAGAAATTAAAGACTCAACATCAAAGAAGTGAGCTCTTTAGAGCTACACTTCAAAGATATACTTCTCCACTTGATCTAGATTTCTAGACCTAATGGTGTTGCTGATAGTTCATCTCACCATGCAAATGGTGAAAGTGATGGTGGGTCACATGGTGTGATCAATAGCCCTAACATGATGTCTGGTCGCTGCTAAATAGTCTTTGAACAACTACTAATATAACTCTGACCACCAAGACTATCACTCTAGCATACAAGCAAACTAGCTTTGGCTTAGGAAATATCATGACAATATTGATAATAGTGGATATGTGATCATGCTCAATAAGGTGCAATTAATTGGCATAGTGAATATCAATCATCTATTACATTATCTACTATTGAGGCACAATTCATGGCTACTTCAAATGCTACTCAAGAAGTTATATGGAACAAGAGATTGCTTAAGGAATTGGGATTAGAACAAAAAAATCCCACAACCTTGTATTGTGACAACACACAAAGTATAGCACCTAGTAAGAATCATGCACATCTCCCAAGGACCAAGCACATAGAGATTAGAAGAAGGTTTGTAAAAGAGAAAGAAAAGGAAAATATAATGAAGTTAGATTATCTTCCTACATAGGAAATGATAGTAGACATGTTTACAAAAGCACTACCTAAAGATAAACATAAAAAATGTCTAGTAGATATAGGAATTTTTTTTAACTTGCATTAAGTGGGAGTGTTACAATTAGTAAATCTCTAGTTTAGAGCAGTCTGTAGTTTTGTGGTTTTAGTTTAGGTACCTCTAGGATTAAGATATCTCATTAGGGTAACGTGGTGTGCAACCACACTTAGTGTTATGAAAAGTAATTCTCTAGCTTCTATTTCTATGTATATAACTATATTGGTGACTTGGAATAATGAGTTCTCTTACAAGGATTATACTTAGCACCTTGTACATGGTTTCAAGAGGTTTTGTGTTGTTTACCTTAGGGTATCTATTATGAATGAATGAACTATTGTGTATCATTCCTATCACCTTGTACATCATTTTAAGAGATCATGTGTTTGGATCTGCCATAAGGAAGTTGACTTCATGTCAAAGGAAGAAGTACTTGGATCAGACTCAAAGGATTGTAGACCCAAAGTAAGGATACTTTGCATTGGAGTGATTGACTTAGTTCAAAACAACTATAACAAATTTTCTTTGGGCCAAACAAACCAAGAAGGTACACTCAAAGAAAATGGCTACTTTGGGAGTAGGATAAAATTGAGAGTGACAAGAACAAGTCATGCAAAATTTGTGAGTTGCAATTGAAGTTCAATTGAAGAATGACCGAGAATCAAAGGAGTATAAAATCAAGAATTTGTCAAGTGAATTGTGCAATGTTGAATCATTATCCTATCCCTCTAAAGAGTTATCCCAAAGGAGTCATAGTTATGAGTTGAGTAGTTGGATTGATTTATGAGAACCCACATAGTAGAGATTGCATGATGTAGACAAAGGGCAAAGGAGATTCCATCACTTGTAGTGAAAAATCCTACAATCCATAGATTAGATGTAGTGGTTAGAATTGACGTATTGAGTAGATTTTGGAACTTGAGTTTTCTATGTTTCATGGCAAAAATACCTGCTAGCAATTGTGAAGCTGGTCCCAAGGCAAAAGAGAAAAGAGAAAATCCGGCTTGATGGACTAAGTCAGATTGGAGACTCCTCTTGGAGAGAGAAGTAGGGGATGAAGCCACGGTCACCTTTTATTGGAAGAGTGATTCTTTGGAGTAGATTGAAGAGATGAAGATTCCTTCAATGCGCCTTGTACCAAGAATGTGTACAAGGTGAACACATACAAAGATCCAATAAGGCAAGGTATAGTTGGGGTTTTGATGGCAATTTTAAAGCCAGAGTGGAACACCTATGTGACAAAGCAGTAGGCGGTCTTCTTCCATCAAATGTTTGTAGGAGAGAAGGTGAATTGGGCAAAGTGTTTCCATCAAAGAGTGGGACAAATGATTAGAAGTTGGAGAATGAACATGCTACTCCACTATTTTGTACTATTTGCAATGCACCCCTATTTGGGTTGAATCTTCTCAATGCAAAGGAGAAGAAGGTGATGGTGTCTCACTTCCCCTTGGATCTTTATCGAGATGCATACAAAGACAATTGATACTACATGGTGTAGATTCAAGAAGGCAATGACTACTTTGCCAAAATCAGATGAGTTAAAATAGTGGTAGTGACCATCCCAAGGCTGAAGAAGCAAGGTTGACCTGCAAAATTGGCATCACCTTTTCAACCAAGGAAGACTCAAAGATTGAATTTGAGGCGCAATATGACAATGGTGGACTTTTCATTGGATGCAAAATCAGAAGAAAAGCCAAGCCCAAGTGCCAGGACTTTGCAAAATAGAAAGAGCTCACTTTGTAGAGCAAGGAGTTTAGCAATGAGAGTGAAGGAGACCCCAAAGTCCAATAGTTGGCAAAAGAAGGCATTGAGGAGGATGATCAAGAGTTCTATGCAGAGATCAAATGCATTGCGGTAGAGATGTACCATTCCTTGAATTACCCAAAGAAGATATCCCAAAGGAGCACAATGAAGAGCCAAGGTTGGTATTTTAAAGAGGAGTACAAACAAAGCAAAGTCTACAACTTGCAAGTGCAAGACCAATCCAAGCCAAGGAAGAAGAAGAAAGCTTAGAGGAGATCAACTTGAAGTTGTGGAGATTGAGACTTTGGGGCAAGGCACCTATGGAAGAGTTGCTTGAAGGAGATGAAGACCAGGAAGAAGAATGCAAAGGAGTGGAGTATCTATCAAAGATAGTCTATCCTTTAGTGTTGCAATTGCAGTAGAAGATGAAGGAGATGCAATAAGATCTGGAAGTAAAGGATGGGTTGCAAGTAGTGAAGCATGTGAGTGATGAAGTACTACAATTGAAAGAAAAGTTAACCCAAGGAGAGGAGGAAGCCAAAGAACTTTGAAATGATGTTGTACTTCAAAGGAAGAGTTTTGAGAAACTACAAAGGAGTTTTGCAAAGTGTGGGAGTGATCTATGATGTTGGGAAGAAGAGTTGAAGGAGCAAAAAGTAGCATTCAAGAAATTGAAGGTGGATTTCAATGGAGTGCAACTTGAGGAATTACACTCTAAGGCACTTGCAGTGGTAAGTGAACAGGAATCAGAGAGATTGAAATCAGTTGCAATGGAGAAGGACAAGGTTTGGCAATGAGAACTTGTAAGTCAAGATCATGAGGAAGAAAGGTTGCAAGATTTGATTAAAAGCACTGAATCTCAGATTGTTTATCGGGAGGAAGAGAAGAAGTTGCTAGAAGCAAAACATGTTGAAGAAGTGAAGATGCTTTTGGAGAAGTTGGAAGAAGGAAGCACTTAGGAGGAGTCAATTGTTGAAGCAGACATTGGGATCAGTGGAGGAAATCATCAAAAGGATGAAGGCGATACTCAACTTTGAACCCAAGGTAAAAATGGAGGAATCAAGATTGCACAAATTTGAATTGCTTGTGCAAGAAATAAGGAAGAGGAAGGTGAAGGGTGTTGACATGAATGATTTGTTGATTTGTTTTAGAGACTAAGTAGATAGGAATATTATTGGAGTAGACAAAAATGTTTGTCTCAGATTAGATTTAGTAAGATCGGATTTAGATGAATTTGCAGCAAAGTAAGAACCGATGTAAGTAGTTAGAGTAGAAAAGCAGGTGACTTCATGTAAGTTACTTGAGTTATTTGAATTCATTAGGACAAAGAGGAGGAGATAGTTAGTACAATTATGACTTTAGTTTCAGTGCAAACTGAAGATAGGACAAGCATAGAAGAAAAAGTTGATATAGTAAAGGAATCCAAAGTGCAAGAGTTGCTTATAGGAAATTTGGGTGCAGAAGTGGAAGTAGAAGTAGACATCAGGTTGGATTAGAAGTAATAGTTTTGAGATTTGAAGAGGTAGATATGAAGAAGTAGAGTGACACTTTGGATCTGCGACTTTGGAAGTAGTAGTTGAAGCGGTTTAGGTAGCTTAGATCACTATTGAATGTTCATTCTATTCAAAGGAAGCATTTATAGTCTTATGTTTCAATATTATAATTTCAAAGTTGAGTAAAGTGAAGTGATGCAACTCAATGCTTGATATTTTAATTTAATTTTGAGTATCAATCCTTGTATGTGTGTTTATGAGTGCTTGGAAGTTCTAATTGCAATTTGAGTGTGTTAAATGTTGGATTCTATAGCTCTAATTTCCATTTTTTGTGTTTGATCTTGAGCAAGTAGCAATCAAAGCAATGCCTTGATGAATTTGTGAGGAAGTGTAGTGTTGGTAGTATCTTGCAATTGTGATTGCAATGTTGGATTGATGCAAAGCAACTTTGATTGAGGAAGTTGTGCCTTCAGTGGAGGTAGAACACAATTCCAAGGCAAAGTCACTTTGTTGTGAAGTAGCCTTCTTTGTAAGAACTGAATCATCACATTCAATATTAATTTAGAAAGGATTTGAAGAATTGTGAAGTATTGTTAATTTGTGACAAGATTGCAAGTTGATCACTTGTTACTCTCTTTTGGGTGTGGTTTCTACCCAAGAGGCTAAAGACACAACCAAGAAGAATTGTTTGTTATGGTTTACTTTGTATTTGACTATTTTTGACTTGTATTTATGTGAGAACAAAAAAATAATTATTGATTATTGCAAAAGTGATACTTGCTGGGTTGTCACATTGAGTGCTAAGATGTCTGATACATCATAAGTCAGAATGAATCAAGATTAGACTTTCAACTTATTTAAGAGGAAACATCATATTGGACATAAAATTGGTTTTATATTGTATACATGAAAAATATTCTTGTTTATAAGATGTAGTGAGCATCAATGCAACAATCACATGCAAGAGAGAATTTTGTCCTACATTTTTTGTGGTGATGATGAATTTTTCTTCTAGGTTTCTTGAGGTGATGATGAATATGGGAGTACATGGTCTATGCCATCTAAAACTATAACAATACATGACTCTTAGTTAGCATAAAATTTCCTTGATTCTTAGCCAGCTTTTTTCTACCAACAAACCATATGATTTAAAGATATACCTTAGCTAAATCAGCCATTTGGATTTCCTTCTTGATTAATAACAACTCCACCAAAGAAACTGTTTATTTAAGTTTTTTTGGAAAATAAAAAATAAAATTGAGATAATAATTACTTCATAATATCCTAATTATAGTCCTTCATTTATTACAATTTTGCAAATATTCATCTATTAATTTTAAGGAGCTCCCAAAAAAAAGCACTCTCAATTTACTTTGATAAGAAAATAATTTTAAAACTCATTAATATTTTCTTAGTAATTAATAAAATCTAGTTGAAAACCTAATTAAGATAATAGATCATCCATAGTAGCATCTTAGTGGGGTTTTTTTTTCTTTATTCTTTGTACTAGCTCTAAATTCGAAGTGGAGAAAGATAATTGTATGAAGATTATACTTATTCCAAAGCAACTTAAGAAAAAGGAATTAGGGAGTTATTTAATCATATTTTATGAGAAAAAGAGTGAAATTATGTCAACTGATCAATATAATTTAGTAGTGCTAAATTTGTTATGATCGAGAGTAACTCTCAAGTAGCACTTAAGGCCATTGATTTCTCTTGATCATGCTCATGTTATTGTTCTAAATGCTATATCAAAGTAGACCTCAAAGTCTACTAAATAAAAATAGATTGAAGAGATATAGCGTATAGAATAGTACTATATTATTATGCTCATTTTTATATCAATCATAAGATCCAAAGAATTTTAACCAAATTTACGAGAAGATCATGCAAACTTATCTACAATTGGCATTACATTTCTATACATGGATGGCCATATATTTAGTGAGGCATGGGATGAGTTTGTGTAAAAATAGAAAGGTTTACCAAAGCAATTTATTCTAAATTTTTCATTTAAGTTACTAGAGACTTTTAGACAATACTTAAGAATATACATGAAGTTTTATAAGGTATCTAAGAAACTTTATGTGGATTGAGAAACTAAACTTTGCTAATAAAGAGACCTATATCTACCTCATGTACAAATAATATGACCTTTATCCATCTTCAACATTTAAATTTTTTTCAATTCAATATTTTTTTTATGTACTCTCTTTTATCTTTCATGTTTATTCTCTTGGGTTTGGGTCTTTAATATTATTTTTAGAGTACAAATAGAATAGATAGAGTTTATGGTCCATTAAGCAACCACTTCCATATTGGAACTTTGTATTTGTGAGATGTGGATTGCTTTTATCAACTCATATTTTACTATTGTTGTTAAAATTTTTAAATACCATCCTCATACAATACAAATACTCATACAAATCAAACCTTTTTTTTAAGTTTGCACTTATTGCCAAAGATAAATATAATATTTTATATTTTGACTCAAAATTTGATTTCTTTCTTCTTTGATAATATTAGCATTATTATGATTCAAGCAATAAATTATCAAAATGAGTATCTCATTTGAGCCTAAGGAATTCACACTCAACCACAACAAGTAGAAAGAGTAGGTTTCAAAGAAGAAGAAAAATGTAGCACTTACTTTCTCAAGTAAGATTTGATTAGAAGACAATTATCTAAAAGTGATGCTTGATAGAGTAGTTAGAGTAGTTTGTACTATAGTTGACACTAATGGGATGAGGGATGGAACTTGGACTCAATTTTGGTCTATTTTGAGTCATATACCAATAGCATTTGGAGAAAGATGTAGGTAATCAAAGAGCATTGAGAGCAAGGTAGTGTGATGTATAAAAATTAAATTCCAATTTCCTATTTTGGATTGCTTAATTTCCTATGAGATTCAAACATATTATATAGAGAATTATTATTTATAAAATTGCTTATGGCTTGAGAAATACCATATTTCTTCACATACTTTTGCTAAATGTGCAAATAGAACCAAAGCCATGATAGTGATATTCTACCTGAGTGTGGTCAAGAAGAAACTTATTAATGGAAAGTTTACTCTAGAGATCATGACACCATACACCATTATTTCCCTATATTCTCTTATATATATATATATATATATATAAAACCAAAATCATAAACAGCATTATTCAAATATGCAAGATAGAAGAGAAGATCAAGAACTGAAATGCAAGTACTTTGATGTAAAAGAGAACCAAAGTTCTTATTATTTATATTGGAGATAAGTAAAAGCTTGCTTCTTAAAGAAGTTTAGCGTTAACTTCGTGGTCAAGTTACTTAATCTCTAGGATGGTTCCTCATTGGCTTATTGCCAAACGCTGTAAGAAGGTTCACAAGTACTTTACTAAACTAATCTCTCTTTAGTAAGGTACTCTTATATGGGTACTTCTACATATTTCTAAATGAAAATTTTCCATTTAATTTGAAATGTATTTTAAAACTAATGGGATAAATGGCATACTATTTTTTCTATAAAGTTTGCTTTTAATATTAGTTGTATATTTTCCAAACCTTTTGGGCTCTAGGGTATTTTAAGAGCTTTCATTGGACTATATAACAAAAAAATATTTGAATAATATGGTCATTTATTCTACCATTTGTGGAATGAAAACTCACCATCAACATTTCATACTCTGAAAACTATCTTGCACCAGAAATACATGTCAATATGAATAACACTGTTAGCTCAACTCTCCATATCTTTTAGCCTAGGTGTTCCTATTAAGCTATATTTTAGATTTATAGGTGGATTACTTTGACATGCTAATGATTCAATATAAGATCTTAATAATATTTTGGGATATTAGTTTTAATTTTTATAATCCATAGTCTTCAATTTTGTGAACCATGCAACCTGAAGGCCTTAATGAGTATAAATTCTAGTTAAGACTTAAAATATTGTATTGGATGTAGTCATAACCAATTCACTAAAATCATGACTAAGTTATAGTTATTTACAAGCCTAATTATTGTTATATTAGAATCCTATATTCTAAAATATATAATGGCTAAATTTTAGTTTAATCATAAATTTTTAATAAATGATAATAAGGATTCATAAGTATTAGTATTGAATCTTTGTATTCTTCATCAAGATAAAAAGGATGAATTTGATCTAATAAGATTAAGCTATTCAAATTCTATTAGCTTAACTATGTTTGTGATCTTAGGAAATAAAGGAAAGTTAAGGTTAGTAGCTCTAATTAAATTTCAATGATTTTATTTCATTTTAGATTAATAGAAGATTATATATTCAGAGCACCGAAGAAGCACCACTTATTTTTTCATTCACCGCAGTCGGTAAACTCTTTGGCTTTTTATTCCAAATCACAATCCATTGGGTATCAATTCTTCTGTAGATAAAATAGCTTTTTATCCCTATATTTCCATATAGAACCATCCAAAATATAATATATAGTAATTAATTGAAAGTACATATTAATCAATTGCTTAGAGATTTTATACCAACTATTCTAGTAAATATATAAGAGGAGGTTAGAATAAGAGTATCATTTGCTCCTTAGTGACACTAGAGCATGATTGAGGAGAATTGTTTTATATTATCAATATTAAGTTTAAAATTATGAGATTTTTTTGGATTTTAGATTATCTTTATTATTATGGTATATTTAAGAGGAAACTTTGATTCCAGAAAAAATTTATGTGAATTTTGATAGAGCTAATCTATATTGACAGTGGTGTGTATTACCTTGGTTGAATTTTTGGGAGGACATTTGATCTAAAAGTGGATATTGGGAAGTAGAACAACACCCCTATACATAGAGGAATATATGAATAATATTTTTTGGAGTTATTTATCTCAATATTTCCATTTTCTAAATGCTCCTCTTTTTGCATAATTTAACATTAGAATTGTTAATAAAGGTATGCCTTAAGTAACTTAAGAGAGAGTTCTTACTAAAAACTTTATTTGTATTTCTTGATACTAGATACAAATTTTATATTAGTATCAAGTTTGAGATTAAATCTTAAGATAGATCTTACTTAGACTAGGAGAATATTTAATCCATTAACACATATCCTAGCCTCCACTTCATGTTCCTAAGATTAACTTCCTATGGTTAATGTAGGTGTGCTTGGATTCTTAAGTTATATGAAATATCCCAATTATTGTAAATTTCCAAATATATCCTTCTTTGGCTAGTATATCTTAATCAAATTTCTGATGGAAAGGTTCTTAGTGAGACTAAGCCAAAATAAGACTTGCTGAAAAGTTCCACACAAGTGCTTTCTAATGTTATATAATTTGTATTAGTAATACATTGACTCACGGACTATTATTCAAAATACATTCAGTCCTCCTCAACATCTCATTTCTATGTTGTCTTGCATATGAATATGAAGCGTTAGTACTTTCTTTTGTCTATTATTATTTTGTATATAGTTTATATTTAATTTTGTATCATTTAAATCATCTAAATATGGTAGAGTTTTATTCGAGCATTACTACCACATTCTCTTAGTTTCTAGTTATTAAATTATTTGGTAATATTTATTATCCTTCTAAAATATTGGACTATTTTACTTACTCTGATAAATCATTGAATACATAAGTTTTTTGAATTTGTTAAAAATATTTTCATGAAAATATTTAAAACCAATCCATATCGAATTGAATAATCTAGTGGTTTTTTCAATCAAGTTTGCATTTAGATTTACTGTCCCATATTTCTTTCAATTCATAGAACCAATACATTACTATATGAAGGTCATCTAAGTATCCCATTAACACTTTGTATGAGTAATGTGAAACTATTTATCATTGGCATACTTAAGAAGAGAAAAGACTACCATGTTGAAAAAATGAAGGATGGTCTTATAATTTTGGTGTATTACAATTCTTATTTTATTTGAAATATTTAAATTTATATTACTAAATTTAAATTTATCAAAAATAAAATAAAATAAAATAGATTAACATGAATAAAAAAAAATCTATTTAAATTTACTAAATATTTTCAACAAATTTTAAATTGAGATAAGAACATATACGTTCTTGATCTAATTTAGAGAAATGAGTTAGATTTAAATCTCAATGAGATATAGAATCTTAAATTGTATTAGTTTTTATATAATATTGCTGACCTGAGATGAACACTTTATTTTTAATTGCCAAATAGAATTTTATATATACTCAAAATCATTTATAAAATAAATAATCAATGTCTGAAAAAATAAATTTTTTTATTTCTTGTTTAACAGAAACTAATTAAGGTCATATTTATCATCTAATATTTTATTATTTCAAAAAAATAAAATTTACAAAATTATTAATCAACAAATAACATTCCTAAAATAAACTGCACTTATGATATTGGAATTTATGCCCTATCTTGCATGTAATCTAATTTTACAATTACTTTCTTCCCGCAGCTGCAAATGCTAATCATAAATTTGGGTTTTGGCTCTTCCCATCCGTTGTGGTTTCTGCGCGGTAACTTTTTCTCCATTTTGGGGAAACGTTTTTAGTGTGCGCCACGGCCTAGCGCGTTTGGATCAGCTATATTTAAAGATTTACATTGGCATAACTCAAATTTAAAGAATGAAACCTGAAAGGAGATATAATATTTTAAAATATTATTTATATGATAATAAATTCCTTACAATGTAAATTATTGCTACAGTTCTTGAAAACAAATTTTAAATTATATTTTTATTAAAAATAATTAAATAATTCTATAGTGACTATCTCTAATACTTATTATTTTATGGATGCTTCTAATCTTTTTGACAGTATAGACTATGAAAAAAAAAATTCAGAGTAATTAATACTTAAAATATTTTTTTTGATTAAAAATAAAAACTAAATTTATAGAAGAAAAGAGATATAATTAGAACATATTTAAGTTAAAAGTGAAGTACAGTGATGTTATTTTACTATATTAATAATTTATTAAAAATTAATAGAATCAAATTTCTCTTAACTCATCCTAAAGTTTATTACTTAGTTTTAGTAGAGTATTCTTCATAACACATAATAGATGATAGTAGTTATTTAAAAAATTATCCTAAAATATTCCTTATGTAAAAGAAATAAAACATATAATACTATATATTATATTTACATATACATCAATCCAAACTTGGTTAGTATGGATGAAATTATGAACAATAGAATATAAAAACACTATATATTCATTAATAGCGTGTAATTCACCTTCCATGCATTCTGCCCTCAGGATTTAGTACTACTAGTGCTGCATATCATGTACATATTGTTTATCGAATCAGTTGCACTTCATGAGTTCCTGATAACCCGTTCCCAAACCTGCTTCTGTTCTTGTATACCTCTCTCTCTCTCTATATATATATATATATTCACTAATCTTATATCAAGGCACAAATTGTGTAGATGGTACTATAGAAATGCATACTGTATTCTATGAATTTGACATCGTATATTATTTAGAAAGATTGAATATTCAAGAATAAACACACTAATTTTGACAAATGCTAGCTAGGATTTAATACTGGTATACAATGATCAGTCAAAACAAGAATTCTTTTCCCCGCTTAGCTTTTTATTCATTTTCTATAATTCTACGGTGAATTTGAAACAATATTGTGAGATTATAAAATGAGTTAAAAACAAGAATCCTTTCTTTCCTTTTTACTTGGTGTGTAGGATTGGAAAATAATACGTAAACCTAACACCCTTTCTGGATTAAAATTGAATATACTTTAGACTCCAAATTAAATTTTTTTCTCTCACTTATATAGCTTTTATATTCTTTTTCGGTTCTTACTATATTTACCAAAATAATTTATAACATATATTTTAAATATTATAATAAATGAAAAATAACAATTTAACTCAGTACGTTCTGGGATGAAAAAGATAATACGTTTATACTCGGTTCGGATGAGAATTACCGTAAGCACCCATATTGAATCCTTGGTGGTTTAAATAGTGAGAAGTCACCGTCAATAGTCGTTAAAAATAATGTCGTGAATTAAAGAATATTTAATCTGAAAAGCGAGCAAGGCAATAGAAATTATGTAGTTAATTTAAACTCTAAACAAATAGTGCAGTTCATTTAGTTGACGAGTAAGGCAATACCAATCCGATGCAGTGAGGATGGAGAGAGTTCTTAATTCCAATTGTACAATAAAAACATCTAAGTAGATTATGATAGAAAATTTCCTATATATATTTGTTATCATTTCTACTTAAAGTAAAATTTCTACTATATTGGGTAGAATTATATCTAAACATGTGTATAATCAAAGGGACTATTCTAATAGACGTCAAGAACCCTTGAGAACTCTACTTGTAGATTTTGCTAATAGTGATTAAGAGTTAGCAATGTATTAGAATCGAAGTTTATAATTTTCCTTGTCATGCCGCTACCCTAATTAACTAACTGATTAATATTACTTATAATCCGATGGCTTTGATTAATCCGGTGGCTTTGATGCATCGGGAAGGGGCCCTTGGATCTCCTCTTACTAGGTAACGACCAGGTACCCTGCGGTGACCGGCGTAGCCTGAAGATGGTAGGGACCAACTGCGAATCGAGTTGACCCTCCATCACGACTGGCTCATTCCTGCTGCACGCTCCTTTCAGGTCTTCCTTCACTTGTAAACATACCTAAGCGTTCTCAGCTGCGCACCGGACGAAATCGCTTTTTCTTCTGATTCACGAGTTTATGCATTCGCATCGCGTCCTTTTGGAGTTCGATTGATATTCTTCGACAGAAGAATTGTCGGACTATTTGAGATTTTATTTGTCCTCGAGTTGACAGCCGGAAGCATCCCGATGTCGGGTGGTTTGAGAACTGCAGATGGCCTGCCCGTTGAGAAAGAGCAGGTAGGAGCGATCGATAGTCGATAGTCGAAGGGATTCGAGGAATTCAAAGAGTCATGTTATTTAAAATGTGGTGGGATTTTGTTCTCTTCCAAGAGTCTCGTCATGATTCAAAAAAGTTCCTGTGAAGTTGTGAACATGCTTGAAATTACGGTTGGTAGAGAAGTTGTAGCGCATGCGCACATGCTTTTATAACTTTTAAACGTGGTTTCGATGGAGTCTTTTCCTGATGGGAGCGTCCTGGATACGCGTGGATCCGTGCAGATCTTTCGGATGGCGCAACAAGAGATGGAGTACCGAGTCGATCTATTTAATAAGTTCGTGATATTCCTACCTATCCGGGCCTATTCAGTTGTTGCACTTGTTTTGGAATCATAAGTACCGCAGTTGCTCGGAATATCTGCTTAGATTTTGTTTAGAAGGTTCAAGCGCGACGTAATCTGACCAAGTGGATGGATCGTGCAGGTTGACCCAGACATGCTTTGAGAAGTGCATAGAAAGAAAGTGAGTTCTTAGTTGCTGATGGGTTTGCCAAACTTGTGTGAGACTGCTTCTGTGGCCTGTATTTTCCACGCTTCTTAGTTATGGATGTTTTGAACAAGGTATGATCTTGTTAAGTGCTTCGTTTTTTATCTTATACTGAATGCTATGTGAATTCGCCGGTTTAGGTACAAAGAATCAGAATTGAACGTGGGAGAAAACAGCTGTATTGATCGCTGCGTCGCGAAGTACTGGCAGGTTGGAAATTATATCTTCTCCCTAATTTTTATTACCAGTTCCTGAAGTTGTTTTTCACAATGACCAGTCTGCGAGTTATTCCTGTCTTTATCAAAAACACATGCCTTTCATGCCCGGCATGACGAAACTCTTTAAATTCTGAAGTGGCGAATTACGGGTTGATTTTCTACAGGTTACCGGGATTGTCGGAACTATGCTTGGTTCAAGCAAGCCTGGAATGTAGATTAGTTGAGTCAAATGTCGATTTATAATCGGAAATTTTTTTGTGGTTTGGTGGCACGGTTTTGAGTCGAACCTAACTTAGTTAGATCTAGAGCCTACATACCAGATACAGATCCCTGGCTACACGGCGCTTAGTTTGTCTGCAAGTGAGGCTTCAGGGCATATATGACTCATCAAACGGCTTTCTCCAAACTCTCTCATGACATCATGGTTTATTGCTGTGATCTGATTGTCTGTCATATACCTTGCGTCTGAATTGGCTCTTGGACTAAAATTGATCGTTCTTTAATTTTCCACTACATTCCGTGGAATACTCAAATAGAAAATCTCACCATTTTTCTCCAGCTTTGCAACCAATTCCCTTGATATCAATCAGTCGCAACAGGTATGAATCTAACGAGCTACCTGGATACAATATTCTTAAGTGGAAACATTCCTAAGTGGATCGATTTATAAATTGTTTAGCTCTGAGATGTCGTCAAATAATTATTAGGATGTTTAAGAACTATGGAGTCTGAATGTGGATGTATTATGCAGAAAGTTGTGCGAACTGGTACGCACATTCTGAGTATGGTCTTTTGTGGTTGAAGTGAAGGTGTAACTAGCGTGTGGTGATAGTCGTTTTTCATATCCATATTCTCACTACCTGACTGATACACACGAATCTACCTCATAAAGGAAATTGCTGTTTGTATTCTCAGGCATAACTCTTGTCTTTCAGTGAGTTTCCGTGGAGTCTAATAGATCATTATAGATCAAGAATTCGAGTTTCAAGTCAGTATCAATTATCAGGTTTGGTGAACAGTATCAATTATCAGGACCATTATTAAAAGAAAGAGATGCTGTCTATCAATCTAGTACCTACTGCATATGTTCTCGCTGTTCGAGCATTCAATAGGGGCAAACAATCCTGTTAAGGTTGCAACTTGATAAGAACAGGGCTTGCAGAGTAAATTACTGTATCTTTAGATCACATTGCCTCAAAGAATGTGGTGTTTCTTGTGGAGTTCCCATGCCGATGTGTTTTTTGTGCGCGTAGGTTATACGTAGTTATTTCCCTCACGGGGCAATTTAGTTTGTATGGTGGCTCTTGTGGGGTCTTCGTATTGGTTTTCATTCCAACTCCTGCTAAGCACCAACCTGTTTGTATGAAGCGGCTACAAGTATGTAACAGTGTACAGGTGATCTATCCTGTTGATCACTTGTAGAGAATAGCTTGCACGTACATCATCCTGGCCCTCTTTGCATTCCTGATCAATATACTCAAGTCTACGGTGGGTGAAGGATGGAAGCATGGGTTCTGTAAATTGTGAGAGCACCACACAGTCTAGGCGGTTCATCTTCAGGCGTTTTTTTCCTTTAGGAAATCTCCGGTGTTCTGTAAATCTATAACCTGGTAGGGTCGGGAAAGCAATTTATAAGGTACCTCAATCACATGTTCTTACCGATATCACCCCATGTTTCCACAGCACCACCTAATTCGACACCCGAAACTTCAAGAAAACCAGACAAGATCCTCATAACCGTTGCGCTCTCGAGAATGCAGACAAAAGTCACCTGAATCCTAAACTGCTATCCATGCATG
This sequence comes from Lunularia cruciata, assembly GCA_948567375.1. Classification (NCBI taxonomy): domain Eukaryota; kingdom Viridiplantae; phylum Streptophyta; class Marchantiopsida; order Lunulariales; family Lunulariaceae; genus Lunularia; species Lunularia cruciata. The sequence goes on from OX419759.1 coordinate 51,741,320, forward strand.
ACATTTACATGATGTTACTTAATGAGTGGCACCTTTTGCAATGTCAATATAAAACTTATATCTCCGTGCTAGATATGAACACGACCGTTTCAGGGCAGTTGAACTGAGACTTCGTTCTAGTTCTGGCAGCAAGGCATTATAACAGGTATTCCAGTCGGCGAGAACGTCTGTTACGGCGAACTACGGAGTCTGTGAAGATATGCGTAGCTTGATCACAACTTCAAGGATATCCGATACTCGTGATATCCATTACTCTTTCTAGAAGCACCCGTTGGAAGAAGCAGTTTGATTTTAAGCACGACCGCTCCGCATCTGAGTAAACAGACACCCGCAATTTTGCAAACACATCGCGTGGAACCTCTAGAGTTCAAATTAACTGATTCAATCGTACTAGGATGAGCCAAGCCGTTATCGAGATGAAGAATATGAGAAGAGACTACACCAAAAACTACACCAAAAACCACCTTTGAATTTCTAAACAAATATTTACAACTCGACCAGAAAGGAGTTGAGGAGACGAATATTTCGGTGGCAACGGAACAACGGAACAGCGAAAATGACAAACGGACCTGAAGTTTCGAGGCACAGGCCAGAGGCCCGCTAAGTTAGTGTGAGATTAAGAGGCGCTGAAACAGTTGAGGATCTGAGTTTAGAGACGTTCCAAGTTCTCTGGTGTGTTAGTTTAGGGTTAGGGTTTAGTTTCGGTACTTTTTGGACGAAGTCCCGATCTTGGCTGTCCCTGTCCTCTTCCTCCGTGCGCTTGTTGAGTTCTGTCCCTGTTCCAAATTTGCGTCCATCATATTCCCGCGCTCGATCGGTCTGCTTCTCGAGCTCCCCCGTCTTTTCGCCTTTACGACATCCCCGCTTGGTGAAATTGAGCGTGTTAGTATCAGTTGAAGGAAGACGGATTGCTTGATTGATCGCGGGGAGGAGTTTACGAGGAAGGTTGGGAAGTCACTCGGATTTTGAAGCGGATTTGAAGCTTGGAGTTGCTCGGATTTTGAAGCTGATTATCGACAGATCGGAGCTGGGGAGTCGAAGAAAGATTTGTCACAATGTCGTACATGATGCAGCCGTATGGGATGCAGTCTATGTTGAAAGATGGACATAAGCATTTCTCCGGATTAGAGGAGGCGGTGATGAAGAATATCGATGCTTGTAAGCAACTGTCGAAAATTACTCGCACTTCGCTCGGACCTAACGGAATGAACAAGATGGTGATCAACCATCTGGAGAAACTGTTTGTCACCACCGACGCGGGGACTATGGTAAATGAATTGGAAGTGCAGCATCCAGCCGCGAAGTTACTTGTCTTAGCAGCTAGGGCTCAACAGGAAGAGGTCGGAGATGGAGTAAATCTGGTTATCTCTTTTGCCGGGGAGCTTCTACAGGGCGCTGAGGAGCTCATTAGAATGGGACTTCATCCCAGTGAGATTATTGCAGGGTACAGTAAGGCTCTGACTACGGGATTGGAGGTTTTGGAAACTTTTGTCCAACCAGACACAGCGAAGATAGATGTCATGGACAAGGATGAGGTAATGAAGAGATTAATTCCAGTCGTAGCTGCTAAACAGTATGGGCAAGAAGAGGCCCTCTGTCGCTTGATCACTGATGCTTGTCTTCAGGTCTGTCCCAAAAACCCCTTGAACTTCAATGTCGACAATGTACGAGTCACCAAGCTTCTGGGAGGTGGAGTCCTCGATAGTTTGGTGGTATCTGGAATGGTTCTTAAAGCAGATGCCGTAGGTTCTATCAAGAAAGCTCAGAAAGCTAAAATAGCAGTATTCGGAGCTGGAGTCGATACAGCCGCGACAGAAACTAAGGGAACCGTCCTTATCAAGAACGCCGCACAGCTTGAGTCCTATGCAACGACTGAAGAGAATAAGATTGAATCATTAATTAAAGAAATTGCCGAATCGGGTGCCACTGTCATTGTTAGTGGTGGTCCCGTCGGTGAAATGGCTCTCCACTTCTGTGAAAGATACAAGATCATGGTCCTGAAGATCGCCTCTAAATTCGAGTTGAGGAGGTTTTGTAGGTCTACCGGTGCCACATCGGTGGTGAAACTGCAGCGTCCAACTCCAGATGAATTAGGTTTTGCTGACTCCATTTCTGTCGAAGAAATAGGAGGAACCAGGGTAACCGTGATAAAGAACGATGGGGGAGGCAATATGATCTCGACCTTGGTAATCAGGGGCAGTACTGACAGCGTTTTGGATGATTTTGAGAGAGCAGTGGATGATGGAGTTAATGCCTACAAGGCTGCTTGCAGAGACAGCAGATTGATTCCAGGTGCCGGCGCATCTGAGATCGAAATGGCACGGAAATTGAAGGAGTTTGGATATAAGGAAACAGGTTTGAACCAGTATGCCATACTTAAGTATGCCGAGAGCTTGGAAATAGTTGCTCGTATTCTTGCCGAAAATGCTGGTTTGAACACACTGGAAGTTCTCTCTACCTTATATTCTGCCCATGCTAGTGGCAACATTCACGCCGGAGTAGACATCGAAGGCACGAACCCAACCAAGGATGATGTCCAGGACCTGTACATAACCAAATTTTGGGCTTTGAAGCTGGCCACTGACGCTGTCTGTACAGTATTACGGGTAGATCAAATTATCATGGCTAAGCAAGCCGGTGGACCGAAGCCACAAGGAGGACAGGCAGACGATGAAGACTAGAGCTCAGCATCCTGCGTGGATCTTAGCTTTAACTTTCTAGGGTATTAGACTCGCCCAGGATGAGACATAGGTCTGGAGATGTAGATTTAGGTGCCTACTCTTCTCTCAGCAGAAGAACTCTAGGGCTAGTTTTGTCTCCTGTAGTCAAATTTATGAGTAGTTTATTTGGTCTAGTAGTATGTCTCTCATTCTCGAGCTGGGATCGAAGTACAGGTTCATCAGATGATCCTCACTGGTGTTCTGACGGCTTAGAGAGACATGAGAGCGAGGGTCTCCACCCAGAGGACCATTTACTGGATCCTTGAGGGGATAGTGCACTGCCTATGTGCAACTGGACGAGGCCTGCTCGAAGGTATACATCATTATGCTCCTCCATATCCTCCTGAATGTTGGTAGCTGTTTTGATGGTGTCCCAGACCTTGTAACGAAGGAATTCTATAGCGGGAATGTAACAAGCAGAAATCAAAGAGTAGACTTTCAAACTGCAGCGGTCTGTTGAGGTGCTAATTTTATGACTTGATTGTGCTGCTGCCGTGTCTATCGTAGATGCAAAGAATCTTTATGGTGTCTATTTGTTATCTTTCCAGCTATGGGGTCAAAGTAAGGACCTCGTCTGGTGGTAAGTAATTGGCAACTACAAGGTAAGAGCGAGGTCCATAGGTGAATAGATAAGAGCGAGGTCCATAGGTTTATTTTGAACAGATTTAGCAAGAATGCTTCGTTTTCCTACCGCTGTATGTCCTCAGAATCAGGAACTACGGCAGTTTGTTCACCTTTCTTAGTGAGAAGATTCGATCTGATTCCTAAGCTGTTAAGAGGATGGTAGTTCGGCTCTTTCTCCTGATGATGGTTGCTAACGGGAACTACGCGGATACAGTTAAAATTACATACGAGGATCAATTTGACTCATATTGGACCTTAATACTTGGTACTTCTATAGAAGATGGATCTGACCTGTCCTAAGTTTCTTACATTAAATCTGGTCACTGAAATCGGGGGCTCAGATTCTCATCAGTGTGATATAGCACCTAGAAATTCTCTCCGCTGTGAGTCGATGCTGACTGAGCTTTGTACTGGAAGGTGTTAAGTATCCGACTATATTTTAGACGACCTCGGAAACAAGCCCTTCATATTGTCTCTGAGGGCTTCACTTGATACTGTTGAATTTTCCATATTTTTGAAGCTTCCTTCCTCTGATTCTGGAGTGTCTGGTCTACGTCACCACGGTGCATTTCTTTCCATGTTCGGAAGCTAAATCTCGGCTATATCGGTATTCATACCTTGTCCGTATGCTGTCATCAAATCGAGCACTGAGGTTCATCAACCTCTTCGGAAACATGATCTTACCCACTTTTGGTATTCGTGATCAATCATTCTCCCCACTAGCAGGAGTACAGTATACGAAGGAAACCGGCGAGACTAAAACGGTCCTCTGAAACAACGGACCAAACAGGCAATGTACACACACAGCAGAAGACTCTGCCGATAGTGTCCTCTAGACACACAGTAAACATAGTCATAGTGATAACAGGCTTCGAAATCCGGGCATAGTACCCATTCTTTTTAACACGGAAAATTGAGAAGGATATACATGTCAATATACATGCCAGAACTAACCTGTCTTTAAGACACAGGTTGGTCCAATCTGAGCACTAAACTAATTATACACTTGCAATGACTCCGATGAACCGAATGGGTCATCATCCTTATACCCATTCTCTACCTGATTCTTTCTGCATTCTAGACTGGCAAATTCTGACAGCAAGGTGAATTGCACCACCAATCTTTTTGTGATCTATCTTCTTAAGCATGAACACATATTAAGCTAGTAAAGGGGATTGAATCGAGCATAATATTACATCGAGGATTTATATCTGTTTACCTCATGCCCGGCTTACTTACTTCTGATCCTTATGACGATCTGGAACTTGAGTGCGTTTCACCCTGTTATATATTGTAGGCAATATATATTATCATAATGGTGGAGAACTTCAGCATTTCATAAAGAGTCATAAACGGATATTTCTTCAATCGAGTTAAACAAATAAGATTTTCTTAGCAGTTCGTAATTTTAAATGTCTTCACTCACTTTTCAAAACGCTTCTTACACATCTAATCTTCAAAGAAGGAACGATTAAGATTGTGCAAAGAATCACATGAAAACAGGATATGAAAGAAATTAAAATGTAAGAGTTTCTATTTGATGGGATCTTCTAGATAAAAAACATGACAAAAATAACGAGAAAATCTCAGTTGAAAGGTTTTGAGGGTCACGACCTCTTCGTATTGCAGATAATCTGGTTAATGGGAAAGGCCCTCATCATCGTATCACCTTTTGGTAGAAATGAGAACCCACAAAATCTGGAAGTTAAAACTGTCACGAGTATCGCGGGCCAACAATGGCAGTGACATGAACCCGTCTATCCTGTCTAGGGTTTAAGGAAGGCCAGTAAGTGTCCGAATGCGTGGAAGTCTGAAGTAGATAGCAAAATCTCCACAGAGACCACATGCAGGAGAGGAATCGGTTCCTCTGCTGCAAGCGAGGAGGAAACAGGAAGCCATGGCTGGGGCGACCAGCCTGTCACAGGCATCCGGCCCAGCAGTGATTGCGCGAGCAACGAGCCCAGGTGTTCCTCTTCCACCCAGACCGCGCTGTTTGAACGTTGTGTCGAGGAGAAGTTTAGGTGAATTGGGTGTATCTGTAGCCTGGAAATGGAGAAACGATTTACAATGGCTCGGGTCAGGGGTTGTTACGAGGAGAGGGCGTTGCACACGCAGACAGAATTTTTGTCACCGGGGAATTGGTGTGGGGATGGCGAATTGTGCCCTCGGAAGTGCGGAGGAGAAGGGAGGAGCTGTGATAGGGCAGGGAAAACTGTCTGTGAATTTTGCAGTTTTAGCGGTTGCACTTACTGTAATGAGCTATGGAATTCCTGAGTTTTTGGCATCTGCGGAAGCGGCTGCTGCTTCCGCAACGAAGAAGAAAACTAAAGTTCCTAGGGCCCCGAAGACTGTGCCGACAATGTCTTTGGAGGAAAGGAATGAGTGGACTAAGGGCCTGCCTTTAGTGCAAGAGCAAATTCCGTATTCTGATCTGTTGAGTTTAAAAGAGGAAGGGAAATTGAAGCATATTGTGAAACATCCCTTGACTAAATTGAAGGAAATACCGGATAAAGTGCTAGTGGTCATGAGTGATGATCGCGTAGTGAGAACTGTGCTTCCATCTTCTGAAAGGGATGTAAGATTTTGGAATCTATGGGATGAGCTGCAAATGGGAGAGGATGTCATAGACGCGTATTCACCACCTTTGCCGGGTCCGGTGGTTCAAGACTGGGCTCTGAAAGGTCCATCCCTGAGAGGCTTGAGTGGTGTGGCTACGTGGATAAGGAAATTGGGCGCAGAAAAGAAGCGAACAAAGGCACCTGTTACGAAGAAAAGTGCAGCTCGTGTTCGACTGGAACAGCTGGAAAAAGAACGCAAGCAGATCATCGAGGACCGTCGAGAGAAAGAGCGGAGAATCAAGCAGGAGGCTCGTGAGAGGAAGAATGCTAGTTCGAAATTCGCTGGCATGCAAGAGAGTGAAAGGAAGGAAAAAATAGCCATGGGGGAACAGGAACAACAAGAGAAAAAATTAGCGCAACAGATTCAAAGCAGGGAAGAATGGAGTAACTTTTGGTACACTGCTTCTCGTAACGAGGGGTTTCGCTTCCTCATGGGTATTTTTTTCTTTTGGTTGTTTTATCTTACAGTAGTGGTCGGTGTGAAAAAGAGAAAGCAGGATTACGAAGACCGGTTGAAAATTGAACAATCGGAAGAGGAGGAGAGGAAGAAGATGAGAGAGTGGGAGCAGGAAATGGAGACTTTCGAAGCAGTATCTACCACTAAAGATTGGGGTAAAGAAGGCATGAGTGATGAAGAACGAAAGAGGATTGAGGAGGTTGAGAACAATCCTCAATTGAAGCTTGGGTTAAGGTTTATGCGGTCCGGAGCCACAGCCCGAAGAGCGAAAGGTCGCAAACCCCCCCAGTATCTGGACTTAGATGCGGACATCAAATTCGCAGACGTTGCAGGTTTAGGAGACATTCGGAAAGAGCTGGAAGAAATTGTGGACTTTTTCACGTTTGGAGAAAAATATAGAAGACGTGGCAGTAAAATTCCCGGTAAGTCTGTTTGATCGAGTTATACAGGGGTTCAGTAATAAGGACTTTAAACTGGACTATTAGGGAACCGGCATGGTAACGCCGTCCTGAGCTTGGTGTAAACGCCATTGCAGATCTGACTGACAAAAGACAGTTCATCTGGTTTAACATAGTGTCGCGAGAGCATTAGGCTTCTCTTGATTGTTTTGTGTCAACGTCCAATTTTCAGAAGTATCAGAAGTTTGCACTTATACAGTCCATAACAGTATGGTAAACAAACCTCTCTTTCTCTGTGCAGCTGGTATATTGCTTTGTGGAGAGCCAGGAACTGGAAAGACTCTTCTGGCGAAGGCTGTGGCCGGAGAGGCTGGTGTGAACTTTTTTTCCATTTCTGCTTCTCAATTTGTGGAGATATACGTGGGAGTCGGTGCATCTCGTGTTCGGGCTCTCTATAACGAAGCCAGAGACAATGTAATATCATCATCCCCTTTTTGTGAAGTTATGTACTTCTGATTTTAGAGAACTTCCTCTTTCTTTCCAGGTTGGAGGTTGACGTCCGGAATGCTGAAAAGTAGCTGCCACATTCGGTACAAGGCTTTGTTGTCAAGTCTCGTATTGTGGTTCATTCTGCGAGATACATTTCAAGCTCTCTAATTACGGCGGGATGAACTTTGTCAGTACATATATGGACGTCTCTCATACATACACGAGTTTCTTGTGTTCTGTTTGTATGCTGTGACGCTTTGAAGGCTCCATTTTTTACGAGATTCTTTCTATATCTTCTGACAGCTATATGTGTTGTAAGGCAATTTCTAGTTGCTGCGACTTGCATGCGTACTTACTTAGATTTGCATGTCACCTTGCGTCGGTTTTGTTCTAATTGGGTTTTGTTCGTAGAGCTGCTTCTGCTCTCATTCCACATACCTGTAGTGTGTCTGAACTTTGCATGCGTTTTCATAAACGAAATTCGGGATTATTTTGTGCAGGCCCCAGCAGTAGTTTTCATCGATGAACTGGATGCTGTAGGCAGACAAAGGGGTTTGATCGGGGGATCAGGCGGACAAGAGCGCGATTCAACCTTGAATCAGGTAGACTGCCAGGAAGATGTCTTACCTGTCATCAAGATCATGTGCTATCCATGTCTTTCGCCTAACGTGTTGTTGATGTAACCTTGCAGCTTCTAACGTGCTTAGACGGATTCGAAGGAAGAGGGGAGGTTATTACAATTGCCGCTACTAACAGGCCTGACATCCTTGACTCTGCCCTAGTCCGACCAGGAAGATTTGACAGGAAGATATTTATTCCAAAACCTGGAACTAAAGGTCGTGCCGATATTCTGAGGGTAAGTTAAGTCCTTTGTGCATACCTCCACGATTGCCACTTTGAATATTAGGTGCAACCCCAGTTTTGCGTGCAACTTTAGCATGCTGGTTTTTCTTCTGGATATTAATGGCTAGAATTCTTCGGTCGGTGCAGGTTCATGCACGGAATAAGCCAATGGCAGAGGAAGTAGATTACGGTGCGGTAGCTGAGATGACTGATGGAATGGTGGGAGCTCAGCTTGCAAATATCTTGGACGTTGCAGCCTTATCTGTTCTTCGTGATAGCCGTACCGAGGTGAGCTTTTGAATTATGCGGCGAATTTAATCTTGGAATTTAGTTTTCTTCTGTATCCTTTCCGGGACAGCTTGTGGAAGTGTCTCACAACTCGAGTGACGTTTTCAGGCATTGGTGTCAAAAGACGGCCTTGTTAGAACTAGAGTCAAAAGTGGTTAGTAGCACCTTGTATGCAATCCTTAATAGTGGTGAGCTTTGGCGCGGTATGAATCAGATAACAACGGATGACTTGCTGGAGGCTGCACAACTAGAAGAAGGGGGCCACCCAGACCCTCGGCCTCGGAGTACGAAGTTGCTGCAGATGTTAGCTCTTAACGAGGCGTCGATGGCTACATGTGCTGTCAACTTCCCAGATTTTAAGCAGATTCAGCTGGTCTTTCTCCACTTAACACCCAGTCTCTTTCTGAAGCAAGTAATATCTGCCTAGGAGAGAGGATGTGGGTTTACCACCCTGCTTTCACATGGCCCGTTTCTGTAGTAGGTCAAGCACCCTCCCATGTTGTTGTTTGTAAAATATTGCCTGGTTCCACGACTATTGCAGCTTACAATAGTACCCAGGATGGGGGAGGAGAAAGGAGCAGTTCGTTTTCGGCCTGATCATACCAAGTTTGACCTACAATCTATGGGGTATGATTGTCTCATCTATCTATTCGCCTCGTTCAGCGATGAAGGTTTTCCGTTTAAATGACTACATAATCGATTTCCAAGTACAAACAGCTGGAACATTTTCAAAGTTTTTCAGTATTATTATGCCAAAGATTCTCTCAGGTCCATGTTCATGGCCAAGCATGTTCACTTGTTTTACATCTTCAGGTTTGAAGGAGATTCCCGAATGCTATCTGCGTGCTTGATAGGTCTTAACATCTTGTCCATCTATTTCAGGCGTCAAAGCATGCTAGACTACATCACTGTGCAACTGTCACCTCGTGCGGCCGATGAGCTTTGGAATGGAGCTGATAATGTGAGTACAATTTTGTGCTTTCGCACCCTACTAACTCAATGACAATAGGAAACTAGCTAGATTCACATGTGTCTATACTTGTACCCATTTAAATAGAAGTATGCGCTCAATAAGGTGCAAATATCAGGTTCAGATTTAAGAATGTCGAGGGTATTGAGTTTAGAGATATACTCTGCAGTTTATAATCATACGATTTAATGGTCACTCACTGCACATGACTTAACGCACTGCCCCGAATCTGAAAAGCATTTGTATGCGTTGTAAAAGCATACGATGCTTGTCTTATTGGACTTTATATTGACACCAACTTTGGAAGCTGATGGATTTTCTACTTAGTTTTCTAAAAATCAGCTGCGTTGTTTGTTTTCAACTCAGTTCTTGACAACCACACCACACTAAAGTATAGGTCACTAACTATGTCCCTTTGCTTTACATATAGCCTCCATTATTCCCAAGGGGACCTCCCGTTCTATAATCCGATGGCAGTTCTTAATGATATTCTTGAATCATTCCCTCGTCAGTAGGTTGCTGCTTACGGAATTGTTTACAACTTGAACAAACAATATTGAGACGGGGTTTGTTATCCTCTGCAGATGAGCACTATCTGGGCTGACACCGTGGACCAAGCTAGAAGTGCAGCTCGAGATTTCGTTTATGCAGGACTTTCAGACCGACAGGATCTGTACGGCCTCTTTGATTGTCATAATGAGATGGACCAAGTTAATGTAAGTATAAATTACCGCTTCAGCTTATGCTGCTTTGTTGGTTATTGCTGTCCACGTGCTTCTTATGACTCATACTATTACGATGAATATGTTCATTGGCACACGTCTAGACAGGACGTGCATATCTAGTGCTTGATCACTTCACGGTGGGATCTCTCACGTGGAGTGCGTCGACAAATTCTTAGGAGTCCTTGCTTAAGATCCACACGTGGTAGAATTTAGTTTTCTCAAGCTAGTTTATCAATACAGCTTGTTAGGATGCCAACAGTCTAGTAGCCAAGAAAGGCTTGGATGCCTCATATAGGTGCCTGCAATGCGCTTTTTCCCGCTGCAAAGGAGACCGCATCTCGCACTTGTAAATCTGACCATTGGAGATTGTTGCTAAATGCTATGTACATACTTGATTGAAGGCATTTAAGTCTTTGGCGATGAAGATACTCAATCTGATCTCATATACCTACATATAGTGCTTGATTCAAATTCAAAGCCACAGAAGAATGCAAGTGCACAGTTCTCTGTTCATTGCTTGGTACCTTGACGCCTGTGGTGGGGATGCCAACCTGCTCTTGCTAATGACATATCCTTGAATGCATATACTGTCCGCTTACTATGATCAGCTCGTCTGCTTTCCTGGGATATAATCTTATTTTCATTTGGAATGTCGTAACACGCAGGGTATAGATATCGAGGCGTTGAAGATAGTTAACAGCTGCTATCAACGAGCGTTGCAGGTTTGACTCCAAACATGCTTGGTTATGAATTCAATATACGTCCAGAAAAAGTCCATATTGGATGGATGTCTGGTGGTTTAGTTCGTCTAATGAGTGAACGTATGATAGCACAAGAACATCACTCATCCTATTGTGTTATAGATGTTACCGCCACCTGGTGTCATTTACAGTCCTTTCCAACTTAGCTGAAGTAACCTTGTGCTAAAAGGATGTCTTCCACTAGCAGAAGTTTCGACTCATGGCATGATCAAGGCACCAAATTATGGTGGAGTTCGCCATTGTTAGCATTGAGCGATCAGCCCAGATGGGGGTAGAACTTACTGAACAGGATATTGGAACTTATTGTGCCCCTTTATTCTGCAGCTTTTGGAACAAAACAGGGCCCTGGTCAATGCCCTCGTTGATCGGCTGGTCGAGGATCGGACTATAAGACAAGCTGATTTCCAGGAGTTGGTGGAGAAATATGGAAAGCTAGATGAGGAAATCCAACAACCCATTGAGGTTCGGAATGAAAAGCTTGCAGCGTTTAGGGAGGAAATGTTTGTAGGAAAGCGCTCTTCTCGCAGCTGAGAATGATACAAATCATCCTTCATTTACTCTTTCCCATCACAGGGGAGGATCCTCTTTCACATGACCCAACACAAATTTGGGTTTTGACGGCAAACCAGGAAGAGCAGCAAGAGGTCCGAGCACACGGATCCTCTCCGTTCGTAATGCTAGTTGGTATATACAACGCGGTCACTAAGATTCCAGGAGAAGTTCAATTTTGGCGCTTGGTTACCATTTCCACTGATTTTTCCCACAATGAAACAGGGCACCACATATCTGAGTACCCATGAAGTTGACGTCATTTACAGACATGCCGGCTACCTTGGAAGGTCTTCCCAGTTTGGAGCGGAAAATGTTCTGGAAGACTTTGTTTTCGATAGTACAAATGATTGATTAGCGAGATTGACCAGATATCTCCCATGTCGATTAGATTGCCAGGGCAGTCAGGAAGGCCACGAAGATGGTGCAGGTGCGAAAAATCCGGTCAAAGATGAGTAGGAAGACATGTGTGCTCGCTCAAGAAATGTAAGATACCCGCGTCGTAAGATGCACTTGTAAACTGAAGTGTCCAGCAAAGTTGGAGGTTCCACACCAGGAGTTGTTCATGGAGAGAACCATTCTACAGTTTCTCTTGAAGAGATGTGAGGTGTGGGCCGGCGAGCTTGGATGAAATCAATGGAGTCTTAACAATGTTGTTTTGACAAGGGAGAGTAACCTCTTGCTTGTGCATCTTCTCGTACACAAATCCGGCCGTGTTTGAGTCTCCTGAACAGATGATGTCTCTTGCATGGTTTCGCACGCACATTCTTCTGTATCTTCCTTGCCCCTTGGGCTCCCATCTGGTTGCGGATGGTATTCTCTATATCCAACTCAAGGAAGAGCAGAATAAAGTGCCATGAAGTAAACAATGCGGTCAATACCAATATCCTTCATCAACTTTTGACCACATGAATCGATTGTGGCTCTTCCCTATGTGAGTTTGTGGAGGAAAAATCTCAAGAGAAACTCCAACCAAAGGACTGTAGGCTGAATGCATGTGGAAGTTCAACTTAGAGACAACCCACGTAATTGACATTTTGACATCAACGTAGCTCACTGGAAGCTTGTTGGAAGGGATGTGGGAGGAAATTTTGGAGAGGAAGAGTATCACTTATCTTAGTAGTTTCTACAGTGAACACAATTTTGCTGTTATATCCAAGACCATCATCAAGACTCTTGACTATTGTTGGAAAATCATACTGTATCCAAGGTTTATGATACGGTATGATTTTCCAACACTGTAAGTGCCTCTCGAAAAACTCCCAAATTTGCATCACAAGGAAGGAACTTAATGTAAAATATTAATTTGAATTTCCTAATTGAAGTTGGAACTCTGGTTCTGTTATTTATTTATAGTTTCTTCATGCCTATATTCAGAATGGCCACCAAATCTTGCAATCCATCCCAACCTTGGGAGAAAAAGTAGGATTGATGAAATGTTCGACCTATCAGATAAAATAATCTTATAAAGAAAGGTATATACTATTATTTAAACCTCCTTTCTGAACCAATAATTATTGCCATCTGACAATTTAATTTGTCTATTTTCAATGAAATATTCTTTCTCGTTGGAGTCAGATTCTTTTGACTGAAATAAACTATGCCAAATATCTCTATATAATGGATCTTGGCCCGCATACAATTGTATGCTTTATAATCATGTGGGAATTGAACAACTTCCTTTACCTAAACATATGTGTTCTACGATGCCTGAACTAATAAAAGAGAGCAAGACAATAGTTCAGAATTAGTATAGTGCTCTCATTAATCCTTTGATTATCATCTAATCAATTTTCTATCTAGTGTATGGGCGAAGATGATCAGTTTATTATCAAAGACAAAGAATCAGTAACCATAAAGGACTATTTTGGAGGATTGTGCAAGCAGAATTTTCACTTAAATCGTGAACTCAAATGAAATCAAGCTTAATAATCTAAAACTAATGTTGCAATAAGACTAGGAGTGGATTTCAGCGGTTAGCGTATTGGGTTTGACTAAAGCTGATATATATAGACCCACATAAAGAGATTCCCCTAACAAGCTTGTTAGTCTATATATAATTATGCACAATCTTATGATCAATAAATCATATATGTTATGCACAATCTTATAATCAATAAATCATATAAATCATATAAGAAAAAACTGAAAATAAATTCCTACTAATGTCGTAAAATGATTTCAGATTATATTATGGATAAAAGTTGAGAAAATGTATATTCAAATTTACTTTCATCATCTCGCCGTACCTAAATCATGAAAGATTTTTTGATATGAGTTTAAAATTCGCTAAATAGATACTAGAGAATTTAATTTTTTACATATCACACTCATATCACATAACCGGATTGTCTAATTGAATGGAGCCTTTCAATATGATTATATGAAATGTGGCCTTTGATGTTTGTTTGGTTTTCATGTGCTTGTGCAAAATTCAACTCGATTGTTCTCCTATGGATTGCACCAACCATTGCACTCCGTAGAGCAGTGGACACACGCTGTCTAATATATGATACAAAGTATGAGAGTGAGAGTGAGAGTGGTACCCTTAGTGCCTAAGATGATAAGCTCTCGTGCACTCCTTGACAAATGTATTGAATGCCACTTATATTGCTCCATATAACTCCAAAGCTAGAGGAACAAAGAGATGACCTTGCTGCATGTCCCTATACTTGGAGACCTTGCGACTTGCTGCTGGGCTCGCCGCTCATCCAAAGGATGGGTAATCACTCCCTCCAATACTTATCTTGCTTTAGGGTCTGAAATCAATTAGAAGACTAGCAAATGTAAGACCTAGGGTTAGGGTAACCGTGGTAGTCACGCAGCGGAGCTTGGTGGGTAATGGAGCGTATCGTCAAGTCCACACAACCCACTCACTTGACTTGAGGTTGACCTTGAACAAAAATTGGATGTTGTCAAAAACAATGATTTGATCTATAATCAAATCGACAAGTTTTCAAAGAAGCACGCACCCAATCCAATCTTTGTGTACCTTCATTGATAGTTCCAAGGATATCGATCAAGTTGTGGGAGTGGTTAGCTTCTTAGGCGGGTTGCATTTTGGGGTTATTTGAGACTAGTTTTCCATGTCCACTTCTATTCCATAGGCTATCCCGCACACTCCATGATGAGGTTAGACAAGCTTTTCGCTTACCACTAGACCGTTTGGCACGTGATCCCCTAGATGAGTTAGCATGGTTCCTATTCCTCTTACTCCCTTGATGGTGTCTTCGTTATACTAGAGGGAGACGTGCGGGGCATAGAGAGGTAGATTATACTAGATTATACTTCGTTATACTAGATTTTGGTGATTCCGAGCAGGGGATTGGGCAGCCTTTCAGGAGGAGTCTGTTTGGGCTACACGATTTAGGAGACATGCATTGCCACATGATACCACAAATTCCACTCGATTACAACGATGTAGGACATTGGGTCAGGCAGGAGAGTTTAGTAGAGCAGCATGAGCGCTACACCCTTTGTCTATAGTGAGTCCTAGTGATGAGGCCATCTCTTCCCTACGCTCACTACATCATATAGCAATAGAGGGACTACCACTAGAGGTATTAGATTATTAGCTTGAGCAGCCTTTATGTCTTGATAGGTTGCTATTTGCACAAGCATTGTGCACTGACCCTTGCCTTTCTTCACGAGGCTTGTCAGGGATGGTTTATGAGCACCTTAGAGATTGCTTCCAAGCAGATGATCCTTCTAATGGTTTTACCGAGTTGTTTCAGGTGGCTGCAGCAATAGCAAGAGGAGACATTCCTATGTTTGTTAGTCGGGTGTTAGGTGGTAGTCAACTTCTTGCAATGGAGAATGACACGGGAGGCATTAGACCGATTGCTATTGGAGAGATCTTTTTGCATTTGGTCAGTCGTACCATTGTCCTTTAGCATCATTCTCACTTTTGACAACACCTTAGTCCACATCAGTTTGGAGTAGCTACACCTGGAGGATGTGAGGCTATATCTCTAGGCATTAGAGCACTCCTAGATACCCATCAGGAGTGGATCGTCCTACAGGTGGATGTTGAGAACACTTATAATAGCGTCTCACGTGCATCCATCTTTAGAGAGCATAGGGAGGCTGGTGGATCCTTGGCGAGTCTCATTCCTTTTGTGCGGTCTTTTTATGACTCTCCGGCTTCCCTTTACTACCAACATGGTGGTTCATAGGAGGGAGTCACCGTCTTGGAGTCAGCTGTTGGTACACGTCAAGGAGATCCTTTTGGGGGGGGGGGGGGGTCCTTATTTGCCATGGCTCACTTTAGAGCTCTCCTATCTACTACTTTGGCCATGCCAGGTTGTGTATTTCCCTCCTTGGCAGATGATACACACATCGTAGGCCCTGTAGATCAGATTAGGCAGACCTTTGACTATCAAGCTACATCTAGTAGGCTTGAGAGTCAAGGTGTCAAAGTGTAGGGCATAGTCCCCTCTAGGCATCCTTCCCCACCTTGAGCTTCCAGAGGGTTGTATCACATCTACAGATGGACTTTGTGTTCTTGGAATGCCAGTAGGATCGGAGGATTTTGTCACATGTACCTTAGACGCTGCTCTTGCAGAGGATGTTCTCCATGTGGATGACCTTCCATTACTAAAAGATCCGTAGGTGGCATTAGTATACTCTCTTCCAATATTGCTTGTCGACCATCCTACCTCATATGTATAGTTCCCCCCTCACCGTCCTTCCTATCACGTCTGAGAGCATTTGATAGGATGATTATAGGAGTCTTTGGTGATATTATTGGACCAAGGACTTTTGAGTGTGTGACAAGGGATTTGGCACGTAGACAGACGGCTCTACAAATCTCATGTGGTGGGGTTGGCTTGCTTTCTATGGAGGAGATGGTACCTATAGCATTTTTGGGTAGTTGGGCTCTCTCGGCACCCCTACTTTCCTCTCGTTTTGTGGTTGCTGAAAGGCTAGTTTTGGAGACTTATGTGACAGAGGTGGAGGGAGGATCATTTTCTCTCCAGGTGTTATTGCGGTAGACGAGAGATAGTCTATCCCCACGAGCACAAGAGGATTTTCCACCTTTTGCTTCACTATCATCAGATTGGACTAGAGGTTTACAGTCTTCCTTGATGGAGCGACAGTGTGAGCATACACTACATTCTCTCTTAGTCGACCCGTCCATTCCTCACGCTACTAGAGCACGTCTTTGCTCTTGCTCCGGCAAGGGTGCAAGCTCTTGGATCCTAGCTCGACCGTGCATTAGGGCTTTCTGACTCGCACCAGCTACTTTCTCTACAACGATGAGGTTTTGCCTAGGTTTGGTCCACCCATCTGCATCTTCATTATCACGTGTGAGTGTGGTTCTACACTAGATGCAGCAGCGGTCCACATGATACGGTGTCCTTTTGGAGTACAGAGGATAGCTACCCATGATGCCATTAGAGACATAGTGTTTGTTATGGCATGAGAGAGTGGATACTTGGCTTGGAGGGAGCATTCTTATGCTTTGCAGATGACACGTGTGAGGGCAGACTTATACTTGGTCTGAGATGATCAGGTGACAGTAGCAAATGTCATGGTTACATACCCTACGCGGGATACAGTTGCGGAGGGAGTGATTACCCATCCCCTTGGATGGGCGGCGAGTGCAGCAGCAAGTCGCAAGGTCTCCAAGTATAGGGGCATGCAGCGAAGTCACCTCTTTGTTCCTCTAGCCTTGGAATTATATGGAGTGATGGACACGACATTTGACACATTTGTCAAGGAGTGCGCGAGAGCTTATCATGTTAGGCGTCAGGGGGTGCCACTCTCACTCT
The DNA here is from genome assembly GCA_948567375.1 of Lunularia cruciata. NCBI lineage: Eukaryota > Viridiplantae > Streptophyta > Marchantiopsida > Lunulariales > Lunulariaceae > Lunularia > Lunularia cruciata. The sequence goes on from OX419759.1 coordinate 51,758,536, forward strand.
CATACTTTATAGCATATTTTAGACAACATGTGTCCATTGTTCTACAGAGGGTAGTGGCTGGTGCAATCCATAGGAGAGCAATCACATTAGGTGATGTTTCTTAGGATGCTCCAGTTGTGTGTAGACTGTACGACTTGCTGCATAGCTTGGATATCTTAGGTGCGGTAGTGCAGATTTCTCATATAGACTCTATTGGGGCTTAACCCCATGTTACCTTTTTTTTTGTCTCTCCCTTGTTCTCCCTTGTACGGCTTGATGGGGTCTTCCCCTCCTTCGTTTTTCCTACGCGGTCGCCTTTCATAAAATCCAATTTAAACAGCTTTAGATATTGGGTTCAGAGGTCTCAAGCAAGAGCAAGCGTGATGTGAATTATATTGCTACGGAGTTTTTGCGGAGCCTTTCTAGGTGCAGAGATTAGAGCACACAAGAGAAAGTGTGATGTTGTGTGAATATATTGCTATCGCGTAAAGCTTCATTCTGTCGACTGCACCCCTTTTCAGTTCTATATTCCTATCAAACTGTTCTTTTGCACAATATGGTTAAGGGTATATTCACAATATTTTGAATTTACAATGGTATATTCCAGATTACGGCAAAATACAAAGGTACTTCTGAAGTTTTCCCTTGATTTTTCTCACGCTGGTGTAAAAGTTGGATGACGTACGACAACCACAAAAGTGTAAAATTCATATCTTCTTCCTTGCACATACATACGCGCGTTTTTCATAATATTAGCGATATGAGAGGTAGAATTTAGTGAACGTAAGATCCATCAACCCACCCTAAATTGTAAATGTACACAATTATATTTGAAGAGGGCTGGGCTGATTCGGATATTATTCGTATTTCCTAATCATGAAAAACAAAATTTCATGTTTATCCTAATCATAACTTGAATATCTACAAAATTTTAATCAGATTTATTTGGTTCAACTCACTTTAAAGTAATAATATACAAGTTTATCCCTTGCAAGTAAAACGGGTAGTACTACATAAGAATGAGCGAAATAATTCTTAGCTTTGAATTATCTAAAATTCTAAAGGCGCTAATAGTTTCAAAGATTGAAATAATTCCATAATAATATCCATTCTTGTATATACCCCTGTTAATAATATTCACCTCTAATTTCATGTGTGTAGTTAGCGCGCATATGTAAGCATTATCTCTAATTATCTAATTAGTTCTCCTAAACTAGAAGCAGGGCCCTCATGGAATAATCAAATACACACTAGTGAAGTAAAAATGACTTTCATTTACTGAAATTTTGTCTATTTTCATATAAATTGTGACTGAGGATGGAAGGCATATTCACACCACTTAGAGTAGATTCTACATATATAGAAACTTAACAGTACCTCAACTTTGGCACTTAACGGCCCCACCCCAAGAGGCACTTAACAATACCCCAAAGTGTGACTTGGATTTAGTCAGTACGTGCTGGCACAGGCCGACTAAATTTAGACTGCTAGATTTCGTTTGTGTAAAGGACAGCGAAGGTTATAGCAATTCTGGGAAGTTTCCGACAATCCCTGTTAGCTAACAGATTCGCTGGCACGTCAGCTCATATTTGCCGCCAACTAAGACTACTAGATGTCACGTTGAGCTTTGGGGTGTTACTAAGTCTTTCTCCAACTTGGAGTGCCACGTTGGGCCTAACTGCCAACGTTAGGGTCCTGTTAAGTCCATTTCCGCTAGCTACTAAGTTCTTTAATAGGGACGTGAACTGTGAAGTGCAAAGTGCGAGAAGACTGCAGACACTCCAGACTTTTTTAGTTGTTTCTGCTGAAGGCAGAGTATATTGCGGTATCAATTCCTGGTCAAAACAGCGATATACTAGTTGCACAATTTGGGCATCTTAGAGCATGCAGGAGGATCAGGAGCCTCAACTTCATCCTCGAGGATATAGAAGATCAATAGTTAGTTTGTTCGCTGTAACTCCTACCGGGGACATTCCAGATTTGAAGCTTGTAAATTGCTAGTTCTGGTTGCTTGATCAAGAAGCTGCATCAACAAGACCCTTGATTGATTATTACCCTGTCGACAATTTGAGGTTTTGTACAATGGAGATTCACTAACCACACAGTCTCGCGTGAGGACATTCATACTAACAGCAGCATTTGTTGTGTTCATAAGTAGAAGAAGATCTAAAAGTTGAATTTCTTTGGGTCTGTTAACGTTTGCTAAGGAGTTATGCGGTTGACATATGCTGTGAGTTTGATTCTTGTGATTTTTCACAACCTACTCGGTCCGAGGAGTATTTTATTCGTTTGAACTAGTTTATTTTTGTTGCTTGACCTTCAACCGAACTATTTGGAAGTCATTAGCTTTGCGAACCTTTGCTGTTCTCAACTGGTGCCTTGGAAGTTATTGTCTATACATATTCTATCTCACTAACTCTGACATGACAGAGCATATATACACAGTCTTTGTGTGTAAGTCCCCCGCAACTCATCCCTGTCACCCGTGCCATAATCAAACCAGGGCTTCCCCACTGGTCCCGTGCCCCATGGTGCCTCCGTTCTGGCACCTGCTTCACGGAATGACAAACACTCCCCCAACAAGCAGACATGCCGGCAAGCTCAAAATGCAAATTGTGAGTAGAATGGGCGACCGCCTTGGTGAGCATGTTGGCGGAGTTGTCCTATGAGACGCAGTGGAACAATGAGATTTTACCAGAGCGAATATATTCATGGATGAAGTGATGGCAAATATCTATGTGTTTGGAGCGCTCATGGAAGTGCGCATCGTGTGCGAAAGAAATGGTGACCTGGTTGTTGCTGAAGAGTGGAGTTGATCTAGGCGTGGAGAACCCAAGTTCCACAACAAGAGAGCAAAGCCAGATGGCTTCCTTGGTAGAGTACGCAATGGCTATGTATTCTGCTTCCATTGTCGAGAGTGCGACCGTAAGCTATTTCTTTGAGCTCCAGCTGACCATGCCGCCAACAAGCTTGAAAACATACCTGGAGACAAAACAACAATTGATCAAGGATTGTGCCCAATCAGCATCATTGAAGCCGATAAGTCCATGGTCGGCCAAGTTGTAGTAGATGAGACCAAGAGTCTTGGTTCCCTTGAGGTATTGCCTGACATGCTTGACGGATGCGGGTGAATTGATTGATAGTCTAAACAACAAAAGCAATGTTGGGACAATAGCGGATAGCGGCATACATGAGGGAACTGATGGCGACGGCATAGGGAACATCCGCCACAAGATGTGCATCTACTTTGGCAAGTGGCATGAGTTTGACTAAAGGACGGCATGCTAACATGATGGCAGTCTTGCATGCCAAACCTTTCAAGGATGGTTTCAATGTAGCATCCTTGATGAAGTGTAATTGTATGAACTTGTCGGTTGCAGACAACATGTAGGCCGACCAAAGATTTGAGCTCACCAAGGTTGGTAACTATGAAGTGCATGCTAAGTTAGGTTTGAATTGATCAAGATCAGGATGGGTGCTTAACATGGCAGTGTCATCCACATGAATGACAATCATCATGATTTTGGTGTTGTGCTTGTGGTAATTATGAGGGTCAGTCTCAAAGTGTGTAAATCCAAGAGTGTCAAGCATGACGGTGTTGAGACAGTGTTGAACATAGCTTATGTTATTCCAAGCTCAACCGGCTTGGTTGAAGTTGCAAGGTGCTTTGTTGAGGAGGATGTGTATGGTCCCATCATCAAAACAAGGAGACTGATGCATGTAAATGTCCTCATTGAGCTTGGAGTTAAGATACACATGTTTGATGTTGAGACCGTTGACTTCAAGTTAGAGTGTGGCAGCAAGTGAAAGAACAACACAAAAAGACTCAAGAAGCATGAAGGGAGCGTATGTCTCAAAATAATCTTGGCCAAGATTTTAGGAGAAGCTTTCACCAACACGGAAGGCCTTGTAATTTTTAATGGTACCAAGCATGTTATGTTTGATGAGAAAGATACAACGGCAACCAATAGCCTTTTTGCCTGCTAGAAGTTCAAGCATTGTAAATGAATCTAAATCCTCCAATCGTTTCCACTTTACCCTCATCACCTCATCCCACTTATCCCAATCCTCTCTCTCCCTCACCTCCTCTAGAGTCCTTAGTTGATCTTGGGATTGAAAGCAGAAAATAGTAGTAGGTGCTTGTGTCCTAATGGCACATTATATTTGGTGACATAGAGTCACTTGTAGTTGATATGTTCAAAAATGCAATGTGGTGGTTGAGGTTCCTTGAGTGTAGTGAGTGTATTCCTAGTAGAGTGTAGTGCTTTCATCATCTTTGATGTGTCTTGCATGTATTTCATTGGAGGAACACGTAACAATGCATTTAGCGAGCATGTTTGGTGACAACATGGATGACATGGCAAGCATAGGAGATGAATTGTGCTCCCTTCCAAGATGGGAAAGGAGACCATCTGGTTGAGTGATATGTGGTATGGTTCGGCAAGGAAAGATGATGTTTTGCAAGACCATGACCTGATGGCAGTCTAGGGTATAGTAGCAAAAGTTGTCACCATTTTCATTGATGCCAATAAAGATGCATTTTTCTGATTTTGGGTTGAGATTTGACTGATGCGGAGATGGAACCATTTCCCAACAATTGAGACCAAACTCTTGAATTTCTTATATATCAGGCCGTTGCTTCCAAAAAGCGTCATATGGTGTCTTTCCTTGGAGCACCTAAGTTGGGATGTGGTTCTTGATGTAGGCTATGTAGTTAATTGCTTCCTCCCAAAGGAAACAAAACAATTTGTGTGCAATGATAATTGCCTATGCATGTTTAAAAAGTCTGCAATTGAGACACTCTACGACACTATTTTGAGAAGGTGAGTAGGGAGTAGTAGCGCGGATGACAATACCACAAGAATTGGCATAAGAATTGAAATTGCCTTTGTTGTATTCTTGGGAATTATCAACATTGATTTTCTTGATGGGCGGCTCAACTTGGTTATTTACAAGTTTCTCATAGTGCTTGAAGCAATCAAGAGCAAAAGAGCATGACTTCATGAAATAGACCATAATGGTATGCAATCCAATATCTATGAGGTCAAAAAATAATTATTTCTTTGGAGAGACTCAACTCAAGAAGAGCCTTGGATATATGAAAAGATAAGATCATCAATCTCATGATCTTGATTTGTAATGGTAATGGGGAATGGGGCTGCATGATGCTTGGCTTGGATGCAAGCCTCACAATCTAATTTGATGTTGGATAACTTGTCTATGTCCATGCCTTTGACAAGATTGTCATGGTGCATTTGAGCAAGCTATTGCTTGTTCAAATGGCCAAGAATGCAATGCCAATTGTATCATGTGCAAGCAACAAGAACAATGGTGGGCCACTTAATGACCATGTGGTAAAGTTGGCCTGTTTTATGTGATATAGTATGTACATGATGAATAGAGCACAATCCTAAATGATGTGGCATTGTGGAGAGTGCTATAAGGATTATCAATGAGAATTATTCATTGATAAACATACCATTGAGCATTGTGAACTCCTCCTCAACTTGATTAACTTCCTAATTCCCTCCTCTATCACTGCTCCTTCCTAAATGACATACATCAACAACTTTCTCCTTCCCAATATCAAAGCCAAAGTTCTTGTAGTTGTGAAGACAATTTTCAGAGTGCTCCAAGAGATCATGGTGGTAGTAGCACTTGAGATGTGCACAATCAAGGTGGGAAAAACTTGGAGCTTGATGGCAAAGAATGCCTTTTGAATGCCCTTGTTCCCAACTTCAAGTTGCAAGGCATAGTTGGTGGCTTTGTGCAATTGATGTACTTGGTGTTCCCTTGGTGGTCAAGGATGCCACTCATCTGAATCTTCCAAGTGATGTAGTTTTCTTCACCTTTGAGAAGCTTGATGCAATAGATAGAGGATGTATCATTGGCCATCTAGACATAACTTTGGCAATATTGGTGAAGTGATTAGAGTTTGATCCACAATGAATTAACAATGTGAGATTGATCCAACTATTGAATTGACCAATCAAATTCAGAGTGATTGGTGATTAACTCATGAGCCCATAACCTATTGTAGATACGTAGTCTATCTCACTTAATCTGATACAAGAGAGCATATATACACATAGTCATTGTGTGTAAGTTCTCTATGCCTCATCTATGTCACCCATGCCATAATCAAACCAATGCTTGCTGATTGTTCCCATGCTCCACAAAGCCTATGTTCTACCACTTGCTTCATGAAATGACAACAGAAGTGCATAAAGCTAGCTTCTTTATCAACCCTTGAAGAGTTAAATATGAGTTTTCAAGCTACAAGCAACCTTTCATTCAATAGTTGCACATTGTGTTTAGAAATACCATTCACTAAATGATGATACTTTTGCATTGAGTTGTGCATCAATGGTTTGAAATTTGAGCTTTAACATTTGTGGCTATACACCTTCAAGACTCATCTGCTTATAAAGTGCCATTGTGCTGGACCTCTAGGAGGTATCAAGTCCATTAAGAAATCTTCCGGGTTGACATCCATTCTATATGTTCCCTCAAAAATAAGAAATTTGGTCTGTCTTTTTGTAGACTTGTGCAACTTTTCAAGCAATCTAAGCTTAATCTTGCTCTCAGTCAGATACTCCACTATTGCTCATCTCTTTTGGTAACTTTAAAAACATCTTATACACTACTTCCAAAACAACATGGACATGTGTAATACTAAGAGCTAGCCATATGATCTAGATGTGAAATTTGGTTTGGTAACATCTAGAATGATGTTATACAAGATGGTCAAAATACATAAGATAGAAGTATCACCAAAAGAGTATTACTAATAGTATAAAAACCAAAATAGACTTGAAAACCTTAGAACCAATAGCTAAACATATGATTTAAAGGTGAGAATTGGTTTGGTAACATCTAGAAGGATGTTACAAATGATGGACTAAATAGATCAGAAAGAGGTATCACCAAAAAGGGACTTCTACTAATAGAGTAGTGATTGAAATATGCTTGAAATCTTTGAAGGCAATTTTGGAGACCTAAACGGATGAATTAAGCCTTGAAAATGTGCACATTATCCCCAAAAAAGGAAAGAATGGCCTTCACTCCCCCTCAGTTTGTCTCATCAAGAGCTTTCCAATGGTACCTCACCCATGTGGTTTTGAGATTCTTATAGGAAGATTCCCTAAAAGATTCCCTCCCATCAAAGCTTGTTTGACCAACCAGATAGGACCTAGACTGACATGTCATCCATCCAAGTAGGTAATCCAAGGGTGGAGCTTGCTAGCATGTCACTTATTTGTGTGCCTAATCCTATGGTAGAGCTTCCTTGGAGGAGATCTTCTTTGTCTATATAATAAAGAGAAGGTGCTCCTTTGGGGCATTGGAGGTTTGAGTGTGAAGTTGTGTGTTTCTCAAGGTGTGTCTCTCTTTAGGTCTCCTATCCCCGGAGTATTACAACATGATTGAAGGGTCCAGAAGTTCCTTCACAAAATGATCTTAGTTTGTGTTTTGTTAGTTCTCTTGGACATGCTTATTTTTCCAATAACATTTCTTCAAGAGATCATCCTTGACATGTTTCCTTTCATAGATATGGTCTTTATAGCTCTTCAAACTTATCCATATGATCTTCATAGCTATGGTTCTTTGGGTTCTACCTCCTCATCATAGTCTTTCCCAAGGTCATCTAGTCCCAACTCTTCAATCTCCTCAAATTGACACTTTCCAAATTTAGGTGACTTGTCAATATAGAAGAAGTCATTGCTCTTGAGTTCTCTCATCCTCATTATGAGATTTACCTCCTTCAGTTTCCTTCCACCAAAAATCTCTAGTTTCAAGCAAGCAAAATAGTGTTAATGAGCTTGATGTTCTTGAGTTCCCTCGTCCCAAAATTGACCTCTTGCTCTAGTTTCCTCTAACTGAGAGTGAGATTCCTAGATTCAAGCAAATGATTGTTTGGACATTATAGATATTCTTGAGTTATCTTGTCTTGATAATTACCTCCCTTCAATTAATATGGTAGACATTTTCTATCATGTGTATATACATTGCTATACAACATCATATAACTATCAATATCATACACTATGGAAGCACAACTCACACATAAGTCATACATGAACTCTAAAGTCCACAATTGCCCCCTAGCTACGGGTTGGGTCCCTCTAACTCCATATGGTCATCTATTCCAAGTATGTGATATGCCTTATGGTGGACCAAGATTAGGAGGTATGGTGCTATCGAGCCCCATTGTTAGTCATTTGTCTGCAATCTATATCACATAAAGGGTGAACTAGCTATAGGTCAAGTACATCTAGGACATAACTATTGTTGTTGAGGAACCACCATAAGAGGAGGATTCAAACACACCATCCTCTCAAACTTCTTTGGTATAATCAATTCACACTCTTCCACTCAAATTGCACTCAAATCAAATTTGAACTTGATCCTTCACTCAAAAATATACCAATGATCAAGCATTTATTATCATCAAGTCATACTCACTCTAGCTAAGAGACTCTACGTGATGCTTGTCAGACTTTATTGACCATAGAGATAATATTCCAAGGATAGGAGAACCACTTAGAGAAACACAAGAGAAGAAACACAAGAGAAGAAACACAAACCTTCACACTCAATATTTTGATATCCTAAAAGAGCACCTTGTCTTTATCATATAACAAAGAGGATACCCTCAAAGGAACCTCTACCCGTGGATTAAATATATGGATTGGTGCTTGTTAGCAAGCTCCACCCTTAGATTACTTGCATGGATTGGTGACATTTTGATTCTTGTTCTATAGGGTTGGTTAAACAAATTTGACCAAAGGGAATCTTTAGGGAATCCTTTTATAGGGAGCTCAGAATTTCATGGGTGAGGTACCATTAGAAACTCTTAAGAAGAAAAACCATGGGGGAGAAGGCAAGCAATTTTACCTTGAATGAAGGAAATTGTTTATTTTCAATGTTTAATTCCTTTATTTTGGCCTCCAAAATTGGCTCTGAAGTTTTCAAGGTGTTTTTAGCTCTTGCTATATTAGTGGAAGTAATTTTTTTGGTGACACCTTTATTTGATCTATTTGGTCTATCATATATAAAATCCTTCCAGATGTTACAAAGCCAAATTTCACCTCTAGATAATATATCTAGCTAATAGTATTACAATAGCCAAGAACTCAAAGACTCAACATCAAAGACGTGAGCTTTCTAGAGCTGCACTTCAAAAGTATACCCCTTTGCTTGACCTAGATCTAGTCCTAATGGCACCATTGACAACACATTTGATAGTGCAAATGGTGCAAGTGACTACGGGTCACACCATGTGATCAATAGCCCTAACATGAAATCTGCCTGCCATCAAGTAGTCCATGACCAACTAACAAAATAACTATGATTGCCAACACTACCTTCTCTAGCTTTTGAGCAAACTAGCTTTGGCATTGCAAATGTCATGACGAGTCACTAGAAACTAGTGTCCAAAGTCTCATTGCTTTGTCAACTCATGAAGAGAAATGTAGATGGAAAATTATGCCTTCAAAACATTCTAGGGCTCCCAAGAGATGGATAGATTTTAATCATGGGAACAATAATCAATGTGATGCCAAGTTGCTCCCGAATAATTCTATGTGAGGTGTCTTTTGTTGAAATGAAAGTGCTTATTGAACTAAATTCTACTGAAACAAAGTGCTCAGTGATATCAATCTTGTTGATTAAAGGTAGCAAAAGATTACTGAATATTGTTCACCACACTACACATAGAAACTCAAGAAGATATACACACATGATACACAAAGAAGTAACAAGCATAGAAAGCTTAGATTAACTCTACATTAAGGTGGCTATGCATGAGACCCTTGTTAAATCCTAAACCTAAACAAGTTGCATGACTAAAGAGCACACCTAGTTTTGAGTCAGCCATGCAAAACAAAATTTTGTATATAGTCATCCTTTGAGATTAGTCTACTCAGATGTCAACTTGGCATGTGAAATTGTAGGCCATGTGCTAGATCACAACACTCCCACATGAACACCAAGTGTAAAGCTAAGCAAATTAAGGCCAATTTGACTTCTAAGTTGCATGAATCTTTCTATGGGCAGTGTCTTCATAAATATATATGCAAACTATTGCGCTATAGACAAGTAAACAAGAATTTATTCTTTGCCTCTCTTACATCTCAAACATAGTGAAACTGCACGACAATATGCTTAATTTGCTTGTAAAACTCTAGATTGTGAATAAGTTGTTGTATTGATCAGTTGTGGTCTATATTTTTTTAATACTCTAAGGACAAGAGAACTCTTCAAGAGAGAAAATATATATTTCACACTCAATCTTCTAATGCCCCAAAGGAGCACCTTCTCTTTATTATATAGCAAAGAGGATCCACTCCAAGGAAGCTCCACCCTTGGATCAGATACATGGATTGGTGACCTGTCAGCGAGCTCCATCCTTGGATTAGTTGTTTGGATGGGTGACATGTCAGCCCTTGTCCTATCTAGTTGGTCTAGTTAGTAGGTCAAAATGGAATCTTTAAGGAATCTTCTTGTAGGAAGCTCAAAATTGCATGGGTAAGGTACTATTGGAAAGCTCTCAATGAGAAAAATCATGAGGGGTAAGCCTTTTTCTCATGAGGGGGGAATCATTCTATTTTCAAGGCCCAATTCATCCATTTAGGCCTCTAAAAATGGCTTTAAAGCTTTCAGGCTATTTTTGGCTTCTACACTATTAGTAGAAGTGCTCTTTTGGTGATACTTCTATCTAATATATGTTCTCCATCATCTATAAGATCCTTCTAGATGTCACTACCTCAAGTTTCACCACTAGATCATATGCGTAGCTATTGATTCTAAAGTTTCCAAGCATGTTTTGGTTTCTGGTCTATTATTAGTAAAAGTACTCTTTTGGTGATACATCTAGTTTATCCACTAAGTCCATCATGTATAACATCCTTCTAAATGTTACCAAACCAAATTTCATCTCTAGATCATAAGCAAGCATTCATTTCATACTTGTTTGAGTAATAGCAACTAAATTTCCTAGTATCATACCTAAAATAGCTAAAACTTCTAAAATAATTTTCCATTCATATGGTGAAAAGCCATCACGTTGCAAACCGTTACCATATGGTTGTTTTGTTTGAGTAGACGTTTGAGACAAACCGTAGATTTGGACTGAGAACTACATCAGCTGAACAACTGAGATTGAGACTGATGCTGGTTAGTCTGAAATCGAACCCAATCTAAAGGTATCTTTTCATATAAAAATATAGAAATAAATAATTATTTTCATATAAGAAGCATAATAAAAAATTAATTCCAATACCGCTATTCCATGAAGAGCTTGTCATAGTTTACGGATTCTCTACCCTATTTATAGAACCAAGTGCTTTTGTAAATAACCCGAAAGGCACATGTCTATTTATGTATAGGTGTTCACTTATGTTCTAACAAGAATCTCTTAGTGTGCTTCAAATTTTTTTGCAACCTCACGTTATGAAGCCAAACTATACTTTGATTCCAAAACCAGCAAAAATAATAATTTCTACTGTACTTGCCATAGTCTTCACCCAAATATCTTTATTTGTTCTCACCCAAAAGCCATCCTTCAACCTTTTCTCTTCTCCTATGTCTCTTTCGGATAAAGATTATTTGATGGTTTAAGAGATTTGCATATGTAGATGAGATTGGATTAACAAAAAATTGTGTTAATGGGCCTTGGGGTTGGTCAAATCCATGGTCAAGAAATCTAAATTTCAATTCAAATTTCCAAGTGAAGTGCCAGATCCATGTAGCTTGTGTAATCTTTGCAAAGTTTCCAGAGTGAGAATTCAAAATTTGGACGGAGAATGAGAGAGAAATCTATAGAAAATTCTATAGCATAAGCCAAACAAAACCAAGAGATAATTGATAGAGAAGCCAAAAAAATAGTACAAATGTGAGATAACATACAAAAAAGCAATTACTAGCAACTGAGATGCCACATATCAGTGCTCCAATGCTGCTCAAAAAAAGTATTGAAAAATACATGCATGAAATGAGTATGAATATGATGATACATGGTGAAAACAACTTGATGATAGGGAAAATCTGGTGTAAATCAAATGGGCATAACTTTCTATTTGTGACTTGGATTTAAAAGCTCTAGAATTCAGTAGAAAGCCTATAAGATAATTTTTCCAATCTTAGAAAACAAACTGCAATATGATCAATATAGCTCCCTTGACAAGCTCTCAAAATTTAACTTTTTTTATTTTATTTCCACACTGATTTCAAAATCCTTAATTCAGAGATTGCTCTTGGTTCTTGGTAACTTTCCCCATATTTCAAGATCAGAGAAACAATCAATATTAAAAAAACTCTAGCAATCTAAAATACTCAATCATAATCACACAAATAGTAGGATTAACACTCAATCATGATATGAGATAGAAATGCTCTACCAAGCTAATGAAATGCTCTACCAAACCTAATCCGACCCCAACCCTAGATATGAGTCAATTCTTGATTTGGGTTTATTTTTGAGCTCTTTAAACCCAAGTATGCTTGATCCAAGACCCTAAATTATCAATTTGAGTAATTCATATGAAACCTTTGTATATAAGTACAAGCACTAACTACCAAAAATACTGGAAATTTTTATGAGATTATTCAAACTACAACTTAAGGAGTGACCAAAGTTTTGAACTTGATTAGCATCTCATCTCCAACACCTCACTTTTGAGAGCTCCAACTTCAATTGACCAGATCTGATTTGGGATAGATCAAACTGTAAACTATAAGCACTTTTTCTACTCTCCAACCCTTTTAATAGATCATAAAATGTTTCACATAGCTCTCCAAATTTTCTATCTTGTGCTCCTTGGTATGAATTTTACCCCCTTGATCCAATCAATAATATCTCTCAAAAAATTAGCTCAGATTACTCAATTTAGTCTTCAAACCATAGCCTATCAACTCCTCTCTCCAACCATAGTCTTCTCTCCTTGACTGCCCTCCCCAAACTCCTTTGGTCCTTAAAAATTCCACACTTCCACTCTTGTACAGAATTTTTTATAATTTTGTCAGTTAGCTCCTTCACTTTTTGACAAATGGGCCCCACAACTCCATCTTCAAGGTCATGAGCAAAATTAGATTATACTCCATCTATAAAATTATAGAGATTTTCAAATCTTAGATTTATTCATAAGTAAACACTAGAAGGACGACAAGATCCAAGTTTTCCATCATTGACTCCATAAATGCCGCCCCAAAACATGCCACCATCCAATCCCATAAACCATCATGGTATAGAATCTTAGGTATGATGACAAAAAAATTGGAACGGGCAAATCAGGACCATGGTATATCTCTTGCTCAAATGCTTCCTCTCACACTCTAACACTCGCTCTTTGCTACAACTCTCAATATCCTCCTCTCGCTCTAGATTCCTCAAACTAAATCACACCTCCTTCTCTCAACTCTCCATCATCTCTATACATAAAAGCACTCAAAGAGTAGAAGACCATAATCTATGAACCCTAAATCATATACATATATACAAATTTTTCAAATAGCAGTAGCTCATCCATAAGATATGTCATACAACCTACTCCATATTCATGGAGATAAACCACACTAGTTTATTTCTTCATGCGTTACAAAACCCACAACACAATAGAGTGCATTGTACTTAGATTTTCTTTCATCAAAAGAGTTATTTACTTGTCCTTGGTGATACAAGAAATGATGACTAGAAACCAAGAATGCATGTGTGATGGTAAGTTAAGTTGCACTTTCCCTACCCAATACAAAAGGAAGTTTGGTAAATTGATGTCAAATTTCTTGACAGCTTGGATTGCAAGTGTGTACAATCATCCATGATAGTTTGGATACAATCTCCTACGGGGACCCCATAGTTAGCTAGTCAGTGTGCTCCCATAAAAAAGAGTGTAATACAACAATGTTCTTATAAAGACTAACTTTTTGGACAAAGATCTTTTTGGGAAGACATAAGCAAAGGCGAAGGATAGAACATACATCTTTGGCAAAGATTATGAGTTTTTGTTAACAACAAATTCACATCTTCAGATTACAGGATTGTGCCCAACGAGTGACTCCATTCGTTTTGCACAATCTTGTCCCATGCCCGTCTTTACTACAAGATAATGCGGTTCTTCTTTGAAGCACGCTGCTCATGTAGCATAATCTCTCTAGTACACATCTGGTTTGTGGTTCTACAATTGATTAGTCTCTAAATACTTCTGTTTGATAGATGCATAGATATACATTTCTACATCATTATCATTATTCTTGCTCTACCAATTGTTCCCTCCTACATCTACTATGGCTTGTTCTAGAGTCTCTTTCTCATTAATAATCCTTTAAGTCTCTTTGATTTGAAACAATCATCATCTTGCATTTCCAAATCAATAAATTTTCCCTTTTGAATCAACTAATGTCTATTAGATCTCCTTGTTCCCATTGTGCTCCAATATACACTTAGATCTGAAAATTTTCTTCTAGTATCTCAGTGTCTCTGCATTTCTACACCAAGAAAAAGCTTCTATCACTCTTGATGCATTGCAAAAGGGGTATCCATAACCTATCAAAAACTTTCATAAATACAGATGCAAATCTATAAAATATTTACAACATACGACGAACAAAAAAAGGATACAAAAAATTTCTACAAATTTCCTCTTATTGCAAATCTAGTTGCATAAAGTGAGAAATGGAAGACCTGTATGCTAGTATGCAGGTTCTAAGTTAATGAAAATTTTGATCATGTTGCTTGGCCTTACTTCTCCAGATTACTACTCTCCCGTCTTGCTGCTCAAGCTTTGTTGACTGGGCTGCAAACAGCTTGATGGAATAAACGACTTACTCAAAGGTACGACTTAAATACTCTAACTCTAGCTAATTGGATATCAGGTGTTATCTATGAACTCTAACACCTCTCGTATAGGTACATGTATATCAATACTTATGTACTTCTCTCTGAAAAGTACTTTCAATAATTCAATCTAAGGGATTCGGGGGTAATGTAAAAAAGAAGTAACTACTTGTACAGTACGTGAGGAAAAAGTTTATGGGATATTTATGGTACCCAGACTACATCCACCCTTACTAGATCTGAAGAAGAAAGATGATTAGTTATATTTTATGGTAGGCTGAGGCTTACCGATGGGTTTCTAAGCTTTAGTTAGAAAGAAATAATGAATATTCCACAAGTTAATATTCTTCCACCTCTAAAATGATTAATTATATTCTAATTACCTCTAACTAATCTAATACGGAAGCATCAATTTCCCATTTGAATCCCCCGGTGTCCTTTAAAACATGGAACTTGTGTCACCGTCCACGGAGCGATCCTCAGGCAATCATCGGGGCTTCGCTCCCAATCACGCTGGGGAAGGGCCTCCAAATCTCCCTGGGGGCGGAGTCTCTTGCGAGAAAGTTCAGGTTGACCACAGTGGCCACAATTACCTTGAGGCCCAGATGTACTTCGTGGTTAACAACAACAACCCGGTTGCCTTCGGTCAAGCACCGTCCATTTCGGGCGGACAGCAAACCATCTCCGTACCAAAGATGTATGGTGCCCGTGGGTGTTGGGAAGTCACGTCTTCACCTATATGTACATGCAAAGGGTTCGTTCTAATGTCGAATTCGTAGCTAGAAGCACTTGCTGCGCTGGACTATTCCCAGAACCAATCTGCCTCGTGCCCAGAAGTACATGGCTTTTAATAATGATATCACACTCTGTTCATATATAATCCACAAGAAAACACTGTCAAAGAGTACACAACGAAGGAAGAATAATAAGATCTGGGTGGGTCTCCGTTTACTGCTTCTTCCTTCTCTTTATTATGGCTATAAATTCAACAAGTTTCGTAAGAGAAATTCTATTTGCAATGAAGATGAAACAGATCAAATGTATTCGTTGGATACTTCTTTAAAGATGTAAAGACATATTTGCTTAATCGGTGATCAAACTCAAAACCAAGACTTTTACCGAAGCAGCAAGGAACAAACCCTAAAAGGAATACAGATAAAACAAACATGAAAAATCAAAATCTCACTGAACTTAGATTGCTGAACTTGAAATCGTCGAGTAAGCATAGATTGATGTCCAGGATGGCTCCATGAGAAGAGAAATGCTGTACCTATAGCTATTAAGGACTATTATGCTGTTTCCACTTCATCTGTTAGTGAATATTTTAGTAGTGAGATGTTGACCCGTTTCCATCTTTTTCTTTTCGTTCAGAATCACGTTGAAATACTAATATTTATAAAAGAAAATTCCTTCACACCTCAAGTCACTATAAGCCTGGGTATATCCTATATCGTCGATTGTCAAAATATTCATAGAAATACTGTAGCTGCTTGGTTGAATTTGAAGGTGGCTGATGCTTCTAAAGTCAGGGTTGAGCCTCGATTATGTTTAGCTAAGCTTTGAAATTAGAAATCTGCATTCAAAGATACCCATATCCAGGAATCTAGAATCACTCAATATTTCTGAGAAAATTCATTGAAAGATGCTCAGATGTTTATCGAACTTTAACCCAACTTGATGTAACAGATTACAGTTGAGAACTAGATAGGCACTGGAATGTCCATACTGATTGTCTGAACTTGCACATCAGATATCATCATCAATTTGCATCAATTGAACGTTGATGCAAAATCCTTGTACCCGTTATGTTGCGGAACTGCAGGTGCACACAGCGCTCCATTTATGTCTTCAGAAACGGGATGGATCTTCCAGATAAATTGTCCGAAAGTAGATCAAAAGACTTGAACTGTGATCCCCCAACAGTAATTTGCATTTGCTAGGGATAAATCTAACATGCATAGCTGAAATCCAATCCTGCCGTGCAATCTTATTGCATCTGTCGGAGGATATCCCTGAACTGGAAGTATGCTGGCCCTAACATTTGACCGCTCCATCGCTACGCAAGGGAATCAGTTACCATTACAAGCGGGCTTCGACGACAGCACAGTGTTTCCTCCATCCATAAGGATTCACTGTCTGAATATTGCCCATTGTGATCATAGCCACTCCGAAATCGTACAAGAATGACTGAGAGTCTTGCACAGCCTTGATAGCGTATTGTACACCCAAGGGGTCGCTCATGAGTGTCACGTCTGATTCCATAAGTCCTTTGTTTGACAGAAGATCCAAGTAATAAGTAGAATCGAAAGTTCCATTTGTTGAGTCCGAGGCCATGAAGTTTAGAGGCTGGTCTTCTGGGCAGCGAGTCTTGAGCCAGGCAGCAAAAGCTGCGTCCAATGAAGGGTCTGTATTATTTTGACCATCGAAGTTGTACAGTCTCTCAAGGAATGCTCCACAGTGAAATTGTCCAATGGAATGTCCACCTGTATTTGATCATGAGGTCAAGCAAAAGGATTACGATGAGGGACGATAGCATGTGTTCAATCTGCAGTGCGCTCAGGCTAGGTCAATAAAGCGCTAAGTATGTGTATCTTGTTTAACAGGATTGATTCTAGATGTTGAAAACTTATAAGCACAGGAATCAGTAGATCTGAAACCACACGGTTTCATGCTCACCTAATTGAACTGCAACTGTGAACAAAATTCTGAAAGGATGCCTAAATGTGAAATCACTTGAGTGAACGTGAAAATTTTTGGGGGTCCGGTTGTACCTGACAGGATAATCATATCCCGTGCGTCAAGTCCAACTTTCGCGAAAGTAGCAACCAGCTGGGCAAAATCGTCTGTTCGTTTGGGCAAGCTGCTGTTTACTGCTTCCGCGATTGAAACAGCCCCGTCCACTCTGCCCAGGAATACTGGCCAAGCCCAGCCACCAACCTGTGGTATGTGGTTATGTAAACACAGCAACATAGTAAGCCTCATCTTCTGTTCTGATGTCGGTTTCGAATTCTGATAGTTCTGCATGGAACTTTGAACTTCTATCTTCAACGGCAATGGTAGCGTCTTCACGTCGCAAGGATGAAATAATCAAATTTTTTTTTGGTTATAGATTGTCAATAGCTATAACTAGTGCTTTATCTAAGCTATCTTATAGCTTACATAATGTCTATAGCTTATCATGGTCAGGCATAATCACTTGAAACTGTGGTCCTTGCTTGTGTCCTATTTTGCTTTCATCTTTGTACGTGGCACCGGTAGATGTCCAGGAAACAATTTCAGAATGTACTCACTCACCTTGGCAGTTGCGTCTCGTGCTACCAAAGCCAAAATGTCAGCACATGATACCACACCAGGGCATTCACACTCGAGCTTCATTTTGATCTCATCAATCTTCTCGAAACCTCTTTAAGACCCTTTGTTTAGTAGAGCATCCTTTTCGGCTACCATATCTTGGGTTGAGTTGAGAAGCACGGATCCATCACAACCCTGTATATTCACATATTGCAAATCTCGTCACAAAACTGGCACTTTCAAGTTTCCTGTACAAGCTTAACTGTTCTCGACATAGTACACAAATTTTGCTTAGCATTAAGATTCGGACTAGAAACCTTTTCAAATCTTGGGAACAAATTTGGAATGGATAATAGAAAATAGTAACTTACTCCAACGAAGCAGTCATGGAAATGCAAACGCATAAGACCTGCAGCCAATCCCCAATCTGCCTCGACAATTGCATCTACCTGTTGCTTCACTACGGTTGTCACCTGTGGACAGGTATTCTTATAGAAATCCACAGAAAGTTCGGCATTTGAAACTACTGCTGCTACTCCCAGCAGAAACATCATCACGCTCATTGCCAAGTACGACAGTGTCGACTGTGAGACTGCCATTGTGGAGACCTTGTTTGCTAGTGTCTTCTGATCTCTCGTCTAATTCCTGTGTCGACGTAAGATTCGTGATCCCTTACCTAGCCAAAGGTAGTTCGACCCCCGCAAATGGTCAAAACCACCTTTCTGCACAATTATAAAAAGAGCGCGTGAGGAATAGCAAGAAGAAATTTGAATAACGAATCTGAAGTTGATCAGTGTGATTTCAATTTAGGTGGTGTCATGTATATGCACTTAGACCTATTGGCAAGACCTAGTTCAAACATGTAAACACCAAGAAAAAACTTCACTTACGTGCAAAGGTGAAGGGTGTGGAGAAGAATTCTCGACTTGTGAGTTGTGATCTGTGATAGTCCACCATTTATACGTCATTTGGGCGACCTGAAGACTGCAACAGCCTTGTCTTTTCTCCCATACCTTCGTGGTCTGTGTTAGGCATGATCTATCGGAATAAATGTTGACGAACCAGGAACGCATAACTTTAATGTTAGACTAAGATTTAGAAGGATTCTTGGCATGGAATGAGGCACCGGGGTGGATTCGATGGCTGTTGTGAAGCACTCCTGTAGATTTTGCATAGTTGCAGCTGAGGTGATAGATTGGTTTGGGTGGCAAGGATGACAGTAAATACTCCTAAGGGGTAAAACCCGCATAAGACTTCCTAGATATCCTATAGATGACCAGCCATCTAGTCAGAAACAAACAAGCTTTAGTAGGGAACGGGAAACCTTGTATAGTATCTGAGGTCATCCTCAACCGTCGTCGTATTAACTTCAACTAACTCATTACCTCCTTCCCCATATTGCTATGGCTGTCAAAATTATGTGCAAATTCAAATGTAAACTCTGCATGTTTTCCAACACTTCTTGACATTTTCCTCCTCTTCCAAAATCACTCTCAGCTTCTTTCACCCTTTGCCTTAAATTATTCTCCTTTATGAATATCAGATTTTGCTCCTCAGTGAGTCTACCTCTCCTAGATAGATCATCATTTACTTCATCACTTAATCATTAATTGGATCTCCATGGAATTGAGACGGGCAATGAGTCAAACTCAAAGGGAGTCATATTCTCATCCTCTAGCACATCTACCATAGGTAAGGCATGGCTAGTGTCCTTTGGCTAGTGTCCCCCTTGGATACAGGGAATTGAAAGCTGATATGGAGTATTGTGAGATGGGAAGCAATTCTCATCTCTTAAAAAACTCCCAAGAAACAACATAGCCTCCAACCTCCAAGACTCCTACTTCATCTTCTTATTGCAAGCTTGCAAAATCATCAACAAATCTATCCTCTCCAACACTTATATTTGCATCTACATCAATATTGGTAGTCTTGTCCTCAATTCCCATGGTAATTTCAACAATATCATTCTAATCTCCAAGAGCCATTTTTAAAACTGAAGGAGGGAATGTATTTCCTTTCCCCCAAACATGATATCCATTTGGTAGTAACGAGGACAACAACAATTCAATTTATTGTCAATGACCAACCCTCATTTGATTTCCATTTCAGTGATCTCTCCCCTATGCACTTCTCCCTCCAGCCTCCGGCACAGTTCTTAGTTAATTTTGCACCCTTCATAGTCTTGAGAAACCCAATACCTAAAGCCATCAAATGATTGGCATATACAAGAATGTTGTGCTCTTTTGCACCACTTGCTACCCATCATCTCCCCTATGTATTTTTCTAAAGTGCTATGAGCCCTTCATATATTCAAGAAGTTTGCATATAGTGATGAGGAATGATACAGAACCAATCATCACGTTGCTGCTATTACTTTGTTAATTGGAAAAGATTTGCTTGTGGCTTGAGGAATTTTATCTTCATTTCCTATACATCTCATCATAGGAGAAGGCACATTCATTGGAGGATTCAACAAAGGAAGCATATTTAGGGGATAAGGTATACAAGACCATTTATTCATGGGAGGAGGAGGCACTACTAATACAGTTCTCAAAAGACTTAGAAATCTCAAGTTTGGACTAACATTTTGAGGAATTTGGACAATATGATGGACAAGAAGGTGCACTCACTGATAAAGACTCAGTATGATCTAGACTGTTTTCTAAAAATGTACATGTGTTTTGAGGAGCTACAAAGAAAATTGGAGCATAAATAACCATCTATAAATTGCTATATATAGTTGAACCAATTCTATGCAATCAAAGTATCAAGATTAAAATCTGCAAAGTTGGCACACATATGCTCAAAATCAGCAACAAAAACATCCTTAATTTCATCATATGCAGCCCAAAGGTGTCTCTATTCTTTGAACATGGATGATTGCAAATTGAACCTGTAGCTGTGGAAAAAACTATTTTGACTTCTGAATTTGAATCTCAATTTCACTTGCAAGAGGAGACATCTCTTGCTCTCTCTCTCTCTCTCTCTCTCTCTATATATATATATACTATTGGCCACATGGATTATGGTCTTGTACTCTTTGAGTGCTTTTATGTACATAGATGGTGGAGAGTTGAGAGAGGGAGGTGTGTTTTAGTTTGAGAAATCTAGAGTGAGAGGATGATGTTGAGAGTTGTAACAAAGAGCGAGTGTTAGAGTGTTAGAGGAAGCATTTGAGCAAGAGATGTCCCGTTGGCCTGATTTACCTGTTTCCAATTTTTTTTCCCATCAGACTTTAGATTCTATACCATGATGGTTTACAGGATTGGATGGTGGTATGTTTTGGGGTGGCATTCATGGAGATGATGATTGAAACCTGGATCTCGGTGTCCTTCTATTGTTTACTTATGAGTAAATATAAGATTTGACAATCTATTAACTTTTATAGATGGAATATAATCTAATTTTGCTTATGACCTTCAAGGTGGAGTTGTGGGGCACATTTGTCAAAAAGTGAAGGAACTAAATGACAAAATTACAACAAATTGGGTACAAGAGTGGAAGTATGGAGTCTTTAAGGACCAAAGGAGTTTGGGGAAGGCAGTCAAGGAGAGCATACTATGGTTGGAGAGAGGAGTTGATAGGCTATAGTTTAGAGACTAAAATTGAGTAATTTGAGTCAATTTTTTGAGAGATATTATTGATTGGATCAAGGAGGTAGAATTCATATTGAGGAGCACAAGAGAGAAAATTTGGAGAGCTATGTGAAACATTTAATGATCTATTAAAAGGGTTAGAGAGTAGACAAAGTGCTTATAGTGCTGAGCTCAAGAAATTTTAGGGTTTGATCTATCTAAAATGATATATGGTCAACTGAAATTGGAGCTCTTGGAGATGAGATGCTAATCAAGTTCAAAACTTTGGTCACTCTTTAAGTTGTAGTTTGAATTATCTCATAAAAATTTCCAGTATTGTTGGTAGTTACAGCTTGTACTTATACACAAAGGTTATATATGAATTACTCAAATTGATAATTTAGGGTCTTGGATCAAGCATAATTGGGTTTAAAGAGCTGAAAAATAAACTCAACTCAAGAATTGATTCATATCTAGGATTGGGGTTAGACTAGGTTTGGTAGAGCATTTCATAAGCTTGGTAGAGCATTTCTATCTTGTATCATGATTCAGTGTCAATCCTACTATTTGTGTGATTATGATCGGGTATTTTAGATTGCTAGAGTATTTTTTATTATTAATTGTTTCTCTGATCTAGAAATATGGGGAAATTTACCAATAACCAAGAGCAATCTCTAAATTAAGGATTTTGAAATAACCGTAGAAATTACAAAAAAAGAGTCAAAGTTTGAGAGCTTTTCAAGGGAGCTATAGTGATCATATTGTAGCTTATTTTCTATGATTGGAAAGCTTATCTTAAAATAGGCTTTCTATGGAATTCTAGAGCTTTTGAATCCAAGTCACAAATAGAAAGTTACGCCTATTTGATTTACATAGGATTTTCCCATCATAAAGACCCTCAAGCCATCCTTGAGGGTAAGTGTCTATGGGAGAATCCTTAGTGGAATTACGACCAGCTACAAGAATCCTGACTACACTTTCTCCCCAAGCCAAGTAAATGGCCAGCTGTGCAAAGTTACAGGCTACTCCCCTTCCTCCCATAGTATCGTGTATTCCCCACTATGGGCCTGGACTAACCGCCAGTACTCCATAAGAAGTGGGAGTTCTATTTGAAAACCACAACACAATAAAAACCACAACAATTGAATGAAATACTCAACAAATGAATGGAACTCAAATGAATGAAAAATAGTAACCTTTGTGAAGACTTCTTCTTCTTATTGCTTCTCCACCTTTCATGTAATACCATTAGCTATTATCTAGATGTGGAAATTTGCATGGTTATATGTTGAATGATATTATATATGATGGTCTAAATGGATCAGATAGACATGTTACCAAAATAGTACTTTCTGTAATAGTGTAGAGGTCTAAAACATATTAGAAACTTCAAAGCCAATTTTGGAGGCCTAAATGGCTGAATTAGGCCTCAAAGAATGGTCAGCCCTCCTCTATGATAGACAATGCGGTCATCAAGGGGAAATTGAAAGGGGTGGAGTTCACTAACATGTCACCAATCCATGTATCTGATTCAAGGTGCAACTCCCTTTGAGTAGATACTCTTTGCCAAGGTGTTCCTTTGGGGCCTTGGAGGAATTTCGAGGCCGTTTGGGCTATGGGTAAGTGAATATGAAGGCCGAGTTACTACTTAAGCCTTAAACAGTCCTCACGTTTGAGATTTAAGAGGTTTGATCCAATTCCATTTGAGATTTACTTCCACGTGGGAAGAACAACCTCAACTCGTTCTAGTTTTGAACTCCCACTTCTTATGGATTATAAAAACCACAACACTATAGCCTGCATTGTGCTTAGATTTTCTTTCATTAAAAGAGTTATTTGTTTTTCCTTGGTGATATAGGAAGTGATGACTAGAAACCAAGACTGAGTGTGTGATGGTAGGTTAAGTTGCACTTTCCCTACCAAATACAAAAGGAAGTTTGGTAAATTGATGTCAAAGTTCTTGACAGTTTGGATTGCAAGTTTGTACAATCATCTATGATAGTTTGGATACAATATCCTAATTATCAAAGTCCTCTTGGATCAAGCATAATTGGGTTTAAAGAGCTGAAAAATAAACTCAACTCAAGAATTGATTCATATCTAGGATTGGGGTTAGACTAGGTTTGGTAGAGCATTTCATAAGCTTGGTAGAGCATTTCTATCTTGTATCATGATTCAGTGTCAATCCTACTATTTGTGTGATTATGATCGGGTATTTTAGATTGCTAGAGTATTTTTTATTATTAATTGTTTCTCTGATCTAGAAATATGGGGAAATTTACCAATAACCAAGAGCAATCTCTAAATTAAGGATTTTGAAATAACCGTAGAAATTACAAAAAAAGAGTCAAAGTTTGAGAGCTTTTCAAGGGAGCTATAGTGATCATATTGTAGCTTATTTTCTATGATTGGAAAGCTTATCTTAAAATAGGCTTTCTATGGAATTCTAGAGCTTTTGAATCCAAGTCACAAATAGAAAGTTACGCCTATTTGATTTACATAGGATTTTCCCATCATAAAGACCCTCAAGCCATCCTTGAGGGTAAGTGTCTATGGGAGAATCCTTAGTGGAATTACGACCAGCTACAAGAATCCTGACTACACTTTCTCCCCAAGCCAAGTAAATGGCCAGCTGTGCAAAGTTACAGGCTACTCCCCTTCCTCCCATAGTATCGTGTATTCCCCACTATGGGCCTGGACTAACCGCCAGTACTCCATAAGAAGTGGGAGTTCTATTTGAAAACCACAACACAATAAAAACCACAACACTTGAATGAAATACTCAACAAATGAATGGAACTCAAATGAATGAAAAATAGTAACCTTCGTTAAGACTCCTTCTTCTTATTGCTTCTCCACCTTTCACCTTCTCCACCACAACACAATAGTGTTGTGGTTTTTATAATCCATAAGATGTGGGAGTTCAAAACTAAAACGAGACTTTGATCCAAGAGGACTTGATCCAAGAGGACAAGTAAACTTTCTTGCTTTTTTCTCCGTACGGTTTGTGTAAAATTGAGTCCTGCGATATGGGATCATGAGCTACTTGTTTTTTAAAACAGGTCCATATCCCGGGACCCCCGGCCTATTCCCAGCTTTGGGATACACTTCCCTTCTGTTCTCTCATCCATAGTTTTGGGTCCCATAACAATCTTTGCTCCCATAGAAGGTCTAGTATTGTTCCCCAACTATCAATGTTGTTCTTCAGATTGATAGGGACTTATCTAACTCATCCTTTCCTCTGGTAGATTCAGAATTGTAAGCTCCCTTTGTAGAATTGGAGGCTCATCCTCTCCCACCAATTCCTCACATCCATTATATGAGTAGCCTCCACTATGCTGCCCATATTTTGACACTCATTGATAATCAGCCATTCCTTGGCTGGTGACCTTGTTGTTGTAACTTTGGGGATTTGGGGCTACTTGCGCTGTTATTTTTGTTTCCTTCTTTTGGCAACAATGTCCTTCCCGTAACTCCCACTTCTTATGGAGTACTGGCGGGTTAGTCCAGGCCCATAGTGGGGAATACAAGATACTATGGGAGGAAAGAAAGTTTACTCTCTTGTTTGGTTTGGGAAGGGTAATAGCAAATACTAATATTTTCAGACTTAGTTTAGACTAGAGTCTCTTTCATGCTTTGGCCCCTTTATCTTCTCCCACATCAAATCCGTATGTCAAAGCTGTCACATTGAAATATCATCATGAAGTGCAAGCAGAGGATGCTACGCGCTACAGTCCAAAGCTTTTTATGAAATATTTGAGCAACTGAAAGTGAAGTTATTCGTAAAAGTCAAGCAGCTCGCCATGCCTTTTTGGCGCCACAACAATTCAACCAGATTTTCTTTTATTACATGAAACTTTTGGTTTCCTAGATGGAAAATTGTGAAGAAATGTAATTGAATAGTAATAAAGTTCTTTATTATTTGATATTTCACTTAGTGGGTAGAAAATAATTCCAAAATAAAATAATTCTATTCTATATTACCACATAATTCTATTTTGGAAAAAATTAAAACTAAATGGACAGTCATATAGAATAAAATCATTCATAATAATTCAATTTGAAAACACTAATTTATTATCAACAACAAAGTTACAATCTTTCCCTACGGAGTATCTGGATAATAATGACTCAATCTGAAGATGTTAATTTGTTGTTAACAAAAACTCACAATATTTGCCAAAGATGTATGTTCTATCCTCCCCTTTGCTCATGTCTTCCCAAAAAGATCTTTGTCCAAAAAGTTAGTCTTTGTAAGAACATTGTTGTATTACACTCTTCTTTATGGGAATACCTTGACTAGCTGACTATGGGGTCTATGTAGGAGATTGTATCCAAACTATCATGGATGATTGTACAAACTTGCAATCCAAACTGTCAAGAACTATTTAGGTTGCCCATTACTACCCTACTTGATAGCAAGAATACCAAAACCTAGAGTGAAGAGTTCTCTTGGTTGGATTCCATGCATGCTCAAACTAGTAGGACAGATTTATCTATAACCTTTCATCTATAGGCTCCACAAATAGGCACCTTTTTGTGCTCCCAAAGAGAGAAAGGAAAAGTATGAGAACACTTACAACCCACGCTAACTTGGTGATCCAAGCTAGTCTTTTTATATCATATTTATCCTGTATTGGAAGGTTGTAGGTGTGTTACAAAGGCCAAATGGCATATAATTTTATGCATACATACCTGAATCAGTTGTCAAGGTGATTTTTTTCTTACTTTCTTCATGAATGGATACTTGATTGTATCTTGAAAAGCCATCCAAGAAGTTATAAAAAGCATAACCGATTACTTGATCAAGAATAACATTTGTAAATGGTAAGGGATGATGTTGCTTCTTGTGACTGCATTTAATTTTAAAAAATTGTGATATATACTCTAATACAGTTTTCCAAGGAATGATGTCTTTGTATTCCCCATAGAGCAATCCATAGTCTTTGTATTCATCCAAATACACATCCCGTTGAAATCTTCAAGACCTTCCTTTCCTCTAGGAGTAGGTCTTGGAAATTTTTAGGATTTATAATACCCTTCACATGAATCATATGCTCATTCCTAACATAACCAAATTTTGCCATTCTTCATCTTTGTAGACAATATTGTCTTCAGCTTTGCAACTCCCTTCTCCTTCATCTTCCTCTATCTCATAACACTCAAAAAATAGTTCTAGTGTCTTCTTGCAAAGACAGATCAAAAGATAGGCATATCTCCTTCTTTAGACAACTACATTTTCCCAATATGTGGTATTGTCTTCCAAGACACCATGATAAAATCTTGATTTGATTTCCTTAGGTCTTTATACCGTAGCTTGTGCTAGTATCAATTGATGCTCATGTGAGCACCATATAACCAAGGTGTCCAATTAGTAATGGATACCCTATCTTCATGACCAGCTTAAGAACAACATAGCTCAATCTAAAGGGAACTCCACCAATAGTGGTTACTATATTGGAGAGTTGTCCTAAACATCTGCTTAGGGTTTGATCCACAAAATTTCAGATGCAAGGAATCAATTTCAATTCCAAGAATCTATGAGTAAAATCTTCTATCATTGCATTAAAAATTGATCCCACATCAATACTAACAAATATTATGACACAACTTGAAATCTCCACTTTGTTTTATGGTGAGCGCAAGTCTTACTCCTCTTTTTAATAAACAATAGGTAACTTCTTCCTCCTTGCACACTTGGTTCATTTGAGAGCAAAAGCAAGTTATTTTTTGTACAACTTGTGGTCCTCTCAAAATTGCTTAAAGGAGACATTTAGCTTTATAGAAGCTTAATCAACTACAATATTATATTTTAGAACCCTAGGTAAATATATGATGGTCTTTGGTTCTTCTCCACCTTTTCTTTGTCCTTTGAGCTACCCACCTTTGGGATAACTACCCTTGGCATAGAACTCAACAAAACTCTTTCTTATTTGAGAATTGTAATGGGTGGGAGCTCTTTTGGAGACATACGTGTAGCCAATTCATTGGTCAATGCTCTACTTGTCTCCTCCTGTGATATCATTTCAATTTTCCTTGAATATTTGCAAGGAAAGAAGGTAGAGATGAATCTGGTGGCTCTAGTTTCTGAAAAGTGTTTGTGCTTTGATTTTTGGCATCCTTAAGTATAATATAGTTACTATTTGCCTTGATATTATTCTCTTTCTTTAAGAGTATGTCCTTTTTCTCTCATTGTCAAACCTTTGGTTCTGAAGATGAGGAAGAATCTGAAGAGAGAACCACTTTTTTTGTCTTCTTTCTTGACTTTGTTTGGACATGCGGATTCCCTTGGTCAAATAAAATCCCTTTCTCAATTAATGCAATTGGTGTAGATCCAATTTCTTCAATAGTTACACAATGTATGTTGTATCCATCTTTTTTGACGATGACATATCAACAAAACAAACCTACTATCTTCATGATGGTGGTTGAGGATAGTTAGGAACAACTTGCTCTTATGCTTTACAATTCAAACATATATTTATATAAAAAGTTTGCATTTGGGTTCCATTCACTTTGGTGCACAATGCCTAAGAGCTCTAAAATTGTAATAGGCTTCATGATTCAAATTCTATCTTGGTGGTATGATCCTTCATCATGGAAAAATACTAGCATTACTCTCTTGGCACAAACCTTAATGAGACATAGAAAATAGGAAATATTACTCGGAACCTTTTGAACCACAAACATTGATTTTTCTTTTTCCACAAAATATTCTTGTGTTTCTCAAAGAAGAACCTAATCAATCTTTTATACAAGATATGATGGCAGAGTTGTTAAACACTTAGTATTGGCATGGCCTAGTATAATGCAGGTACTACACCAAATTTATGTAGATGAGTATGAAGGTAATCTCATTCATTTGTTTCCACAAACTATGTTCACTTAAAAGTAAGCAATCTTTAATGAGCTCCTCCAACTTATTGTCCATTTTCTCAAAGGCCTTTGGAGCTACCAAAAGTTTATTTCTTCCTCGTCCTTTTTTCTCTCTTTGGTGCTCCCACTCATCTTAAGATGAAGATGACCTTGATAAAGAGAAACTACTAGAGGAACTCAAATGAATGAAAAATAGTAACCTTTGTGAAGACTTCTTCTTCTTATTGCTTCTCCACCTTTCATGTAATACCATTAGCTATTATCTAGATGTGGAAATTTGCATGGTAATATGTTGAATGATATTATATATGATGGTCTTAATGGATCAGATAGACATGTTACCAAAATAGTACTTTCTGTAATAGTGTAGAGGTCTAAAACATACTAGAAACTTCAAAGCCAATTTTGGAGGCCTAAATGGCTGAATTAGGCCTCAAAGAATGGTCAGCCCTCCTCTATGATAGACAATGCGGTCATCAAGGGGAAATTGAAAGGGGTGGAGTTCACTAACATGTCACCAATCCATGTATCTGATTCAAGGTGCAACTCCCTTTGAGTAGATACTCTTTGCCAAGGTGTTCCTTTGGGGCCTTGGAGGAATTTTGAGGCCATTTGGGCTATGGGTAAGTGCATATGAAGGTTCGGTTACTACTCAAGCCTTAAGCAGTCCTCACGTTTGAGATTTAAGAGGTTTGATCCAATTCCATTTGAGATTTACGTTTGAGATTTAAGAGGGTTGATCCAATTCCATTTGAGATTTACTTCCACGTGGGAAGAACAACCTCAACTCGTTCTAGTTTTGTACTCTTTTTCTTAAGGCAATAAAATAGGGTGACTGCACTTGAGACGAGTGTCGATTAGGGTTACACTTATTTGACGCTCTACTCTCTTTTGATCTCTTCCTTTTCCATCATGAATTGTATGGATTTGTGATTCTTACTTTCAACCTGGAACCTCAAGAAATCGAGTGTATAGTTTTTGAAATTTCTATCAAAAGACAATCCATACATCCTTCTTTGCTCTGAATTCCAAATGATGTAACAACTGATAATTGGAAACAGAATAAGGGAGTTTTCTCAAGGTCGAAGCGTGGTAGAGAGTATTACTTCATGTAAAAATATGAAACTTGGCATAAAGACATTCAGTTTCAATGAGACTTGAAATTAGAATGTCTCTCACGATAAAAATTAAAACTTACTCTAATTGATAGTCTAAAATTATAAATACGCAATGGCAACAATTTTGATCCTTGATTTTCATAATTCAACTATATTCACGAGCTTCAGGACCTTTCAATGCCGTCATCTTTTTCATCGATCTTCAACTTGAAGGCACTTCCCTTGTGAAAGGTGCTAACGGTTATTGACCCCAGTTGCGAGAAATGAAGATTTTGTTTTGAATGCTCCTTTCGTCTTGTCATGTTACCGACAGGGGATCAACGGGTTGTATTCTCGTTTATATTACAATTTGCCGAAATATGAATTTCGGCTGCGGCGACTGCCGAAGAAACGGATGTGCGATGCCGCGCAACGAGAGATTTGCACCATGGGAATCGAGCTTCATGGTTCAAGGGGTCCGCATCTTCACTTTGGGGATGATGAACGCCGATACTCATATTGGGTGTGTTCGTGAAGGTCCGCTTGAATTCTCTGACAGAGTACGTCAGTCTATATGAGGATGGGGTATTTATTGGATCCTTTGTAGACTCTATGGTAGAGGTCCTATTCTGAATCAAATTTTGTTCTATATCTCTTGTTACGATGTGATCACATTGCAAACCGTTACCATCAGGTTGTTTCGTTGGAGTAGACGTTTGGGACAAACCGTCGATTTGGACTGAGAACTACATCAGCTGAACAACTGAGATTGAGACTGATGCTGGTTAGTCTGCAATCGAACCCAATCTCATGAGAACGTACAATGAATGTCCCAAAGTTCAGACTTCATTAATTTCCATATCAACATGGAACCTTACACATTAAAACTTAACACCGATAGCATTTACAGATAAGATTGTTACTCATTTCTTCCCTGAAGAGTAGATTGGCTCTTCAAAAGCAGCGGGGACTCCGTTATGCGGACCGGCCGGTGGATCATGCATAAAACTCCGAAAACCAGGAACTACAAAAGAATATCACGTTCTCCAACAGTAGAGTGGAATTCAGTATTTATCACGTTATCGCTTTCACAAATTTGATATGAGATCCTCGCTGATGTGGCATCCGCATCGTTTTGCGTTCTATCTCTTGGCCCACATGGGCAATTGGAGCTTGTGGAAATTTTGTACGATCATATATTGATACGTGTCAACCATTTTTTGCGAATTCCAGACCCTCATGTTTGGGTATCCATAATATAATCGTATCATCCCGATACCGTTACGATCTATACAGTTTGTTGCAGATCCACTTTGTAGCAAACCACGTATCTGAAGAAGCTCTCCACACCGTCTGGTATGGATGTCGGTTTTCTCCCTAGCACCTTTCCTTATTTGAACGTGTATATCAATCTCAAGGTAGAGTCTTGATTGATCAGCGTAAGTCGCTGTAGGCCATGATCTAGGAACTCTTTACCTGTAAAATCAACAATGATCATGCATTCCATCTGCACTTCGAAAGAACATTGAACAATGTAACAAAAGCTCGTTCACCAAAGCATACGTTTGAAATGATCATGTAGACTGTCCTAGAAACGATTGTCTAGCTAGAACGGTATTTCTGGAGGCTGATGGTGATGACATTCACAAATGGTAGACTAAAGATGTCACCTGTCAAGCTATTAGCCGATCTGATAGAACCAACGCCACTGTTGTCCAGGGCTGCAAAGAGGTCATAATCTCTAGATCATCCACGATCGTTGCATGCGCTGATACATAATCAGGTTTCTCAGCACCCGTATACTCCACCATTGTATGAAGCTCCAGTACATATGTCTAATCTGATCTATATGTATGTGAAGGCCGGCTTACCACGTAGGCCGTCCTACACTTAACCAATGACTTCGATAACTTCTGAGTGGTTTATGTATATGCAGTGGGAACGGACTGGAGCACATTGATGTACATCAAATTCATCCTTTGACCATGGATATCATATGAAACAGACCGTGACTTCATCGAATTTCAGCATGATGATTCTGATGATATAAATGTCGACCGCATTGGACCCGGTGTATAAACCTTTTGACTTGAGGCAGGTACACTCGTTCCAAACCAATAATTTATCAGTGAAGCTTTCCAATTCGTGTCCCATGACAAGTGGAGACATCGATATCTGTGTCGCTTCTGCTGTCATCACGTCACTACTTTATTCTCGTGTAATTCTCTAAACCATTCGGCTCACGGATATTAAATAGTGAGTATAAAGAGAGAAGGGCGGATCGCGAAGATACCATGAAACCCCATCAAGCCGTACAAGGGTGAGATAAAACTATATATGTGGAAATACAATAAATAAAATATATACAAAAAGTTTACTATGTGAATTTGGGATGCTAGACTCCGCAGCGTAGTATCCGGCCCTTTCATATCGCGTTTCAGCGACCTGAATCGGCCGGATGCTTGGTCCTGTAACGCGGTGCTTTGTATTCGTTCTATCTTGACTTTCTGATTTGATATGTGTCTTTCGGTCGTGCGTAGTATCAAACACGAATGCTGGCGCTCCATCTGAAATGCAATGGGCCAAATTATAATTTTTTCAATTATAATATAATACATGTGTTAAATTTTATTTACAAAATTATTGAACAATGACATCCATATTTGCCTTCACGAACTTTGCAGCCTTCACATATTCCTGATTGAACTTCTTCAAATCCCCTGAAAATGTTTCACTACTGGTCAAGCCTCGGGACCTGTATATGCAGGCGTAAAAAGGACGGAATCGATGGTCCCAAAGGCCTCAGTTGAGAGTCGGGGATGTCCTGAAGAAAGTCGGGCCGGAAGAGTAGTGCGAGCAAAGCACGAACGATAGTGCCGTCAAAAGTCAGTCAATAAACCAGGGATTGCCACTTTGATTCTGGAAGTGGGGACATCAATTTTGGGATCTATAAATTGTGAGTGTAAGTTGTTGTTCTGCGAGAGAACGAAAGATCTGCTAATCAGACAGCATTTTAGCTTCATTGGTTTACTTCTATCTGTCTCCGAGCGGTCAGCATCGATCATTCATCATCTAACACCAAATGAGCATTATATTGAGATACTAAAGGCTCAATAGCACTTGCTGTGGGGATCAGGTTCCAACTAAAGAAGTCTCAAAGAAATTGATACATTTTGAAATGGATAAGTGCATGTATAATATTGCACAATTTCCTTAGAAATAGATTATTATGTTTGGCTTGTTATTAGTGACTTGATAGATTATTGAAGACTGTCACCATCAAGAGCAAGCATGAATGATGAAACAACAATGTGTGTGACAGGCCCTTATCTTGATATATTCAATCACTACTATGGCAAAGTGGCTAGATATCATGAGTGGTCCAGTATTACAGTATTCAGGAGTTCAGCCAAATGACTGTAACAATGATGAGTAACTATCCCTATATATATATGTGTACACATAGCAAGTAATAAAGGGTTGGGTGAGCCTATTCTGGTAATGGAGGTAGGTCCTAGGACAAGAAGAGAACCAAGTTATTTCCTGTTGCCCTTAATTATTTGCTTAATGTGGTTTATGATGTGCTATTGCAAGAGGTTCTCAAGACTGTATTTTCTAACAATTGGTATCAAAGCTTAGTTGGTCCAGAATCTTAAGATCTGAGGGTGCATTGAAGTGGGTCAACAAGCAATTCCACAGCAAAGCAATGGCAGGGGTGATATCCATATCAAAGGCTAAATTTGCAATGCAGAAGTTTGATGGACAAAAGAATTTTAGACTTTGCCAACCAAAGATGAAGAACCTTCTTGTCCAACAAGGACTGCGTAGAGCACTAAGAAAAGGACACAAGGAAAAAATGATGAGGATGAGGAAGATAAAGATGCAAATCTCAAAGCTATTAGCACTACTTGTTTGAACCTTGTTGATGAAGTGCTGTATAATGTTGAGAATGAGGAATCTGCACCAAAACTATAGGCCACACTCAAGAATCTTTATATAACCAAGTCATTGACTAATAGACTGTTTCTTAAACAAAAGTTGTATATGTTGTGGATGAAGTAAGGTCAAAGTATTAAAGAGCACCTCAATGCTTTCAGCAAAATCATTTCTGAGTTGATGAGCATAGAGGTTAAGTTAGTAGAGAAAGATAGTGCATTGTTGTTATTGACTTCATTTTCTCCATCATATGAGCATCTAGTCACAACTCTTCTATTTGGTAAGGATGATATAAACTTTGAGGAGGTCAGTTCAGCATTATTGTCCAATGAGATGAGAAAAAAGATCAGACCAAGAAAATAAAAATCCAGAGGCTCTTTTTATTGGAGGGAGGACAAGAGAGAGAGAGAGAGAGAGAGAGAGAGAGAGAGAGAGAGAGAGAGAGAGAGAGAGAGAGAGAGAGAGAGAGAGAGAGAGAGATCAGATCAAGTGAAAATTAAAATCCAAGGCTAGAAGTAAAGGTTTCAAAGGCAAGTGTTGGGTTTGTGGGAAGGTTGGACATTTCAAGGACTGTAACAACAAGGATAAAAGTCACCTTTCTGATCAAGCAAGTATTGCTGAGTCATCTGGTTTTATGAATGATGTTCTATGTGTTACCCAAGACAAAGATCAATTTGAGGAATCATGGATTTTGCACTCAGGTTGCTCTAACCATATGTGTCTAAATAAGGAGAGGTTTCATGAATACAAACCATTCAATGGAGGATCTGTGATAATGGGGAACAACATGGCTTGTAAGGCTATTGGCATTGGTACAATATGCCTTAAGTTGTTTGATGGTGTTGCAAGGATTCTTGCTGATGTGAGACATGTTCCTGGATTAAAAAAGAATTCTATATCACTAGGCACTTTGGAGTCAAATAGTTGGAGGTGGGGAGCAGAAAATAAAATACTCAAAGTAACAAATGGAGCATTGGTTGCAATGAATAGCAAGAAGACAGGAAATCTTTATGAGCTGTGTTGGAGTTCTTTATGAGCTTCATGAGTTATGTTTGGAGATTTAGGGTTACTAGAGAAGTAGAAATTACTATTTATGGAAAAAAGATCTCATTCCCTTATGGCACCTCCGTTTCCATCATATGAGTGAAAGGGGTCTTAGTAAATTGTCCAATTAACAACTTCTTAAGGCTCTTAGAAGTTGTAAGTTAAAATTCTATGAGCATTGTGTAACAAGAAACAAATAGAGTGTAAGCTTTTCCACAAGAGTTCACAAGGAATTTTAGACTTTGTGCATTTTGATCTTTGGTGCCCTGCACTTAAAGCTTCAAAATCTAGAGCATTATATTTTGTATCTTTGGTTGATGATTACTCTAGGAGAGTATAGATCTACACCATGAAGCAAACATCAGAGGTCCTCTCTATCTTTAAAAAGTGGAAGGCGATGATGGAAAAACAAATGGAAGGAAAGTGAAGTATTTGAGATATGGTAAAGGTGGAGAATACAAACCTTAGAGTTTGGTAGATATTGTAAGTGTGAACTGATAATTCATTTCTTTAACATACCATGTACCCTTAAAAAACTGGAGTGGCAGAGCAGATAAATCATACAGTCCTAGAGAGTCTGGGAAGTATGTTAAGCAACACCAGATTTGAGAAGAGCTTTTGGGCATAGGCTATCAATATGGCTTGTCATTTGGTGAGCATTTCTCCTTCTACCGCTATTGAGTGTAAGACACCTATCGACAAATGGCCAGGTTGGCATGTTGATTATGCGTCACTTTGATGTTTGGATACATAACTTATGTTCATATTCAATAAGAACAAAGGACAAAGTTAGATCCCAAATAAAGACAATGTATATTCTTGGGATGGATACAAAGGAATATAGATTATGTGATCCAAAAAGGTGATGCCTTGTTCTGAGTAGGTATGTAGTTTGTGATGAGACTAACATGATAGAGACAATTAAGAGTGTAAAAAATGAGACTTGCGATGGATGAGGAGATGAAATCTTTGGCCAAACCAAACTGAGAGACCTGAAAAATTTCCTATGGGAAAGAAGGCAATTGGTTGCAGATGG
The DNA here is from genome assembly GCA_948567375.1 of Lunularia cruciata. Classification (NCBI taxonomy): domain Eukaryota; kingdom Viridiplantae; phylum Streptophyta; class Marchantiopsida; order Lunulariales; family Lunulariaceae; genus Lunularia; species Lunularia cruciata. The sequence continues at coordinate 51,794,200 of OX419759.1, forward strand.
ATATTTTGGAGGAAGCAAGGATTTCCAAATCAGGGAAACATCAATACAAATCAAGGCTTGTAGCAAATTGTTAAAGCCAAAACAAAATATTGACTTCAATGAGATTTTTTCACCAATGGTAAAAATCTCTTCAATTCATGCATTGTTAGTAATAATTGCATTCCATAACTCCGATTTGGAGCAACTAGTGTTACAATATCTCTTTTACATGGAGAATTGGAGGAGTGACTTACAAGCATCAACCTGAAGGTTTTGTGGTACCAAGGAAGGAAAACCTAGTTTGCAGGTTACAAAAGTCTTTATATGGACTAAACCAAAGTCCAAAACTTTGGTACATGAAATTTGATTCTTTCATATTGATGCATGGATATAGAAGAAGTGAGTTGGATTTTTGAGTGTACCTCAACAAGCCACGTGGACCTAGAGTATTTGATTTAATCATTTTGGTACTATATGTGGATGATATGTTAATTGCCAAAGAGAAACACGGGGTGCACATTTTCAAAAGTAATACTGCAGCTATCAAGTTATATTTAAGATTCATCACTTCTCCCTTCCTCACAATAGGAAAGTTTCTCAATATAGAATTTTATCTCCTTGTGGCTTTTCCCTTTTCCATTTACCCTACCCTAAGACACTCAATAAACACTGCCAAATGTTGTGTTTACTTCTCCTTCTTGTCCTTTCTCTTTGCAGCTCTGAACTTCATTTTTGTGGCAAATATCTTCCAGTAAGACTCCTCCTTTGCTCCAATTTTCTTTGTTTGCAATATCTTCTAGCTTTGTTGTGTTTTTAAGTCTTCAATTTCCTCCCTTTTTGCTAGGCTAGTGGCCTCAATTTTGGCAAGTCTTATCCTAGTCCTTGTATGCATTACCTCCTTCGACATATTGCTATGGCTGTCAAAATTACGTGCAAATTCAAATGCAAACTCTGCAACACTTGTTGACATTTTCCTCCTCTTCCAAAAATCACCCTCAGCTTCCTTCACCGCTTGCCTTAAATTATTCTCCTTTATGAATATCGGATTTTGCTGCTCCGTGGGTCTACCTCTCCTAGATGAATCATCATTTACTTCATCTCTTAATCCTTAATTGGATCTCCATGGAATTGAGACGGGCAATGAGTCAAACTCAAAGGGAGTCATATTCTCATCCTCAAGCTCATCTACCATAGGTACATGGGTAGTCTCCTTTGGCCAGTGTCCTCCTTGGATACAGAGAACTGAAAGCTGATATGGAGTATTGTGAGACGTGAAGCTATCCTCATCTCTTAAAAACTTCCAAGAAACAACATAGCCTCCAACCTCCAAGACTCCTACTTCATCTCCTTATTGCAAGCTTACAAAATCATCAACAAAGCTATTCCCTCCAACACTTATATTTTCATCTACATCAATATTGGTACTCTTGTCCTCAATTCCCATGGTAATTTCAACAATATCATTCTCATCTCCAAGACCCATATTTAAAGATGAGGGAGGGAATATATTTTCTTTCTCCACAAACATGATATCCATTTGGTAGCAATGAGGACAAAAAAATTCAGTTTATTGTCATTGACCAACACTCATTTGATTTCCATTTCAGTGATCTCTCCCCTATGCACTTCTCCCTCCAGTCTCTGGCACACTTCTTGATTAATTTTGCACCCTTCATAGTCTTGGGAAACCCAATACCTAAAGTCATCAAATGATTTGCATAAACAAGAATGTTGTGCTCTTTTGCACCACTTGCTACCCATCATCTCCCCTATGTATTTGTCTAAAGTGCTCCGAACCCTTGATGTAGTCAAAAGTTGCATATAGCACTGAGGAATCAAACAAAATCAATCATCAAGTTGCTGCTACTGCTTTGTTTATTGGAAAAGATTTGCTTGTGGCTTGAGGAATTTTATCTACATATCATCAACATCTCATCATAGGAGAAGGCACATTCCTTGGAGGATTCAACAGAGGAAGCTTATTTAGAGGACAAGGCATACAAGACCAGTTATTCATGGAAGGAGGAGGCACTACTAATACCATTCTCAAAAGACTTGGAAATCTCAAGTTTGGACTAACATTTTAAGGAAGTTGTACAATATGATGGATAAGAATGTGCACTCAGTGATAAAATTCAGTATGATCTAGACTGTTTTCTAAAAATTTACATGTGTTTGGATGAGCTACAAAAAAAATTGGAGCATAAATAACCATCTATAAATTGCTATATATATATATATATATATATATATATATATATATATATATATATATATATATATATATATAGTTCAACCAATTCTGTGCAATCAAAGTATCAAGATTAAAATCTGCAAAGTTGGCACACATATGCACAAAATCAGAAACAAGAACATCCTTAATTTCTTCATATGCAGGCCAAAGGTGTCTCTATTCTTTGAACATGGATGATTGCAAATTGAACCTGTAGCTGTGGAAAAAACTACTTTGACTTCTGAATTTGAATCTCAATTTCATTTGCAAGAGGAGAAAATTGATAATAAAAAGGTAAAGGCATCTTCAAATTTGGAAATTTGAAAGTGGAAAACCAAAGCACTCTATTCTTTCACATGACAATTTTTTATATTTGGGACCAGTAAACCCAGAACTCCTTACTTCCATGTGTCCATTATTTACAAAACCATCTGTAACATTTGAATTCATTCTTAGCTTTGTATGCATGGCTCCTTAAACCCTAATTTCTTTTTACATAATAATTTGTCCCGGATAAAATAAAATATCTCATATCAAGGTGATGCTTTTCTATGGACGGTACTGGAATTGTGTGTGCCGTATTTGTGGGACACCCTAGCTATCTTTTTTCAGGACCAGCCTGCAGTTATCTTCTATAGTTTTTTTTGACGGAAGCGTCTTATTGTTCCACTCCGGATAATTCATAATTTTTACACTATTCTCTATAACTATCAACAACTTTCACTCAAGTATGAAAATTTTCACTTTTCAATTTATGATTTTCATGTAGAATTTAAATTGTCATGAGGGTACACTCAGCTAGATCATTCTCACCTTCAAAACTAATACACTCATTGTTAGAATGGTCAATCTGAAAGTCATCAAGAAAAATCATGTCAAAACCATTTTTTAAACGAATAAGCTAAAGATATTTTTGTTTTTAAACAATTTGGTAATGGAAAATTTCAAAAATATTCATATTTTCACTTTTTGTAATCTTATCGAACTGCTATAGTAATAATTTTGTGCAGCCCATTAGAACTTACTAATTGATTGTGTAAAAACATACATTCGCAATCGCAACAGATTTGATCCTTGATTTCAGAATTTCATAATTTCATAATTGATTTCATTCCAGGAGCCTCAGGATCTTTCGATGCCATTATATTATTCATCGATCTTCAACTTGTGGCAATGTTTTTGACCATAGATTGAGACGTGACTGACGTTAATTCGAATTCTAGACCCTCATGTTTGTGTATCAATATTGTCATTGTATACCGTCAAAATCTACATAGCTCTCATCTTACGTGTGGGTAATATCAGATAACAAGTGGAGACATCCATGTCACTACTTCATTCTCTTATAACCCACCAAACCTTCGGCTGACGATGTACATTTATATCAGACTTCTGTAGATTAAACGAGCGTAAAGTAGGAATACCAATCCATATGTAGATCAAAATTCACAACACATATTCCAGTAGATCAGCTGTGTTGCACAGCTTTTTTAAGTTTTAATTTATATCAAAGATTCGTACTTAATTCAGTGATTGAGTGATTTATTTTGACTCTTTGAGAACTTTTTTGAGTGCTTCATGTACCCTATCTAAGCAACTTCTGAGTTAATGATATCAATCATTCATACTATTTGAGTTGGCCATTGTGTCATTCATTTCGACTCTTCGCGTGCTTGTTTGAGTGCTTCATTGACCCTCTTAAAGGCAACATTTGGATTGAGTGAACTCTACATGAAGTCACTGCGATTGGATATGATAGATTCTACAAATGAGAGTTTGATGGACTCGGGTATAAACTCTAGATATGAATCAGTTGTCAGTTGTGTGATTGTTAAGTTAAACTTTGCTTTGAAAACTTGCTGATGCTAGACTCCACATTGTAGACAGTAATATCCGGCCCTTTCAAATTGCGTTTAATGTGCCCGATGTACATGTTCCTTGCTATGTGGTGATTTTTATTCTTTTTTCCTTGTCTTTCTTATGTGATACGTGTGGTTTGGTGGTGCGGAGTATAACATATCAGTAATGATCAAATTATATTATTTCTATAAGAAACAGGAAAATCTCATAAAAGTCCAATTCAGAAATAAAAAAATATAAAAGAAAATTTCATAAAGTAGTTCTTTATATGGAAAAAAGATCAAGAATGTAAATTTACGGATGTAGCGGAAGCGTGGGTGGTTTTAACGGACTCGTTGGACTCGCGTACAGAATTCACATTACAAAAATTTCTCGTTGGGTACCGGTACATTGCCATGGCCATAATCTATTGAATAAGTATTAAGTAAACGAGATATAATGATCAAATCGTATTTTACATAGTCATAATATCTATAAATCCAATCTCTTTTCAAAGATAATATATATGTATTATCTGTAGGGGTTCAATCAGCTTTTTAGTTGCATGGATACGTATATTAAATTATAATCTTGTTGATTGAAATTCAAGGTAAAGTCTCTCTCCGTATGTTAAACATGTCAACTGTTTCTTATTTGAGAATTGTTATGGGTGGGAGCTCTTTTGGAGACATACTTGTAACCAATTTATTGGTCTATGCTCTACTTGTCTCCTCTTGCGATATCATTTCAATTTTACTTGAATATTTGCAAGGAAAGAAGGTAGAGATGAATCTGGTGGCTCTAGTTTTTGAAAAGTGTTTGTGCTTTGATTTTTGGCATCCTTGCATATGATATAGTTACTCTTTGCCTTGATATTCTTCTATTTCTTTAAGAGTATGTCTTTTTACTCTCATTGTCAAACCTTTGGTTCTGAAGATGAGGAAGAATCTGAAGAGAGAACTATTTTTCTTGGCTTCTTTCTTGACCTTGTCTGGACATGCTGATTCTCATGGTCAAATCAAATCTCTTTCTCAATTAATGCAGTTGGTGTAGATCCAATTTCTTCAATAGTTACACAATGTATGTTGTATCCACCTTTGTTGACGATGACATAAGAACAAACAAAATCTATTGTCTTCATGATGGTGGTTGAGGATTGTTAGGAACAACTTGCTCTAGTACTTTAAAATTCAAACATAGATTTATATAACAAGTTTTCTTTTGGGTTCCATCACTTTGGTGCACAATGCCTAAGAGCTCTAAAATTGTAAAATACTTCATTATTCAAATTCTATCTTGGTGGTATGATCCTTCACCACGGAAAAATACTAGCATTAGTCTCTTGGCACATACCTTAATGAGACATATAAAATAGGAAATAGCACTAGGAACCTTTTGAACCACAAACATTGATTCCTCTTTTTCTACAAAATATTCTTGTGTTTCTCAAACAAGAACCTAATCAATCTTTTATACATGATATGATGGCAGAGTTGTTAAACAGTTAGTACTGGCATGGCCTAGTATACAGCAGGTACTACACCAACTTTTTGTAGATGAGTATGAAGGTAATCTCATTCATTCGTTTCACAAACTATGTTGAATTTAAAGTAAGAAATCTTTAATGAGCTCCTCCATTTTATTGTCCATTTTCTCAAAGGCCTGTGGAGCTACCATAATTTTATCTCTTCCTTATCCTTTTTTCTCTCTTTGGTGCTCCCACTCATCTTAAGATGAAGATGACCTTGACAAAGAGAAAGTTATAGAAGAACTCAAATGAATGAAAAAATAGTAACCTTTGTGAAGACATCCTCTTCTTATTGCTTCTTCACCTTCCATTTAATACCATTAGCTATTATCTAGAGGTGGAAATTGGCATGATAATATTTTGAAGGATATTATATATGATGGTCTAAATGGATCAGATAGACATGTTACCAAAATAGTACTTTCAGTAATAGTGTAGAGGTCTAAAACATACTAGAAACTTCAAAGCCAATTTTGGAGGCCTAAATGGCTGAATTAGACCTCAAAGAATGGTCTGCCCCCCTTTATGATAGACATAGCGGTCATCAAGGGGAAATTGAAAGGGGTGGAGTTCACTGACATGTCACCAATCCATGTATCTGATTCAAGGTGCAACTCCCTTTGAGTAGATACTCTTTGCCAAGGTGTTCCTTTGGGGCCTTGGCGGAATTTTGAGGCCGTTTGGGTTATGGGTTAAGTGAATATGAAGGCCGGGTTACTACTCAAGCCTTAAGCAGTCCTCACGTTTGAGATTTAAGAGGGTTGATCCAATTCCATTTGAGATTTAGTTCCACGTGGGAGGAACAACCTCAACTCGTTCTAGTTTTGTACTCTTTTTCTTAAGGCAATAAAATAGGGTGACTGCACTTGAGACGAGTGTCGATTAGGGTAACACTTATTGGACGCTCTCCTCTCTGTTGATCTCTTCCTTTTCCATCATGGATTTGTGATTCTTACTTTCAACCTGGAACCTTTAGAGATCGAGTGTATAGGTTTTGAAATTTCTATCAAAAGACAATCCATACATCCTTTTTGCTCTAAATTCCAAATGATGTAGCAACTGATAATTGGGGGTTTTCTCAAGGTCGAAGCGTGGTAGAGAGTATTACTTCATGTAAAAATATGAAACTTGGCATAAAGACATTCAGTTGCAATGAGACTTGAAATTAGAATATCTCTCACGATAAAAATTAAAACTTACTCTAATTGCTAGTCTAAAAATATAAATAGGCAATGGCAACAATTTTGATCCTTGATTTTCATCATTCAACTATATTCACGAGCTTCAGGACCTTTCAATGGCGTCATCTTTTTCATCGATCTTCAACTTGAAGGCACTTCCCTTGTGAAAGGTGCCAAAGGTTATTGACCCCAGTTACGAGAAATGAAGATTTTGTTTTGAATGCCCCTTTCGTCCTGTCATGTTACCGACCGGGGATCAACGGGTTGTATTCTCGTTTATATTACCATTTGCCGAAATATGAATTTCGGCTACGGCGACTGCCGAAGAAACGGATGTGCGATGCGGCGCAACGAGAGATTTGCACCATGGGAATCGAGCTCCATGGTTCAAGGGGCCCGCATCTTCACTTTGGGGATGATGAACGCCGATACTCATATTGGGTGTGTTCGTGAAGGTCCGCTTGAATTCTCTGACAGAGTACGTCAGTCCATATGAGGATGGGGTATTTATTGGATCCTTTGTAGACTCTATGGTAGAGGTCCTATTCTGATTCAAATTTTGTTCTACATCTCTTGTTACGATGTGATCACGTTGCAAACCGTTACCATCAGGTTGTTTCGTTTGAGTAGACGTTTGGGACAAACCGTCGATTTGGACTGAGAACTACATCAGCTGAACAACTGAGATTGAGACTGATGCTGATTAGTCTGAAATCGAACCCAATCTCATGAGAACGTACAATGAATTCCCAAAGTTCAGACTTCATTAATTTCCATATCAACATGGAACCTTACATATTAAAACTTAACACCGATAGCATTTACAGATAAGATTGTTACTCATTTCTTCCCTGATGAGTAGATTGCCGCTTCAAAAGCAGCGGGGACTCCGTTATGCGGACCGGCCGGTGGATCATGCATAAACCTCCGAAATCCAGGAACTACAGAAGAATATCACGTTCTCCAACAGTAGAGTGGAATTCAATATTTATCACGTTATCGCTTTCACAAATTTGATATGAGATTCTCGCTGATGTGGCATCCGCATCGTTTTGCGTTCTATCTCTTGGCCCACACGGGCAATTGGAGCTTGTGGAAATTTTGTACGATCATATATTGGTACGTGACAACCAACTTTTGCGAATTCCAGACCCTCATGTTTGGGTATCCATAATATAATCGTATCATCCCGATACCGTTTCTATCTATACAGTTTGTTGCAGACCCACTTTGTAGCTAACCACGTATCTGAAGAAGCTCTCCATACCGTCTGGTATGGGTGTCGGTTTTCTCCCTAGCACCTTTCCTTATTTGAACGTGTATATCAATCTCAAGCTAGAGTCTTGATTGATCAGCGTAACTCGCCGTAGGCCATGATCTAGAAACTCTTTACCTGTAAAATCAACAATGATCATGCATTCCATTTGCACTTCGAAAGAACATTGAACAATCTAACAAGAGCTCGTTCACCAAAGCATACGTTTGAAATGATCATGTGGACTGTCCTAGAAACGATTGTCTAGCTAGAACGGTATTTCTCGAGGCTGATGGTGATGATATTCACAAATGGCAGACTAAAGATGTCACCTGTAAAGGTATTAGCCGATCTGATAGTACCAACGTCACTGTTGTCCAGGGCTGCAAGGATGTCATAATCTCTAGATCATCCACGATCGTTGCATGCGCTGATACATACTCAGGTTTCTCAGCACCCGTATACTCCACCATTGTAGGAAGCTCCAGTACATAGTACATATGTCTAATCTGATCTATATGTATGTGAAGGCCGGCTTACCACGTAGGCCGTCCTAGACTTAACCAATGACTTCGATAAGGAGTTATGGACTAATCCAAAGTCCAAGACTTAGGTACATGAAATTTGGGTATAAACTCTAGTTTGGGTTTGTCTAAATGGGGTACATGAAATTGACTTAGGTACATGAAATTTGGCTCTAAACTTAAGTTTTGGACTTAACCAAAGTCTTGGACTAAACCAAAGTCCATGACTTTGGTACATGAAATTTGATTCTTTCATGTTGAAGCATCGATATAAAGGAACTGAAATGATTTTTGAGTGTACCTCAAGAAGCTATGTGGACCTAGAGTATTTGATTTTATCATTTTGGTACTACATGTGGATGATATGCTGATTGCCATGGAGGTTATGGTTAAGGTGGAGAAATTGAAAGAAAAACTTGGTTAGGAGTTTGATATGAAGGATTTATCTTCTTCAAAGGTGGTGCTTGGGATTGAAATCCACCAGGATAAGAGCAAAGGAAAGTTATGGATATCTGAAAGGAGATATTTGGAAAAGTTACTTGCTCATTTTGGCATGGAAAATGCAAAACCAGTGAGCACTCCAATGGCAAGTCATTTAAGGATATAGCTTGAGCAATGACCATCAAATGAGGAGGAGAGAAAATTAATGTCAAATATTCCTTATGAGTGCTATTTGGAGTTTAATGATGCTATGGTCTGCACTAGACCAGACATCTCACATGCTTTGAGTATGGTGAGCATATACATGGAAAATCTAGAGAAACAACCTGTATAAATTTTGATGTGGATAGTTTGTTACTTGAAAGGGACTATAAATATTGGCATTTTCTTTGATGTGTAGAAGGACCAAGAAGGAGAAATTAGAGGGTTTGTAGACTCTGATTTTGCAGGAGACTTGGATAAGAGAAGGTCTGCAACATGATTTATTTTTACACTAGTGGTGCAGTAAGTTGGAAGTCTACTCTCTAATCTATTGTTGCTCTTTCCACTCCAGATGCAGAATATATGGCAACAACTGGGGCTACCAAAGAGAAACACGGGATGCACATTTGCATAAGTTATACTGCAGCTATAGAGTTATATTTTAGATTCATCACTACTCCCTTCCTCACAATAGAAAAGTTTTTCAATATAGAATTTCCCTTTTCCCTTTTCCACTTACCCTACCATAAGACACTCAATAAACACTGCCAAATGTTGTGTTTACTTTTACTTCTTGTCTTTTTCCTTTCTCTTTGCAGCTCTGAACTTCATTTTTGTGGCAAATATCTTCCACTACTACTCCTCCTTTGCTCCAATTTTCTTTGGATGCAATATCTTCAAGCTTTGTTGTGTTTTTAAGTCATCAATTTCCTCCCTTTTTGCTAGGCTAGTGGCCTCAATTTTTGCAAGTCTTATCCTAGTCCTTGTATCCATTACCTCCTTCCACATATTTCTATGGTTGCAAAAATTATGTGCAAATTCGAATGCAAACTCTGCATTTGAATTTGCAACACTTCTTGACATTTTCCTCCTCTTCCAAAAATCACCCTCCGCTTCCTTCACCCCTTGCCTTAAATTATTCTCCTTTAGAAATATCAGATTTTGCTGCTTGGTGGATCTACCTCTCCTAGATGAATCATCATTTACTTCATCTATTAACCCTTAATTGGACCTCCATGGAATTGAGACGGCAATGAGTCAAACTCAAAGGGAGTCCTATTCTTATCCTCTAGCTCATCTACCATAGGTAAGGCATGGGTAGTCTCCTTTGGCTAGTGTCGTCCTTGGATACATAGAACTGAAAGCTGATATTGAGTATTATGAGATGTGAAGCTATCCTCATCTTTTTTAAAACTCCCAAGAAACAACATAGCCTCCAACCTCCAAGACTCCTACTTCATCTCTTTATTGCACGCTTGCAAAATCATGAACAAAGCTATCCTCTCCAACACTTATATTTTCATCTACATCAATATTGGTACTCTTGTCAATTCCCATGGTAATTTCAACAATATCATTCTCATCTCCAAGACCCATATCTCAAAATGAGGGAGAGAATATATTTCCTTTCCCCCAAAACATGATATCCATTTGATAGGAATGAGGACAACACATTCAATTGTTGTAGGAACACCCCTGTATCTACGCAGGGAAATATACACCTCAAAATTTTAAAGTGTGTTTCTCTTGGTTCCCTGGCTTGGGTAAATCTGCCTTCCCATGATCACCCGGATCTTACCTGATGATGGAGCTCCGCAGCTCTACAATGTGTTTCTCAATACGTTTGACTTTGTCGTCTCTTGGTTCTTGTGCTTGGGTGAGTCCCGAAAGGAACAGCCAAAAAGTATAAAAGAAAGGAAAAAGGAAAATCCAACAATGAAAAGGAAATACAAGAGCACCATGAAGTGCAGATGGAGAGTACAGGCCTGAGACCCAAACAAAATGTGCTAAAATCCGAGATCCACACAAAACGTTATCGTACAATATGTTAAGAATATCCTAGATGAACTGCTACTAGATGAACTCAATGTCAATGACCAACCCTCATTTGATTTCCATTTCAGTGATCTCTCCCCTATGCACTTCTCCCTCCAGTCTCTTGCCCACATCTTGGTTTATTTTGCACCCTTCATAGTCTTGGGAAACCCAATACCTAAAGTCATCAAATGATTGGCATATACAAGAATGTTGTGCTCTTTTTCACCACCTGCTTCCCATCATCTCCCCTAGGTATTTGTCTAAAGTGCTCTGAACCTTTGATGTAGTAAAAAAAATGCATATAGTGATGAGGAATCATACAAAACCAATCATCAAATTGCTGCTACTGCTTTGTTTATTGGAAAAGATTTGCTTGCGGGCTTGAGGAATTTTATCTACATATCCTCTACATCTCATCATAGGAGAAGGCACAATCCTCGGAGGATTCAACAGAGGGAGCTTATTTAGAGGACAAAGCATACAAGACCAGTTATTCATGGAAGGAGGAGGCACTACTAATACCATTCTCAAAAGACTTAGAAATCTCAAGTTTGGACTAACATTTTAAGGAATTTGGACAGTTTGATGGATAAGAATGTGCACTCAGTGATAAAGATTCAGTATGATCTAGATTGCTTTCTAAACATTTACATGTGTTTGGATGAGCTACAAAAAAAAAAGGAGCATAAATAACCATCAATAAATTGCTATATATATAGTTGAACCAATTCTATGCAATCAAAGTATCAAGATTAAAATCTGCAAAGTTGGCACACATATGCACAAAATCCGCAACAAGAACATCCTTAATTTCTTCATATGCAGGCCAAAGGTGTCTCTATTTTTTGAACATGGATGATTGCAAATTGAACGTGTAGCTGTGGAAAAAACTACTTTGACTTCTGAATTTGAATCTCAATTTCACTTGCAAGAGGAGAAAATCTTTAATGAAAGGGTAAAGGCATCTTTAAATTTTGAAATTTGAAAGTGTAAAACCAAAGCACTCTATTCTTTCACATGACAATTTTTTATATTTGGGACCAGTAAACCCAGAACTCCTAACTTCCATGTGTCCATTATTTACAAAACCATCTGTTACATTTGAATTCATTCTTAGCTTTGTATGCATGACTCCTTAAACCCCATTTTTTTTTACATAATCCTTTGTCCCAGATAAAATAAAATATCTCATATCAGGGTGATGCTTTTCTATGGACGGTACTGGAATTGTGTGTGCCCTATTTGTGGGACACCCTAGCTTTCTTTTTCAGGACCAGCCTGCAGTTATCTTCTATAATTTTTTTCAACGGAAGCGTTGTATTGTTCCACTATTCTCTATAACTATCAACAACTTTCACTTTTCAATTTATGATTTTCATATAGAATTTAAATTTTCATAAGGGTACACTCAGCTAGATCATTCTCGCCTTCAAAAGTAATACACTCATTATTAAAATGGTCAATCTGAAAGTCATCAAGAAAAATTATGCCAAAATTATTTTTTAAACTAATAAGCTAAAGAAAATTTTTTTTCTTAAAAAAATTTTGTAATGAAAAATTTCAAAAATATTGATATTTTCGTTTTTTGTAATCTTATCGAACTGTTGTAGTAATAATTATGTGCAGCGCAATAGAACTTACTAACTGATTGTGTAAAAACATACATTCGCAATCGCAACAGATTTGATGCTTGATTTTCATAATTCAAAGATTTTCCAGGAGCCTCAGGACCTTTCAATGCGGTTATATTATTCATCGATATCTTCAACTTGTGGCAATGTTTTAGACCATAGATTGAGACGTGACTGACGTTAATTCGAATTCTAGACCCTCATGTTTGTGTATCAATATTGTAATTTTATACCGTCAAAATCTACATAGCTCTCATCTTACGCGTGGGTACTATCAGATAACAAGTGGAGACATCCATGTCACTACTTCATTCTCTTATAACCCACCAAACCTTCGGCTGACGATGTACATTTATATTAGACTTCTGTTGATAAAACGAGTGTAAAGTAGGAATACCAATCCATACGTAGATCAAAATTCACAACACATATTCCAGAAGATCAGCTGTGTTGCACAGCTTTCTTAAGCTGTAATTTATATCGAAGATTCTTACTTAATTCTGTGATTGAGTGATTCATTTTGACTATCTAAGCAACTTCTGAGTTAATGATATCAATCATTCGTACTATTTGAGTTGACCATTGTGTCATTCATTTCGACACTTCGCGTGCTTGTTTGAGTGCTTCCTTGACCCTTTTAAAGGCAACATTTGGATCGAGTGAACTCTACATGAAGTCACTGCGATTGGATATAATAGATTCTACAAATGAGAGTTTGATGGACTCGGGTAAAGGTCCGATTCAGAAATAAAAAAATATAAATGGAAGTTTACAAATGTAAAGGAAACATATGAGTAAGAGATATCTCATATTCCTGATTTGCACGTTCCAAATATTTTTCTCATCAGACTTTAGATTCTATACCAAGATGGTTTACAGGATTGGATGGTGACATGTTTCGGGGCAATATTCATAGAGTCGATGATGGAAAACCTTGATCTTGTCGTCCTTGTAGTGTTTACTTATGAGTTAATCTAGGATCTGATAATCTATGTAATTTTACAGATGGAGTATAATCCAATTTTGCTCATGGCTTCAAGATGGAGTTGTGGAACCCATTTGTCAAAAAGTGAAAGAACTAAATGACAAAATTACAACAAATTGGGTAGAAGAGTGGAAGTATGGAGTTTTTAAGGACCAAAGGAGTTTGGGAAAGGCAGTAAAGGAGAGCATACTATGGTTGGAGAGAGGAGTTGATAGGCTATAGTTTTGAGTCTAGAATTGAGTAATTTGAGCCAAATTTTGGAGAGATATCATTTATTGGATCAAGGGGGTAAAATTCATACCGAGGAGTACAAGATAGAAAATTTGGAGATCAATGTGAAAATTTTTATGATCTATTAAAAAGGTTGGAGAGTAGACAAAATTTTTATAGTGCTGAGCTCAAGAAAGTTTAGGGTTTAATCTATCTCAAATCAGATCTGGTCAATTGAAGTTGGAGCTCTCAAAAGTGAGGTGTTGGAGATGAGATGCTAATCAAGTTCAAAACTTTGGCCACTCCTTAATTTGTTGTTTGAATTATCTCATAAAAATTTCCAGTATTGTTTGTAATTAGGCCTTGTACTTATTTACAAAGGTTTCATATGAAGTACTCAAATTGATAATTTAGTGTCTTGGATCAAGCATACTTGGGTTTAAAGAGTTCAAAATTAAACTCACTCAAGAAATGATTCATATCTAGAGTTGGGGTAAGATAAGGTCTGGTATAGCATTTCATAAGCTTGGTAGAGAATTTTTATTTTGTATCATGATTGAGTGTCAATCCTAATATTTGTGTGATTATGATTGAGTATTTTAGATTGCTGGAGCATTTTTTAGTATAAATTGTTTCTCTGATCTAGAAATGTGGGGAAAGTTACCAAGAACCAAAAGATATCTCTAAATTAAGGATTCTGAAATCAAGGTTGAAATTACAAAAAAAGAGTCAAAGTTTGAGAGCTTGTCAAGTTAGCTATAGTGATCATATTGTAGCTTATTTTCTATGATTGGAAAGCCTATCTTATAGGCTTTCAATTGAATTATAGAGCTTTTGAATCCAAGTCACAAATGGAAAGTTGCACCTATTTGATTTACATAGGACTTTCCCATCATAAAGACTTTGAAGTTTCCCATTTGGATTAGCAATTGGTTGAAATTTGAAATATAGATAAGAGGAGGCTTGGAGTACAAGTTGAAATTGGCTTGAGGATAAAGCAAGAAGGCTATGAAGCTCATTTCCAACAAAAGCACGAAGAGTTCTTGTTGAATTTTTTTAATTGGATAGTCTCCATGCTTGCATGCTTGTTTGTACACCTAGTTGGTTTAGATTGGTATGCGGGCATTGCGCTTAGGTTCTTTCCTTGAAGGAGTGCTTTTTATTTCTCCTTGGTTATGCTAGAAGGGATGACAAATAAACTAAGAGTGCGTGGTATGATGATAGGTTAGGTTGCCCATTACTATCCTACTTGATAGCAAAAATACCAAAACCTAGAGTGAAGAGTTCTCTTGGTTGGTTGTGTATATCTAGAAGAGAAACATCTAAGGGAAGAGAGACACTTGACATTTGTGGCATGGGCTACAAAGGAGGCTGTTGCCACAATAAGTCCATTGATTAGGGTAGATAGGAAACTATATTAAGGTTAACCTAAACTATTTAAAGCGGAATGTCCCCTCTTGTGAGGTCAATCTTTTGAGCCCAAATATGTGAAAGTGGAGGATTCCCCCAAAAGAAATTTGAAATACAGATAAGAAGAAGCCTTAACAAAGGTGTGTTATTTTTACCCACATGAGAGGTTGATCACTGTAAATATGGGAATTGGTTGCCCTTTTCCCAGTGGGATTGTAACATTTCTCTTCACCTGAAGGTAGATGGGGCAAAGCTTAATATAAAAACCATAAAAGTCCTATTCTAACTTGGTGAATGATGTGAACAAGTAAGTGCATTCTCTTGAAAGTTATGTGGTTTGTGTTACAAATCAGTGATCCTTGGTTACTCATCTCACTTATCATGTAAGCAAGAGGTTGTATTGGGAACTTACACTTAAAATTTGTTGCCTAATTACTAAGTGACATACCACATAGGCAGAATGGTTTGTGTGGGTGACAAACCCTCAAGCCATCCTTGAGGGTAAGTGTCTATGGGAGAATCCTTAGTGGAATTACAACCAGCTACAGGAATCCTGACTACATTCCTTCCCAAGCCAAGTAAATGGCCAACTGTGCAAGAATTGTACCATTGCTCCCCTTCCTCTCATAGCATCCTGTATTCCCCGCTATGGGCCTGGACTAACCCACCAATACTCCATAAGAAGTGGAGTTATGGGAAGGACATTGTATAATGGATGTGATGGAATTGGTGGGAGAGGATGAGCCTCCAATTCTACAAAGGGAGCTTAAAATTCTGAATCTACTAGAGGAAGAGACGAGTTAGATAAGTCCATATCAATCTGAAGAACAACATTGCAAGTTTGGGAACAATGCTGGAACTTCTATGGGAGCCAAGATTGTTATGGGACCCAAAAGTATGGATGAGAGTACAGAAGGGAAGTGACTACAAAAGCCGGGAATAGGCCCAGGGTCCCAGGTCTCTAGAATGGAAACAAGGAACAAGAAACAAGGAAGGGGGACTCAACAAGACCTCGACTTCCAAGACAACAAGGAAAGAAGAAGTACAATTACCCCCTGAGACAGTAAAACTGGTCAAGCCATAGGCAGAGAGTATAGTGTCCTTAGAAGCCAAATTCTTGTACTTCATGACAGCCTCTCAGGCCCAAGAGTCCTGAAAGCCCATAGTTAAGGTGAGGATCACCCCAAAAATGCAATATATAAAGCGGTTATAAAGTTGCACATGGGCAATGATGGTCAGGCGGGCACTTGAACAAGTAGCTGCTCCACCACTGGAGTTCATGAAACAAGTCATGTAGGATCCCCATGACTTCCAAGACTGGTAACGTCTAGTAGTTCATCCAAACCATGGGTCTAGCTATCACCCTACCCTGCTACTGTTCATGACATTCTAGGAACCAGGACTTATCAATGTTAATCAAGTCAAGGAGGCAATTGAAAACATTTTGTGGAGTGGATAAGAAGCGCCTGGCTTGGTATCCCTTCTTACCTTGACCGAATCTGATTCAGGACATGAAGAAGGAGACCTTTTCCACTTTCATGCGGTTGCAACAAGAAATGTTTGTCTTCTCTTGGTAGAACATATCTATTGCTTTGACCTTGCCCTCCTCATTGCATGTCAAATGAGCAGCAATCATTTGACATGCAATGCTACGGGCAAAACTTGGTATGGAACAGTTTGCCATGCTATGGGCATATGGAATCTAGTTTTGGGAGAAGTGGAATACCAGATGTGTACTACTAGTGGTGCGGGGTATCCAACTAGAGAGAATCCCCATGAAATAACTTATGTAACAATATGCCTTCCATGATTCACCTTGAGGTACTTAGTGTATGGCCTGAAGTTCACCACTGGAGTTCATGAAACAAGTCCTGTAGGATCCCCATGACTTCCAAGGCTGGTTAAGTCTAGTAGTTCATCCAAACCATGGGTCTAGCTATAACCCTACCCTGCTACTGTTCATAACATTCTAGGAACCAGGACTTATCAATGTTAATCAAGTCAAGGAGGCAATTGAAAACATTTTGTAGAGTGGATAAGAAGCAATTGGCTTGGTATCCCTTCTTACCTTGACCGAATCTGATTCAGGACATGAAGAAGGAGACATTTTCCACTTTCATGCTGTTGCAACAAGAAATGTTTGTCTTCTCTTGGTAGAACAAATCTACTGCTTTGACCTTGCCCTCCTCATTGCATGTCAAATGAGCAGCAATCATTTAACATGCAATGCTATGGGCAAAACTTGGTATGGAACAGTTTGCCATGCTATGGGCACATGGGATGTAGTTTTGGGAGAAGTGGAGTACCAGATGTGTACTACTAGTGGTGCGGGGTATCCAACTTGAGAGAATCCCCATGAAATAACTTATGTAACAATATGCAATAACAATATGTAACTAAATGACAAAATTACAAGAAATTGGGTACAAGAGTGGAAATATGGAGTCTTTAAGGACCAAAGGAGTTTGGGGAAGGCAGTCAAGGAGAGCATACTATGGTTGGAGAGAGGAGTTGATAGGCTATAGTTTGGAGACTAAAATTGAGTAATTTGAGTCAATTTTTTGAGAGATATTATTGATTGGATCAAGGAGGTAGAATTCATATTGAGGAGCACAAGATAGAAAATTTGGAGAGCTATGTGAAACGTTTTATTATCTATTAAAAGGGTAAGAGAGTAGACAAAGTGCTTATAGTGCTAAGCTCAAGAAAGTTTAGGTTTGATCTATCTCAAATCATATATGGTCAATTGAAATTGGAGCTCTTGAAAGTGAGGTGTTGGAGATGAGATGCTAATCAAGTTCAAAACTTTGGTCACTCCTTAAGTTGTAGTTTGAATTATCTCATAAAAATTTCCAGTATTTTTGGTAGTTAGGGCTTGTACTTATACACAAAGGTTTTATATGAATTACTCAAATTGATAATTTAGGGCCTTGGATCAAGCATACTTGGGTTTAAAGATCTCAAAAATAAACTCAACTCAAGAATTGATTCATATCTAGGATTGGGGTTAGATTAGGTTTGGTAGAGCATTTCATAAGCTTGGTGGAGCATTTCTATCTTGTATCATGATTCAGTGTCAATCCTACTATTTGTGTGATTATGATTGGGTATTTTAGATTGCTAGAGTA
This sequence comes from Lunularia cruciata, assembly GCA_948567375.1. Taxonomy (NCBI): domain Eukaryota; kingdom Viridiplantae; phylum Streptophyta; class Marchantiopsida; order Lunulariales; family Lunulariaceae; genus Lunularia; species Lunularia cruciata. Next base: position 51,812,563 of record OX419759.1, read on the forward strand.
TTTTTTAGTATTAATTGTTTCTCTGATCTAGAAATACGGGGAAAGTTACCAATAACCAAGAGCAATCTCTAAATTAAGGATTTTGAAATAACCGGAGAAATTACAGAAAAAGAGTCAAAGTTTGAGAGCTTTTCAAGGGAGGTATAGTGATCATATTGTAGCTTATTTTCTATTATTGGAAAGCTTATCTTAAAATAGGCTTTCTATGGAATTCTAGAGCTTTTGAATCCATGTCACAAATAGAAAGTTACGCCTATTTGATTTACATAGGATTTTCCCATCATAAAGACCCTCAAGCCATCCTTGAGGGTAAGTGTCTATGGGAGAATCCTTAGTGGAATTACCACGAGCTACAGGAATCCTGACTACACTTCCTCCCCAAGCCAAGTACATGGCCAGCTGTGCAAGGATTGTACCATTGCTCCCCTTCCTTCCATAGTATATTGTATTCCCCACTATGGGCCTGGACTAACCCGCCAGTACTCCATAAGAAGTGGGAGTTATGGGAAGGAAATTGTTGCCAAAAGAAGGAAACAAAAATAACAGTGCAAGTAGCCCCAAATCCCCAAAGTTACAACAACAAGGTCACCAGCCAAGGAACGGCTGATTATCAATGAGTGTCAAAATATGGGCAGCACAGTGGAGGCTACTCATATAATGGATGTGATGGAATTGGTGGGAGAGGATGAGCCTCCAGTTCTACAAAGGGAGCTTACAATTCTGAATCTACTAGAGGAAGGGATGAGTTAGATAAGTCTCTATCAATCTGAAGAACAACATTGATAGTTGGGGGAACAATACTAGACCTTCTATGGGAGCCAAGATTGTTATGGGACCCAAAACTATGGATTAGAGAACAGAAGGGAAGTGTCTCCAAAAGCTGGGAATAGGCCGGGGGTCCCGGGATATGGACCTGTTTTAAAAAACTAGTAGCTCATGATCCCATATGGCAGGACTCAATTTTACACAAACCGTACGGAGAAAAAAACAAGAAAGTTTACTCTCTTGTTTGGGAAGTGTAATAGCAAATACTAATATTTTCAGACTTAGTTTAGACTATAGTCTCTATCATGCTTTGGCCCCTTTATCTTCTCTCACATCAAATACGTGTGTCAAAGCTGTCACATTGAAATATCATCATGAAGTGCAAGCAGAGGATGCTACGAGCTACAGTCCAAAGCTTTTTATGAAATATTCGAGCGACTGAAAGTGAAGTTATTTGTAAAAGTCAAGCAGCTTGCCATGACTTTTTGGCCCATGACAATTCAACCAGATTTTCTTTTATTATATAAAACTTTTGGTTTCCTAGACGGAAAATTGTGAAGACAATTGAATAATGTAATTGAATAGTAATAAAGTTCTTTATTATTTGATATTTAACTTAGTGGGTAGAAAACAATTCCAAAAGAAAATAATATTACCACAAAATTCTATTTCAGAAAAAAATAAAACTAAATGGACAGTCATAGAATAAAATCATTCAAAATAATTCAATTTGAAAACACTAATTTGTTATCAACAACAAAGTTACAATCTTTCCCAACGGAGTATCTAGATAATAGTGACTCAATCTGAAGATGTTAATTTTTTGTTAACAAAAACTCACAATATTTACCAAAGATGTATGTTCTATCCTCCCTTTTGCTCATGTCTTCCCAAAAAGATCTTTGTCTTTGTCCATTGATTTTCTTGATGGGCGGCTCAACTTGGTTATTTACAAGTTTCTCATAGTGCTTGAAGCAATCAAGAGCAAAAGAGCATGACTTCATGAAATAGACCATAATGGTATGCAATCCAATATCTATGAGGTCAAAAAATAATTATTTCTTTGGAGAGACTCAACTCAAGAAGAGCCTTGGATATATGAAAAGATAAGATCATCAATCTCATGATCTTGATTTGTAATGGTAATGGGGAATGGGGCTGCATGATGCTTGGCTTGGATGCAAGCCTCACAATCTAATTTGATGTTGGATAACTTGTCTATGTCCATGTCTTTGACGAGATTGTCATGGTGCATTTGAGCAAGCTATTGCTTGTTCAAATGGCCAAGAATGCAATGCCAATTGTATCATGTGCAAGCAACAAGAACAATGGTGGGCCACTTAATGACCATGTGGTAAAGTTGGCCTGTTTTATGTGATATTGTATGTACATGATGAATAGAGCACAATCCCAAATGATGTGGCATTGTGGAGAGTGCTATAAGGATTATCAATGAGAATTATTCATTGATAAACATACCATTGAGCATTGTGAACTCCTCCTCAACTTGATTAACTTCCTAATTCCCTCCTCTATCACTGCTCCTTCCTAAATGACATACATCAACAACTTTCTCCTTCCCAATATCAAAGCCAAAGTTCTTGTAGTTGTGAAGACAATTTTCAGAGTGCTCCAAGAGATCATGGTGGTAGTAGCACTTGAGATGTGCACAATCAAGGTGGGAAAAACTTGGAGCTTGATGGCAAAGAATGCCTTTTGAATGCCCTTGTTCCCAACTTCAAGTTGCAAGGCATAGTTGGTGGCTTTGTGCAATTGATGTACTTGGTGTTCCCTTGGTGGTCAAGGATGCCACTCATCTGAATCTTCCAAGTGATGTAGTTTTCTTCACCTTTGAGAAGCTTGATGAAATAGATAGAGGATGTATCATTGGCCATCTAGACATAACTTTGGCAATATTGGTGAAGTGATTAGAGTTTGATCCACAATGAATTAACAATGTGAGATTGATCCAACTATTGAATTGACCAATCAAATTCAGAGTGATTGGTGATTAACTCATGAGCCCATAACCTATTGTAGATACGTAGTCTATCTCACTTAATCTGATACAAGAGAGCATATATACACATAGTCATTGTGTGTAAGTTCTCTATGCCTCATCTATGTCACCCATGCCATAATCAAACCAATGCTTGCTGATTGTTCCCATGCTCCACAAAGCCTATGTTCTACCACTTGCTTCATGAAATGACAACAGAAGTGCATAAAGCTAGCTTCTTTATCAACCCTTGAAGAGTTAAATATGAGTTTTCAAGCTACAAGCAACCTTTCATTCAATAGTTGCACATTGTGTTTAGAAATACCATTCACTAAATGATGATACTTTTGCATTGAGTTGTGCATCAATGGTTTGAAATTTGAGCTTTAACATTTGTGGCTATACACCTTCAAGACTCATCTGCTTATAAAGTGCCATTGTGCTGGACCTCTAGGGGGTATCAAGTCCATTAAGAAATCTTCCGGGTTGACATCCATTCTATATGTTCCCTAAAAAATAAGAAATTTGGTCTGTCTTTTTGTAGACTTGTGCAACTTTTCAAGCAATCTAAGCTTAATCTTGCTTTCAGTCAGATACTCCACTATTGCTCATCTCTTTTGGTAACTTTAAAAACATCTTATACACTACTTCCAAAACAACATGGACATGTGTAATACTAAGAGCTAGCCATATGATCTAGATGTGAAATTTGGTTTGGTAACATCTAGAATGATGTTATACAAGATGGTCAAAATACATCAGATAGAAGTATCACCAAAAGAGTATTACTAATAGTATAAAAACCAAAATAGACTTGAAAACCTTAGAACCAATAGCTAAACATATGATTTAAAGGTGAGAATTGGTTTGGTAACATCTAGAAGGATGTTACAAATGATGGACTAAATAGATCAGAAAGAGGTATCACCAAAAAGGGACTTCTACTAATAGAGTAGTGATTGAAATATGCTTGAAATCTTTGAAGGCAATTTTGGAGACCTAAACGGATGAATTAAGCCTTGAAAATGTGCACATTATCCCCAAAAAAGGAAAGAATGGCCTTCACTCCCCCTGAGTTTGTCTCATCGAGAGCTTTCCAATGGTACCTCACCCATGTGGTTTTGAGATTCTTATAGGAAGATTCCCTAAAAGATTCCCTCCCATCAAAGCTTGTTTGACCAACCAGATAGGACCTAGACTGACATGTCATCCATCCAAGTAGGTAATCCAAGGGTGGAGCTTGCTGGCATGTCACTTATTTGTGTGCCTAATCCTATGGTAGAGCTTCCTTGGAGGAGATCTTCTTTGTCTATATAATAAAGAGAAGGTGCTCCTTTGGGGCATTGGAGGTTTGAGTGTGAAGTTGTGTGTTTCTCAAGGTGTGTCTCTCTTTAGGTCTCCTATCCCCGGAGTATTACAACATGATTGAAGGGTCCAGAAGTTCCTTCACAAAATGATCTTAGTTTGTGTTTTGTTAGTTCTCTTGGACATGCTTATTTTTCCAATAACATTTCTTCAAGAGATCATCCTTGACATGTTTCCTTTCATAGATATGGTCTTTATAGCTCTTCAAACTTATCCATATGATCTTCATAGCTATGGTTCTTTGGGTTCTACCTCCTCATCATAGTCTTTCCCAAGGTCATCTAGTCCCAACTCTTCAATCTCCTCAAATTGACACTTTCCAAATTTAGGTGACTTGTCAATATAGAAGAAGTCATTGCTCTTGAGTTCTCTCATCCTCATTATGAGATTTACCTCCTTCAGTTTCCTTCCACCAAAAATCTCTAGTTTCAAGCAAGCAAAATAGTGTTAATGAGCTTGATGTTCTTGAGTTCCCTCGTCCCAAAATTGACCTCTTGCTCTAGTTTCCTCTAACTGAGAGTGAGATTCCTAGATTCAAGCAAATGATTGTTTGGACATTATAGATATTCTTGAGTTATCTTGTCTTGATAATTACCTCCCTTCAATTAATATGGTAGACATTTTCTATCATGTGTATATACATTGCTATACAACATCATATAACTATCAATATCATACACTATGGAAGCACAACTCACACATAAGTCATACATGAACTCTAAAGTCCACAATTGCCCCCTAGCTACGGGTTGGGTCCCTCTAACTCCATATGGTCATCTATTCCAAGTATGTGATATGCCTTATGGTGGACCAAGATTAGGAGGTATGGTGCTATCGAGCCCCATTGTTAGTCATTTGTCTGCAATCTATATCACATAAAGGGTGAACTAGCTATAGGTCAAGTACATCTAGGACATAACTATTGTTGTTGAGGAACCACCATAAGAGGAGGATTCAAACACACCATCCTCTCAAACTTCTTTGGTATAATCAATTCACACTCTTCCACTCAAATTGCACTCAAATCAAATTTGAACTTGATCCTTCACTCAAAAATATACCAATGATCAAGCATTTATTATCATCAAGTCATACTCACTCTAGCTAAGAGACTCTACATGATGCTTGTCAGACTTTATTGACCATAGAGATAATATTCCAAGGATAGGAGAACCACTAAGAGAAACACAAGAGAAGAAACACAAGAGAAGAAACACAAGAGAAGAAACACAAACCTTCACACTCAATATTTTGATATCCTAAAAGAGCACCTTGTCTTTATCATATAACAAAGAGGATACCCTCAAAGGAACCTCTACCCGTGGATTAAATATATGGATTGGTGCTTGTTAGCAAGCTCCACCCTTAGATTACTTGCATGGATTGGTGACATTTTGATTCTTGTTCTATAGGGTTGGTTAAACAAATTTGACCAAAGGGAATCTTTAGGGAATCCTTTTATAGGGAGCTCAGAATTTCATGGGTGAGGTACCATTAGAAACTCTTAAGAAGAAAAACCATGGGGGAGAAGGCAAGCAATTTTACCTTGAATGAAGGAAATTGTTTATTTTCAATGTTTAATTCCTTTATTTTGGCCTCCAAAATTGGCTCTGAAGTTTTCAAGGTGTTTTTAGCTCTTGCTATATTGTGGAAGTAATTTTTTTGGTGACACCTTTATTTGATCTATTTGGTCTATCATATATAAAATCCTTCCAGATGTTACAAAGCCAAATTTCACCTCTAGATAATATATCTAGCTAATAGTATTACAATAGCCAAGAACTCAAAGACTCAACATCAAAGACGTGAGCTTTCTAGAGCTGCACTTCAAAAGTATACCCCTTTGCTTGACCTAGATCTAGTCCTAATGGCACCATTGACAACACATTTGATAGTGCAAATGGTGCAAGTGACTACGGGTCACACCATGTGATCAATAGCCCTAACATGAAATCTGCCTGCCATCAAGTAGTCCATGACCAACTAACAAAATAACTATGATTGCCAACACTACCTTCTCTAGCTTTTGAGCAAACTAGCTTTGGCATTGCAAATGTCATGACGAGTCACTAGAAACTAGTGTCCAAAGTCTCATTGCTTTGTCAACTCATGAAGAGAAATGTAGATGGAAAATTATGCCTTCAAAACATTCTAGGGCTCCCAAGAGATGGATAGATTTTAATCATGGGAACAATAATCAATGTGATGCCAAGTTGCTCCCGAATAATTCTATGTGAGGTGTCTTTTGTTGAAATGAAAGTGCTTATTGAACTAAATTCTACTGAAACAAAGTGCTCAGTGATATCAATCTTGTTGATTAAAGGTAGCAAAAGATTACTGAATATTGTTCACCACACTACACATAGAAACTCAAGAAGATATACACACATGATACACAAAGAAGTAACAAGCATAGAAAGCTTAGATTAACTCTACATTAAGGTGGCTATGCATGAGACCCTTGTTAAATCCTAAACCTAAACAAGTTGCATGACTAAAGAGCACACCTAGTTTTGAGTCAGCCATGCAAACCAAAATTTTGTATATAGTCATCCTTTGAGATTAGTCTACTCAGATGTCAACTTGGCATGTGAAATTGTAGGCCATGTGCTAGATCACAACACTCCCACATGAACACCAAGTGTAAAGCTAAGCAAATTAAGGCCAATTTGACTTCTAAGTTGCATGAATCTTTCTATGGGCAGTGTCTTCATAAATATATATGCAAACTATTGCGCTATAGACAAGTAAACAAGAATTTATTCTTTGCCTCTCTTACATCTCAAACATAGTGAAACTGCACGACAATATGCTTAATTTGCTTGTAAAACTCTAGATTGTGAATAAGTTGTTGTATTGATCAGTTGTGGTCTATATTTTTTTAATACTCTAAGGACAAGAGAACTCTTCAAGAGAGAAAATATATATTTCACACTCAATCTTCTAATGCCCCAAAGGAGCACCTTCTCTTTATTATATAGCAAAGAGGATCCACTCCAAGGAAGCTCCACCCTTGGATCAGATACATGGATTGGTGACCTGTCAGCGAGCTCCATCCTTGGATTAGTTGTTTGGATGGGTGACATGTCAGCCCTTGTCCTATCTAGTTGGTCTAGTTAGTAGGTCAAAATGGAATCTTTAAGGAATCTTCTTGTAGGAAGCTCAAAATTGCATGGGTAAGGTACTATTGGAAAGCTCTCAATGAGAAAAATCATGAGGGGTAAGCCTTTTTCTCATGAGGGGGGAATCATTCTATTTTCAAGGCCCAATTCATCCATTTAGGCCTCTAAAAATGGCTTTAAAGCTTTCAGGCTATTTTTGGCTTCTACACTATTAGTAGAAGTGCTCTTTTGGTGATACTTCTATCTAATATATGTTCTCCATCATCTATAAGATCCTTCTAGATGTCACTACCTCAAGTTTCACCACTAGATCATATGCGTAGCTATTGATTCTAAAGTTTCCAAGCATGTTTTGGTTTCTGGTCTATTATTAGTAAAAGTACTCTTTTGGTGATACATCTAGTTTATCCACTAATTCCATCATGTATAACATCCTTCTAAATGTTACCAAACCAAATTTCATCTCTAGATCATAAGCAAGCATTCATTTCATACTTGTTTGAGTAATAGCAACTAAATTTCCTAGTATCATACTTAAAATAGCTAAAACTTCTAAAATAATTTTCCATTCATATGGTGAAAAGCCATCACGTTGCAAACCGTTACCATATGGTTGTTTTGTTTGAGTAGACGTTTGAGACAAACCGTAGATTTGGACTGAGAACTACATCAGCTGAACAACTGAGATTGAGACTGATGCTGATTAGTCTGAAATCGAACCCAATCTAAAGGTATCTTTTCATATAAAAATATAGAAATAAATAATTATTTTCATATAAGAAGCATAATAAAAAATTAATTCCAATACCGCTATTCCATGAAGAGCTTGTCATAGTTTACGGATTCTCTACCCTATTTATAGAACCAAGTGCTTTTGTAAATAACCCGAAAGGCACATGTCTATTTATGTATAGGTGTTCACTTATGTTCTAACAAGAATCTCTTAGTGTGCTTCAAATTTTTTTGCAACCTCACGTTATGAAGCCAAACTATACTTTGATTCCAAAACCAGCAAAAATAATAATTTCTACTGTACTTGCCATAGTCTTCACCCAAATATCTTTATTTGTTCTCACCCAAAAGCCATCCTTCAACCTTTTCTCTTCTCCTATGTCTCTTTCGGATAAAGATTATTTGATGGTTTAAGAGATTTGCATATGTAGATGAGATTGGATTAACAAAAAATTGTGTTAATGGGCCTTGGGGTTGGGCAAATCCATGGTCAAGAAATCTAAATTTCAATTCAAATTTCCAAGTGAAGTGCCAGATCCATGTAGCTTGTGTAATCTTTGCAAAGTTTCCAGAGTGAGAATTCAAAATTTGGACGGAGAATGAGAGAGAAATCTATAGAAAATTCTATAGCATAAGCCAAACAAAACCAAGAGATAATTGATAGAGAAGCCAAAAAAATAGTACAAATGTGAGATAACATACAAAAAAGCAATTACTAGCAACTGAGATGCCACATATCAGTGCTCCAATGCTGCTCAAAAAAAGTATTGAAAAATACATGCATGAAATGAGTATGAATATGATGATACATGGTGAAAACAGCTTGATGATAGGGAAAATCTGGTGTAAATCAAATGGGCATAACTTTCTATTTGTGACTTGGATTTAAAAGCTCTAGAATTCAGTAGAAAGCCTATAAGATAATTTTTCCAATCTTAGAAAACAAACTGCAATATGATCAATATAGCTCCCTTGACAAGCTCTCAAAATTTAACTTTTTTTATTTTATTTCCACACTGATTTCAAAATCCTTAATTCAGAGATTGCTCTTGGTTCTTGGTAACTTTCCCCATATTTCAAGATCAGAGAAACAATCAATATTAAAAAAACTCTAGCAATCTAAAATACTCAATCATAATCACACAAATAGTAGGATTAACACTCAATCATGATATGAGATGGAAATGCTCTACCAAGCTAATGAAATGCTCTACCAAACCTAATCCGACCCCAACCCTAGATATGAGTCAATTCTTGATTTGGGTTTATTTTTGAGCTCTTTAAACCCAAGTATGCTTGATCCAAGACCCTAAATTATCAATTTGAGTAATTCATATGAAACCTTTGTATATAAGTACAAGCACTAACTACCAAAAATACTGGAAATTTTTATGAGATTATTCAAACTACAACTTAAGGAGTGACCAAAGTTTTGAACTTGATTAGCATCTCATCTCCAACACCTCACTTTTGAGAGCTCCAACTTCAATTGACCAGATCTGATTTGGGATAGATCAAACTGTAAACTATAAGCACTTTTTCTACTCTCCAACCCTTTTAATAGATCATAAAATGTTTCACATAGCTCTCCAAATTTTCTATCTTGTGCTCCTTGGTATGAATTTTACCCCCTTGATCCAATCAATAATATCTCTCAAAAAATTAGCTCAGATTACTCAATTTAGTCTTCAAACCATAGCCTATCAACTCCTCTCTCCAACCATAGTCTTCTCTCCTTGACTGCCCTCCCCAAACTCCTTTGGTCCTTAAAAATTCCACACTTCCACTCTTGTACAGAATTTTTTATAATTTTGTCAGTTAGCTCCTTCACTTTTTGACAAATGGGCCCCACAACTCCATCTTCAAGGTCATGAGCAAAATTAGATTATACTCCATCTATAAAATTATAGAGATTTTCAAATCTTAGATTTATTCATAAGTAAACACTAGAAGGACGACAAGATCCAAGTTTTCCATCATTGACTCCATAAATGCCGCCCCAAAACATGCCACCATCCAATCCCATAAACCATCATGGTATAGAATCTTAGGTATGATGACAAAAAAATTGGAACGGGCAAATCAGGACCATGGTATATCTCTTGCTCAAATGCTTCCTCTCACACTCTAACACTCGCTCTTTGCTACAACTCTCAATATCCTCCTCTCGCTCTAGATTCCTCAAACTAAATCACACCTCCTTCTCTCAACTCTCCATCATCTCTATACATAAAAGCACTCAAAGAGTAGAAGACCATAATCTATGAACCCTAAATCATATACATATATACAAATTTTTCAAATAGCAGTAGCTCATCCATAAGATATGTCATACAACCTACTCCATATTCATGGAGATAAACCACACTAGTTTATTTCTTCATGCGTTACAAAACCCACAACACAATAGAGTGCATTGTACTTAGATTTTCTTTCATCAAAAGAGTTATTTACTTGTCCTTGGTGATACAAGAAATGATGACTAGAAACCAAGAATGCATGTGTGATGGTAAGTTAAGTTGCACTTTCCCTACCCAATACAAAAGGAAGTTTGGTAAATTGATGTCAAATTTCTTGACAGCTTGGATTGCAAGTGTGTACAATCATCCATGATAGTTTGGATACAATCTCCTACGGGGACCCCATAGTTAGCTAGTCAGTGTGCTCCCATAAAAAAGAGTGTAATACAACAATGTTCTTATAAAGACTAACTTTTTGGACAAAGATCTTTTTGGGAAGACATAAGCAAAGGCGAAGGATAGAACATACATCTTTGGCAAAGATTATGAGTTTTTGTTAACAACAAATTCACATCTTCAGATTACAGGATTGTGCCCAACGAGTGACTCCATTCGTTTTGCACAATCTTGTCCCATGCCCGTCTTTACTACAAGATAATGCGGTTCTTCTTTGAAGCACGCTGCTCATGTAGCATAATCTCTCTAGTACACATCTGGTTTGTGGTTCTACAATTGATTAGTCTCTAAATACTTCTGTTTGATAGATGCATAGATATACATTTCTACATCATTATCATTATTCTTGCTCTACCAATTGTTCCCTCCTACATCTACTATGGCTTGTTCTAGAGTCTCTTTCTCATTAATAATCCTTTAAGTCTCTTTGATTTGAAACAATCATCATCTTGCATTTCCAAATCAATAAATTTTCCCTTTTGAATCAACTAATGTCTATTAGATCTCCTTGTTCCCATTGTGCTCCAATATACACTTAGATCTGAAAATTTTCTTCTAGTATCTCAGTGTCTCTGCATTTCTACACCAAGAAAAAGCTTCTATCACTCTTGATGCATTGCAAAAGGGGTATCCATAACCTATCAAAAACTTTCATAAATACAGATGCAAATCTATAAAATATTTACAACATACGACGAACAAAAAAAGGATACAAAAAATTTCTACAAATTTCCTCTTATTGCAAATCTAGTTGCATAAAGTGAGAAATGGAAGACCTGTATGCTAGTATGCAGGTTCTAAGTTAATGAAAATTTTGATCATGTTGCTTGGCCTTACTTCTCCAGATTACTACTCTCCCGTCTTGCTGCTCAAGCTTTGTTGACTGGGCTGCAAACAGCTTGATGGAATAAACGACTTACTCAAAGGTACGACTTAAATACTCTAACTCTAGCTAATTGGATATCAGGTGTTATCTATGAACTCTAACACCTCTCGTATAGGTACATGTATATCAATACTTATGTACTTCTCTCTGAAAAGTACTTTCAATAATTCAATCTAAGGGATTTGGGGGTAATGTAAAAAAGAAGTAACTACTTGTACAGTACGTGAGTAAAAAGTTTATGGGATATTTATGGTACCCAGACTACATCCACCCTTACTAGATCTGAAGAAGAAAGATGATTAGTTATATTTTATGGTAGGCTGAGGCTTACCGATGGGTTTCTAAGCTTTAGTTAGAAAGAAATAATGAATATTCCACAAGTTAATATTCTTCCACCTCTAAAATGATTAATTATATTCTAATTACCTCTAACTAATCTAATACGGAAGCATCAATTTCCCATTTGAATCCCCCGGTGTCCTTTAAAACATGGAACTTGTGTCACCGTCCACGGAGCGATCCTCAGGCAATCATCGGGGCTTCGCTCCCAATCACGCTGGGGAAGGGCCTCCAAATCTCCCTGGGGGCGGAGTCTCTTGCGAGAAAGTTCAGGTTGACCACAGTGGCCACGGTTACCTTGAGGCCCAGATGTACTTCGTGGTTAACAACAACAACCCGGTTGCCTTCGGTCAAGCACCGTCCATTTCGGGCGGACAGCAAACCATCTCCGTACCAAAGATGTATGGTGCCCGTGGGTGTTGGGAAGTCACGTCTTCACCTATATGTACATGCAAAGGGTTCGTTCTAATGTCGAATTCGTAGCTAGAAGCACTTGCTGCGCTGGACTATTCCCAGAACCAATCTGCCTCGTGCCCAGAAGTACATGGCTTTTAATAATGATATCACACTCTGTTCATATATAATCCACAAGAAAACACTGTCAAAGAGTACACAACGAAGGAAGAATAATAAGATCTGGGTGGGTCTCCGTTTACTGCTTCTTCCTTCTCTTTATTATGGCTATAAATTCAACAAGTTTCGTAAGAGAAATTCTATTTGCAATGAAGATGAAACAGATCAAATGTATTCGTTGGATACTTCTTTAAAGATGTAAAGACATATTTGCTTAATCGGTGATCAAACTCAAAACCAAGACTTTTACCGAAGCAGCAAGGAACAAACCCTAAAAGGAATACAGATAAAACAAACTTGAAAAATCAAAATCTCACTGAACTTAGATTGCTGAACTTGAAATCGTCGAGTAAGCATAGATTGATGTCCAGGATGGCTCCATGAGAAGAGAAATGCTGTACCTATAGCTATTAAGGACTATTATGCTGTTTCCACTTCATCTGTTAGTGAATATTTTAGTAGTGAGATGTTGACCCGTTTCCATCTTTTTCTTTTCGTTCAGAATCACGTTGAAATACTAATATTTATAAAAGAAAATTCCTTCACACCTCAAGTCACTATAAGCCTGGGTATATCCTATATCGTCGATTGTCAAAATATTCATAGAAATACTGTAGCTGCTTGGTTGAATTTGAAGGTGGCTGATGCTTCTAAAGTCAGGGTTGAGCCTCGATTATGTTTAGCTAAGCTTTGAAATTAGAAATCTGCATTCAAAGATACCCATATCCAGGAATCTAGAATCACTCAATATTTCTGAGAAAATTCATTGAAAGATGCTCAGATGTTTATCGAACTTTAACCCAACTTGATGTAACAGATTACAGTTGAGAACTAGATAGGCACTGGAATGTCCATACTGATTGTCTGAACTTGCACATCAGATATCATCATCAATTTGCATCAATTGAACGTTGATGCAAAATCCTTGTACCCGTTATGTTGCGGAACTGCAGGTGCACACAGCGCTCCATTTATGTCTTCAGAAACGGGATGGATCTTCCAGATAAATTGTCCGAAAGTAGATCAAAAGACTTGAACTGTGATCCCCCAACAGTAATTTGCATTTGCTAGGGATAAATCTAACATGCATAGCTGAAATCCAATCCTGCCGTGCAATCTTATTGCATCTGTCGGAGGATATCCCTGAACTGCAAGTATGCTGGCCCTAACATTTGACCGCTCCATCGCTACGCAAGGGAATCAGTTACCATTACAAGCGGGCTTCGACGACAGCACAGTGTTTCCTCCATCCATAAGGATTCACTGTCTGAATATTGCCCATTGTGATCATAGCCACTCCGAAATCGTACAAGAATGACTGAGAGTCTTGCACGGCCTTGATAGCGTATTGTACACCCAAGGGGTCGCTCATGAGTGTCACGTCTGATTCCATAAGTCCTTTGTTTGACAGAAGATCCAAGTAATAAGTAGAATCGAAAGTTCCATTTGTTGAGTCCGAGGCCATGAAGTTTAGAGGCTGGTCTTCTGGGCAGCGAGTCTTGAGCCAGGCAGCAAAAGCTGCGTCCAATGAACGGTCTGTATTATTTTGACCATCGAAGTTGTACAGTCTCTCAAGGAATGCTCCACAGTGAAATTGTCCAATGGAATGTCCACCTGTATTTGATCATGAGGTCAAGCAAAAGGATTACGATGAGGGACGATAGCACGTGTTCAATCTGCAGTGCGCTCAGGCTAGGTCAATAAAGCGCTAAGTATGTGTATCTTGTTTAACAGGATTGATTCTAGATGTTGAAAACTTATAAGCACAGGAATCAGTAGATCTGAAACCACACGGTTTCATGCTCACCTAATTGAACTGCAACTGTGAACAAAATTCTGAAAGGATGCCTAAATGTGAAATCACTTGAGTGAACGTGAAAATTTTTGGGGGTCCGGTTGTACCTGACAGGATAATCATATCCCGTGCGTCAAGTCCAACTTTCGCGAAAGTAGCAACCAGCTGGGCAAAATCGTCTGTTCGTTTGGGCAAGCTGCTGTTTACTGCTTCCGCGATTGAAACAGCCCCGTCCACTCTGCCCAGGAATACTGGCCAAGCCCAGCCACCAACCTGTGGTATGTGGTTATGTAAACACAGCAACATAGTAAGCCTCATCTTCTGTTCTGATGTCGGTTTCGAATTCTGATAGTTCTGCATGGAACTTTGAACTTCTATCTTCAACGGCAATGGTAGCGTCTTCACGTCGCAAGGATGAAATAATCAAATTTTTTTTGTGGTTATAGATTGTCAATAGCTATAACTAGTGCTTTATCTAAGCTTTCTTATAGCTTACATAATGTCTATAGCTTATCATGGTCAGGCATAATCACTTGAAACTGTGGTCCTTGCTTGTGTCCTATTTTGCTTTCATCTTTGTACGTGGCACCGGTAGATGTCCAGGAAACAATTTCAGAATGTACTCACTCACCTTGGCAGTTGCGTCTCGTGCTACCAAAGCCAAAATGTCAGCACATGATACCACACCAGGGCATTCACACTCGAGCTTCATTTTGATCTCATCAATCTTCTCGAAACCTCTTAAAGACCCTTTGTTTAGTAGAGCATCCTTTTCGGCTACCATATCTTGGGTTGAGTTGAGAAGCACGGATCCATCACAACCCTGTATATTCACATATTGCAAATCTCGTCACAAAACTGGCACTTTCAAGTTTCCTGTACAAGCTTAACTGTTCTCGACATAGTACACAAATTTTGCTTAGCATTAAGATTCGGACTAGAAACCTTTTCAAATCTTGGGAACAAATTTGGAATGGATAATAGAAAATAGTAACTTACTCCAACGAAGCAGTCATGGAAATGCAAACGCATAAGACCTGCAGCCAATCCCCAATCTGCCTCGACAATTGCATCTACCTGTTGCTTCACTACGGTTGTCACCTGTGGACAGGTATTCTTATAGAAATCCACAGAAAGTTCGGCATTTGAAACTACTGCTGCTACTCCCAGCAGAAACATCATCACGCTCATTGCCAAGTACGACAGTGTCGACTGTGAGACTGCCATTGTGGAGACCTTGTTTGCTAGTGTCTTCTGATCTCTCGTCTAATTCCTGTGTCGACGTAAGATTCGTGATCCCTTACCTAGCCAAAGGTAGTTCGACCCCCGCAAATGGTCAAAACCACCTTTCTGCACAATTATAAAAAGAGCGCGTGAGGAATAGCAAGAAGAAATTTGAATAACGAATCTGAAGTTGATCAGTGTGATTCAATTTAGGTGATGTCATGTATATGCACTTAGACCTATTGGCAAGACCTAGTTCAAACATGTAAACACCAAGAAAAAACTTCACTTACGTGCAAAGGTGAAGGGTGTGGAGAAGAACTCTCGACTTGTGAGTTGTGATCTGTGATAGTCCACCATTTATACGTCATTTGGGCGACCTGAAGACTGCAACAGCCTTGTCTTTTCTCCCATACCTTCGTGGTCTGTGTTAGGCATGATCTATCGGAATAAATGTTGACGAACCAGGAACGCATAACTTTAATGTTAGACTAAGATTTAGAAGGATTCTTGGCATGGAATGAGGCACCGGGGTGGATTCGATGGCTGTTGTGAAGCACTCCTGTAGATTTTGCATAGTTGCAGCTGAGGTGATAGATTGTTTTGGGTGGCAAGGATGACAGTAAATACTCCTAAGGGGTAAAACCCGCATAAGACTTCCTAGATATCCTATAGATGACCAGCCATCTAGTCAGAAACAAACAAGCTTTAGTAGGGAACGGGAAACCTTGTATAGTATCTGAGGTCATCCTCAACCGTCGTCGTATTAACTTCAACTAACTCATTAGCTCCTTCCCCATATTGCTATGGCTGTCAAAATTTTGTGCAAATTCAAATGTAAACTCTGCATGTTTTCCAACACTTCTTGACATTTTCCTCCTCTTCCAAAAATCACTCTCAGCTTCTTTCACCCTTTGCCTTAAATTATTCTCCTTTATGAATATCAGATTTTTCTCCTCAGTGAGTCTACCTCTCCTAGATGGATCATCATTTACTTCATCACTTAATCATTAATTGGATCTCCATGGAATTGAGACGGCAATGAGTCAAACTCAAAGGGAGTCATATTCTCATCCTCTAGCTCATCTACCATAGGTAAGGCATGGCTAGTGTCCTTTGGCTAGTGTCCTCCTTGGATACAGGGAATTGAAAGCTGATATGGAGTATTGTGAGATGGGAAGCAATTCTCATCTCTTAAAAAACTCCCAAGAAACAACATAGCCTCCAAACTCCAAGACTCCTACTTTATCTTCTTATTGCAAGCTTGCAAAATCATCAACAAATCTATCCTCTCCAACACTTATATTTGCATCTACATCAATATTGGTAGTCTTGTCCTCAATTCCCATGGTAATTTCAACAATATCATTCTCATCTCCAAGAGCCATATTTAAAACTGAAGGAGGGAATGTATTTCCTTTCCCCCAAACATGATATCCATTTGGTAGTAACGAGGACAACAACAATTCAATTTATTGTCAATGACCAACCCTCATTTGATTTCCATTTCAGTGATCTCTCCCCTATGCACTTCTCCCTCCAGCCTCCGGCACAGTTCTTAGTTAATTTTGCACACTTCATAGTCTTGAGAAACCCAATACCTAAAGTCATCAAATGATTGGCATATACAAGAATGTTGTGCTCTTTTGCACCACTTGCTACCCATCATCCCCTATGTATTTTTCTAAAGTGCTCTGAGCCCTTCATATATTCAAGAAGTTTGCATATAGTGATGAGGAATCATACAGAACCAATCATCACATTGCTGCTATTACTTTGTAATCGGAAAAGATTTGCTTGTGGCTTGAGGAATTTTCTCTTCATTTCCTCTACATCTCATCATAGGAGAAGGCATATTCATTGGAGGATTCAACAAATGAAGCATATTTAGGGGATAAGGTATACAAGACCAGTTATTCATGGGAGGAGGAGGCACTACTAATATCGTTCTCAAAAGACTTAGAAATCTCAAGTTTGGACTAACATTTTGAGGAATTTGGACAATATGATGGACAAGAAGGTGCACTCACTGATAAAGACTCAGTATGATCTAGACTGTTTTCTAAAAATGTACATGTGGTTGGAGGAGCTACAAAGAAAATTGGAGCATAAATAACCATCTATAAATTGCTATATATAGTTGAACCAATTCTATGTAATCAAAGTATCAAGATTAAAATCTGCAAAGTTGGCACACATATGCTCAAAATCAGCAAAAAGAACATCCTTAATTTCTTCATATGCAGCCCAAAGGTGTCTCTATTCTTTGAACATGGATGATTGCAAATTGAACCTGTAGCTGTGGAAAAAACTATTTTGACTTCTGAATTTGAATCTCAATTTCACTTGCAAGAGGAGACATCTCTTGCTCTCTCTCTCTCTCTCTCTCTCTCTCTCTCTATATATATATATATATATACTATTGGCCACATGGATTATGGTCTTGTACTCTTTGAGTGCTTTTATGTATATAGATGGTGGAGAGTTGAGAGAGTGAGGTGCGTTTTAGTTTGAGAAATCTAGAGTGAGAGGAGGATGTTGAGAGTTGTAACAAAGAGCAAGTGTTAGAGTGTTAGAGGAAGCATTTGAGCAAGAGATGTCCCGTGGTCCTGATTTACCCGTTTCTAATTTTTTTTCCCATCAGACTTTAGATTCTATACCATGATGGTTTACAGGATTGGATGGTGGTATGTTTTGGGGTGGCATTCATGGAGATGATTATTGAAACCTGGATCTTGTTGTCCTTCTATTGTTTACTTATGAGTAAATATAAGATTTGACAATCTATTTACTTTTACAGATGGAATAGAATCTAATTTTGCTTATGACCTTCAAGATGGAGTTGTGGGGCACATTTGTCAAAAAGTGAAGGAACTAAATTTTAAAATTACAACAAATTGGGTACAAGAGTGGAAGTATGGAGTCTTTAAGGACCAAAGGAGTTTGGGGAAGGCAGTCAAGGAGAGCATACTATGGTTGGAGAGAGGAGTTGATAGGCTATAGTTTAGAGACTAAAATTGAGTAATTTGAGTCAATTTTTTGAGAGATATTATTGATTGGATCAAGGAGGTAGAATTCATATTGAGGAGCACAAGAGAGAAAATTTGGAGAGCTATGTGAAACATTTAATGATCTATTAAAAGGGTTAGAGAGTAGAAAAAGTGCTTATAGTGCTGAGCTCAAGAAATTTTAGGGTTTGATCTATCTCAAATCATATATGGTCAACTGAAATTGGAGCTCTTGAAAGTGAGGTGTTGGAGATGAGATGCTAATCAAGTTCAAAACTTTGGTCACTCTTTAAGTTGTAGTTTGAATTATCTCATAAAAATTTCCAGTATTGTTGGTAGTTAGGGCTTGTACTTATACACAAAGGTTTTATATGAATTACTCAAATTGATAATTTAGGGTCTTGGATCAAGCATAATTGGGTTTAAAGAGCTCAAAAATAAACTCAAATCAAGAATTGATTCATATCTAGGATTGGGGTTAGATTAGGTTTGGTAGAGCATTTCATAAGCTTGGTGGAGCATTTCTATCTTGTATCATGATTCAGTGTCAATCCTACTATTTGTGTGATTATAATTGGGTATTTTAGATTGCTAGAGTATTTTTTAGTATTAATTGTTTCTCTGATCTAGAAATATGGGGAAATTTACCAATAACGAAGAGCAATCTCTAAATTAAGGATTTTGAAATAACCGGAGAAATTACAAAAAAAGAGTCAAAGTTTGAGAGCTTTTCAAGGGAGCTATAGTGATCATATTGTAGCTTATTTTCTATGATTGGAAAGCTTATCTTAAAATAGGCTTTCTATGGAATTCTAGAGCTTTTGAATCCAAGTCACAAATAGAAAGTTACGCCTATTTGATTTACATAGGATTTTCCCATCATAAAGACCCTCAAGCCATCCTTGAGGGTAAGTGTCTATGGGAGAATCCTTAGTGGAATTACGACCAGCTACAGGAATCCTGACTACACTTCCTCCCCAAGCAAAGTAAATGGCCAGCTGTGCAAAGTTACAGGCTACTCCCCTTCCTCCCATAGTATCTTGTATTCCCCACTATGGGCCTGGACTAACCCGCCAGTACTCCATAAGAAGTGGGAGTTCTATTTGAAAACCACAAGACTATAAAAACCACAACACTTGAATGAAATACTCAACAAATGAATGAAACTCAAATGAATGAAAAATAGTAACCTTTGTGAAGACTTCTTCTTCTCATTGCTTCTCCACCTTTCACCTTCTCCACCACAACACAATAGTGTTGTGGTTTTTATAATCCATAAGAAGTGGGAGTTCAAAACTAGAACAAGACTTTGATCCAAGAGGACTTGATCCAAGAGGACAAGTAAACTTTCTTGTTTTTTCTACGTACGGTTTGTGTAAAATTGAGTCTTGCCATATGGGATCATGAGCTACTTGTTTTTTAAAACAGGTCCATATCCCGGGACCCCCGGCCTATTCCCTGATTTTGGATACACTTCCCTTCTGTTCTCTCATCCATAATTTTGGGTCCCATAACAATCTTTGCTCCCATAGAAGGTCTAGTATTGTTCCCCAACTATCAATGTTGTTCTTCAGATTGATAGGGACTTATCTAACTCATCCCTTCCTCTGGTAGATTCAGAATTGTAAGCTCCCTTTGTAGAATTGGAGGCTCATCCTCTCCCACCAATTCCATCACATCCATTATATGAGTAGCCTCCACTATGCTGCCCATATTTTGACACTCATTGATAATCAGCCATTCCTTGGCTGGTGACCTTGTTGTTGTAACTTTGGGGATTTGGGGCTACTTGCGCTGTTATTTTTGTTTCCTTCTTTTGGCAACAATGTCCTTCTCGTAACTCCCACTTCTTATGGAGTACTGGCGGGTTAGTCCAGGCGCATAGTGGGGAATACAAGATACTATGGGAGGAAGGAAAGTTTACTCTCTTGTTTGGTTTGGGAAGGGTAATAGCAAATAGTAATATTTTCAGACTTAGTTTAGACTATAGTCTCTTTCATGCTTTGGCCCCTTTATCTTCTCCCACATCAAATACGTATGTCAGAGCTGTCACATTGAAATATCATCATGAAGTGCAAGCAGAGGAAGCTACGCGCTACAGTCCAAAGCTTTTTATGAAATATTCGAGCAACTGAAAGTGAAGTTATTTGTAAAAGCCAAGCAGCTCGCCATGCCTTTTTGGCGCCACAACAATTCAACCATATTTTCTTTTATTATATGAAACTTTTGGTTTCCTAGATGGAAAATTGTGAAGAAATGTAATTGAATAGTAATAAAGTTCTTTATTATTTGATATTTCACTTAGTGGGTAGAAAATAATTCCAAAATAAAATAATATTACCACAAAATTGTATTTCAGAAAAAAATAAAAATAAATGGACAGTCATATAGAATAAAATCATTCATAATAATTCAATTTGAAAACACTAATTTATTATCAACAACAAAGTTACAATCTTTCCCAACGGAGTATCTGGATAATAATGACTCAATCTGAAGATGTTAATTTGTTGTTAACAAAAACTCACAATATTTGCCAAAGATGTATGTTCTATCCTCCCCTTTGCTCATGTCTTCCCAAAAAGATCTTTGTCCAAAAAGTTAGTCTTTGTAAGAACATTGTTTAATTACACTCTTCTTTATAGGAATACCTTGACTAGCTGACTATGGGGTCTATGTAGGAGATTGTATCCAAACTATCATGGATGATTGTACAAACATGCAATCCAAACTGTCAAGAACTATTTAGGTTGCACATTACTACCCTACTTGATAGCAAGAATACCAAAACCTAGAGTGAAGAGTTCTCTTGGTTGGATTTCATGCATGCTCAAACTAGTAGGACAGATTTATCTATAACCTTTCATCTATAGGCTCCACAAATAGGCACCTTTTTGTGTTCCCAAAGAGAGAAAGGAAAAGTATGAGAACACTTACAACCCACGCTAACTTGGTGATCCAAGCTAGTCTTTTTATATCATATTTATCCTGTATTGGGAGGTTGTAGGTGTGTTACAAAGGCCAAATGGCATATAATTTTATGCATACATACCTGAATCAGTTGTCAAGGTGATTTTTTTCTTACTTTCTTCATGAATGGATACTTGATTGTATCTTGAAAAGCCATCCAAGAAGTTATAAAAAGCATAACCTATTACTTGATCAAGAATAACATTTGTAAATGGTAAGGGATGATGATGCTTCTTGTGACTGCATTTAATTTAAAAAAATTGTGATATATACTCTAATACAGTTTTCCAAGGAATGATGTCTTTGTATTCCCCATAGAGCAATCCATAGTCTTTGTATTCATCCAAATACACATCCCGTTGAAATCTTCAAGACCTTCCTTTCCTCTAGGAATAGGTCTTTGAAATTGTTAGGATTTATAATACACTTCACATGAATCATATGCTCATTCCTAACATAACCAAATTTTGCCATTGTTCATCTTTGTAGACAATATTGTCTTCAGCTTTGCAACTCCCTTCTCCTTCATCTTCCTCTATCTCATAACACTCAAAAAATAGTTCTAGTGTCTTCTTGGAAAGACAGATCAAAAGATAGGCATGTCTCCTTCTTTAGACAACTACATTTTCCCAATATGTGGTATTGTCTTCCAAGACACCATGATAAAATCTTGATTTGATTTCCTTAGGTCTTCATACCGTATCTTGTGCTAGTATCAATTGATGCTCATGTGAGCACCATATAACCAAGGTGTCCAATTAGTAATGGATACCCTATCTTCATGACCAGCTTAAGAACAACATAGCTCAACCTAAAGGGAACTCCACCAATAGTGTTTACTATATTGGAGAGTTGTCCTAAACATCTGCTTAGGGTTTGATCCAAAAAATTTCAGATGCAAGGAATCAATTTCAATTCCAAGAATCTATGAGTAAAATCTTCTATCATTGCATTAAAAATTGATCCCACATCAATACTAACAAATATTATGACACAACTTGAAATCTCCACTTTGTTTTATGGTGAGAGCAAATCTTACTCCTCTTTTTAATAAACAATAGGTAACTTCTTCCTCCTTGCACACTTGGTTCATTTGAGAGCAAAAGCAAGTTATTTTTTGTACAACTTGTGGTCCTCTCAAAATTGCTTAAAGGAGACATTTAGCTTTATGGAAGCTTAATCAACTACAATATTTTAGATTATATTTTAGAACCCTAGGTAAATATATGATGGTCTTTGGTTCTTCTCCACCTTTTCTTTGTCCTTTGAGCTACCCACCTTTGGGATAACTACCATTGGCATAGAACTCAACAAAACTCTTTCTTATTTGAGAATTGTAATGGGTGGGAGCTCTTTTGGAGACATACGTGTAGCCAATTCATTGGTCAATGCTCTACTTGTCTCCTCCTGTGATATCATTTCAATTTTCCTTGAATATTTGCAAGGAAAGAAGGTAGAGATGAATCTGGTGGCTCTAGTTTCTGAAAAGTGTTTGTGCTTTGATTTTTGGCATCCTTAAGTATGATATAGTTACTATTTGCCTTGATATTATTCTCTTTCTTTAAGAGTATGTCCTTTTTCTCTCATTGTCAAACCTTTGGTTCTGAAGATGAGGAAGAATCTGAAGAGAGAACTACTTTTTTTGTCTTCTTTCTTGACTTTGTCTGGACATGCTGATTCTCTTGGTCAAATAAAATCCCTTTCTCAATTAATGCAATTGGTGGAGATCCAATTTCTTCAATAGTTACACAATGTATGTTGTATCCATCTTTGTTGACGATGACATATCAACAAAACAAACCTACTATCTTCATGATGGTGGTTGAGGATAGTTAGGAACAACTTGCTCTTATGCTTTACAATTCAAACATATATTTATATAACAAGTTTGCATTTGTGTTCCATTCACTTTGGTGCACAATGCCTAAGAGCTCTAAAATTGTAATAGGCTTCATGATTCAAATTCTATCTTGGTGGTATGATCCTTCATCATGGAAAAATACTAGCATTACTCTCTTGGCACAAACCTTAATGAGACATAGAAAATAGGAAATATTACTCGGAACCTTTTGAACCACAAACATTGATTTTTCTTTTTCCACAAAATATTCTTGTGTTTCTCAAACAAGAACCTAATTAGTCTTTTATACAAGATATGATGGAAGAGTTGTTAAACACTTAGTATTGGCATGGCCTAGTATAATGCAGGTACTACACCAAATTTATGTAGATGAGTATGAAGGTAATCTCATTCATTTGTTTCCACAAACTATGTTGACTTTAAAGTAAGCAATCTTTAATGAGCTCCTCCAACTTATTGTCCATTTTCTCAAAGGCCTTTGGAGCTACCATAAGTTTATTTCTTCCTCGTCCTTTTTTCTCTCTTTGGTGCTCCCACTCATCTTAAGATGAAGATGACCTTGATAAAGAGAAACTACTAGAAGAACTCAAATGAATGAAAAATAGTAACCTTTGTGAAGACTTCTTCTTCTTATTGCTTCTCCACCTTTCATGTAATACCATTAGCTATTATCTAGATGTGGAAATTTGCATGGTAATATGTTGAATGATATTATATATGATGGTCTAAATGGATCAGATAGACATGTTACCAAAATAGTACTTTCTGTAATAGTGTAGAGGTCTAAAACATACTAGAAACTTCAAAGCCAATTTTGGAGGCCTTGGAGGCCTCAAAGAATGGTCAGCCCCCCTCTATGATAGACAATGCGGTCATCAAGGGGAAATTGAAAGGGGTGGAGTTCACTAACATGTCACCAATCCATGTATCTGATTCAAGGTGCAACTCCCTTTGAGTAGATACTCTTTGCCAAGGTGTTCCTTTGGGGCCTTGGAGGAATTTTGGGGCCGTTTGGGCTATGGGTAAGTGAATATGAAGGCCGGGTTACTACTCAAGCCTTAAGCAGTCCTCACGTTTGAGATTTAAGAGGTTTGATCCAATTCCATTTGAGATTTACTTCCATGTGGGAAGAACAACCTCAACTCGTTCTAGTTTTGTACTCTTTTTCTTAAGGCAATAAAATAGGGTGACTGCACTTGAGACGAGTGTCGATTAGGGTAACACTTATTTGACGCTCTACTCTCTTTTGATCTCCTCCTTTTCCATCATGAATTGTATGGATTTGTGATTCTTACTTTCAACCTGGAACCTCAAGAAATCGAGTGTATAGTTTTTGAAATTTCTATCAAAAGACAATCCATACATCCTTCTTTGCTCTGAATTCCAAATGATGTAACAACTGATAATTGGAAACAGAATAAGGGAGTTTTCTCAAGGTCGAAGCGTGGTAGAGAGTATTACTTCATGTAAAAATATGAAACTTGGCATAAAGACATTCAGTTTCAATGAGACTTGAAATTAGAATGTCTCTCACGATAAAAATTAAAACTTACTCTAATTGATAGTCTAAAATTATAAATACGCAATGGCAACAATTTTGATCCTTGATTTTCATAATTCAACTATATTCACGAGCTTCAGGACCTTTCAATGCCGTCATCTTTTTCATCGATCTTCAACTTGAAGGCACTTCCCTTGTGAAAGGTGCTAACGGTTATTGACCCCAGTTGCGAGAAATGAAGATTTTGTTTTGAATGCTCCTTTCGTCTTGTCATGTTACCGACAGGGGATCAACGGGTTGTATTCTCGTTTATATTACAATTTGCCGAAATATGAATTTCGGCTGCGGCGACTGCCGAAGAAACGGATGTGCGATGCCGCGCAACGAGAGATTTGCACCATGGGAATCGAGCTTCATGGTTCAAGGGGTCCGCATCTTCACTTTGGGGATGATGAACGCCGATACTCATATTGGGTGTGTTCGTGAAGGTCCGCTTGAATTCTCTGACAGAGTACGTCAGTCTATATGAGGATGGGGTATTTATTGGATCCTTTGTAGACTCTATGGTAGAGGTCCTATTCTGAATCAAATTTTGTTCTATATCTCTTGTTACGATGTGATCACATTGCAAACCGTTACCATCAGGTTGTTTCGTTGGAGTAGACGTTTGGGACAAACCGTCGATTTGGACTGAGAACTACATCAGCTGAACAACTGAGATTGAGACTGATGCTGGTTAGTCTGCAATCGAACCCAATCTCATGAGAACGTACAATGAATGTCCCAAAGTTCAGACTTCATTAATTTCCATATCAACATGGAACCTTACACATTAAAACTTAACACCGATAGCATTTACAGATAAGATTGTTACTCATTTCTTCCCTGAAGAGTAGATTGGCTCTTCAAAAGCAGCGGGGACTCCGTTATGCGGACCGGCCGGTGGATCATGCATAAAACTCCGAAAACCAGGAACTACAAAAGAATATCACGTTCTCCAACAGTAGAGTGGAATTCAGTATTTATCACGTTATCGCTTTCACAAATTTGATATGAGATCCTCGCTGATGTGGCATCCGCATCGTTTTGCGTTCTATCTCTTGGCCCACATGGGCAATTGGAGCTTGTGGAAATTTTGTACGATCATATATTGATACGTGTCAACCATTTTTTGCGAATTCCAGACCCTCATGTTTGGGTATCCATAATATAATCGTATCATCCCGATACCGTTACGATCTATACAGTTTGTTGCAGATCCACTTTGTAGCAAACCACGTATCTGAAGAAGCTCTCCACACCGTCTGGTATGGATGTCGGTTTTCTCCCTAGCACCTTTCCTTATTTGAACGTGTATATCAATCTCAAGGTAGAGTCTTGATTGATCAGCGTAAGTCGCTGTAGGCCATGATCTAGGAACTCTTTACCTGTAAAATCAACAATGATCATGCATTCCATCTGCACTTCGAAAGAACATTGAACAATGTAACAAAAGCTCGTTCACCAAAGCATACGTTTGAAATGATCATGTAGACTGTCCTAGAAACGATTGTCTAGCTAGAACGGTATTTCTGGAGGCTGATGGTGATGACATTCACAAATGGTAGACTAAAGATGTCACCTGTCAAGCTATTAGCCGATCTGATAGAACCAACGCCACTGTTGTCCAGGGCTGCAAAGAGGTCATAATCTCTAGATCATCCACGATCGTTGCATGCGCTGATACATAATCAGGTTTCTCAGCACCCGTATACTCCACCATTGTATGAAGCTCCAGTACATATGTCTAATCTGATCTATATGTATGTGAAGGCCGGCTTACCACGTAGGCCGTCCTACACTTAACCAATGACTTCGATAACTTCTGAGTGGTTTATGTATATGCAGTGGGAACGGACTGGAGCACATTGATGTACATCAAATTCATCCTTTGACCATGGATATCATATGAAACAGACCGTGACTTCATCGAATTTCAGCATGATGATTCTGATGATATAAATGTCGACCGCATTGGACCCGGTGTATAAACCTTTTGACTTGAGGCAGGTACACTCGTTCCAAACCAATAATTTATCAGTGAAGCTTTCCAATTCGTGTCCCATGACAAGTGGAGACATCGATATCTGTGTCGCTTCTGCTGTCATCACGTCACTACTTTATTCTCGTGTAATTCTCTAAACCATTCGGCTCACGGATATTAAATAGTGAGTATAAAGAGAGAAGGGCGGATCGCGAAGATACCATGAAACCCCATCAAGCCGTACAAGGGTGAGATAAAACTATATATGTGGAAATACAATAAATAAAATATATACAAAAAGTTTACTATGTGAATTTGGGATGCTAGACTCCGCAGCGTAGTATCCGGCCCTTTCATATCGCGTTTCAGCGACCTGAATCGGCCGGATGCTTGGTCCTGTAACGCGGTGCTTTGTATTCGTTCTATCTTGACTTTCTGATTTGATATGTGTCTTTCGGTCGTGCGTAGTATCAAACACGAATGCTGGCGCTCCATCTGAAATGCAATGGGCCAAATTATAATTTTTTCAATTATAATATAATACATGTGTTAAATTTTATTTACAAAATTATTGAACAATGACATCCATATTTGCCTTCACGAACTTTGCAGCCTTCACATATTCCTGATTGAACTTCTTCAAATCCCCTGAAAATGTTTCACTACTGGTCAAGCCTCGGGACCTGTATATGCAGGCGTAAAAAGGACGGAATCGATGGTCCCAAAGGCCTCAGTTGAGAGTCGGGATGTCCTGAAGAAAGTCGGGCCGGAAGAGTAGTGCGAGCAAAGCACGAACGATAGTGCCGTCAAAAGTCAGTCAATAAACCAGGGATTGCCACTTTGATTCTGGAAGTGGGGACATCAATTTTGGGATCTATAAATTGTGAGTGTAAGTTGTTGTTCTGCGAGAGAACGAAAGATCTGCTAATCAGACAGCATTTTAGCTTCATTGGTTTACTTCTATCTGTCTCCGAGCGGTCAGCATCGATCATTCATCATCTAACACCAAATGAGCATTATATTGAGATACTAAAGGCTCAATAGCACTTGCTGTGGGGATCAGGTTCCAACTAAAGAAGTCTCAAAGAAATTGATACATTTTGAAATGGATAAGTGCATGTATAATATTGCACAATTTCCTTAGAAATAGATTATTATGTTTGGCTTGTTATTAGTGACTTGATAGATTATTGAAGACTGTCACCATCAAGAGCAAGCATGAATGATGAAACAACAATGTGTGTGACAGGCCCTTATCTTGATATATTCAATCACTACTATGGCAAAGTGGCTAGATATCATGAGTGGTCCAGTATTACAGTATTCAGGAGTTCAGCCAAATGACTGTAACAATGATGAGTAACTATCCCTATATATATATGTGTACACATAGCAAGTAATAAAGGGTTGGGTGAGCCTATTCTGGTAATGGAGGTAGGTCCTAGGACAAGAAGAGAACCAAGTTATTTCCTGTTGCCCTTAATTATTTGCTTAATGTGGTTTATGATGTGCTATTGCAAGAGGTTCTCAAGACTGTATTTCTAACAATTGGTATCAAAGCTTAGTTGGTCCAGAATCTTAAGATCTGAGGGTGCATTGAAGTGGGTCAACAAGCAATTCCACAGCAAAGCAATGGCAGGGGTGATATCCATATCAAGGCTAAATTTGCAATGCAGAAGTTTGATGGACAAAGAATTTTAGACTTTGCCAACCAAAGATGAAGAACCTTCTTGTCCAACAAGGACTGCGTAGAGCACTAAGAAAAGGACACAAGGAAAAAATGATGAGGATGAGGAAGATAAAGATGCAAATCTCAAAGCTATTAGCACTACTTGTTTGAACCTTGTTGATGAAGTGCTGTATAATGTTGAGAATGAGGAATCTGCACCAAAACTATAGGCCACACTCAAGAATCTTTATATAACCAAGTCATTGACTAATAGACTGTTTCTTAAACAAAAGTTGTATATGTTGTGGATGAAGTAAGGTCAAAGTATTAAAGAGCACCTCAATGCTTTCAGCAAAATCATTTCTGAGTTGATGAGCATAGAGGTTAAGTTAGTAGAGAAAGATAGTGCATTGTTGTTATTGACTTCATTTTCTCCATCATATGAGCATCTAGTCACAACTCTTCTATTTGGTAAG